>OX336396.1:250289219-251716562 GCA_946902985.2 Meconema thalassinum
TACTTACTTTCCTACTTACTTAATTACTTACTTGCTTACTTACTTACTTTCCTACTTACTTAATTACTTACTTGCTTACTTACTTACTTTCCTACTTACTTAATTACTTACTTGCTTACTTACTTACCTACTTACTTATTTATTTACTTACTTACTTACTTACTTTCCTACTTACTTAATTACTTACTTGCTTACTTACTTACTGACTGACTGACTTACTTACTTACGTATTCACTTACTTACTTACTTACTTACTTACTTACCTACTTACTTACTTACGTATTCACTTACTTACTTACTTACTTACTTACTTACTTACTTACTTACTTACTTACTTACTTGCTTGCTCGACACTCTTGTATAGTATGGAGGTTTGGACTTTGAAGGTCAACCAACACCATGAAATTATTAGAGGCCGTCGAAATGTGGATCCATGGACGAATGCTTAAAATATCTCGCACTAACAGAGATGTCCTCAGAAGAGCAAAATGTGATTTTCAGCTTTTGTCTACCTTTAAGTGTCGAGAATCTGCCTATTTGGGTCATGTACTTCGAGGCCAAAAATATCAGTTACTTCGACTAATACCACAAGGCAAAATAGATGGCAGACGAGGACGTGGCAGAAGACAGATGTCCTGGCATGAGAATATCAAGGAGTGGTCACAAATTCGATCTGTTGAAGATTTGTTCCGAATTGCGGTGGACAGAGACGCCTTTTCCAAGATTTTCTTTTATTATTATTTTTTCTTTTTTTTAGCGTATGGCTTTTAGTGCCGGGAGTGTCCGAGGAAATGTTTGGCTCGCCAAAGTTTGTAGCTGCTTCTATGCGCACACCCATGGGATGAGCTACAAGTACCATCGCGTGTGGTGTGTTGTCTTGGGAGGAAAGTGTGAATGTAAGAACGAGGAGTTCGAAGGTAGTGGCTGTGGCCTATAGTTAGGGACCAACCCCGGCATTTGCCTGGAAGGAAGATGGGAAACCGCAGAAGACCAGTTAGTTAGTTAGTTAGTTAGTTAGTTAGTTAGTTAGTTATTGTTGTTTTAAGGGGCGGAAGTACGAGGTGATCTGCCCCTCTTAACAGAGATTAAAGAATACAAATTTGGAATTGAATTTAAAATTTAGAGGTGGACACCTACATTTGAAATGACCTAAAATTAATAAAACAGGATCGACTGGTATCAAATAAAGAAGTATACAGAACGATGGAACCGATAACAACAACAATTAGAAAACGAAGATTGCTGTTTTATGGACACATCTTCCGTATGAATAATGACCGGTTTACAAAGAAAATCTTGAAATTCCTTAAACCGAAGATCTCCAAGTTGAAATGGTTCCAAGAGAGTGAGAAAGATATGAGACAGGTGGGCATTATGGAGGATAAAATCAAAGACAGGAATAGTTTCAGAAGGATGGTGAAAAGCTATCAGGGTTTTATGGTGGAGGCAGAACCCAGAAGACGAAGAGGCCCTTTGACAGAGGAGCGGAAGAACAAACTGATAGATGGGCTCAAGAGATACCGGCAAGATGTCAAAGCCGGCAAACGAAACAGACGTAGACACTGAAATGAGAGTGGTTGTTAACACGCAGTCCATAGAGGCTGAAGTCGAAATTTAAAAAATAATTTTAAAAATAAACAAAAATTACGGGAAGAAAACATTCAAAAACGAACAAGTCGTTCCTCATAAGACCATCTTCAAGGTTGCCGGCGGGGGGATTCAAACCTCACAGCCACGCCGGATCGACCACGGATAAATCACCCGGTTTTTCCATGATGATCGCCAACGTTCGGGGGGACCAAACGCGGTACTTGAAGAAGAAAAGAAGAAGGATATATGAAAATAGGCTATTTAGTTCTTCATGAAACTACTTATTTGAACCTCTGGTCTCCGGATTTGCTGCAGTTACCCATCGCTGTCGTGAAGAACGACTTCACGCTTACGGCTATGTCACGGGATCCTCATTGTATCATCCAGTAGCCGCATTTGGACGAGCCTCTGCTGATTAGAATATTCTCAGGATTCGTTTCCCATGTGTTGCCGAATAATTCACTGCACACAGAGCGCTGATTTGCCAGACTAGGGAGGTTTGTTTACCTTGCGCCTGTTGCTGTAAAGTGAGTTTACCAGCAGCACAACGTCGTGTCTGTGATGTGGTTTACCGACACACCACATTAGCTCGGAGTTAGAGCCAGACAAAGAACGCAATACTCCGACAGAGACAAAAGATGATGATAATGATGATGATGATAATTGTTGTTTTAAGGGGCCTAACATCTAGGTTATCGGCCCCTAATGGTTTGGGTGATCGGGAAGATGATAATGAAATTTAAACTATAACTAAAAGTAACTACTAACTTATATACTAGAAGAAGAAATGGAAAACAAAGGATAATAAGGCAATTAAAGGACGGGAGGAAAAGAAATGCCCTCAACCCTCGAAGAATGCGGATTGAGGGACTTGGAAGGAAGGAGAGCCATGAAAGGCAGATAGGAAAGGGATAGAGGAGAGGACCCGTCCCAAGGTCAGAGGAAAAACGGGACAAAACGGACCCAGCTCAGGAATCCCTCGGGATCACCAACTCCCAATCTCACCAGCCGTGAGCCCTTGAGGGTGTAGCAATATCCAGGGTGCACCAGAAGTGGTGGTGCTACACACACCCTGCCTCCTTGAGGGCCTTGTGCAGAAGGCAGGAGATAATATGAAAAGAAAAGAAGGCCGACCTCTCGAAGAATGAGGGTACCAGGAATGATGAGACAAGGGCCAATTAAGGCGGGAAAATTAAACGCTCCCTAGGCCTCGGATACCCTATTACCGTCAGGGTCGGAAGAGAACAAGAGTTGACCAAGAGAGGCCGACAGGAAAGAAGACAGAGAGGAGCCCGGCACAAGTAAGTGGAAGTAATGCCGGATCCAGCTGGGGCCCCGTGGTCGCCAACCCACGTCCCACTAGATGTGAGCCCCTGGGGGGTCAATGTTAAGAACATCATCTAATGTCTTAGACGAGACCTTCCATGAACACTATTCCTTTTTTGGTGCATTTGTAATTAATTTTTGCTATTTTCTCCACTTTTCCAAACGTTAAGGACACACTAAACGTTAAAACTCAGCATTTTTTCTAGGTTTGCGCTGTGTCTTGTGTGGGGTTTCACCTAGGACACCAATCTGGCTCATCAGCGGGCTCTTGGTGTCCCCGCCTGGACCCCACAGGAGTAGCGAATTGCGCAATACCTCCCTTTTCATGAAGCGCACCTGCGCATTTTCACTGCGAGAGCTAAAAGCCCAAGCAGCCATAACCTCCCTATGAAGGCTTACAAAAAGATGGTATATTGGCTTTCACGGTCGGTGAAACCCCACACAAGACACGGCACAAATCTAGAAAAATTACTGAGTTTAAATTCACTGGCCGTGAAAGGCAACATAACACTGAAATGTTACTTATCAGGTGCCACCATGATGACACGCGGTAGACTGATGATTATTCACCGGAAACTCAACCATATTTGGTCAATTAGATTAGCAGTATCATTTGTCTACCACTATGAGTGCTAGTGTGAGTCAATGCAGAGTTTCACATAAGCAGTTATAACTACTTCCGGTGTGAAGGTTTTTAAAAAATCAATAAATGCCTGAGGGTATTGAAACAAGGAACACATTAAAGAGAGAATTATGTGAAATGAAAATCCACAGCCTGCTTCCAGTCTCCGACCGGGTCAGGAATGGAATGAATGAAGCCCCCATCTAGCGGCGAGGATATGAACTGTGCCGGCTGCCGAGGCCTGACGCACTCCTCTGGGGCAATGATTAAATGAATGACAGATGAAATGAAATGGTAGTGGAGACTGTTGCTGGAATGAAATTTTGACAGGGAAAACCGGAGTACCCGGAGAAAAACCTGTCTGCCTCCGTTTTGTCCAGCACAGATCTCACATGGAGTGACCGGGATTTGAACCACGGACCCAGCGGTGAGAGGCCGGCGTGCTGCCGCCTAAGCCACGGAGGCTTAAAGAGAGAATTATGTAAATAAGTTAATTTGGCAAGATTTGAATCAAAAGAAAACGTGTAAAGAAGCAAGCGATTTTAGGTGCTGCTTTTCCTGAACTGCTTTTATCCCGGAAGTGATTTTCAAAATTAGTTTTTCTAGTTTCAGAGCTCACCAAGACTTACAATTTGAAACCTTTCCGGGCCCTTTAGCCCTTCAACTTTTGTCACAATTGAGGAAATGCTTAATTTTCCTTTTTTGCTAAGAAAGGGACCCCTACTTTGTCTGCTATAAAAAAAACAACTTTTAAAAAATCTGTTATTCATATGCTGTCTTTTAACTGGTTTGATGCAGCTCTCCATCCCTCCCTGTCTTGACCTAATCTATCTCTTCTCTTCATTAGCAGTCACCAGAAATATCTCCCCTCTCCCAATCGTCTTAATACTGTATCTCTTCATTTGTAACCCATCTAATCTTCATCATTCTCCTGTAACACCACATTTCAAACGCGTCAATCCTCCTCTCTCCTGCTGCTCCAACAGTCCAAGTTTCACATAGAGCTCCACGTTCCAGACAAAGGTTTTCAAAAATGACTAGCTAATTCCTAAATCTATATTCGATGTCAGATTCCCTTTCTGTATAAATGCTTTCCCTGCCTGTGCAAACCTACTTTTTATATCCTCTTTGCTTCGCCCATCACTGGTTATGTTGCTTCCTAAGTAGCAGAAGTCTCCTACTTCCTTTATATTTTCACCTGCCAATTTGACGTCCATAGGGGTTAATGGTGTCTTTGGGCTGGATTCAAAAATATTTGTTTTACATTTATTAATTTTCATCATGAATGTTTTCCTCAAGACATAATCCATACCATTTAAAAACTCATTCAAATCCTCTGGTGTGTCGGCTAAGATGACGATGTCATCAGCAAAACTCAGAGTTGAAATTATTTCTCCTTGAATCTTTACTTCTACTTTGAATTTTCGCCAATTTCCTTCATTGCCTGTTCAATGTATAGATAGAAAAGTATGGATAACTTGTAATTTTATTGTATTTGTTTACTTCATTTCTGCTTTTAGATAAGCTTTACAATGCGCAATTGGGTTTGAGATTTTCTCTCTTCTATTTTCAGGAAAAGAAGAACATCTCCTAAACAGACACTGCGATTCACCAACAAGGTAGGAGTGTCTCTGAAATTTCTTGAGCTGAACGTGAATCCACGTAAGGCCCCTGATAGATACAATTTTCCCCACGAAAAGAAATGAATATGCCATAACCTTAGCAATATGAAGTGAAGGTTATTATTGTGTACGACTAATATTATTAAGTGTAAATCTACTACGGAATGCAGTCACCGAGAAATTTGCTCCTTGTGATGTATATCTGGGATGGTGAATGTTTTCTTTCCAGCAAATATGCTGAGAATGTGTAAGCGCATGTGAAAAATAAATAATAATAATAATAATAATTATTATTATTTTGAGTCGTTTCGGCCATCAATGGACCACGATGTTCTTCACTCATATGATCACTGTAATGCTTGTTTTCTTGTCTGCTAGTAGATCTTCATTCTTGACGAATGTTCAGCTCTCCATTCTTCCGTCCACTTGCAGTGAGGGCGAGGCATCACAGATGTTAAAGGGTGTAGATTACTGGTTGATTTAACCACCTTTGTGAACAGGTTCCTATCCCAAACCAGAGCTTGATTGATTCGAAATAATAATAATAATAATAATAATAATAATAATAATAATAAGGACAACAAGGCACCGTGTGAAGATTTGATAATTGCTGAACTGTGGAAACATGCAGGGGAAAAAGCAGTCGACAAGCTTGTTGCAATTATTCAAGAGATCTGGGAGAGCGATAAACTCCCAAGTGGATGGACCTCTGCCGTAATTCATCCACTACATAAAAAAGGGGAGAAAACCGATGTGAACAATTACCGTGGCATCTCTCTTCTATCAAGATCCTCTCAAAAGCTCTGCAGAATAGGGCGGAACAACAAATCGATCCACAACTGGGGGAATACCAATGGGGTTTCAGAAAGGGACGATCATGTGCTGAGCAGATTATGAATCTGAAGTCCATCCTTTCATATCTGAAACTCAGGAACAGGGAATTCGTGATGACCTTTGTTGATTTTAGGAAAGCGTACGACTCAATTGATCGAACCACAGTAGGGGGGTGATGCCGATTCTAACGAGTGTCATGGCCGCCGCGTTAGTCCAAGCCAATATCTCGCGAACCCATGGTCGGATGTTGACATATGAGGTGTCGTTGAACTCGAGCTGACGTCCTCTTTCCTATTGACCATGTATTATATTTTTCAAAAATTCTTTGTTTTTTTTTTGTTTTCGAAAATAGGCGATAGTTTGAAAACTAAACAGGATAGAACGTTGTGCCATGGCTCAAACGAATGGTCTTTATGACCTTTATTTTCTATAATAAAACTTTTTTACTTTTTATGTTTTTTTGAAAACACTCGAATTTTGAAAATCCTATATTTTGGAAACTAGGAACTCTACAAAAAAAATTGTTTAACGTAAATCAATGGCCCCTACCCCCTCTACCCCCAAAATAAATTTCAAGTTTCTAGGATGAAAACCTGTGTGTAGTAGTGTGGTAAGGGGGAGCTGCTCCACTTAGCAAGTGGTGAGCCCCTGCGACCTTGGAATGGAAGGAGCCATGCTAGGAGGGCGTGCTTGGATTCGTTTTTTTCGTCTCATTGTGCTCTTTACGGGAATGTAGGTGTAGAAAAGGAGAAAATCTGGAAACACGGTCTTTTTGGGGTAAAACCGTGATTTTGAACTTTTTGCTATATCTCGCGAACCAAGTATGCTAGAGGCATGTTCGACGGGTCCAAAGACTCGGGCTGACGTCCTCTTTGCTATATATCACTCGTTGCAATTTAAAAAAAAAATTGGAAACTCGATTTTGGGGTAAACACATGCTTTTTGTGATTTTGCCGATATCTAACGAACCAATAACGTTAGAGGCATGTACGACGGGTCCAAGAACTCGGGGTGACGTCCTCTTTGCTATGGATCACTCGTTGTAATTTTAAAAATTTGGGAAACGCGATTTTGGGGGTAAACATGTGTTTTTCGTGATTTTTGTCGATATCTCACGAACCAATAACGCTAGAGACGTGTACGAGGTGTCCTAGGACTCGGGCTAACGCCCCCTTTCAAATGTGGTAGATATTTTTTTCCAAAAAGATAATTCACAAAGGGCCTAACGCCATACATGTTGAAATAACGTTTTCTTTTTCTTTGCCTGTTTATAATGTCCATGAAGCGTGGCGGTTGAGAGAGAGACGATACGGCTGGGTGTGTGTGTGTGTTTCAATGAACCTGTCGCTGACCACAGTGGCTGTGTTCAATAGATCAATCGCTATTTCGGCGGATCGGTGTATGACAGAGCGAGCGTGCGTTTTTCCTGATATTTTACCTTTAACGTGTAAACGGTGATGAGAACTTGATTCTATGTTGGTCGAAGCGAGTATCGAAATCAAACGAGCAGGAGGTGAAGGTCATTTGAGCTTATTGGAAGGCTCCGATCTGACTTGACAACAGGTGCAATGGAAAAAATGACCAAGACGCTTGAAGGTGAAATAATCTGATCATCGTGGTGGCAGGGGAGTGTGAAAGGCATGCACACACATTTGTGAAACCACATGTATGCTAAACCAGTGACATCCTGTTTTGCTTCGTACGTGACAAAATGCAAGTTCATGTGAAATTTGATCTACCGCAGGTGTTCGCTTGGGACGTTATCTGTCCACATGCGCGATAACTGTTAACAAGTTACATTCTGTCTTGCTTCGTACGTGACAAAATGCAAGTTGACGTGAAATTTGATCTACCGCAGGTGTTCGCCTGGGACGTTAGCTGTCCACGTGCCTGATAACAGAATGGTCAAAGCGTGGGAAAAAAAGAATATACATGCAACGTAGCATATATAAAGACATGTCGTTATCATTTCCACTCTCACTTGGGTGGACTACCTTTGAACACACTGCGTTGCATGAAACCCCTGGTCTTGTTTAACAGTTTTGGTGTTGGTGGAAAATACTTAACCTTGTTGTGGGGTAGGTATTTATTTATATATTTATTCATTTATACATTTATTGATTAATATATATATTTACAAGCAATTATTTATTGATTAGGTAATTAATGATTTTATTTATTTGTTTGCAGATAACCGGCATACCTTACATGTCTGAGGGAGAAGAAACCATTGCACTTTTGAGCCCACTAGAAGGGAAGAGCAACAAGTCACTGCAAGTAAAGGTGAGATGATTTTTTTAAACTAACTTGTTTCATTTTTTTTGTTTTATGTTTTATTTTATGAAATGTATGTATTAACCTGAATTTAGGTATTTATAGCGGTTTATTTTATTTATTTTTTAGAAACTTGGAAAGAATAGTCTTACCGCCGTAGCAGTCGCTGAAAAAAAAACGAAACGCACTAAAGCGAAACCACTGCCAAAGAGTGAACTGTTTAAAACTCAGGTAAGTCCAACTTAAAAATGCTATTCCATTTTACCACTACTGAAAACTCGTAGACAAAAAAAATATTCATTACCTGTACATGACTGGGACAATGATTGCTTTCTTGATTAATGGCTATGTTGTTGTTGTTGACTGGGAAAAGTACAAGGCCATGTTGGATTTTCTAAAAATAAAAATAATAAATTTAATTTATGGGTGGTTCCCTATGGACTCAACGAATATCCACAGGTTTGAACATGATAATGTGAACAAAATGACATGACATTCATTTTTGTTTATATATTGGTTAAAGGGAGGGTGGGGGAATGTAAATGACTGTAGCTTTATAAAAAAGAAAATAAGTACATGGGTTACTGTTAGTGCCAACATACAGTTTATTTTTAATGGTGTTTTGATAGATTAATGCCAATTAACGTTAACGTTTTATTTACAAGTATTGATTGATTGATTGATTGAGTGATGGGTTATTTTGTTTGCTTTTAGGTGTCGTCATGTGCCATTAACGTAATGAACAGACAGTGAACAAGCATGCATTATGCTTTAAAGTACTCTGTGCTCTTGTGCAATGTTAATAACTTAATAAGAAAAAGTTTTATTATAACACATGGCGTTAGTACCAAATACAACAAGTGAGCAAGTTGGTTTACCACGTGGGTTAAATTTAAAATCAGAACATGATCGATGGTTAACATTTGAATCCTGGCCTGTAGGCTTTTTGTCGACGCATGAACTTGCAAAAGCCGGTTTTTTTTTACTTGAACCGAGAAAATGTTGTGCGCTGTGTGTTTTGTCGTATTGAACTTTCACACTGGGAAGAAGGGGATGATCCCTTTAGAGACCATTTGCGATGGTCTCCTCACTGTCCTTACATGCTTGGAAAGCAAGTGGGTAACCTACCCGTGCATTCATTTTACCGAACCACAAGGCCTTTGGCCGCTACTTACGTTGCTGAATCACAAATAAATAATAATAATGATGTATTACCAGTCAACGGTAGTGTCGATATATGTGGTCCATATGCCATAGACAGTGTTGAATTGGCGTGTGCTTTTGAAAAATTGGGAGTTTGCAAGACTAAAGCACTAGCACACTCAGAGTACAGCTCTGTTGAAAAACGTTTCGAATCTTATAAAAATGTTTGACCATTAATATTAAAACAATTTACCAAACAGCTAAGTGAAGCTGGATTTTTTTATACTGGTGAAGGGGATAAAACAATATGTTTTTATTGTGGATTTGCTTTAAAGGATTGGCAAATGACTGATGACCCTTTTGTGCAACACGCTCGTTGGTTACCAAACTGTAAATACATGGTGTTGCTTAAAGGTCAGGAATTTGTGAACACTATTCGTAAAGAAAAAGTGATTGCAGCACAAGACATAAAAGTGCCTTTAGAGTTAGAGCACGCGGAGCAAATACACAAGGCTGAAAGGAAAGACTTGTCTCGCGAACAGATACAAAAGTGTGACCAACAATTATGTAAAATTTGTTATCAAGAAGAACTAGGTGTTGTATTTTTACCCTGTGGACACATGATAGCCTGTGTCAAGTGTGCATTAGAACTTAACACTTGTGCTATATGCAGAAAAGTAGTATCTGCAACAGTTAGGGCATTTCTTGCATAACTAGTATAATTTATTCGCCATGGGTAGTGCAAAATCCCTAATTGCACAATATTATTAAAGCTGTTTTAGAGTGTAATAGATATGCTTTTGTTTTGTTTATAGACTACTACAATGAATGTTTTGAATGCTGTGGGACAATCATGTGGCTTAGAGACAAAGAAGCTCAGCGAATTGCCAACGCATATTCCATTCCGCATTATCAAGATTCGGAAATTGAAAACAGCATATGGTGATCGTGTACTTTGTGTATGTGAAAACTTTGAGACATTTCTGCCTATACGGTTTAATGATATGTCGGAGAGTGTTTTTGATGAAGTCAATAATGCTGTGCAACCTGTACACTTAATTTATGAAGGTTTTAAAAACAATAGGTGCATGGTTCGTTTTAATTAAATAAATAAATAATGTGAAATAATAATGGAAAATATAAGTAATGACAATATACTGAAAAAGAAAGAAAATATGTGCATAGAATAGTAATGTTTTAGTGTTTAGTGTTGTCTTTAAAAATATTATGATGAAACCAAAAAAAATGTATATAAAGTTTGTAAATAAATGCAAAATGATGTTACAATGCTGTTTTATTTTATACAAAGTTAGTATATTTAACATTGCAGAGTATACATGATTATGACAATAAATGCATACTGAATACAAGCCTTTCTCACTTTACAATAGTCTGTTATAGTTTTAAACACAAGGCTTGTTGTAGATCATTTTATAGCAATGTCCCTTCAATGTTGTTTTCGAAAAGTGGGGAAGCCGCAATGGTTGTATTGACATAAAAACCTTATGGTTATTACTATTTAGTCACTTTGATCCCCTTGCATATCAAGAGCAGATGACCTAGTTGTTCCACTCTTTAAAACGACAACAACAACACTACCTCTTGCATAGTTTGTGATGTTGATGGCTCTTGCGACGTGGAAGATGGATTAAAAATAACTTTGAGAACAGGGGTTAAACGTTGATCATTAAACAATGCACTATTTTGAGTAGCAATATAGTTTTCTTGATTTTTTGTCGACGGCAACTGTGTTTCATGCGGTACACTACATTGATGATCACTGACACTTAAAACCTCACTATTTTTACTTTTTAGGTCACCACGACAATGTTTGGAACGTTGCTTTGAACAACGCCAAATAACAGTTCCATTTTTATTGGTTTGTTTCACAATATATGAATATCCTTTATAGTATGCGTAAGGCTTACCATACCTAGTCACTGATACTTCCATATCAACTGTCAAGCATAGACTAAGCTCTAGTAAAGTCAACTTGGTAATAAGAATACTAGTTTAATGTGAGAGCAAATATGGATCCAAAGAGTTCAGGTAAAAGTGAAAGCAAATAAGCAAATATTAGAAACAAGAGTTGGGGTGAAAGTGGTCGCAAAGTGGTAGACCCATTACACAATAATTTCAGCACGACGAAGCTCTTGTTCAATTTCTTTGATTTCCCAATCGTGACCAGTATGGCCAGCTTGACGTGAGGCATGCAACAACTGTAGCCGCTGGACGAGCTTATTGGGATTGTGCCAGTATACAAATTTAACAAATGGATTTTTAGGTGTAAACAAAGCATTACCATTATCATGATCATTATCATCATCATCATCATTATCATGATCACCATTATCATCATGACCATCATCACTGTTACTATATAGTCCTTTTTGATCCTCTTGCAATACCACTTTATTTGTAGTTTGAGTTGATTTTGATAGTGTTGAAGGTTTCTTGGACGTTGACAACTGTCCTAACATGACGTTTTGAGGACATGATAAGTCCTTTTGAACAAACACTGCACTATCTTTAGCCGCAATATCGTTTTCTTGAACTTGCTTTTTAGCATTTTGATAATTGTTTGTAAACAGTAAGCGTGGTTCGTTTCGAGCACTACATTGATGAACACTAACACTTAAAACCTTTCCATTTTTACTTTTCAGATTGCCTCGACATTTTGTTGACCTCTCTTTTGAGCATCGCCAGAATATTATTCCATTTACATTCTGGCGATTATAGTTATAGGAGTAGCCTTGATAGAGTGCACGTAGCCTACCTTTGTTGGTTGTAATAAGTTCCATAGTAGTAACTGACCTGTCAGTACGATGTTCACACTACAAAGGTTACAACTGTTTTGCTGATGGAGTGACCTACCATAAGCTTATATATTGGCTTTTCGTGTTGGCTTTAGTGTTGGCTTTTTGTGTTGGCTTTTTGTGTTGGCATTTCGTGTTGGCATTTCGTGTTGGCTTTTGTGTTGGCTTTTCGTGTTGGCTTTTTGTGTTGGCTTTTCGTGTAGGCATTTCGTGTTGGCTTTTGTGTTGGCTTTTCATGTTGGCTTTTTGTGTTGGCTTTTCGTGTTGGCATTTCGTGTTGGCTTTTCGTGTTGGCTTTTGTTGGCATTTTGTGTTGGCTTTTCGTATTGGCTTTTTTGTATTGGCCTTTCATGTTGGCTTTTTGTATTGGCTTTTCGTGTTGGCTTTTTGTGTGGGCTTTTTGTGTTGGCTTTAGTATTGGCTTTTGTATTGGCTTATTTGACAAGTTATTTGTGTCAATGTATTTAGTGGATTTTTTTTCTTGGTGTTGGAAAGTAGTTGAAAGAGAGGGAATATTTAAAGACTTAACCTCAGTTCACTAACCTAACCTAACCTAACCTAACCTTTCAACTCTCAGATGTTAATTAAATTCTGTACATAGTCAAGTTGGATACCAAGACCTCAGGGGTAAAAAAACAATTATTTTTGACGGCTTATTTTGGTAACTTATTTTAATGGCTAACCTAACTTTACCTAACCTAACCTAACCTCAGCTCACTTTGGATATTACTAGTAAGTGTTCATATCCTCTGCTAGGTAGCATGCTAGTAGTACAGGTAGTGCTCATATTTACCGCTAGGTAGCGGAAACATACTTTGCATGTTGCATGTGACACTTGTGAAGTTTAACCACATGCAAGACGTGCTTGTATAAGTTCTCTATTTAAACTCAATATACAATTAACCACTAAATGTTCAGAACTAACATGTATAGCCATGTTTAGGGTATATAGGAGACCCTTAGCAAGAAAGGCTGTCTAACCCACGAGTGTACAGCCTTGTCATACGCAGTAAGCACCTGTTGGCAGAAAACAACAACAACAACAATTTGAGAAAGCCAACTAAAAACTGTTACCTTTAAATACATTAATGGATATGTTGTTGGCTTTCTCAAATTGTTGTTGTTGTTGTTGTGTTCTGCCAACAGGTGCTTACTGCGTATGACAAGGCTGTACACTCGTGGGTTAGACAGCCTTTCTTGCTAAGGGTCTCCTATATACCCTAAACATGGCTATACATGTTAGTTCTGAACATTTAGTGGTTAATTGTATATTGAGTTTAAATAGAGAACTTATACAAGCACGTCTTGCATGTGGTTAAACTTCACAAGTGTCACATGCAACATGCAAAGTATGTTTCCGCTACCTAGCGGTAAATATGAGCACTACCTGTACTACTAGCATGCTACCTAGCAGAGGATATGAACACTTACTAGTAATATCCAAAGTGAGCTGAGGTTAGGTTAGGTTAGGTAAAGTTAGGTTAGCCATTAAAATAAGTTACCAAAATAAGCCGTCAAAAATAATTGTTTTTTTACCCCTGAGGTCTTGGTATCCAACTTGACTATGTACAGAATTTAATTAACATCTGAGAGTTGAAAGGTTAGGTTAGGTTAGGTTAGGTTAGTGAACTGAGGTTAAGTCTTTAAATATTCCCTCTCTTTCAACTACTTTCCAACACCAAGAAAAAAAATCCACTAAATACATTGACACAAATAACTTGTCAAATAAGCCAATACAAAAGCCAATACTAAAGCCAACACAAAAAGCCCACACAAAAAGCCAACACGAAAAGCCAATACAAAAAGCCAACATGAAAGGCCAATACAAAAAAGCCAACACGAAAAGCCAACACAAAATGCCAACAAAAGCCAACACGAAAAGCCAACACGAAATGCCAACACGAAAAGCCAACACAAAAAGCCAACATGAAAAGCCAACACAAAAGCCAACACGAAATGCCTACACGTAAAGCCAACACAAAAAGCCAACACGAAAAGCCAACACAAAAGCCAACACGAAATGCCAACACGAAATGCCAACACAAAAAGCCAACACAAAAAGCCAACACTAAAGCCAACACGAAAAGCCAATATATAAGCTTATGGTAGGTCACTCCATCAGCAAAACAGTTGTAACCTTTGTAGTGTGAACATCGTACTGACAGGTCAGTTACTACTATGGAACTTATTACAACCAACAAAGGTAGGCTACGTGCACTCTATCAAGGCTACTCCTATAACTATAATCGCCAGAATGTAAATGGAATAATATTCTGGCGATGCTCAAAAGAGAGGTCAACAAAATGTCGAGGCAATCTGAAAAGTAAAAATGGAAAGGTTTTAAGTGTTAGTGTTCATCAATGTAGTGCTCGAAACGAACCACGCTTACTGTTTACAAACAATTATCAAAATGCTAAAAAGCAAGTTCAAGAAAACGATATTGCGGCTAAAGATAGTGCAGTGTTTGTTCAAAAGGACTTATCATGTCCTCAAAACGTCATGTTAGGACAGTTGTCAACGTCCAAGAAACCATCAACACTATCAAAATCAACTCAAACTACAAATAAAGTGGTATTGCAAGAGGATCAAAAAGGACTATATAGTAACAGTGATGATGGTCATGATGATAATGGTGATCATGATAATGATGATGATGATGATAATGATCATGATAATGGTAATGCTTTGTTTACACCTAAAAATCCATTTGTTAAATTTGTATACTGGCACAATCCCAATAAGCTCGTCCAGCGGCTACAGTTGTTGCATGCCTCACGTCAAGCTGGCCATACTGGTCACGATTGGGAAATCAAAGAAATTGAACAAGAGCTTCGTCGTGCTGAAATTATTGTGTAATGGGTCTACCACTTTGCGACCACTTTCACCCCAACTCTTGTTTCTAATATTTGCTTATTTGCTTTCACTTTTACCTGAACTCTTTGGATCCATATTTGCTCTCACATTAAACTAGTATTCTTATTACCAAGTTGACTTTACTAGAGCTTAGTCTATGCTTGACAGTTGATATGGAAGTATCAGTGACTAGGTATGGTAAGCCTTACGCATACTATAAAGGATATTCATATATTGTGAAACAAACCAATAAAAATGGAACTGTTATTTGGCGTTGTTCAAAGCAACGTTCCAAACATTGTCGTGGTGACCTAAAAAGTAAAAATAGTGAGGTTTTAAGTGTCAGTGATCATCAATGTAGTGTACCGCATGAAACACAGTTGCCGTCGACAAAAAATCAAGAAAACTATATTGCTACTCAAAATAGTGCATTGTTTAATGATCAACGTTTAACCCCTGTTCTCAAAGTTATTTTTAATCCATCTTCCACGTCGCAAGAGCCATCAACATCACAAACTATGCAAGAGGTAGTGTTGTTGTTGTCGTTTTAAAGAGTGGAACAACTAGGTCATCTGCTCTTGATATGCAAGGGGATCAAAGTGACTAAATAGTAATAACCATAAGGTTTTTATGTCAATACAACCATTGCGGCTTCCCCACTTTTCGAAAACAACATTGAAGGGACATTGCTATAAAATGATCTACAACAAGCCTTGTGTTTAAAACTATAACAGACTATTGTAAAGTGAGAAAGGCTTGTATTCAGTATGCATTTATTGTCATAATCATGTATACTCTGCAATGTTAAATATACTAACTTTGTATAAAATAAAACAGCATTGTAACATCATTTTGCATTTATTTACAAACTTTATATACATTTTTTTTTGGTTTCATCATAATATTTTTAAAGACAACACTAAACACTAAAACATTACTATTCTATGCACATATTTTCTTTCTTTTTCAGTATATTGTCATTACTTATATTTTCCATTATTATTTCACATAATTTATTTATTTAATTAAAACGAACCATGCACCTATTGTTTTTAAAACCTTCATAAATTAAGTGTACAGGTTGCACAGCATTATTGACTTCATCAAAAACACTCTCCGACATATCATTAAACCGTATAGGCAGAAATGTCTCAAAGTTTTCACATACACAAAGTACACGATCACCATATGCTGTTTTCAATTTCCGAATCTTGATAATGCGGAATGGAATATGCGTTGGCAATTCGCTGAGCTTCTTTGTCTCTAAGCCACATGATTGTCCCACAGCATTCAAAACATTCATTGTAGTAGTCTATAAACAAAACAAAAGCATATCTATTACACTCTAAAACAGCTTTAATAATATTGTGCAATTAGGGATTTTGCACTACCCATGGCGAATAAATTATACTAGTTATGCCAGAAATGCCCTAACTGTTGCAGATACTACTTTTCTGCATATAGCACAAGTGTTAAGTTCTAATGCACACTTGACACAGGCTATCATGTGTCCACAGGGTAAAAATACAACACCTAGTTCTTCTTGATAACAAATTTTACATAATTGTTGGTCACACTTTTGTATCTGTTCGCGAGACAAGTCTTTTCTTTCAGCCTTGTGTATTTGCTCCGCGTGCTCTAACTCTAAAGGCACTTTTATGTCTTGTGCTGCAATCACTTTTTCTTTACGAATAGTGTTCACAAATTCCTGACCTTTAAGCAACACCATGTATTTACAGTTTGGTAACCAACGAGCGTGTTGCACAAAAGGGTCATCAGTCATTTGCCAATCCTTTAAAGCAAATCCACAATAAAAACATATTGTTTTATCCCCTTCACCAGTATAAAAAAATCCAGCTTCACTTAGCTGTTTGGTAAATTGTTTTAATATTAATGGTCAAACATTTTTATAAGATTCGAAACGTTTTTCAACAGAGCTGTACTCTGAGTGTGCTAGTGCTTTAGTCTTGCAAACTCCCAATTTTTCAAAAGCACACGCCAATTCAACACTGTCTATGGCATATGGACCACATATATCGACACTACCGTTGACTGGTAATACATCATTATTATTATTTATTTGTGATTCAGCAACGTAAGTAGCGGCCAAAGGCCTTGTGGTTCGGTAAAATGAATGCACGGGTAGGTTACCCACTTGCTTTCCAAGCATGTAAGGACAGTGAGGAGACCATCGCAAATGGTCTCTAAAGGGATCATCCCCTTCTTCCCAGTGTGAAAGTTCAATACGACAAAACACACAGCGCACAACATTTTCTCGGTTCAAGTAAAAAAAACCGGCTTTTGCAAGTTCATGCGTCGACAAAAAGCCTACAGGCGAGGATTCAAATGTTAACCATCGATCATGTTCTGATTTTAAATTTAACCCACGTGGTAAACCAACTTGCTCACTTGTTGTATTTGGTACTAACGCCATGTGTTATAATAAAACTTTTTCTTATTAAGTTATTAACATTGCACAAGAGCACAGAGTACTTTAAAGCATAATGCATGCTTGTTCACTGTCTGTTCATTACGTTAATGGCACATGACGACACCTAAAAGCAAACAAAATAACCCATCACTCAATCAATCAATCAATCAATACTTGTAAATAAAACGTTAACGTTAATTGGCATTAATCTATCAAAACACCATTAAAAATAAACTGTATGTTGGCACTAACAGTAACCCATGTACTTATTTTCTTTTTTATAAAGCTACAGTCATTTACATTCCCCCACCCTCCCTTTAACCAATATATAAACAAAAATGAATGTCATGTCATTTTGTTCATATTATCATGTTCAAACCTGTGGATATTCGTTGAGTCCATAGGGAACCACCCATAAATTAAATTTATTATTTTTATTTTTAGAAAATCCAACATGGCCTTGTACTTTTCCCAGTCAACAACAACAACATAGCCATTAATCAGGAAAGCAATCATTGTCCCAGTCATGTACAGGTAATGAATATTTTTTTTGTCTACGAGTTTTCAGTAGTGGTAAAATGGAATAGCATTTTTAAGTTGGACTTACCTGAGTTTTAAACAGTTCACTCTTTGGCAGTGGTTTCGCTTTAGTGCGTTTCGGTTTTTTTTCAGCGACTGCTACGGCGGTAAGACTATTCTTTCCAAGTTTCTAAAAAATAAATAAAATAAACCGCTATAAATACCTAAATTCAGGTTAATACATACATTTCATAAAATAAAACATAAAACAAAAAAAAATGAAACAAGTTAGTTTAAAAAAATCATCTCACCTTTACTTGCAGTGACTTGTTGCTCTTCCCTTCTAGTGGGCTCAAAAGTGCAATGGTTTCTTCTCCCTCAGACATGTAAGGTATGCCGGTTATCTGCAAACAAATAAATAAAATCATTAATTACCTAATCAATAAATAATTGCTTGTAAATATATATATTAATCAATAAATGTATAAATGAATAAATATATAAATAAATACCTACCCCACAACAAGGTTAAGTATTTTCCACCAACACCAAAACTGTTAAACAAGACCAGGGGTTTCATGCAACGCAGTGTGTTCAAAGGTAGTCCACCCAAGTGAGAGTGGAAATGATAACGACATGTCTTTATATATGCTACGTTGCATGTATATTCTTTTTTTCCCACGCTTTGACCATTCTGTTATCAGGCACGTGGACAGCTAACGTCCCAGGCGAACACCTGCGGTAGATCAAATTTCACGTCAACTTGCATTTTGTCACGTACGAAGCAAGACAGAATGTAACTTGTTAACAGTTATCGCGCATGTGGACAGATAACGTCCCAAGCGAACACCTGCGGTAGATCAAATTTCACATGAACTTGCATTTTGTCACGTACGAAGCAAAACAGGATGTCACTGGTTTAGCATACATGTGGTTTCACAAATGTGTGTGCATGCCTTTCACACTCCCCTGCCACCACGATGATCAGATTATTTCACCTTCAAGCGTCTTGGTCATTTTTTCCATTGCACCTGTTGTCAAGTCAGATCGGAGCCTTCCAATAAGCTCAAATGACCTTCACCTCCTGCTCGTTTGATTTCGATACTCGCTTCGACCAACATAGAATCAAGTTCTCATCACCGTTTACACGTTAAAGGTAAAATATCAGGAAAAACGCACGCTCGCTCTGTCATACACCGATCCGCCGAAATAGCGATTGATCTATTGAACACAGCCACTGTGGTCAGCGACAGGTTCATTGAAACACACACACACACACACCCAGCCGTATCGTCTCTCTCTCAACCGCCACGCTTCATGGACATTATAAACAGGCAAAGAAAAAGAAAACGTTATTTCAACATGTATGGCGTTAGGCCCTTTGTGAATTATCTTTTTGGAAAAAACTATCTACCACATTTGAAAGGGGGCGTTAGCCCGAGTCCTAGGACACCTCGTACACGTCTCTAGCGTTATTGGTTCGTGAGATATCGACAAAAATCACGAAAAACACATGTTTACCCCCAAAATCGCGTTTCCCAAATTTTTAAAATTACAACGAGTGGTCCATAGCAAAGAGGACGTCACCCCGAGTTCTTGGACCCGTCGTACATGCCTCTAACGTTATTGGTTCGTTAGATATCGGCAAAATCACAAAAAGCATGTGTTTACCCCAAAATCGAGTTTCCAAATTTTTTTTAAAATTGCAACGAGTGATATATAGCAAAGAGGACGTCAGCCAGAGTCTTTGGACCCGTCGAACATGCCTCTAGCATACTTGGTTCGCGAGATATAGCAAAAAGTTCAAAATCACGGTTTTACCCCAAAAAGACCGTGTTTCCAGATTTTCACCTTTTCTACACCTACATTCCCGTAAAGAGCACAATGAGACGAAAAAAAGAATCCAAGCACGCCCTCCTAGCATGGCTCCTTCCATTCCAAGGTCGCAGGGGCTCACCACTTGCTAAGTGGAGCAGCTCCCCCTTACCACACTACTACACACAGGTTTTCATCCTAGAAACTTGAAATTTATTTTGGGGGTAGAGGGGGTAGGGGCCATTGATTTACGTTAAACAATTTTTTTTGTAGAGTTCCTAGTTTCCAAAATATAGGATTTTCAAAATTCGAGTGTTTTCAAAACAACATAAAAAGTAAAAAAGTTTTATTATAGAAAATAAAGGTCATAAAGATCATTCGTTTGAGCCATGGCACAACGTTCTATCCTGTTTAGTTTTCAAACTATCGCCTATTTTCGAAAACAAAAAAAAACAAAGAATTTTTGAAAAATATAATACATGGTCAATAGGAAAGAGGACGTCAGCTCGAGTTCAACGACACCTCATATGTCAACATCCGACCATGGGTTCGCGAGATATTGGCTTGGACTAACGCGGCGGCCATGACACTCGTTAGAATCGGCATCACCCCCCTACTAACCACCCTATTGCAAATCCTTGAAGAGTTTGGCTTAGATAACAAGACACAATCAATTATTCAGAAAACCCTGACCGACACCACCTCGAAAGTGAAGTTCAGAGGAGAGATGTCTGATGCCTTTGAAATCAGGACAGGAGTGAGGCAAGGAGACGGGCTATCACCGCTTCTCTTGAATTGTGTTTTGGAAAAGGTCATCCGAGAATGGCGGAAGGAAATGAAAAATTCAAGGGTAGAAAATGGCGTAAGGCTAGGGTACAAGTATATGAATCTTACAATCGACTGTCTAGCCTTTGCAGATGATCTAGTGATCTTTTCAAATTCCATTGATATGGCGGAAGAACAACTTAACCAGCTGAAAAATCAAACACTGAAGGCTGGGCTTCAAATCTCCTTTGAGAAGACACAATTCATGACAAATATAAAGTCAGCGCCCAGGGAACTGGAGGTCGGACTAGGAAAAGTTCAGAAGGCAGAAAAGTTTAAATACCTCGGTGAATGGATAGAGCCTAACCTATCAGAGAAGGAAGCCTTCATGTCACGCATTAATAAAATGGAAATGGCATACAACCTGACTAAAGACATCTACAATAAGAGATCGATATCCTTAAACGCCAAATTAGACATTACTGCACTGTTATTCGACCAGAGGCTCTGTATGCGGCTGAGACTCTAATAATGAACAAGAAAGGTCTGATGGAAAAACTAGAGGCTAAAGAAAGGAAGATTTTGAGGAAAATCCTGGGTCCCATCAAAGAAAACAGCGAGTACAGAAGGCATCACAACCACGAATTGTACAAGCACGTGGAGAAGATCAGTGACACGATTCGAAAAAGAAGGATTGCCTTTTATAGCCACGTGACACGAATGAGCCCAGGCAGGATATCAAAACGGATATTGACGTACTTCCAAGATAAGAAAACCAAAGGGGCATGGTTTACGGAAGTTGAGAAAGATCTACGTGAAATGGAAATTTCTCCTAAAGATATCCAGGAGCGTGTTCCACTTCAGGAAAAACTACGTACGCACAAAGGTTTCCAGGAAAAGCCGAAGCTGAAAACGGGGAAGGCTTGGTCTCAAGAGAGAAAGGAACAACACCGAAGACGAATGCGGGAACACTGGGCGGTAGTTAGAGCTCGGAAGAAGAGACAGTTGAACTGACGTGGTCCCTAGTTGGCCGAATCGAAGAAAGAAGAGAATAATAATAATAATAATAAAAGCACTGCTTAAGAAATAATGTTCTGACTTACTATCCTGATGCTGTCCTGGAGAACGATACACACAAGCTACGCTCGGACAGGTCAGTGATCGGTGATCAGAAATAGACTTATATAAACAAACAGGCCAAACATTATGTAATCATTAAAGCCCGGATAGTTATGTGTTTAAACATTTTTGATTTAACTAAACATTTTCTATTTATTTACATATTTTTGCCGCTTTTATATATAAATACATATTCTGGCGTATTTATTCATAAGTACATATTGGCCACGTGATTAGAAATAACAAGTACCGACTCCAGCAGCTAATCGTGGAAGGCAAGATTGAAGGACGGCGCAGAACAGGGAGGAGGATCTCCTGGCTCAAGAATTTGCGGGAATGGTTTGCACTTGACTCAGCATCTCTGTTTCGAACGGCAAACTCGAGGCAAGAGATTGCAATGATGATCGCCAATCTTCGTCGCGCAGACGGCATATAAAGAAGAAGACATATTTCCTATATTTGGTGGTTTGTTGTACTCCTTAGATGACTGCTGCCCACATTTTCGACCCTTGGCACTTTCAGTAATTTGCTTCTCTATTTCATGAATGAGCCCTTGTCTCTGTATTGCAGTAGTATTTCAAGACAGGAATTCCCTGGTCTCTACAGTCTCATTAATGCCTTTAATAGTCCTTACCTTGACAGGAGGCCTGTTTGCCATCTCTTGATGAATACAGTACATTTGCATTTGTCAGTTGGCACAGGCTAGAGTAAAAGGTGGCTTTTCACCGATGTCTCAGTCTCACTCATGGCTGTGATTATATGGAAGCTACTGAGGTATGGGTGGTGCTTAGTAATGGCATTCAGGGCACAGTCAGTGCATGTGAATGCTGTGAAAGGTTCTACTCATAGGGTTAGGACTACTGTTCTGACTCAGTGAGGAAATCAATGGCAAACTACCTCACTCCTCTTCTTGCCTAGAACGCCTCAATATAGCGCTGCCTTGGGTTTTTGTGGGTATCTACTCACATAACGTAACGGTGGTACTTTTTGAGGATCCAACCAGCCTCCGGGCTGACAGACAGACCTTGACAGGAATTTTTTCTTGAAATTACAGTGACTGTTTCTTCTGCTCTTTAGAATGAAATTCAAAAACAGCGCATACATGATTTCGTTTTGCGCATCTGCTGTAAGTATTGTAGGATTCGGAAAGTGAGGCAAGCCCCGGCCTATTAAGCGGGAACATGGTACTGTAGACAGGATTATGTATTATTCAAGCAGCTGGACGTTTCAACTATATTTCGAGTAACTGGGGGACATAAATATAATACAAATTTAAGAACATATTTTGGAAACTTAGTCACATATTTTCCACTTTTAAGCACTTAAATAAATATATATTTCTGAAAAGTTAAGCACATAACTATCCAGGCCTTAGTAATAATAATAATAATAATAATATCGTTTGGCCTTGGATGCCGGGTGCAAGCTTTGTTATTTGGCTCCCAGAGGGCAGCTTGCATGTCAAATTTCGTTGTTCCTTGAAGCACTATGAAAGTCAAGGAGGTTAGATATCTATGCTCCTTGAACACTATAGCGCTTTCTAGTAGAGAAATGAGGAACTTTGTGTTGGCGGAAACTCCTGAGATTAATTTTGCCATTATGAACACAGCCTACTGAATTCAAATGGGTTTTTTGACATGCCAACATCGTATGACATGGTGTCGTAATTTTTGCCGCCTTTCAAAAATCACTTACCACGGCCAGGAGCGAACCTGCAAGCTTGGGGTTAGTAGTCCGATACGTTGACCACTCAGTCACCGGGCCTTAGTAATAATAATGTTATTGGGTTTATGTCCCTTTTAACTACTGCGGCTTTCAGAGACGCCCCAGACATGATTCTTATTGATAAAGTGCATAATATCCAACACATTTACGCTGAGAAAGTGACCAAATACATGCCTCAGGCTGAAGAGATCCGACAGATGTGGTGAAAGGAATTTTTTATTGTATTGCCTATCATAATCTCTTCCGCTGGCATCATTCCGAAGTCACTGAGGCCCAACCTTCATACGCTGGGGTTCCACCATTATGCAAGTTTATAATTTATGCAGAAAGCATTTTAGAGATCTGGTCCATAGTTGTTCGTTCCTCAACCTACCTGCATAACAAACTCCACTCCATCTTGCAACAAATGCTGATGAAATGTCGTATTATACCCAATGGCATGGCTAACATATAAGTGAAAATAATAACTAGCAGCCCCTGCGAGAACTCTCGCATGTGTATAGACCACCCGCACAGCTTTATTGGTGAGCGGGCTCGACTCGCCACAGTTCCTGCAGGAGCTATCGTCTTGTTTATTTGTTAAATCGCAATTTTAGGGGCATATGACCTCGCTGTTCCGCCCCTTAAAACAACAATAACGAACTGACTTATAGCAATTTTTCAACAAATTGTCAATATTTATGAAATTATTTGCTTTTTATGCTGATTTGTTTACAGTCGGTTACTTGTGTAAGTGGCTGCGTGGTAGAGCGGTAACGTTCTCACCTGCTGGTCCCAAGGTTGCAGGGTCGATTCCAGGCACAGTCAGTTGACATTATTTTGAGGGTGCGCAAATTCGAGGGAGCCGTGTCAGTAGATTTATTTGCACGTTAAAGAATTCATGAACATTTGAAGAAATAACCTGGATGTTTGAAGTGCCCACCACCAGCACTTAGTTAAGAATTGTTCTCCTAAAATAATAAAGAAATTCCTATACATCCTTCTAAACCATCTTCATTTTTTTACCATGAAAGAAATTTATTCTCAAGGGGTCTGAATACAATCCAGATAATTATCGACAAACCGTATCGTATCGTGTCGCACCCGGCGCGCTACGCTGACTTTGCGCGTCTGAAATGTATAGCTCTTCGGCCTGGGGGCCTTTCGTACTGTATCTCTAATTCGAATGACCTGACAGCATTTGATTTGGGAGTGTGGGGTGATTACCGTACCTTTTAGATGTCTTAATTAGCCAGAGTGTGGCGTGGTGCACTACAGACCCTGAGAAATTGCTTAAGATGTTGTTGTTGTTTGAGTCTTCAGTCTTTTAACTGGTTTGATGCAGCACTCCATGCCTCCCTGTCCTGAGCTAATCGTTTCTTCTCTTCATAGCTACCTCACCCTACTTCCGAGGCAATCTGTTTAACACATTCTAACCTTGGTCTACCCCTACATTTCTTGTCCTTGACCCTTCCTTCCATAACTAAGCTTGCTATTCATGGGTGTCTTAGTATGTGTCCTACCAACCTATCTCTTCTCTTCATTATCAGTCGCCAGAAACATCTCTCCTCTCCCACTCGTCTTCATACCTCTTCGTTTGTAACCCTATCTACCCATCTGATCTTCATCATTCTTCTGTAACACCACATTTCAAACGCTTCAGTTCTCATCTTATCTGCTGCACCAATATTCCAAGTTTCACTTACATACAGTAGAGTGCCATTTCTCTAGCCAGGGTTCTGGAGTGTCTAGGATGATTTGGAGGCTGGTTTCAATCCCATGTTCTCTTCAGGAGGTAGTGGAGATGGCAATGTCATCCGCATAGAGGTGCACTTGTGTGTTATTGGTCTTGGGAATCACGAGTCTACCTACAATATATGAGTACCATTTAGTAATTTTTGTGACAAGATATATTTACCCGTGCAAGAAAGGAACGTCATGAGTGAGCTACAGATAGGCTGGTATAGATTGTCAAAGAGAAGTAAAGACCAAAGTATAATCCCTAGAGTGATATAGAACTGATTAGTTGATTGATATGTGACCTGGTTCAAGAACAGAGTAAACTGGGGAGTATAAAAAGAATTAGTTGCTTTAAAGGCTAGCCAATCCATTAAGGGCTTTGTTCAGTTCATCGCTTGATCTACAGTATGGCTATCGGCTGGACGGTCCATCGACGCATTAACAGGCTTTTAGCTTTATGAGCTAGTCAATTCATTCCTCTTTAGAAGGTAGAACCACATAATTATCACTTTTAGAATAATAAATCAATGCTTTAAATTTATAATTTGTTTTATTTACGTATTTATTTATTTATTTCATTATTTATCTGTTTCTTGATTTATTTAATTAATTATATAGTATTAATTTTTAATTTTTTATTTATTTAATTATTTATTTATTTATTTATTTATTTATTTATCTTCAAGAAAGGTAGTAGAACCGAATGAAGAAACTATCGGGGAATAACACTGATGAGTCATTGTGCAAAGATCTTTGAGAAAGTTCTGGAAAGGAGAATTAGGACAAGGATAGAAGGAGGGATGAGGGAAGAACAACATGGTTTCAGAGCAGGAAGGTCCACAGTGGATTTGATTTTTGCTGTAAGGCAGTTACAAGAACAGCACTATGAGTATGGAACAGATCTACTGATGGCCTTCCTGGACACTGAGAAAGCATATGACAGTGTATGCAGAAACAAAGTATGGAAGTCAATGGAGGATAGAGGAGTAGAAAGTGGACTATAAGGAGGATAAAGGAGATGTACAAGGGAAGCGTGAGCAGTGTGAAAGTGGGAGGAGAGAGATCGGACTGGTTGGAACAGAGAAACGGCCTGAAACAAGGAAGTGCACTGTCACCGTTACTTTTCATTGTGGTGATGGATGATATAATGACCTGAGTGGCACAAGTAATTGGGGAAGGAAAGATGAAAGCAATGGTGTTTGCAGATGATTTGATGATTTGGGGAAACAAGGGGGAGGAGGTACAGGGACAGTTGGACGTGTGGGAAGGAATAATACAAGGATTTGGGATGAAATTTAGCATAAATAAGAGTGAGATGGTGATCACAACCGGGAAGAAGGAAAGAATCACAACGGGAATAACAATTGGTGGGGAACAGCTGAAGAAAGTGGAGAGTTTCAAGTATCTGGGAAGCCTGATACAAGATAATGGAAGAAACTATAGAGAAATAAATGAGCGGGGGAGACAGGCAGAAGCATTCCGGAGGAGTGGGAGAAGCATGTTATGGAGCAAGGATGTCCCTCAGAACAGCAAAAAGATCATATATCGGACGTACTATGTCCCTATCCTGACGTATGCCTCGGAGACCTGGGCTATGAAAGGAAGGGAGAAGAGCAAAATACAGGCCAGTGAGATGAGGTTCTTGAGAAGCAGTATTGGAGCTACAAAGATGGACAGAATAAGAAATGAGAGGACCAGAGAATTAAAGAAGGAGGAACCATTACAGG
Source organism: Meconema thalassinum (assembly GCA_946902985.2). NCBI lineage: Eukaryota > Metazoa > Arthropoda > Insecta > Orthoptera > Tettigoniidae > Meconema > Meconema thalassinum. Next base: position 250,316,120 of record OX336396.1, read on the forward strand.
AAGGTATAGAGAAATCTAGACTCAGATGGTATGGACATGTAAAACGAATGGAGGAGAAGAGGATACCCAGGAGGATACACGAGACGAAGTGGGAAGGAAAGAGACCGAGAGGAAGACCGAGAGACAGGTGGCTGAAGGGGGTGGAAGAAAGCGTGAAGAAGAGAGGAGAAGACTGGACAAGGGTGGAGGCTGAGAGATGGTGGGAAGACAAAAGACGTTGGAGAGGCTTGTGTTCCAAACAGACCCGGCCAGTGGCTGGAAACTGCAAGATGATGATGATATATTTATTTATATATTTATGTATTTATATAATATTTGTTTACTTTTTATTTTCATTCATTTATTTTTATTTATTTAATTTTTTTAATGTTCAAACCCGGCCGAAGTCGTCGGTTTTTTAAGAGCGTTAAAATCCTTCAGTGTGCCTTCCTTCGGAGGGGAATTAAAGCCGGCGGTCCCATGTCATAGAATTATGGCATGTAAAAGATCCTTCCACAGACTAAACTTGTGTGGAACTAAATTTCTAGGTTAGATTTCGTTGTAACGCTCTATCCAAGTTCCAACGTTCACCACTAGGTACCATTGATATCTGCTAGAGAAAATGTGAACTACTTGAAATTGAACGGAACTTGTAGCTCAAACTACTTGTGTCCGCTTGAAGCAGCTACTGACTCAGGCGAGCCAAACATGTCCTCGAACACTCCCGGCACTAAAAGCCATACGATAAATAGATAATAGTACATTATGCAACGAGCCTATAATGGCTATAATTAAGACACAAGTATTTTTATAAAACGAGCGTATGCGAGTTTTATAATTTCCATACGAGTGTCTTAATTACCATTATAGGCGAGTTGCATACGACTGTTTATGTTCGACGATAATTATATCTTTATTATATGTTTTAACATACATATTCATAAATATCTGTTGAGAGTCAGCCAGATGAATTTTGTGATCAGAGAGCGAGCGCTGGGTATATCTCTGTCTTTCAGGATCTGCGACCGACCGACGCATGTGCTCTGTGTGCTTGCAATGCCATATTATGCAGGCCATATGTTTACAACTGCCGTCCCTCAGTAATATTGTCACCGGAGTCGTTTGAAGGCAATGCGCTGTGTAGAAATTAGGGTTGGTGATATTAAGGTACAGTGCTATTTCTTGTCTCATATTCGTCAGCGTATTTACGCGAACATATGGACGATGCGTATTCCATGTCGGTAATTTATTGTAGTTCGATGTTGTGTTTATGTCCGACATATTGGATTTTGAGCGCATGCGCGAAGGTATCGTTACCTAATTGGTCAATGAACGAGCTTTGATTGGCTGGAGAAACTGTATCGTAATGAAAAACAGTGTTATAATGACCATCATTATGATACAGTTTTCTGACACATAATAGTGAGGGTCGAACATAAATAAATAATAAAGGCTATGTTTATTTGATCTACTATGTGTTATGACTGGTACAAGGTTATGTCAACTATAACTGACCTAACCCCTGGCACTACAGCCCATGAAGGACCTAGGCCTACCAAGCGACCGCTGCCCAGCCATTTGGCCTGCAGATATTGGGATGACGCGTGATCAGCGCATCGAGTCTCCTCAGCCGTAAATCTTGGCTTTCGTGATCGGGGCGCTGCCTCACTGTCAGACAGCTAATCAATTGTCCTCACCCCGTTCCGGCCCTCACGTCATTTTCTAAAATCCCGGACGGGGTCGGGAATCGAACCCGGGGTCTCCAGATGAGAGGCAGCCACGCTACCCCAACACCACGGGGCCGGCATAACTGATCTACTGTTATGTTATTACTGTGTGATTTTACGAATAATAGTAAATATCTATGTTGGCAGGATTGTTTGGGACAATACATTTTCTTCAAAGAATAAATAACGTGTGTTTTACTCGGACTGTACAGTATCAGTCAAAAGTTTAGGACCACTTAAAAATAAAACAACCAACAACAACTAGAACCCACAATGTTGCTGAAAGAATTATGTGAATGTTCGTAATAAGAAATTTATTGCAGCCAATGGCCAAATTATTACAAAAACATTTAAAACTTCTTCTACTTCTTCTACTTGAGGTTATGTGGGCTCTGCTGAAAGCATTACACACATTAACTATTAAAATCGATGCAACATGTATCATGTACCTTCATTCTTCACTACAAAACCTGGCTAGTGTTCTTGTTCATCACCGCAGAGGCCCGGGTTCGATTTCCGACTCTGCTAAGAAATTTAATTCTGGTATGAGGGCTGGAGCAGGGTACACTCAACCTCGTGAGACAAAACTGAGAAATGGCGGCTGTGCAAAATTTATAAAATCACGTTTTATTTCTCGTATCCTAAACAAGCAATGGAATGTAAGTTGATATAATTAATCGGCATTATAACACTCATTTGATAGCATATAATTATATTCCCTATATATGAAACAATACAGCATGGCGACTATGCGATGTATTTCCCAGGTTCACAATATCTTTGAAACGCTTTAAGCAATCCAACTGAATGTTTGTTTGGTCATACAGGACTTTTAAGTACATATACAGTAAGTATATGTGTTTTAAGAAAACCTGAGAAACTAAAAAAAAACAAGGCGGTCATTACAAATGTTTTTTTTCTGGCAATCCCATCAACCGAGATCAGTGAAACGTTGCTCAGCGAATCTTCATTTATAGCTTTGTGTAGACACATCTCATGTTCAATTGTTTTCAAAAATAAAAGATGGTATCTGTTTGAATTATTAAAACGTTATTTCTTTACATTTTCGTATCCAATTCAAGCAATTAAAGAGAAGATTCCTACAATGGTAGTCATTGTAATTCTAATGGCACTACATTCTGTAGCCTACTTTTCGTAAATCATAGAAGCCGTGTATTTGACTTTTTCTCCTGTGACTTTACTGAAGATGCCATCTCGCGGGAAGAGACTTAATCACCGATACTGATACTCATATAAGGTGAAGTATTATCAGGCGCGGATCTAGAGTTTGGCTTGGGGGGAGGGGGGCATAGAATCGAAATTATTAAGAAAACTGGTATCACTAAAAACGCAATCACAAAATAACCAAACGTACAAAACCAGATCAATTTTTTTTGCAAGTTACATGGATAGAAATTTGATGCGTTAAGCGCACCAAAAATATTCGTACAAATTGGAACGGCATGATTTGCGACTTTTACATCAAGCTTCGAGAAAAGTATCAAGGTACGTTACAGTTTCGGCAAGTCGAGTTGGTATCGACAAAGGGAGAAAGTCACAGCTTAAATTGCCAACCAGGCTTGCAGTTTGGACGTCGGCAAAATTTTTTGGTGCGAAAAATGCCCCAAATTCCTATCCGTGAATTGCTGCACATTCATCGTGACATCACTATAGACATCGATTCGGTAATCACAAGGTTTTCTAAACAAAATAGACGAGTTGATTTTGTTATATAAATAATCGTTTTTATATAACAGGTATGAAGTTGTAAATATGTACACTTGTAACAGAACATAATAATTGCAATAAAGATATTTTCAGTATTGAATAAAATGAAAAAAAAACTGTTTTTCAGTTAAAATTCGTTAAGTTTTATTTGTCTGGTTCTTGTGTTTCCGTTTTTTGAGTTTGCAAAAAAATTTGGTCTCCCGTTTGGGTTGGGGGGGTTCTTGACCCCCGTTACCCCCCCCCCCCCCCTTCTTGAATCCGCGCCTGAGTATTATAGCACATAATTTTTCAATGTAATGGTGATAATGGAGACATAGGCCGTGTTCCAAAAGCTTTTCAATACATCACATGCAAAATCCTTGTATAACTGCCTCAGAACTAATTGACCCTTGTGAAAAATTTCGTAGAAGCTCAAGAGAGAGTCTGCTCATCTAAGCCTGCTGGGTAATGTCCGCTGCGTCATCCGTCAGTCGTCAGAAGTACCCTGTTCCCTCAGCAACTGTCACTCACACAATAGCAACCATTATTTATATCGGGTGTTATAAACTGTATTAGGGATGATTAGAATTATTAACACGTGTAGTGGAACAATTCTTTATAGTATAGTAACGAACATATTATGACTATATACGAGTAGTTCAACAATGTACCGTACTATTAATAATCAACCATTATTAATAATTATTATTAATTAACCAAGCAAATGGCAATGCAATTTTAATCTTCACTTCAAAAGCGATCACCGGGTAGTCATTAATCATCTAAAATTCGAACGATAGAAACATGCGCTGATAACGAGCCAAACCTAACAGACTGACTGTACCTCCCTGTTATTAATCCGTCACAAGAAGCAGACCTTCTTATTTGGCGCTTTCTCGCCCCTTCGTAACCTTTTTCCGCATACCAAACTGGCATTGAACTTGAGGTAGGCCCGCTGGCTAGCTTCGCTTTCTCACTCACGGGCCAATTTGTTCCCAAGGACTTATAATACAGAAGGTGGGAGAATTGGCAATGGAAAAAAAACAGTAGTATGTATGAAAATAGACTGTTTAGTTATTCTCGAAACTATTTATTTTTCTTACATCAGCTGACTATGAAAACAAATTAGCCACAAAATAGGGTCAGATCATTTCTTACTATAATCAGAATGACTAGCATTACCCGTCGCGGCTTCGCCCGCGAATATTCTAGTTGTAAAGAGTACATTTAGCAAAATCTCAATCATGAATGCTATGACTGATTTATCCTTGGTATGAATAATCAGACTTTATCAATTCAGCTACTGGTGCAGTGGTTAGGGGTTTGTCATTCCTTCATAGGTATTGTGACCGTCAGCCTTGTGGCAACGGCACATATTTGTGAGTGACCTTCAGAAGTCCTCCGGTAAAGCTGTCGGGACAGCCAACAACCGCGATGACTCTCCTAACATCACCCCCGTCGGACCTTTAAAAGTTTGCCGTGAGGATCAGGTGAACTTCCTAACAATAGGCCAATGCGGCACGAGGTTCCATAATCCACGGGGAGCGTGGTACATGGTTGCGATGGTCAAAGACGGCCTAAGGAAAGGTTCACCTCAAAAACTAGACTGTGAAATTAAACATCCAGGCTTATGTAAAACACCGTGAAAATTTATTGTAGATTTCCACAAACCCCTATCCTAGTTCGGAGGGTTATATTCGGCTAATCCGCAAGCTAAAAGTTAATGATAATAAAAGTTCAAGTCCCTAACAATGAAGTTACATTAACCCTCGCGAAAGATCTAATACACAATAAGTAAGCAACAGCAACAACGCTGGGTAAATGGTACGACGCAAAATCCCTAATACAAGTTACATGATCAAGCTAATATGAAGTTACATTTAAGTGAAGGAGCAAAGCAAAGCTAAGTTATGGTGGTACCATTTCCACATTTACATTTAACTTTTCTAGCTAAGTCCTATCAGTTAACTTTCAAAGTTACGGCGGTGACGTCCGTAATAGCAAAACAGTTACAATACAAAGCTAAGTGTACAGCCATTTAAAAACAATTAATCTAATCAACAATCATGTGCTAAATAGCACGCAATAAAGGTAACATGGGGAAAAATACAGTTTCATGACATCAATAATTATAGTACAACACAGTTTTTATTATAATGCCTTCCTGCCCCATGGTTAACTCTTTGTAAACCATTGTCATCTAGCTTAAAGTAATGTCGGTGATAGCGTAGTTAAAACCACGTCTGACAATCACATGGCCTGCGCTTCACACACTATGAACTAATGGTTCATGTGTGCGCCAGGTCACAACAAAAATGTCTACAGTCTTCGTCGTTTCCAATAAAGGAAATCCCTTCATCTGCACGGCCATGTCAGCAGGTTCAAATGTAAGAATGTCAAAGTTTAAATGGAAATAATATGTTAGTTAGATCTTGTTTAAAACAATTATGCGGATGATGTTTATTATGTCGGTTTATGTTCCTTCCGTAGGTTTATGGCGTATTCTGACAAAGGCCTGACAAGGAGTAGTCTTCTAAAGATCATTCTCCAGCAGCAAAACATCGACTCAATAGTCGGAAAACTCAACGAGCAAACTCGGCTCGGACTCACAATAACACGAGTTATCAGCGGTAAATACCTCGCTTTCGACAACTCTCATAATAATGCCTCATAACAACAACAGATGCGCGACTTACAACAATGGCACGTCTTACTCACTCAAGGCACATAATATCATGGGTTACCTGCGGTAAAAACCTCGCATTTAATAACCAAATTGCCTTCAATATAATTTGCCTCTCTCAAGAGGATCGCCAACAATGCATAAAGAAACCTGACAACCCTGCACATGTCGAAATGACATTCCTCGCAGCAAAATATCTAACTAACAGTATGAAAATCCAAGAAAAACAAATGAACAAAAATACAGTAAGAAACACTGGGTTTCATGAGCAATAGCTGCATTGAAAGAAAGAGATGAATGAAATCAACATTCTGTCCTATGTTATCGTAGTTCTGTCTCGCTTTCAAGCATTTGTTTTCAAGGTTACTGGGTCAACAAACCAGTTTATTGGTGACAACTTCACAAATTGCAGTCCTTCACTGACCACATTTTTCAACAGGCAAGGCCGGCTAGTTTTAACATTATATAATACCGTAATATTTGGCCTTGTCATTCTTAGCATATGCTTGGTTCAAAAACCTTATAGAATCCGTGTGCTAAACACGTTACAATTTAACTGTACAATAAAGTATCGCAGTCCTTCATTTCAAAGAAAAGTAAATCACAGACATAACAGCATGTCTCACGAGCTTCTTTGCTCATCAAAGATATAACACTTATTAAGTTCTCAGTATAACGTTAACACCTGTGTCCTCATGACAGAAACAAAGTAGTAACAAATTGATAAAATATGGCACAGATCTGCAACTCTAGACCTGCATAATGATGCGATAGTGCACTTAGTTCGATGCTTGTCATCTTCACTTTCTCCAAAATAATAAATCTGTCAGTATTTGACTATAAATTGGCTTCTGAGCGCTTTCAAAAATGAAAATACAGCATATTTTTATAAAACTGGAAACTACAGTTGGTTTCCTAACGATACGACCTATCTAACGAGGTCATAAGTCTCAACAGACTGGTTGCAAAGATTGCAGTTAAATAAAGTGACGATGACATCTGAATGAAACCACGGATAAATGTCCTACACATGGCTGAGTAAAATAGCTGCAAATGATTACAGTCATGTTTGGCAGTGGGTCGGCTATAACGTGGTACGACGTCCATCAGGACGGCACCAGGGTTAACCAAAACTGGTCTACCCCACAGGGTGACTCACAATGACTGAAATAAACAACATTTATACTAATTACAACCCTACCTAGCAAATGGCTGACACATAAGTGCGGTTGATTCACCAAAAAAATACTACGATATCTAAATATACCACCACGGACTATTACAAAAGAAAGGGTGCCCAAACTCACGACTTTTGGTAGCTCTCACATCGGCTCAGACATTCATCTACCAGGGTCGCGAAAAACTCTGCTTGGCTCTCCAGCATAGTCCTGTCCTCCACGGATTCACCAATCTGGACCTCCCAAGCAACCAGGGTTCGTTCGCCTCCGGATGATGGTCTCCCAAAAAGGTCTGGAATGTGCCTGGAAGTCGGCATCCACGTTCGTTCGTCTGCGTCCTCGGCATCCTGACGTTCCATCAAGCTGGTGGTCTTCATCACGACGTCTCCCTCATACCGGAATGGTATTAGCCCATAATCGTCTTCACCATGGCGTGGAAAAGTTCAATGTCTTGCATGATGTCGAAAATGTCGAAATATCTCGTTCCTCTCGGCGTTTTGGCGTGATTATTGTGGACAATGCAAATAATAGTGTTCTCCACAGTATTTTGTAGTTTTCATCCTGTTGATCCTCAAGATTCAACACGATGCAATGCTTTGCTTGTTAGCACGTGCAATTGTATCACGTTTTATCAATCACGTGGCATCCGCGATAAAATTGATATTTTCAATTCAGAATTTCCGTAGCAATAATGTTGTGATCGTTGGCAGTAATAATCACGTCGTCTTGGCACAATTATCAGACGATAACTCTTATATTTTCGGCGTGGCACTTTGCCCTTCCACTTACGTCGTGGGAAAAATATCTGGCGTATGGCACCAATTACAGTTGTAGAAAATGTTGCCTAATATGGCCTTTCGTAGAACAATAATATGTCCACAATGTGTGACAACGTTAGTATAGTTATTTTCAACACACGATGCAGTCGGATGCTCACTTGAGCACAACAATATTTATAATGTCCACGTCGCGACGGACGGATACTCGAAACACGCCTGTCTGGCGTCAGATCTCCAGATGTAGTGTCGTCACTGACTTTCACTCGGAAGTAGGTCGCCAAAACGAAGTCATTGAGCGACTACTTTCATAGCTCCTTGCGTATCTGCAAGTGTTATACCTTACCAAAAACGTAATAATCATTCACCAAAATGATTCAATAATACAGAATGACGAATTAGAATATTCTGAGTCTTATGAAAGGATAAAAGTGATTAACAAGACCTCCAAAGTCAAAAATGCAATTGAGCGCTACTTCAAAGAGTATAGCATGAGCTCTCTGCTCCACGTGGTATTCTGGGTATGTTCAAAAGTACTACATCCCATAATAATTATTCCGTCACAAAAATATCACATGAACCATAGCTCAGCGGGTTCAGTATATCAGAGCGAAGTTAGTTTTCTGGGAATATCACAGACACTGTTAATTTAAGGGCCTTGAAATGTGGTTTTCGGAGACCCTTTATAGTCGGGTGAAAATGACCTTTCGTACCACACTCACACGTGAAAATTGCGTGAAAAAATTCTAGAGTGCCCCTTGATCCCCGTAAGCGCATTATACTGTATGTATTGTTGAATTTTACAGCTAAATTTGGTTCAGTGATAACCTTATAACCTCCTGGAAACTTTCACAGTAATTTAATAATTGGAATTGCATTGCGTCTCACAGAAATAGATGGACCTGTGAGATGTTGTTACCATGGTTACCGTGTTGCATTCTTTCATTATTTCATTGTAAATATACATGTTTTAAGGTAATTGTGAGGCATTTAAAGAGTAAGTGAGTGCGTTTCGCTTAGGTATTGGGTTATGCTGAACCTGTAGGTACCCCATATGAGTAGGTTGGTGTTAATGCGACCTTATTTTCGGTACAAAATTGGAATGGGGCCTTAGCAGAATAATATAGTCAGAATGATTGTTGGTGATAGTCTTTAACTTTTGTTACGTACAGAACACGAACAAGTAGTTCCGTGACGAATCGAAGAGCCTACGTTTCTTAAAATGTAAGATTCATGCCAGTGATTAATCTATATATCAGAAATGAAATGTCACATTGGATCTATCAGCGTGCGTAAAATCATGTTGCCAACAATGTCATGTGTGTGTTGCTCAAAATTAATATAAAATATTATGTATTAATGTCCCAGTCTTGGATGAAATCCTTTTGTTAGTATAGAAGTCACAAGTATTTAAACATTTGACCAATCAGCAGGCTTAGAATCGTGTTGGCTGCACTGCCACGTATCAGTTATTCCAAATTAATCTGGAATGGCAGGTACTATACGTGTGCAAAGTTTAGAGCCGTTGGCTTGCATACTTCCTGATATATTGGAATTAGGATTAAAAGAATACAGACAGCACTTATTAACAGGTAGCAACCCTGATGGCTTTCAAGAATACCCATAGTCATATCTGTTATGGTACACAAAACACATACGAAATTTATCCATTAGTTAGTATAGAAGTTAGAAGTTACTCCAAATTAATCTTGAATGTCAGGTACTATACCGGCCCCATGGTGTTGGGGTAGTACGCCTGCCTCTCGCCTGGAGGCCCTAGGTTTGATTCCCGGCTCCGTCAGAGATTTTAGAAACTGACGTGAGGGCTGGAACCGGGTGTACTCAGCCTCGTGAGGACAATTGAGTCTGACAGTGAGGCAGCGCCCCGGTCACGAAAACCAATATTAATGGCCGAGGGGACCCCATGCACTGACCACGCTTCTCCCCAATATATGCAGGCCAAATGGCTGGGCAGCGGTCGCTTGGTCGGCCTGGGCTCTTCATGGGCTGTAGTGCCACGGAGGAAGGGGGGGGGGTCAATTACTATACGCGTCCAGAGTTTCGAGCTGTTGGCTTGCATACTGTATGATATATTGGTATTAGGATTTAAAAAATAGAGAGATCACTTATTAACAGTTGGCAGCCATGGCTGCTCTTGAGAATACGCATAGTGATATCTAAGGCCCGGATGTTGATGCCGTAAGAAAGTTTAAAAGAAGCACTTAAAACTTTCAAAAATGACTGTAATAAATGACCTAAAAATTCGAAAAATGCACTATAAAATGGAGAAAATGATCTTATAATAATAAACTCACCAATAATTCAAAAATGACACCCGAAGCTCAAACTGAATAGTCAATCAAAATAGATTTCTATCACTTAACAAAAGGTTTATGTTCACTTTAGTCTGAGTTGCACTGAACTACAAATGTCATTCTCATGTTGTCAAATGTGAATGATCTGCGATTATCAGCCAACAAGTTTTTATATCTCGAAAAGCAACGTTCAATATCAACTGATGTGAACGAAGCGTATGCTACTCGAAGTGAGGAAGGTCGTTTACTGCTAAATCCTCCTCAATCCCATCCATGCAGTAGTATTCACTAGAAAGAATGTCTGTGATTTTGCTTAATGTTTTATACTCGGTGTTTTTTGTCCAGCACTTTTTTCAGTTTTGATGCATTACCCGCAGCAATCTCACCACGATTGTTGCTAAGACTAGTTTCCACCCAGTTGATTAAGGAAATGGAATCAATATTGAAAAAAAATTACCTTAAAAGGCCGATTTCTCTAAAATAAGACCAAAAGAATCTGCAAAACTTAAAAAATGCTCTTAAAATGGAAACATAGCAAAAAATGCAAAATGATGCAAACTAAAAATGACATATTTGAAGACGGTGTGGCCCGTCCGGAGTTTCTATGTACTTCAGCATTGTTTTAGACAGCTCAGTGAAAAGATGACATGTCATCAACATCCGGGCCCTAGTCATATCTGTTATGGTACACATAGTACATACGAAATTTGATTGAAATCCAATTGATAGTGTAGAAGTTACATGCATTTAAAAATTGGATATATCAGCAGTCTTAGAATCATATTGGCAACACTGTCATGTATGGCCTCTAGGAAATTAAAATGAAATATTATTGTCTATATATGTGCCAATTTTGGAATAGCTCTCACGCATACCTTCCGAGATATCCAATATGGAGCTCAAATTTCAATTGCGATTTTTCAGCAGTTGGTAGCACTAAAGTCATTTTCAAATATTACCGTGAGCTATTTAGGTATATATCTTTACTCATACCTAATTTGGTTTCGATAGCTGCAGCCGTTTAGGAGTTAATAGGGGGGGGACGACACTCACAGACAGACAAAAGGACAGACTGACATCATTTTCCCGGATCGATATCATATGTCTACTTTTTCCTCATTTTTTGAAAAATGAGAAAAGTAGGCTAAAACTACGGGATGCAAGCAAGGAAATATACGGTATGCCTTCCTGACAACACATGTTAGTTGGGCTGCATAAAACTATATTATTAGGGGCAGGTTATTCACCTGGTATACTGGTACTTCATTTGTTATTTTACCCAGACATGTACTGTAGGTTACTACTAACACTACTCAACAATCCACTGAGCTCTGAGGTCTCTCTTGTTGCAGGTTCTATTCATCTCTCTCAAAGAGCTTCATTAGCGTGCGCTTTCTAATTGAGGAAATATCCTACTTCCCATCGTTATCCCGATCCAGCTTACAATTCAAGGTATAATCCAGCAACACGGCCATAGTGTACGATTCAATGAAATTCTCTTTTAAAAGAATACCAATAACTCTCAGAGCATAGAAGGATACAAAACAAACAGTCGAACTTCTACAAGTTGAACTTCAATAACTCGCATTTTCCATATCTCGAAGTAATTTTAATTTCCCAGCGTAGTTTTATACAATTTATATATCTCTCTCTTTTGTATCATTCTAAATGATCCTGTCGACTTCGTCGTTACGCTGAGGTCTGGCGTTACGTTACGGCGACGGGACGAAATGTACGGAGAATGCACTGAGGTGTGTGACGTCATAGTACCGCTTGAGCTCCCTCCTTTCCCCTCGCGCTCCATGAGCGTGACATCATCCAGCCAGCTACCTCATTTGACCTTGGTTTGCACTTGATAATGGACTTTGAGTTCACGCAGTTCGCTGCATGATCATGAGGCTTTCACCCAGCATTTATCAGCATTTATCAGCATTTGTAACATTTAAAATGATATAACGTCTAGTCTTTCAGACTGACTATCACTCTTTTTTGTATAATTCGAAGTTCTATTACTCAAATACTGCGATAATACGAATGATATGAAGACAAGTGCAAGTGTAAGCTATGCGGGTCAAACTTCGACCAATACCATATATTGTGGTGCAAAAACAGACGAACCTCCTTGACAGACTTCTGTAAGACGTAAAACAGACTAAATACAAATGCCATTATCTAATGTAACATGATCTTACATTCTGTATGGCCATTGGCTGCAACATTCTAGTTGTAAAGAGTACACTTAGCAAAATCTCAATGATGAACGCTATGACTGATTTGTCCTTGGTATGAATAATCAGACTTTATCAATTCAGCTACTGGTGCAGTGGTTAGGGATTTGTCATTCCTTCATAGGTATATCAGAGCGAATTAAGTTTTCTAGGAATATCACAGACACTGTTAATTTAAGGGCCTTTAAATGTGGTTTTCGGAGACCCTTTATAGTCGGGTGAAAAAGACCTTTCGTACCACACTCACACGTGAAAATTGCGTGAAAAAAATCTGGAGTGCCCCTTGACCCCCTTAAGCGCATTATACTGAATGTATTGATGAATTTTACAGCTTAATTTGGTTCAGTGATAACCTTATAACCTTCTGGAAACTTTCACAGTAATTTAATAATTGGAATTGCATTGCGTCTTACAGAAATAGATAGACCTGTGAGCTTCTGTTACCATGGTTACCTTGCTGCATTCTTCCATTATTTCATTGTAAATATACATGTTTTAAGGTATTTATTTAATTGTGAGGCATTTAAAGAGTAAGTGAGTTGGTTTCGCTTACGCATTGGGTTATGCTGAACCTGTAGTTACCCCATATGTGTAGGTTGGTGTTAATGGGACCTTATTTTCGGTACAAAACTGGAATGGGACCTTAGCAGAATAATATAGGGAGGAACCTGAGTTGATAAGTGCCTAGTAAGCTTTATGAATTATTATAATAATGTTGCAGAATGTGACACCAGGGGAAGTAACAATGTGAGTTTATTTTGTACAGTTTTATTATCTAACTTCCTTAAGTGGTGTAATTTCCAATATTGCAAGTTGGGGAAAGTCCGATCATCAATAATTGTACTTGCCCCGAGTGATAGAAATTCGTACGAGGAAGATGTTGCGTATTGTACCCGTTCGTCCTGGGGATGCGATGACCCATCTGCTATAACATCACATCCCTGGAGTTCCAGGACAGAGCGGAGTTAAATGAACCTCTAGTCAAATAAGGAATGTGTCGGAAATTCAGCTGAGTTCTTGAAAAAGCAGTGGGTTTCACGAGACAAAGTATCTCTAGGGTCGTTACGGGCTTAAGTTAATAAAAATAATTCAAATATAAATGGGCGCCATCAACTGAATTCCTAGCAAAACCACTTCCTTTCCGGATAAGCCTTACTCAAGACAAGGAAAGTAAAAGGAACATCACACCATCATCAGATCACAACTAAGATAAAAACAAATTTATTTTACTTTGATAGTCAGACAGACATTTTAAATATAAATCCTACCTAAGAGTATGGTCGAATGCAAAGTTAAATTGTCATTGTCCAAAAATCGAACCATCTCCTTTCTAATGCAAAATTATTTCAATCCACATAACAAGAAAATGTATAAAGTTCTCTTGGGTTCTCAGGATCACTGTCGCACTATGTCTTTCGTCACTGACATTCGTGAAGCCTGAGACCTAATTCTCTTTAATTTAACATCAATGTGGATTTAATTAAGTTACTAATCTGCCTAAACATACACATATAATAATCACTCATGTTAAATATCACATAAATTATGGTTTGCATGGTATAATTTGAACGTAGAACATGTTAATCAAATGTTCCTAAACATTGACTAATTAATTTACATTATTTACATCGTCATTAATCTCTTATCTGTGAATTACAGAAAATTCAAATTCTCATTGGTCATCCTCATCATTATTATCAAAATTAAATATATCTCACATTAATTCTCACTTCAAAATTCCAAATATTCCTGTCAGAATCGTTAATTCATCACCATTACATCATTTAAATTCACATTTCAAGTTGCAATTCCTTCGAATTATCTCTCAATTAAATTTATTTAATTGCATATAAATTCATTAATCATCAGCTTCTTTAATTAATCATCACCTTCTAATTCAGTTATTCATCATCATTACAATCGTCTAATAATTTATTTCAATCAGTTTAATTGATTCAATCTTTAATTCATCCACTTATTTAATTCATCAATTTATTTCAAAATTTAATTTATCAACTTATTTAAATTTCAATCATCTGGTTATTTAGATTATTATTTCATCTAGTCATTCTGATTTTTATTTCATTAGGTCAGATCGTTAATATGCTTAAATCTCAGATTATTATTTCATTAATTATTATTTTCAGAAAATCTTGTATTATCAACTTCATTTACTTGTTTAATTTCCTAACAAATTGTTTAATAAGGTTTATAGAACGTTGTCTTACAGTTTTATTACTTCCAAGTTATATCTCGTATTTAATTATCATGCCAAAAAATATTATTGTCTCCACGACATCACGTTGGATCTAACTATCCACAACGACATTATACTTCTTCAATATTCCAAATATCACATTTGAATATAAGAATTGCTACAAAAACTCCATAAATATTCAGCACATACAGCATGAATTTCAACAAATACGCTAGACTGGGTACGACAACCTCATGTCCGCTTCAAAATACATTATCAACGTTGCAACTACCAAATGGCAAATTCCACAAAATGCCTATCACAAACTTCATTTAACCACGTTGCATGATCTACAAAAATATATAAATGGCTTCAAATTATTAACGCACATAATCTCCAATGACTGTAATTACTCTGATCACTTCTAGACAACTTCTTAAACAATTGGAAAAATATTACTTCAGTAATTTATGATCTGCTTTCAAATAGCATAAATTCTCTTTCACAAGTTTCAATAATTCACATCGTAGAAAAACACCAATGTGCTATAATCTCTCACATGAAAATCTGCAATACTGATCTGCCTTAAAATAATTATGACCATTAATGATTAATCTTACAAGATTAAATTACTTTAAATCCTTCTCAAAGGTATCAAACACAATTATAAAAATCATCAAAGCATCAGCTGTAATAGCTGTTAAACTGAAATTACTCTCAAAAGAGTATAGCAACAAAATATTGGATTGGCAAACAAGAATTACTAAATGCAATCCTGTTGACATTTATCGTTACTTTATTTAACAACATTTCGACTGATATGTGACTAGTAGTTCCTTGTTTAATTCACTTACATCTCGTGTACATTCGGATGATAAAATGAGTCCCTCAATGGCGAGTAAGATGTGTAACGACCGTACAATCGTATAAATACGAAGGACCTCGCCCCGTCGACTTGGATGATAGTTCCCTGAACGGTGGGTAAGGTGAGTAGCCACCATACAATCGTATAAATACGAAGGACCCCACCTCGTAGGCTATATGAGTGAATGTACCGGAAAGGAATCAACAAGTTTCTAGTTGTCATATAAAAGCGACGTTCATTCACTAAAGTGAATAACTTCTTAATATCTCCAAACAATCCAATGGAAAAAAATCCCTACTGATGAATAATACACACTCGCTAGTATGCAATGAACTGACGAAGTAGTTTCTGATAATCAATTGCAGATCACGAGTTCGAAATACTCGTTACACAAAAAAAACTATCCATGAAAAATATCCTAGCTGGAAAAATGTCTATAAGATCAAACATCTTCTTAATAAAGCCAAACAACGGTGAGAATATCGAATAATGATGCCTGCCATATCATATGGTCACTCCATATTCTAGCAAATTCGAAGTATATAAATTCAAACCATGTCTTAATAATCAAATCACTCCTATTAGAAAAATATACATGTGTGCCCAGTATTCATGAAAATAATCGTATCAGGTAGATAGAACTCTTACAATACCTTTCATTATCAGTTGTAATATAATTTCCAAGATCGTCGTTTTTCCCTACCTAAAGATTTCTCGTAAGATCGGCGTGAATATCATTTCATCCATGAAATGACGATTTCCTTCGAAATCCCAAGCGAATCAGCTGTTGGACTCCTCTCGTCAGGAACCGAATCCATCGCTCTGTGGTGCCATCTTGTCTCTATTCACGTTTACTCGATCATGTTGAACCTCGGATTACCCATAGCGGATATCGTCCAACTCCTTCTCGAAAAGTTCATGGAAACAGCGGACCCCCTACTCTTCTTCTAATATGCGCCACTGTTCCGATAAATGTTCAGTTTGAGAATTGTAAGTCCACTCTCAACTTACTGCAAAGTTCTACTTGAGTAAAATAAAAATTTTACTAGATAGTGTTCAAGATTACGATACACCCTGTATCTGTCTATAATATGTAATCCGTGAAAATTGTATAAGATAAAAATCTTATAAATGCACGCTGTAATGTTCATCAGAGCCTATGCTAAACATTCAGTTTACTTGGAATAGTAAAAAGTCGCTTTGAATGTATTATATAACAGCATGGTTATAAGGTTATTTGTGAAAGCCTGTGTTCGAACAGCGTCGAAATGAAACTTGAAATAAAGTCTTCATATGCGATCAGTGTGGTTTTGAAATACCCCGGCTATCTACAATTGTCTTCTCGGCTAGGTCGCCTGTATCAACGACCCGCTCGGCCTCTGTTGCTCGGTGATACGAGAAATGTCGCCTACACTTGCCGTGACGGTTTACGTGTGTTGCGTGACCTTCAATGCCCGTCTCGCTGTGCTATAGAGCTGCTCTGTACTGCTCCTCTCATTGAGCCCAACTGAACTGCTTAGCGCTGTGTCTCAGCTTATGAGCTCCGTGCGGCACGTGGCTAATTCTCCCCACTACAGTGCTCCTGCGTCACGGAGATAGTCTCGAACCCGAATCCTCTCGGCTGTTCTGTTATACAATAACTTATTTCCATACAATTATTTCCACATATAATGCTTGTCTTCTAAGTTGTTTTAACTTATTATAATCCCATATATATTTCAATAAAGCTTCACATCTTTATTAATAATTCTATCTTCTCACAGATTTCAATGCCTCCTTGATTCTTGACCTCCTACGTCATCTTGGCTTTCTTCTTGACGCGATCGATGCGCTATCTTATCGGCTTGCTTTCCAAAACCTCAACTATAGCTTAATGTCAGCTGGCGTAGCCGATAGCCTAAAATAGGTATCGGGTACATCTCTCCCGTACATCTCCTTTTTTTTTATCAGGATTGAGAAAAAAAATACACTCTCAGGCATTCAATATATTATACATGTACACGATAGCTCTACAATTCCCTTTACTCAGCATGATGGTATTTTCTGACTTTCTATAATGATGACTTCCAATGATTAACACCTTGATTCTGTGTTATTCTGACGTTTATTCCTTCTGTCTTCACTCGTGCTGGCTCGATTGACATCTCTCACTGTCTCTTCGAGTGGTGCACTAGGCTGTCTATCCACTTGTCTTGACCTTTCATGTCCACGATTGTCCCGTCTGTCGTTAGGATCGTTTCTTCGGCCTTCCTGTCGGTCGTTTCCATTAAACTGTTGACCTTGGTTCCAGTTATTCCTTCCCCGATATCTGTTATTATACCGATTCCTGTCCTGATACCTGGAATTTTGGTTATAATTCCTATACCGGCTATCTCTCGCTTCTTGATCGTATGGCCTTTCATATGGTCCTCTATATCGATCATTTCCTCTTGCGTTACGGATGTTTCCTCGATTCCCATCGTTCCGTCGGTTTTCCCAGGAATCCCTTCTGTCCGTTTGAGCTGCATTGTCCACGACTACCGCATTTACTTCTTGCGTGTTTCTGTTGTCGTTCCTATTACTTCTCGGTGTAACCTGTGCGCTCGTATAATCCAATCGCCGCAAAATATCATCATAATGTTCCAGCGTATTGGCTCCCGATGCTATCAGAGATCGCTGTACCTCTATCGGTAACTGTCGCGCTATAGCTTGCAAAAGCTCTTCTTCTGGCAATGGAGGAATAAGGAACTGTAATTTAGCCAGTTGTGACGTGAAGTAGTTGGCGTAATGCGTCGGATGTGACGTAGAATAGCGTTTAGAGTACATCTCCGCTCTTACGTTGAGTTGATCCTCGGCACTCCAGAATCTCCTCAAGAAAGCCATGGCGAATTGCTCCATGTTCGCAAAGTTGCTTCTGAACGCTCTAAACCACGTAAGTGCAGATCCATCTAAGGCGCGTTCTACTATCCTTAGCTCTCTTTCTTTGGCTACCCTGTGTTCCGCCATGTAGTCTCGAATATCTCGCAGAAATTCTACTGGTGTAACACCAGTATTTCCCGAAAACTTTCTCGGTTTGTCATCTAGGTTCCTTATAATTGTGACTGGACCTGAGTATCGTTCGCTTGGACCCGATGTACTCATACTCGAACTTGGATTCTCCTGAGGGGTTGAACTGACCCTTTCGAATGTCACATTCGGTTGCATTTGACGGTCTTCTACCATGCTCGTGTCTTGATTCGTCATACTGCGGTCTATCGCTGTTTGATTCATCAATGTTTCCCCTGATGTTACATAATGACTGGTAAAACTGTTAACTATGGATTCTAGTTTAGTCATCCTGTCTTCTGCTAATCTCTTGACCTGAGTCTTCAACTCATCTAACGATGTAACGTCCTGCGTCTTGTTACTTTCGTCTAGATCGTTCTTCAACTTGTCGATTTTTCCTTCGCACGTGTTCTTCACTAACGCGACTTGTTCTTTCAACAGATCAACATCTGTTCTAAATAGTGTTGAATCTATTTTCATCGCTTCCTTGCTTTCCGTAAACCTAGCTTCTAAGTTTGCCATACCTGCGATTAATTTTTCATCTAACCCGTCACGTTTCTCTTTTGCTTCGGCATCGACCTCATTATATCGTTCTTCCACGATTGCTCCGACTCTATTTTTAAATAAAGTTAAGTTTTCGTTAACCTTTTGCTCTATATCGTCGTCTATCTTCCTAATATCCTTCTGCAATTGATTTTCTAACGACTTTATATTAGAATTGACCTCTCCCAAGACTTCATCTTTAATGGTCCCAATTACTGTCTTCAAATCTTTTATTTCGTTACCTAGATTTGTTTCTAGACCCTTAATCTTAGTCTCGAAAGATACTTCGGTAGACCAATCTTGAATTTTTCCTACATCTGCCACTAAACCATCGATGTCGAATCTCAACTTCGATACATCTGACTTAATGTCTTTCTGTATGGTCATAACATCTGTTCTTAAAATAAAAATATTTTCTTCTCCTCTATTTTCCAACTCGATAATATTTTTCCTTAATATCTGAACATTTTCCTCTCCTTTCATGTTTACTGCAATTATGTCTAATTGTAAAGTTTTCAACATCTCATTGTTCTTCAAAGTTAAACTATTCTCTAATCTGGTTAACTTATTTTCTAATTCAGTATTAGTTTCTTCACTACGAGACTGTAATTTCTTTTCTAATGACTTAAAATTGTCCTCACTATTTGACTGTAGCCTAGTCTCTAATAACATCAACTCATCTTTGCTATTTGATTGTAGTTTTTCTTCTAATGACTTAAAATTGTCTTTCAAGTTAGCTTCACTAGTTGACTGTAGCCTAGTCTCTAATAACTTTAAATTATCTTCAGTACTAGTTTGCAATGCTTTTACATTCTCTTTACATTTAGCTTCTAATCTAGCTTCTGAATTATTAATTTGTTCTTTAACTTCAGTTTCCATCTTAGAAATAGTTTCTGCAATTCCAGACATACCCGTCTGCAACTCTCCTAACACCTTCGCTAAATCCTCTGGCAACATAATTATATTTCAATATAGAATTATATAGAGACGTTAGACAACAACACATCACGATGTCTCAATTCCTGCATTCACTTGGGTATAGGGAAAAATATCTTATAACTAACATGATATTACTAATACGATTAACATGAACACTGGATTGGGCACACAAGTACATTGTCTGACTAAGTATAATAAATTTTGTAACACACTTAAATGAACTTGAGATCAATCTCTCAGTAATCTAAATCTGATGTGATTCCATAGAATTAACAAAATCGAAAAGCCCCACTAGTTGGATAAAGCCAATTCTCCCTCTCTCTCTGTACCCGTTCGTCCTGGGGATGCGATGACCCATCTGCTATAACATCACATCCCTGGAGTTCCAGGACAGAGCGGAGTTAAATGAACCTCTAGTCAAATAAGGAATGTGTCGGAAATTCAGCTGAGTTCTTGAAAAAGCAGTGGGTTTCACGAGACAAAGTATCTCTAGGGTCGTTACGGGCTTAAGTTAATAAAAATAATTCAAATATAAATGGGCGCCATCAACTGAATTCCTAGCAAAACCACTTCCTTTCCGGATAAGCCTTACTCAAGACAAGGAAAGTAAAAGGAACATCACACCATCATCAGATCACAACTAAGATAAAAACAAATTTATTTTACTTTGATAGTCAGACAGACATTTTAAATATAAATCCTACCTAAGAGTATGGTCGAATGCAAAGTTAAATTGTCATTGTCCAAAAATCGAACCATCTCCTTTCTAATGCAAAATTATTTCAATCCACATAACAAGAAAATGTATAAAGTTCTCTTGGGTTCTCAGGATCACTGTCGCACTATGTCTTTCGTCACTGACATTCGTGAAGCCTGAGACCTAATTCTCTTTAATTTAACATCAATGTTGATTTAATTAAGTTACTAATCTGCCTAAACATACACATATAATAATCACTCATGTTAAATATCACATAAATTATGGTTTGCATGGTATAATTTGAACGTAGAACATGTTAATCAAATGTTCCTAAACATTGACTAATTAATTTACATTATTTACATCGTCATTAATCTCTTATCTGTGAATTACAGAAAATTCAAATTCTCATTGGTCATCCTCATCATTATTATCAAAATTAAATATATCTCACATTAATTCTCACTTCAAAATTCCAAATATTCCTGTCAGAATCGTTAATTCATCACCATTACATCATTTAAATTCACATTTCAAGTTGCAATTCCTTCGAATTATCTCTCAATTAAATTTATTTAATTGCATATAAATTCATTAATCATCAGCTTCTTTAATTAATCATCACCTTCTAATTCAGTTATTCATCATCATTACAATCGTCTAATAATTTATTTCAATCAGTTTAATTGATTCAATCTTTAATTCATCCACTTATTTAATTCATCAATTTATTTCAAAATTTAATTTATCAACTTATTTAAATTTCAATCATCTGGTTATTTAGATTATTATTTCATCTAGTCATTCTGATTTTTATTTCATTAGGTCAGATCGTTAATATGCTTACATCTCAGATTATTATTTCATTAATTATTATTTTCAGAAAATCTTGTATTATCAACTTCATTTACTTGTTTAATTTCCTAACAAATTGTTTAATAAGGTTTATAGAACGTTGTCTTACAGTTTTATTACTTCCAAGTTATATCTCGTATTTAATTATCATGCCAAAAAATATTATTGTCTCCACGACATCACGTTGGATCTAACTATCCACAACGACATTATACTTCTTCAATATTCCAAATATCACATTTGAATATAAGAATTGCTACAAAAACTCCATAAATATTCAGCACATACAGCATGAATTTCAACAAATACGCTAGACTGGGTACGACAACCTCATGTCCGCTTCAAAATACATTATCAACGTTGCAACTACCAAATGGCAAATTCCACAAAATGCCTATCACAAACTTCATTTAACCACGTTGCATGATCTACAAAAATATATAAATGGCTTCAAATTATTAACGCACATAATCTCCAATGACTGTAATTACTCTGATCACTTCTAGACAACTTCTTAAACAATTGGAAAAATATTACTTCAGTAATTTATGATCTGCTTTCAAATAGCATAAATTCTCTTTCACAAGTTTCAATAATTCACATCGTAGAAAAACACCAATGTGCTATAATCTCTCACATGAAAATCTGCAATACTGATCTGCCTTAAAATAATTATGACCATTAATGATTAATCTTACAAGATTAAATTACTTTAAATCCTTCTCAAAGGTATCAAACACAATTATAACAAGATGTTCAGCAAAGAACATATAGCCTACTTTCTCCTAAATGTATGGATATCTTTATGACTCTTTGTCCTCATCCCTAACACAATCACCTCTACCACAATGTATTGTTTGTTTTCTTTTATATTGATAATAAGCCAGTAAGTGTCAAAATCAATATTATATACTTTATGACGATTGAATAACAAAACTACTAACTTATTGTAATGCATTCACGTCCGTTAATCTCTATATTAAGCCAGCCTGCAAAATTAAGAATCTTCCGCCCCAATCACAGTAGGTTGGTGCTGCGACCTATCGGTGAATTAATCTTTATCTTGCACGCCTATGCACTGCCATCGTAATGTACTACGATGGCAGTGTTCTATGGGTGTTGAATGAGTAGGCAGTTTAAAGTAGCCAGGAGGGAGGCGATCCAGCTGGCAGTGTTTAAAGGTATTCGGAGCGCGATCGTGGCTAATAGTTGAACTACCAGTATTACAAAATTGCCCTACTTCAGGAGGCCAGCTCAGGCATTTACACAGAGTTATGTTTGGAACAATATTACCCACATAACCCACAAGAGGACAGCACCGTACAGAGGCATTAAGAAGGCTGTGGTTAATGACAACGTGTATCTAGTTCTTCTATTCTCCTTTTCCCAATGTCTTCTGTTTATGTGCGATGCTGGGACTGTGATTTTATTAATATACGAGTGTATACTTTATCCTCTCCTTTGAGCTAAATGACATTTTATTCAGTATCTGTGGAAAAAGCTCGTGCACATCATTCGTAAAAGAATTCAAGAAAAAAAAACCTAACTGTAGCAGTACTCGATCCCCAGTCAACTGCGTGTCAGACTAACATGCTAGCCCAGAGCTAACCCTATCCATGACGTCAGGTGTTCTTAACTGACATATTAGATACAAACTGTTGGCAAATAATGACTTTAAATAAACGATTTCTTCACTGCAGTACATCTTCATTAAAGATCATTTCATACAAAGTTTATATTATTGTATCAGTACGGTATATCACATACAACATACTAAAACTACTGAAATATAAGTCAGGCACATGAGGACAGCTGCCATCTTGTCTTGTGACACAAACGGCTCAGCTCTTTTAAGCCACTCGTACTGTATAATATTATAATATTAAATTATAATAAATAACGGATCACGACCTTCAGGATAGCTTAAACCCCCCTAGGCTCGATAATCGGAATTGGTGGGTCTTAAGCTATTGATTAAAATGGTTGCATAATTCACACGGCCGCCATCCTGAAATGGCATGGCCGATGACCTTGAATTTTGGGTCAAAGACGCGTCCTATATAAAGGTATGTTGTCACCAAATTTGGTAGAGATCGGATAATTAGTTTAGCCGTAATTTGATTTTACGTTTTGAACATTTGAGTGGCCGCCATTCTGTTATGGTAAAGATGGCGGCGATATAAAGTATGACACTGAGGTGTCCTTTACTAGTGCTACCTCTGTACCAAATTTCGTTCAATTCGGTTTCACCGTGTTCGAATTGATAGGGGGGGACAGACATCCAGAGTACACACACTCACACACACACAGACACACACACACACACACAGACTCACACACACACATACACACACACACACACACAGACTCACACACACACATACACACACACAGACAGACACACTTTTTTCGCCCTGTGTTGATCTCATAAGTCTACTTTCATTTTTTGCAAAAATCGAAAGTAGGCTAAAAATCATCAAAGCATCAGCTGTAATAGCTGTTAAACTGAAATTACTCTCAAAAGAGTATAGCAACAAAATATTGGATTGGCAAACAAGAATTACTAAATGCAATCCTGTTGACATTTATCGTTACTTTATTTAACAACATTTCGACTGATATGTGACTAGTAGTTCCTTGTTTAATTCACTTACATCTCGTGTACATTCGGATGATAAAATGAGTCCCTCAATGGCGAGTAAGATGTGTAACCACCGTACAATCGTATAAATACGAAGGACCTCGCCCCGTCGACTTGGATGATAGTTCCCTGAACGGTGGGTAAGGTGAGTAGCCACCATACAATCGTATAAATACGAAGGACCCCACCTCGTAGGCTATATGAGTGAATGTACCAGAAAGGAATCAACAAGTTTCTAGTTGTCATATAAAAGCGACGTTCATTCACTAAAGTGAATAACTTCTTAATATCTCCAAACAATCCAATGGAAAAAAATCCCTACTGATGAATAATACACACTCGCTAGTATGCAATGAACTGACGAAGTAGTTTCTGATAATCAATTGCAGATCACGAGTTCGAAATACTCGTTACACAAAAAAAAAAACTATCCATGAAAAATATCCTAGCTGGAAAAATGTCTATAAGATCAAACATCTTCTTAATAAAGCCAAACAACGGTGAGAATATCGAATAATGATGCCTGCCATATCATATGGTCACTCCATATTCTAGCAAATTCGAAGTATATAAATTCAAACCATGTCTTAATAATCAAATCACTCCTATTAGAAAAATATACATGTGTGCCCAGTATTCATGAAAATAATCGTATCAGGTAGATAGAACTCTTACAATACCTTTCATTATCAGTTGTAATATAATTTCCAAGATCGTCGTTTTTCCCTACCTAAAGATTTCTCGTAAGATCGGCGTGAATATCATTTCATCCATGAAATGACGATTTCCTTCGAAATCCCAAGCGAATCAGCTGTTGGACTCCTCTCGTCAGGAACCGAATCCATCGCTCTGTGGTGCCATCTTGTCTCTATTCACGTTTACTCGATCATGTTGAACCTCGGATTACCCATAGCGGATATCGTCCAACTCCTTCTCGAAAAGTTCATGGAAACAGCGGACCCCCTACTCTTCTTCTAATATGCGCCACTGTTCCGATAAATGTTCAGTTTGAGAATTGTAAGTCCACTCTCAACTTACTGCAAAGTTCTACTTGAGTAAAATAAAAATTTTACTAGATAGTGTTCAAGATTACGATACACCCTGTATCTGTCTATAATATGTAATCCGTGAAAATTGTATAAGATAAAAATCTTATAAATGCACGCTGTAATGTTCATCAGAGCCTATGCTAAACATTCAGTTTACTTGGAATAGTAAAAAGTCGCTTTGAATGTATTATATAACAGCATGGTTATAAGGTTATTTGTGAAAGCCTGTGTTCGAACAGCGTCGAAATGAAGCTTGAAATAAAGTCTTCATATGCGATCAGTGTGGTTTTGAAATACCCCGGCTATCTACAATTGTCTTCTCGGCTAGGTCGCCTGTATCAACGACCCGCTCGGCCTCTGTTGCTCGGTGATACGAGAAATGTCGCCTACACTTGCCGTGACGGTTTACGTGTGTTGCGTGACCTTCAATGCCCGTCTCGCTGTGCTATAGAGCTGCTCTGTACTGCTCCTCTCATTGAGCCCAACTGAACTGCTTAGCGCTGTGTCTCAGCTTATGAGCTCCGTGCGGCACGTGGCTAATTCTCCCCACTACAGTGCTCCTGCGTCACGGAGATAGTCTCGAACCCGAATCCTCTCGGCTGTTCTGTTATACAATAACTTATTTCCATACAATTATTTCCACATATAATGCATGTCTTCTAAGTTGTTTTAACTTATTATAATCCCATATATATTTCAATAAAGCTTCACATCTTTATTAATAATTCTATCTTCTCACAGATTTCAATGCCTCCTTGATTCTTGACCTCCTACGTCATCTTGGCTTTCTTCTTGACGCGATCGATGCGCTATCTTATCGGCTTGCTTTCCAAAACCTCAACTATAGCTTAATGTCAGCTGGCGTAGCCGATAGCCTAAAATAGGTATCGGGTACAGTATGTTGATGGTTGGTTGGTTGGTTCCTTAGTTTAGGAGCTGCAACAGCGCGGTCATGTAGCTCCGTGTACTTGGGTGTGTGTAGAATCTGTCTGATAACCTGTGTTAATCATGATGACTGTATTAGTGTGTGTTATCTGTTTTAAATTCAAGTAAGGACTGCCGACGATAATTTCAAGTAGTTCCTACTTTCACTACAAAATGTTGCCGTCCACGTCACCTACCTGTGAACTTGGCTACTATTAGATACCATCTCAACCAGCGCCTGGTGACGAACGTTGGAACTCAAGAGCATTAATCAAACCTAACCCACAAATTGTGCTTCACACAAGTTCAGTTAGTGGAAAGTTCTTATGCATGCCATAAATCTATGACATGGGCTCACCGGCTTTACTTCCCCTCCGAAGGAAGGCATACTGAAGGATTTTTAACGCTCTTAGAAAATCCAACGACTTCGGCCGGGTTTGAACCCGCGATCTTGGGCATAGAAGCTCAGCATGCTACCAACTACGCCTCTGTTGATGTTTGTGACGATCAGTGCAATGACATGGAGCCCACAATTTGCAATGAGAAAGACATTTGCATCCTATGTTGTGCAAGACGAGGAACTGTGGTATAGGTTATGTGCACTCTATACTCAGATTGGGTCCATGCAGCGTGCAATGTGTGCTTATTGTTCTAAGTGACTGACCAACTATTAACTTCTTTATAATTTTGTTTGTGTTGTTCCTTTTGTTTTAAATAGGTGATCGAAACTAACCATTGGTTGGGGCAACTCCCATCAATTGTAATATATCTATTTTCTCTGTGAATATTACAAGTACTTCCATGTGTTATCATGAAGATAACATGTCAATAAACAACTATCCATTTTGATATAGGCTATTAGCTTTCACGGCCAGTAAATTAAAACTCAGTAATTTATTTTATGTCGCCTCCGTAGCGTAGCGGTCAGCATGATTAGCTGCCGCCCCGGAGGTCCTGGGTTCGATTTCCGGCTCTGCCACTAAATTTGAAAAGTGGTACGAGGACTGGAACGGGGTCTACTCAGCCTCGGGTGGCCCAAATGAGTAGAGGGGGTTCGATTCCCACCTCAGCCATCCTCGAAGTGGATTTCCGTGGTTTCCCACTACGTCTTCGGGCAAATGCCGGGATGGTACTGCACCCGTATCCACGTGGTCTTACCTGATGAAATCTAAAAGAAAAAGCAGGATCGTAGAATCTGGAAGCCCCGGCTGAAAATAACCCCCAAGATACCACCACCAAGGATAGACCATGGATAGGAATACCACAAAAATTAAAAAGAAAGTGATAAGAAGATGCCAGTGGTCAATAAAAAAATGAAAAATAGCCCAAAGTGAGCTACCAAGACTCTTAAAGATAATTAAATTAATCTAATCTCGGGCGCGTTAAAAAGCATCCTAGCTAATGACCCACTGGTTCTAGAAGCACATTCTAATTCGAATAGAAATCACTAAATCATTAGTATGAATTTTAAAATTTAACAAAAGTTTATTAATTGAAACCGCAGTGTCGTGAAGTGAAAACTCCACTGAACAAAAGTATATAACCTTATGCCTCTGCCGAAGCATGAAAAATGTTTAAGAAACAATCGCCTTAATTAGGCCACACAAACTGCCTATCGTCTCATCATCATGAACGAAGTTCCAAAAAAATTACACACAAAATATTCTGGTATTATCGTAAACCCTTTTTGATATATTTATAAAAATATTCTATTCAATCGTAGCAATTAATATATACATATTCTACATAATTAAATTTTATTTCTGAGATTTAGTTACGCCTAGAATTATTCATCACGTTAATTTCATGTATTCATATAAATTTATTTGGTTTCAATTTTCAAGTCCGTGCCGTCCTAAATGACAAACAATTAAGCTAATCGGACATTGTATTGTTAATTATATTGATTATATTTCATTTCACTTTCTCACAGATATTAGATTTTCTATCACTCAATATTTTAGTTATAAATAGCTCAAATTTATACAAGTATTAATATTACATTCTTTCCGATTAAACTCTATTCTAAAAACAATTGTTACTAAATCTTAACAAATATTAACGATGTTGTTACAATACTTGGTTTCTTAAATGTTGGATTCAAAATTGTATATTAGCTTTCCACTAGCTAAAATCGTGACTCAATTTCACGTTCAAAATAATACACCGTAGTGCACTCAGCAATAGCTCTAAAGCTAATTCAGTGCTGGAAAAATTGATATTGACTATCCACATATGTCAAATATCTCCTAAATTGCAATCCAAATACGCATACAAAATTCCATTATTACCATATCATCGCTAAACAGCTCTTAATAAATTCCAAACATTACGAATATTACACAAGTTTTTATACAATCATGGATAAATATGTTGCTTCAAATTAGCCAAAAGTTAAAGTGTCGAGAATAATCTTTATCAGAACAATGATAAAATATTGTATTCACAAATCCAAATAACTGTGTGAGAATTCGAAGTCTGTCACCTCGATTATGACTTACATATATTTTAAACATTTCTCTCTTTACATTACATATCATTACTAATTACATTTTCTCAAACAAAGTATTTCTTTCGTATATCTCAACCGACCACTGTGAAAAGAACGATTCAGTTTTCGCATAATTGAAAATAATTCCACTGGAGATCCTCCTCAAAGGAAAACACGTCAAAACTACAGCATGGGAAAGAGCCTATCTTGAGACGGTACAAATTAACCATTAGATTTGAACGCTAAACCAAGTTGGAGTTTCCCACAAGAGTCCACAAAAATTTAAAAACTGAACGAGCTCACAAAGGGAGTCAAAATTAAAAGAATTTCAAAAAATCTGGATTACCAGAAATAAATTCGCACAATCGCAAAGAATCATACTAGAAATCACTATGTTCCATGTCTATGCTCAATCTGCCAAAAAAAATATAGACCTGAATGTCTATCTAATAACTTGCATGAGCTTTCAAAAATATATTCTAAGTCAAATTCAAAAAGTCCAGAGAATTTGTTCAAAGTCGAATTCACGTATACGACGGATTATGGGACATCTGCTTGAGTTAGAATTATTCTTATATAATTTTAACGTCGTCTTCTCCCTATAATTTTTCTCATGTTGTCTTCCCAACAAATTATATTCTTCTATCTTATTCCCAAATTACATCTTAATGAAAGCAAGGTAATGTTCAAAGTAACACTACAATAACTACTAAATTGAACTACAAAGTGAATTACATACTCGGACAGAAATGATTAAAGAATCACCCTAGCCCTCGTCTGTAATTCTTAACTACTCTAATCAAAATTGGTGAAAAGGAACATTCAAAAGCATGACAAATTCATACTGTCTACTAAAAGAAAACTTCCAGCTACCTTGTTGAAGTTCTAGTTGAATGAAATGAGAATGCTATAACACATACTCCTGCCTGGGATCGAACCATATCTGCTCAGCTGTACCGATCACGAAACGACTGGATATCAAGTAGACCCGATTTCCGTTCGCGAAACGAGACGAAGCTAACAGATGTTCATTTGACAAAGTTCATAGTTCTTTCACTTGCTAGAGAACATGACAACATTGATGTAGTAAGCCAGTTTCATTATGTAGCAGTACAAATTCTCATTCAGACTTTCATAGTCTCTTCAATCTTCTCTTATAAAGTCTCATACTATAGTTGCTCATATTGGAATCAAGTAATCATCCTGAGTAATCAACGCTGCTATGTGTTACATTTCTTGCCTGTGTTTAGCCCATATTCTGCATCTTCATATCGTAGGAATATATCTCTCTCTTTATATCATCTATGACAATCATGGCTAAAGCTGTTCATTCTGTACTGCAATGTAGAACACGATGTTGTACCATTGGCTTAATAAGAAGTTGTCATACGTGACTGCAAGTTCGCTGTGCTCGAATTGAAGGTTAACACTGTCTGAAACTATAATAAGATCAGACGAAAATCCTATCACGTTATACTGTAACACGTATATGTCGGCTCAACTCCACGATTACCGAACCAACACGTCTTCACGGCAACGCACGAACAAGTCTTAGACCAGAGAGCTCTACGACTCTCCTCTCTGAAGTTGTATTCACTAATCAACTCTACGTTTGCTTTCGCAAATCATACTGTCTCCAGGTGATCCACAATGCACCTTGTTCTCTGATCGACAGCAACTATCGATACATATATCATTGCCGAGTTCAATAATCACATGTTATAATACTGTATGCATTTATACTCATATAAAAGTTCTCAGTTATATTCCTTTATCCACAGGATGCGTTTCCCATTCTTTGTTTCATACTGCATTGTGTATATTGCTCTACCACGATGTTCAAAATAACGACAGTGGTGCTGTGTCCATCTTGTATTCATTACAAGTATTAAAATATCCAACATGTGGTCGTCGGCATGTACGGCGGGTTGCTGACAGCTCCTGACCTCGCCACAGTACTACCGCGCACCTGCATTCCAAAGGAATTTCGCAGTGCTGCCATCAGTGTTATTGCCAACTTAACCTATATCCAACTAAATACAAAATACGGTCTCAGTACTGTCCCCGAATTCGTATAAAGAGATACCAGGAACAGATATGAAAGGCAGCCATAGAAAAGGGATCATTTAATTAAAATTGGAAAAATGAATTTCGGAACAGGTCCATTACACAAGATTTATAGTCATGAAGTATTGCCCAACAAGACGCTTGTTAGCTGGATGTAATCACCTCCTAGAAAGGGCGGATCTGATTGGATCATCCTACGAGATAGACCACAGTCGGTACTTGAAGAAAGAGAATGGGATTGGAAGATCCGGTGGGCGAAGTTAGAAATGGAATGTTTTATTTTGACTAGTAGGCTATTTAATGCATTTGGTAGCATTGAAGATGGGAAATAAATCGAAGAAATTATTTTAAGATATAATCAGGAAATGTTTTCCTTGGATATTAACGCCCAAAGTCTGTAAGAGGATATTCATGTCCGAGCTTTGGGTTGGCAGCATTGAGGAAGGTAGCACGTTGTTCGAGAAGGTGGGAGAAGGACGACGTGAGTGTGTGAGGTGACGCAACTAGAGTCTTTTGAAACATACGGAGGCGAGCAGAGCGCTGCGGAAACGCGTTTCGGGAGTGGTTGTTCGTGTGTGATGGTTAAGGAAGTGATATGAACGTGTTAAACATCGTGTCTAACGGTGCTAATGTACTGCGAAGCACGAAAGTCTATGTGTGATTTTGAGTGGGTTCTGGAATATTCCATGGTAGAGACCGGTGGCATGGGCAGACAATGAATTGTCAGTTAGCACTATGTAACGTATTCGTGGAGAAAATGGAATTGTGAATTTACTTCGTGAAAAGTACTGTAAGTATATGTTTGGAAGGAAACATCTTGAAAGAGACACGTTACTTCGGAACGATATGTTCGAGGAGGAAGTGGTGAGCAATAAAATGGAGAACATTATGGACACGTGGCTGGAAGGAGAATGTGATTTGTCAGAGGAAGTCATGTTATATTGTTAAATTATGCTGAGGGAAATGTGGCCTGCATTATGAAAGCGAGAATTCCTTCGAGTGGAGTCACTTACAATGATATGCAGAAAAAGCAAAGTTCACGCAGCTACTTCAAAAATGCACAATCTATTACAGAACATTATGAATTTTGGCCAACATAAGAACGGAAGGAGACAAAAAAAAATTCCAGAGGGACGAGAAGAAGAAAATACCGGGATGAAGACCAGATATCGAACGAGGTGTCTGTCAGGGGGCGAACCGAACGCCGTGGCGATCAAGACCCTCACAAGAACTCGGGTGGCCGATGGCAGGGAACGAGCAGTTGCGACGCTAGCCAGATGTCAGCCGAGTGATATGGAAACCAGCACATCTCTTCTGAATGTGTATGGCACTTCACATTGTTCGTCGCCGATTCAGCTGAAAGTAAGACAAGTCCTTCAATATTTGTAGCCCCAGTTCGTAGTTCTGTATTCTTGTAGATGCTTTGTGTGATCATTTTATTTCAGTAGAATACTGTTATGTAGTTGGTTTAGACCTGGTGGTCAGTGATTTTATTCATCGAAGCAAGTTACTGTGTGCTTTTAGTAGACTAGTTAGCCTCAGTTTCAGCTATGTTTGGGGATCTTTGCAGGCGAGTTAACTTCTTGTTGACCGTGCCTGGTTTAGTAGAGTCCTCGCTTCGATTATTACCGCTGGCATTTAAACATTTTAAATGTTGATACAGATTTGAATTTCGACCTCTTGGGTTTTCGAAATTAATTATTTTTGGATTTAAGAGTGTTTCGAGATGAACAGTTTCCTGCGCACTTTACTTCTTCGCATTTCATATTTCGCGCTGTTGCCACTTCGCTGTTTTAGAGGAGTTAGTTTTTGAAAATTTGCTTTCGCAAATTAGATTTTCTTACATGTGTATTTTTGGATTTAGCTATTTTGATCTTCGATGATTCTTTTCATATTGTGATTTTGCACAATTATCCGACTTTACCATTTGAATTATTTTCTCGATTTTGGATTTTCACATTTCGGTGAATTTTGAATTTTGGATTTTGAAATTTTCACTTTGAAAATTTATTCCATTTTGATATTGGAATTTGAATTAAATCGTTCCTCGGATTTTCAGAAAATCCTGATTAATTTTTGATTTTGAGAAATTTGGGACTTCAATCCTGACTTGAGATTATCCAAATTTATATTTTATTCTTCCTTTGGAAGTATAATTAATTTTCAGTTTTGACTTTTAGAAAATTTCTCCTTGATTTTAAGTTAGTTGCTACTCTGATCGTTCAGACGAAGAGTTCTTTCGAAAACAATTTTGAATTATAAAATGTAATGGTGATTCGAGCGATGTTCTCGACTGTTGTTATAGAGTGACACAGTGTATATACATAATTAATTATTTCAATGTTTAATGAATATAGTGCACACATAAGTGGCCAATGTTTTTGAGTTGACACTCACAATCAATGTAACTTGAAACGGATTATAGTTAGGAATATTTCGTGCTTAGTTAACACGCACTAGGAAATTGTCATTCGATCTGTAACTGCTATTGCTTTTAAAGCGTATTTAAAATTAGTATCAACGTCATTGAATTACTTATAACTTGAGGGAGAGATGGTCATTTTTCATAGTGTTGGATGGTGGTGTTTACATTGAAGAGGTGTGCGATAATACTAATTGTTTCTTTGGTATTTCGAAGGTCGACCCATGTAAGGGGTGTTATGTCCTGGGAACCTTTCCTCTCTCAATGGTTGTTGTTGTTGTTTGTTTGTTGGCTGCGTTTAGTGTGTGATTAGGATTGCAGTCTAGTTAGTCAGCTTTGAGCTGTGGTTGCCGTTCGTTGGAACGTTGAGTTATTGGGGTTAGTGGAGTTTATTTCGACTGCTGTTAGATTATTTTACTGTGTTTGATGACAGTATTTCTTTTTATTCGTATTGTAGGATCACCTTGGTAGTGTTTGATGTTTATCTGTTAGGCTGTCGCGTTCATGCAGATCAGCTGGGTCGTCGATACCGGGTGCTCCAAAAGTTTAGTATTCAAGACGTTGATATTAATACAGTTTATGATTATTGTTATTGTTTTTGAAGATTGGATCAAAACAGGGGTTCAATGGATAGCACTCTCATCTTTATTGGTCGGAATGCTAAGCCATATTTTGCCCGATAACCTCGATGTTGACCACTGTCAGTTAGTGTTGATGAATCCTATGTCTATAAAGATTAGTGAAGGAACATTGGTGTAGATAATGTTCTAGGGTGACACGTATATAGATAATATTCGGTATTTCTTAAATTTAATATTTGAATTAAAAGGTATTTCGGTAATTAAGTAAAGAATAAAACTCAGGATCTGTTTATAGAGTAAAATATTGATATTGTAAATAGTGAGAGGCCGTCACTATTTAATTCTATTAAGGGGTTGTTTCTTTTTCTTTATAAATATTATTTTTATTGATCCTGATAGCAAAGGCATAGCGATATGTTGCCAATTTATTAATTGTTGATTTTAAGTCGTTATTTTTGTAATTTAGCTGACGTTATGTCAGAGTGTGTGCCATAAGACATCAATTGTAATGACATTCAGTCATGGTTCTTCGATTTGCTTATATCCATCTTTGCGGTGTCTTCCCTTTTTTGAATAAAATTTGGGCACGCATTTGCGCATGCTTATACCATTTTCAATATACTCATGCGTTGTGATTTATAGATAGTGGGAGGATAAGAACATGCCATGGTTATTATAGCGGCTTGAACCATTTTATCCATTCCTTTGTCCCTGTTACGCCCGTGTGAATGAGAGCCTTGCGCTCAGGTGTGTGTTGTCGCTGATCCTGTGGAGGATTAACCATTGCGTTTTGATGATATCGCCTGATATGTGTCCACGATTTGCAGAGTGTGTGATGCCAGATATTACGGTAAGTATTATCAGCCGGGGTACTGCCGTTGGTATTGACCCGCTGTCAGCTTGGATTGTGGCATTCACGACACTGCTGAAATCGGGTACAGTACCTCCTGCTAGGCCACGGCCGCCTCCTTCCCTCTTCCATGCCTATCCATCCCAATCTTCCCCTCCCTTCCCATCCCTCATGAGGCCCCTGTTCGCTTTGCAGGTGAGGCCGCCTGGGCGAAGTGCTGATCACACCTCCCCAGTTGTATCCACCCCTACCAGATGTTCCAAGCTCCAGGACACTGCCCGTAGTGACGGTAGTGGTGAGATCCCTCGCTGAGTCCGTGGGAACCACCAACCTAGAGGGTAAATCGACAAAATAAAATTTTAAAAAAATATTTTCTAGTTTTATGCCATGTTTTGGTAAGGCTTCGTAGGGAGGTTAAGACCACTTGAGCTTTTAGCTCTCGCAGTTGAGAGGCGCAGGTGCGCATCATAAAAAGGGAGGTAGCACACAGTTCGCTGCTCCTGTGGATGTCCAGGCGCGGACACCAAGAGCCCGCTGATGAGCCAGCTTGGTGTTCCTAGGAGAAACCCCACACAAGACACGGCATAAACCTAGAAAAATTGTTGAGTTTTAATTATCCATTTTGTTTGATTTCATGAATATAACAATAGTTGGATTCTATGATTAATTACTTAAGTGATCGGAATTCCTCCTCTTTACCCTTAATATGTAAATAACACTCCTGGAAAAATATAATGTAATAATGTTATTGGATTTACGTCCCTTTTAACAACTGCGGCTTTTCGAGACACCGGGGTGCCGGTATTTTGCCCCGCAGGGGATCTTTAACGTGCCAGAAGACCTACTGACATGGCACCCTCGCATTTGCGTACCCTCAAATGCCAATTGGCTGCGCCAGGATTCGATCCGGCAAATTTGGGAACAGTAAGCAAGAACGTTACCGCTGAGCCACGCAGCCAGCCTCCTGGAAAAAAAAAATATGGATTAGTTATGATCACTATTATAATGGGGCAATGTTAGGATTATACAGTAGGTTTCGGCCTTCAAGCGGTCATCATCAGATCAATAACACTGTGTTGCTTGCCACGGTGGGTGAGTGTTTATCGTATCATACTACCAACCCCAAGCTATAGAGCATCCAGCGTTGAGAAAAGACTATGAGTCTTACGGGCTTTTACTTTTAACGGTAACCCCCCCCCCCCCCCCCTTGTACTGGTTTGGTTACCACACCTTTTGTCAGGAAGGAACTCTGGACATATATATTTTTCGTCATAATAGCTTCCTACAATTATCTGCCAATTGATTACTTTTGTTATTGCATACAAGTATCGCTTATATTACGTCTTAGTAATTTAAAAAATTTCGAGGTTAGCACGCTGGAAAGAAGAGTCTCGTCCTGTGCTGCTTGCTCGCCCGGAGTGGAGCACGTGCTCAGTTCCAGCGGCAACATAAATTCTGAAGCAATATCCGTCATTGCATTTGTGTTGTGTGTCTGATTTATTTTCTGATCGATCGAGCTCCAACAGTGGGGTCCAAACCCACTATCACCGGAATGTAAACTCACAGCTGCGCGCCCCTAACTGTACGGCTAACTCGCTACAATATTACAAATATTAATCTAAACAAAACAACAGCAAAAATAAAATTGAAAGAAACTAAATTATAGCCTAACTAATAAAAGAAGGTGATGATCAACAGTATTTATGACGTAAAAACTGTTAACATCATCAGCATGCAACCGACAAGGAAGGAAGGGTTGTGCTCTCGATATCTTTCAATCAGTAATGCGTCATGAAATGAATGTTGTTATTGGTTCTCTTCGCGTATCCTTAATACTGGTCCAAGCCGTTAATACCTGCAAAACTGCTTCTTCCTGGGCGTGTTCTATTTCAGGTAGCTGCTGGGGTTTAGTCGCTAACTTATGAAAGTGCAGTACTCCAAGCGGAATCTAGAGTTATCAACACTGTCGCCATAAGGCTCCACAGTCTTTTCTCAACGCTGGATGCCTTATAGCAGGTTCGCTCCTGGCCGTGGAAAGTGATTTTTGAAAGGCGACAAAATTCACGACACGCAAGCCATACGTTGTTAGCATGTTAAAGAACCCATTTGAATTCAGTAGGCCGTGTTCATAATGGCAAAATTCATCTCGGGATTTTCCGTCAACACAAAGTTCCTCCATTCCCTACTAGAAAGCGCTATAGGGTCAAGGAGCTTAGATATCTAACCTCCTTGGTTTTCATAGCGTTCCAAGGAACGTCGAAATTCGACATGCAAGCTGCCCTCTGGGTGTCAAATAACAAAGCTTGCACAATTTGTTGTAGTTACATATTATATTTGTGTAAGCCATACGATATTATTATCACTGTGCTGAGATTTAAATTTATACACAAATATAATATGTAACTACAACAAATTGTAGTGCGTTTAATTGATGTTAATAATGCTGTACGATTCGTAGTTTGAATCTCGTTATCTCTACTTAGTATAAAACAAAGTCCCCGATTCTTGGATGTTACGGGTAAACTCGAGAACCACTGTATGGATTTTGATGCGGTTTTCACCATTCTTTAAAGGATATCTCGAGGATGATTTCTGTAGTTTTTTTTATTATGATCAAAGGAAGCCGAGCAGGAACGATTTCAGTGGAAAAGTCGAAGAAAAACCTGGCGCCTGAGCGCTTTGTAAGCTTACGCTGGGCAAACGGTTAAAAATATCTAAATACTTTGAGTGCAAGAATTGTTCAGCATGAAAAGTTCTACAAAAAAAAAAGTCCACGAGAGCATATGATTGTCTATCTTCAATACATCGCCCACTATAAGTGTTTTTATGTTTTAATTTCTTCCAACCGTGTCCATTAAACTACTGAGGCGACAGTTTACGAGCTAGCTAAGGGCGAGTCTATCATCCCTGTTACAGCCTAGCTTGCGGGCGAATCTATTGCTCCAGATACAGCCAGCAGCAAACCGTTGAGTCCTGTTGAGTTAAGACTTCTGAGAAGGGTGGTTGTGTTTGGAGTTTCCCTGGAAGTGCAACTCGGGTTTTCTTCATTTCGCCCGTGAAACACAGTCAAGTTAAGATTGGACGGAAGGGGGAGTTGAGTTTCATTCACCTCGCCATTTCCTGCAGGTGCAACTCTCATTTCGCCTGTGAACGAGTCGTTCCGTAAAATTCACAGTCAAGTTAAGATTGGACGGAAGGGGGATTTGTGTTTCATGAACCTCGCCATTCTTAAATTACGTCTGACAAGAATTTGTTGCACATGCATCTTCATGATAATATAATTAATAGTCCAGTCAGTGATTTTAACCCATCATGCCAAGACGTAAAACGGATATTGGTCGTTGCTCATTGACATTGGAAAAAAAAAGCGCTTATCACATAATGCATTCATAACTGTTCCCGGGCGAAGCCGGGTCGGGTTTCTAGTAAGTGTATAAGGGGTTGTGAATTACGTGTGAGTACTGGTAATAGGCACGTGTTTACAATTTAAAACAACGTACTATACAGGATTATATTTATATGTCAGCACCATCGCGCGTCCACTTCCCTGTTGCCCGTGCATCAGCCGACCGCGGATTATATAATTCCCCGTGTTATCTCTATGCCCACTCGTCTCATCAGCTGCATCTGTCACCACGCAGCAATTACACCAGCTGCGGTCGGCTGATACACGGGCAACAACCCAGTGGACGCGCGCGGTACTGAAAATAAAATTAGAGCAAAAACTTGGATTCTATTATGTCTAAGGTTACTTATCTCAGTGGATCCGATGAGGTACTGATGTTACCTTAACGAATGCCTCCTCGCCACTAATATTACGAAGGGCGTATTATTTTGTTTTACACTTTATTTCTTTCTACCCAAATGAAGTACATTACACATCTGTTGTTTTTTCACCTTCTCAATATAATCTCCTTGAAGTTTTATGCACTTTTGCCATCGACGAGTCAGTCTCTCCAGACCTTCCTGAAACCATTCTCTCGTAGTGTTGCGTACCCTTGCATTGACAGCTGTGTCCAGTTCTGCAAAATGCGCAAAACGGCGACCATGCAATGGAAGCATACGGGCAGTCCACCGCCTAAGAAATGTCAAACAGTGCCATCAGTTGCCAAGCGAATGGCGACAGTGTTCTGGGACACAAAGGGCATCATCCTGGCTGGAAATGGGGGCCACAATTAACAGTGCAGCATGTGTGGCAACCCTTAAGAGCTTACGCTGTGCCATTCAAACTAAGCAGCCAGGAAAATGGGCTAAAGGTGTGCTTCTGCAACATGACAATGCCCGCCCCCACACTAGCCAAGTGACCAACGCTGCCCTTGAACAAATGTGATTCACGGTGCTGCCACATCCACCATACTCTCCCGACATAGCACCAAGTGATTATCACCTGTTCGGGAACATGAAGAAACCTCTGGACACAGCAGTCAAGTCATGGGTACGCTGCATATTAATTCGTCTCAATTTTCCCCCCGACCCCTTTACTTCTCCTTCCTTACTACTCTGTCCGCCGTTCTAATTAATATGGCGCGTTTTTCTACCAAGGTCCATACAGTAGTTTCTGGCTGCTCTCTGGTGACGAACAGGGGAATTTCTCTAGTTATTGTAAGCTCATTGGCGCACATTCTTTGGCCACATTGTTTTTTATTCTATTGAAAAAGGAGGCAAAGTTCCTTTCGAAACGTTTATAATTTTAAATTTTACTAGCATTACCCATCGCGGCTTCACCCGCGAATATTCTAGTTGTAAAGAGTACACTTAGCAAAATATCAATCATGAATGTTATGACTGATTTATCCTTGGTATGAATATTCAGACTTTATCAATTCAGCTACTGGTGCAGTGGTTAGGGGTTTGTCATTCCTTCATAGATATATCAGAGCGAAGTTAGTTTCCTGGGAATATCACAGACGCTGTTAATTTAAGGGCCTTTAAATGTGGTTTTCGGAGACCTTTATAGTCGGGGGAAAAAGACCTTTCGTACCACACTCACACGTGAAAATTGCGTGAAAAAATCTAGAGTGCCCCTTGACCCCCTTAAGCGCATTATACTGTATGTATTGATGAATTTTACAGCTTAATTTGGTTCAGTGATAACCTTATAACCGTCTGGAAACGTTCACAGTAATATAATAATTGGAATTGCATTGCGTCTTACAGAAATAGATGGACCTATGAGATGTTGTTACCATGGTTACCGTGTTGCATTCTTTCATTATTTCATTGTAAATATACATGTTTTAAGGTATTTATTTAATTGTGAGGCATTTAAAGAGTAAGTGAGTGCGTTTCGCTTACGCATTGGGTTATGCTGAACCTGTAGGTACCCATGTGTAGGTTGGTGTTAATGGGACCTGATTTTCGCCACAAAACTGGAATAGGACCTTAGCAGAATAATATAGGGAGGGATATTACTTTTCTTAAACTATTTTCTCAACGCTGTGTTCGGTGAAAGTGTGCTGGTTTGCATATGACTTATTTGCACCACATCAAAGGAGACCTTACAGGGGATCCATTCAATCGAGTCAAGTCACCAATAACACCTGCTAAGAAACTGGACCTTACAATAAGGTATGTTTATAATTAAACAATGAGCAAAAAGTAAACTCTACTTAGTATAAAAAGTCCCCGATTCATGGATTTCACGGGTAATCTCGAGAACCACTGGATGGATTTTGATTCGATTTTCACCATTCTGTAAAGGACATCTCGAGGAATGTTTCTGTTGAAAATAATTTATTTATGACCAAAGGAAGCCAAGCAGTAACGATTTCAGTGAAGAAGTCGAAAAGAACACATGGCGTCCGTGTGCTTTTTAAGCTCACGCTGGGCAAATCGTTAAAAATATCTATATATTATGAGTGCAAGAATTGTTCAGCAGAAAAAATTCTACAAAAAAAAAAGTCCGCGAGAGCATATCTCTGTCTTCAATACATCGCCCACTATAAGTGTTTTTAGGGACGTGGTGGCGCAGTGGTCAAGCTGTTGGCCTCTCACCACGGTGGACCGGGTTCGATTCGCGGTCAATGCATGTGAGATTTTCCAAGTGAAATGCCATGTCCTGTGGTTCGGATTCCACGTAAAAAGGAGGTCCCGTGGCTTATTATATCGAGATTAACGGTCACGTTAAACTACAATCTTCCTTTTATCAGTGTTTTTAGATTGGACGGAAGGGAGATTTGTGTTTCATGCACCTCGCCATTCATAAATTACGTCTGACAAGAATTCCTTGCACATGCATCTCCCCGATAATATAATTAAGAGTCCAGTCAGTGATTTTAACGCATCATGCCGAGACGGAAAGCGGATATAGGTCATAGTTCATTGACATCGCAAGAAAAAGCGCTTTTCAGGTAATGCATTCATAACTGTTCCCGGGCCGGGTTGCTAGTACAAAATATATAAGAAAAATGCTGATATATTTGTAAAAAGAAATGAATAGATGATGATTCTTTCAACAGGTGGAATGCAACAAGTACGTGGCGCACAACGCTCCAAAACCAGCCGGGCGTTTGTCACTGGCGTGTAACGTGTTGCGCTCTGTAAGAAAACAACCTCATGATTCCCTTTATGTTGAATGGACGCTGGGCGCATGACGTTCGGCGTGACGCAAGAAAACTGCTCAAAGTGCTAATCTAATCGGCCGTATATGGTTGAGTTTCCAGTGAACAATCATCTCCTAAAGGTGCAATGTGCGTAAATTCCCAAGTCCATATCCCCTGCAGGGCTTCTTAACCATTTTACTCTCACACCTTAAGATTTCACCTCACCCCCCGCCCCTCACTACTCTTTCACAAAGTAATTAATAATGAATCAATTTTGTAATGAACATTCCCTTTCCTGCTCAGATGGTTACACTAAAATGTTCCTGGAGTTTGGAAGGCCTCATATTATCATTACAAAGAATTTTGGCACATAAGAAACCCTGCGGTTTTTCAATTCGATCAGAACCACGGTTGCATGTGAACCCATATATAATATATTAATCACTGTACTTCCCTTCCTTTGACATTTTTTTTATAACCCGCGAGCACTGGCGCAAGGGTATTTTTGACCCGAGACTTAATAATGGTCTATATTTTCATTTTGGTCAGCCCTTATTTCCTGTCGCTCACGGTACCTTACTTCCTAGCCTTTGAACTTCACCATGCAAAAGAAACATGACCATAGCTTTTTGAACACACAAGTTATTTCTATATTATTTATGGTCGGGTCAGATTTACCCATGGCGCCAGTCCTCGCATGACAATTTTCCACTTACGTTAGTAGGGACAATATGTAAAAAATAAGGGGGAAATTCCACCTATTTTGGTGCAGCACAATAACATAGCGGTCGCCTCCGTAGCGTAGCGGTCAGCATAATTAGCTGCCGTCCCGGAGGTCCTGGGTTCGATTCCCGGCTCTGCCACGAAATTTGAAAAGTGGTATGAGGACTGGAACGGGGTCTACTCAGCCTCGGGTGGCACAAATGAGTAGAGGGGGTTCGATTCCCACCTCAGCCATCCTCGAAGTGGTTTTCCGTGGTTTCCCACTTCGTCTTCGGACAAATGCCGGGATGGTACTGTACCCGTAATCCACGTGGTCTTACCTGTTGAAATCCGATGGAAAAGCTGGATCGTAGATTCTGGAAGTTCCCGGCTGAAATAACCCCTAAAAGTCTACCAACTAGGATCAACCAGGGATTAGGATACGTCGATATTAAAGAATGCGATACGAAGATGCCAGTGGTGTATATATTACAATGAAACGAAGCTCTTTAAAGAACTCGAACAGGAGACTCTAAAAGAAAACGAAAGTATCTCGGGCGTTAATTTTAAGCAAACTCAAGAAATAACCACCCACTGGTCCTCCTAACGCACTCCCTTTTCTAATAGAAAACACCAGTCGTTCAAATAATTTTTAAAAAATTAAATTCAGTTTATTAACTGGCAAATGGTGTATGTCTGTCAATTAGACAAAAAAGAAGAAAGCTTCTCTAAATCAAATGACGAAAATAGTTTCAATAAACGCCTATAATAAGGCCCCATCTTACTGCTCTAAATCGCAGTATTTAAATATCTCATTCATTGAACACATTACATGAAAAATACAATATTAAATCATGCACTGATGCTATACCCTTATTAAAAAATTCCTCTCGGCACGCCGGAAGGCGGAGGTAGATTTCACCGGGCAAACTAGGGGATAGGCTATAATAGGCAAAATATGCAGGTTTTCGTAGGAGGATCAGACCTCATTTATTGCGAGAAAGTATTTTACAATTGGAGGTTAGTTAATATTTTTTCGTCTTTCTATGCATACTCTTAACATTTTACTGTCTTATGGGGATGGTAACCTTCTTGTCATTTGGGGTTAACTTTTATACTTGTGATCACACTGTCCTTATGCAAGGTTTGGAACTAATGTGTAACTATCTAACAGTCTGTTCTTCTTCACGCAAAATTGTATCTCCCGCAGACATGTTGGTTGGTTCCTCAGTATAGGGGCTGCGACAAGTGGTCATGTAACCCCGTGTACATTGGGTGTGTGTAGAATCTGTCTGATAAACGGTGTTATTTGTGATGACTGTATTAGTCTGTAATTCAGGTAAGGTCTGCAGACGGTCAATTTTAAGTATTAGTACCTAATTTTGTACCAAATACTAACGTCAACGACACCTAGCTGTGAACTTGGCTGCTAGATGCCACTGCAACCAGCAACTTTCAACGAACGTTGTAACTTCCCCTCCGAAGGAAAGCATGCTGACGGATTTTTAGCGCTCTTAGAAAATCCGGCGACTTTGGCCGGCTTCGAACCAGCACCTTGGGCATAGAAGTTCAGCATGCTACCAGTTAGCCGCTTCCCTCATAGTCAGATGGAACAAGAAGTTCCGTGACGAACTAAAGAGCCTACTTTTCTTAAAATTAAGATTCATGCCATAGATTAATCTACAGTACATGAACCTATCTAGAATAATGACGAAATTAAGTGGGTAATATCGAAATGTCTTAATTAGTTCGAAATAAGGTATACTAGGCATAATGTAGCCTAATAGAGCAATACAGTTGGCAGCTCTGGTGACTGAATATATTCTTACTTCCGTCTCCTAAGGTACAGAATACAAAATGTGGTTGAAGTCCAAAGGACGTTACATGGATTTAGACATTGTATCTATTAGTACACGTAAAAGCATGTTGGCAACAATGTCATGCGAGTGCTGGTCAGAAATAATCTGAAATATTATATATTTTTGTGCCAATTTTGGATGAAATCCATTTGTTGGTATAGAAGGTACATGTATTTAAAAATTGGTCCTATCAGCAGGCTTAGAATCATGTTGGTAGAACTGACGTATATAGGTTACTCCAAATTAATGTAAAATGTCGGGTAATTTACGTGTGCATAGTTTAAAGCTGTCGGCTTGCATACTTTCTGATATATTTGGATACAAAATAGAGAGCAATTATTAACAGTTGGCAGCCCTGGTGGCTCTTAAGAATACACTCAGTCATATATGTTTATGTACACATATTACATACAAAATTTGGTTGAAATCCAATTGATAGTGTAGAAGTTATATGCATTTAAAAATTGGACTTATCAGAAGGCTTAAAATTATTTTGGCAACGCTGTCATGTATGGCCACCTGGAAATTAAACTGAAATGGTATTATCTACATGTGTGCCAATTTTAGAATAGCTCCCATGTATACCTTCCAAGATATCCAACATGGAGCTCAAATTTCTAGTGCGTTTTTTTTAGCAGTTGGTAGCACTGGCATCTTTTTCAAATATGGGCCTGAGATATTCCGGTATACATCTTTACTCATACTAAATTTGGTTTCGATTGCTGCAGCCG
The DNA here is from genome assembly GCA_946902985.2 of Meconema thalassinum. Lineage (NCBI taxonomy): Eukaryota > Metazoa > Arthropoda > Insecta > Orthoptera > Tettigoniidae > Meconema > Meconema thalassinum. The sequence continues at coordinate 250,360,695 of OX336396.1, forward strand.
TTTAGGAGTTGATAGGGGGACACACACACACACACAGCCAGACAGACAGATGGACAGACAGACAGACAGACAGAAGGACAGACACATTTTCCCGGATATATCTTATAAGTCTACTTTTTCCTCATTTTTTTTAAGTGTGAAAAGTAGGCTAAAAATGAATGTGATCTCGTCAATGGCGTTGTCTTGGCAACCTCTGATAGATCATCCCTTATCAATTTAAAAGCGTTGTTATGGTAACCTCTGATGGCACTTGGCATTTTTTAAAATTCCGAAATCATTTTTCTCATCCCTTGGCGTAATGGTGGGTCATATCAAAAATTCTTTCAGACAAAAGTTTTAGGCAATTATTAGGGGAATATTTTCCATTTTGTACGGTTTTGATATTGTGCCTATTAAGAGAGATATGATTAATGTTTCCCGAAAAAACCACTTTTTTCCACCCTTTTGGTCAATGGTTGGTGCTATCAAAAAACTTATTTGACATAAATTTTTGGCACTTATCCGACACATATTATGAACTTTGAATGGATTCGATATTTCACGTATTAAGAGAGTTATAGCGAAATTTCACTTTTTCGAAAAAAGCCCCCCATTTTCACCCCCTTCGACCGATTTTGCCCATTAAAGAACTCGACCGAGATTTTATAGGGATACATATCACGTAAAATATTCCAAGTGATTGGTGCAAAATTACGGCAGTTATCGTGTCCACAAGAAACGGATATATATATATATATATATATATAGATAGATAGATAGATAGATACATATATACATAAATTATATATAAACTTTTGAACTGACGGTGGTTTTGGGGTCTGGGGGATGTGAAACGCGAAGATATGTCGAAATTTTCCGGAAGTCGAAACATGGTACCCATTGCAATAGTTAGCTTTCTAATGAAATCTACCTAAAATGTATACATATCTTACATTTTATATACAGATTATATCCTTAGTTAGGATTTTGTTATTATCGCTGCCCATTTCCATTTAATTCGACAAGTATATCTGAAGGTTATAATTCTCTTAATTTGTTGAATTCAACAATCAATTAAGATAATCGAATAGTGTCACAAGTTAGAAAATAGTTTATTAACTATCCAGATGCTTCAATGAATGCAGTATATTTTTGTTAAAATCACTGAAATATCAAATGAATTATATTGCATGAATTAATTAAAGTTATTCGAAAAGTGGCTGTGTCACTTAAATATGTGTGTCACGATATAAGCAATCCATCTCCGGCAAATCTTAATGGGCAAGAATAAAAACGTAGGGTTACTTGAATTAATACTGGCATTTAAGAGAAACATTCGTGATTCCAATTCACGTTCACAACAACTTCCTATTCAAATTAGTGATAGCTCAAAAGCTAATTTCACTCTTACAAAACGAAATGACAACGTTAATGTCTTCACATAAGACTTCGAGTACATTATACAATATTAATGTTGACCATCCAATGATGTCAAATATTCGCTTCATTAGCACAATAAATTCGTATTCATTAAATTGCAATACATTAATTCAGCTTTCTAAAGCTGTCAAGAATTTTTCCCAAACGTAATTAAACTCAAAACCTTTCAATAATTACTCTGAAGATATCACGCCTTATCGTAGACGAATATAGAAGTGTCACAGAGTACCTCTTTCCCAACTTCACTCAACAAGTTGCAACAATTTATTAGATAAGTTGTATTATCTACTTCCATAAATTATCGTCATTTAAGTCTATGACAAATTCTGTTATACTTGTTTGAACTGTTAATTTAGTTCACTATTCCTATATATATATATAATTATTTCCATAATAACTTATATATTTAAAAAAATCGTAGATAGACACTAGTAAAATAGTCGGTTCAGTTTCGCCTATCCAAACTCGAAAAACGGCTTAACTACTCAGAAGAAAACACGTGAGATTTACACCATGGAAAGGAGTCTATTATCGTATCAATAGATACACGCAAACCATTAAATCAAACAATGATCTAGCCAAGAGCCTACCAAAAACGAATTAAAATAACACAAGCTGAAGACTGAACGAACTAAAGTTTCAGTTTAAAAAAAATCTCTAATCTAAAAGAAATATGAAAGTAGGCTACAAATGCCTCGACAATCAATTCACAATTGTTCTCGCTGGACGATTTCTACGATTCCATACCCATGGAAAATAATGATGAAAATGAACTATCATCTCTAAAAGAAAGAAATGTCTACTAGAATGTCGTAAGTCCAAACGAAGAGTATCACTGAAATATTTTTGGAATAGTTCAAGTGCACGTGTGTGAGGCCATCTTCTTCCTAATCGCTATTCTTATACAAAAATATCGTCGTCTTGGTCCTAATTATGCTGCAGATGTCTTCCCAATAAAATTCAATGCTTGGTTTTATTTCCAAAATTTTCAAAAAAAAACACAAGTAATGCTCTAAATAGCATTACGTTTACTGTTAACTACAAAATAAATTACACTCTCCGACATAAATGATACAAGGAACCAAATCTAGTCTTCGAATGAATTTCATGCTATTTAATAAAATATTGGTGAAAAGTGACGAACTAAAAGTGACAAAGAAAGAAAGAAAAGTTTTCCAGCTACCTTGGGCGATGTTCTGGTTGAGATTGAAGAAAGTAAAGGAATATACATTCCTTTCAGGAACTGGACCCTCATCCCTGAGTAGTCCATGGCTGGAGCTGTAAGTCGTCGAACCAACTTCCTCCTAACTCGAAAACCACTGTCTACGAAACGGAGTTCCTACATATTACTTGTACAAGGCTCCCTCGACGTTATCAGTAAAGTAGTTTCGTTCATTTGGAGTTGTTTCTTCATTCTCATGAACTTCAAAACCACTGGATCAGAACGAACGCCTACAATCGTTTCTTTTTCTCCATTGTAGTATTTATAAGGTTGTCATTCCAAATGATCAATCCTGCCTTTGCATTGCATTCCTGTACTGTCTGCTTAGCCCAACATTGCTACAGCAGCTAGATTCTCACAATAAAGTCCAGTCGTATTGTTCTTGATAATATTAATGCTTTCCTGCATTTCAACCATATATGTAGTAGATTTCCTCATCGTGGAGTTTGTACTGACAAGTCCATGCAATAACTAAGCTCACTCGCATATATCTATTTTCTGGGTTATGCCAAACACGCCAGAAATACGAACAACCGCATGTTGCTATGAAGCAATCCGCCTGTTCGCTCCGCGCCGTGATTAGAGTACACTCGTACGACTGCGTGTTTAACGAAACTTTTCTTACAGAGCCGATAGCACGTTCACTCCGTGTGTCACAAAACTCAAGTGTCTGTGATTTCAGAACTGCTCGCAGACACGCCACAGCTGGCAGTCTACCCATGATACATCTCTCCTTGTATCGAGGTTGACAATCGAACTCTGTCGATTATCATCTTATATATGCATCAGACAGTTGCAGAAATAAGTAAGTGAGCATGTACTGTCCACGTGATCAAGAGCATGGCGGGATTGCCTATCTATCTCCTAAGTGAATTACGAGTGTATTGCTCCTCAAGCCTGCAGCCAAATTAATGCCAAACAATAATTTCAAAATACGTCTCGCTGTCGTATCAGGGTTCAAGTATAGTGCAAAATACTGGCTCAGTACCTACTGTCAGGCCACGGCCGCCTCCTTCCCTCTTCCTAGCATATCCATCCCATTCTTCCATCCCTTCCCATCCCTCATGACGCCCCTGTTCGCTTTTCAGGTGTGGCCGCCTGGGCGAAATGCTGATCACACCTCCCCAGTTGTATCCATCCCGACCAGATGTTCCAAGCTCCAGGACACTGCACATAGCGGCGGTAGAGGTGAGTTCCCTCGCTGAGTCCGTGGGAACCACCAACCTAGAGGGTAAATTGACTAAATAAAAAAAACAATCACATAGCTCACGTTCTTGTTGATCCATGTTTTAAGTCTAAGGACACCTTGGTCATCAGCTCCTTTGTTCTGCTTTACCGCCACTATCAAGGTTACTGTTACGAAAATTATTGTCATTTTTTTCTGCATGATAAATCTGAAAAATATTTAAAAAACACTGATAGTCAGTCTGAAAGACCAGACTTTATATCATTTTAAATTGTTACAAATGCTACAAATGCTGCGTGAATTCAAAGTCCGTTAGCAAAAAAAAAAAGCAAGTGCAAACCAAGGTCAAAAGAGGAGGTATCTGGCTGGATGACGTCACGCTCACCGGAGCGCCGGGGAAAGGGGGAAGCTCAAGCAGTACTATGACGTCTCACATCTCAGTGCATTCTCGGTACATTTCGTCCCGTCACCGTAACGTAAGCCAGACCCCAGCGAAGTCGACATAATCATTTAAAATGATAAAAACGTATTTTATATTGGTAATAGTTCATAGGAAGACACCAGGTGTAAAACAACTTCATTAAATTACGTACGACTACGACAAAAAAGGGAGCGACACACTATGGGTCAAAATGTCCCGGCGCCAGTCCTCGTGTTATATTTTTTCACGCCAGTTCTCAAGGGTTAAGACACAGCACTGCAACTTATACTTTTGATAGTAGTGGAGATAATAATGTAATAACTTCCTACTTTAAGTAGTTAAGACAAACTGTTGTTGAGTAAATTTAAAGCATTAAAACGGTCTTGTAAAAATTCATTGTTACACTTATGCATATTGTACATTTCAATAAATAGAAATACTAAGCATTCTTACTTGAAGAATTCCATTGCTGTAGCTATTCAAACTATGAGGTGCGTTCAAATAGTAACGAGCCGGAGACATAATTACAGAAACCAGTATCTGTATGTTAGAAGTATTGGCCCTGGCTGTTGAGGCACTTGTCCCGCTGTGACACGAGGCGGTGAATGGCTGTCTCATAAAATTCCCTTTGCTGTGATGTGAACCAGTTCCGCACTTACAGCTGGACGTCGGCGTCCGAGGTGAATCGTTGGCCCCGCAGAGCCCTTTTCAGGGGACCAAACATGGCGTAATCACAGAGAGAGAGGTCTGGACTGTATGGAGGGCGGCCGAGAACCTCCCATTTGAATTTCTGCAGGAGTGCCGCGACTATGTTGGCCGTATGAGGTCGTGCATTGTCGTGGAGCAACCACGGCGGCTATGGCGTTCACTGTCACTCGGTGGTCCTGGGTAATGAGTGCATCAACCAGCTGGACGTTGTCATCGGTAATGCAGGGGGGTGCCCCAGACCGGGCATCATCGGCTAACGACACCCCTCCTTCCCTGAAGCGCTTGTGCCGCGCCTTGACCCTTGCAAGGGACATGCAGTGTTCGCCGTACACTTGTGACATTCGGCCATGAATGTCAGTTCCCCCTACTCCTTCCGCTGCCATAAACCGAACAACATCTCTTTGCTCTTCGGTTGACGCCTCCATGTCACTGTTTGCAATGCGACTGGCAGCGTTGGACGATTGACGCATGCTGCTGCTCGCTTTGTATCGCCACGTGACGTGCACGCGTGCCCTCTAGTGACGGGCTCTGACCTTCTACGCTCTGGTCGGAACCACACCTCGCTACACACGCCACGACTAGCCTACGTAGACACCGGTTTGCGCATTGCAGCCTCCGGCTCGTTACTTTCTGAACGCACCTTATATTTTGTGTGTTAAAATGAAACGAGAACTGAGACCGGCTGCGAAGCAAGCAGTGCCGTTAGGAGGCAAGGTCAGATTATATAATGAAACGGTATACAGCTGTACATTTGTGAATGAAAATACCTGTGGACAGTGTCGTAATATATACGAGATGGCAAGCAAGCTATGCGTCCAGATACGCGCAGGAATGTTAAACGTTTTTATAGAATGTTAGTCTCAATGGATTTTTACGTTAATTATTTTATTATTTTACTGTTTGTAAATGGCAGAGGCCTTTCATAATGTAACTAGGATGTGTGTGTGAAGTTGTGTAGACTTCAGTGGCGTGAATGAAGGAAGCATATATGGGTGTTATAATTATGTATTATTATTATAGGGAACTATTGTTTTACAGGATGTTTTTGTTAATATATTTATTTCGTTTTGTAAATTCGTCTCGAGTGACTTATTTTAATCTAGAAGCAGAGAGAGTGTTATGGAACAGCCTAAAATAAAATCTTTTTTCATCCTACATAGCCCCGAGATTTAAGGTAAGTTTGTACTCAACCAAGTGTATTTTATTTTGTTTTTACATCCATAGCACTGTCGTAGCCTACTGTGTATAATCCCGAAGACCTTGCTGGTGGGATACTGACGGTTAATCTAGCCGGAAACCTTCATGTTCTACGATCCAGCTGAGCTGTGGATTCCCAGCAGGCAACTTCTCGATTTTTACGGGTGCAGCACCTATCTCATTAAATATATTGTTGTGCTCAGAATATTTTCTGTAAAGAAGAGACTCTTGTAACTCTATGTTTTACATTCAGACTGGTGTGAATTCTGAAAAGCAATATTACAAAATTGTAGAGGACAGTCACACCTCCCCATGGGAGGTACGCCTCACAGGTTAAGAACTCCTGCCCTGAAGGAATAAAGGTCTAGTCTATGTTATTAAATAATGTTTTCAACATTGAGAGTTGCTTTCCTGGAAAGCTAAAACTGTGGATTTTTGAATGCATATTTTTGTACCTTAACTAACATGTACGGCGTCTTACTACAGTATATTGCTTTACACATTATTTTATTTTCTACCCTAATTAAGTGCATTACACATCAGTTGTAACGTCCACCTTCTCAACATAATCTCCTTGTAACTTTATGCACTTTTGCCATCGATGTGTCAGTCTCTCCAGACCTTCCTGAAACCATTCTTTCGGAGTGCTGCGTACCCATGCCTTGACAGCTGTGTCCAGAGGTTTCTTTATGTTTCGAAAAAGGTGATAATCACTTGTTGCCAAGTGGGGAGAGTATGGTGGGTATCTCAGCACCGTGAATCCCATTTGATCAATGGCTACTGTAGGGGCGGGCACTGTCATGTTGCAGAAGCACACCTTTAGCCCATTTTCCTGGCTGCTTAGTTTGAATGGCACGACGTAAGCGCTAAAGGGTTGCCACATAGGCTGCACTGTTAATCGTGGCCCCCAATTCCAGCCAGTCAATGAGGATGATTCCCTTTGTGACCCAGAACACTGTCGCCATTCGTTTGCCAACTGATGGCACTGTTCGACATTTCTTTGGCGGTGGACTGCCCCTATTCTTCCATTGCATCGGTTGTTGTTTCGTTTGTGGCTCATGGTGATGGAGCCATGTCTCAACACCAGTCACGAGCTTAGCATGAAGTCGACTGGATCTTGTCTGGAAACACTGACACATTGATGGCAAAAGTGCATAAAGTTACAAGGAGATTATGCCTGATACAGTGGAACTTGGATAGTTCGAACCTCAAGGGACCAGTTAAAAATTCGAATTATCCAAAAATTCGAATTAAGAAAGTTCTTTGAAAAGTGTAGAGAAAATATATTGTATTAAGTTTACATAATGATTTACGTTCAACAAAGGAACGGTACTGTATGATGACTGCATCGTGATTAACCTCAAAAGTTTCAAATGTTAAATTAAAATCAAAATATACTATTCACCTATTTAACGACAGTAGTAATCCAGAAATCTAGATAAGTCTTAGAGAAATCTACAATTTTTCAGAAAGGTTTGAGATTTTTACCTGTTTTCTTATGATTAAGTCTCGCGGCCATCACTAAAGAATGTAACAAATTTAAGGAACGGAAAACAGAATCACTTACGTCATTCCTACTTAAAAAAAACGCCTAAGTTCTGTGATGTGGTTTGTCATTTTTCGGGAATTCCTCACCCAACAGTTTGGCTTCCAATCGGCTTTTACACGTAAAAACTTCGAATTATCCAAAATATAATTCGAATTAACCACGATTTGTTAGCATTGATTTTATATAAAATGCTAGGGACCAGGAGATAAATTCGAATTAAAGAAGATTTCGAATTATAGAAGTTCGAATTAGCCACGTTTCACTGTATGTGGGCCTAATGTACTTCATTTGGGAAGAAAAAATTAATTGTAAAACATTATAGTACGCCCCTCGCAGTTTGTCGATGATTTGGCTACAGTAATTTGAATACTGACTGTTGGAATGATGATCCATCAGTCATGCTAAGCCGAAGCCCTGGGCCAAGCTGGTAATTACTGGGACATGGCAGCTCTGATGAAATTAATTCCACGTCATTTAGCAATTAATTCCATGTCACTAGAGAAGGCGGATGAGAGCCAGGCCTTGAAATACAGTAGGCCACTGAACGGGTAGGAATGGTGTGACCAGACAAATACGTATCAAAGGCAAGCGCAGACGTTAATCCGTGAACTACGGCCATGAGGGCAGCAGCAGCAACATCTGAGATCGTAGGTTCGAATCCCGGCGCTGACAGCGGCTATCTTGAGTGTGATTTCTCGTTAGGTTGCAAGACAACTTCTACACACACCCAAGTATGCAGAGCTACATGATGACGCAAATCCCCAAAAGAATCAACAACTTTGACTACCAGATGCCACTAATACAATAATAATAATAGCCTATCGTATGGCCTCGGATGCCGGGTTCAAGCTTTGTTATTTGCGCCCAGGGGGCAGCTTGCATGTCGAATTCTGTTGTTCCTTGAAGCACTATGAAAGTCAATGAGGTTAGATATCTGAGCTCCTTGACACTATAGCGCTTTCTAGTAGAGAATGGAAGAACTTTGTAATGGCGGAAAATCCCGAGATTAATTTTGCCATTATTAACACAGCCTACTGAACTCAAATCGGTTCTTTAACATGCCAACAACGTATGACATGCGTGTCGTGATTTTTTCGCCTTTCAAAAATAACTTACATCGGTCAGGAGCAAACCTGCAAGCTTGGGGTCGGTAGTCCATCATATGCCACTGATACCTAGCGACGAACCTTGTAACTTGGTAGAGCGTTTCTAACGAATTATAACCTACAAATTTCGCTATATACTAGCAATTGTAGTAGAAACTTCTTTTTCATGCCATAAATCTATGACATGGGACCACTGGGTTTACTTCTCCTCCAAAGGAAGGCATACTGAGGGATTTTTAACGCTCTTAAAAAATTCGACGACTTTGGCCGGGTTTGAACCCGCGACCTTGGGCATAGAAGCTCGTATTTGGTTATTATTAACATAAACAAGGAAGGACACTTTGTACATTTAGGCAAAAAGTTATTTTTATAAATATCTATACTTCATTCCAATAATAAGCGTAAGGGATGTCCTTTCACTTCTCTTATTATCTCGTGTCTACTAATCAATGTTTTTCTTTTTAATTTAATATTACATATTTCACCTAATATTATTACATAAATAGGCTATGTACATATTTTGCATGTTGATAGTACATAAGTCACCTCCGTTGTGTAGTGGTCAGCGTGCTTAACTGCCACCCCGGAGGTCCGAGGTTCGATTCCCAGCTCTGCCACGAAAATTGAAAAGTGGTATGAGGACTGGTTCGATTCCCACCTCAGTCAACCTCGAAGTGGTTTTCCGTGGTTTCCCACTTCGTCTTCGGGCAAATGCTGGGATGGTAACTACAGTTAGGCCACGGCCGCCTCCTTCCCTCTTCCTTGTCTATCCCTCCCATTCTTCCCATCCCGCCCCATCCCTCATGAGGCCCCTTGTTCACTTTGCAGGTGAGGCCGCCTGGGCGAGGCGATAGTCCCGCCTCCCCAGTTGTATCCCCCGACGCGATGTCAAGCTCCAGGTCACTGCCCGTAGAGGCGGTAAAGGTGGGATCCCTCGCTGAGTCCGTGGGAAAAGCCAACCTGGACGGTAAACTGACTACGAAATAAACATTTTTAAATGTAATATTTCATATTTCACCTAATATTATTACATAAATAAGCTCTGTACATATTTTGCATGTTGATATTACATAACAATCCTAGCCTTACTAGTCCCATGCATGAACGTGGGTCTTAGACTCCATTGAGGAGTTCTTTGCCCAGGGAAATTAATTTGAAGTTGTGATAAATGAACTTCCGTCTCTCCAAATGCTGGACGTGACAATAACACCTTACCAGTTAGGATGCCTTCAACAATTACTAACCAACATCAGCACAACATCTGAAGAATTTGGATTTCAAATCAATGTAAATAAGTCAAAATGAATGGTTTTTAGTCGTCAAACTCATGACCAGTCTGCTTTGAACATCAAAGGTCTACCAATTGAGCGTGTTCACCATTTCAAATGTCTAGGGAGTATCATCACTCACGATTCAAATCCCGACGATAAAATCAGAATTCGCCTTGAAATGGCACGCAGTGTAGCCTATATAAGAAAATGTCTTAGTGCTTCAACAATGACAACTTTATCTGAAGCTCTGACAAAGATTGGCTCCATAGATTTATGGCATGTTAAAGAACCTTCCACTAATTACACCTGTGTGAAGCTCAATTGGATAGGTTAAGAATGCAAACAACGCTCTTAGGTTTCTACGTTCGCTGCCAAGAGCCGACTGCAGTGGCGTCTAGTAGCTAAGTTCTGAACTAAGCCTAGTAGTCGTTGACGGTGGCGTTTGGCGGCAAAAGTAGGAACTATTTGAAAATTTCTAAGTTGCAGTCTGTACTTAAATTAAAAAACAGATACACACACTAATACAGTCATCACAATTAACACCGGTTATCAGACAGATTCTACACACACCCAAAGTACACGGGGCTAAATGACCGCGTTGTCGCAGCCCCTAAACTGAGGAACCAACCAACCAACCAAAGATTGGCTCGAACCTTTGTCTGGTCGACACTCTTGTATAGTATGGAGGTTTGGACTTCGAAGGTCAACACTATGAAACTATTAGAGGCCTACGAAATGTAGATTCATGGACGAATAATGTCAGTAATTGAGGTCCGTATTGACTAACTATATATTAGAAAGTAATAAAAAGATTCTGCCTTTTCAATACTTATATTGAACCTACTCACAGGTACATGTTTCGAAGATTGATAACAACCTCTTCCTCAGCCTGTACAATAAATATCAAAGATCAATTACCTTTATAAGTACATAAGTGACATGAATACAGATTTTTTTGATTTCATAAACTGTATTCATGTCACTTATCTATATATATAACAAGCAGTTCCGTGAAGAACTATACAGCCTATTTTCATATATACTACTTATGTTAACTACCACTATCAACATACAAAATTTCAGTTTGATTGCTGTAATAGATTCGTAGATATTGAGAACCGACTAAATATTTCATATGGTCGCCATGTTGGATGTTATATATTGTACCCATATGACATCATGTGAAGAACATGTGTTCACATCCCGACTGGCTCTGTCCTTTCAGGGTATGGTGCGTCTCCCCACACTGCAAACCCATATTCAGGATCCGAATACTACCAGGTACTATTCTACAAGAAAGGGTAAACAACTTCCTACAAATAATATTTAATTTTAAATCATAGCTTATTATACAACATCCAATTACATTTAAATTACGCCACAAACAACAAAATACACTTTGGATCGCACAGATGATGATGGCAAAGGGACAATGAATGCTATTCTACATCATCTGTGATCCGCAGCTGAGATCGTAATCCGACCTCACCAGGCATACTGCCACATCTCTTCTTGTGAGTCTATCACTGGTGTCTCAATACACCCTACTCTACACTTCCACTAAATCTGTTCCTTTATGGGAATGCATTTTCTGTCATCTGAAAAATGTTCATATTTTATGCACACTCTTAAACAATAAAAATAATAATCAAAATTAATCAAATAAACATTTTTCCTCTCTGGAGCATCAGGTTCGACGCCAGTCAGCACAAGTACCATGGGTACAATATGTAGGTCCTAGAGTTATATACTGTTACATGAAGATTATTGTGTGCGTGTAGCATTCAAACTTCAATTGCATGATTAGGACACAAGAAGTAACAACGAGATTTTAAAATTTCGCACAGCTCCATCTTGTGGTTATGCAAACAATTGAAATAAATTAGATGCCAGTGGATTAACATTCGTATAAGGATTTACTGTACCAAGTTTCACTGCACTCGAATGGTTAGATTGCGAGAAACGTCCATGTGAATATTTATACTTCGCGTCGCCGCCATGTTGGATTTGTGATCACCAGGTTATTTTAAGTCCTATAGGTGAACTTATGTTCATAGTCCCTATGAAGATTTAAAAAAATCAGTTTGATTGCTATAATAGATTCGAAGATATTCAGAGCCGTCTTAATATTTCAGATGGTCGCCATGTTGGATTGTTAAATGTATAGGCCATAGAGTCATGTACCATTAAAGGAAAATTATTGCGTAGGCTCATTATTCAAACTTTCACTTCGATCGCATGATTACGACACAAGAAATAAAAATTTAAATTTAAAATCCCACAGCCGCCATCTTGAGGTTATTTAAACAATTGAACTAAATTAGATACCAGTGCATTACAATGTATATAAACATATCTTGTACCAGATTTCATTGCATTTGGAACGTTAAATCGCGACAAAGGTATATTTAAAATTTTCAAATTCGCTTGGCCGCCATGTTCGTTTTGTTGTTAACCAGTATTTGAAAGTCTTATAGATGAACTTCCAGTAGTGCCCTTTATCTCCGTACAAAATTTCAGGGTGATACCGCTAATAGTTTCAGAGATATAGAATGCAGGTGAAATATTTCGCACATCCGCCATCTTGTGGTTATGTAAACAATTGAACGAAGTTAGATGTCGGTACATGGCCGCCATGTTGGTTTTGTAGTTACCAGTTTTTCAAAAGTCACATAGGTGAACTTCTAGTACTTCCCTTCATCACCGTAAAAAATTCCAGGGTGATATCTCTAATAGTTTCGGAGATATTGAATGCTGGTGAAATATTTCGCACAGTTGCCATGTTGGATTAGTGAGACGTAACAAAATTTGAAGGGAACGGTCGGGGTCGTCCTGAATAGTGCTATGAACTTACCTCCAATTGTAAAATACTTTCTCCCAATAAATGAGGTCTGATCCTCCTACGAAAAAGTGCATATTTTGCTAGTTTCGCCTATCCCCTAGTTTGCCCGGTGAAATCTATCTCCGCCTATTTTCATATATCCTCTATCAACGTACAAATTGTCAGTTTGATTGCTGTAATAGATTCGTAGAAATTGAGAACCGTATGAATATTCGGGATAGTCACCATTTTGGATGTTTATATTTATATTATTTATATTTATATTATAGGCCTTAGATGTATGTACTATTACATGAAGATTATTGTGTAGGTGTTATATTCAAATTTTAATCGCATGATTAGGAGACAAGAAATAAAAGCGGGATTTTAAAATTTCGCTCAGCCGCCATCTTGTGGTTATGAAAATAATTAAATGAATTAGATGCCGGTCGATTAAAATTTGTATAAGGATATACCATATACAGGTTTGTCTCCGGGTTCCGGTTTTCCCTGTCAAAATTTCATTCCAGCAACACTCTCCACTATCATTTCATTTCATCTGTCATTCATTTAATCATTGCCCCAGAGGAGTGCGTCAGGCCTCGGCAGCCGGCACAGTTCATATCCTCGCCGCTAGATGGGGGCTTCATTCATTCCATTCCTGACCCGGTCGGAGACTGGAAGCAGGCTGTGGATTTTCATTTCATATACCATATCAAGTTTCACTGCACTCGGGTGGTTAAAACGCAAGACACGTCCATTTGAATATTAAAATTTCACGTCGCTGCCATGTCGGATTTGTGCTCGCCAGGTTATTGAACGTCCCATAGGTGAACTTATGCTTATAGCATCTATACACTTACAAAATTTCAGTTTGATTGCTGTATTAGATTAATAAATATTGAGAACCGTCTAAATATTTCAGATGGTCGCCATGTTGGATTTTAATATTATGTAGGCCATAGAGTTATGTAATATTAGATGATGATTATTGTGTACGTTCATTATGCAAATGTTGATTTCGATCGCTTGATTAGAACACAAGAAATAAAAACTTTATTTTCGAAATTCGCACAACCGCCATATTGAGGTTATATAAACAATTGAACTAAATTAGGTACCAGTGCATTACAATGTGTATAAACATTTGCTGTACCAAGTCTCATTGCGTTTGGATCATTAAATCGCGAGAAAAGTCTATTTAAAACTTTCAATTTCGCTTGGCCGCCATGTTCGTTTTGTAGTTAACCGGTTTTTGAAAGACTCGTAGATGAACTTCCAGTAGTGCCGTTTATCTACATACAAAATTTGATGGTGATACCTGTAAAAGTTTAAGAGATATAGAATGCCGGTGAAATATTTCGCACAGCCGCCATCTTGAGGTTATGTAAACAATTGAACGAAGTTAGATGTCGGTGCATTACAATGTGTATAGACATAAACTGTACCAAGTTTTGTTGCGTTTGGTTGGTTGAATCGCGAGAAACGTCTATTTAAAAGTCGCGAATTCGCTTGGCCGCCATGTTGGTTTTGCAGCTTCCAGGTTTTCAAAAGTCACATAAATGAACTTCTAGTAGTTTCCTTTATCACCGTACAGAATTCCAGGGTGATATCTGTAATAGTTTCGGAGATATTAAATGCTGGTGAAATATTTCGCACAGCCGCCATGTTGGATTGGTGAGATGTAAGAAAATTTGAAGGGCACGGTCGGGGTCGCACGGAATAGTACTATGAACTTACCGAGCTTCATTGAAATCGCTTCGGCCGTTTAGAAGTTATTAGGTGGGGACACACAAAAATCCTCACACACACAAACACGCACACACAGACAGACACACGGACAAAAGGTGATCTCATAAGCCTTTTCTTTTTTTTTTTCAAAAATGAAAATAGGCTAAAAATCAATGTTACGTGATAGTTTGTCCGTGGGTCTGTGGGTCTGTGGGTCTGTGGGTATGTCTCCTATGCGTTCATATACCTCTCATCCGATTGCGATAAAACTTGGGTGAGATGTTGAGTACACTCCAAGGAAGGTTTCTGGCTGAGTAAATCCATTTTACCTTAGGTTGCACGCGAGTAGATTCAACAAATGAGCAACGATGCGCGAATCGCTTCTATAAAGTATCGTGTGCGTTCATATACCATTCATCCGATTGCGATGAAACTTGGGTGAGATGTTGAGTACACTCCAGGGAAAGTTTCTGGCTTAATACATCCATTTTAAAATAGGTAGCGCACGAGTAGATTCAACAAATGAGCGACGATGCACGAATCGCTTCTCCAAAGTCCCGTATGCGTTCATACACCATTCATCCGATTGCGATGAAACTTGGGTGAGATGTTGAGTACACTCCAGGGAAGGTTTTGGCTTAGTAAATCCATTTTACAATAGGTAGCACACGTGTAGAATCAACAAATGAGCAACGACGCGCGAAGCGTTTCAACCAAGTTCCGTATGCGTTCATATACCATCCGATAGCAATGAAACTTGGGTGAGATAATGTGTACACTCCGGGAAAGGTTTCTGGCTTAATAAATTCATTTTACAATAGGCAGCACTCGAGTTGATTCAACAAATGAGCGAAGACGCGCGAAGCGTTTCAAAAGAGTCCCGTATGCGTTCATATACCATTAGTCCGGTAGCGATGAAACTTGGGTGAGATGTTGTGTACATTCCAGGGAGGGTTTCTGGCTGAGAAAATCAATTTTACAACAGGTAGCGCACGTGTAGATTCAACAAATGAGCAACGGCACGCGAATCGTTTGAACAAAGTTCCGAATGCGTTCATATACCATTCATCCGATTGCGATGAAACTTTGGTGAGTCGTTGAGTTTCCTCCATGGAAGGTTCAAGGCTTAGAAAATCAAAGTTACAATATGTAGCGCACGAGTAGATACAACAAATGAGTTTTTTTTTTTTTTTTTTTTTTTTTTTAGCGTATGGCTTTTAGTGCCGGGAGTGTCCGAGGACATGTTCGGCTCGCCAGTTTTGGAGCTGCTTCGAGACGGACACCCAATGGGTGAGCTACAAGT
Source organism: Meconema thalassinum (assembly GCA_946902985.2). Classification (NCBI taxonomy): domain Eukaryota; kingdom Metazoa; phylum Arthropoda; class Insecta; order Orthoptera; family Tettigoniidae; genus Meconema; species Meconema thalassinum. The sequence continues at coordinate 250,376,629 of OX336396.1, forward strand.
ACCGTTGGGGAGGGAAGGAGGGAAGTTGGAATGTAAGGACGAGGAGTTGGAAGGTAGCGGCTGTGGCCTATAGTTAGGGACCAACCCCGGCATTTGCCTGGAAGGAAGATGGGAAACCACAGAAGACCATCTTCAAGGTTGCCGGCGGGGGGATTCGAACCTCCTCGCCTCCCGGATGTGAGCGACTGCCATCAGTCATGCCGTAACCACCACGGCTAACTCACCCGGTAACAAATGAGTGACGGCGCGCGAATCGCTTAAACAAAATCCCGTTTGCGTCCATATGTCATTCATCCGATTTCGATAAAACTTTCATGAGTTGTTGTGTACACGCCAGGGAAGGCTTTCAACTTAGTAAATCCATTTCACAATAGGTAGCGCACGAGTAGATGCAACAAATGAGTGACGATGCGTGAAGAGCTTCGACAAAATCCCGTATGCATCCATATACGATTCATCGATTGCGATCAAACTTTGACGAGTTGTTGTGTACACTTACGTGAAGGTTTCTAACTTAGTAAATCCATTTCACAGTAGGTAGCGCACGAGTATATTCAACAAATGGGTGACACAGCACGAATCGGTTAAAAAAATCCCGTATGCGTTCATATGCGATTCATCCGATTGCGATCAAATTTTGGTGAGTTGTTGTGCACACTCTCGGGATGGTTATAGGCATAGTTAGTCCAATTTACAATAGATAGGGTGCGAGTAGTTTAAACAAATGAATGTTGGCGATGCGTTCATATACCATACATACGATTACGATCAAATTTTAGTGAGTTGTTATGTACACTCCCGGAAAAGTTGTAGGCATATTAAATCCAATTTACAATAGATTGCGCGCCAGTAGCTTCAACAAAATGGCGTGCGATTCGTTTCAAAAAGTCCCACATGCGTTCATATAGCATTCATCCCATTGCGATGAAACTTGGATGAGATGTTGCGTACACTTCAGGGAAGGTTTCTGGCTTAGTAAATCCACTTTACAATAGGTAGCGCACGAGTAGATTCAACAAATGAGTGACGACGCGTGAAGCGTCTCAACAAAGTCCCGTATGCGTTCATATACCATTCGTCCGATAGCGATGAAACTTGGGTGAGATGTTGTGTATACTCCAAGGAAGGTTTCTGGCTCAGTACATGCATCTTATAAATGGTAGTGCTCGAGTAGATTCAACAAATGAGCGATGGCGCGCGAATCGTTTCAACAAATTTCCGTATGCATTCATATACCATTCATCCAATTGCGATGAAACTAGGGTGAGATATTGTGTACACGCCAGGGAAGGTGTCTGGCTTAGTAAATCCATTTTACAATATGTAGCGCATGAGTAGATTTAACAAATGAGCGATGACGTGCGAAGTGATTCAACAAAGTCCCGTATGCGTTCATATACCATTCGTCCGATAGCAATTAAACTTGGGTGAGATGTTGTATACATTTCAGGAAAGGTTTCTGGCTTAGTAAATCCACTTTACAATACGCAACGCACGAATAGATCCAACAAATGGGCGACGTCGCGCGAAGCATTTCAACTAAGATCTATATGCGTTCATATACCATTCGTCCGATAGCGGGGAAACTTGGATGAGATGTTATGTATACTCCAGGGAAAGTTTTTGACTTAGTAAATCTATTTTACAATAGGTAGCGCACGAGTAGATTCAACAAATGGGTGACGACGCATGAAGCGTTCCAACAAAGTCCCATATGCGTTCATGTACCATTCGTCCGATACCGATGAAACTAGAGTGAGATGTTGTGTACACTCCAGGGAAGATTTCTGGCTTAGTACATGCATTTTACAATAGGTAGCGCACGAGTAGATTCAACGAATGACTGACGGCAAGCGAATCGATTAAACAAAATCCCGTATGCGTTCATATGCCATTCATCCGATTGCGATGAAACGTAGGTGAGTTGTTGTGTATGCTCCCACGGATGTTTCTAATTTAGTTAATCCATTTTATGATAATTTAGAGGCAGTTAACGGGAATTGAAAAAAAAATATTGTGTATCCAAAAGCATTTCAAGAAACAACATTACAACGCCAACCGTTTCTTTGATTGGCATTGCAACACATGCCGGGTACAGCTTGTGTACTTATAGGAAGGTAATTAATCTTTGATATTTATTGTACAGACTGAGGAAGAGGGAGTTAACAACCTTCGAAACATGTAACTGTGAGTAGGTTTAATATAAGTATTGAAAAGGCAGAATCCCTTCATTTTTTTTTTCTAATATTCATAGACGAATGCTTAAAATACCTTGGACTGATAGAGTTACAAACAGAAATGTCGTCAGAAGCAAAAAAAAAAAAAGGGATCTTCAGCTTTTGTCTATCATTAAGTATCGAAAACCTGCCTATTTGGGTCATGTACTTAAGAGACCAAAAATATCAGTGCTCGACTATCACCACAAGGTAAAATAGATGGCGGATAAGGGCGTGGCAGAAGACAGATGTCCTGGCTTCAGAATATCAAGGAGTGGTCACGGATTCGATCTGTTGAAGAATTGTTCCGGCTTGCGGTGGACAGTGACGCCTTCTCCATGATGATCGCCAACGTTCGGGAGACCGAACACGGTACTTGAAAAAGAAGAAGTCAATAACTTCATCCTCTCCCTATGATAACCTGAAAGAAGGCATAATACAGAGAGTCCGGGAATGTTCTCCGCATCGCCTACATGCGTCTGCGAGAGCTAGTTACAGCAGTTACGTTGGTAGAACGGCTGCCGCTTGCACCATAACAAATTAACAGTAAATTTGTACTCAGCACAGCCGTTCATAACAGATGTTGGAACCATTCACAGTACTTCACTCTTTTTCCGTAATCAGTTTGTTTTAATTCATGAACCACGGTAACTTTATAAGGGTCAACTGAAGCTGGTCTCTTACAGCTTTATGTGCTGTCGACTTAGAAATTCCTGTTTGTTGAGCTAATTTTCGTGTTGATTTACTTGGACTACGCAGCATTATATCGGAGATTTCAACAAGTTTTTCGTCTGTTAAAAGCGTAGGCCTGTCTGTTCCCGGTATATCGTGAACTGAGCCAGTCACACGAAATTTACTTACCAAATCCCGAATGGTATCACGGTTTGGACACTTTGAATTAGGAAACCGCGCCTGAAATCTTAATTTTACATTTTCTGTAAACCGATCACCTTCGCGAAAAACGTATTCCATCAAAAAAACTCTCTCTTCAGTAGTAAACATTACCGCCTGTATACGGTTTACTCTTCCAATAATCTATCTGAACGCTCGCTGACTGTAATACACACTGAAGACATGCAGGCTCGCTCGCTTATCGCAATTCACACTGACAGCCCACACGGGGGAGTCCCACTTTGAAGGACACAGTGCAGTACAGCCAACTAAACTCATGACTCAACCACTCACAGCGGCACGTATCCACTGCGGAGAACATTCTCGGGCGCCCTGTATCTTATCATGGATACAATATTTACCACTTCCCTAGCGACAGCACTCGATTATTTGCCTCAGTTCTTTTGAGATATAAACCATCTTCTGAACGCTTCACTAACTTGCTTGTATTGGAATTTATGGTTCAATCTCAAGTTATGTAGGCTCTTGGAGAGAGAGTTTGAAAGTCACAGAGATACTGGAAGTTCAGCGAGCAGGCAGGGCGGAAACATTGGCATACCTCGCTGCCAAGTGAGACACACGAACAGCTATGTTCATCGAGCTTTCGGATCACAAGAAGCTAGATTTACAGCGTTTCTTCTGGTTGGTTCCTCAGTTTAGGGCCTGTGATAACGCGGTCTTGTAGCCCCGTGTACTTTGGGTGTGTGTAGAATCGTTTGATAACCGGTGTTAATTGTGATGGCTGTATTAGTGTGTATTACCATATATATTACCGGGTGAGTTAGCCGTGGTGGTTACGGCATGACTAATGGCAGTCGCTCACATCCGGGAGGCGAGGAGGTTCGAATCCCCCCGCCGGCAACCTTGAAGATGGTCTTCTGTGGTTTCCCATCTTCCTTCCAGGCAAATGCCGGGGTTGGTCCCTCACTATAGGCCACAGCCGCTACCTTCCAACTCCTCGCCCTTCCTTTCCAACTTTCCTCCCCAACGGTACTTGTAGCTCACCCATTGGGTGTCCGTCTCGAAGCAGCTACAAAACTGGCGAGCCGAACATGTCCTCGGACACTCCCGGCACTAAAAAAAAAAAAAACATACGCTAAAAAAAAAACATATATATTATTTCAGTATTATAGATCCCTCATGCGGCGCTCACAAGCGACCGATCGTGACAAATGAGCATTCAAATGAAAGGGAATAGACATTAGCTGCGACTTATTGCACTATACTGTCATAAATATATATAATTTCTTTTAAAAATGGCTTTAAAAAAATTGTACGAAGTGTGCGATTTGCAAAGACCGTTGATGTAGGAAAATACGCTCCATAGCTGTCCACGGGCCGCTGTGACGCCTGTTTCATGTAATATTTACATTCTAAGGTATTTCCTTTATCCTGAAATGTAAATAGTGTTCTATAGGCTAATCATTTGGTTGAAATAAAAACATAACCTTTCTCCTTAAGTGTCTCATTATAAACCTATTGGGGATTTTTTATTATTATGTTTCTTTAGATGGCTTTTAGTGCCGGGAGTGTCCGAGGACATGTTCGGCTCGCCAGTTTTGTAGCTGCTTCGAGGCGGACACCCAATGGGTGAGCTACACGTACCGTCACGTGTGGAGTGTTGTATGGGGAGGAAAGTGTGAATGTAAGGACAAAGAGTTGGAAGGTAGCGACTGTGGCCTATAGTTAGGGACCAACCCCGGCATTTGCCAGGAAGGAAGATGGAAAACCACAGAAAATCATCTTCAAGGCTGCCGGCGGGGGGATTCGAACCTCCTCGCCTCCCGCATGTGAGTTTATTACTCAATGTTGTTGAAGTTTCGGGGCTGCCTTTTATTTGGGCCATACCTGAAATCAAATCAATATTCGAGACATTCTGGTTCGCACTAAACCACAACCATATCAGCTGGAAAATGTAAAGTAAGAGTAAAGATTCAAGAAGAAATAATTTCAACTCTGAGATTTTCTGAAGGCATTGACTTTGTGTTACCGAAGAACGCTACGAATATTGTGGGTAGCTTGAAGAACAAATGATTCTATTCTAAAGAAGCTAAGGATTGCTCCTAAAGTAAGCTTGCTCCACAAAATCCAAATGCAAATGTTGAAATTTTTCGGCCATGTCATCCGGCGAGATGGCATTTAGAAGTGTACCATCCAGGGTAAAGTAGACGGAAAACGGCTGAGGGGACGTGCCCCGAACCGGTATCTTGGCCAGATAACGAGTCTGGTTATTGTCACTTCAGAAATTAATGCACACAGCAGTGTGCGTGAGGGTCACGACGCACAGTGTGTCGAATCCCAATTCTAGGTGGAAAATATTAATAACTTCGTTAATAGTGCTGGGATTCCATTAAAAGTTGGTAATATACCGTTTTCAAGGTCGCTGAATTCCTTTCTGGCATCGTCTAAAGTGTACTATCTTCGTCGGTAAATATATAGGGGTGAGGGGTAAGGAGAGATGTAAAAAATGACCGAAAGCAACAAAAGAATATCCATTTTCGGTAGTAAAAATCACGATCTGGATGTGTATATTATAGTTTATGACAGTGGTAAACATACAATTTAAAACTGGATAAAATATGAATAACAATGAGACTTTCAGTCAAGTATTCTTGTTACACCTTATTTGAGGGAATAGACAAAGTCACTGTATGTAACATCATCCAGATTAAAAACGTATATTAAATTGTTATTAAACATAGAACAATGAAATAGCACAAAAAATAACATTTATTTTCTAAAAATAAAAAAATATTCGTAAAAATCATACAAAAAATTTCTTTAGAACAAAATGTAATTTTACAGTCTTGTTAATGACGTAGTTTCAGTGAACATATTCACACACGAAAACAATATTATTTCTCTAGAAAAGCATGGAAATAAAGATAACATATATTGAATATTAGGCCTATTTCTCCCATTGCAAATAAAAAGAAAACGTCCATTCGTCGTTCTCATTAATCTCACTCCCCATAATAATAACAAAATGTCTAATGTTCATTCGTCACCTGATTCTTTTGTAGAGTCCAGAGCATCGTAGTCATTGCTATACTGGTCTTCATAATTTGATGTCAAAGTTCCTTGGGAGTCATTAAGTAACTCAATAGCTTCCATAGGTAGATTACCAGGAGTTTTACGTGGCATTGTTCTTCCTGCACTCTCCCATTTTTGTTAATATTATGGGATATCAACTTAATGTTGTTTCTTAGCTCCTGAATCTAAGTGTCAGTAAGAGTTGTAGGATCACATTTATTCATTACATATTGAAATACGACGTCGGTACGCCCCTCTTTATGAGACGACCGCCACGCGTTGAAAACTTCTTCTTGCTGTAATGCCCGCATAGTCACTGAAAATAAGAAAATAAACCATCATGTACATTCGTGCGTAACCAAACCACTACAGATCCTGAATCTACATTAAATTTCCTATCGAATGACGTTTAAAGTAAAGTGGCACTATGAGGCACTCATAAAGTAAATAATTTATTTAGTGCAAAAGCTTGTATTACGCATAAAAGTGCGAACACATACCTCTTTTCACTATTCCATGAGTCGCAGAAGACAACACCTCGTTGAACTCACTAGAATCACAACGTTCGGTTCACTCCGATAACTCCTAACAAATGACGTGATAACTGGCAGGAAGACGTTTCAGCACCAATAGCCTCCCTCCTCCGCACCAGACAGCGGAAAGGAAGATCGAAGGTCACCATCTGGTTTGTTCACTAACGAATGAGTCAGTTTTCGCTTTCATTTGCGACATTGAATTTTTTCCACCTAGATATGGTATTCGACACACTGTGCGACGTTCGAAATCGAACTATGACCAAGAAGAAGAATATTGTCATCTTACAGTTAGCCGATTCACCAGAGGATTTGAATAAGTTTTTAAATGGTATGGACTCCGTCTTGAGGAAAGAATTCATGATGAAAATAAATCAATAAATAAATAAATCAGAAACCCCTATTGCCATCAAATTGGCAGGTTAAAAGCTAAAGAAAGTAGGAGACTTCTGCTACTTGGAAGCAAAATAATCAGTGATGGACGAAGAAAGGAGGATATAAAAAAGTAGGCTGGCTCAGGCAAGGAAAGCATTTCTACAGAAAGAAACTGTTGACATCAAGACAGTATAGATTTACGTATTAGGATATCATTTTTGAAAGTCTTTTCCTGGAGCGTGGTGCTCTATGGAATGGAAAATTGAACTGTTGGCGCAGAAGAAAAGAGGAGAATAGAGGCGATTGAAATGTGGTGTTACAGGAGAATGATGATCAGGTGGGTAGATAGTGTTATAAACGAAGAGGTAATAAGGCGAGTGGAAGAGGGGAGATGTTCCTAGTAACTGCTAATGAAGAGAAAAGATAGGTTGGTAGGATACATACTAAAACACCTAGTAATAGCAAACTTACTTATTGAAGGAAGGGTCAAGGACAATAACTGTATGGGTAGATCAAGGTTAGGATATGTTAAATGCATAGCCTCGGATGTAAGGTGTGGTAGCTATGTAGAGATGAAACAATTAGCTCAGGACAGGGAGGCATGGAGAGCTACATCAAACCAGTAAAAAGACTGAAGACCCAAACAACAACAGCTGTAAATTTCCCAACCCTCAGATCAGAATTAAATGTATTGGCAGAGCAAATGATTTTACTTCGTAGAAATGTATATCTTGATCAGCCTGAAAACATGAGCAGATTGATGTCTTCAATAATAGAAAATCCTCCCTCCTCTTCCTCCTCGTCTGCGTCTGTTAAATCGTGCAACACGACCGCGCAGGCAGCTGCAACAAGTCAGAGGATCGTAGGTTCGAATCCTGGCGCTGATATACCTATATAAGGAGATCAAATATTGCCTAAAAGTGTGAAGTTCTCGGTGATAATTTGATGACGTATCATTACGTAAAGGATTTACACTCTCGTTGCAATCAGATTTTCTACTAACAATTAGGCATTATCTTTTTAAGTTTTCGTCGTTTATAACGACATTAGCTACACTTTAAACATATGAACCTGTTTATAAACCTATTTTATGTTTTGGAAGGTGAGTTAGCCGAGGTCGTTACGGCGTGGCTGCAGGCAGTCGCTCGCATCCGGGAGGAGAGGAGGTTTGAATCCACCCGCCGGCAACCTTGAAGATGGTTTTCAGTGGTTTCCCATCTTCCTTCCAGGCAAATGCCGGGGTTGGTCCCTAACTATAGGCCACAGCCGCTACCTTCCAATTCCTCGTCCTTTCATTAACGCTTTCCACCCCCAGACAACACTCCACACGCGACGGTACTTGTAGCTCACCCAATGGGTGTCCGTATAGAAGCAGCTACAAAACTCTGGCGAGCCGAACATGTCCTCGGGCACTCCCGGTACAAAAATCCATACGCTAAAAAAAAGAGGCAGTCAGTCTGAAAGACTGGACTTCATATCATTTTAAATGCTGCAAATGCTGAAAAATGCTATAAAGCCTGGAGGCTTCTCGCTTCGCTCGAAGCCAAAGACTCTTTACATGTTAGATGATCAAGAAACAATCAGAACGCTAGAAAGTTACAAGTCATGAGGGAGCTGGAGCGCGCGGTGAAAGGAGGGAGCTGGCTGGATGACGTCACGCTCGCCGTGTCGTTGCCGTCTCGTAACTCCAGAGGTCACCAGTGAACTCAGTACACATGCACCAAGCGGTACTATGACGTCACACACCTCATTGCATTCTCGGTACATTTCGTGACGTTGCCGTAACGTAACGACGAAGTCGACTAGATCATTTAAAATGATTTAAGAAATGTTTTGGAAAACCTAAAATGACAATTTTAATAACCTAAAAATCCGGTTCCTAATTATTATTATTATTATTATTAATCTTTCTTTGTCATGCCCGACTAATGAGCGCGATTGAACTTATTTAGCTGATGGCATTACCTTTCTCATCTCCCAAAATCTCTTCATCTTCTCGTTGTGGCTTCTCTTGAGATCTTCTGACCAGGTTTTGTTGGTGATAGTGCTTGGATGGTCTGCAACCCGGTGATTATCGACTAATTCTCTGAATAATAATAATAATTATTATTAATAATAATTATAATTATAATAATAATAATTATATATATATATATATATATATATATAATGCGTTTGGCCCTCTAAGGAGCACGTAGAACCATTAGTTAACATTGGTCTTCTTGTTCTTCTTATCTTCCCAAAACTTCCTCATCCTTTCGCTATGTGCCTGTCTTCTTTCTTGTGTCCATGCAGCTTTAAGTTTCAAATTCTGTCCCGTAGGGATCTTGGGTGGAAACTTATACGAGTTTACTTTTTGTCTATATGCAGTCCGCGTCGTTGTCAGTGGGTCAATATTGATTTCAGTGAGGTCCTTTTGGGTGTCTGCTAGCCAGCGTACTTTGGTTTGTCGGTTTCCATTGACTATGAGGAAGATTTTCTTGGTCAGTCGGGAGTTGTCCATTCGAGCTATATGTCCGTAGAATTTCATGCGACTTTTACGTGCGAGTGAGGTGAATCGTTCAGTCCGTGAATACAGTTCGTCTGAGCTTTTCCTCATCCAGATACCGTCCTGAAGCTTTGGTCCAAAGATTTTTCTCAGTATTTGTCGTTCTATCTTCTCAATGTATTTGATGTTGATGGTTAACGATGACGTCTCAATCGCATAGAGTGCCTCTGGGAGGATGACTGTGTGGTAGTGATGGAGTTTGGTTTTAGTGGAAAGTGATTTCTTGTTGTAAATATTCCAAGTGATTGTGTAAGCTTTGCGTAATTTTTCTGCACGTGTTTTGTTAGCCGTTCTTTCGTTACCAGTGTTCCCGATAATTTCACCTAGGTACTTGAAGTGCTTAACTTGTGTGATGTCGCCATATTTGGTTGTAATTGATGCCAGGTTTGTGCTCTTGGAATCCATGTACTGTGTTTTCTCGTAAGAGATATGGAGGCCGGTTCTGATTGATATCTCATGAAGCTTCTCGATGGCATGTCTGGCTTCTTCTGGAGTCCGGGTAATTATTGCTAGGTCGTCAGCAAAGGCGAAGCATTTTATGTTGATTCGTTGTTCTTTTGTTCCCATATTTATTCCAGGTATTTCTTTCTCCCATGTTCTGATGATCTTATCTAGTACCAGGTTGAATAGGAGTGGGGACAACCCATCACTCTGTCTTACGCCTGTTCTAATGTGAAAAGGTTCGGACACTTCACCCATAAATTTAACTTTAGAAGTTGTATCTGTCAAGGTCTGTTGGATTAATGTAGTTGTTTTGTTGTCCACACCATATTCACGAAGTATATTAAACAGAGTTGCGCGGTCGATTGAATCATATGCTTTCTTAAAATCTACGAAGGTGACAACTGTGCGATTCGACTGGCGATGTTGGAGTACCATCTTGAGGTTCCAGATCTGTTCTGAACACGATCGACGCGGTCGAAATCCCGCCTGATATTCACCGATCATGTGCTCTGTCTGTTGCTCCAATCTGGTAAGGAGGGCACGTGAGAGTACCTTGTAGGCGATTGGCAGGAGTGAAATGCCTCGGTAATTATTCGGATCTGTCTTGTCGCCCTTTTTGTGTAGTGGGTGAATCAAAGCAGTTTTCCAATCAACCGGTATGGTGTCACTCTCCCATATATTAGCAATGATGTTTTGTAGTCTTTCAGTCAAGAGTTCACCTCCAATCTTGAGCACTTCGGCGATTACACCGTCTTCTCCTGGTGCCTTGTTGTTTTTGAGATGTAATATGATGTTTTGTATCTCATCATATATTGGTGGTACTGAGTCCTGGTTTGGGGCAGTAAAGTGGAGTTGGAGATTCTCTGCAGGTGGTTCACAATTGTGAAGTTCCTCGAAGAACTGTTTCAGGATATCACAATTGGCCTTTGTGTTTGTCTCAAGTGTGCCATCAGGGCGGCGAAAACATAGACTGGGCGGCTTGTAGTTCGTCAGTTCTTCCCTAAATGTCCTGTGGAAATTTCGTGTGTTGTTCCTCTTAAAGTCATTATCGATTTCTTCCAATCGTTTGAGGTGGTACATGCGTTTAACTCGTCTGATTGTTTTGGATGTTTGCTTCTGCGTTTCTAGAAAGTTCTGCCAATGTTCTGGTGTTCGGTTGCTATTCCATGTCTTCCAGGCTCGGATTCGGGACTCTAGGGCTTTATCACAGTCTATGCTCCACCATCTGTGTTTTCGTTTCCTTGGTGATTTGCCGAGTTTTCTTGTTGATTCTTGGATGGCCTTGAGAAGTTCATCCCATGTTTCCGTGTTAGTCTGTAATGATTGTGTAAACTCCTGTGCGTGTTCTTTTAGGTATTCCGGATCTATGCGTGGGAGTTTGGAATTTGGACCCTTTTTACGATTGGATATGAAGCGGACTTTGATCTGCGAGAGATGATGGTCGGACTCGACGTAACCTTTGCGTACCCTCACGTTCATGATTTCTGGAGAGAATTGTCTGGTTATTGCTACATGATCTATTTGACACTCCCCGATGTGGTTTATGGGAGATTTCCATGTAGCCATTTTTCGTGGTGGTTTCTTGAAATGTGTGGACATTAGTTGTAGGTTGGCCATTCCACATATGTTGATTAACCGAAGCCCATTCGCATTCGTCTTTTTGTGTGCCGAGAAATTCCCAATGATATGTCTGTGTTCCCGTTCTCTGCCGATTTGCGCATTGAAATCTCCGAGGAGGATCTTAATGTGGTGTTGAGGAATCTTAGTAAGTGTATGTTCAAGTTGAGACCAGAACTTCTCAACTTTGTTTTTGTCAGGATCATTGTTAACTGGAGCATGTGAGTTTATCAATGTATAGGCCTTATTGGCGCATTTAACTGTGAGTAGAGAGAGAGACGATTCGAAGGTGATGTGAAGTCTATCACTGAGTTCTGGATACTGTTGTGCACAAGGAATGCTGTTCCGAACACATGTAAATTACTATTTCTTAGCTTAGTTGCTCGTTTTCCCTTATAGTACGGTATCCACCGGAGTCGAAGTGATCACAATCACGGAATCGTGTTTCTTGTACTGCAAGTATGAGAATTCCGAATCTGTCGCTGGTGTCCGTCAGTGTCTTGAGTTTCCCAGTTTTGGTCAGCGTCTGTACGTTTAGTGTACCAATGAATTGCGTTCGCTTAGGTTTGAGGAGTTTTGGGAAGCTCCGATCTTTCCCGGCATGACGTCCTGGTCCCCCAGAAGCCGAATGACCAGGTTCGCCTTCGCTCTTCTTAGCTCTGGCCTGAGGTAGTTGCTTTTTTGCTTGTGCTTCCATCATGCTAAGTTCGTGGTTGATTTTAGCTGGTGGGCGTGAGCCCAGGGCGAGTGAATCGCTGATAATCCATAAAATTCACTCTCATCGTAAGGATTGTTAGTTCATACGGCAGCTGATGTTATGCTGTGGTTTACTGGTGCCTCTTGGTGTTCTGGGCTGAATATTATTTTACGGGTTCGAGCCAACCCTCCTCCTTTACCCGGACTTGGGACCGGCAACAGCAACGACTGAGCTACTCAATCCACCCAGTAGTTGCTGCAGGTGGAGTTAATAATTATTATTATAATTATTATTATTATTATTATTATCGGTTTATACAGTACATATAACACATTGCTGGTACATTAAAACTTAACTATACGGGCTTCAGTGAACCAAAGTATAGTTACGGAAACAGCAACTTCTAAGCTGGAATGTCGCTACCCATGAACTTCCGAACGATTCTTGTTGTTGATAGAACTACTGCCTTCTGCATTAGTTTGTACAGCCGAGTATCCAGATCCAGTTCTTTAAGGCCTTGGAGCAAGGTACTTGGGATCACGCCCGTACTTGAGACAATGATAGGTATGATCTTTACCCGCTCTACATGCCATTGTCTTTTGATAGGGTCGACCAACTCGCTGTATTTGCTGATCTTTTCTATGTGTTTTGACTGGAGATTCTTGTTGTTAGGAATCGCAACATTATTATTATTATTATTATTATTATTATTATTATTATTATTATTATTATTATTATTATTATTATTATTATTATTAAGTGAGACACCGGAGAAAGTAGACGTGTACCTGAGTGCTCCGCAAAAAAGTTAAGTATAGCAAGGAAATGGTTTGCGACCGTTGTCAAGAAGGACTCCCAAGTGATGGTGACTATGTATTCTGCACGGGATGCAAAAGGAAATATCACTATGAATGTACAACAGTAACTGCACGTACATGGAAGGGTATGGCCAAAGAAGCGAAGGAATCATGGCGGTGTCCACAATGCCGTAGTTTCAAGAAGACGACGTCAGCACCTGCTGTCGCAAGCGGTGGAACAATGACCCAACCAGCTGCTAATACTGATGACACAGAGACCCCACCTTCAACACCGGACACGGAGACAATACACGCATCGGATATCAAAGGTATGTTCTTAGAATTAAAGAAACAGATTAGTGAGCTGAAAAACCAAGTGAGTGAAAGTGTACAAAATGCCGATTTTATTGCGCAGAAATATGATGAGTTGATTAAGGAAACTAAGTCAAATGCAACTCTTCTGAAATCACTTACAGCAGAAATAAAAACCCTAAAAGACGAAAACAATCTACAAGACAAAATAATATCAGATCTAAACGAGAAAGTGCACACAATGGAACAGAACGGTAGGCAACAATACATTGAAATATGTGAAGTGCCACGCGCGAAAGATGAATGCCTGGATGAAATCGTCCACAAAATTGCTGAGACTCTAGAAGTAGATCTAAACATGTTTGATGTAGAGGAAGTTTACAGGCCCCCACTGCAAAGAAAGAACAAAATCCCCCCAATAGTGGTAAAATTCAACTCTATATCCAAAAAGAATGAATTTTTACAGAAAAGAAAAGGACAAAATTTCCTCACTCATGGGAACACTAAATCTAGGTTTTTCATTAACGAAAGTCTAACGTCATTTTACAGAGAGCTACTATGGAAAACTCAAAATCAGGCAAGAGAAAATAACCGGAAATTCATTTGGGTTAAAAACGGCAAAATTCTAGCGCGAAAAAACGACGAATCTGGTATATTGAAAATCTCCCATGAGGAAGACATTAACAAAATTAGGAAGCCCCCCCCCCCCCACCAAAAAGAAAGAATCATTATTGAATTATTATATTAATTGATATTATGAACAGTTGGGATAGCAATATAAATGTTTCTGGAATACAAACGGAACTCACATTTCTCAATATACCCGATTTCATCGAAAATGGTAATAAGACTAGAAATAATGCTGAAATCAATATCGTTTCTCTAAATATTCAATCTATATCAAAAAACTGGGATTATTTAACCATAACCTTAGGCAAGAAAATTAATGATCTGGATAATATTTGCTTAACAGAAATTAACATACTTGTATCTAATAATTACCTATTTACTTTGGATAATTTTAATGTTGTATTTTGTAATAGAACAAATCGTAAAGGAGGAGGCATAGCCATATATGTAAAGAACAACATGGCTATTAGAACCCACAATTCATACATTTCCAATACTCATGAATCAATGGTAATAGAAATACTTCACATGAACAAAAAGATTGGATTAACATGCATTTACAGACCAACTAGCACTAACATAAATGACTTTTTTGATGAACTGGAGACACATATAACACAACACACTAGTAAGTACAGCGAATACGCCATTTTAGGAGATATCAACATTGATACTTTATCTAGACATTAGTCTCTTAGCTATCAAATATACAAATATTATGGCAACTCATGGTTTCCTACCACTTATCACTCAATGTACTCGTTATGATCCAAATTTAGACTCGAGAACATGTATTGATCACATATACTATCGTAGCAGACTAGATCAATATACTGTACTTCTGCAGTCATACAATCAGACATCTCTGACCACTACATAACATATGCAGGTATTTGGCCAAAAAATGATAAGACACAATTACAAGATAATGAATCGTACATTATACTAATGAACGATACTATAATACACACAAGCCTTAACAACACAGACTGGACCGATTGCCTTGAATTTAAAAATCCTAATGACATATACAACAATATAACAACCAAATTTAAGGAAATCTACCAAAAAGCATCTTGCATAACCACTCGTAAACACAGAAAAAGCAAACAATGGTTCACTTATGACCTAAAAATACAATGTAAGGAAAGAGACAGACTTTACAAAACAATGCTCAGAAACAAGGATAATATTACAATAAAAAATGAATACAAAGCTTTCAGAAACAAATTAAATAAGCTAATAAACAAAACAAAACATCAATATTATAAAAATAAGATAAATAGTTCCAAAAACGATAATAAAGGAATGTGGAAAGTCATTAATGATATAACAGGTCGGAAAACACAAACTGTCAATGAAGTCATAAACAAACACTTAAGATTACATTATACTAACGAAGTGATAGTCAATAAATTCAACAATACCTTTAGTGAAGAAATAAACAGCCCAGCTCATAACTGTAGTATCAACATATGGCAATCAAATAGAAACACATTAATGAATTCCTTTACATTACTTGAAACTGATGAACATGAAATAGAAAACATAATTAAGGAATTAAAAACAGACAAATCGCCTGGGGCAGACAATATACGCTTGAAAGACATAAAGGCAACATCCAAAAAAAACTATACCAATCATAACACATCTCATAAACAAGATATTCGAATCAGGCATAATACCAAAATATCTGAAATACACAATTATTAAACCAATATATAAGAATGGCGATCACTTAGACTTTGGCAACTACAGACCAATATGCATTTTATCAATCCTACACAAAATAATGGAAAAATGCTTGGATAAGAGATTGAAGAATTTCCTAAATAAATATGATATTTCAAAGGGACACCTATACGGTTTTAGGAAGGGAAAAAGTACTGAACTACTCCTGGATGAATTTGCCAATGTAATGAATAATGCCTTAAATAAGAACAATCACATAATGGTACTTTTTCTTGACTTTTCTAAAGCATTTGACACAATAAACCACAATAAACTACTTGCTAAATTACACGATATTGGATTAAGAGGCACGACTTACAAACTATTTGAAAGCTATCTGAAAAACAGGGAAATGGTAGTTATGGTCAATAACACTATCAGCTACGCAGTAGAAGGAACACGGGGTATCCCTCAAGGCAGTATTATTTCACCTACACTATATAACCTGTTCGTAAACGACATGAATGAAACCATTAAACACAGTAAAATATTTATTTTTGCTGATGACACCACTATATATACCATACATAAAGACTCTAAAACAGCTTTTGATAGACTTCAAGAAGACTTCAATAACATCACAAGATGGTGTGATGACAATAATTTGTACGTAAATACAACCAAATCTAAAATAATGCACATCAGAGTTGATCACTTCACACAAGAAAAATACAAACTAACGCACCACAGCATATCATGCATACACGAAAACATCATGGCAGGTTGCAAATGTAACACCTTCATAAATAGCACTTCGACACAAAAATACCTAGGAATTACCATTGATGAACACTTTAAAATGAACACACACACATTAAACATAATAAAAAACCTAAGAGCAAACCTTTACACCTTCAACAATCTCCGATTTTATGTAGATAGGAAAACTTACAAAACAATTTATAGTGCTCTGATTGAAAGCAAATTAAGATATGCTATAGCAGCTTGGGGAAATCAAAACACAACTTTAATTAATAATCTTCAAGATAGCCAAAACAGTTTCTTTAAATATTTCACTGATATCCCTTATTTTAATATTAAAGAGTTGTTTCAAATTACTGTACTGAATCTCTACTACCATGATCCAAGATTCAGGCATAAGGTCTCTCACAACATACAAACAAGAGCCATAACAAGTACTAAATATGTAAAACCTTTATGTATAAATAGCTATGGTTTCAAGAGACTAAATTATATTATACCATCACTACTTAATGAACTACCACCTGGATTGAAGAACATTAACAGCAAACAACTAGCTATAAGTCGCATTAAAAATATTACTTAACCAAACATTAACTCATAACATAAATTTATTAATATAACTACCATAGTGTAACTTTTTGTGTCTTTAATTATTTACATTAATACTTTATAATTATCATTACAAAAAAAATTGCATGCACTCTTGTATTGAAATATAATCTATATATATGTTGTAAATAATAATTAATATGTCTCACAGATAATCTGTACTGTCATCAGATTCATGAGACATACCACAATAATGTAACATAAATAGTATTTAATAAATAAATTAAATAAAAAAATAAAATTAAATTATTATTATTATTATTATTATTGACGTTTCGGCCAGCTATGGACCACGTTAATTGAGCTTTATCATTCGCCCAGTAACGTCTCATGTGTTCTCGATGCTGCTGTTCCCTGGCTTCAGTGCACGTCTTGCTTGTTGTTAGTTTAGGCTTTTCCTGGAAACTCTGGTGTTCTTTTAGTTTCATCTTAAGGGGCGAAAGCATCTTGATATCATTGTATGTAATTCCCACAGGGGAGGGGGCTAGTTTCAAACCCAGCAATCTCCATCTTTGATGATTTTAGAGCGGATGCCAAAAACTGTTGCACTAATTTCCCCTCCTTTTTGAAGTTGTATATCTGTTTCTAACTCTTATTTGGACCAATAATGTACATTTTCTGATACGTTTGAAGTAAACCCTGTTTATATTATGTAATATGCACTTAATATATGGAGATTGCTGACTTTGAAGTAGTAACATGGATATTGCTGAGTTTGATGTAATAGGATGTGGAGACTGCACACTTTGGCGTGAATTTTTTTTTTTTTATTTAGTCAATTTACCCTCTAGGTTGGTGGTTCCCACGGACTCAGCGAGGGAACTCACCACTACCGCCTCTATGGGCAGTGTCCTGGAGCTTGGAACATCTGGTCGGGATGGATACAACTGGGGACGTGTGATCAGCACTTCGCCCAGGCGGCCTCACCTGCAAAGCGAACAGGGGCCTCATGAGGGAGGGGAAGGGATGGAAGGTTGGGATGGATAGGCTAGGAAGAGGGAAGGAGGCGGCCGTGGCCTTACAGTAGGTACCATCCCGGCATTTGCCCGAAGACGAAGAGGGAAACCACGGAAAACCACTTCGAGGATGGCTGAGGGGGAATCGAACGCCCTCTACTCATTTGGGCCACCCGAGGCTGAGTAGACCCCGTTCCAGTCCTCGTGCCACTTTTCAAATTTCGTGGCAGAGCCGGGAATCGAACCCAGGACCTCCGGGGCGGCAGCTAACCATGCTGACCGCTACGCTACGGAGGCGACTTGGCGTGAAGAAACATGAAAAACTTAAGTTTTTATGGATATTACTTCATTACCGTACTAATGTCGATTCTTTTTTTTCTTTTTTTTTTTTTTTTTGTCGTTTACCCTCCAGGTTGGTGGAACCCACGGACTCACCGAGGGAACTCACCACTACCGCCTCTATGGGCCGTGTCCTAGAGCTGGGAACGTCTAATCGGAGGGGATACAACTGGTGAGGTGGGATTAGCTCCTTGCCCAGGCGGCATGGAAGGAGGCGGCCGTGGCCTTACAATAGGTGCCATCCCGACATTTGCCCGAAGACGAAGTGAGAAACCACGGAAAACCACGAGGATGGCTGAGATCGGAATCGAACCCCCTCTACTCATTTGGGCTACCCGAGGCTGAGTAGACCCCGTTCCAGTCCTCAGACCACTTTTCAAATTTCGTGGCAGAGCCGGGAATCGAACCCAGGACCTCCGGGGCGGCAGCTAATTCTTAATTAAGTCGCCTCCGTAGCGTAGCGGTCAGCATGGTTAGCTTAGTTAATTCTTAATACCGGCCGCGGTGGCCGAGAGCGCTAACGCGCTACCTCGTGTCTCGCTGGCATCGGGAGAGCGTGGGTTCGAATCCCACCTCGGCCGTCCTGAAAATGGTTTTCATGGTTTTCCATTTTCACTACCAGGCAAATGCCGGGACGGTTCCTTCAATAGCTCCACGGCCGATTTCCTTTCATAATCCCGTCCCTGACCCGTCCTGAAAAGAAAAATTACATGGCCATTGGCTGCATTAATAAAATTATTAATTAATTCTTAATTCATTAAACTGACAACAAACTCCCAATCAAGCAACAGTCACAGCAAGTTTGCCACAGTGATGTAAACAAACAAGAGTGGAGCATGTTGGGTGGCCGCCATATTGCAGCTCTCATTACTCACGGCAATCGGAGTAATTTTTCCCGCTTCGGGTACGTAAAGTTTAGACCTCGAACAATAATTTTCCAAAGCCGTTCAATGCAATATTCATAAATTCTGGAGAAAATCGACTTGGAAGTTTTCCTAGCGCTTCATATCCAGTAAAGATGTTAACCAGCTCGCGCAGGACGCGTGACTCACCAGGTAACGTTCGGGCCCAGTAATCGCCGGGACGCTAGTTCGAGTCTCACTTCAGGTGCTATTTTTTTCTTTCAATTCATATACTACTAATGTGCTTGAAATATAAAAATCATCATCAGGCGGATTGTCGTCCTCCACGTCCACCATTATGATCTTCTTGATCGTATGTTTGAAAAGATCACCCACCACGCTTCTCTTGGAAACCAACGGTCAATTGCTACTTCGAACAGGCTTCCCTTGCGAATGACGTGGTATGTATCCCTGCCACCCGTCCTGGAATATCCACAAATCCTTTGTGCTAGATCAGCTGTGCCCACTTCGCAGGTAGAAAAACGTGACAAAGGCAAATGATACGCGCAGAACTGTTATTCGATATAATGACAGATCTCGAAGGAACCACCATATTCAAATATTTCATCATATTTACTCATTCCATTGTTTACATTAATTTATTCTTCTATTTATATTTTTATTAAACTACAAGGTGTGAATATTATTGCTGATATTATTTTTGTCACTTATTCGCAATTTCAAATCCCTATATCCCTATATCCCTATATCCCTATATCCCTATATCCCTATATCCCTATATCCCTATATCCCTATATATATTATAATTGTGAAAATCTGTGTGTCCGTGTGTTAGTTTGTTACCTCTTGACACTAAAACGGCTGGACGGATTTGGATGAAATTTGAAATGGAGACAGCTTATACCCTGGGATAACATATAGGCATCCTTTCATCCGGAAATAAATCATTGTTCCCGTGGAACAGGCAACATAACTGAAAAGTCACCAAAAATACTCAACCGGGACAAAATATCGAAGTTGTCGCAAAAAGACCGGACAAAGCTCATTTTACGCCCCTCGATGCAAGGAACAATACTCGGTAGGTCCGTACGGGACACCGAAAACCACATTTTAAGGCCCTAAAACCAACCGTTTCAAAGATATTCGCATAAAACTATCTTTACTCTGATAAACTGATGAAATAATGGCAAGTCCGTTTCCATGGCAACTGAACCTCACGGTAAGACATCTGATTTTATATATATCCCTGTAGGAGGCAATGCCAATCAATTTGTTATCTTTTTCAAGATATATATGAACACAATAAGAACATGGTAGCGCACCTGCCTTTCATCCGGAGGCCCCGGGTTCGATTCCCGGCTCCATCAGAGACTTTAGACACTGACGTGAGGGCTGCAACGGAGTTGAAATTCTTTTCAGTAAAATAGATTGGTTCACAATTTTGTAAGTTCACATTGAGGAATGTGACAGTGGGATGCATTAAGTGTTA
This sequence comes from Meconema thalassinum, assembly GCA_946902985.2. Classification (NCBI taxonomy): domain Eukaryota; kingdom Metazoa; phylum Arthropoda; class Insecta; order Orthoptera; family Tettigoniidae; genus Meconema; species Meconema thalassinum. The sequence continues at coordinate 250,397,414 of OX336396.1, forward strand.
CGTAAACGGCAATAGCCGCCACAGAGCTTCGTTACTACTGAAATAACGACCACACTGATATTTGTAATTAACTATACGGGATTTGTGATTTGTGAGCCCAGTGTTTATGAAATTGAACGTAGCTATATCGCTACCTGTATTTAGGAGCCTCTAATGTAGTGTTTAAAATTTTAAAGCGGGAGCGAAGATTTTCTATATATCCCTGTAGGAGGCAATGCAAATCCATTTATTATCTTTTTCAAGATATATATAAACACAATAAGAACAGGGTAGTGCGCCTGCCTCTCATCTGGAGGCCCCGGGTTCGATTCTTGGCTCCATCAGAGATTTTAGACACTGACGTGAGGGCTGCAACGGAGTGCACTCAGCTTCGTGAGGACAATTGAGTAGCTGTCTGATAGCGAGGCAGCGCCCTGGTCACGAAGAACGGCCGAGGGGACACGGTACACTGACCACGCGTCACCACAATATCTGCAGGCCAAATGGCTGGGAAGCGGTCGCATGATAGGCCTAGGCCCTTCATGGTCTGTAGTGCCAGGGGTAAAAAAAATAGGGAAAGCGCCTTCTAATACCACCTTTAATTTGTAAACACTACAGTACCGGCTTCTAGGGGAGTGTGATGGAGCAGTGGCTTAGCTTCTCGCCTTTCACCAGGACGGCCGGGGTTCGAATCCCGGTGACAGCGGGGTGGACTTTTCACCTGGAAAATCACGTGGCGTCAGGAAGGGCATCCGGCCTTAAATCCCCGGCCAAAACCAAAATGAGCCTGGCTGGCTACGGCGACCCCTATTAATTGGGAATAGCTGAAGAAAGTTTTACAGTAGCAGCTACTAAATAAAGGTAGCGATATAGCTACGTTCAATTTCATAAACACTGGGCTCACAAATCCCGTATAGTTAAGTAAAAATAACAGTCTGGTCGTTATTTCAGTAGCAACGAAGCTCTGTGGTGGCTATTGCCGTTTCCGTAACACTTAAGGCATCCCGCCGTCACATACCTCAATGTGCACTTACAAAATTGTGAACCAGTCTATTTTACTGAAAAGAATTTCTACGAGCGAGTATCCACTCCGGCAAAAACCACACTCACTACCTTTTCCAAAATTTACACAAGACATGATTTTTAAAGCACTCTTCTGTATGTTGAGGTACAGAGATATACCACATGGAAAGATACAATAATATGTTGGCAAATCTGAGTTCAAGGAACTGCTGTTCAGAATAGACTTTCGGTGCAGGTTATGCGGCCCATGTTCGTAACATGGAATGTTTTCTTTTGACAATGCATCTACACCATGTGCGAGGGCAACGCATTTCAATGATCTCTAAAAACACAATAAACAGGAAGTTGGAGAAAAATTTTAAGTGGGAGCGAAGATTCAAGGAGAAATAATTTCATCTTTGAGATTTGCTGATGACATCGTCATCTTGACCGATACGCCAGAGGAACTGAATGAGTTTTTGAATGGTATGGACTCCGTCTTGAGGAAATAATTCATGATGGAAATCAATAAATGTAAAACAAAATTATTGGAATGCAGCCAAAATAAATCAGAAACCTCTACGCACATCAAATTGGCAGGTGAAACGCTACGGGAAGTAGGAGACTTCTGTTAGTTAGGAAGAAAAATAGCCAGTGATGGACGAAGCAAAGAGGTTGGCTCAGGCAAGGACATCATTTCTACAGAAAAGGAATCTGTTGACATCGAATATACATTTAGATATTAGGAAGTAATTTTTGAAAGCTTTTGTCTGGAGCGTGACACTATAAGGAAGTGAAACTTGGACTAATGGTGCAGCAGAAAAGAGGAGAATTGAAGCGTTTGAAATGTGGTGTTACAGGAGAATGATGATGATCAGATGGGTAGATGGGGTAACAAATAAAGAGCTATTAAGACGAGTGGGAGTGGAGAGATGTTTCTGGCGACTGCTATTGAAGAGAAGAAATAGGTTGGTACGACACATATTAAGACACCCAGGAATAGCAAGCTTAGTTATGGATGGGAGTGTTAAGGACAAGAACTGTAGGGTAGACCAGGGTAAAACAGATTGCCTCGGATGTAGGGTGTGGTAGCGATATAGAGATGAAACGATTAGCTCAGGAGAGGGGGTCATGGAAAGCTGCATCAGTCCAGTCAAGAAACTGAAGACTCAAACAACAACAGTTGGGAATTTAAATTACTTAGAGAGGCATGTAAGGCAAAAGGGTTGTTGGAGAATTTCAATCCCTGGGATGTAACACTGGAAGAGAGTGCATATTGTACATACGGCCAAGGTCCGAGATATTTTACTATAGGTAAGGAAAAATACTTTTGATTCCCCATATTCCGATAGATTTGCCATTCCAGTGTGCAAGAGTGCAGTTCCCTCTTCAAACAATATTCGCAATTTCTATTAACAAAGCGCAATCGCACACACTTAACAGCAGGTGTACAATTGCATCGTCCCCATTGACTTGATCGCGAGCGAAGCCGCGGGTACCTGCTAGTAGGATATAATTAGAAATGAGACGTGGGTTTTTTCGTTGGAAATTATAATTACATATCTGTGAATTATTACAGACTTGATGATTTTTATATTTCAATCACATTAGTAGTATATGAACTGAAAGAAAGAAAAAAATATAGCACCCGAAGCGAGACTCTAACTAACGTCCCAGCGACTGCTGGGCCCGAATCTTACCGGGTGAGCCACGCGTCCTGCTCAAACTCGGTAACATCTTTACTTGATATGAAGCGCTCGGAAAACTTCGAAGTCGATTTTCTCGAGAATTTATTAATATGGCATGGAACGGCTTTGGGAAACTATTGTTCGGGGTCTGAACTTGACGTACCAGAAGCGGGAAAAATTACAAAAATCCGATTGCCGTAGGGTCCCCTTGTCAGTTTGAAACTACCATCTGGTGAAGATTGCTAGGTTTGAAATTAACACAGATTTTAATTAAAGAAAATAACATGGATTTTGCCGTGTTTGCAGGAACAGCGTAGGTTACAAAATTAGAATTCAATGCAAAGTTTAACTCGGTTCCAATAACTCAATTTACGAAAATGTTTGCAGGGTTTGAAACTAACCCCTCTATCCTTTTCTGTCATTATTATTATTATTATTACGTTATCTTGGTACAACACTGCCTACAGCTACATATTGTCCGGTCACAGCGGCACTCCGCTTGCGATAGGCCAACACCTACGCTCCAGACAATGCCTGGCCTGGATGATTGCACACAACGGGTGTAATTAACTAATAACCAAGCCCAAATGTTCGCGAGGGACTGCAATCTCAGCTGTGAATTGAGGAATGTCATGGAAGAGCGACTTCTCATGCTCGAATTGTTCTCTAGCACCAAGCTGTGGCCACTTGATCACTAATTGAGTATTACAGGCGGGAGGAGGGACAATCTCCGGCTAATCTCCTGGAAGTCCGGAAGCTTCCAGATGGACCTGACGCTCCATAGGAAAAATAGAGGGACCATTGTTCCTCTTTGAACATCAAGTAGATGATCTGCTTTTTTGTTCAACACCCAACATATTGTGAACATACATCTCTATCAATACATGTACAAGTCTGCCAACCTTACAAAACCCAAAAACAGGAGATTTTGATATGAAAATCAGGAAAATTCAGGAGATACAAATAGTGCATATCAGCTCAATTAATTGGCAAACGTTGCTTCAAAATGAATGATGTAAAGCATCCGGCATGTATTATTCCATCACTTTCTCGTTTAACACCAAAAGCTTTTTATTTTATTTATATTTTTTTCCTACACTTCATTTTCTTTCTTTCTTTATTTTATTATTATTATTATTTTGCTTCTTTCTTTTCACGAGTTTCTAAATTCATATTATCCACCATGTGATGTAAAAACATTAGACTACATCGAAAAAATGAACAAAATGCAAACCAATTGACCTTTGCTGGATTCAATCATGCACGTAAATTGTTCTGAAACTGTTTAAAAAGAACAGAATTGTATGTTTTGCATTAGTGAAGAGTCTAACACCGAGCAAAAACACTATAATGTGACGAAAATGTTGCAGTAAGATCAATAAACAACCTCTTACACTGAAACAAGACCCATTTACGAATTCAGGTACCCAAATAACCTGCCCACTTACAAAACCGAAAATCAGGAGATTTTGATATGAAATTATTATAATTAGACTATTAGTTTTTATTTTTTGGTTTTATTTTTTTAGACATTCTTTTTTCATATTTAGGCGTCCACCTCTAAATTTTAATTAAATCTAAATTTGTTCCGCCCCTTGAGACAGCAATAACTAACTAACTAACCCTCAATGACTTGCGATTGGTGAGCTCGAGATTTGGCGACCCAGAGAAAATCCTGAGCTGGGTCCGTTATTCGATTGCCTTTAGGGTGACTGATGATATCGTCATCCGCTTTATAAGTGAGATTAGGTTAGGGCCAGCAATCTAAATTTACAAATGTGTATTAACGCCCAGAACTTGTTCTTTTTTTGAATTTCCGATGTTTTTATTCCGTATATTTTTGATTATCATTATATTTAATACTGCTCTTTTTTATTATTATTAATATTAGGCCTACTCTCTTCATATTTAGGCATACAAAAAAAATTACGAGCCTTACAGCAGTCGCATATGATGTGTAACATCTGTCATAGAAGAAACCTCACGTGAAATTGTTGATACGCCGGTATTTTATAGTATTATTGGCACAAATATTAATCTATTGTAAAAGGGGGGTGTTTTACAGATATTGTAGTTTATAATACGGAACTCATTTTATTTAATGATTTGTAGCTTCCACCAGCACTAGCCTAAATAAAAACAAGATGTTCAGTAAAGAACATATAGCCTACTTTCTCCTAAATGCATGGGTATTGGTATAACTCTTTGTCCTTTTCAAGGAGTATGATTGAATGTTGGTTGTAGTAGCTTGTTGAAATACAACGTGCTATAGGGATATTAAACATGAATATGAGGTGCCCTTTGCTAGTGCTACCTCTGTACCAAATTTCGTTCAATTCGGTTTCACCGTGTTTGAATTCATAGGGGGAATCGATTTGCACACATACTTGGCCACCATCTGCAAACTATCGGGCTGATGTTCTTGCAGTTTGGTCTGAATATGTTCCCCACATAAAGATATGGTGTTGCAAAATTTGGTAGAGACTAGATTATTAGGTTGGTCGTAATTACATTTTAGCTTTTAACATTTGGGTGGCCGCGATTACGTTTCCGTCAAGATAGCGGTGATATAAAACATGACACTGAGGTGCCCTTTGCTAGTGCTACCTCTGTACCAAATTTCGTTCCATTCGGTTTCACCGTGTTTGAATTAATAGGGAGAATCGATTTTGACACAAAGATGGCCGCCATCCGCAAACTATTAGGCGAATGACCTATTAGATTGGTCAAAGGATGCTCCCTCCATAAAGGTATGTAGTTGCAAAATTTGGTAGAGATCGGATGATTAGGTTAATCGTAATTTGATTTAAGCTTTGAACATTCGTGTGGCCGCCATTACGTTTCAGTCAAGATGGTGGCGATATAAAACATGACACTGAGGTGCCCTTTGCTAGTGCTACCTCTGTACCAAAATTCGTTCCATTCGGTTCCACCGTGTTCGAATTAATAGGGGGAAACAATTTTGACATAAAGATGGCCGCCACCCGCAAACTATTAGGCTAATAACCTATTAGATTGGTCAAACGATGCTCCCTCCATAAAGGTATGCAGTTGCAAAATTTGGTAGAGATCGGATGATTAGGTTAATCGTAATTTGATTTAAGCTTTGAACATTCGTGTGGCCGCCATTACGTTTCTGTCAAGATGGTGGCGATATAAAACATGACACTGAGGTGCCCTTTGCTAGTGCTACCTCTGTACCAAATTTCGTTCCATTTGGTTTCACCGTGTTTGAATTAATAGGGGGAATTGATTTTCACACAAAGATGGCCGCCATCCGCAAACTATTAGGCTAATGACCTAGTTATTTGGTCAAAGGATGCTTCCTCTATAAAGGTATATTGTTGCAAAATTTGGTAGAGATCGGATGATTAGGTTAATCGTAATTTGATTTAAGCTTTGAACATTTGTGTGGCCGCCATTACGTTTCCGCCAAGATGGCGGCGATATAAAACATGACACTGAGGTGCCTTTTGTTAGTACTACCTCTGTACCAAATTTCGTTCCATTCGGTTGCACCGTGTTCGAATTAATAGGGGGAATCGATTTTCACACAAAGATGGCCGCCATCCGCAAACTATTACGCTGATGACTTATTAGTTTGGTCAAAGGATGCTCCCCCCATAAAGGTATGTTGTTGCAAAATTTGGTAGAGATCCGATGATTAGGTTAGTCGTAATTTGATTTAAGCTTTGAACATTTGTGTGGCCGCCATTACGTTTCCTTCAAGATGGCGGCGATATAAAACATGACACTGAAGTGTCCTTTGCTAGTGCTACCTTTGTACCAAATTTTGTTCAATTCGCATTCACCGTGTTCGAATTGATAGGGGGGGGGGACAGACATTCAGAGTACACACACTCACACACACACACACACAGACTCACACTCACACATACACACACACAGACAGACACACTTTTTTCGCCCTGTGTTGATCTCATAAGTCTACTTTCATTTTTTGCAAAAATCGAAAGTAGGCTAAAAATACGACATGGATCAACTAGATTAATAGACACGACACCGCTCATAACCTTAAATTCCTTATAAACAGGTCCTCTTCATTCACAGACCAACACTAATTCCATATGGATTTTGTTAAAATGAGTCATATTGATATGATAAATAGCGTTTAAAATGATAATCTGGTAGCAAAAATATCTACACCGACCAGGATTCGAACCCAAGTTCTCTCGATTAACAGTCGTACGCAATAACCCCACGGCTATTTCGACTACGCAAATATTGTGCACAAGATGGTGACTTATTTCCACGTTCCAATAATACTGCATTACGGAATTAAGTTTCATTTATATTTTGCTTGTTTCGATAATGTTCCTGAGTGACATTGAGTTTTAAATGCCTTATGCCAATGAAATGTCGACTACTTACAATGTTTGATATTAAGGCATTTTACCATTTAAATACTGATACGAAGAAAAAAAGGAAGCTTGTAGTTTAACGTGACCGTTAATCTCGCGATCATAAGCCACGGGACCTCCGTTTTACGTGGAATCTGAACCACAGGACATGGCATTTCACATCGAAAACTGATACGAAGACTTCGAACATGCACCATGTCATTTGTTTCAATCACTTGACACCAGAGTTCGCAAGAGCGTTTTCCGTTCAGTATGTCATATAGATTCCTCATGGCCGAGAGTGCGTCATGGTATCAATTTTTGACACCGCGCGCTGATTGTTTCTCTTACCAGTGCTAGCAGGATCGATCAATTGAGTTGGCAGTGCGTCTTATACTTCCGTTCGATCCACCACTGCCAGCTAGGGCACACTTCCATTCGATTGATCGAGCGGGCAGTGCATGCTTCCGTTGTCCACCACTGCCAGCTAGTACACTTCCGTTTGATCAATCGAGCGGGCAGTGCATACTTCCGTTTGATCCACCACTGCCAGCTTGATCGTTCCGATCCACTTCCGTCCCCAATTTTCAAAATCACTCCCACAAAACTATCCAGAAACCGAGCGGAAAGATATTACACATCAAAACAAGAAGTTCCGTGAAGAACTATACAGCCTACTTTTCATGCCAATGATTATTCTACAGTATATGAACCTATCTAGAATAATGACGAAATTAAGTTGGTAATATCGAAATATCTAATTAGTTCAAAATATACCTGGTATAATGTAGCCTAATAGAGCACTACAGTTGGCAGCCCTGGTGACTGAATATATTCTTAGTTCCATCTCTTAAGGTACAGAATACAAAATTTGGTTGAAGTCCAATGGACGTTACATGCAGTTAGACACTGGATCTATCAGCACGCGTAAAAGCATGTTGGCAATAATGTCATGCGTGTGCTGGTCAGAAATAATCTGAAATATTATATCTTTTTGTGCCAATTTTGGATGAAATACATTTGTTAGTATAGAAGTTACATGTATTTTAAATTTGACATATCAGCAGGCATAGAATCATGTTGGCAGCACTGTCTTGTATTAATTACTCCAAATTAATCTAGAATGTCAGTTGCTACTTTCTGATATATTGATATTAGGGTAAAAAAAATATAGACAGCATTTATTAACAGTTGGCAGCCCTGATTGTTCTTAACAATACTAATAGTAATATCTGTTATGGTACACATAGCACATACGAAATTTGGTTGAAATCCAACTGATATTATAGAAGTTACATGTATTTCAAAATTGGTACTATCAGCAGGTTTATAATCATGTTGGTAGAACTGACATATATAAGTTACTCCAAATTAATCTAAAATGTCAGAATATACGTGTGCATAGTTTAAAGCTGTTGGCTTGCATACTTTCTGATATATAGGTATTTGGATGAAAAAATAGAGAGAGCAATTATTAACAGTTGGCAGCCCTGGTGGCCTTAAGAATACGCTCAGTCATATCTGTTTATGTACACATATTACATACAAAATTTGGTTGAAATCCAATTGATAGTGTAGAAGTTATATGCATTTAAACATTGAACCTATCAGAAGGCTTAACATTATTTTGGCAACACTGTCATGGTTGGCCTCCTGGAAATTAAACTGAAATAGTCTTATGTACATGTGTGCCAATTTTGGAATAGCTCCCATGCATACCTTGCAAGATATCCAACATGGAGCTCAAATTTCTAGTGCGTATTTTCAGCAGTTGGTAGCACTGACATCATTTTCAAATATCGACGTGAGATATTCCGGTGCATATCTTTACTCATACTAAATTTGGTTTTGATTGCTGCAGCCGTTTAGGAGTTGATAGGGGGGGACACACACACAGCCAGACAGACAGACAGACAGACAGACAGAAGGACAGACAGACAGACGGACAGACAGACAGACAGACAGACACACATTTTCCCGGATCGATCTCATAAGTCTACTTTTTCCTCATTTTTGCAAAATGTGAAAAGTAGGCTAAAAATCTGGCACTACAGCCCATGACGGGCTAAGGCCGACCAAGCGACCGCTGCCCAGCCATTTGGCCTGCAGATAATGGGGTGACGCGTGAACAGCGCGTCGGGTCCCCTCGGCCGTTAATCTTGGTATTCGTGATCGGGGCGCTGTCTCACTGTCAGACAGCTACCTAATTGTCCTCACGAGGCTGACTGCACCCCGTTCCAACCCTCACGTCAGTTTTAAAATCCCTGACGGAGCCGGGGCCTCCGGGTGAGAGGCAGGCGCGCTACCCCAACACCACGGGGCCGGCTCATATTTAGGCATTCACCTCTAAATTTTTACTCCACTAAATGTGTATTATTTCATCTGTGTTGAGCAGGGCAGATGATCTCGCTGTTCCGGCCCTTAAAATAACAATATTATATATAAATCGCAGCCAATGGCCAGAGCAGGGTATTTTTATTTGAATGCCCATGGGCTCACAACAAGTTCAATTTCAAGTAGTTTCAACTATTTCTACCAGATATTACTATCACTAACACCTAGCGGTGAACGTTGGAACTTGATAGAGTGTTTCTAACTATATTTAATAGAATAATAGGATATCCACCTTTCAATACTATTTATTATTAATACCGTACTTACAGGGACATGTTTTGAGGGCTATAACTCCCCCTTCGACAGCCTGTCCAACAAACTTCAAAGATAACCTTCCTTATTATAAGTACATGTAAATTACTTTGGAGCACTTATACGGGACTTGAATACAATGTATTGGAGAATTTTATTATTCTGTAAGTTGACATAGCTCTTAACGAGTCCACACGTATTGTCACTGGATAGCTGAGACCTACTCCAGTGCAGAAGATCTACCCTCTCGCTGGCATTGCACCTCCAGTTATTCGACGCAGGATGGCAGCAGAGAAAGAGAGACAAAAGCTTGAAACAGATCCCAGGCATTCTATGTTCAACCTCAAGGTGACCACTCCTCGCCTAAGATCCAGGAAGAGTTTTATTAAGAGAACAATACCCCTCCATACCAAGCCAGACGTCCGGCGTGTGTCACTCTGGAAACAAATAGCACCAGAGGGGTTTACCCCTAAGGAAGAACTGAGCAGTGGTAGTCATTTGCCTTATACCACCTGGAGGTCCTTAAACCGGATGAGAACAGGAGTGCCTAAGTGTCGTAGCAACCTTGTGAAGTGGGGTTATGCAGAAGATCCACGATGTGCCTGTGGAGAAATCCAGACTCCACAACACCTGCTCACGTGCAAAGATCTTAATGAAACCTGCAGCCAGGAAGACTTTATGTTGGCCACAGACCGAGAGATAAGAGCTGTAGAGGTCTGGAAAGGAAGAATTTAGTGTGTCTCCCGGACACGGAAAGTAAAGTAAGTATTATTCTGTAGAAACGTTCTTCATGTAATTTACATGTAGGCCTACTTTACTTATAATAAGGAAGGTTATCTTTGAAGTTTGTTGGACAGGCTGATGAAGAGGACGTTATAGCCCTCGAAACAGGTCCCTGTAAGTACGGTATTAATCTATACTTATAATATAACTAGCTGAAGTACCCGTGCTTCACTACGCGTCATAAATAAATTAAAATGTGAAGGTGACAGTTAAAACAGGGGATAGGCGAGGTGCTGCGCAGAGGGAGATTAAGGATGGAACATTTTGTCCAACTACACCGTTCGGCGTTGACCGTGCTTTATAGCACAAATTTAGGTTTTACTCGCTAACCGCTTTCGGATAGAAAATGTAATTTTAAACCTCGTATATGCCATCAAAATTTTTCTATTTCTTAGCGTTCACTTTTTATTTGAAATGGAAATATGAAAGTTTGAAACCAAAGGGTGTAGTGACGTCACTAAATGGTCGCCATCTTTAAATAGTGCAATGTATTGAAATCAAAAGTAGCCTATATGTTAACCAGGTAAATCAGCTACTTCCATGTAAAATTCATGTAAATCGGACCAGTGGTTCTTGCGTGATTGAGTAATACACAGACACTCACCATCTCATTTTTAGCCTCGCTACGCTCGCATCAGAGTCGTATCATATTGTTATTCAATGAAATGCAGGTTTAACCCCGTTAACACCCCTTTAGAACCTGAATATCCAAAAATCCCTCCTTAGTAGAATTTTTCGACACACAACAAACATATCACCTCCTTCTAACTTTAATAGTTTTGGTTGGTCGATGAGAGTAAACATCCAAAAATCCTTCCTTCGTGGACGTTTTTCCTCCAGAACTTCACCCCTCCCCATAGGCCCCTTAAATCGGATTTATGAAAAAACGGTCGAACACCTACTTATTTTAATTATTTATTCATTTATTTATTTTTAAGCTGATTGAAACTCGGAGAAAATCAAACTCCTCGCCTATGTCGTTTAAGAGATACACGCTCCGTTAGGAATCTTTCAACCCCCACTTTTCATCCCTTTCACCTCATAATATACACCACATCGAAAAAACATTAGACATGTGTCAGCTTAATTTTAATGATTAGTATATATGCCAAGTATCACATACCCAAATGAAACAACTCGTGAGATATTTTTAATCAATGAAATGCACGTTTACCCCCTTAACACCTCTTTAGAACCTGAATATCCAAAACTCTTTCCTTAGTGGACGTTTTCGACATACAACGAACATATCCCCAAAATTTCATGTTTCTAACTTCAATAATTTTGGCTGGGCGATGATGAGTGAGTGAGTCAGTCAGGACATTTTCTTTCATTTATTTTTGAGAATTTCACCCCTCCCCATGAACCCCTTAAATTGGATTTATGAAAAAAACGGTCAACGCCTATTTACGTATTTAAAGCTGTTTTTCCCCCTGAGTTTGATGAGTGAGTAAGTGAGTCAATCAGTTAAGACACTTTCTTTCCTGTTTCTCCCCCCGAATTTCACCCCTCCCCATGGGCCCCTTAAATTGGATTTATGAAGAAATGGTCGAACACCTATTTACTTATTTTTTAAGCTGCTTTTTCCGCTGAATTTCAAACTTATCGCCTATGTTGAATAAGAGATGCAGTACATGCTCCGTTAAGAATCCTTCAACCCCCAATTTTCTCCCCTTTCACCTCATAATATACACCATATCGATAAACCCTTAGACATATGTCTGCTTATTTTGAATGATTATTTTATATGCCGAATATCACATCCCGAAATGAAACAACTCGTGAGATATTGTTATTCAACAAAATGCAAGTTTAACCCCCTTAACAACCCTTCAGAACATGAATATCCAAAAATCCATCCGTAATGGACTTTTTCGATATACAACGAACATATCCCCAAAGTTTCAAGTTTCTAACTGCAATAGGTTTGCTGGGGGGATGATGAGTGAATATCCAAAAATCCTTCCTTAGTGGACTTCTTTCCCCAGAATTTTACCCCTCCCAATGAGCCCCTTAAATTGAATTTATGAAAAAACGATCGAACACCTATTTACTACTTTTTCAAGCTGATTTCTCTCCCTGAGATTCATACTATTTGCCTCTGTCTTTTAAGAGATACTTGTTCCGTTAAGAATCCTTCAACACTCACTTTTCACACATACACCTCATAATATACACCACATCGAAAAACCCTCAGACATGTGTCTTCTTATTCTTAATGATGAGTTTATATGCCGAGTATCCCATCCCAAAGGAAACCAATCGGGAGATATTGTTATTCAATTAAATGCAAGTCTACCCCCTTAACACCCCTTTAGAACCTGAATATCCAAAATTCCTTCCTTAGAGGACGTTTTAGACATACAACGAACATAGCCCCAAAATGTCACGTTTCTAACTTCAATAATTTTGGCTGGGCGATGATGAGAGAGTGAGTCAGACAGGACATTTTCTTTCAATTATTTTACAGAATTTCACCCCTCTCATGAACCCCTTAAATTGGATTTATGAAAAAAAAACGGTCGAACACCTATTTACTTATTTTTGAGCTGTTCTTCCTCCCTGAGTTTGATGAGTGAGTGAGTTCTGACACTTTCCTTCCTGGTTTTTTTTCCCAGAATTTCACCCCTCTCCAAGGGCCCCTTAAATTGGATTTACGAAAAAACGGTCGAACACCTATTTACTTATATTTTAAGCTGTTTTTTCCGCCGAATTTCAAACTTCTCGCCTATGTCGTTTAAGAGTTACACGCTCCATTAAAAATCCCTCAACCCCCAATTTTCACCCCTTTCACCTCATAATATACACCACATCGATAAACCCTTAGACATAATGTCTGATTATTTTAATGATTAGTTTATATACCGAATATCACATCCCCAAAGAAACAACTCGTGAGATATCGTTATTCTATGAAATGCACGTTTACCCCCTTAACACCTCTTTAAAACCCGAATAAACAAAAATCATTCCTTATTTGACGTTTTCGACATACAGCGAACATATTCCCAAAATTTCATGTTTCTAACTTTAATAGTTTTCGCTGGGCGTGATGAGTGAGTGAGTCAGACAGGTCATTTTCTTTCAATTATTTTTATCAGAATTTCACCCCTCCCCATGGGCCCCTTAAATTGGATTGATGAAAAAACGCTTGAACACCTATTAACTTATTTTTTAAGCTGTCTTATTCCCCTGAGTTTCATGAGTGAGTGAGTCAGTCAGTCAGTCAGTTAGGACACTTTCTCTTCTTTTTTCCCCAGAATTTCACCCCACCCCATTGGCCCCTTAAATTAATTTATGAAAAAACGGTGGAACACCGATTTACTTATTTTTTAATCTGATTTTCTTTCGCTGAGTTTCAAATTTCTCGCCTATGTCGTTTAAATGATAGGCCTAGACGCTTCGTTAGGAATTCTTCAACCCCCACTTTTCACCCCTTTCACCTCATAACAATACACCACATCGAAAAACCCTTAGACACATGTCTGCTTATTAGCCTACTTTTCACATTTTGCAAATATGAGGAAAAAGTAGACTTATGAGATCGATCCGGGAAAATGTGTGTCTGTCTGTCTGTCTGTCTGTCTGTCCTTCTGTCTGTCTGCCCGTCTGTCTGTCTGGCTGTGTGTGTGTGTGTGTGTGTGTGTGTGTGTGTGTGTGTGTCCCTATCAACTCCTAAACGGCTGCAGCAATCAAAACCAAATTTAGTATGAGTAAAGATGTGCACCGGAATAGCTCACGTCCATATTTGAAAATGATGTCAGTGCTACCAACTGCTGAAAAAACGCACTAGAAATTTGAGCTCCATGTTGGATATCTTGCAAGATATGCATGGGAGCTATTCCAAAATTGGCACACATGTAGATAATACTATTTCAGATTAATTTCCAGGAGGCCAACCATGACAGTGTTGCCAAAATAATTTTAAGCCTTCTGATAGGTCCAATGTTTAAATGCATATAACTTCTACACTATCAATTGGATTTCAACCAAATTTTGTATGTAATATCTGTACATAAACAGATATGACTGAGCGTATTCTTAAGAGCCACCAGGACTGCCAACTGTTAATAATTGCTCTCTCTATTTTTTTTATCCAAATACCAATATATCAGAAAGTATGCAAGCCAACAGCTTTAAACTATGCACACGTATATTCTGACATTTTAGATTAATTTGGAGTAACTTATATACGTCAGTTCTACCAACATGATTCTAAGCCTGCTGATAGTACCAATTTTTAAATACATGTAACTTCTATACTATCAGTTGGATTTCAACCAAATTTCGTATGTGATATATGTACCATAACAGATATGACTATAAGTATTGTTAAGAACAATCAGGGCTGCCAACTGTTAATAAATGCTGTCTATATTCTTTTTACCCTAATATCAATATATCAGAAAGTATGCAAGCCAACAGCTCTACACTTTGCACACGTATAGCACCTGACATTCTAGATTAATTTGGAGTAATTAATACAAAAGCTTGTAGTTTAACGTGACCGTTAATCGCGAGATCATGAGTCACGGGACCTCCTTTTCACGTGGAATCCGAACCACAGGACGTGGCATTTCACTTCGAAAATCTCACATGCATTAACCGGGAATCGAACCCGGACCACCTTGGTGAGAGGCATACAGCTAGACCACTGAGCCACCACGCCCCCTGTAATTAATACAAGGCAGTGCTGCCAACATGATTATATGCCTGCTGATATGTCCAATTTTAAAATACATGTAACTTCTATACTAACAAATGGATTTCATCCAAAATTGGCACAACAAGATATCATAATATTTCAGATTATTTCTGACCAGCACACGCATGGTATTGTTGGCAACATTCTTTTACGCGTGCTGATAGATCCAGTGTCTAACTGCATGTAACGTCCATTGGACTTCAACCAAATTTTTTATTCTGTACCTTAAGAGGTGGAACTAAGAATATATTCAGTCACCAGGGCTGCCAACTGTAGTGCTCTATTAGGCTACATTATACCAGGTATAATTTGAACTAATTAGATATTTCGATATTACCAACTTAATTTCGTCATTATTCTAGATAGGTTCATATACTGTAGAATAATCATTGGCATGAAAAGTAGGCTGTATAGTTCTTCACGGAACTTCTTGTTTTTAATGATTAGTTTGTATGCCGAGTATCACATCCGCAAATGAAACCACTCGTGAGATATTGTTATTCAATGAAATGCAGGTTTAACCCCCTTAAGACTCCTTTAGAACCTGAATATTCAAAAATCCTCCCTTAGTGTATGGTTTTGACATACAGTACAACGAACATATCCCGAAAATGCCATGTTTCAAACTTCAATATTTTTGGCTGGGCGATGATGAGTGTGTGAGTGAGTCAGGACATTTTCTTTCGTTTTTAGCCTATTTTCAATTTTGACAAAATAGGCTTATGAGATCACCTTTTGTCCGTGTGTGTGTGTGCGTGTGTGTGTGTGATGTGTGTGTGTGTGTGTCCCCTAATAAAATCTAAACGGCTGGAGCGATTTCAATGAAACTCGGTAAGTTCATAGCACTATTCCCGGCGACCTCGACCGTGCCCTTCAAATGTTGTTACGTCTCACCAATCCAACATGGCGGCTGTGCGAAATATTTCACTAGCATTCAATATCTCCGAAACTATTACCGATATCGCCCTGTAATTGTGTACGGTGATAAAGGGCACTACTAGAAGTTCACCTACGAGGTTTCAAAAACCTGGTGACTACTAAACCATAATGGCGGTCAAGCGAAGTTGAGACTTTTAAATAGACTTTTCTCGCGATTTAACTATCCAAACGTAATGAAACTTGGTACAGCAAATGTTTATACTCATTGTAATGCACTGGAGTCTAATTTAGTTCAATTGTTTACATAACCTCAAAATGGCGGCTGTGCGAAATATTTCACTGACATTCTATATCACCGAAACTATTACAAATATCACCCTGCAATTTCGTACGGTGATAAAAGGTACTGATACAAGTTTACCTATGTATATTTCATAAACCTGTAAAGTACAATACGAACATGGCCACCAAGCGAATTTGAAACATTTTAATAGACTTTTCTCGTGAGTTAACTCTCTGAGCGCAGTGAAATGTGGTACAGTAAATGATTTTGCAGATTGTAATGCACTGCCATCTAATTTAATTCAATTGTTTATATAACCTCAAGATGGCGGCTGTGCGAAATTTTAAAATCAAGTTTTTATTTCTTGTGTCGTAATCGTGCGATCGAAGTGAAAGTTTGAATAATGAACCTAGGCAATAATTGTCCCTGAATGGTACATAACTCTATGGCCTATACATATAACAATCCTAAATGGCGAGCTTCCGAAATATTTAGACGGTTCTCAATATCTATGAATCTTTTACAGCAACCAAACCGAATTTTGTTATGTTCATAGAGACTATGAACATATGTTCACCTATAGGACTTCAGTAACCTTGTGAGCACAAATCCAACATGGCGGCGACTCGAAGTATAAATATTTAAATGGACGTTTCTCGTGAAATAACTATCCGAGTGCCGTGAAACGTTGCACGTTAAATGCTTACACAAATGTTGATCCACTGGCATGTAATTTATTTTCAATTGTTTGCATCATCACAAGATGGCTGATGTGCGTAATTTTAAAATCTCGTTTTTACTTCTTGTGTTCTAATCATGCGATTGAAGTTTGAATACCACACGTACACAATAATATTAATCTAATAGTACAAAAATAACAAGAAGTTCCGTTAAGAACTATACAGCCTACTTTTCATGCCAATGATTATTCTACAGTATATGAACCTATCTAGAATAATGACGAAATTAAGTTGGTAATATCGAAATATCTAATTAGTTCAAAATATACCTGGTATAATATAGCCTAATAGAGCACTACAGTTGGCAGCCCTGGTGACTGAATATATTCTTAGTTCCATGTCTTAAGGTACAGAATACAAAATTTGGTTGAAGTCCAATGGACGTTACATGCAGTTAGACACTGGATCTATCAGCACGCGTAAAAGCATGTTGGCAATAATGTCATGCGTGTGCTGGTCAGAAATAATCTGAAATATTATATCTTTTTGTGCCAATTTTGGATGAAATACATTTGTTAGTATAGAAGTTACATGTATTTTAAATTTGACATATCAGCAGGCATAGAATCATGTTGGCAGCACTGTCTTGTATTAATTACTCCAAATTAATCTAGAATGTCAGTTGCTACTTTCTGATATATTGATATTAGGGTAAAAAAAATATAGACAGCATTTATTAACAGTTGGCAGCCCTGATTGTTCTTAACAATACTAATAGTAATATCTGTTATGGTACACATAGCACATACGAAATTTGGTTGAAATCCAACTGATATTATAGAAGTTACATGTATTTCAAAATTGGTACTATCAGCAGGTTTATAATCATGTTGGTAGAACTGACATATATAAGTTACTCCAAATTAATCTAAAATGTCAGAATATACGTGTGCATAGTTTAAAGCTGTTGGCTTGCATACTTTCTGATATATAGGTATTTGGATGAAAATATAGAGAGAGCAATTATTAACAGTTGGCAGCCCTGGTGGCCTTAAGAATACGCTCAGTCATATCTGTTTATGTACAGATATTACATACAAAATTTTGTTGAAATCCAGTTGATAGTGTAGAAGTTATATGCATTTAAACATTGGACCTATCAGAAGGCTTAAAATTATTTTTGGCAACACTGTCATGGTTGGCCTCCTGGAAATTAAACTAAAATAGTATTATCTACATGTGTGCCAATTTTGGAATGGCTCCTATGCATACCTTGCAGGATATCCAACATGGAGCTCAAATTTCTAGTGTGTTTTTTCAGCAGTTGGTAGCACTGACATCATTTTCAAATATGGACGTGAGCTATTCCGGTGGACATCTTTACTCATACTAAATTTGGTTTTGATTGCTGCAGCCGTTTAGGAGTTGATAGGGGGGGACACACACACAGCCAGACAGACAGACAGAAGGACAGACAGACAGACAGACAGACAGACACACATTTGCCCGATCTCATAAGACTACTTTTTCCTCATTTTTGCAAAATGTGAAAAGTAGGCTAAAAATCCAACCTGGCGACAATCTGAAATATTCAGACGGTTCTCAATATCTACGAATCTGTTACAGCAACTGAAAATTTGTATGTTGATAGTGGCAATTAATATGAGTAGGATATATGAAAATAGGCTGTATAGTTCTTCACGGAACTACTTGTTTTTCTTCAGAATTTCACCCCTCCCGATGAACCCCTTAAATTTGATTTATCAAAATACTGTCGAACACATATTTACTAATTTTAAAGCAGTTTTTCCGCCTGAGTTTGAAGAGCGAGTGAGTCAATCGGTTAGGACACTTTCTTTCCTGTTTTTTTTCTCAGAATTTGAGCCCTCCCCATGGGCCCCTTAAATTGGATTTATGAAAAAACGGTCAAACATCTATTTACTTATTTTTATGCTGATTTTTTCCCGCTGAGTTTCAAACTCCTCGCCTATGTCATATGAGAGATTCAGGCTCCGTTATGAATCTTTCAACCCCCACTTTTCACCCCTTTCACCTCATAATATACACCACATCGAAAAACCCTCAGACACGTGTCTTCTTATTTTTTTTTTATTAGTGATGAGTTTATATGCCGAGTATCACATCCCAATGAAACCAATCGGGAGATATTGCTATTCAATGAAATTCAGGTCTACCCCCTTAAGACCCCTTTAGAACCTGAATATCCAAAAATCCTCCCTTAGTAGACGGTTTTGACATACAATGAACATATACCCAAGCTGTCATGTTTCTAACTTCAATAATTTTGGCTGGGCGATGATGAGTGAGTGAGTCAGGACATTTTCTTTCAATATTATTTTTTCAGAATTTCACCCCTCCCCATGAACCCCTTAAATTTGATTTATGAAAACTAACTATCGAACAGCTATTTACTTACTTTAAAGCAGATTTTCCCCCTGAGTTTGAAGAGTGAGTCAGTCAGTCAATCAGTTAGGACACTTTCTTTAATGTCCCCCCCCCCCCAGAATTTCACCCCTCCCCATGGGCCCCTTAAATTGGATTTATGAAAAAAACGGTCAAACACCTATTTACTTACTTTTTACGCTGATTTTTTTTTCCGCTGAGTTTCAAACTCCTCGCCTATGTCGTTTAAGTGGTACACGCTCCTTTAGGAATCTTTCAACCCCCACTTTTCACCCCTTTCACTTCATAATATACACCACATCGAAAAACCCTCAGACCCATGTCTTCTTAATTTTAATGATGAGTTTATATGCCGAGTATCACATCCCCCAAAGAAACCAATCGGGAGATATGGCTATTCAATGAAATGCAGGTCTGCCCCCTTAACACCCCTTTAGAACCTGAATATCCAAAAATCCTTTCTTAGTGGTCGTTTGCGGCCCTTGAGGAAGCTGCATACCAAATTTCATTCCAATCCGTTCGGTGGTTTCTGATATTTCTTGATGAATGAATGAGTCAGTGAGTGAGTGAGTGGTATTTTGACAAATATCTAGTAGATAGTGTCAAGTCTTTGTTATGTTAATCTCGGTTGACAGTGCTGTGTGAGCAGTTGAGTAACTAACGGGATTTCAAGTAAAGATCCTCATTTTCTATACCGGTAGTGCAGAGCGCAACTGGCATCCAGTCGACCGAGTCTCGACTTGAGCTATGTTGCCATGGAAACTATCTGCCTTGCCATTCCTTCATGAGTATATTTTATTATTTGATTAGCCTGTGCAAGAGTGCAAAAGGGCCGAAATCTGAAGAATGAGAAAGACTATCGAAAATTCATGTTGCCAGCGGATCTTTCTGGGTCCTAAACTATGTGTATGCAGAATTTGGTTGAGATTATTGGAACGGTGTAGATTTGTATGTGGGTATGTATGTGGATCTGTTCCGAATACAAATCTACACCGTTCCACCAATCTCAACCAAATTTTGCATACACATAGTTTAGGACCCAGAAGGAACCGCTGGCTACATGAATTTTCGATAGTCTTTCTCATTCTTCAGATTTCGGCCCTTTTGCACTCAAGCACAGGCTAATCAAATCATAAAATATACTCATGAAGGAATGGCAAGATAGATAGTTTCCATGGCAACATAGCTCAAGTCGAGACACGGCCGTCTGGATGCCAGTTGCGCTCTGCACTACCGGTATAGAAAATGAGGATCTTTACTTGAAATCCCGTTAGTTACTCAACTACTCACATAGCAATGTCAACCGAGTTTAGCATAACAAAGACTTGACACTATCTTCTACTATATATTTGTCAAATACCACTCACTCACTCACTCATTCATTCATTCATCACAAAATCTCAGAAACCACCAAACGGATTGGAATAAATTTGGTATGCAGCTTCCCCAAAGGCCGCAAATGCCCACTAAGAGCGGGTTTTAGGTTATTCAGGTTCTAAAGGGGGTGTTAAGGGGGTAGACCTGCATTTCATTGAATAGCAATATCTCCCGATTTGTTTCATTG
Organism: Meconema thalassinum; assembly: GCA_946902985.2. Classification (NCBI taxonomy): domain Eukaryota; kingdom Metazoa; phylum Arthropoda; class Insecta; order Orthoptera; family Tettigoniidae; genus Meconema; species Meconema thalassinum. The sequence continues at coordinate 250,418,408 of OX336396.1, forward strand.
GGGGATGTGATACTCGGCACATAAACTGATCATTAAAAATAAGAAGACACGAGTCGGAGGGTTTTTCGATGTGGTGTATACTATGAGGTGAAAGGGGTGAAAAGTGGGGATTGAAAGATTCCTAACGGAGCGTGTATCTCTTAAACGACATAGGCGAGGAGTTTGAAACTCAGCGGGGAAAAATAAGCATAAAAATAAGTAAATATGTGTTTGACCGTTTTATCATAAATCCAATTTAAGGGGCCCATGGGGAGGGGTGAAATTCTGGGGGGGGGGGAGAAACAGGAAAGAAAGTATCCTAACTGATTGACTGACGGACTCACTCATCAAACTCAGGGGGGAAAAACTGCCTTAAAGTAAGTAAATAGCTGTTCGACAGGTTTTTTTTCATAAATCAAATTTAAGGGGTTCATGGGGAGGGGTGAAATTCTGAAAAAAGAAAATTGAAAGAAAATGTCCTGACTCACTCACTCACTCACTCATCATCGCCCAGCCAAAATTATTGAAGTTAGAAACATGACAGTTTGGGGATATGTTCATTGTATGTCAAAACCGTCTACTAAGGGGGAATTTTCGGATATTCAGGTTCTAAAGGGGTCTTAATGGGGTTAAACCTGCATTTCATTGAATAACAATATCTCCCGATTGTTTTTATTGGGGGATGTGATACACGGCATATAAACTCATCATTAAAAAGTAAGAAGACACGTGTCTGAGGGTTTTTCGATGTGGTGTATATTATGAGCTGAAAGGGGGTCAAAAGTAGGGATTGAAAGATTCCTAACGAAGCGTGTATCTCTTAAACGACATAGGCGGGGAGTTTGAAACTCAGCGGGGAAAAATCAGCATAAAAAATAAATAAATATGTGTTTGGCCGTTTTTTCATAAATCCAATTAAAGGGGCCCATGGGGAGGGGTGAAATTCTGGGGGGGGAAACAGGAAAGAAAGTGTCCTAACTGATTGACTGACTCACTCATCAAACTCAGGGGGAAAAACTACTTTAAAATAAGTAAATAGCTGTTCGACAGGTTTTTTTTATCAATCAAATTGAAGGGGTTCATTGGGAGGGGTGAAATTCTGAAGGAAAAAAATGAAAGAAAGTATCCTGACTCATTCACTCACTCATCATCGCCCAGCCAAAAATATTGATGTTGGAAACATGGCATTTTGGGGATATGTTCGTTGTATGTCAAAACCGTACACTAAGGGAGGATTTTTGGATATTCACTCTCCAAAGGGGTCTTAAGGGGGTTAAACCAGCATTTCATTGAATAACAATATCTCACGAGTGGTTTCATTTGTGGATGTGATACTCGGCATATAAACTAATCATTAAAAATAAGCAGACATGTGTCTAAGGGTTTTTCGATATGGTGTATTATTATGAGGTGAAAGGGGTGAAAATTGGGGGTTGAAGGATTCCTAACGGAGCGTGTAGGTCTATCTCTTAAACGACATAGGCGAGAAATTTGAAACGCAGCGAAAATAAATCAGCTAAAAAATAAGTAAATCGGTGTTCGACCGTATTTTCATAAATTAATTTAAGGGGCCAATGGGGAGGGGTGAAATTCTGGGGGAAAAAGGAGAGAAAGTGTCCTAACTGACTGACTAACTCACTCACTCACCCAAGTCAGGGGAAAAAGACAGCTTAAAAAATAAGTTAATAGGTGTTCAAGCGTTATTTCATCAATTCAATTTAAGGGGCCCATGGGGAGGGGTGAAATTCTGGTAAAAATAATTGAAAGAAAATGTCCTGTCTGACTCACTCACTCATCACGCCCAGCGAAAACTATTAAAGTTGGAAAAATGTATATCGAAAACGTCAACTAAGGAATGATTTTTGTTTATGCGGGTTTTAAAGAGATGTTAAGGGGGTAAACGTGCATTTCATTGAATAACGATATCTCATGAGTTGTTTCTTTGGGGATGTGATATTCGGTATATAAACTAATCATTAAAAATAATCAGACATATGTCTAAGGGTTTATCGATGTGGTGTATATTATGAGGTGATAGGGGTGAAAATTGGGGGTTGAGGCATACTTAACGGAGCGTGTATCTCTTAAACGACATAGGCGAGAAGTTTGAAATTCGGCGGAAATCAATCAGCTTAAAAGTAAGGGGCCCTTGGAGAGGGGTGAAATTCTGGGGGGGAAACAGGAAAGAAAGTGTCCTAACTGATTGACTCACTTACTCACTCATAAAACTCAGGGGGAAAACAGCTTTAAATAAGTAAATAGGTGTTCGACCGTTTGTTTCATAAATCAAATTTAAGGGGTTCATGGGGAGGGGTGAAATTATCAAAAATAAATGAAAGGAAATGTCCTGACTGACTCACTCACTCATCATCGCCCAGCCAAAATTATTGAAGTTAGAAACATGAAATTTTGGGGATATGTTCGTTGTATGTCGAAAACGTCAACTAAGGAAAGAGTTTTGAATATTCAGGTTCTAAAAGGGTGTTAAGGGGGTAAACGTGCATTTCATTGAATAACAATATATCACGGGTGGTTTCATTTGGGGATGTGATACTTGGCATATATACTAATCATTAAAAATAAGCTGACACATGTCTAATGGTTTTTCGATATAGTGTCTCTTATGAGGTGAAAGGGATGAAAAGTGGGGGTTGAAAGATTCCTAACGGAGCGTGTATCTCTTAAACGACATAGGCGAGGAGTTTGAAACTCGGAGGAAATCAATCAGCTTAAAAGTAAGTAAATAAATAAATAAAATAAATAGGTGTTCGACCGTTTTTTCATAAATTCTGGAAATTCTGGAAGAAAAACGTCCCCTAAGGCTTTTTGGATGTTCACTCTCATCGACCAACCCAAACTATTAAAGTTAGAAGAATGATATTTTGGGGATATGTTTGTTGTGTGTCGAAAACGTCTACTAAGGAGGGATTTTTGGATATTCAGGTTCTAAAGGGGTGTTAATGGGGTTAAACCTGCAATTCATTGAATAACAATATGACACGACTATGACGCGAGCGAAGCGAAGCTATAAATGAGATGATGTGTCTGTGTATTACTCAATCACGCAAGTACCACTGGTAAGATTTACATGAATTTTACATGGAAGTAGCTGATTTACCTGGTTAACAAATAAGTTACTTTTGATTTCAATACTTTGCACTATTTAAGGCTGGCGACCATCTAAGAAATAGTAAACTTTTCATGGTATATACGAGGTTTAAAATTACATTTTCTATCCGAAAGGTATCTTCAACCGTTAGCGAGTAAAACCTAAATTTGTGCTATAAAACACGGTCAACGCCGAGCGGTGTAGTTGGACAAAATGTTCCATCCTTAATCTCCCTCTGCGCAGCACCTCGCCTATCCCCTGTTTTAACTGTCACCTTCACATTTTAATTTATTTATGACGCGTAGCGAAGCACGGGTACTTCAGCTAGTATAAGATAAAGCTGAAGAGTTTGTGTGTTTGTGTGTTTATGTGTTTAAACACGCTAATCTCTGGAACTACCAGTCGGATTCGAAAAATTCTTTTTGTATATGATAGCCTGATTTAAGAGGAATAGTTAGGCTATGTTAAATTTCGGACACACCATTCCATTCCCCGCATTTAGGCCCTTTTGCACAAGTCTACACCGTTTCACCGATCTAATAACTTGACGGACATATTGTCGCCAGGCGACAACGACTAATACACTGTATCATGATAGTGAACGCCGCACCATTGATGGACAGGTCGTCACTAGGCAACAACGATTTACTCTGTAACAGGATAGTCCGGTAAAATTTGCTAAAGGACACATGGGAAAACTGACCGATTGACAATCAAGGATTGTATTGGACTGTAGTATTCTCTATGCTATCGTATGCACAGTGAATATTTCATTTGCGGGGCTTAGACATCGTGGTCACGTTGCCCCGTGTACATGGGTGCGTCTGTAGAATTTATGTGATAACCTGCGTTATTGTGATTGTTGCACTAGCATGTGTAAATACGGTATAAAGCTCAATGTTGGTTTGTCTGTTATTTATACAAATCTACACCGTTTCACCGATCTGAACCAACATTGGTATACTTACCCTTTGAGACCCTGCGAGTAACACTGTTTACATGAAATTTCGGACAGATCACTCCATTCCCTGCATTTAGGCCCTTTGGCACAAATCTACACCGTTTCACCGATCTGAACCAAAATGAGTATTCTTACTCTTTGGAAACCTGCGAGTAACACTGTCTACGTGAAATTTCGGACAGATCACTCCATTCCCTGCATTTAGGCCCTTTGGCACAAGTCTACATCGTTTCACCGATCTTAACCAAAGTTAATGAACTTACCCTTCGAAACCCTGCGGGTAACACTATCCACTTGATATTTTGAACAACTCTCTCCATTCCCTACATTTAGAACGACAGACAAAATGAACTTGAAAACTACGTTTTAATGTCCTAGAACCATTCATGTCCGTATAGTGTAACTGTAAGAATATTTTAATAAGTCAATTGTTGGCTGGCAATGCGAGCTGCATCACGTCGCCCCTACCAGAATTGCGAAAATAGTTACAACTTGCGCTGCTTATAAATTGGAGTCACTGGGAGTAAATATTGCAAGAAGATTTATTAGGCCCCGTAAAACAGTTATCATCATGAAAATATTATGCCTCTGTATAAGTGCGATAGTGTTGGTGCAGTACCTAGAGGTAATCAGCTGCAATAAGCGTTGGTGCTTTCAAATTTACTTTCATTTATCAGATCCTTATCCTTGAGCGGTATGTGGCGATAAATGACACTATTGCTACTTCAGGAGCTCGGGACAGCTGATGTTTTCCAAAGTGCTCTGATTATTTTCCTATGGCACTATGTGACAAAAGAAGACACTATTGATCTCTACTTTTCTAACAGCCAATGAGATATAGGCCCTAGGCAGTGTCTTTTATGTCACAAACTCCTCTTTCTAATCATATTTTTCAATTCGTTTGTAAATTACATATGTCAGTACTGTAGTTAGTAAATAGCCGTTTCCCTATTCATTATTGTCATTATCATTACGGGAAAATGACCCGAATGTTACGTCCAGTATACTGTACTACTTATCACCCCCACCACCACCACAAAAAGTTATATTTTTAAAATATTTGTTTTGTTAATTTAAGTATTATATGCTAGTTCTGTAGTAGTATTCATTATCATCCATAAAACAAACAAATCCACCGGACGAAGCCGGGCACTATTGCTAGTAATAAATAGTATTGAAAGGCGGACTATTATAATCGACATTATGTTTCTAACTAGCCAAATATAACCTATAAATTTTGCTACACACTACCAATTGCAATGGTAGGTTCTTTTACTTGCCATAAATCTATGACATGGTTCGCCGGCTATATTTCCCCTCCGAAGGAAGGCATACTGAAAGATTTTAACGCTCTTAAAAATCCGACGCCTTCGGCTGGGTTTGAACCTGCGAGCATGGGCATAGCCGTTCAGCATGCTACCGACTACGATACCGAAGCACTTAAAATAACAATAATTACTGTACTAATATAACTTTTGTTGTATCCTCCGAGTACATCTATAGTATTTTATTTTTATTCTTAATTGATTTCATTTTAATTGAGCTGCAGATGACCTAATGTCAGGTCGAAACATGTACAGTATATAATAGATATTATATTTGTGTAAGATAAGACCAGTGACAGGGAATCAGTTGCACTCCATTTCTTCATCACTTACGGCACATCAGTTCCTAAATCTCATCCTTTGCCATGTGAGTTGTTGTAATTTAATTTCACAGAGTAGTGAAGCTTGGAGCTCTATTTCTGGCCCTCTTTGGAGTGAAGTGTTCGCTGGAGACGCCTGGAGCGTGCCGCCATCTTCCACGCTGATGAGCATGAGACAGTTAACTCAATAATGTTCTCGATTACCCGCCACAAGCAACCAACACCTGACGTGTCGTGGCACCAGCTCTGGCTTTAAGAACATGGCTTTGGAGGATGCGTGCGCTTCACTAGAACCTAAGGTCACCTCATACCGGCCATACGAGGTTTGGGGCAGAAGTTGAGCTCACATGTTCAGGTATTAACCATACAATATTATTCAATTGATGCTTAATACTAATAATACGTTAAATTTACGTACATTACGAACTTTGTGCTAAGGCACCAATTAGTTAAATGTTTGAAATTAATATATATTTCGTGTGTAACACTATTTATATACACTGAATCCTCTGTGGTCTTTGAAGTTTAATAGGCCTACGCTAAGTTCCATCTTAAATACAACAAGTAGTTCCGTGAAGAACTATACAGCCTATTTTCATATATCCTACTTATGTTAACTGCCTCTATCAACATACAAAATATCAGTTTGATGGCTGTGATAGATTCGTAGATATTGAGAACCGGCTAAATATTTCTGATGGTCGCCATTTTAGATTTTATATATGTCGGTCCTAGAGTTATGTACCTTTACATGAAGGTTATTGTGTACGTGTAGCATTCAAACTTCAATCGCATGATTAGGACACAAGAAGTAAGAAGAAGATTTTAAAATTTCGCACAGCTGCCATCTTGTGGTTAAGGAAACAATTGAAATAAATTAGATGCCAGTGGATTAACATTCGTATAAGGATTTACTGTACCAAGTTTCACTGCACTCGGATGGTTAAATTGCGAGAAACGTCCATGTGAATATTTATACTTCGCGTCGCCGCCATGTTGGATTTGTGATCACCAGGTTATTTTAAGTCCTATAGGTGAACTTATGTTCATAGCCCCTATGAACATATAAAAAATCAGTTTGATTGCTATAATAGATTCGTAGAAATTCAGAGCCGTCTAAATATTTCGGATGGTTGCCATGTTGGATTGTTAAATGTATAGGCCATAGAGTCATGTACGGTACCATTAAAGGAAAATTATTCCGTAGGTTCATTATTCAACCTTCACTTCGATTGCATGATTACGACACAAGAAATAAAAAACTTAATTTTAAAATTCGCACAGCTGCCATCTTGAGGTTATGTAAACAATTGAACTAAATTAGATACCAGTGCATTAGAATGTGTATAAAAATTTCCTGTACCAGATTTCATTGCGTTTGGAACATTAAATCGCGAGAAAGGTCTATTTCAAATTTTCAAATTCGCTTGGCCGCCATGTTCGTTTTGTAGTTAACCGGTTTTTGAAAGTCTTATAGGTAAACTTTCAGTAGTGCCTTTTATCTCCGTACAAAATTTCAGGGTTATAGCTCTAATAGTTTCAGAGATATAGAATGTCGGTGAAATATTTCGCACATCCGCCATGTTGTGATTATGTAAACAATTGAACGAAAATAGATGTCGGTGCATTACAATGTGTATAAACATATACTGTACCATGTTTCATTGCGTTTGGTTGGTTAAATCGCGAGAAACGTCTATTTAAAAGTCGCAAATTCGCGTGGCCGCCATGTTGGTTTTGTAGTTACCAGTTTTTCAAACGTTACATAGTGAACTTCTAGTAGTTCTCTTTATCACCGTAAATAATTCCAGTGTGATATCGGTAATAGTTTCGGAGATATTGAATGCTGGTGAAATATTTCGCACAGTCACCATGTTGGATTGGTGAGACGTAACAAAATTTGAAGGGCACGGTCGGGGTCGCCCGGAATAGTGCTATGAACTTACCGAGTTTCATTGAAATCGCTCCAGCCGTTTAGAATGTATTAGGGGGACACACACACACACACACACACGGACAAAAGGTGATCTCATAAGCCTATTTTTTTTTTTTTTTCAAAATTGAAAATAGGCTAACAAATACAGAAGTCGTTTACTTTGACGTAAATAGCCTCTTATAGCCTGCTGTCTCTGGATTTATCATTTCAAATGATCTTGTCGACTTCATCGTTAGGTCTACCGTTATGCGTCACGGTTACGGCGTGTATGACGTCATCATGTCGTTCAGTGCATATGCACCGAGTCTGAGTTTACTCCTGGGGCCTGGCGTTACGCGAACGGAGACGGCGGGTGCGTGACGTCATGTAGCCACCGCGCGGGAAGCCTAAGTTAAAGGGTAATGGAGTCTGTTGAGTCTGAGTTTACTCCTGGGGTCTGGCGTTACGCGAACGGAGACGGCGGGTGCGTGACGTCATGTAGCCACCGCGCGGGAAGCCCAAGTTAAAGTTGATTCTGTTGAGTCTGTGTTTACTCCTGGGGTCTGGCGTTTTCTGATACGGAGACGGCGAGTGCGTGACGTCATGCAACAGAGTGCAAAGAGCCCTGTGTAGCATGTGTAGCATTTGTAGCATGCGTCTCTCAGACTGACTGTATCTTTTTAAGAAGTTGTTTTTTATAATCCCTCTGAAGTGATGTGACATTTCAACATCAAATTCCCCACCTCTTTGTTATTGCCATGGAGAAACCAATATGTTGTTAAATTCAAGGACAGTTTCCAGGCAATTCTTTGCCCCATGACTATGCCTCTAGAACTGATTGGCATTAATAACTAAAGCATTGACATCACCACCACAAACCAGAAGAAGCACTGTTGAGGGATGGTACGGTGGGGACAGATATACAGGGAATGTTAAGCAATTAAATTGTTAATCTTCTAACTATATTTTGAAAATTTCGTGTAAAGCCAAATATTATATTTTATTTTATTTATTTACAATTAATATTACATTGTAAGGATATCAATTTTATTACTTTATTTCACTCTTTTAATTACAATTTATATCATAAACATTTCACATCAAACATTAGACATAAGTACATCTATAGTATTTTATTTTTATTCTTAATTGATTTCATTTTAATTGAGCTGCAGATGACCTAATGTCAGGTCGAAACATGTACAGTATATAATAGATATTATATTTGTGTAAGTATTGATTGGCGTTTAATTTTAACTTTAAAATTATTAATATACGTAATTTTTACCTATGTTACTATTATAGGGATAATATGATGGACACACGTTATAAATATTATAGCTGGCAATAAGCTATGTTCGATTAATCGAAATTTGTAATCGGAAAGGATTAATCGATTGACCGAATAATACAGGGCGCCAGGGAATGTTCTCCGCAGCGGCTAAATGCTGCTGCGAGAGCTATCATCAGCAGTTACGTTGGCAGCACGGCTGTCGCTCGTATCAAAGAAAAACCAGTAAAGTTAGTTCTCACCACAGCCATTCATAACAGATGCTGGAAGTGTTGTCCTTGTGTTCGAAGACAGACTGCAATACGTCTACACAATCATATAAAATCATATAGTCCATAAATGGCAGAAAATAGTACTGAAAAAGAAGTAGAAGAAGTCTGAAGGGGTCACATAAGTTACAAGGCAGGACAATTCTGAAGTGATTATGTTCATTCAAAACTTTGCATGCCTTCTTCTCACCTTCCATATTTACAGTACTCTGCTTCTTGTAAAAATCTCCTTGCAGTGCTCTCCGTGATTGTTATGAAACTTTCTGGTGTTACAGTAATATCTTTAAGTAATTAAACGTACTTATAAAGAATTGTGTGCAGTAGCACAATGACCTACAGCAAAACAAAGCTAATGTCCAACAGGCCCCCAAACCCAATCTTATCAGATGGAATCACACTGCAATACACTGATGAATACATTTACCAATTAATCGCCTTAACGCAAAGAATGGACAAAGAAATCAAAAGACGACTAACTCAAGCTTGGAAGGCCTTCTGGGGGTTGATGTTCATACTGCTCGACAAATCATTAAACAGGACACTCAGATTAGAGGTTCTTCACACATGCATCATTCCAGTTTTGACTTACGCCTGTCAGACTTGGTACTTAACTGCAAAGCAAAAGAGAGCATTGGACGTGTGCCAGAGGAGAATGGAGAGGAAAATCCTACGCATATCACTGAATGGTAGCAGGGCCGGATTTAAGAGTATGCCGCCTACAGGCTAAAGTCCATTTGCCGACCCTCTAAAGTTCATATTTGCTTAATACATTATTGTTTTATACAACAAAAGGATAGAGTTCGTTGGCGTTTTCATATTTTTTTAAATCAAGTTCATTTAGTTTAGATAAAACTACAATTTTAATGGTTTAGGCTACATAATACATTATATACGGTAATGAAATTAGTTAAGATTCGTTAAAAAATGAAATGGGTTTCGAACTTAATTAATTAATTAATTTCTTCTTTTAGATCAGTGATCACTATTTTTCACATATTTTTATATTTTAATGCTAGTGACTATCTTTTGAGTAATTGAAGAACTGTGTTCAATTTGAATTAAGTTGTCCTACACTGTGAAATAAAATTATACAAAATGTAGTTAATTACTAGTTTATTTGTTGAAAAATATACAAAATTCTCTAAAACAACTCACCCCATACAATCTTGATGTTCAAATTAACGTACCGTAGCTTTCTTACGAGATTTGTTAATGGCAAACTCGTTAATAATGTCCTCATATGAAAGTACTTTTGTTGTATTTGCCTCAATACAAGGTACTGAAAGCGAGTTTAACTGTATTTTGGAAATAAGCCTACTAGTTAGTTCTCAACTCTGCTAAGGCAGGAAAAACTGTGGGACTAAAATATATTTTTAAGTAACATGTATTCTTAAATTCGTACGGAAATCATTATTATCGTCTGAAATACTTCATTTTAACTTTTGAATAAATTACCAAACTGCCGCCCCGCTCTGGGCTGCAGCCTACTTAGCCTATTTAGAAATACGGCCCTGAGTGGTAGAGTTTCTAACAAGAGACTCCAAGAAATCACGTCTTCGAGGAACGTCGCGCAGCAGGCCACCAGAATTAAGTGGAAATGGGCAGGGCGCGTCGCGAGACTTAACCGGAGCAGAAGGGCGCAGAGAGCAACCATTTGGGACCCAAACGTAGGCAAAAGAATCCGCGAAGAAGATAGGCGGATGACTTCCGACAGCTACTAGGACCACACTGGTCCAGGACAGCAAGATAAAGAACGGATTGGAAGGAGTTAGAGAGACGGTGGTTCAAGTAAACATTATGACTGTCATTGTGGCAAACTAACCATCTCACGTGAACTAGCTCACCACGTGAGATATAAACAACGAGGGAGGCCTTTGCCCTACTAGGGACAAAACAAACTTTATTCATTCATTCATAAAGAATTGTATTTGTTGATTGAAAACAAAAACTGCACGCATTTGATTTGATTCCGACTGTATTTCCTTTCTTTAGAACTTAGCCAACCAAAAATTCAAACATTTTTACTGTAGCACATGCTAAATAAGAAACAACATTATTTGTATGCTGTATGTGTGTAAAAGTTGCTGTCTAATTTTGAAGTAAATAAATTAACAAGAAGTTCCGTGACGAACTAAAGAGCCTACTTTTCTTAAAAATTAAGATTCATGCCAATCTATATCTAGAATAATGACGATATTAAGTTGGTAATATCGAAATTTCTAATTAGTTCGAAATATACCTGGTATAATGTAGCCTAATAGAGCACTACAGTTGGCAGCCCTGGTGACTGAATATATTGTTAGATCCATCTCTTAAGGTACAGAATACAAAATTTGGTTGAAGTCCAATGGATAGCAGGGACGTTACATGCAATTAGACATTGGATCTAACAGCACGCGTAAAATTATGTTGGCAACAATGACATGCATGTGTTGGTCAGAAATAATCTGAAATATTATGATCTCTTGTTGTGCCAATTTTGGATGACATCTATTTGTTAGTATAGAAGTTACATGTATTTTAAAATTGGACTTATCAGCAGGCTTAGAGTCATGTTGGCAGCACTGACGTATATTAGTTTTTTCAAATTAATCCAGAATGTCAGGTACTATACGTGCGCAAATTTTAAAGCTGTTGGCTTACATTCTTTCTGATATATTAATATTAGGGTAAAAAATAGAGACAGCTTTTATTAACACTTGGAAGCCCTGGTTGACTTAAGAATAAGCATAGTCATATCTGTTAATCTGTTATGGTACACATAGCACATACGAATATTTTTTGATTGAAATCTAATTGATAGTATAGAAGTTACATGTATTTAAATATTGGTCCTATCAGTGGGCTTAGAACCATGCTGGTAGCACTGACGTACATAAGATACTCAGAATTAATCTAGAATGTCGGGTACTATACGTGTACATAGTTTAAAGCTGTTGGCTTGCATACTTCCTGATATATTGGTATTTGGATAAGAAAATAGAGAGAGAACATTTATTAACAATTGGCAGCCCTGGTGACCTTTAAGAATACGCTCAGTTATATCTGTTTATATACACATAGTACATACGAAATTTGGTTGAAATCCAATTGATAGGGTAAAAGTTATATGCATTCGAAAATTGGACCTATCAGCAGGCTCAGAATCATTTTGGCAACACTGCCATGCATGGCCTCCTGGAAATTAAACTGAAATATTATTATCTACAGTACATGTGTGCCAATTTTGGAATAGCTCCCAGGCATACCTTCCAAGATATCCAACATGGAGCTCAAATTTCAATTGCGGTGTTTCAGCAGTTCGTAGCACTGACATAATTTTCAAATATGGGCTTGAGATATTCAGGTGTAGATCTTTACTCATACCAAATTTGGATTCGATTGCTGCAGCCGTTTAGGAGTTGATAGGGGGGGAAGGCACACACGGCCAGACAGACAGCCAGCCTGACATTTGCCCGGATCGATCTCATAAGTCCACTTTTTCCTCATTTTTGCAAAATGTGAAAAGTAGGCTAAAATTCAAACAATATATAATTAGAGGAGTTTGAATCAACCTATTGATTAGAAACTTTGTATGACACGTAATGTTTACTGTATGAATGTGCTGACCAAATTTCGTGTTGATATTGTAACATGTGGTTACATAGCTAAGCTCAAATGTTAGGTTAAGAAAATGGCGCTTGCTGGGAGTGCTGTCCATTGCCCAAAGTTAGACATATCTAGTTTCTGGCAGTGAGGTGATGGGGGCCTTGCCAGTAAAGCTTCTTTTATATATTCTTTTTTTGATGTTATATTGTTTTTATAGATTATTCTAAGATTTTACAAAAAGATAGTGTTAGGTCTGAGTATTGGTTTGTTCTGCTAGTTGAAAGGAATATGAAAAGGATGAGTTGTTTTACATAAGAGAAGAACGGAAGGGGTTTTGTAAATGAAGAAAGAAGTAGTATTGGTGTGTGGAAGGAAAGATAGCCTAGTTGAAATATTTTTTTTAATGAAAGGTAAAAGTGTATGTGAAGAGCGATTAAGACGGATATTGCAGTAAGTAGAGGAGTGGAAATTGTAATGATTCATATCCTTCTTGTGCTATAACAACCATGACCCCGATAAGAACAGTTACAATATTTGCAAAATTGTAGAAGTTGGATATTTCAGTTATCAGTCCCCTTAATTAATACTTTTATTGCAGCCAAATAGCCATCGAAAATAAAGAATAAACATGTCCACTAAAATTGCGCTCTGGCGCTTTGAATCGCATAATCTTTGATTGCTTGTTTTCTTTAACTACAGAGCTCTAAGTGGTAGCGTTCACATGCTTGTCCACATAGTTGGTCACTGTAGGTCCATGGAAAGATTTGTTAATACTATTAAGGTGGTGAAAACCATGGACAGCCAAACGTGTAAACACTTGCCTCAACTCAATGTTGGCAGTTGTCCTCGTCCTGTCGATCATGGCTCCAGTTCCATAAAATTCTTGAGGTTTGTCTTCCCTTTATAGCCTACTTTCGATATTTGCACAAAATTAAAGTAGACTTATGAGATCTACACAGGGCCAAAACTTTGTGTGTCTGTCGGTGTGTGAGAGTGTGTGTGTACCCTGTACCCCTCCCTATCAATTCAAACACGACGAAACCGAATTGAACGAAATTTGGTACACAAGTAGCACTAGCAAAGAGCACCTCAGTGGCATGTTTTATATTGCCGCCATCTTTACCGAAACTTAATGGCGGCCACTCAAACGGTCAGAACTTAAAATTAAATTACGACCAAACAAATCATCAGATCTTTACCAAATTTGGTAAAAACGTACCTTCATATGGGACGCGTCTTGGACCCAAACTACCATTTCAGGGTGGCAGCCGTGTGAATTATACAAACTTTATAATCCATAACATGGGATCCACCAGTTCTGATTATCGAACCGAGAATCGTTCAAACTGTTCTAAAGGACGTGGCCCGTTCGAAATTAAAAGTAATTCTATTATTAAAGTGCAGAAATGACATTAATAAGCTGAGCCGTCTCAGTTACAAGAGAAGATGGCAGCTGATCTCTCGTTCTGACCTATATTTCACTAATTTCAGTATGTTGCATGCAATATAGCCTTTTGATAGAAATAACATGAACTTTGTGTGAAATGGGTTACAATGGATATATACTCCCGTGAAGAAATCGTTTAGTAAAAGTCATTATTTGCTAAGACATTGTATGTAAATCAATTGATAACGTTATCATTGGGAGGACATGCTTGGTTCTGTGGATAGAGCTTTGGTCTTTCACCCGGCCGGCCGGGATTCAGAATCTATCAGAGTTGTATTTTTTTGCTTGATTTATTTTATATTTATTGCTTTTTGAGTACTGGGACGTTATAAAATTGAGCGTTGTATTGTGCATTTTCCAATGGAAAATATATATTTAATTAACACAACATTCTCCACTGGATCTGCACGATTGGCATCTACTAGCAACCAGTTGAACTATGCGGGAGCTAACCACGGCCTACTAGTTGCGAGCTGCTCTCTATGCTGACCAGTTAGTGAACCCATGCCTAGGGTGTAATTGAAAATTTTCCTCTTGTTGCCCATAGAGCGCACTCGCCCCGAAGGATAGGCGCGATTTTAAAATTAGCTGTGCAGTGGGTATATTAAATGTATTTCTCCCAGTGATACATTTAGACCAACGAAGTTTAATTATTTTAAATAGTCGGTGTTAATATACTGAATTCCTACGATGTTTGGAGTGTTTGCTAATGAAATTGCAAAATGATGGGGTAAATTATAAACTATGGTATTAACGCCGCTGCTCAAATTCAGTGTGCCAATTTTCACTTCGAATAGGAACAAAATAGGAGGTGATAAGGTTGATGATGATGATGATAATTGTTGTTTTAAGGGGCCAAACATCTAGGCTATCGGCCCCTAATGGTTTGGGTGATAGTGAAAATGATAATGAAAATGTGAACTATAACTAAAACTTACTACTAACTTATATACTAGAAGAAGAAATGGAAAACAAAAGGAGAATAAGGCAAATAAAGGACAGGAGGAAAAGAAATGCCCTCAACCCTCGAAGAATGCGGATTGAGGGACTTGGAAGGAAGGAGAGCCATTAAAGGCAGATAGGAAAGTGAAAGAGGAGAGGGTCCGCCTCACAGGTAAGGGACAAAAGGGGGAAACCGGACCCAGCTCAGGAATCCCTCGGGGTTGCCAACTCCCAAACTCACCAGCCGTGAGCCCCTGAGGGTGTGGCAATGTTCAGGGTGCATCTGAATTGGTAGGGCTACATACACCCTGCCTCCTTGAGGGCCTTGAGCAGAAGGCAGGAGAGAACATGAAAAGAAAAAGAAGGCTGACCCCTCACAGAAGGAGGGTATCAGAAAAGATGAGACAAGGGCCAATTAAGGCGGGAAAGGAAGAGACTCCCTAGGCCTCGGATACCCTAATACTGTCGGGGTCGGAAGAGAACAACAGTTGACCAAGTGAGGTCGACAGGAAAGAAGAAGGATAGGAGCCCGGCACAAGTAATTGGAAGCAATGCCGGACTCAGCTGGGGTCCCGTGGTCGCCAACGCACGTCCCACTAGATGTGAGTCCCTGGGGGAGAGGTGGTAAGGACAGAGAGTTATAACTATACCCATACATTTAGGAGAAACTAGGCTATATGTTCCTTCCCGAACATCTGGTTTTCTTCAACGATGATGCTAGTTTTTCCGAGCCTCTTGGGTTTGGTAGAGGTTTCTAGTTTCTAAGGTATTCAACTAGAAATGATTCTCGTGCCAGGAGGTAGACGATTCGTGACCTGGTTAAAGAGCTGGGCTACGCCGAGAAAGCTACTGTAGTTGTTCCAGAGCAGGTGAATTGACGCGCCCTTTGCTTTAAACAAGCTAATACGAACGATATGAACATATTGCCTTACGAATAGCAGCCAGCGCTGAACATTCCATTGCCACACACGCTGATTAAATGAGCTCCATTGATCCAGAGTTTAGCATTGCAATGAGGGTGAGGCCTAATGAAAAATCCATTGTCCGCCTCTCGCATTGGCAAACAATGTATTTCAACAGATGGGAAGTGCGAACATCAGTTGTCTGCTAATGGCTGGGACGTGATATCCTAGCCTCATTTTCTGAAATCAGCTTTGTTCCTCGTGTTGCTGCGTGGCCCTGATAAATGGCAGATAATGTTGGAAGTTTGTGAAAGTAGGAAGCACAGTAGGTTTGATTTAATAGTTTATGGAACAAGCTCTCAGAGTTGATTTTGAATGCTAAGTTGTAAATGATGTTAATTGGATCACAAACACACTCCTCCCCTTCAATGGGAACTTGGATAGCGTTTCCCTTCTACCTTCATCATGGTTTGGAATTGCCGGAAGGTACCATACCTTAGTTTATGTCCCGAAGCATAAACCTCAATCCTTAAATCTCAAAATTATACCTACACTATTACAATCATCACACGAACACAAGTTAGGACACAAATGCAACACTCATTTGACTCATGGCACATGAATATTAATAATGGTATTGGTTTTAGGTACCTTTTAATTGTAATAATAAATAGCCTTACAAATCCCATAAGGGCTATGGCCTCCTTCATTGCAGGGACAGTGCTCAGTTTTAACTCATCAGGTGAGCAAGTCCTGAGGAGCATTCGGGATCATTCTTTCTGATTTCCTTCTGTACTGTATAGATGTGTAGCTGATATTGATTTAGTGGTCACTGAATGCGAGTTTCCCTAGGTCTTTCCGTCCTGCCTCACTTTTGCTCTTCTTGTCCATTGTTTCCCTCCCCACTTTACGAACAATTCCGCTTATCTGATTCTTTGTCTCCCTTCGTTCCATCTTCCCGTTCTTGGATCCCACATCGTCACCTTGTACGTCCATCGATTTGGATCTAGAGTAGTTTCACTACATGTCCACCCCATTCCCATTTGAGCTGGTCTGCTGATGTCATAGCGTCTTTCATGCCGGTTCTCCTTCTCATATCTTCGTTCCGTATTCTATTTCTCAATGAGACATGAAGTATCTTCCTTTTCATTTTTCGTTCACATATCTGGATCATTTGTCTTTGTATCGATGTTAATGCCCAAGTTTGGCAACCATATAGTAACACCGGCATCACACATTTTTCTTGAGTGAGTGTTTGGGTCTTGTCAACCAGTATAAACTTTAATTACCGCGGCTTTAATTGCAATTGACCGTTTTTCTGTCGTCTGAAAAATACGTTTCTTTGTCGCCGCCCCGACCACTTCTATAGTTCAGTACGGCCCTATTTTGTGCTTAGGCAAGCGTCAAAATGTGGTCCGGCCAGCTTCACCGCGAATGGAGTAATATAATGGGGTTTATGTTCGACCCTGACTATTATGTGTCAGAAAACTGTATCATAATGAGGCTCATTATAACACTATTTTTCATTATGAAACAGTTTCTCCCACCAATCAGAGCTCAAGAAACAGTTGTGTGACCAATTAGATAAGGATACCTTCGCGCATGCGCTCAAAATCCAACATGTCTATATAAATTACCGAAAGTGCACCGTCCATATGTTCGAGTAAATAAACTGGTGAATATGAGACAAGAAATAGCACTGTACCTTAATATCCCCAAATCCAATTTCTACACAGCGCGTTGTTTTCGAACGATTTCGGTGACAGTTTTACTGAATACTGGTGCACAATCTGAACATATGGCATTGAAGCACACAGAGCGCATGCGTCGGTCGGCCAGAGAGCTTGGAAAACAGAGATATACTACCCAGCGCAGCACCCGATCACAAAATTCTAGTGACTGAACAGATATTTATGAATATTTATGTTAAAACATATAATAAAGTTATAATTATCGTCGAACATAAACAGTCGTATGCAACTCGCCTATAATGGTAATTAAGACAATCGTATAGAAATTATAAAACTCGCATACGCTCGTTTTATAAACATACTCGTGTCTTAATTATAGCCATTATAGGCTCGTTGCATAATGTACTATTAATAATGTCTTTCGGCAAGTGGAACTTCGGTCATTCACAGTATGGATTCTCAAGAGGAGGCTGTAGCTGTACTTCTTTTGCTCATGCGAAGACGCAAAAAAAGAAGGAAAACGTGAAGAATGTGGATACATCCAATTTATTGTAGAAGTCCGGCAACAGTTTGGGCAGTTTCAATCCCTATATCACGAACCATGCAATTATCCGAATAAGATCTTCATGTCCTTCAGAATGTCTAAAATGTTTTCAATGAGCTACTACAGGAAATGAAACCAATTATTGCAAGGACAGATACTGTGATGAGGAAGGCCATATCGACAGAAGATAGACGGCTACATCATGGTTACGGTAGGTGAGTGGTTATCGTGTCGGACTACCAACCCTATGGTTGCAGGTTCGCTCCTGGCCGTGGTAAGTGTTTTTTTTTGAAAGGCGGCAAAAATTACGACACCACGATGTTGGCATGTCATCCGATATTATTCTTAGTCCATTATTTTAGTTTTTAAAATCGATTTACCCTCTTGGTTGATGTTTCCCACGGACTCAGCGAGGGAACTCACCACTACCGCCGCTACGGGCAGTGTCCTGGAGCTTGGAATATCTGGTCGGGGTGGATACGACGGGAGAGGTGTGATCAGCACTTCGCCCAGGCGGCCTCACCTGCAAAGCGAACAGGGGTCTCTTGAGGGATGGGAAGGGAGGGGAAGATTGGGATGGAGAGGCAAGGAAGAGGGAAGGAGGTGGCCGTGGCCATACAGGTGGTACCATCTCGGCATTTGCCCGAAGACGAAGTGGGAAACCATGGAAAACGACTTCGAGGATAGCTGAGGTGGTAATCGAACCCCCTCTACTCATTTGGACCACCTGAGCTGAGTAGACCCCGTTCCACTCCTCATACCACTTTTTAAATTTCGTGGCAGAGCCGGGAATCGAACCCAGGACCTCCGGGGCGGCAGCTAACCATGCTGACCGCTACGCTACGGAGGCGACATTATTCTTATTATTATTTATTTTGCGCATGCGCTTACACATTCTCAGCATACCGTACATATCACAAGGAGCAAATTCTTGGTGACTGCATTGAGTAGTAGCTTCATATTTTCCTCATTGCTTCAGGCCTGATTGCCCAAGAACAGCCTTACTACGCGACACGTAGAAAGTATGACTGTTTTCTGCATCAGTTTGAAAAGGCCTGGGTCTAATTTCAACGCCGTGAGCGATTCCTTTAAGTTGTTGGGAATCACGCCAGTGCTGGAGATAATAATAGGAACTGTCCTGACTTGTGCCATGTGCCATTGCTTCCTTATCAGTTCTGAAAGCTCTGTGTATTTTGACAACTTTTGAACTTGCTTTGTTAGTATGTTGCCACTGTTTGGGATCGCCACATCTATGAAGGTGGTGTGCTTCATGCATTTGTCAACAAGAACTAAATCAGGTCTGGTGTGCACAGCTGATTGGTCTGTCAATACAGTACGATCCCAGTACAACGTAAAGCTGTCATTTTCCAGTACACTTTCAGGAGCATATTTGTAGTACGGCACTTTCTCTTGGCTCAGCAGTTGAAGTTGTATAGCCAATTCTTGATGGACTATCTTGGCAACAAAATCATGTCTCTTCCTATATTCTGTCCCTGCAAAATGGCAACAACCTGATATATTATGCTGAACAGTCTCAGATGTTGGGCAACCGTATCTGCAATGGTCATCTTGCACAGATGCATCCTTGATTATGAACTTTAGGTAGTTCCTCGTGGGGACAACCTGGTCCTGAATAGCCATCATAAAGCCTTCTGTTTCAGGAAACATCTGCCCAGAAATCAACCAAAAGTTCGACGCTAGCTTGTCGACGTGAGTTTGGATGACTTCATTGGGATGTCTTCCGTGTAGTGGCTTGGACAACCAGGCATTGAATCTATTCAAATCACTGCGCACCTGAATTTGTGTCTCTTGCTGACTTAAGAGTAGTGAAGTTGAATCATCTGCTTCTGTGACAGCCTTGTGCAGCATCGAATGGTTCGATACAGAACAGAAGTATTTTCTTAGCTCATAGATCTGTCGAGCTACTTGGTTGTTTATATCAACAATTCCTCTCCCACCCATATGTCTCGGTAACATGACTCGTTCCACAGATGTCCTGGGATGGAGTTTTCGTGACTTGGTCAGTGATGTTCTAATTTTCTGTTCTAAACTTGCAATGTCAGTTTTACTCCACTTGGTGACCCCAAACGAGTAACTAAGAATAGGGACAGCATAAGCGTTGATTGCCTTAACCAAGTTTTTACTGTTGAGGCTGGTGTTAGAAACAAGCGTTAACTACAAAACGAACATGGCGGCCAAGCGAATTTGAAAATTTTAAATAGACCTTTCTCGCGATTTAATGTTCCAAACGCAATGAAATCTGGTACAGGAAATGTTTATACACATTGTAATGCACTGGTATCTAATTTAATTCAATTATTTTCATAACGTCAAGATGGTGGTTGTGCGAATTTTAAAATTAAGTTTTTATTTCTTGTGTCGTAATCATGCGATCGAAGTGAAAGTTTGAATAATTAACCTACGCAATAATTTACCTTTAATGGTACATGACTCTATGGCCTATAAATTTAACAATCCAACATGGCGACCATCCGAAATATTTAGACGGCTCTGAATATCTACGAATCTATTATAGCAATCAAACTGAATTGTTTTTATGTTCATAGGGGCTATGAACTTAAGTTCACCTATAGGACTTTAAATAACTTGGTGATCACAAATCCAACATGGCTGCGACGCGAAGTATAAATATTCACATGGACGTTTCTCGCAATTTAACCATCCGAGTGCAGTGAAACTTGGTACAGTAAATTGTTATACGAATGTTAATCCACTGGCATCAAATTTATTTCAATTGTTTCCATAACCACAAGATAGCAGCTGTGCGAAATTTTAAAATATCCTTGTTACGTCTTGTGTCCTCATCTTGCGATTGAAGTTTGAATGCTACACGTACACAATAATCTTCATGTAACAGTAGATAACTCTAGGACCAACATATATAAAATCCAACATGGCGACCATCCGAAATATTTAGTCGGTTCTCAATATCTACGAATCTATTACAGCAATCAAACTGAAATTTTGTATGTAGATAGAGGCAATTAACATACGTAGGATATATGAAAATAGGCTGTATAGTTCTTCACGGAACTACTTGTTTGTCTCCAGATTCTAGCCACCTCCATAGCTAGATGAGTATATTTATCAATCTTCTCTCTGTATTTATGGTGGATATTATGGTCATTCGGAACAGATATGTCAATCAAGTACGTGTGATGGTTCTTCTTATCAGTTAAAGTTTTTATTATTATTATTATTATTATTATTATTATTATTACCGACAGTAGTGGCAACGCTGGCTAAAGCGCAGCATTAGGTCATGGGGCCAAGCTCTCTGCTGACTCGGTAGACGCGTGGGTTCGAGCACCACCGTCGGCCGTCCTTGAAATGGTTTTCCGTGGTTTCCCATTTTCAACACCAGGCAAATGCTGGGACGGTACCTTCTGACAGGCCACGGCCGCTTCATTCCACATCCTTGCTCAGTTTCATTCACCATCATTCATTTCATCTCTCATTAACTCCTCTCCTGAGGTTGGCGTCAGGAAGGGCATCCGGCCGTAAAAACCATCGCCACAAAGACTTCCATCGCATCGCATCCCCGACCCCGTTGGAAAAACGGGAATAATAAGGGGTAGTCTACATTATTATTATTATTATTATTATTATTATTATTATTATTATTATTATTATTATTATTATTATTGCTACCCCACATTAACGGCACTGGCCAGCAGCACGTCGGTAACTCGATAGCCAACGCTCTGCTTCACCAGAATGAGACGGGAACGGGGAGCGTGGATGGGCCAACTTACCTGTATTCAGGGGTCCGGGTCACTTCCGCAGCAAAATCACCTCCAGAAGACATGTCCCAACAGAAGAGCTCCAAAAGGGGTGTAAGGATGATGGAGAAGGGGACAACACACACAGGCTATCGTACAAACACCCCCCAAAAACCAACGGAACTGCCGTCGGTGAAATAATGCCACAACCAAAGATTTAAAAATGGATAGTAAAAGGTTTAATATTAAAAATTTAAAGAAGACCTTCACCATAAACTGAACATGCATCAACCAACACAAATTTACAAGAAGGCCAGATAGCGCCTAACATGCTTGCTTGCAAAGCCAAGAAGAGGAAAGACTTAATTTAAAATAAAATAAAAATATTAAACAGCCCAAAGGTTAAAATAGAAATTACATGCACAACACAATGAGAAAGGGCTTGATAAATTGCAAGGAAATGCAATCACGATCCGACATGCAGATGTTGAGGCCACGCCAAAAAATAAGGATAGAAATTAAATTAAATTTAAAAAAAAATTAAATGGGATAGAAAATAAATAAATAAATAAATAAATGATATGCACGCCGGCGAAAAACACAAGGACATTTACCAAAAATCACAAAATTAACATTAACAAGATTACATTTAAAAAAAGGGATTAAGCTAACACACAACACGTCTGCTTTTTGAGGCCGCGCCAATGGACTGACCACCAGACCATAATGCATTACGGTAAACAGACATGGCCACACAAAAACATGCCAGATCGAAATTACGGCAAACAATTAATAAGATTAAAATTTAAACATTAGTAGAAGGAAATGAACGGCAAAAAAAACAATTACATCTAAAAACTATTAATGCAAGTCGTTTTAAAACTGGACGGATCTTACATAGATTTAAACAAAAAATGACAATCCCAAGCTTGCCAAAGGAAAATAAATAATAATTTAAACGTGAAATAAACTAGAAATGTGTCTCCAGGAGGTACGACGAAAAGATAACAAGGTTCAAATAAATCAGGAAACGTAATTAAAACAGAAATAAAATTAGGCCTATAAAATAAAACAAAACGGAAGATCAAACATTCATACGAGGTCCAAAATTGGAGCTCCCAAAATAAAATAATTAGATAAATTAAATTTAAAAAACGTACCTTAAAACTCCACAGCGGAGACACAGTGAAAACAAAAAAAACTAACACGTTTTAAATAAAATAAAATATGGCACTAGATTGCCCTGAAGAAGCCCGCCCAGCACATGCTTCGTTTAGATCACAAGCGAAGTTACGCATCGAGATGCAATCACATTTCACACGTCTAAACGATGAAATTCACAACCTGAAGATCACAGGCAATTTCCAAGTAGAATTGGCATTCATATCTTCTCTTGAATATATTTATATTTCGAAGAGGATGGGGGAGGCAACCGCCCCCCCCCCCCATCAGCGGTGACACCTTTCACGACCAGTCCTTCTTGTTTCTCTTGGCGACAGCTAATGGATTCCACCAAAATGGCGGAGAATTTTTGCGTGTCATTTTCGAACTGTATACATGTAAATAATATTGTCCAATCACGGAGTGACACCTCAAAACAACAATGTCATAAATAAGTTCATAATTTGGCGGTATCAAGAATACACTAGCATTTGTTTGATGACGAAGAATGTAATTGTCTTTCAATTATGTAATGCGTATAAGGAGTTTAATAAGGCGCAGCCCACACAACCTAGTGGGGAGACACAGGAACCACTTGAATCTTTCCAAAGTCCGGCAGGTGCTACCATCTCGTGTTCAAAATGGGAAGCAAGTCACCAGGCGGTCGTTTCAAATGTCGAGATGTTACTATCCAAGCGTATATACATGTTTGAAATGGTAGGGACGTGCCCTTGCACGTATCAATTATTATTATTATTATTATTATTATTATTATTATTATATGATTACTGCGAGCGGGGACTTGGCACGATGTGGCTGACATACCCGAGTGAAAAGGAAAGCGCTGCAGTCGGGATGTGATCAGTGGACTGGATCGGCTACAGCTAGCGACAGTGGTTTAAATGTGGTCGGGAGAGCGTTCGCGTGTAAGGGGAAGTATTTTCCCCATTGCAATATATAGTAACGGCGACAAGCGACCACACATGAACCACTTTTCTCAGTCGATAACGACGGCTTCGGTGGCGTAGTCGGTAGCATGCTGAGTTTCTATGCCCAAGATCGCGGGTTCAAATCCAGCCGAAGTTGTCGGATATTTAAGAGCGTTAAAAATCCCTCAGTATGCCTTCCTTCGGAGGGGAAGTAAAAACGGCGGTCCCATGTCATAGATTTATGGCATGTTAAAGAACCTTCCACTAATTACATCTGTGTGAAGCTAAATTGTATAGGTTAAGAATGTAAACAATGCTCTTAGGTTACTACGTTCGTTGCCAAGAGCCGACTGCGGTGGCGTCTGGTAGCTAAGTTCTGAACTAGCAGTCGTTGACGGTGGCGTTTGGCAGCAAAAGTAGGAACTATTTGAAATATTCAAAATCTACAGTCCTTACTTAAATTAAAAAACAGATAACACACACTAATACAGTCATCACAATTAACACCTGTTATCAGACACATTCTACACACACCCAAAGTACACGGGGCTACATGACCGCGTTGTCGCAGCCCCTACATTTAGGAACCAACCAACCATCAGTCGACAACGATGACAGAAAAACGCTTGTGTGTAAGTGCCCTAAGGATCCCTAGGGACGTCGGGGTGCCGGAATTTTGCCTCCGAGGGGACCTTTAACGTGGCAATAAATCTACTGATACGGTTCCCTTGCATTTGCGCATGACATATGAATATGATATACTGTATTTCAAACGACATATGATATGTTGTTGTAGTTGTTTCGTTTGAGGGGCTTGGACATCGTGATCATTTAGCCCCGTGTACTTGAGCAAGTGTGTAATTTTGTCTGATAACCTGTGTTATTGTGATGGCTGTACTAGTGTGCGTATTTGTAATTCAGGTGAGGATTGGGAATGAAGTGACCATGACCTTAAGTTAGACACCATCCCGGCGTTCCCCAGGAGTAGAAGTGGGAAACCACGGGAAACGGCTTCCAGGATCGGTCCCACCTCTTCTCAGTTTTGCCTCACGAGGATGAGTAGTCCCCGTTCCAGCCCTCAGACCAGAATCAAATTTCTTGGCAGAGCCGGGAATCGAACCCGGGTCTTTGCGGTGACAGCCAAGAATGCTAGCCACTATATATGATATGATATGATACATGAGAATAGCACGAATGATTTCTGGGACAAAAAGATGGGAGCAATGGCAGGAAGGTACTCCTCGTAATCTATACTCTATACTGATATAATAAAGCTGAAGAGTTTGTGTGTTTATGTGTTTAAACGCGCTAATCTCTGGAACTACCAGTGGGATACGAAAAATTCCTTTTGTATATAATGGCCTGATCTAAGAGGAATAGTTTAGGCTATGTAGCATTAGGCTACACCTTTCAGGTAACCTTAAAGGTTGCTTTTTGTTCAGTAAGTCGGAAGCACAAGCGCTCCAGAACGGCTTCAATAATACCGAAGTCTATTGTTGCCATGTAATGCTGGCTGCATCACGTCGCCCCTACCAATGTTCTGGTGCAGAATTGCGAGCTGCTTATAAATTGCAGTCACGTGGAGTAATTAGTACAAAAAGATTTCTTAGGCCACTTACCACGGCCAGGAGCGAATCTGTAAGCTTGGGGTTGGTAGCCCGAGACGATATCCACTCACCCGCCGTGGCACAACAAATGTTTCTCCTTCTATCACTATTTTCTGAGAAGAGAGTAAAAGTGCACAAGAAATGTAGAAACATGAGTATGAATATTTTATTGCTGAAATCGTGTGTACACAGTCCTGCGTCTCGTGTTTACAGAGCTCGCAGAGAATATATCAACATTTATTCTTTCTTGATCTTGAATTCCCAGAAGGAACATGTACCTCAGTTTAAAGAGAAACCAGCAAAACAAATGCATTCTCGGAGAAAGAAGCTCATTATATTTCACTTAGCCTACTCCAGGGGAAAATAAACATTACAGTTTTACTTTTATTCAATTACTTTATTTGCAAATGGAGGTGGAAAATAGTACAATTACAGAAAATTACCAACAATATCAAACACACTTAATGTACACAAGTCGTGATGTGGGAACTATAGTAATTACATCGGAGTATTTACACAAAATTTCAGCTTTCTCTTAACCCTTTATATTAAATATATTTTTATGTTCGACTCTGACTATTATATGTCAGAAAACTGTACTATAATGAGGCTCATTATAGCACTATTTTTCATTATGAAACAGTTTCTCCCACCAATCAGAGCTCAAGAAACAGTTGTTTGACCAATTAGATAATTAGATGCGCTGAGTTCCACGGCCTTCTAATTTAAATTTCACTGCCTGGCATAGTGTCATAGTAGGGTAATCGAGGAGGCCATGGTCAAATACAATGCATTCTCTGCGTCTCATGCGCTCTGTTCAGTACATAAAACTGGCGAAATCTCGACAGATATTTATGAATATTTATGTTCGAACATAAAATAGTTATAATAATTATCGTCGAACATAAACAGTCGTATGCAACTCGCCTATAATGGTAATTAAGACACTCGTTTTATAAACATACTCGTGTCTTAATTATTGTCATTATAGGCTCGTTGTATAATGTACTATATTTGTATTTATTTAAATGTCATTTCAATTATTTTAGCCTAATTACAGTTATTTGTTTTCCTTAACATTTTAATGTTTATAAATATTTTTATAATCTTAAAATTGAGATGATAAAACTATTAGAAGTTTAATTTTTATAAGCGTACTTATTTTTAATTTTAGAAGCATAATAAACATGGTTGGTTGGGTTGGTTCCTCAGATTAGGGGATGCGACAACGCGGTCATGTAGCCCCGTGTACTTTGGGTGTGTGTAAAATCTGTCTGATAACCGGTGTTAATTGTGATGACTGTATTAGTGTGTGTATCTGTTTTTAATTCAAGTAAAGACTGCAGACATTAGATTTGTTTCAAGTAGTTCCTCCATTTGCCGCCAAACGCCACCGTCAACGACCAACTAATTCAGAACTTAGTTACCAGATGCCACCGCAGTTGGCTCTTGACGAGGAACGTAGGAACCTAAGAACGTTAGTCAAACGTTTAACCTATAGTCTATATATATTTTAGCTTCACACAACTATAATTAGTGGAAGGCTCTTTAACATGCCATAAATCTATGACATGGCACCTCCAGCTTTACTTCCCCTTCGAAGGATGACATACTGAGGGATTTTCAACGTTCCTAAAAAATCCGACGACTTCGGCCGGGTTTGAACCCGCTATCTTGAGCACAGCAGTTCAACATGCTACCAACTACGCCACCGAAGCTGCCCATAATAAACATAACTAAACAATTAAAAACGTAAACAATTAAAATTAAAAATAAAACATAAACTACGATAATAAAATTTAGAATTAAAAATGTAGTATTTTTAGCCTACTTTCGATATTTGCAAAAAATGAAAGTAGACTTATGAGATCACTACAGGGCCAAAAATTGTGTGTCTGTCTGTATGTGTGTGTGTATGTGTGTGTGAGTGTGTGTGTGTGTGTGTGTGTACTCTGAATGTCTGCCCCCCCCCCCTATCAATTCGAACACGGTGAAACCGAATTGAACGAAATTTGGTACAGAGGTAGAACAAGCTAAGGGCACCTCCGTGTCATGTTTTATATCGCCGCCATCTTTACCAAAACTGATTGGCGGCCACTCAAACGTTCAAAACGTAAAATCAAATAGCGACTAACCAAATTATCCGATCTCTACCAAATTTGGTAACAACATACCTTCATATAGGATGCGTCTTTTGACTAAACTACAAGGTCATCCGCCGTACCTCTTCAGGATGGCGGCCGTGCGAATTATGCAAACTTTATAATCCATATCATGGGACCCACCATTTCCGATTATCGAGCCGAGAATCGATTTAACTGTTCTGAAGGAAGAGGCACGTTCGAAATTAAAAGTTTATTTTGTAATACTATAGTGCAGAAGTGATTTTAAAAAGCTGAGCCGTCTCGGTAAGAAGACAAGATGGCAGCGGATAACTTGTGCCTGACTTATATTTCACTAATTTGAGTATTGCATGCAATATAGCGTACTGATACAAAATAAATAAACTTTGTATGGAATGCTTTATAAATAAATAATATACTCCACTGATGAAATCGTTTAGTCTAAATCATTATTTGCTAACAAGTTATATGTAAATCTTTTTATATAGAACTATGTTCATTGGCACAAATGGCTCCGTGGTAAAGCGTTGGCCTTTCACTCATATGCCTATGGTTCAAACCCCATCAGAGTTATTTGTTTTTGCTTGAAATTTTATATATTTATTGTTTTGTAGTGATTCAGACGTTTTAAAATTAAGCGTTATATTGTGCATATTACGGGGGAAAATATATATTTAATGAAAACATAATTCACCAGCAGTTTTGCTCGAGACATCTAGCGGCCAAAAAGGTAACTGCACGCCGGCCTACTTATTAACTTCATGATTTTATTGAAAAGTTTCTTCTTATGGCCACTAGAATGCGCTCGCCTTGTTAGGGTTATATTGTTCGATACTTCTCCACTAGATATCACGACTGCTCAACGTGGGACTTCATTGGTTAGTACCGTATACCATTGGCATTCTATGCGCATCGAACTTGAAGAATGGTAAGTTAAATTTTTACTTTTTATTTTAAAGGGTTTGTAACAGCCTATTGTGCGTTATTTGAAAATGTTATTTGAAGTAAAGAACAAAACGATTTCACATAGTAAATGAATTCTAGCCGTTGGTGCTAGTTCAGGTTATTAATTAATACTTTTATTTCAGGCAACTAGCAATCGAAAATATCCACATAGTTTGTTTACCCACATCTCTGTAGGGTCATGGAAAGATTTGTTAATTCAATTAGGGTTGTGAAAGCCATGCACAACCAGACGTGTAAAGACATGCCTCAACTCAAAGTTGGATGTTGCCCACGGCAGGTCGATTATGTAATAATAACAATAATAATAATGTTATTTGTTTTACGTCCCTTTTAACTACTGCTGCTTTTAGAGACGCCGGGGTGCCGGAATTTTGGCCCGAAGGGGATCTTTAACGTGCCAGTAAATCTATTGACACGGCTCCCTCGCATTTGTGCACCCTCAAATGCCAGCTGACTGCGCCAGGATACGAACCTGCAACCTAGGGCCCAGCAAGCGAGAACGTTACCGCTGAGCCACGCAGCCAGTCCGGTCGATTATGTCTCCAGATCCATAACATTCTTGAGATACTTCTTGTCTATCTTTCTTCAATGATGGTAGTAGTTTTTTTCTAGGTTGTGGCGTTTGGTAGAGGTAAATAGTTTCTAAGGTCTTCAACCAAGAAATGATTCTATTATACTCTTTGATAATAACAACGAGTTATAACTATACTCATACATTTAGGAGAAAGTAGGCTATATGTTCTTTACTGAGCATCTTGTTATATCTATTTTTAATTTATTTTTTACTTTTAATTGTTTTTATTGAAAATATTTAACTGGCACCTTCGATCAAGGAGATAAACAAATCATATTTGGTTACAGAAATATAAACACTTCCACAATAATTCATTGAAATATTATGGAATTTGAAATTTCTTTGACAATAGAAATTGCCCTTGCAGTAGGTGATCAATATACTGACCAATAATCTATAAAGGGTTAAACACATCAATATGTCTGGAGGCAGGTAATGAGTTCCAATTATCAATACTGAGCCCGTGGAAGCTCATGGCTCGGTGATGGAACTTATGAGGAACAAGTCATGTTTGTGACACAGAACGCGCCCTGTTGCAGCGCGGGACGTACAGGAAGATATGGGAGTTGTTTTGACTCTGGACACTCACCTGAATATTTTATTCTGAGCACAAGTATTACCTATTTTGCATTTAAGAGTCTCAGATCATACCATTATGTAATACTGCTTCAAGGAAACATTAAGATGTTTACCGCATTTTTGATATAAGGTAAAAGGTATTAGCACCGTAGATTGGCGGGAGGAAGTAGACCGTCAACGACTCAACTTTTGACTCTGCACGAGGCAGAGAGACCGACACACATAGCTCTTACTGTTTGACAGCCGTCGTGTATAGACGCGCTGAGTTAGTCCGTCCTGTGGGACGAATAAATATCTAAAGTCTACCGTGTAGGTGATGAACAAAGTGTATCCGACTACGTCAAAGAATCAGTATTACTTTTGCACGAATGTGTGCTGTGCTACGTTGCGAAAAGTATTTATTTAATTGTGAGTGGAAAAGTGCAATTCACGTCCAAGCGACGATCATCACATACTACGTCCACGAGGTGGAGATAAAATCCACAATCATCTACGACAGATTACGTGTGAAATTCATTTGATGGTTATAATTGTTACCAGTTACTCGAGTGTGATAAAATACAGTAAATCAGACATGATCACTAAACCATCAACCCAAGTAAAAGTGTTTTATTTTACTTCATATTACGCCGCACTTTATGTATGAATTTTTCGCCAGATCAGTGCGATATTTGTGGATGTGTAAACATATTTTCGAATCAGTGATTGCTGACAACGCATGTCTATTAAATGCAGTGAAGCAGACAGTGAAAGGCCGTTTGTTGAAGGTCTGCACCATAAAGCCAGTGATTTGTTATACCGTGCTTAACTTCAAATCAGTGGAAAACACGTAACCCTACCGTTGACCATGAGGAGGAGATCTTTACTCGAGAGACGAGAAGCCGATGGAGAGGATTGGAGTGGTATAAGCTCTGTGTCCGAGCAGGTTCATGGAAGATTGCCAACCATCCTGAATCTCTGTTACACCATACTGTTGGAATCTTCGATTATGGTGGCTTCTGAGTGAGTCAAATCTTTTCTCTTGTACGGTTTGATCTGTGGTAGTAGATTATAGATTGTAGAATGTTGACTTCATTAACCGAACTTGTGATACCGGTCAGGCAGGGATTTCTTGTAGTTAGTTTAATTATGTTTTATTTCGGTGGATGAGTTAGTCACCAGAGTGTTTGGTGCAAGTAAAAGTGTTTGCAGGATTTTTGTACTAATTTTTAGTTAGGTAGACCTCAAATCACTTTGATTTGGTTTGGTCAGTCCTTCAGATGGACTAGATTAGGAATTTGGAATAATGGACAACCCTTATTCGCTTATTTTTTCCTGGCCCCCTGTTTGGGAACCTCTCTTCTACGCCACTGTTAGTTTTTTGAGCTATTTGAGCCTCGTATCATTTTCATGATCGACAGAAGTCATGACCTTTTGAATGGATTTATTTAAGCTTTAGTGTGAGCTTTGATGCCACAACAGTTCTGGAGAGAACTATATTTGGGAGCATTATTGTAGATGCCAACCCAGCATCGAACCCGATGTCATTGTATCGTTTAAGACGACCTATCAGTTAGTGGGATTGTCAACTGTTTATTATATTTGGTTCAGTGTCAAGTTGTGAGACACGAGAAAGTTTTGACAAATGCATATTGTACAGAAGATTAGGAGTGGAATATCTTTATCCATTTCCCAAGTCATTTTTAGAGTGGAATATCTCCACTATTTGGTCTTTGTAACATTTTGACGTTAACTATCAGTGTTTATGAAATTTTAGCGTGGTAGTGAAACCACGGAAAACTGTTTTATAGTTGTGTTAGATTTTAAGCCAGCGTTATATCAGAAAGACTTCTATTTGAGAGATATTATACGACTGTGTAGTGTGTTGCATCGCAGACGCGATTAGATGAGTGTGAGTGCTTTGACAAGCGGCTGAATGTTAATGAACTGTATGGGAATCCGCAGCGCTCAGGTGAGACGACCTTGTAGTTTTTTTTTTTTTTGTTTTTTTAGTCTCGACGCGCATGCGCACACCCCAATTCAACGTGACGGAATATATTGATTATTTTGAGTCAAGGTTATATGAGTGTTATTGCTGTCACATGTTTATTACGTCATTGGACGTCATTTACTAGAGTTACCGCTTTAGGAAGCGAGATGTTTGAACACCAGGAGTGTCTATTATGATGAGTAGAAGCTTTTATCTGTTTTATGAGATGATTTGACACCGATTTTGTAGGCTTGTGTTATTGTTGTGACGCCTTGTGTTGCGTCGTCGTACAGATTGTCATATCTGCGACCATTTATTCCGGCCAGGTGTGAGCCGATGATGTCCAGGTCAGTACCTGAAGACTGTTACGGTGAGCTTTGAGCCCCGACAGTGTTATTGTGAATTCCGGCCAGGTGTGAGCCGATGATTTTTAGTGTTGTTCTTAGAGAGACTTCACGAGTTTAAGCCTAGGTGTCCTTTGAGGAATGAGCCAGTACTCTAAACCGACGACAGATAATAATCACGCTTCTAATAATAAGAAGAGCTAATTCTTATAACTAAAATAACTAAAATGACAGTAAAACTTTGACTTGCGATTGGATGCGAACTGGCCAACTCATAGGATCAGTCACATTTCCGAGCGGGGAATGACTTGTAATTTTTGTAACACTACTTTTTGACGACAGAGTTGTCGCGGACCATTAGTTCTCAGCTAGTGGCGCACGACACCTCAGTAATATAAGACGTGTTTTGGGATCACGCATTTACCAACATAACAAACACTAGATGACCCAAGGATGCAAAGAGTATTCTTGCGTGTACGCAGGGCAATAATATGAAGGTTTCTGAAAGCTGTGTCTTATTTATTTATTTATTTATTTATTTATTTATTTATTTTTGTATAAATGTACGCTTACACCTTGTACCTGATAGCTTATAAGGAACTTAGTTGTTTTTTATACTGGTTTGTTTGTTACGGTAGTCAGTCACCATATACTTTGTTGTAATTGTCAGGATTTAACTTATTTAAAGATAAATAAGGGAGTGGTACCATCATGAATTCTTTTGATCTTTGTTGTTGTTAATTTAAATTCATAAGTAACCCGTTTCATTTGTGTAGGTCGTACTTTACGTGCCACTGCCCTAGCTTGCTGCTTTTGCATTTTGGCAACTAGATCTTTCGCGAGGGTTTTCAATTTACAATCAGTTTAGGATCAACAACTTTAACATTATTATTTTTATTTAGCTTGCGGGATTAGGCCGAGACTAACCCTCCGAACTAGGATAGGTGTTTGCACATTTTTTAAATAAATTTTATTCGAGTTTACATAAGAATGGATGTTATCATTTTACGCTAAGTGTTTCTAGAGTGTGCTTCTTGGGTCCATTCACCTTTCTAGCCATGTCTGCCCGATCGCCCCGGGATGCTGCATCCTCGTGCGCAATGACCTATAGGAAGTACACTCAAGCCTTCTCGGCTTATGCGTCCAGACGGTGAGTTGTCCGGGGAGCCATTACGGTTAGTGGTAACCTAAACAACTCGTCTGACGGGCTCATAACCACCATTAATTATTATTATTAAGCGTATGATGCATACAAGGCATTAATTATTATACAGTATACAGGGTCTTTCATATAAACTAAGAACGGCAAGCGGCAGTTTTGTTATTCGCTGCTGCGGTGGCCTTGGCCGAGCCTGTGGCGCGCCATGACCCTCTGTTGTACTATTAAAAGCGCGCGCATAGTACATACGAGGGCCTTTTTTATTTTTAGAAGTTCCGATGGACTGTATAAAAACAACAGATTGGCATACCGAAATGATTTTACTACTAAATGTTTGCTTGTTTTATTCTTATGCCCCAACATAATCGCCAAATCGGTTGAAACATTTGTCGTATCGTTACACCAGATTTCCAATGCCCTCGGCAAAATATTCTGCCGCCACTGAGGTGGGCACGTCTGGAGAGTCTCCTGAAGTTTTTCCTTTTTGGCGTGGCGTTGCCACCCAACCATAACTTCAATTCTCGAAAAAGGTGAAAATCATTCACGACCACACTGTACCAACGTTACGATAAACTTTTACAAAGAATTAAAGTGTGAAGTTTTGGACCATCTGCCGTTTAGTCCAAACCAGCACTGAATGATTTTCACCTCTTTCGAGAATTGAAGTTATGGTTGGGCGGCAACGCCTCGCCAAAAAGGAAAAACTTCAGGAGACTCTCCAGACGTACCCATCTCAGAGGCGGCAGAATATGTTGCCGTGGGCATTGGAAAGCTGGTGTAATTATACGACAAATTAATGTTTCAATCGTTTTGGTGATTATGT
Source organism: Meconema thalassinum (assembly GCA_946902985.2). Taxonomy (NCBI): domain Eukaryota; kingdom Metazoa; phylum Arthropoda; class Insecta; order Orthoptera; family Tettigoniidae; genus Meconema; species Meconema thalassinum. The sequence goes on from OX336396.1 coordinate 250,452,668, forward strand.
TGAGACATACAGTACGAATGAAAAATGAAAATCCACAGCCTGCTTCCAGTCTCCGACCGGGTCAGGAATGGAATGAATGAAGCCCCCATCTAGCGGCAAGGATATGAAATGTGCCGGCTGCTGAGGCCTGACGCACTCCTCTGGGGCAATGATTAAATGAATGACAGATGAAATGAAATGATAGTGGAGAGTGTTGCTGGAATGAAATTTGACAGGGAAAACCGGAGTACCCGGAGAAAAACCTGTCTGCCTCCGTTTTGTCCAGCACAGATCTCACATGGAGTGACCGGGATTTGAACCACGGACCCAGCGGTGAGAGGCCGGCGTGCTGCCGCCTAAGCCACGGAGGCTCACAGTACGAATAAAACAAGCAAACATTTAGTAGTAAAATCAGTTTGGTATGTCAATCTGTTATTTTTATATAGCCCATCGGAACTTGAAAAAAATCAGCCCTCTTATGTACTATGCGCGCGCTTTCAATAGTACCGCAGGGGGGCATGGCGCGCCACAAGCTCAGCCAAGGCCACCGTAGCAGCGAATAACCAAACTGCCGCTTGCCGTTCTTACTTTATATGAAAGACTCTGTATAAATTTACAAATAAACAATTTTTGGCATTAGGATCCTTCATATATGGGCTGCCAGGTCTTTAACCCATTCAAGTGCTTGTGGAGTGGCGGCATGGAGCTCTTCTATGGTGCCAGGGTACATATATAGAAGGCATTCCTGCACGATGTGCTTGATGGTTTGCACTTCATATCCACATTCACAACGAGGAGAGTCTATCCAACGCCACTGATGTAAGGCTGTTCTAGTTCGAGCAGTGCCATATCGAATTCTGTTGAGACGGGACCAGACAGCTCGAGGGAGATGGAATCCAGGTAGTTTGATGGTAGGATCAAGTACTTCAATTAGGCCACGAGGTGGAGAGGTAGAACATTCAACTTTCCATGTATTTCGGGGGTTGAACGGAGCTGAAGTAAGTTCCATAGCCGTATTGTAGGCTGGTTTCCGTGACTTCAACCTGGATGTAGAAGGTTGATTGACCTCTTGGTGGATTAATGAAAGAATGTTTCCCAAAGTTAGTACGCTGCGGTCGGGTCTTAACTTTATACGGATGATCTGTCCTGCTCATTTAGGTGGGATTTCCCAGACGATTGCTCTGTTCTCCCCATGCTGGCCGATTAGTGTAGAAGTGTTAAACATAGCGAATAGTCTGGATTTCGTCCTTCTTCCAGAGATTCCCACTTTAGTTATTCTATCATTCGAGATACACTACTTCTAGGATTAAAATGGTTGAGCACAAACCTAGCAGCCTTCCTTTGTACCTTCTCCATCTCATTGATGAGCCCTACCTGATATGGGTCCCAAACCACTGAGCCGTATTCCAAGATTGGCCTCGCTATGGTCAAATATCCTAATTCGTTTTCGGTGGAACTACTGTACTGCCTTATATTACCCTCATTAAAAAATGGAGAGATTTGTACACTTTGGGGACGACACAACCCACATGGGTACTTCATTTCGTATTATTCCTTACATGGTTGGTTGGTTCCTCAGTTTAGGGGCTGCGACAACGCGGTCATGTAGCCCCGTGTACTTTGGGTGAGTGTAGAATCTGTCTTATAACCGGTGTTAATTCTGATGGCTGTATTAGTGTGTGTTATGTGTTCTTAATTCAAGTAAGGACTGCAGACATTCGATTTTCAAGTAGTTCCAACTTTTGCTACCAAACGCCACCGTCAAAGAACTTCTGAACATTGTTACTAGATGCCACCGCTGTCGGCTCCTTGCGAAGAACGTTGGAACCTAAGAGCGTTAGTCAAATCTAACCAATAATTTAGCTTCACACAAGTGTAATTAGTGGAAGGTTCTTTATCATGCCATAAATCTATGACATGGGACCACCGGCTTTATTTCCCCTCCGAAGGAAGGCTTACTGAGGGATACTTAACGCTCTTATAAAACACGACGACTTCGGCCGGGTTTGAACCCGCGATCTTGGACATAGAAGCTCAGCATGCTACCAACTACGCCACCAAAGCCGCATTCCTTACATAAAATCCCAAGTATTTGCACGCATCTTCTTCTACAAGAATTTCCGAGCCAATATTATATTGAAAATCATGACTTCGCCCTCTCCTTATTGTCATGAGACTACATTTACTCGTACCGGGTGAGGTAGCCGTGGTCGTTACGGCATGACTGCTGGCAGTCGCTCACATCCGGGAGGCCGGGAGGTACGAATCCCCCCGCTGGCAACCTTGAAGATGGTCTTCTGTGGTTTCCCATCTTTCTTCCAGGCAAATGCCGGGGTTGGTCCCTAACTATAGGCCACAGCCGCTACCTTCCAACTCCTCGTCCTTACATTCCAACTTTCCTCCCCAACGGTACTTGTAGCTCACCCATTGGGTGTCCGTCTCGAAGCAGCTACAAAACTGGCGAGCCGAACATGTCGTCGGACACTCCCGGCGCCAAAAGCCATACGCAAAAAAAAAACTCGTATTTATCTTCATTTTGTTAACCACCCTTTTATGAACCAGGTTGAGTTCAGATTGTAACTGTGCGTTGTCTTGTGAGCTATGAATTTTTCGTGGTCAGGGAAGAGATTGGGAAGGAAGTCGACCGTGGACCTATTGAAAGGAACCGTCCCAGCATTTGCCTGGGGGGTGAAAATGAGAAACCACGGAAAAACATTTTCAGGACGGTCGAGGTTGGATTCGAACCCTTGCTCTCCCAATACCAGCAAGGGACGATTTTCTCGTTAGCCAGTTCACATTGTTTCCGACCAGCCTGTATTTAGATTTATCTGTAAACAAAATTCAAACACTATGTATAGCAATCCTTTTCTCTTAATCTATGATGCATAAAAACCAACAGTGTATAAATAATTATCCCTTCAACTCTGAATTCTACTCGCTGACCGAATTAAACAGAAGTTTCATACAAACTTTCATGCTTCGCCTCAAGCAATATTCAGCCCATTTAACTTTCAGAAAGTTCTCACTTGATTTATACCACAATAATTATCTGAAACAAAGGCGCTGCGCACCTGACTTTGATATGTTTAACGAGCTAAGTGCTGCTGAAAACTGTTTGTCAAAGCTCTCTGAATTGTACTGTAGCACTCAATCAACTCCTTCACCCTCCGCTTCCTTTAGTGCAAGAGATCCAATCTCTCTGTCTGGATGCATATAATAATAATAATTATTATTATTATTACCATTATTACGAGGGCTGGGTTTTTTTTTCTTCTTTATTTGTTTCACCCAAATTTGGGGTAGGCCTACATGAAATCAATCACTTATTATTGTATTGAGCTTTCCTTTTGGCCCAGTATTGCCTCATCCTTTGAGATCTTGCTTCCCTTTCTTCGGCAGAGATGTGGATCGTACGCTTTAGTTTGAGTTTCACTTGGAACCGTTGTTTCTTATCCTTGGTGACCGTATTGGCTGTTTTGTCCCTGAGCATGGTGTCTGTAATTTGGAGTTCCACAAGGTCTTTCTCGGTTTCCTTAAACCAAAGAAGTTTTTTTTTTATTCCGGAAGTGGTCGAAGATCTTTTTGGTTAATCTATTTGAATTCATCCGGAGGATGTGCCCATAAAAATCAATTCTCCGTTTTCTTATTGTGTCCGAGAGTTTTTCAGTTTTTTTGGTAAAGTGTTTCGTTCCTAAAATGGATTAACTTGTTGTTATGAAATTTGGGACCTAAGATTTTGCGTATTATCTTTCTTTCCTTGACCTCCAACCTTTCAAGCGGTCCCTGGGTGGTGAGAGACAATGTCTCGGCTACATTTTTAATTTTTTTATTTATTTATTTTATTATTTTTATTTTTTTACGTTCCTATGGACTGTATAAAAACAGCAGATTGACAAACCAAACTGATTTTACTACTAAATGTTTGCTTTGTTTTATTCTTATGTCTCAACATAATCACCAAAACGATTGAAACATTTGCTGTATTGTTACACCAGCTTTCCAATGCCCTCGACAAAATATTCTGCCACCACTGAGGTGGGTACGTCCTGAAGTGTTCCTTTTTGGCGAGGCGTTGCCACCAGTGAGGGAAGTGAGGCGGTATGCGCCGGTATGCAATACCGGCACTGCTTTCAAAGTCCCAATGGCATACCGTCACTGCTTTCAATGTCAAATAGCATACCGCCACTGAAAACCAGTGCATCTTAAATTTGTTTGCGCATAGGAATTAATATAATTACTTTTCATGATCATTCATCCACTGGTACCAAGCTACCTTCACCGATAAACATTCGCCTGTAGACATCGCCAATATAGAACCGTGCGTTCCTTTTTAAAGCGAACCCATAAAGCGCTTCAGCATCGCTGCAGTTAACTAGAAACTGGAAAAAAAAGAACGGCCATGGCCGTCCATGCAGCAAAACTCATAAAGCGAGATCTTATACGGATGCTAATTATATGTCAGTAACAAACAAACAAAAATTTATTTAGTTCCCCACTTCACTCATTTAATTTTATTTATCTATATAGCTTAAATAATAATTCACGCATATATTCTTCAAGTGAAAAATAAAATTTATTACTTAAGCATGATGCAATTCTGAGTGAATAGAACAATTTCCTGCATATCACGTTACGTTGTAAGGGAGGGGTATGCTTTTTTGAAGTTGAGGTATGACAGGGAAATATCTTCGGATAGTATACCGCCTCTGGTTTTTTCCCACTTCCTCCACTGGTTGCCACCAAACCATACCTTCAATTCTCGAAAAAGGTGAAAATCATGCAGTGCTGGTTTGAACTAAACGACAGATGGTCAAAAACTTCACGCTTGAATTCTTTGAAAAGTCTATCGTAACGTCGGCACAGTGCGGTCGTGAATGATTTTCACCTACTTCGAGAATTGAAGTTTCGTATTCCTTTCAGAATCAAACAGAATTCGATGAGTTGAAGCGTAAGGACCAACGAGCTAGAGAAAGGTATATAGAGTGGAAATGGCGCCGCCATATTTGAAGAAGGTTGAACTTGCAGCCGCCATGATATACCCTGTCAAGAGGGTGGGAGGCAGGGAGGGAGAGGCGTGACTAACCAGGCGTAAGATTAGGCCTACGTAAGGCCTGACAATTTAATTTGTACATTGAACGAAAACTAACACAATCATCTTACAAGACAATAAGCTACGTTGCTTATGCACAGTACATTGCATGATTCCATTCTCCTTTAAAAATAAAACGTTTTGTGTACAACTGACGCACCTGTTGACCTCTCACATTGAGCTTTATTTCTGCAGAAGTGTGAAGCCTGCATTTATAATACTGTTTCACAATTCGCTCGATGAGTGAAGCATAGTGAGGCTTTTCCCCAGGTTCAGTAGCTGTAAATAGATGGTCAGATTTCAGAAACAGATAACCCGGCAGCATATCATAGATATCTGTCTGCAACTTCAGCATGAGATTATTCGTGTTCTTTCGCAACATACTGTCATTATTCCTGATGACCCTCTCAGCTGTTTTACATAATTTCACTACATCATTTGATGGATTCAAAGGGCACTCTTTCACGTCTTTCTCTTTAATAACTCCTTCTTTCTGAACATCTTGACCTGATAAAAGCACTTCTAGGCATTCAATACAAGTAAATTTTTTTAGACACTTGGCGAACGACACTTCCTGCTATGTAATGAACAACATTTCCTACATTCAAGCTCGGTGAATTATAATGTGCACAGTAACCATGATCTGTCTGTCAGCATAGTATCGTCCTTCCCATTGACACCATGAATATTTGCTGTTGCAGTTGTCACAAGTAGGTCACACTCATTAGGCTTACAGTTGGAATTCATGGATGGGTGTACCCTCGCAATTAAACACGTTCTATTAGCTGAATTAAATTGTACTGCATTTGGATCATTTCTATTCCCACTTCTGGAGCGAATAGAAGAAAAAAATAGCTCTTAAGTGATCCTGACTCAATCTGCGTGTTAATAAGTATCTCAGTACAGAACTTTGTCCCCACACGTATGTTTCTGCTAGTTGTATCACACTTAAGAGATCAATAATCAAACCGTATATTGGCATCTTTCTGCTGGAATCGCAAATAAGCTTTCCATCTGAAATTTCTGAGAAGAAAGAAAGAAAGAAAGAAAGAAAGAAAGAAAGAAAGAAAGAAAGAAAGAAAGAAAAAATAAAAGATTAGTAAAGCCCGTTACGTTTCCCATAATTAGTTCAAAACAACAAACTAGAGAAAGTATACCTCGTTGGCTTACGAAGATTGATATTTGAACAATATATTTTATTTTATAGCTTGCCACGGTGGGTGAGTGGTTATCGTGTCGGATTACTAACCCCAAGCTTACAGGTTCGTTCCTGGCCATGGTAATTGATTTTTGAAAGGCGGCAAAAATCACGATACACATGTCATACGATTTTGGCATGTTAAAGAACCCATTTGAATTCAGTAGGCCGTGTTCATAATGGCAAAATTAATCTCGGGATTTTCCGGCAAAACAAAGTTCCTCATTTCTCTACTAGAAAGCGCTATAATGTCAAGGAGCTTAGTTATCTAACCTCCTTGACTTTCATAGTGCTTCAAGGAACAACGAAATTCGACATGCAAGCTACCCTCTGGGTGTCAAATAACAAAGCTTGCACCCGGCACCCGATGCCATACGATAGTATTATTACCGTAATTATGATTATGGCTCACAACTATCTTTGCTTAAATTTTAAGACAGCCTAATATATTTACCTACTGATATCAAGGTCTTCTGCAACAATGCTACCATATCTGAATGCGAGTGTTCTGTAGTTTCCTGGAAACTACGCTTCTTCGGCGAAAATCTACAGGCCTGCTTCTTCTGCAGATGTGCAGGAAAATTGAAAATTGTAGGTACTGCATTAGCTAGTAGACGTCGCCTTTCATATATATATATATATATATATATATATCTTCAAAGTGTAGAGAACAAGTTAAGCTGTATCTCGTGGGGTGCCATTTATTGCTTTTCATGTTGACAACCCATTGTTTTGTTAGTTCCTGGTTCTGGAAAGGGAATCTGAAATGTAAATATCACACAAACTTAAACTGCTGCATCACGTTTTCGTAAAGGGTCTACCTCATTAATTTATGAATTTGGATGACATTTCTTACCTGAAATATTACACTCCTGTTGTCTTATAACTTCTATTCGTACAATTGAATGACGAACACACTGATGGCATGGTCAATGTATTTTTAAATAAATTTCATTCAACACATGTTCCCGCTCAACGTGAAAAATCACAACAAGCTCTTGTCAGACGACGTTCTGAATCATGGCCGCCTTAACTCAAGTTGCCTCCGCCCAGAGCGCTGCTACGCGGCTCCTTGCCTCTCTATATACCTTTCTCTAGCTCGTTGGTAAGGACCTACTCAACAGTTACTTACATTATTGGCAATTTTCAACAAAGCACGTTTTCCATTTGCATTTGTAGTTTTGAGAAAGTTGTTTATTGTTGCTGTTGTTGTTATTGTTTCATTTGAGGGGCTTGGACATCGTGCTCATTTAGCTCCGTGTACTTGGGTGTGTGTGTATAATTATTTATTTCATATTTTATGTATTTATTTGTGTATTTGATAACCTGTCTTATTGTGGTGTTTGTAGTAGTGTGTGTACAGTATTTGTATTTCAGGTGAAGATTACGAAGGAGTTGGCCGTGGCCTTACACCAGGAATCATCCTAGCATTTGCCTGGAGTAGAAGTGTGGAATGGGGGGGGGGGCTACGGAGAACCACTTCCAGGATGGCTGAGGTCAGAATCGAACCCACCTCTTCACAGTTTTACCTCACGAAGCTGAGTGTACTCCTATCCAGCACTCATGAGGCAAACACTGAGAAGAGGCGGATTCGATTCCTACCTCAGCCATCCTGGAAGTGGTTTACCGTCGTTTTCCACTTCTACTCCAGGCAAATACCGTACCAGGATGTTGCCTAGTTTAAGGCCATAGCCGCTCCTTACCCAAATCTTACCATGATTACAAGTACACACACTAGTACAAACATAACAGTGACACAGGTTATCAGACAATTTCTACACGTACCCAAGTATACGGGACTACATGATGACGATGTCGCAAAGTCCTTTAAGAAACAACCAAAAACAATAAGCTGTTAGTTATAACTCTTCTGTCGATCAACAAGATTTGCCCAATTGTAATGGGTGTTCTAGGGGGCAAATTTCATTTTGTGGAGTAGTGACTATCATTCTTGGCTGTCACCGCATAAGTCTAGGTTTGAGTCCCACTGAGGTCTGACATTTTATAACTTTCATTAGGTTCCTAATAGCTTGGTTGATTGGTTCCTCAGGTTAGGGGACTGCGACAACGCGGTCATGTAGCCCCGTGTACTTTGGGTGTGTGAATAATCTGTCCGATAACCGGTGTTAATTGTCATCATCATCATTTTCCATCTCCAGTTTCTCGGGTGTGGCCCGATCTCGGTACATCATTTGTTCTTGGACATCGTCCCAGCTAAAACCATTATTCTCCACCTCTGATCGAACTGTCTCTATCCATAGTCTCCTAGGTCTTCCTCTTGGTCTCTTCCCTCTGACATCCAGGTACATTAACAGACACTAAAACAAATGAAGAGGTAATTCAGGTGTTTTTTTAGAGTATGGCTTTTAGTGCCGGGAGTGTCCGAGGACATGTTCGGCTCACCAGTTTGTAGCTGCTTCTATGCCGACAGCCATGGGGTGAGCTACAAGTGCCGTCACGTGTGGAGTGTTGTCTGGGGAGGAAAGTTTGAATGTAAGGGCGAGGAGTTGGAAGGTAGCGGCTGTGGCCTATAGTTAGGGTCCAGCCCCGGCATTTGCCTAGAAGTTAGATGGGAAACCACAGAAGACCATCATCAAGGTTGCCGGCGGGGGAATTCGAATCTTCTCGCCTCCCGGAGGTCAGTGACTGCCAGCAGCCACGCCGTAACGACCACGGTTGTAATTCAGGTAAGGACTGCAGACGATCAATTTCTAGTAGTTCCTACTTTTGCTAACAAATGCTACAGTCAACGACACCTAGCCGTGAACTTGGCTACTAGGTGCTACTGCGACTGGCACCTGGCGGTGAACGCTGGAATTAATAGAGCGTTAATCAAACCTAACCTACAAATTTTGCTTCACACAATTGTAAATTGTGGGAGGTTCTTTTACAGTACATGCCATAAATCTATGGCATGGGCCTGCCGGCTTTACTTCCCCTCCGAAGGAAGGCATTCTGAGGGATTTTAACGCTCTTAAAAATCCGAAGACTTCGGCCGGGTTTGAACCCACGATGATGGGCATAGAAGCTCAGCAAGCTACCAACTACGCTACTGAAGCCGCCATCCTAATAGCTTGAACACCTTCATTTCTCATTAATACGATCGTGAAAATCTAATTCTTGGAATTTGGCTGATTTGTTCCAAGCATCTTTTGAGCAACAGAAGAAAATAGAACTCACCCTGAAGTTTAAAATGTGATAGTTAGAATAACTTGGCTTAAAATCGCTGCAATAATCCTCCTTTCTCCACTCCACTTCTAGGTTACTTTGAATAAACTTTTAATCCTATTACTTGTGATTTTGTGAAAATCTTCTTTCAACTTCATGAATTAATTATCTCATCCATACAGTTCAGTTAATCACTTCCCACTCGCTGTCATCAACTTTCTCTCCTCGTGGTGGAAGCTCTTGCCCAATGTCAGCAGATGATCTCGTCAGGCAGGTGGACGCGCGATTACTCATAATAATATCCGCTTATATGCCACATGGCAGTGGATGGATGGCTGTGAAAATTAATAAATGTAAAACAAAAAATTGGAATGCAGCCGAACGAATTCAAAAACCCCTATGGACGTAAAATTGGCAGGTGAAAATCTAAAGTAAGTAGGAGACTTCTGTTACTTAGAAATCAAAATAACCAGTGATGGACTAAGCAAAGAGGATATAAAAAGTAAGTTAGTGCAGGGAGGAAAGCATTCACACAGAAACGGAATCTGTTGACATCAAATACTGTATATAGATTTAGGTATTAGGAATTCATTTTTGAAAGCCTTCGTCTAGAGCGTGGCGCTCTATGGAAGTGAAACTTGGACTGTTCCAGCAGCAGAAAAGAGGAGAATGATGAAGATCAGATGAGTAGATACAGCAACAAATGAAGTGGTATTAAGACGAGTGGGAGAGCAGAGATGTGTCTGGCTAATGCTAATGAAGAGGAGATAGGTTGGTAGGACAAATACTAAGACATCCAGGAATAGCAAACTTAGTTATGGAAGGAAGGGTCGAGGATAAGAACTGTAGGGGTAGGCCAAGGTTAGAATATGTTAAACAGATTGCCTCGGATGTAGGGAGTGGTAGCTACTGTATGTAGAGATGGAACGATTAGTTCAGGACAGGGAAGCATGGAGGGTTACATCAAACCAGTCAAATGACTGAAGAATCAAACAACAACCTATGCCAATCAGGCAGGGGGCGGGGTGGCGCAGCGGTCAAGCTGTATGCCTCTCACCAAGGCGACCGGGTTCGATTCCCGGTCAATGCATGTGAGATTTTCGAAATGAAATGCCATGTCCTGTGGTTCGGATTCCGCGTAAAAAGGAGGTCCCGTGGCTCATGATCGCGAGATTAACAGTCACGTTAAACCGCAAGCTTCGAGCTTCTTTCCAAGCAGGCAGAGACTTGTCATGACCTCATCATAACAATATCACATTATCACTGGGTAATTTGCTTCCAAAGTAGCAGAAGTCTCCTACTTCCTTGAGCTTTTCACCTGCTAATTTGACGACAATAGGGGTTTCCGATTTCTTCCAGCTGCATTCCATTATTTTTGTTGTACATTTACTGATTTTCAAATGCAGATGACACCACCTTGGTTGCTGAAAGCAAGGAAGAGCTCGAGGATATCATTAAGAAAGTTAAAGAACAGAGTGAAACCATGGGCTTGTACTTGAATATCAACAAGACAAAACTACAGGGTCTTTCATATAAAGTAAGAACGCCAAGCGGCGGGTTTGTTATCCGCTAGTGTGGTGGCCTTGACCGAGCTTGTGGCGAGCCGTGCCCCCTGCTCTAAGCGTGTGTACAATCCTCTATGAAATATTACCTTATAAAAGTTGCTGGAAGTGTCGTCCTTCCTGGGTTATACAGGCATTGTATCTGGTAACCACATTTTGGCTGACGCGAGTGAGTCATGCCACTGTATTATTTCTGATTTTTTATTTTGTGTTTTTTATTGAGCACTGAACCAATAGTGTCAAAGTTATTTACAATTTCGTGAATCTGTGCTAGTGAAGGTGGCACTTCATCAGGAAATTGCTGAACAAATGCATCACGTACCCGCCGAGCCGAATCGTAATTAAAATAAATTTTACATACAAAAATACGATGTTGCAATGATAACTGTCGCAACATGTTAGCAGCTGAGGTTCAGACTGGCGGCTGACAACACCTGCACGCTTATTGCAAGGTCAAGTTTGTACCATGCGCGCGCTTTCAATACTACAGCAGGGGGCCGTGGTGCGTCACAAGCTCGGCCATGCCGGCTTCAGCAGCGAATGACAAAACCGCCGCTCACCGTTCTTACTTTATATGAAAGACCCTGTAATGACAACAGGTTTACCATCAAACATTATGATATTATAGATAATAAGTTAATAGTTTCTGTTTGTTGGGATCAACCATTAGTAGTAGTGGCTCAAGCAGTCAAGAGATTCGCCGAAGACTTGCCCTAGGAAGAGCAGCTTTTACAGGCCTGGATAAGATCTTCAAGTGTTCCGATGTTTCTTTGCCTACTAAAATTAGAATAGTTAAGGCACAAGTCTTTCCAATAGCTACATATGGTTGCGAAAGCTGGACCATAAGGAAACGAGATAGGAAGTATATTGATGCTTTTGAGTTCTGGTGTTGGAGAAGGATACTGCGTATTCCTTGGACAGCCAAGAAGACAAATGTATTGGTGATTCAAAAAATCAAACCAGATTTGTCTTTTCAAGCATTGATAATACGTTTACAGCTGTCATATTTTGGACACATTATGAGGCGTTCTGATTCGTTGAAAAAGACAATTATGCTTGGAAAGGTGGAAGGGTCTCGGAGACGAGGGCGGCCAGCATTGAGATGGATCGACTCCATCAAATCCAACATGAATATGTCACTGAAGGATCTGAAGTATATGGTTGAAGGCCGAATCATATGGAGACAGTCCATCCATGCAGTCGCTAGGAATCGACGCCGACTTGATGGCACCTGATCATCATCATCATCATAGTCTATTATTCCACTGTCTTATTTAGGCATTCTTCTCTAAATATTTAGATAATTTGTATATTAACTGCGTTATAAGGGTGACCTCTATCTTCCTCCCCTTAAAACAATAATAATCCTCATCCCGACCCATGGTTGGTTGCTTCCTTAGTTTAAGGGCTGCGACAACGCGGTCTTGTATCCCCGTGTATTTTGGGTGTGTGTAGAATTTGTCTGATAATTGGTGTTTGTGTTGGCTGCATTAGTGTGTGTTATCTGTGATTCAGGTAGAAGGACTGCAGACGATTATTTTTTCAAGTAGTTCCTACTTTTGCTACCAAATGCTACCGTCCACGACACCTAGATGCGGACGTGGCTACTAAGTGTCATCGCAGTCAGCACCTGGCGGCGAACGTTGGAAGTTATAGAGCGTTATCAAACTAACCTACAAATTTTAGCTTCCACAAATGTAGTGAGTGGAAGGTTCTTTCTCATGCCACAAATCTATGAAATGGGACCGCCGGCTTTACTTACCCGCCGAAAGAAGGCATAAAGAGGAATTTTTAACGCTCTTAAAAATCCGATGACTTCAGCTGGGTTTGAACCCGCAATCTTATGGCATAGAAGCTCAGCATGCTACCAACTAAGACACCGAAGCAGAGGGTCCCGACCCAGTCCGAACGTAACATAAAACCTGAGTCACATATATCTTAATATGGCTTGGGAACTTTGGTGAATAAATTCCCAAGCGGGGCTTAATAACTGAGGAAGGCGCTGTGTTTGCTAATGAGTTCAGTCTTTCAAGGAAATTACATTAATTAACGTGTTAGTCATTGTAAGAACTCAAACAAACCTCTTCCTGCACTGTGACGTATATATCACTGTTCCCATGGTTACCGTTCCGTTCTGCTTTCGTTATGAATAATTGTGAAGTGAAGTCACGCTGCAAACTCATGGAATTCAAACCAAGCTATTTCTTGATTGACTGACTGGCAATATTGACTACTGTGACATTGTTCTCACTGACGCAAATCATGGACGAACAGTGAAACTTCAAGAAACATTGAACTCTTGTCTTCGGTTTGCTCTTAATCTAAGATACGATGCCCACATAACCCCAAGCTACAGAACTCTTTCTTGGTTAAAATTGCAATGTTGATGACCCATGATCACAGAAACCTTGACAGAGCTTTGAAAGGTTTATGAAGCATTAGCTGTACCCGGCATGCGTTGCAATGCCAATCAAAGACAGTGTTGGCGTTGTGATTTTGTTTGTTGAAGTGCTTTTGGATGCACAATATCTTTTTTTTTTATTCTTTCGTTAACTGCCTCTAAACTATTTACTAATTCAGAAACATTCGTGGGAGCGTGCACAACAACTCACTAAAGTTTCATCGCAATCACATTAATGGTATATGAACGCATACGGGACTTTGTTGGAACGATTCGCACGCCGCTACTCATTTGTTGAATCTACTCGTGCGCTACCTATTGTAAAATGGATTTACTAAGTCAGAAACCTTCGCAGGAGTGTAAACAACAACTCACAAAAGTTTCGTCGCAATCGAATGAATGGTATATGAACACATACGGGACTTTTTTTGAAACGTTTCGCGCGCCGTCACTCATTGATCGAAACTACTTTGCGCTACCTCAGAACACACATACAAACTATTATGAAACAATCATTTTTTATAGAGTTTGTATCATTTTTATTTGAACCCTGAACCAGATTTCAAATTATAGTCAAATAATTAATTAGTTATAAACTTTATAATAAAGTACTTTTTTTCTTCAAAAAGTCCAGTGTTGTATTCTGTAAGTAAGAAACCATTAGGGGTATACATGTTTTGGTGGCTCAGTAGCTGCAATATATTAAGGTAACACTGTGTAAAATAAGGTATGTATAATTTGTAGGGTCATGGGGCCAAGCTCTCTGCTGACTCCGTAGACGCGTGGGTTCGAGTCCCACCGTCGGCCGTCCTTGAAATGGTTTTCCGTGGTGTCCCATTTTCAACACCAGGCAAATGCTGGGGTGGTACCTTCTGACAGGCCACGGCCGCTTCCTTCCACATCCTTGCCCAGCTTCATTCATCTTCATCAATTCCATCTCTCATCTCGAAGCGCAGGTCGCCCACGGACGTCGACAAGAAAGACCTGCACTCGGCCTCTCAGGAGACCACACGACAAAATATATCTGTAATAGTTACTAAGAAAATATGCCAAATATTTTTTTAAGTCATTTTCGGGAAATCAAGTTCGAAGTTTCACATGCTGTCAACTCACATATGGAGGCTAATTTGCCCACCACAAATATTACATGATACACCATCTTGTAAACCTTGTTCTGAGACACTCAAATCTAATAAAACATAACCTAAATTTATATGATCTCCCTTATGAATAAACTAGCAACCCACCCTGGCTTCGCCCGGTATCTTTAACGGTTTACCCAGCGTAAGCTTAAAAGGCGCACGGACGACAGGTCTCAGACGCAATTCAGAAAAGCCGAGGTGAACAGGGAAACTCCAAACACATTATACTCTTCTCTGAAGTCTTAACTCGACATTACTCGACAGTTTGATGCTGGCCGAAGCTGGGGTGATAGGCTCACTCGCTCCGAAGCTAGTAAATTAATTTTCCACTGAAATAAGATTATTTGAAGAAATGAAAAAGTAAATACACTTATAGTTGGCGATGTATTAAAGATAGAGATATGCTGTCCCGGACCTATTTGTAGAACTTTTCATGCTGAACAATTCTTACACTTATAGTACCGGTATGTAGATATTTTAAAGGTTTACCCAGCGTAATCTTAAAAGGCGCACGGACGGCAGGTTTTTTTCGACTCGATTCACTGAAATCGTTACTGCTCGGCATTTTTTGGTCATAAATGAATGTTTTTCTACAGACATTTTCCTGGAGAAATCCTTTACAGAATGGTGAAAACCGCATCAAAATTCATCCAGAGGTTCTCGAGATTACCCGTTACACCCAAAAATCAGGGTCTATGTTTTATACTATGTAGAGATCAGTATTCTTTGTTTCCAAGTTTCGTCTTCGAAGCACTAGTGGGCGTATGCATATCGTCTGCACTATTTATATTAGATTCGAATTCAGCACTAGATTCAGTTTTAAGTCAAGCATGTGCAACCAACAAAACACCACAACATTGATTTACACAGTGTATCCAACCTCATGAAATCAAGGAAAATATAGCTTCTAGATTGGATATTTCCAGACAATCATATATTTATGAAGGTCATTGCAGAACAACTAGATTTTATTTTATTTGCACTTATGACTTTGAAATGATAAATTATACACTTCCAATTGGAATCATTCAACAAACAATATATCAAATTGTTGAGGAGAGTTCAAATATTATAAGGATATAACTGAAGAATGCCACTTGTTGGCCAATTTTAACTTACTCCCCTTAAACCTGATGAACGCCGTAAACTTCACTAACTGACATCCATCTATCGATAAAAGCACCCCCACGTACAGGTCATCGAAATGTAGTTTCTTGTCTTCATATCATAAACGAAACATTCGATCTGGCTCTTCCCTGACCTCGCCATCCCCATCTACCACTCATCTACTCTATGTTCAACTGTCCTTTTTCTTATGTGGGTCCCAACTATGGGATTCAACTCCTGCCGATATCAGAAATTGTAAAACAAAGAAATGTAAGGCCGCATGCCAAAATTACCTTGTTGAATAACGTGCAGATAGGACGTATGACTGAGCTAGGGTGATATTTAGGAGGTATTATAGAAAGGTTTGTGCCATTGTGGTTAACTGATTATTATTATTATATTATTATTATTATTATATTATTATTATTATTATTATTATTATTATTATCCTTTTTTGATGTGTGACATCTTTCCGCTCGGTTGCTGGATAGTTTTGTGGGAGTGATTTTGAAAATTGGGGACGGAAGTGAATCGGGCGGAAGTGGATCGAACGGAAGTGAAGACGCACTGCCAGAAAAATGGGACGGAAGTGAATCGGGCGGAAGTGGATCGAACGGAAGTGGATCGGACGGAAGTGAAGACGCACTGCCAGCTGGATGTACAATTGGAAATGTGTGTATTGGGAAAAAGGCAGTGTGTGCTCTGTAGCGCGAGAATATTATGGTAATACAGTAGGCAGTGCATTTAGCAGGCACTGGTTTGACGAGCACAGTGGCAAATGTTTCACCGACTTTCATTTGTCATTGAGCAGTTTATGAAGCTTCACGTTCAAGGTTGAATATCACATGGGGTAGGACAAAGATGACATTTAAGTAAGCGGCATTATTGTCAAGCTGTGGGTGAGTAGTCAAATATTAAATGCATAACAGAATGTTGTTATATGAGTGGAATAAAAGCTGTATTTTCATCATATGTGAGACTAGGTCATTTCATGATTGTAGGAAGCCATGTTTTGATTGTTTACGACGAACTGTATGAGAGCCTTGAGAATAATGAATGTTATAGTTACTGAGGCAAGTGCTCACAGTATTTGAGAGTACTGTCGACGTTGTGTGTCACTTTGTTATTATGAATTATTAATGTAAAAGGAAGGAAGCTTGTAGTTTTGCGTGTCCTTTAATCTCACGATCATGATCCACGGTACCTCCCTTTTACGTGGAATGCGAACCACAGGACATGGCATTTCAATTCGAAAATCTCACATGTATTGACCGGGAATCAAACCCGGTCTACCTTGGTGAGAGACTAACAGCTTGACCGCTGCGCCACAAATGTGACAGTAGCATATCTCCAATTCAATCTATACATTCATCATAGTACCAGTATGAAAATGGAGTGTAAATTAACATTTTAAGAATGTCCAAGCTGTCTAGTATACGAGTAGGATAACATGTCAGATGTTACACATCATATGAGACTACTGTAAGACTCCTATCTTTTATTTATTTATTTATTTATTTATTTATTTATTTATTTATTTATTTATTTATTTATTTATTTATTTATTTATTTATTTATTTATTTATTTATTTTTCGCAGGCGCTTACACATTCACAGCATATTTTCTGGAAAGAAAACATTTTCAGTCCCAGATATACTGTACATCATAAGGAGCAAATTCTCGGTGACTGCATTCAGTAGCAGCTTTTCACTTTTCCCTCACTCCTTCAGGCCTGATTGTCCAAGAACAGCCTTATCATTATTATTATTATTATTATTATTATTATTATTATTATTATCCCGGCACTAAAAGCCATACGCTAATAAATATATATATACCGGTATTATTATTATTAATATTATTATTAATGCACCACATCGGTGCTATATTGTACAAAGCGATGTCTCTTCTAGTTTTGGTGCCTCTCAAAGGATTATAAGGAAATAATTCAAAAGGTACCCGGGTTTATGAACATCTTGTTCTAATCTGTGCTTCACACAATGATCAGTTGTTTACGTTAGACGCTACAAGATTGCGCCACGCAAAGGATAACATGGTGCTTGTAGTTCGCTATTTCATCACTAGTTAGCGTTGGGGTGTAAAGCTTGAATGGGCCTCGCCTCAGCGAGCGCTTCGCTTTCTCAGAATACAGGCACGGATTCAGCACCTTCGTTTGAGATAGAGCCCTGCGCGTTATCCGCATTCGCACGTTTGTTATCCGAATCTACTGACATTACAATCATATTTTTTATTTGATAAAGCATAAATTACTAAGGCAACATATATTTAGACATTTGAGGAAAACGTTGTTCCCTTAGGCTCTGTGTGTCATGTGCTATGTTTAAAATGAATGTTATACAGCCAGAATTGCAACCCTTTCCTGTTCAAAGTGTTCATTATGCTTAATGACATAATTTCAAGTCGCCTCCGTTGCGTAGTGGTCAACGTGGTTAGCTGCCGCCCCGAAGGTCCGTGGTTCGATTCCCGGCTGCCACGAAATTTAAAAAGTGGTATGAGGGCTGGTACGGGGTGTACTCAGCCTCGGTTAGTCCAAATGAGTAGAGGGGGTTCGATTCCCACCTCAGCCATCCTCAAAGTGGTTTTCCGTGGTTTCCCAATTCGTCTTCGGGCAAATGCCGAGTCACGGCCGCATCCTTCCCTCTTCCTTGTCTCTCCCTCCCAATCTTCCCATCCCAAATGAGGCCCCTGTTCGCTTTGCATGTGAAGCCGCCTGGGCGAGGTGCTCGTCCAGCCTCCCCAGTTGTATCCCCCGGTCAGATGTCTCAGCTCCAGGACACAGTCCGTAGTGGCGGAAAGCCTACCTGGAGAGTAAAATGACTAAATAAAAAAATAAAAAATTAACATAATTTCAATGCGATTAGCTTAAATCATCATTTTACATTTGTCGTGGAAAAAAAAAAGAAACATCCTGGTCCTAATAATGATATTAAACAAGTTCGGATTGTATTCTAAAAAGTATCCGCAAATCGTCTCCAAACATTATCCGCAGCTTATCCGCTATCCACACAACCATGCAAACTATATCCGCATGGTGAAACTATTGCGGATATCCGCATCCGCACCGGGCATTAGGGATAGGCGATAATATATGCAATCATTTCTTGTGGACGTTGGTATAAAAGAACAATTTAATAGGGAAAATTTAGCTTTAATTTCTTTTAAATATAATAATCACATAGCCTATACATTAATTTCATCTTATAAAATAAGAGTCTGCCTCGTTGCGTAATGGCTGGCACCTTTATAGCAAACTACAAGCACCTGGCCATCCTATGCTATCCACAAAATAAAAGTTACATTTCAAAAGATAACTGCTTTTATAAAAAGCTACTCAAATTCAAAGAATTAATCTTCAGACCAATAATTTGAAAGTGTTTCTACTTATTTTTTTTACATCAAAAGTTGGTTGTCTGAGCAGCCTGAAAATATTCCACAATTTCAGATAAGTCTCTACATCGGATTTGTAGCCTACTTTTCACATTTTGCAAAAATGAGGAAAAAGTAGACTGATGAGATCGATCCGGGCAAATGTGAGTATGTCTGTCTGTCTGTCCTTCTGTCTGTATGCATGTCTGTATGTATGTCTGCCTCTCTCTGCGCGCGCGTGTGTGTGTGTGTGTGTGTGTGTGTGTGTGTGTGTGTGTGTGTGTGTCCTATCAATTCCTAAACGGCTGCAGCAATCGAAAGCAAATTTGGTATGAGTAAAGATCTATACTACAACATATATGACTATGCGTATTCTTAAGAGCAACCGGGGCTGCCAACGGTTAATAAAGGCTGTCACTATTTTTTTTATCCTTATATATCAATACATCTGAAAGTATGCAAGCCAACAGCTCTAAACTATGCACACGTATAGTACCTATAGTAGCTACTTTACATAGATTAGTTTGCGGAGGATGACTGTTTGTTGACGGTATCGTAATTTCTAAGTGCTATTATATTTGCATGCGTTGCAGCCAATGGCCATAACTGATGGTTGGTTGGTTCCTTAGTTTAGGGGCTGCGACAACGCTGCCATGTAGCCCCCTGTACTTTGGGTATGTGTAGAATCTGTCTGATAGCCGGTGTTAATTGTGATGACTGTATTATCGTGTGTATCTGTTTTAATTCAAGTAAGGACTGCAGACATTGAATTTTTCCAAGTAGTTACTAATTTTGCCGCAAAACGCCACCGTCAACGACCAACTAGTCCAGAACTTAGTTACCAGATGCCACCGCAGACGGTGCTTGACGGCGAACGTAGGAACCTAAGAACGTTAGTCAAATGTTTAACCTACGAGTATATATACTGCTCAAAAAAATTAAAGCACCACTTTTTTCAATGGCCACCAAATTTGGAAAGTTGACTGCACAAGGTCGAAATCTCAGTATGACGTTTGCCCCGACGCCTACCAAGCACATGCTTCAGCACAACTCCCCAACTTATGTAGTTTCGGGATAGCGCCCCCAAAACCAGCCCATTTTTGAAAACCGTAAATTGAAGTTTGCGAAAAACGCTGTAGGACTTGTCGCAGGTTGCCAAAGCAGTCGAAAATGAATGAGTCTTGCTCTTAAGGTTCCACGAACTCGTTGAAATCGTTACATTTGACGTTTGGGCATTTTCAACCCCCTTCATCATCCCCTAAACATGGACTACCATTGGGGGCGCCTGAGAAGGTACCGGATATGTTTAACCACCTGAAAACCTGCACACCGTCCTCAGTTGCTGATTGCAGTAAATTCTTAAGGCCTCCGGCAATGTTCACCCCTCCTAACACCCTCAACTGGCAAGGGACCAAACCACCCCGTCTTGATTCACCCCTAAGGAAGGTTTAAATCGAGATTTTTATCAGTGCTGCTAATGGGGGGGTCTTCCCCTAACGTTTCAAAAGAGGACCTGCGCCTGTGTCGCCACCCCTTCCCCTGCAACCCCCGTTTGTATGATTTTTCGAATCAGGCCCTTTTTAAGGGCTGAAATGAGGTCGTAATCGCTGAAAGGGCTGTAAAGGTCCTTAGAAGTAGTGGTGGCACGAAATCAACCCCTTCCGATGTTTGATTGACATTCCATCCCCCAAAGTTGACATTTTTGCACCCTCAACCCTCCCTGTCTGGACGCGTAACGCGTCATGGCAGAGTTTTCAGAGTTGGATCAAAATGAAGCTTATGGCCTGAAATGGAGCCCAAAACAGCAGGTTGGATGGAAATTCATCAGTAGGGTGGGAAACGGGACCAAACAGTTTTCAAAAATGTTAACAGCCTCTAGTAAGTACACCAATGCATAGGCAACCCACATCACGTCATTTTTCTCCCATTGCCAAACTTTGTAACCTATTGCCAATCATAGGCAACCCACACGCACGGACGTGATGTGGGTTGCCTATGCATGGGCGTACTTACTGTAGGCTGTACACTTTTTTGAAAAGTTTGGTCCCGTTTCCCAACCTACCGATGAATTTCTATCCAGCCTGCTGTTTTGGGCTCCATTGCAGGCCATAAGCTTCATTTTCATCCAACTCTGAAAACTCTGCCATGACGCATTACGCGTCCAGACAGGGAGGGTTGGGGGTGCAAAAATTTCGAATTTGGGGGACGGAATGTCAATCATCGATCGGAAGGGGTTGATTTCGTGTCACCACTACTTCTAAGGACCTTTACAGCCCTTTCAGCGATTAAGACGTCGTTTCAGCCCTTAAAAAGGGCCTGATTCGAAAAATCATACAAACGGGGGTTGCAGGGGAAGGGGTGGTGACAAAGGCACAGTTCCTGTTTTGAAACGTTAGGGGAAGACCCCCCCCATTAGCAGCACTGATAAACATCTCGATTAAAACCTTCCTTAGGGGTGAATCGAGAAGGGGTGGTTTGGTCCCATGCCAGTTGAGGGTGTTAGGGGGTGTGGACATTGCCGGAGGCCTTAAGAACTTACTGCAATCAGCAACTGAGGACGGTGTACAGGTTTTCAGGTGGTTAAACACTCCCGGTACCTTCTCAGACGCCCCCAATGGTAGTCCATGTTTAGGGGATGATGAAGGGGGTTGAAAATGCCCAAACGTCAAATGTAACGATTTCAACGTGTTCGTGGAACCTTAAGAGCAAGACTCATTCATTTTCGACTGCTTTGGCAACCTGCGACAAGTCTTACAGCGTTTTTCGCAAACTTCAATTTACGGTTTTCAAAAATGGGCTGGTTTTGCGGACGCTATCCCGAAACTACACAAGTTGGGGAGTTGTGCTGAAGCATGTGCTTGGTAGGCGTCGGAGCAAACGTCATACTGAGATTTCGACCTTGTGCAGTCAACTTTCCAAATTTGGTGGCCATTGAAAAAAGTGGTGCTTTAATTTTTTTGAGCAGTATATAATTTCGCTTCACACAGGTGTAATTAGTGGAAGGATCTTTAACATGCCATAAATCTATGACATTGGACCGCCGGCTTTACTTCCCCTCCGAAGGAAGGCATACTGAGGAATTTTTAACGCTCTTAAAAATCCGAAGACTTCAGCCGGGTTTGAACCCGCGATCTTGGGCATAGAAGCTCAGCATGCTACCAACTACACCACCGAAGCCGCGCCATAACTGAGCATTTTAATTGAACGCCCGTAGGCTCCCCAAGAAGTTCAATTTCAAGTAGTTCCAACTTCGGCTACCAGACGCCACTGTCACTGAAACCCATTGGCGAACGTTGGAACTTGATAGGGCGTTTCTAATCAGCCAAATATAACCTACAAATTAGGCTACACACTACTCGTCAACAGTCTTCCTCTCCCAACTTCGGTGTTAATGAGACCTTATTTTCGGTACAAAACTGGAATGGGACCTTAGCAGAATAATATAGGGAGGGATTTCAAGGGGGGGCCGAGCAAAACATTGCATAGGGGCCCTTAAATCCTCTCGGCGGCCATGGGTGCAACATAAGTAGTGGGGATACACACACCCTACCTCCGTATTGACGTGTACAATAACGATTCTAATGGGGTGAGGGGGTCTCATGAGGCCCGAAACATGTCCCCAGAGGCAATAAATTGTTAATTGCCAGTAATAAATTGTATTGATTGGGCGGAGAACCCCTCACCCCATTAGAATCATTATTAAGTGTTAATCCCCATTTGTTCACTTGCCTCCACGACTTTGTTAGTCAATCGCTGTAAATCTTTTAGACTTTCTGCGAATAACAACGTGTCATCTGCAAATCTTAAGTTGTTTATTATTTTTCCATTAACTTTAATTCCTGCTGTTTCTTCCTCTAAAGCTGCTTGTATTATTTCTTCTGAGTATTGATTACACAAGGGAAATCAGGGGACACAAAAGGAAATTAAGGAAAGCGTACAACAAACTACACAATAGTTATCAGCATACGCTTAAGTTTAAATTATTATATAAAGGGCTAGTCCTCAAAAAGAAGGCTGCTCACGTTAATTACATGCAAAATTAAATTGGGGGAGGGGGTGATGGGTCAAGAAGACATTTTATAGTTACTTCGTAGCATGCTGAACTGCTGTGCTCAAGATAGCGGGCTCAAACCCGGCCGAAGTCGTCGGAGTTTTAAGAGCGTAAAAATTCCCACAGTATGCCTTCCTTCGGAAGGGAAATAAAGCCGGCGGTCCCATGTTATAGATGAATGGCATGATAAAGTACCTTCCACTAATTACACTTGTGTAAAGCTAAATTATAGGTTAGATTTGACTGACGCTCTTAGATGCTAACGTTCAACGCCAGGAGCCAACTGCGGTGGCATCTAGTAACCAAGTTCAGGACTAGTCGGTCGTTGACGGTGGCGTTTGGTAGCAAAGGATGGTACTACGATACTTGAAAATCCAATGTCTGCAGTCCTTACTTGAATTTTAAAAATCCTCTCGGCAAGCCGGAAGGCCGATGTAGATATTACCGGGCAGACTAGGGGATTGGCGAAAATAGGCAGAATATGCAGGTTTTCGTAGAAGGATCAGACCTCATTTATTGCGAGAAAGTATATTACAATTGGAGCTTAATTAACTTTTTTTCGTCTATTTTACATATTTTAACATTTTATTGTCTTATGGGGACGGTAACCTTCTCGTCATTTGGGGTCCCTTCTTATACTAGTGGTCACACTGTCCTTATGCAAGGTATCGACACTGATGTGTAACTATTTAACGGTCTGTTACTTCTTCTCGCAAAACTTTATCCCCCGCAGAGATGTTGGTTGGTTCCTCAGTTTAGAGGCTGCGACAACGCGGTCATGTTGCCCCGAGTATTTTGGGTGTGTGTAGAATCTGTCTGATAAACGGTGTTAATTGTGATAGCAGTATCAGTCTGTAATTCAGGTAAGGACTGCAGACGGTCAATTTCAAGTAGTAGTTCCTAATTTTGCTACCAAGTACAACCGTCAACGCCACCTAGCTGTGAACTTGGCTTCCCACAAAGTCAGATGGAAAATTGAATGTGATCTCATGCAATGGCGTTGTCATGGCAACCTCCGATGGCTCATCCCTCAGCAATTTAGTAGCGTTGTCATGGCAACCTCTGTAGCTCTTGGCATTTTCTTCTAATTCCGAAATCATTTTGCTCATCCCTTGGGGTAATGGTGGGTCATAACAAAAATTCTTTCAGTCAAAAATTTTAGGTACCGTACGTAAATATTAGGGAAATATTGCCCATTTTGTGCGGTTTTAATATAGTGCCTATTAAGAGAGATAATAATGTTTCCCGAAAAACCCACTTTTTCCACCCCTTCGGTCAATGGTTGGTGCTATCAAAAAACTTTTCAAACATAATTGTTGGGCCTTATCCGACACATAGTATGAACTTTGAATGGATTCGATATTTCACATATTAAAACAGTTATAGCGATATTTCATTTTTTCGAAAGAAAAGCCCAGCATTTTCTCCTCCTTCGACTGATTGTGCCCAGTTAACGAACTCGACCGAGATTTTAAAGGGATACATATTATGTAAATAATTAAAAGTGATTGGTGCATAATTGCGGTAGTTATCGTGTCAACAAGAAAGTGATATATATATATATATATACTGAACCCTTACTAATCTGCGATGAATAAGTATTCATGATTTATTATTATTATTACTGATGCCCAGGCAGTACATGTGGAAATTGACAAAGGTGAAGCCAAGGGAGTGTGTTGCAATGATTACCACAGAGGTAGGCTTGGTAGTTATTCTTGAAGACGACCGGGTAAGCCGAGTTCAAGGACAAATTGTGTAACAACGCGGACCAAAATTGGAGTCATTAGGGGATGGTCACGAGTGAGTTTCAACCGACCTAGGATTGAATCACCCAATCAGAGGAGACCACGCCAAAACCACGCGATGGGTGGCGTACCCTGTAAAAAAAAAGGCGCGGAAACGCTCATCTAAAGAACCGCCGATCCGAAATAATTCTGCATAAGCGCACTGAGACGTTTGAATAAAATGATGAAGATTGATACTAGTCCCAAGTTTGTGAGATGAAAACTCTAGAATATTTTTCTTAATTCTCCCCACTCCACCTCATTCTGTCAGTTTCCAATAAATTGATCGAGGAGAAGCTGTTTCGAAGACAACTGTATTGAGCTCTGGTGAGCAAGGGTCACGCCAGTCTACGTCGCGATTTACCGCTCTTATTAATCATACTAGTGACAACTTTATTGAGCTCTGGTGAGCAAGGTTCACGCCAGTCTGCGTCACGATTTTCAGCTCTTAATGGGCAAGACTTTACTAACATTCCATTAGTGCTCACAGCGAGCAAGGTTCACGTAGAGCAGTAGAGATATCTAGCGAGATAAGGACTGCGAGGCAGTCATGTTTAAGACTTGTTTTTCAAGCCAGTGACGATGTGTTTAAAGTGTATAATTTATGTAAATTTTGTATTGTATTTTTCAAGTGATAATTGTGCGTGTGTAAGCGAATGCTAAGCTAGGGAAAGTCTTCGATCATTAATCGCATAGGACATATCGTGAGTGAAAGTAGTAACTCACAGCGATTATAGCCAGGCAAATTTTAGTAACATTGAACATTTCTGTCCAAGAAACTACGCCAAGATGTCCGACGTTTGGTCAGGAGACGGATTGATGTGCATCGCTTCTTCTACGACGTCGACGATGGAGGGCTAATTTCCCGTAGGGAAATGAGCCGGGACGGAGGTTATATGTTCTGCAAGCTGATACGGTGATGTACAAAAATTGAGTTACTCAATATGTAGTTAGATAAGGCGTGGGAACGTTGTAAATAGTTCGTTTATTCTTTTTCTTGCTTAGATATTTTTGCACCGACACTAGTGTTTTAAATGTACGTTGGCGCGTGGCCAAAGTTGTTTGTTGTATATTTTTCCTTGGAGTCATATTTAGTGTACACGGCGCGTGTATTTGATTTTATCCATGCGGATGCGAAACTCGTTACATTCGATAAGTGGTGCTTTATTAAAGTTCATATTTTTGATAGGAAAAGGAGGTAATTATTGTAAGATGTTTGCTGAACAGGTTATTACTCATATTAGGGTTGCCGAGCGCAACAAATTAAGATGTAATTGTAGAACACTTCAGTTCCAATTTTCTTAGATTTTTTTTTAGTCCTTTTCAGGTTCGTTAGTCACAGCCTAGAACGAAAGCGCAAGCTGGTGGAAAAATATTTATGTCATTTATTTCAGGTTTCTGTCAAACCCATACGTGTGATTCTGTGTGTGTTCTTGTGTCAAGTGTGTGTTTTGATTCTTCGCGATGAGGGGTAGATGGTGCTACCGCCCTCATATTTGTTGTTGTTGTATTTTGATGGAAAGGCAGTGCGCTCCGCGGAGGCTACTGTACCTTGTCCAATGCTGATTCTTGGATTTCCTAGGGGAAATGCTGAGATATATTTTGTTCTGACACACACACACGTATATATTGTGCTTTGGGGCACGCTTCTTCGAGACTCGATCCCGTGCCTTGGGAGGTCGAGGTTATTGACACGTGGGTTGACAGATGTGCAGATTTCCACTTAGCGCCCGTCTAGCCTTGGTGACTTATTTTGTTAGGCAGTCCTGTTGACCGACTGGCCCCTATTAAGCTATCATTAGCAAACTGTTCTTTTGTGATCGTTATTTGGACCATAATTAATTGGGGAGTTCGCCACGTTTGTTACGAATTATTGCATGTCATATGGATGGAATATTGTGTTAATGATGTAAATGTTGGCTTTGAGCCTAGTGATTTTCTATGACTCAGTTCATGTTTGTTAGTGTGTGTGACACCCGTGTGGTGTAGTTGTATTTACTTGTAAAAATGACAGGCGGTCATATGTGTGTTTCTTTGTTGGTCACGTGTTTAACTTACTTGTGTTGATTTTTGAGAAGTCCTAATTTTAGGCAGTAATGTTTTGCTACGGCAGTTCTTGATTCCAATTTCATGCGGAAATTATTTGTTGTTTACTTAATATAGGAAGTGTCGGTTTAGTTTTAAGTTGTGTATCGTTGTTCCCCGCGTCTGTCTAGCTCTAAGCAATGCAGATTCGTCTTCTGAAAGTTTATCTGGATGATGACGAATCATGCATTCAATTGTACTCATCGTTAAGCATGTAGAACAGCCACACACGTATACATTGTCATTGTAGATTTTGGGACATTTGGTCCGATTAATAATCTCTCCTGAGATTAGGCCTAGTTTTTGGCCAGTAATTTTATTCAGTGGGAGTCATTTTGGGAGTTTTGTTTGTTTATTTCATTTTGTAAATAGCTGATCTGTCATTAAATTCATTTGTTTTAACCCTGGCTTCCCTTTTTCCTGCATGTTATTTTGTTATATGTTACCCTGCATGTTAATGAAGCGCTTTAACAACAACTTACGAAATGGACTGTTACACCCCCCGAAACTGAGTCTCATAAGCTTCTTTGGAAGGGTTCATGAAACAAAAATGGTGCCCAACGTGGGGATTGTTGTTGCTTTGCTGATCTCATATTTATTTCGTTGAGAAATGATGCCAGGTCAAGCGGGCAATAGTAAATTCAGTAAATTGAGGCGATGTTGTACCGCCATGTGCATTAGTAAAATCACTGAGTTCCTAAAGTTAGAAATATTGAACAAGGTTAGAAGTTGATATTGTATTTGTTATTAACTTGTTCTGGCGCCCGGCATTAAAATTAGAAAATTTGCATATTATTGAACTTAGTCAAAGCAGGAAGGTGTTGCCTTATATTTTACATTTAATTAACTTCGGTTAATTGGTGTCGTTCGTAAATTCTGTTGGTTAGGGATTTAAAAACAGATCACAAGGGAGTTATTTTGTTGTTTGGAAATAAGAGTCATTATTCAGTAAATTTTGATTACTGAAAATTTTTATTAAATTAGAATCAGTAGTATTTAAATATCATGACATGTGTACGTGTGTATGACTGAAATCCCGGCGCATGACCCTGTTTTTCTCTGGTTACATTTGTGTATTGTGCGATGGCTAGCATCGAAGAGATCAAGGCATTGTTAGAGCAGATGTCTATGCAAATGTCTGCGAATACGGAAGAACAGTTAGAGCAGATGTCCGCGAAAACGGAAGAACAGTTTAAAATTCAGAGCGAGCTTAATGATAAACAGTTAGAAATACAGCGTGGACACAGTGACAAACAATTATACGAATTACGGGAGCATAGTGATGAACAGTTAAATGACATTACGGTCCAATTGCAGGTCCAGAAATTGGATACTGATAAACAGTTACACGAGTTGTGGGAGAATACCGATAAACAATTAAATGAACTAAACCATAAACTATCAGAACAGGCAATAACACAAACAGAGCAGTTAGAAAAGATCACCCATGACATAAACCAAAGTACTAGGGTAGAATTAGAGAAACTGGCAGATGAGGTAGCGGAAAATAACGCAAAACAATTAGGAGAAATTAAGAACTTGGAATCCAAATTCGACAATAAACTTATACAATTCGACGAAATGGTAGCCGATAAATTAAAGCAAATTGAGGCAGCATGCGTAAACAACACGGCTGGAATAAAAAGCACACAGGATAAATTACAGGAACAGATTAATTCAGTCGATAGTAATGTACTCGAAGTAATAAAGGAACTCGATAAGCTCGAAATCAATACAGAGAAAGAACGTATGCACTTGCGTGAAAACTTGGAAGACCAATTAATTAAAACCCAGCAGGTAATATGAGAAGAGGTAGGAGAACAGCTAAATAAAATTCAGGAAAACATGGAAGAACGATTAGCTAAAACACAAGAGCAAATACGAGAGGAGCTAGAAAAGAATCAGGAAAGGAGCGAAGAAAAAATTAGCAGTTCGAAGAACAGGATCCGGAAAGATTGGGAGCAGCAGGTGAACGAAACTAAAGAAGACAGGCTGACGATTTTAAAGCGGCTAGGTGAATACAATTCTAGAATGCAGGCTTTGGAGGAAAACGTGAAGTCCAAACTCCAAGAACACACAGATCTCATAATTACGAATGAGATAAGGTCATTAGAAAACGCAACTTTATTCTGTGTAGAAAACACAGTAGGCAAACAGGGAAGCATTGGAAGTCCGGTGGGCTTGAAGTTGGCTGAGGATACGAGCCGAGGTCAAAGTCCTAAGATAACGAGCGACACGTTCCAACATTACAGAGGGGAGACGTCAACGCCACAACCCGGCTTGGCACCTGCCCAAGTGATACAGGTAATTAGGGGGAATGATTTCAAACCCGATAAATTCAGGGAGAACTCAGGATCCACTCACAAAGCATTTTTACGTCAGCTGGATGACTACTTTAACGATCAACATGTCAGTCCCGCAAAACAGTTGCGACTTGTGGAAAAGTTTTTGGAGGGCCCAAGCTTAATGTGGTTCCAGAGTTTTAAATACACATTTACCGACATGGCACAGTTTAGAGAGACGTTCTTGAGAAAGTTCTGGAGTCCTTCTTTACAGCAGGGATTGAGAATGGATTTATACACCAGGAAATATCACAGCACACATCCCACCAGATTTTCCGAATTCTTTAGCCAACAGCTGGTTAAATTCCTGGATTTTGACGACCCCCCTACTGAGGAAAACATGGTTTTAACCATTGGTAAGCAGCTTCCAATGAATATTCAGCAGTTGTTAGTGGCCGGTAATATTAAGACCGCAGTTCAGGCTGAAGAGTTACTCCGCCATTTAGATGAGACGAGTATGGTTAGTCCGCAGACAGGGAGAAGGAACATGGAGTGTGTAAACACAGCTGAAATGGTTCAGGGACACCAAACTAATCACCACCAGAGTAACCATACAAAAACACAATCTACCGGAACGCAATTTACACCAAGACGGCAAGAGTATGATGGCCGAAACCAATTCAATCAAAATAATAGGAACTTCCAGAATCGCCCAGATAATTATAACCATAATAATCAGAACCAGCACAACCAGTGGACGTACCAGCGAGAGTATACCAACTGGAGGGGAAACCCAAGGCAGGGTAGACCTTACCAAAGGAACGGAGATGACAGGTGGAACAATACGAGGAACTATCGCCAAGATAATCAGGGAGACTATCGCAATGATTGGAATGAGCGGTACGTCGAATCACAGAAGTATTTGGATGAGTTAAATGCCGAAGAGATGGAGAAAGAGAAGTGGGGGCGTGCGATGGCAAATAGGCAGAGCCCGGATAATCACCAAGGAGCGGGGGTGGAAAGCTTATTACGACAGCAGGAGAGGCGCGATGACAACTGGCGGAACTCAACGAATGGGTCCCAGGATAAAAAAAAATCCTCGAATGAACCAAAACCAGATAGCCTGAGAACGGAGGACACCAGGGAGTGGGAAGAGTTGATTGTTGCAAACATAGAAGAGTGGGTAGCATTCCCGGACGATTGCCTGGAGGAAGTGGTGAAGGACCGAGGAAATGTCATCAGACAATTACCGATTATTTATGCACGTATTGGAGGTATTAGTGTGAGATGCCTAATTGACACAGGTAGCCAGGTGAGCTTAGTCACGGAAGTATTGTTGAAAGAAATCGGAAGTAAACAAACCGTTCCAATCATGCCTGTACCATTAGTGAAAGTCAGAGGGGTCATTCCTGACAAGACCATAGTTTGCAAACACCAAGCATATTTAGACCTGGAGATATTAAACCACACATTTTCGCAAACTTTCATCGTGATACCGAAGATGAATTATAACGTCATTTTGGGAGCCAACTTTATCTGTGATTTTCATGCTGTAATTGACTTACATAATAATACCGTGAGTTTCAAACAAGTTGAGGGGTTGAATCATGTGGGTTTGAACATGGAAGAAAGTCCACTAGAGAGAGAGGCGAATACTTGGGTCATTGAAGAATGCACTAATGAGGCGATCGGAGATAAGAACTTGACGGAGGAACGAGTAAGCCAGACAGCAGTGGTTGAAATTGACAGCCGAGATATTTCGCAGGAACTTTGGGTACATTTGGCGGAAGAAGAAATTAGCGGATCCAAATTTGAAATTTTACTTCAGGAACGGCTTAAGGAGGCAATAGTAGGGGAACCTGATAGAAGAAAATTAGAAGAAATTTTGAGACATCATAAAGGAGCTTTCGACACCATCCCTGGAAAAGTTTTAAATTTCCAGTATGCCATGCAAGTTACCGACTGGACCCCATTTAAGAGTAAATTGTACCCGATCCCAGAGAAACATTTTGCTCAGGTGAAGGACATCATTAGTAATTTATTAGATTCCGGCATGATAAGAAAAGCGGCAACCCCGTACTTAAACGCAATATTGGCTGTGGCCAAGCCAAATGGATCAATTAGATTATGCCTAGACGCACGAGTTTTGAACAGTAAACTGCTAGTTGAGCATGACCAAGCACCAAGGATCAAGGACGTATTGAAAGGCTTCCGTGGGAAGAAGATTTATTCTAGCGTCGACTTAACAAATAGTTTCCACCATCTTGAACTTGAAGAAAAATCCCAACTATTGACGGGGATTTTATTTGATAACCAAAGTTATATCTGGTCTCGCATGCCCTTTGGTGTAAAAACAGCTGGATGTGCATTGATAAGAGCACTAGACAGGAATCTGACTGAGGAGGTCAAGAGCTTCACTACGAGATATGTTGATGACATACTGATTACATAAGAAACAATGAAGGAACACTTGGTAAACCTAAACAAACTTCTGGATAACTTGAGAACCATGAATTTCAAAATTAATTTAAAGAAATCGCACTTTTGCCAGAGCGAGATTCTGTATTTGGGTCACATAATTGATGTTGAAGGCGTGAGACCTAATCCGGCGAAAATTGACGCAATCAAGAAATTCCCCACACCAACTAAAGTAAAACATGTAAGAGCGTTTTTGGGAGTGACAGGTTTCTTCAAGGAGAATTGTCCTGGATACACGGAAACAGTAGCACCAATGCAAGAGATGCTAAAGAAGTCAAATAGATGGTCGTGGAATGAGGAGTGCGACAGGTCCTTTAGAGCTACGAAAGACTTACTGGAGAACTGTGTGAAGCTAGAGTATCCAGACTTCGAGAAGAAATTTATAATTCAGGCAGACGCTTCATTGATTGGGATCGGTGCCATGCTGTACCAAGAGGACGCTGATGAACCCAAGAAAAGATCATATTTGGCATTTACGAGTCGTAAATTGAGGAAGCACGAGAGGAACTACACTGTGACAGAGCTTGAGTTGCTAGCGATTTTGTATTCACTTCAACAATGGCGTAAGATGATTTTCGGTTATTCCATTGTTGTCAGAACTGACCACCATGCACTGACATTCCTATTCAAGACGACGATGGCAAGCGAGAGAGTTACGCGTTGGTCCATCTACATACAATAGTTCGACATTACAATAGAGCATTGCCCTGGAAGGATGAACATCATACCAGATGCTTTAAGCAGGAATCCTGAAGATGAGAATGAGATAGCAGCGGAAGTTCACCATATAGCACTAACACCTAAGGCTCGTGAGTTTTTGGACAAACTAAAGGAAATTCAGAAGGAACAAGAAGACCCATGGATGATGATGATGATCAAATATTACAGGAAGGAACTACAACCAGATTCACCTGAATATCGAGAAGCCCATGCCAAGGAAGTGAAATTTCACTACTTGAATAACCTTTTGCATAAGTACGTGGATGAGGATCACACCAAACTGCGAATTCTAGTTCCAGCATCATTACAGAGAGGATTGACGTGGCATGTCCACGAAAGCCTAGCACATATCGGCACGGACAAAACAGAAGCGACAATAGGGGAAACTTTTACTTGGCCTAAGTTGCGATATACCATTGTGGAAGTAATAAGAACTTGTGACGCGTGTCAGCGCACTAAACCAAACAACTTCGTTTTGAAACAACCTCCAAAACCATTATTACCTCAAAAACCATGCGAGCTGGTCGCCATCGACTGTTTTGGCCCTCTGGTTAAGGGAAAACGAGGATGCCGACACCTTCTTGTGTGTGTCGATGTGTTTTCCAAGATGGTAGTATTATGTCCAATCCAGAAGACGACATCAAAGCAAGTCCTCAGCAGAATTCAGAACAAAGTCATTCCGATGCTTGGGAAGCCGGAATTCATTTTATCGGACTTGGTACTTATTTTACGCGCAATGTTTTTAGGCAAGGTCTAGAGAGCCTAGGGATAAAACATGTTTTGTCGAGCATTCGCCATCCGTGTGGGAATCCGAGCGAGAGAACAATTCGCTGTGTTGCCAAGTACTACCGAGTAATGATTCCTAATGATCATAATAAGTGGGTTGACAAAGTAGGAGATATTGAGATGTGCATGAACACTACTAAGCACGAGTCGACGGGTCAAGTCCCACTAGTTGTACACCACAACAGGTTGCCTGAGAGATCTTGGGACAAGATTATTCCATGCCCAAGGGATCCATTATTAGCACACGAGTTGCGAATTCAGCGAACAAGAGAGCACATGAGGAACCAAGCGGACCGAAGACTGAGGAGGTACAGAGGAAAGAAATTTCACCGTGAATTACAGGAACAGGAACTAGTGCTTGTTCGAAGACCACCGATATCTGATCCTAAAAACAAAGTATTTGCAAAGTTCTGTCCAAAATTTATTGGCCCGTTCCGCATCATTAAGAATTTGGGTAACAATGCTTACAGACTTGAAGAAGTGAGCACTGGCGCTAAATCTGTCTTCAATAGCGCGAATCTCAAGCCGTATTACAGAAGAGAACCATTTGACGAATAATCAGGACTATGAGTGCAGAATCATTATTGCAGAATTTATTTGAGAGCCAACACTCAAATGTACGTGGCCGTGTAGCGCCTGGGGAGAGCGTGCTTTATTTGTAAACAAGACAGCTGATCCGGCAGGAGTGGTAATCATGTGAGAAAGAGGGGAGGTCTGACGAGACGTATGAATGACATTCCGGCATGGAGTGCGTACACTAATTGGGTCAATGGAATGTACACTCAAGCAGTCGAGTGAAGTACTTAAGAGATGTTATCGTTACTACTGTGGATATTGTTTTTAAAATCCAAATCAATCACTTGCTTCGAATTTCAAAACCTTGCTGAGGATGAATGAACCCTTATTAATCTGCGATGAATAAGTATTCATGATTTATTATTATTATTACTGATGCCCAGGCAGTACATGTGGAAATTGACAAAGGGGAAGCCAAGGGAGTGTGTTGCAATGATTACCACAGAGGCAGGCTTGGTAGTTATTCTTGAAGACGACCGGGTAAGCCGAGTTCAAGGACAAATTGTGTAACAACGCGCACCAAAATTGGAGTCATTAGGGGATGGTCACGAGTGAGTTTCAACCGACCTAGGATTGAATCACCCAATCAGAGGAGACCACGCCAAAACCACGCGATGGGTGGCGTACCCTGTAAAAAAAGGCGCGGAAACGCTTATCTAAAGAACCGCCGATCCGAAATAATTCCGCATAAGCGCACGAAAGATCTCCAGGAATTGGAAAAAAAAAGAAGAAGAAGATATTGAACGACGCCCATTCTGAAGCAGAGAAAATTGAAGAGAAGATGAGTTCCCTAGTGAAGCTTTAAATTAATAAATCCTTGAATATTGTTTGTTTTATCTTATTTTGTGTGACTAAAGTTCCTAACCATAATCTAGTGTTAACGAAGTGACTTATTTTATTTTGTGTATGACTAGCCTACAGTTCTATTGAGAAATTAGTACGGTCAAAAGAACTTAATTTTGTGCTGTGTATAACTGAAGTTCCTAGTAACAATCTTATATTTGCCAAAGTGACTTATTTAATTTCGTTTTGCATTATTTTATTTTCTATTATCTACTTTGATAAAATAAATCTAAATTAAAAAGTATTCGCGGCGTGTCGCTTGTGGAATTTTACTGTGTTTAGACTTTCAATGGTCTTCTTTCGCAGGGGAGATGCACATACCAAATTGTTTTAAAGTCCGTGCAAACACTCAATGCTAATGAGTCACACATGCATAAATTTCAATAACTACAAACAATATCTCACAGCTCTCGACATTTTACTATCTAACACCTGTCACCAACATGTGGCTACAACATTCACCACATAAGTGACAGAATTCTTCTCGTATGGGCAGGCATTGTTTCAGTCGCTTGTTAACCACTGTCTGTGTCGGATTTCCTTTCATTGTCATTGTTACGTTACTTTTACTTCGCCGAAGTTCGATCCGAGGACTGGATACATCCCGTACAGCATATACAGAAAGAAATACTGAAGGCGGTCTGGATATCGCGGTGGATGGAATGATTATTAACCTTGGCAATTCATCAAGCTCTGACGAAGACAATGGTGGTGGTGGTGGTGGTGGTGATGATGATAGGGACAGTGAAGGGATGGGGGGTGTCAAAGACACCCTTGCCAAGTGACTGAGGATAATTCATTTATTGGTGTCAGTTCGCTTGCGTCAATCGATAATAGAGCACAGGCTATTGTTTCCCGTCATAGTGTTCAAAATACCGTCTGTCATTCAATAGCCTGCAACTCGATATAAAACCACGGCAATAATATCGCCACAGAGCGGCTTGTTTGCGTGCTCAGTGCTAAATATGTATTTTCCGTAACTTTACTTTTGTGTTACCACGAAAGCTAATATTAACCGTAGAGAGTCGCGATTCAGTGAGTGAGCATGGTGTTATCTTTAGACTACTGCAGTAAGCTGTGAACGACCTCCACTCAGACTCTTGTTTCATGTTAAAGGATAATCATTGCATGGTGAGTGTTTTTATATTCATTAGCTGTAGAGTGTTTGCCCTCTTTGTCGTATTTATTGAATAGAATACCGATGATAAAGGTATCATAGCTTCGGTGTGTAATTTATTTATTCATCTAAAAGTATCTTATTTCTCTGTTTGATTGTCCTCGGGGTTGACTCAGGCTGGTTTTTTTAAATATATTACATATAATTGTACAGAAATAATGTCTGAAGTGTAGGGCTGTGTATTATTCGAATCAGTTGATTTACAACAACACTAAAAACTTAGCAACACAGCTCAGCTGGTCCAAGCTCCCAACATATCCTTCGCGTTGTTTCCTTAGAAATAGAGGGTGTAGATGAGAAGCATGCTCAGAATTCTTGCCGTGTGGCGGTTGGACGTAGGGCCTTGTTATGTGGCGACCATGGGTTGCGGAGAGGAAAAGCGGGGCTAAGTGACAGGAAGGCTGTCAGTACTGAATGCGCGGGGTTAGCAATACTGTATTTGTCTCATAATTTACGCGTGTGATAGCGGACACACCTGGAATTTTGCTTTAAAAGTCGTGATCTAAAAAGGGATAGTGGGTGGTTAACATCTATTACTACATGACCACCAACATTATTATTCATTATTACAAAGGGTATTTTGACTATTTTCGGTAGTGTAGAAAATTGTATCGCCTTGTTCCGGGCTTCTATAGAGCTTACATTTTCTTTCGATCTTTCATTTGCCATTGGACGCGCCACCGGCGTATGGTTATGCATTACCAGCTTCTGGTTTAGTAGTCAGGAAGCAATGGGGACTGTACTACAATTTTCCTTGCATGTAACTAAGAAAATTATTGTTGTTAAGAGAACGTAAAATGCACCAAGAATTATATGATCTTCAGCTGTGTGCTGTGAGAAAGCTCTGCGTGTGTTCATTCCTTATGTATTAATGACTCGAATTGTCAGCTAACGTTGTGCCACATACAACACTCGTAGTCTCTAAATGTTTCACATTTTCCCGTAAATTACAGCAGTTTATGTTTGAATTGCTTATAAGATCGTGACAAAGAAAGTGTTTCTCCAATTGGATGATTGTTTTTAACTGTATGTACGTCGTATAATCTTGGCGAAGTGTATTTTTTTTTTTTCACGGAGCAACTTTACACCGTAGTAGGCACGCAGCTTTTTGTATTTAGTTTTCTGGCATCTTGTTTTAAATTATTGACTAACATATTTCTAAATACAGAAAATCCATACCTCCATTAGGATTCGGGTTCCATAATTCATGCAAAATGAGGTTCGTTCGTTTGTGAAATTGAGGTCATAACCCCCCTACCCTTTCAGTGATTACGGTACGGTACTTTACGTAGACTAGGGTGTAGATGTAATGAGCATTTAAAAAAAATTGTCGCCAGTTTTTTTTGGTTTATTAACTTATGGTAATATTTTTCAGAGGTACTGAAAACTAGGCACGGTTGGATTTTGAGGTGGAACCGCATGCACTATCAAATATTGCATTCTTGCAATACCTGGAATATGTATAGAATTATAAAATGATTATTGGTTAAATAAGTGTTAATAGATAGGCTCTTTTCTGAATTTCTACGGAAATTTGAGTTATTTACACGTTTCAGACTGTTTTATGATAGATGCGCGCGAAATAATGTTTTGGTCTGTCTGTCTGTTTGCTTGATTGTCTGTGGACAACTTTGTTCCCTTATAACTCGAGAACGGCTGGGTGTATCAACGTAAAATTTGGTACAGATATCCATCAGAGGCACGACACTAATCATTGATGTAACTCTTCTCTATACCTCTCATAAAAGGGGGCATACCCCCTTAAAATACATGCTGAAATAGGAGTAGAAGGACGAGGCAAAGCTCATTTTCAGCCCCTCAATGTGAGAGACAAAACTCGGGGGCCTTAAAGCACATTTTAAGGTCCTACGTCCAACCGTTTTTGAGATATTCCCAGAAAACTAATTTAATTTAATAAACTATGAATGAATGCAAGCCGATAACCATGGCAACAGATTCTCAGAGATCCATCTATTGCTGTAAGACGCAATACAATTCCATTAATTACATTAGTGTGAAAGTTTGCAAACGGTTAGATGGTTATTATGGAACCAAATTAAGCTGTAAATTTTATCAATACGTAAAATGCGCTTAAGGGGGTCAAGGGGTAGTCTAGATTTTTTTCACGCGATTTACATCTGCGGGTGTGGTATGGCAGGTCTATTATATTCCTATCCCTATGTTGTAGTATGCTGTAGTTATTTGGGACATTTGGTCCAGATATTTTACGATCTCTCGTGAGATCAGGCCTAGTTTGGCATTTTATTAATTTATGTGGGAGTCATTTGGGAGACCTTGTTTGTTTTGTTTTAGTGTAAATAGTGTAAATATTATTATCATTATTATTATCATCTAAATTTAATTTTATAATGTCTGCTTTGAGGTTTTGTGGGTATCAACCGACCTACCTAGAGATCTCGAGTTCGAATCCCGGACGGGGTAGATATTTTTGCTACCAGACTATCATTTAAATTTTGTAAATATTGTCAATTCAAATTACAGTACAGTAAGTATGTAGTTAGTTTTAGTTGTAAGTATGAAGTTAATTTGTTTATTAGATATATGTCATTGTTCTATTAGACTGTGGTGTGTGAGTGTGTCTGGTGAGGGTGCATGTGAGTGGGCCTGGTGACAGACTGTTTTAGTGGTAGTATTTGTTTGTTGGTGAAACTTTAGTATTTTTTTCGTTAGTAGAATTTTGGTATTTAATTGTTAGTAGAAGGTTAGTATTTTGTAGTAGAACTGCTCTTTACTTATTCTGAAAGGGAGTAGCAGCCTTTCAGAATAAATCAATTCTTTACTAGTCTAATAGACGGTTAAGATATTGATAATATAAGCCAACTAATGGCTACACTGCGTTCTGCTGCACGGCTGAAAGCAACGGGAAACTACAGCCGTAATGCTATTCCCGAGGATATGTACCTCTCTATGCATAATTACATGTGATGATGGCCTCCTCCCTTGTAAAATTTCAATCCGGAGGTAAACTAGTCCCCCGTTCGGATCTCCGGGTGGGGACTACTCGAGAGGGGTTAACATCACAGAAGTGACAAAGAGGAAATCTGACATTCTACGGATCGGAGCGTGGAATGTTAGAAGTCTGCTAGGAAGTGGAATGTTAGAAAACTTAGAAAGGGAAATGGATAGGTTGAGGTTGGATTTGGTTGGGATTAGTGAAATGCGCTGGCAGGAAGAGCAGGACTTTTGGTCAGGAGACTATAGGGTCATTAGCACTAAATCAAACAATGGCCAAGCAGGGGTTGGTCTCATATTGAGTAGGAAACTTGGACAGGGGGTGGAATATTATGAGCAATACAGTGAACGGATTATTGTAGCAAAAATCAATACTAAACCTACGTGCACCACAGTGGTACAAGTCTATATGCCTACCAGTCAAGCTGATGATGAGGATGTTGAAAAGGTCTACGAAGAAATAGATGACATTCTGAGGTATATCAAAGGTGATGAAAATGTTATAGTAATGGGAGATTGGAATGCTGTGGTAGGAAAAGGGAGAGAAGGGAATATAGTAGGAGATTTCGGATTAGGTGAAAGGAATGATCGAGGCTGATGGAATTCTGCACCGAACATGAGTTGGTCATAGCTAACACCTTGTTCGATAACCACAATAGAAGAATATACACATGGATGAGACCAGGAGATACAGGGCGTTACCAAATCGACTTCATTATGGTCAAGCAGAGGTTTCGAAACCAGATTTTGGATTGTAAAACATATCCTGGTGCTGACATAAACTCTGACCACAATCTGGTTGTAATGAAATGCAGATTAAAGTTGAAGAAACTGAAGAAAAGTCAAAAGCCAAAAAGGTGGGCAATAGACAGACTGAAAGTGGAGGATGTAAATGAAAGATTCAAGAAGAGTATAAAGGAAGGACTAATCAAAACCCCTAAACAAACTTCAATTGCAGACGAATGGGCACTTTTGAAGAATGAAATAACAAAATCCGCAGAAGAAAACATTGGTAGGAAAGAAAGAATAGGTAGAAAACCGTGGATCACTCAGGATATACTAGAATTGATGGATGAAAGGCGGAAACACAAGAATCTAAGAGATGAAAAGGGGAAAGCAGAATACAGACGTCTGAGAAATGAGGTTAACAAGAAGTGCAAGGAAGCGAAAGAAGAATGGTTGAAAGAGAAATGTGCAGGTATAGAAAATTGTCTGAAATTAGGAAAAGTAGACACAGCTTATCGAAGGATTAAGAATACTTTTGGGGAAAAGAAGACTAAGTGCTGTAATATTAAGGACACAAATGGAAAGCCTCTAACAGATAGGGAAGAAAAGGTTGAGAGATGGAAAGCTTACATAGAGTGCTTGTATAAGGGAAAGGAGATTGAGAATCATGTAATGGAAAGGGAGGAGGAAATTGATGAGGATGCAAAAGGAGATTTAATATTGAGATCAGAATTTGACAGAGCATTAGAGGACTTAGGCAGGAACAAAGCACCAGGCATAGATGATATACCGATTGAGTTGCTACGCTGCATAGGAGATGAAGGTCTGATCAGGTTATTTCACTTGGTGTGTAGGATTTATGAGACAGGTGAGGTACCCCCTGATTTCAAGAAGAATTTTATCATCCCTATACCAAAGAAAGTGGGAGCTGACAGATGTGAAGATTCCCGTACAATCAGCTTGATTACTCATGCTTCAAAGATCCTGTCTAGAATAATTTACAAGAGGATTGAAAGCCAGATAGAAACGGAGTTGGGTGAAGACCAGTTTGGTTTCAGGAGAAATGTAGGAACAAGGGAAGCTGTACTAAGTCTTAGGCTGATTTTGGAAGGTAGAATAAGGAAAGATAAGAGAACGTTCATGGCATTTGTAGACTTAGAAAAGGCTTTTGATAACGTTGATTGGACTAAATTGTTTGACATTTTGAAATCTATTGGAATAAAGTACAGGGATAGGAGGGTGATATACAATCTATACAGAAACCAGACAGCAGTCATTCGAGCTGAAGGACATGAGAGAGAAGCTGGTATTCAGAAAGGTGTCAGGCAAGGCTGCAACTTATCACCCATACTTTTCAATCTTTACATTGAACAAGCAATGAAGGAAATTGGAGAAAAACTTAAAGTGGGAGTGAAGATTCAAGGAGAAATAATTTCAACTCTGAGATTTGCTGATGACATCGTCATCTTGGCCGACAAGCCTGAGGATTTAAATGAGTTTTTGAATGGTATGGACTCCGTCTTACGGAAAGAATTCATGATGAAAATTAATAAATGTAAAACAAAAATACTGGAATGCAGCCGAAATAAATCAGAAACCTCTATGGAGATCAAATTGGCAGGTGAAAAGCTGAAGGAAGTAGGAGACTTCTGTTACTTAGGAAGCAGAATAACCAGTGATGGACGAAGCAAAGAGGATATAAAAAGTAGGTTGGCTCAGGCAAGGAAAGCCTTTCTACAAAAAAGGAATCTGTTGATATCGAATATAGATTTAGGTATTAGGAAGTCATTTTTGAAAGCCTTTGTCTGGAGCGTAGCGCTCTATGGAAGTGAAACTTGGACTATTGGTGCAGCAGAAAAGAGGAGAATTGAAGCATTTGAAATGTGGTGTTACAGGAGAATGATGAAGATTAGATGGGTAGATAGGGTTACAAACGAAGAGGTATTAAGGCGAGTGGGAGAGGAGAGATGTTTCTGGCGACTGCTAATGAAGAGAAGAGATAGGTTGGTAGGACACATACTAAGACACCCAGGAATAGCAAGCTTAGTTATGGAAGGAAGGGTCGAGGACAAGAACTGTAGGGGTAGACCAAGGTTAGAATATGTTGAACAGATAGCCTCGGATGTAGGGTGTTGTAGCTATGTAGAGATGAAACGATTGGCTCAGGACAGGGAGGCATGGAGAGCTGCATCAAACCAGTCATAAGACTGAAGGCTCGAACAACAACAAGCGCACTGAGACGTTTGAATAAAATGATGAAGATTGATACTAGTCCCAAGTTTGTGAGATGAAAACTCTAGAATATTTTTCTTAATCCTCCCCACTCCACCTCATTCTGTCAGTTTCCAATAAATTGATCGAGGAGAAGCTGTTTCGAAGACAACTGTATTGAGCTCTGGTGAGCAAGGGTCACGCCAGTCTACGTCGCGATTTACCGCTCTTATTAATCATACTAGTGACAACTTTATTGAGCTCTGGTGAGCAAGGTTCACGCCAGTCTGCGTCACGATTTTCAGCTCTTAATGGGCAAGACTTTACTAACATTCCATTAGTGCTCACAGCGAGCAAGGTTCACGTAGAGCAGTAGAGATATCTAGCGAGATAAGGACTGCGAGGCAGTCATGTTTAAGACTTGTTTTTTCAAGCCAGTGACGATGTGTTTAAAGTGTATAATTTATGTAAATTTTGTATTGTATTTTTCAAGTGATAATTGTGCATGTGTAAGCGAATGCTAAGCTAGGGAAAGTCTTCGATCATTAATCGCATAGGACATATCGTGAGTGAAAGTAGTAACTCACAGCGATTATAGCCAGGCAAATTTTATTAACATTGAACATTTCTGTCCAAGAAACTACGCCAAGATGTCCGACGTTTGGTCAGGAGACGGATTGATGTGCATCGCTTCTTCTACGATGTCGACGATAGAGGTCTAATTTCC
This sequence comes from Meconema thalassinum, assembly GCA_946902985.2. Taxonomy (NCBI): domain Eukaryota; kingdom Metazoa; phylum Arthropoda; class Insecta; order Orthoptera; family Tettigoniidae; genus Meconema; species Meconema thalassinum. The sequence goes on from OX336396.1 coordinate 250,495,124, forward strand.
CGTAGGGAAATGAGCCGGGATGGAGGTTATATGTTCTGCAAGCTAATACGGTGATGTACAAAAATTGAGTTACTCAATATGTAGTTAGATAAGGCGTGGGAACGTTGTAAATAGTTCATTTATTCTTTTTCTTGCTTAGATTTTTTTGCACCGACACTAGTGTTTTAAATGTACGTTGGCGCGTGGTCAAAGTTGTTTGTTGTATATTTTTCCTTGGAGTCATATTTAGTGTACACGGCGCGTGTATTTGATTTTATCCATGCGGATGCGAAACTCGTTACATTCGATAAGTGGTGCTGTATTAAAGTTCATATTTTTGATAGGAAAGGGAGGTAATTATTGTAAGATGTTTGCTGAACAGGTTATTACTCATATTAGGGTTGCCGAGCGCAACAAATTAAGATGTAATTGTAGAACACTTCAGTTCTAATTTTTTTAGATTTTTTGGAGTCCTTTTCAGGTTCGTTAGTCACAGCCTAGAACGGAAGCGCAAGCTGGTGGAAAAATATTTATGTCATTTATTTCAGGTTTCTGTCAAACCCATACGTGTGATTCTGTGTGTGTTCTTGTGTCAAGTGTGTGTTTTGATTCTTCGCGATGAGGGGTAGATGGTGCTACCGCCCTCATATTTGTTGTTGTTGTATTTTGATGGAAAGGCAGTGCGCTCCGCGGAGGCTACTGTACCTTGTCCAATGCTGATTCTTGGATTTCCTAGGGGAAATGCTGAGATATATTTTATTCTGACACACACACACGTATATATTGTGCTTTGGGGCACGCTTCTTCGAGACTCGATCCCGTGCCTTGGGAGGTCGAAGTTATTGACACGTGGGTTGACAGATGTGCAGATTTCCACTTACCGCCCGTCTAGCCTTGGTGACTTATTTTGTTAGGCAGTCCTGTTGACCGACTGGCCCCTATTAAGCTATCATTAGCAAACCTGTTCTTTTGTGATCGTTATTTGGACCATAATTAATTGGGGAGTTCGCCACGTTTGTTACGAATTATTGCATGTCATATGGATGGAATATTGTGTTAATGATGTAAATGTTGGCTTTGAGCCTAGTGATTTTCTATGACTCAGTTCATGTTTGTTAGTGTGTGTGACACCCGTGTGGTGTAGTTATATTTACTTGTAAAAATGACAGGCGGTCATATGTGTGTTTCTTTGTTGGTCACGTGTTTAACTTACTTGTGTTGATTTTTGAGAAGTCCTAATTTTAGGCAGTAATGTTTTGCTACGGCAGTTCTTGATTCCAATTTCAATCGGAAATTATTTGTTGTTTATTTAATATAGGAAGTGTCGGTTTAGTTTTAAGTTGTGTATAGTTGTTCCCCGCGTCTGTCTAGCTCTAAGCAATGCAGATTCGTCTTCTGAAAGTTTATCCGGATGATGACGAATCATGCATTCAATTGTACTCATCGTTAAGCATGTAGAACAGCCACACACGTATACATTGTCATTGTAGATTTTGGGACATTTGGTCCGATTAATAATCTCTCCTGAGATTAGGCCTAGTTTTTGGCCAGTAATTTTATTCATTGGGAGTCATTTTGGGAGTTTTGTTTGTTTATTTCATTTTGTAAATAGCTGATCTGTCATTAAATTCATTTGTTTTAACCCTGGCTTCACTTTTTCCTGCATGTTATTTTGTTATATGTTACCCTGCATGTTAATGAAGCGCTTTAACAACAACTTACGAAATGGACTGTTACACCCCCCGAAACTGAGTCTCATAAGCTTCTTTGCAAGGGTGCAATACATAAATTATATATAAACTTTTGAACTGACGGTGGTTTTGGGGTCTAGGGAATGTGAAACGTGAAGATATATCGAAATTTATCGGAAGTCGAAACATGGTATCCATTGAAATAGTTAGTTTTCTTATGAAATCGACCTAAAAATTGTTTCGAAAAACAGCGTGGAAGTGAGGAGATGTGTATGTGAAAATATGTTCTGTTTGTTGAATCAGTTAGGTTATAAAAATTCTTGATGTGTATTTGCTACGCGGCTTCGGTGGCGCAGTTGGTAGCATGCTGAGCTTCTATGCCCAAACCCGGCCGAAGTCGTCGGATTTTTTAAAGCGTTAAAAATCCCTCAGTATGCCTTCCTTCGGAGGGGAAGTAAAGCCCGCGGTCCCATGTCAGAGATTTATGGCATGTGAAGGAACCTTCCACTAATTACACCAGTGTGAACCAGGAGCTGACTGCGATGGCATCTGGTAACCAAGTTATGCACTAGTAGTCGTTGGCGTATGGTGGCAAGAGTAGGAACTACTTGAAAAAATGTAATGTCTGCAGTCCTTACATGAATTGTAAACAGATAACACACACACTATTATACTGTATACAGTCATCACAATTAGCACCGGTTATCAGACAGATTTTACAAACACCCAAAGTACACGGGGCTACATGACCGCGTTGTCGCAGCCCTTAAACTGAGAAACCAACCAACCATCCCTGTATTTGCTAGGTGTAGTAGAGAAAAACTTCGGAATATGTCTGGCGAAGTTATTAAGAAATGTTAAGAAATGTATCGGTTGTCTGTTGTTTGTTAGTTAATTCGTTTTAGGGCCTTGGAGCATCTTGGCAATCACCCCCATACACTTGGTCGTGTGCTCATTTTGGTTGATAACCTGTGTTTCCGTGGTGACTGTAGTACTGTGTATGATTTTATTATTAGAGTTTGGAAAAGAGTAGGAGCCCATCGATATGAAATGAGGTACTATCCTAGCATTTACATGGAGTGAGTGTGAGGAGATGATCCACACTCAGGATACGGAGTTAGACTGAATTCTCGCCATTAATAAGGCGATCTCAAGTGAGGGTCGGCCTGGCTGAATACTCATTTCCACACCACCATGAGGTAGAGTACATGGCGCGTTTTTTTAACGTTGTCTCCCCAGTAGGCCTAGTCCACGATTCATCTGTTTAATAATAAATGACCCTCATGTTAGGTTCTGGTCCACCGTAACATTCAGCAACACTGCGCCAATTTCGTTGTTAACTGATCGTAACCTTTGACTGTTTCCACTGGTGACTCGTCCATTCACTTTCTATGGTAAATATTCGCTGGTTTTCTCGTTATAGAAGTTAATAATCACTATATTCTTTCAATCAGACTTAACACAAGGCTGCAGTTGGTCTCTATCGACTGCCTTTAATAAAACATGAAGAGCTAAACGCTCCTTCGATTATTATAATTTGGGTGAAGTCTGTGATTTTCTTATGTTTCAAAATATTTCAACCATTTCAGTGTAACACATCTTGGTATTATTGCATGCCATATGCACTACGAACATTGTTGCTGTTCCTTCACCTCGGCAATAGTGTTCCAGTAGTGTTTCTGATACTGTTAGAATTGATATATTTATCATTTCTCCCTCTTCGTGTTCTGTTTTGTATTCAGACATGCCTCAGAGTTGAATTTTAAGCGACCAGCGCTTGCTGAAACAAATGGGAATTCTCCTGATTATTTAGTCAGTAGGTTTACTTACAACGATACTATATTAGTTCACACATACATGATGGGGAGGGTATTGGAGGATAAAGTAGTCTCACAGCCATAGGAGGTCCAGTTATGGGTACGTAACCTCCTCATTGACATGGCTGTGCTCCTGATACCTGCGACCGAGTCTGCTCTGTGATGATGTGCTCTCACTCCCATCACCAGACACACATGATATCTGTTAATAACTAGACATTTACCTATTCTCAAAACACTTACTGGTCCTTAGTTCAATACTACCTCACCGAAGATGCTCATGACTTGTACTCTCCATCATTGCAGTTGGCGATACAGAGTGTTGAATATATGAGTCACAGAGGTCAGTTGGTTCTTGTACAGTAGAGCAACAGAAGATTCGACAAGACACATGAGGATGTCCGGGATGACTTACACGATGATCTACTGTAGTTAGCCTACTTTGAACTGCAGTTCAGTAAATGCCATAGCCATTCGCTAGCATGAATCCTAATAGACGTGGATCAGACCAAGGAGGCTGGAAGTTTAACCTCGAAATTCACCGTAGCGTTGCTCGATGATTGGGTTATCTCTTGGTCATTCATCCGCACATGTGGGATAAGTAGCCTATTATACTCTATTTGGTAAGAATTTCGACGGTGTGCACATTCTAGCAGTTTACGCCGGCAACATGTCATTTATGATACAGCTTCAAATCCCTCGCAATGGAATTGTATACTTATGATAATGTAGAATCGCTATGATTACGCGTTCATTGTTAGATACATGGTTTGCTGAGTTCGTACCACGGCCAACTAAGATTGTTGGTTGGTTCCTCAGTTTAGGGGCTTTGTGTTGGCGGGATTTTATATATAAACGTTTGAACTGACGGTGGTTTTGGGGTCTAGAGGTAGTAAAACGCGAGGATATGTCGAAATTTTCCGGAAGTCGAAACATGGTACCCATTGCAATAGTTAGCTTTCTAATGAAATCTACCTAACAGATAACACACACTAATACAGCCATCACAATTAACACCGGTTATCAGACAGATTCTACACACACCCAAAGTACATGGGGCTACATGATCGCGTTGTCGCAGCCCCTATACTGAGCAACCAACCACCAGTCTTTAACAATATTACAGCTTTGAACTGACTGTGGTTTTGGGGTATTGGAAATGTGAAATTCGAAGATATGTCGAAATTTTCTGAAAATCGCAACGTGGTGCTTATTGCAGTAGTTAGCTTCCTCATGAAATCGGGGTTTATCACTGCTCTAGCCTCCTTTGTGAGTTAACTACGACAGTCATTAGGACTGGTGTAAAAGAGCCGGGTGTCGCAAGCGCTTTATTGTTGAATAGAGGTTAATTGAGGAGTGATCCGGGACCAGCTATTGATTGGTAGCTGTATGACCCGGCCAGCACGGGAAATACGTACAAATCTCACCCCACTCACAATTCTTAAAGCAGAAACCACATTTCTAATGAGAAAACAAGAGAAGTTTAATATACACCTGAAACACAAACTTCCTTGAATTCAGATTTACTAGCGGACCCGTGCGAGAAATCTCGCATGTTCATAAACCACACTTTCCCCAATAGGTTTATAATGAGATAATGTTATTATTTCAAGCAAATGATTATAGAACACTATTTATATTTCAGTTAGCATTCCAAGTTCTACGTTCCCTAACTTAAGAAAATTGGAGAATCATAACACTCACCGGTTATTCGATATTTATGAAATTATACGATTTGAGTACACATTCCTTTGATTTACTGTTTCTGAAATCCATGCAAAATTATAAAGGAAATACCTCACAATGTTAAAATGACATGAAACAGGCGCCACAGCGGCCAAAATGTGAAATAGACAGCAACTATGGAGCGTATTTTCCTGACGGCAACACCATCTGCAAATCGCACACTTCGTACATTTTTTAAAGAAATTTCAGATATTTATGGAATTAGAGTGCAATTCGTCACTGCTAATGTCTATTCTCTTTCATTTGAATGCTCATTTTCACGATCGGTCGCTTGTGAGCGCCGCAGGAGGGATCTATACTACTGAAATAATATATATGATGTTGATATGTAAACAATTTTACGTAAATGTCAAACTAAATGTTAAGCAACTAAGTTTTCGAGCAGATTTTAGTTTAACCCTTTATAGGATAGTGGTCCATAATAACCACCTACCACAAAAAGAGTTTGTAGAGTATTATCAAAGGTGCTAGTAGTTGAAACTTTCAGGCTAATTACAACAACAAAAATGGTAGTGTAGATGTAATGTTTCTGAAAGGCAAACATTATGTATGTCTCCTTGAATTATGGTGCTGGATAAAAGAACTAGTAAATATAACCAAGGTCGCCTCCGTAGCGTAGAGGTCAGCATGGTTAGCTGCCGCCCCGGAGGTTCTGTGTTCGATTCCCGGCTCTGCCACGAAATTTGAAAAGTGGTTTGAGGACTGGAACGGGGTCTACTCAGCCTTGGGTGCCCCAGATGAGTAGAGGGGGTTCGATTCCCACATCAGCCATCCTCGAAGTGGTTTTCCGTGGTTTCCCACTTCGTCTTCGGGCAAATGCTGGGATAGTGCCTACTGTAAGTCCACGGCCGCCTCCTTCCCTCTTCCTTGCCTATCCATCCCAATCTTCCCCTCCCTTCCCTTCCCTCATGAGGCCCATGTTCGCTTTGCAGGTGAGGCCGCCAATCTCACCTCACCAGTTGTATCCACTCCTATTAGATGTTCCCAGCTCTAGGACACTGCCCGTAGAGGCGGTAGTGGTGAGTTCCCTCGCTGAGTCCGTGGGTTCCACCAACCTGGAGGGTAAACGACTAAGAAGAAGGAGAAGAAGAAGAAACAATAAAATAAAACAAATATACAAATTATAATAAAACACACTAAAAATTAAAATTAAATTTAGATTATAAAACTCAGCAATTCTTCTAGGTTTGTGCCGTGTCTTGTGTGGGGTTTCGCCTAGGACACCAAGCTGGCTCACCAGCGGGCTCTTGGTGTCCCCACCTGGACCCCCACAGGAGTAGCGAACTGCGTACTACCTCACTTTATATGCAGTGCAACTGCACCACTTTACTGCGAGAACTAAAAGCTCAAGCAGCCTTGGTCTAACAACTCATGCAGTACATCTTCAATGAATACCAAGTACGCGGCACCCGTGAGATTTCGTGGATGAAGATATGGAATGTCAACAAACCTGTAATGCGGCTTCGGTGGCATAGTTGGTAGCATGCCCAAGATCACGGCCGAAGTCGTCGGATTTTTAAGAGCGTTAAAAATCGCTCAGTATGCCTTCCTTCGGAGGGGAAGTAAAACCGGTGGGTCCATGTCATAGATTTTGGCTTGTAAAAGAACCTTCCACTAACTACAATTGTGTGACGCTAAATTTGCATGTTACATTTCATTAACGCTCTATTAAGAGAACTAGCTCTTGTAAGAGAATGGCAGAAATGCCGCAGTAATCCTCAACTGCCCTTACTTCAGGACTGCAACCCTCAGAAACCGAAGAGATTAAAGTCCAGAAACCCATCATGGAAGCTAGGTGAGGAGCTCCTGGAAACATATTTTGATGCTGATGAGTTCTGGCATGAAGAATGGTCCTCCTCAAATCCCGACCACCTGGGTTTAATCCATGATCCTTGTGGAGCTCCGCCTGGTTTCAACTTACCGAGAAGGGAATGGACATTTCTAAACAGAATCAGGACAAATCATGGAAGGTGTAAATTCTGGCTTCATAAGTGGGGAATATCTGAAGACCCATTCTGCGACTGTGGTAATGTGCCTCAGACCATCCAGCACATTGTTATGGACTGCCCAAAGAGAAAATTCAATGGATCTGTCCAAGAATTACATAGTGCCTCTACGAAAACAGTGGACTGGCTGAAAAGTCTGGACATTAAGTTTTGAATGTGTATCATTGATCTGTAAATAATGCATATAAAATTGGAAGATAAATGTATTTATATTGTATCCTTGTTTTGCCATACGAAATAAATAAATAAATAAGTTCCAAAGTTCATCGCCATGTGCTGGTTGCTGTGGCATCTAGTAACCAAGTTCACAGCTAGGTGTCGTTGACGGTAGCGTTTGGCAGCAAAAGTAGGAAATTCTTGAAATTGATTGTCTGCAGTCCTTACCTGAATTTACAAATAACACACACTAATACAGCCATCACAACTAACACCGGTTATCAGACAGATTCTATTGTACACACACCCAAAGTACACGGGGCTACATGACCGCGTTGTCGCAGCCCCTAAACTGAGGAACCAACCAGTCTTGTACAAACCTTGGTCCAGTGGTCCACCATGACATAAATGTTATCGAGCTCATTTGTTCTTAATAAGATGATCTACTGCCGCTGGAGTCGGGATATGTGTAGGTAATCTCATATTAGCATGCTACACACATCAAAAAAAGTTTTGCATCACCTCGGTTCCCAGATCTCCGGCATATAGACGTTGACTGTGTATATTGTATCAAAGATACAGTCCCTTTGACTGTTCATAGATGTCACTAAAACTGCTCAAAGATGTAAACAACCATGCATGAGCAGGGCCTATTAGACGAAGGGGGTACGACAGCCGATCAGTTCCAGTCATTCCACCAGGACGAAGGTACGCTGCTCATGTTGTCTGTAGTTCTACCATGCCTAGAAGGTCAATACCGCAGTTCGATCGCGTCCGCATTGTTACTTTGTGTCAAGAAGGGCTCTCAACAAGGGAAGTTTCCAGGCGTCTCAGAGTGAACCAAAGCGATGTTGTTCGGACATGGAGGAGGTACAGAGATACAGGAACTGTCGATGACAGGCCTCGCTCAGGCCGCCCAAGGGCTACTACTGTAGTGGATGACCGCTACTTACGGATTGCCGCTCGGAGGAACCCTGACAGCAATGCCACCATGTTGAATAATGCGTTTCGTTCAGCCACAGGACGTCGTGTTTCAACTCAAACTGTGCGCAATAGGCTGCATGATGCGCAACTTCACTCCCGACGTCCATGGCGAGGTCCAGCTTTGCAACCCCGACACCATGCAGCGCGGTACAGATGGGCCCAACAACATGCTGAATGGACCCCACAGAATTGGCATCACGTTCTCTTCACCGATGAGTGTCGCATATGCCTTCAACCAGACAATCGTCGGAGACGTGTTTGGAGGCACCCTGGTCAGGCTGAACGTCTTAGACACACTGTCCAGCGAGTGCAGCAAGGTGGTGGTTCCCTGATGTTTTGGGGTGGCATTATGTGGGGCCGACGTACGCCACTGGTGGTCATGGAAGGCTCCGAAACGGCTTTACGATACCTGAATGACATCCTCCGACCCATAGTGCAACCATATCGGCAGAATATTGGAGAGGCATTTGTCTTCATGGACGACAATTCTCGACCTCATCGTGCACATCTTGTGAATGCGTTCCTTCAAGATAACGACATCGCTCGACTACAGTGGCCAGCATGTTCGCCAGACATGAACCCTATCGAACATGCCTGGGATATGTTGAAAAGGGCTGTTTATGGACGTCTTGACCCACCAACCACTCTGAGAGATTTACGCCGAATTGTCGTTCAGGAGTGGGACAATTTGGACCAACAGTGTCTTGATGAACTTGTGGATAGTATGCCACGACGAATACAGGCATGCATCAATGCAAGAGGACGTGCTACTGGGTATTAGAGGTAGTGGTGTGTACTGCAATCTGGACCACAAATGCTGAAAGTCTAGCTGTATGATGGTACAACATGCAATGTGTGGGTCTCATGAGCAATAAAACGAGCTGAAATGTTGTTTGTGTTGATCTCTATTCCCTTTGTATTTAAAGGTTCCGGAACTCTTGGAACCGAGGTGATGCAAAACTTTTTTTGATGTGTGTATATAACACCGCGGATAATAAGGAGAGCAGTTAGCTGGTTTATAGAGCAATAAAGGAGCGGCGAGCAGCAGCTATTACTCAGAACATCCTCTCCTGTTTCACAGTAGATACAGATTTGCAGTGGCGAACAAAGTAGAGCTTTCAGAATTCTCTAAACCACATCATTCCTTGGTTGGCCTACTTCTTCTTTCGTTAAGCGGCTTCGGTGGCGTAGTCGGTAGCATGCTGAGCTTCTATGCCCAAGATCGCGGGTTCAAACCCGGCCGAAGTCATCGGATTTTTAAGAGCGTTAAAAATCCCTCAGTATGCCTTCCTTCGGAGGGAAAGTAAAGCCGGCGGTCCCATGTCATAGATTTATGGCATGTTAAAGAGCCTTCCACTAATTAAACTTGTGTGAAGCTAAATTAGGTTATACATTTGACAAACGCTCTTAGGTTCCTACGCTCGTCGTCAGGAGCCGACTGCAGTGGCATCTGGTAACAAAGTTCTGTCTGAACTAGTAGTCGTTTACGGTGGCGTTTGGCGGCAAAAGTAGGAACTACTTAAAAAAATCAATGTCTGCAGTCCTACTTGAATTGAAAACAGAAACACACACTAATACAGTCATCACAATTAACACCGGTTATCAGACAGATTCTACACACACCCAAAGTACACGGGGCTACATGACCGCGTTGTCGCAGCCCCTAAACTAAGCAACCAACTTCTTTCGTTATGGCCTCTATTGGACCACGGGCAACTCTGCCATGGTTTGGTCTACTTCCTTTTCTCCTCCCAGGACATCTTCATCCACGTCTTCTCTCCCGTTCTTCCTCGGAAATAATTAGTGTCCTTTCTTTCTTGTATTCACCATTGATGAGTCTCAATCCTTTTATGGTATCCTTCTCTGTCAATCAGTTCCGGTATATTGGTTAGTGTACATTTATTTTCCCAGTTCTCTGTCCTTTCCTCCTAGATCCCCATCTCGGCCCAGTTCATCCGACGTTCAACCACCATTTGGTTCCTGTTCTTCCTCTTGTCCTCCCTGTTGTCTCCCATATCCTTCTAGTCAATCTCCCCATATCCATCCCAATCACATGTCCAGCAAATCCTCCTCTGTTCAGCCTTATTTCCTCTGAGATAGTCCTCATATTTTTCTTTAATTCTTTTTCTTTTCATTTCTTTATTTCGTACCTTTCTTTCACCTCCCCTTTTCGGTACCAGTATTTTTCCTCAGTATTTTTAGCCTATTTTCAATTTTGAAAAAATAGGCTTATGCGATCACCTTTTGTCCGTGTGTGTGTGCGTGTGTGTGTGTGTGTGTGAGAGAGAGAGGTGTGTGTGTGTGTGTGTCCCCTAATAACATCTAAACGGCTGGAGCGATTTCAATGAAACGTAGTGAGTTCATAGCGCTATTCCCGGCGACCTCGACCGTGCCTTTCAAATTTTGTTACGTCTCACCAATCCAACATGGCGGCTGTGCGAAATAATTCACTAGCATTCAATGTCTCCGAAACTATTACCGATATCGCCCTGAAATTGTGCACGGTGAGAAAGGGCACTACTAGAAGTTCACCTACGAGACTTTCAAAAACCTGGTGACTACAAAACCAACATGGCGGCCAAGCGAAGTTGAGACATTTAAATAGACTTTTCTCACGATTTAACAATCCAAACGTAATGAAATTTGGTACAGCAATTGTTTATACACATTGTAATGCACTGGAGTCTAATTTAGTTCAATTGTTTACATAACCTCAAAATAGCGGCTGTGCGAAATATTTCACTGACATTCTATATCTCCGAAACTATTACAGATATCACCCTGCAATTTTGTACGGTGATAAAAGGTACTGATACAAGTTTACCTATGTATATTTCATAAACCTGTAAAGTACAAAACGAACATGGCGACCAAGCGAATTTGAAATATTTTAATAGACTTTTCTCGTGATTTAACTCTCTGAGCGCAGTGAAATGTGGTACAGTAAATGATTTTGCAGATTGTAATGCACTGCCATCTAATTTAATTCAATTGTTTACATAACCTCAAGATGGCGGCTGTGCGAAATTTTAAAATTAAGTTTGTATTTCTTGTGTCGTAATCATGCGATCGAAGTGAAAGTTTGAATAATGAACCTAGGCAATAATTGGCCTTGAATGGTACATAACTCTATGGCCTATACATATAACAATCCTAAATGGCGAGCTTCCGAAATATTTAGACGATTCTCAATATCTATGAATCTTTTACAGCAACCAAACTGAAATTCTTTATGTTCATAGAGACTATGAACATATGTTCACCTATAGGACTTTCAGTAACCTGGTGAGCACAAATCCAACATGGCGGCGACGCGAAGTGTAAATATTTAAATGGACGTTTCTCGCGAATTAACTATCCGAGTGCCGTGAAACGTTGCACGTTAAATGCTTATACAAATATTGATCCACTGGCATCTAATTTATTTCAATTGTTTGCATAATCACAAGATGGCTGCTGTGCGTAATTTTAACATCTCGTTTTTACATCTTGTGTTCTAATCATGCGATTGAAGTTTGAATACCACACGTACACAATAATCTTAATGTAATAGTACAAAAATAAAAATCCAACCAGGCGACCATCTGAAATATTTAGACGGTTCTCAATATCTACGAATCTGTTACAGGAATTTAACTGAAATTTTGTATGTTGATAGAGGCAATTAACATGAGCAGAATATATGAAAATAGGCTGTATAGTTCTTCACGGAACTACTTGTTATCTCTTCCTTCTCAAGTTGTTCGGCTCCATACCTGCCTAGTGTCATAGTCTCTGCATTCCTTGGTACTACTTGCTATTTCTGTTTCACAGAACCCAGTCAGCTTTATAAGGAGATGGTACAACCAAAGACAAAATCATAATTATCATCATCGTGTCCACCAAACCTGAATTAACCTGCTGTTGTCATTCTTGTTAATTCATTTAGGGGCTTTGCGACATTGTGGTCATTTAGCCGCGTGTACTTGGGTGTGTGTAGATATGTCTGATAACCTGTGTTATGGTGGTCTCTGTAGTAGAGTGTGTAAGTTACGTATAGCTAAACGAAACTTTCTGTATTTTTCACCAAAATTATATAACATTCTCCCAATTAAATTAAAAGAATTTAAAGGAAATCATGCAAACCTGAAGATGCATATTTTTTTTTTTCAGAGAAAACAAAATTAAAATTGAAAATAGAATTAGTTGAGCCTACATCTTTATACAAATGCAAATTCAATTTTCCTTCTTATTCATTATTTTTTACTGATTACATTATTTACATAGAACGTGTTATTCGACTAATTTTTAGAAATAGTAATCAATGATATGCATGCAACACACAAGGTTGCACCTTTTAGTGTGCATATGTGATATCTCTCCCTGCTTTGTATGAATTTGATGTCCTATTTCGGCCTGTCTTTATCATAGTGTAACAATGTAATTTAATAATACAGTAGTAAATTTACAGGTTAAACAATGAGTAGAAAGTGCAAGGAAATTCATAAAATGAGTACAGATTTTATGGATTTTGTAAAATGTGTGTATTTGTAATGATTTAATCAATAATAATAATAATAATAATAATAATAATAACAATAATAATAATTGTAATGCAGGTGAGGATTAGAAAGAAGACGGCCATGGCCTTAAGTTACGGACCATTCTGGCAATCGCTTGAAGTACAAGAGGGGAAACCACGGAAAATCACTTCCAGATGGCTGAGTTGGGAATTGAATCTCAGTTTTGCCTCATGAGGCTAAGTGGACCCCGTTCCTGCCATCAGATCAGAATTAAATTTCTTGGCAGAGCCGGTAATCGATTCCGGACCTCCGAGCTGACAGCCAAGAACTCTAGTTGCTACATCAGGAATAATTGAATCACGACGATATCATGTGGAAGATCAGGGAGTGGGGAAATCATCGTCCTGTGTAAGGGTTCCTTCAGTCCGCCCCAGAGGCTCACAACTTGCGGGGCGTGGGTTGGCAACCACGGGATTCCAGCTGAGTCCGGCATTGCTTCCACCTACTTCTACCGGGCACCACTCTTTCATCATTCCTGTAGACCTCCCTTGGTCAACACTTGTTCTCTTCTGACCTCGACGGTATTAGGGTATCCAAGGCCCACGGAGTCTTTCAATTTCTCGCCTTAATTGGCCCTTGTCCCTTATCTTTCGTGATACCCTCATTCTTCGAGGGGTCAGATCTCTTCTTTTCGCTACATGATATCTCATGCCTTGTGCACAAGTTCCTAAATGTGTAGTCCCACCACTTATGATGCACCCTGGATACCATTACACCCTTAAGGGATCACGACTGATGAACTCGAAAGTTGGCAACCCTGAGGGATTCCTGAGCTGGGTCCTGTTTTCCCCCTATTTTCAGTGCCCCTGAGGCAGACCCTTTCGTCTTTCCCTTTCCTACCTGCCTTTCATGGCTGGTCCCGTGGTGTTGGAGTAGCGTGCCTGCCTCTCACCTGGAGACCCCGGGTTCGATTCCCTGCTCCGTCAGGGATTTTAGAAACTAACGTGAGGGCTGGAACGGGGTATACTCAGCCTCGTGAGGACAATTGAGTAGCTGCCTGACAGTGAGGCAGCGCCCCGATCACGAAAACCAAGATTAACGGCCGAGGGGACCCGATGCGCTGATCACGCGTCACCCCAATATATGCAGGCCACATGGCTGGGCAGCGGTCGCTTGGTAGGCCTAGGCCCTATCGTGCCAGGGTTTATTATTTATTTTATTATATTATTTATCTGTCTTTCATGGCTCTCCTTCCTACCAAGTCCCCCAATCTTCATTCTTCGAAAGTTGAGGGATTTTCATTTCCCTGTCGTTTATTTCCCTCACTTTTTATTGTCCTTTTTAGTTCTTCTAGTTCGTAAAATGTAGAAGTTTTAGGAAGCCGTCAGGGTCACCAACTACTGAGCTCATCAGTTGTTAGCCCTTGAGGGTATAGCGCTATCCAGAGTGCACCATTTCATCAGCATCTACCACGATTACGCATGTCATTAGGGGCTGATAACCCACATGTTAAGCCCCTTAAAACAACGATCACCATCGTCATCATCATCTGTTCCGTCAGACAGCGAGTGATTTCCATCCACAAATGAACAAGGCGTCTTTTCGTAGTTTCAAGGCGAGACATTCCTATCTGAGACACGACAACAAGAGATTGGAAGCATTTACTTACTTTTATTTTTCTTCAAAACTTCAAGAGAGGGGCTGTTATTTCTTTTTCTTTATTGCACGAACAAACATCTCAGCTCTTGTTTGTCCCCGTCTCGGAAGACAGATTGACAATCGATACCTCCCACTGCTGCAGATGAAACAACGGTAAACCACTTCTAGAATGACTCCAGTGTGAACGGAATCCATATCACGTCACATCGTACTGCATTGTTAGTCTATATAGATCTGCTCAAATGTATTGTCATAGAAATATTTCTTCAATCGCAACAAAATTAAAACATTACAAGACGGTGGTTCAACCAGATGTGACATATGGATGCGAAACGCTCTTTAAAGTTACTCAGAAAAACAGAATCGACAAAATTCTAAAAGTAGAAAGAAGAATAGCTGGAACATGCATAAATGAACAAGAAGTTCCGTTAAGAACTATACAGCCTACTTTTCATGCCAATGATTATTCTACAGTATATGAACCTATCTAGAATAATGACGAAATTAAGTTGGTAAAATCGAAATATCTAATTAGTTCAAACTATACCTGGTATAATGTACCCTAATAGAGCACTACAGTTGGCAGCCCTGGTGACTGAATATATTCTTAGTTCCATCTCTTAAGGTACAGAATACAAAATTTGGTTGAAGTCCAATGGACGTTACATGCAGTTAGACATTGGATCTATCAGCACGCGTAAAAGCATGTTGGCAACAATGTCATGCGTGTGCTGGTCAGAAATAATCTGAAATATTATGATATCTTTTTGTGCCAATTTTGGATTAAATACATTTGTTAGTATAGAAGTTACATGTATTTTAAAATTTGACATATTAGCAGGCATAGAATCATGTTGGCAGCACTGCCTTGTATTAATTACTCCAAATTAATCTAGAATGTCAGGTGCTATACGTGTGCAAAGTATAGAGCTGTTGGCTTGCATACTTTCTGATATATTGATATTAGGGTAAAAAAAAATATAGACAGCATTTATTAACAGTTGGCAGCCCTGATTGCTCTTAACAATAATAATAGTAATATCTGTTATGGTACACATAGCACATACGAAATTTGGTTGAAATCCAACTGATAGTATAGAAGTTACATGTATTTCAAAATTGGTACTATCAGCAGGTTTATAATCATGTTGGTAGAACTGACATATATAAGTTACTCCAAATTAATCTAAAATGTCAGAATATACGTGTGCATAGTTTAAAGCTGTTGGCTTGCATACTTTCTGATATATAGGTATTTGGATGAAAAAATAGAGAGAGCAATTATTAACAGTTGGCAGCCCTGTTGGCCTTAAGAATACGCTCAGTCATATCTGTTTATGTACAGATATTGCATACAAAATTTGGTTGAAATCCAATTGATAGTGTAGAAGTTATATGGATTTAAACATTGAACCTATCAGAAGGCTTAACATTATTTTGGCAACACTGTCATGGTTGGCCTCCTGGAAATTAAACTGAAATAGTCTTATCTACATGTGTGCCAATTTTGGAATAGCTCCCATGCATACCTTGCAAGATATCCTACATGGAGCTCAAATTTCTAGTGCGTATTTTCAGCAGTTGGTAGCACTGACATCATTTTCAAATATGGACGTGAGATATTCCGGTGCATATCTTTACTCATACTAAATTTGGTTTTGATTGCTGCAGCCGTTTAGGAGTTGATAGGGGGGGGACACACACACAGCCAGACAGACAGAAGGACAGACAGACAGACAGACAGACAGACAGACAGACAGACAGACACACATTTTCCCGGATCGATCTCATAAGTCTACTTTTTCCTCATTTTTGCAAAATGTGAAAAGTAGGCTAAAAATATCAGAAAGATGGACAATGGCGGATAGTACCAAATGAAGTGGTATACAGAGAACAGGAGCCCATCACTGATACTATTCGGAGGAAACGGATTTCTTTTTTGGTCACATTATGAGGACACCGGAAACCAGATTATCTAGAAAAAAATCTTTTGAAACTGTGGAATATGAAACAACAAGCAGGAAGGATTAAGGAAAATAGGGAAGATTATGAAAGAATTAGAAATAAACTTGGATGGCTTGCAAAACAAAACAAAAAGTTAAAAACGCTGAAAGACATTTTAAAAAAAGATTTCAACCAAAAATAGACAAACGTCATACAATAAAAAGGGTATTTACAGATTAGGAACGGCTGAGAAGATCAGAGCAAATGAAAAGCTGCTGGGCAACTCGGAAGAAAACTTACTGAAGAAGAGGGCCAAGAAATGTTTGACTGAATAGGTCCAATGAGGCCGTAAAAACAGAAGAAGAAGAAGAAGAAGAAACATGTATATACAGTGTGGTATTTCTAGGACGCTACATTCGGCAACACCACTTACAAGTCTATTGCTGTACTAAACCTGGGAACCAGAAGACGAGACCAGGTTTGGTTTGGATTGGTGTCAAAACATCACTAAGTCTGAGAAATGCAAACAAGATAACACACAAGACATGTAACCGTCTGATATTGTTTTCTCACGAGTGGCTTGTCTTTGAAACCAAGCTGGGTGGATATGTTTACATTTCATGTCTGCGGGGAGCCAAGGCTTTCCCAGCTCAAGGCAAGGCGTTGTCAACTCTCACCGTAGCCACTGAGTGCAAGCAGCGAGATTGGACAGAACTACGTGCACCTGGAGACCTGACACGCGAGCAGGCAGCCAAAACCAGGCTCTGCACTCCACGTGGAAAGATAGAGGAAGCATGCTATTGGTCAGTAGAGAACAACGGTTACTGACGGCGCGTGCTACTGTCTAACGTGTCCAGTGTTGCTAGGCTGCACGTAGTTCTGTCCAGTCTCGCTGCTTGCTCTCAGTGGCTACGGTGGAGTGATGACAACGCCTTGCCTTGAGCTGTGAAAGCCCTGGGTCCACGCAGACATGGAATTTAAACATATCCGTCCAGTTAGGTTTTAATAATAATACCGTATAAGGTGAATTGGGGTAAGTGCATACCCTAAAAATGGAAGTGCAACTTTGATTTTTTCCTGCTGATGAGAACTGCATTGATGCGCTGCATTTTCCACTTAAGTGGCGATCATCTTTGAGAGTTTACACTCTTGTCCGATGTCACTGTAAGCGACAGTTTTGTACGAGACAAGTCTCAGGTAGACCCCAAGGCACCGGACTCCCCTAACTTTGAATTTTAAATACATCTAAACTAATTGAAATACCAGGGCACGCCCCGTGATATGGGGCAAGTGCATATCTAGCCTGTATTCTTCCATTAAATGTATAACACGTAATCGTGGGGTAAGTTCGTTTTCTCTAATTATTAAACTATTACATGCATATTTCAAAATGTATAAAGTTATGTTTTCTATTAAATTTTTCAACTTAGTATGTTGGGATGTGTAAGACGCAAAATTGCATCCATTGGAAAAACATCACAAGAATATGAAAATTAAAGACAAAAACTGGCGTTTACTTACATTTATTAGTAGGTAAGTTGCTTAGATTTCAAAGCAATTGCAATTTATTAACTTATCAATAACGAACCAACTTACCCCGCATACTTGTTGTGACGGGGCTAGAGCAACTCCTCATATTTTTGTAACTAGTTGCGTGGTATTTACACAGTTAAATATGTTAATGAAAAGAGTATACATTTAGCTTTTAAACATACCATAAATTAAGTAATTACAATGAAAGATGGTGCAGTTTCAACGTGGATTCGGAAAGCACGGTGAACTCTGATGGTTAGTTGACAGCATTATTTCCGGAACTGGCCTATACATATGCTTGTTAATCTACTTCACCCGCGACATCTAGTGTTAAATGAACGCAAGGCAAATTTTCCTAACTCCCCAAGAGATGACACAACGAGTTTCAAAAGGACAAATATATTATCGACCCGGGATGCACTTGCCTCGAAAATGCTCTTGCCCCAACTCACCTTATACATATTTATATTTCTTTGGCGTATGGCTTTTAATGACGGGAGTGTCGAGGATATGTTCGGCTCGCCAGAGTTTGTAGCTGCTTCTATGCGGACATCCATGGCGTGAGCTACAAGTACCGTCACGTGTGGAATGTTGTCTGGAAGGAAAGTGTGAATGTAAGGACGAGGCATTGGAAGGTAGCGGCTGTGACCTATACATGCACCCTGCGTGGATGCGGATATCCCAAAAATATTTTGCCATGCGGATATAGTTTGCGTGGCTGTGCGGATAGCGGATAAGCTGCGGATAATGCTTGGAGTAAATTTGCGGATAGTTTTTAGAATACAATCCGAACTTGTTTAATATCATTATTAGGACCCGGATGTTTATGAATTAACTTATGACATATATTTTTCCATCGTGTTCTCTTTTTGTTTTTGTTTTTTCATGACAAATGTAAGATGATGATTTAAACTAATCTCATTCAAATTACGTTACTAAGCGTAATTAACACTCCGAACAGGAAAGGTTGTAATTCGGACTGTATAACATTCATTAAAAACATAAGCACATGGCATACAAAGTCTCAAGGAACGACTTTTTCCTCAACTGTCTAAATATGTTGCTTTAGTAATTTATGCTTTATCCAATTAAATATTATTGTAATGTCAGTAGATTCGGATAACAAACTTGCGAATACGGAATATGGTCGTGCGGATGCGGGGCGGATGCGAATAACAGTTGTGCGGATGCGGGGCGGATGCGGATAGCGTTTTGGTTATCCGCGCAGGGCACTACCTATACAGTAGTTAGGGACCAACCCCGACATTTACCTGGAAACCACAGCACATGGCATACAAAGTCTCAAGGAAGCCAGCAGGAGGATTCGAACCTCCTAGCCCCCCGGATATGAGCGACTACCAGTAGCCACGCCGTAACGACTACGGCTAACTCACTCGGTATAATAATAATAATAATAAAAATAATAATAATAACGTGAACGTTGTGAACTGACAGATATAATTACCTAGGAGAATGGCTGGAACCGAATCTCTCGGGCATTATCAACTCGAGTTAACTAGTTAGAAATGGCTTATCAACTAACCAAGAACACATATAATAAGATGTGTTTCTCCCGAAAGACTAAAATGAGACACTACCAGACAGCTGTACGTCCTGAAGCATTATATGCTTCAGAATGTCTAGTATTCAACCGGAAGGGACTCACGGACACACTCGAAGTACAGGAGAGAATGATAATGAGGAAGATATTGGGGCCTGTTAACAAGGTAATGAATGCAGTAGGCGACCTAATCAAGAGCTCTACACGTATTGTGAAAGAATCACGGATGCTGTTAGGAAACGACATCTAGCGTTTTATGGACACGTCTAAAGGATGCATCATACCAGGTTGACCAACCAGCTCCTCGGTTACTGGCAAAAGCGGAAGACCAAGTCACCATGGTTGTGGGAAGTGAGCAAAGATCTGCAAGAACTTGGAGGGACGGAAAGAGACTTAAAGACCGAACATCTCTCGGGAAGATGCTTCAGCAATTGAGGTTCCAGGACAAACCGCCAAGAAAGAAAACAGGTGCCCTCTGGACCCAGAAGAGGAGGGAACAACACAGCCAGAGGATGCGTAACTACTGGGCAAACATCAAAGCCCACTCCAAATGTAACAGTTGAACGTCGATGTCCATAGACGGCCTATTCGAAACAAGAAGAAGAAGAAGAAGAAGAAGAAAAACGTGCATTAGTTGGATAAAAGAAGTATATTGTACCCGATACCTAGTTGAGGCTATCGGCTACGCCAGCAGACATTAAGCCGTAGTTGAGATTATGGGAAGAGTTATGAAAAGATAGCGCTCAAATCGAGTCAAGAGGAATGTCAAGATGACGTGGAAGGTCTAGGATTAAGAAGGCACTGACATCAGTAAGCAGATGGAAATATGGATGGAATTATGAAGCTTTATCAAGATCTATATGGAACATGGTATTTAAACATCTCAGAAGAGGAGATATAACAAGCATTATAAATGGTAATAATTTGAAGGAAGTCAGATAACCCTTAAGTTATTTTATAACTTAATAGCCGAGACGATCGGGGTTCGAGATTATATTTGTGACGCAAGACCACAGAGGTGGGGAGAACGTCACGTGACTGCGCCAGGCAGGTACAGGTCATTGCAGTCCAGAGACAGTCAGTCGAGCTCAGTGAGCCAAGCAGTTGAGCTGTGTTAGCAAGAGAGTCCAGTACAGCGAGCAACGCAGTCGAATTCAGAAAGCGAGCTGAGTAGGACATACGCCGAGCGCATGGAGAGGTCGCGCAGCGAACAGCTTTTGTCACGGAAAGTGAAAGCGACAGTTTCAACTTCACCAAGCAGCGAACGAAAAGTAGGTCAGTGAGCCGGGCGGATACCCGCAGTAGGCAGCGTGAAGACCGGTTACAGAACCAGCTGTCCGGGCCAAGCAAACATGAGAAGGCCGGCGTTTTAGAACAGTACAGTAAAACGAGTTGGAGAACTTATTTCAAGCTGCATTTCAACGCAGAACAGCATAGTAGAGCGACATGGCGAGGCCAGCTTTAGGCGGAGATTATTATAGCATTGCAGTAGGGACGAGCGGGTTATTTCTAATTTTATACGCAAGCTATGTAGAGATGAAACGATTAGCTCAGGACAGGGAGGCATGGAGATCTGCATCAAACCAGTCAAAAGACTGAAGACTCAAACAACAACAACATACGCAAGCATTATGACAGAAGCTGAACTTCATTACAACATTGAGTTGGAACGTTTATTCAGCATTTGAATTGTACAGGCAGATAGTTACGAGATACTGCAACTGTGAACTTCGAATGAACATAGTTTTTCAATGACATTACGACTATGCATTTCATAACGCATTCCAAGTAACATTAACGATTTTAAGCAAATGAAATGTTTTAAGCAAATGCACTTATGAACATTGGCTCGTGCATTAATGCAATTCTTTCTCATAAAGTGTTATGAATTACCGAGTACGAACACAGCTACAGGGTGTTTCATAAACTTAGACACTCTCATGAAACAATTTTATTTTCTACAAGTGAGACTTAACCGCTGTGGGAATTGAACTTTCAACACTCAAACCGAACATTGTATGGAACAGTGGCGTAACGTAGAAGAGGAATAGGGGGTCCGCTGTTTCTATGAACTTTTTCGTGAGGATTTGGACAATATCCGCAATGGATAACCAGAAGTTCATCATGTCGGAGTAAACGCAGACAGAGACGCGATGGCACCACAGAGCGATGGATTCGATTCCTGACGAGGAGGAGGTCCACCAGCTGATTCACTTGGGATTTTGAAGGCAATCGTCATTGCGTGGGTGGAATGATATTCACGCCGATCTTTCGAGAAATTCATTACATAAGGAAAATCGACGATCTTTGAAATTTAATAACAGCTGATTATGAGAAGGTACTGTAAGAGTTATAACTTCCTGATACGATTATTTTCATGAATACTGGGCACACATGTATATTTTTCTAATAGGAGTGATACGATTGTTTAGACATGGCTTTGACTTTATATGCTTCAAATTTTTGCTAGAATATGGCGTGACCATATGATATGGCAGGCATCATTATACGAAATTCTCACCATTGGTTGGCTTTATTAAGCAGATGTTTGGTCTTTTAGACATTTTTTTCAGCAAGGATAGTTTGCATGAATAGTTTTTTTTTTGTGTGACGAGTATTTCGAACTCGTGATCTGCAATTAATTATCTAAATTACTTCGTCAGTTCATTGCATACTAGCGAGTGTGTATTATTCATCAGTAGGGATTTTTTCCATTGGATTGTTTGGAGATATTAAGATGTTATTCACTTTAGTGAATGAATATCGCTTTTATATGACAACTAGAGACTTGTTGATTCCGATCTGGTACATTCACTCATTTAGTCTTCGAGATGGGGTCTTTCGTATTTATACGATTGTATGGTGGTTACTCATCTTACTTGCCATTGAGGGACTCATTTTTATCATCCGAGTGTACATGAGATTGTAAGAGAATCAAACGAGGAACTACTAGTCACATATCAGTCGAAATTTTGTTAAATAAAGTAAAGATAAATGTCAGCAGGGTTACATTTGTAATTCTTGTTTGCCAATCCAATATTTTGTTGCTATACTCTTTTGAGAGTACTTTCAGTTTAACAGCTGGTACAGCTGATGCTTTTGATGATATTTATAATCGTGTTTGATACCTTTGAGAAGGATTTAAAGTAATTGAATCTTGTAAGATGAATCATTAATGGTCAGATTTATTTTAAGGCAGATTAGTATTGCAGATTTTGATATGAGAGATTATAGCACATTGGTGTTTTTCTGTGATGTGAATTATGAGAATTGTAAGAGAATTTATGCTATTTGAAAGCAGATCTTGAATTACTAAGG
The DNA here is from genome assembly GCA_946902985.2 of Meconema thalassinum. Taxonomy (NCBI): domain Eukaryota; kingdom Metazoa; phylum Arthropoda; class Insecta; order Orthoptera; family Tettigoniidae; genus Meconema; species Meconema thalassinum. The sequence goes on from OX336396.1 coordinate 250,518,020, forward strand.
TAATATTTTTTCTAATTGTTTAAGAAGTTGTCTAGATGTGATCAGATTAATTACAGTTATTGGAGATTGTGCGCGTTGATAGTTTGAAGCCAGTTATATATTTTTTGTAGATCATGCAACATGGTTAAGTGAAGTTTGTGATAGGCATTTTGTGGAAGTTGCCATGTGATAGTTTCAATATTGCTAATGCATTTTGAGGCAGACATGAGGTTGTCGAACCCAGTCTAGCGTAATTGTTGAGATTCATGCTGTATGTGCTGAATGTTTATGGAGTTTTGTGGAATAATTGTGGTATTCAAATGTGATATTTGAAGAAGTGAGGATATATAATGTCGTTGTGGATAGTCAGATCCAACGTGATGTCGTGAAGGCAATAATATTTTTTTGGCATGATAATTAAATACGAGATATAACTTGGAAGTGATAAAATTGTAAGACAACGTTCTATAACCCATATTAAACAATTTGTTAGGAAATTAAACAAATAAATAAAGTTGATAATACAAGATTTTCTGATAATAATAATTAATGAAATAATAATCTAAAATTTAAGCATAATAATGATCTGACCTAATGAAATAAAAATCAGAATGACTAGATGAAATAATAAAAATCTAAATAACCAGAAGAATAAAATTTAAATAAATTGATGAATTACATTTTGGAATAAATCAATGAATTTAAATAAATTAATAGATGATTGGATAGATGATGAATAACTGAATTAGAAGGTGATAATTAATTAAAGAAGCTGATGATTAATGAATTTATATGGATTAAAAATAAATTTAATGGAGATGATTTTAAGAAATTGCAACTTGAGTTGAGGAATTAAACAATTTGTATTGATGATTTAAGATGATTTAGTCTGAAGGAGATAATAAGATAAGAGTGTGTGAATAATTAGAAAGTATAATGAAGTAATGATAATAATTTTCATTTAAATGTTTTAATGGTGATGAGTTAATGATTCTGACAGGAATATGTTGAATTTTGAGATGAGAATTAATGTGAGAAATATTTAACTTTGATGATGATGATAAGTATGACCAATGAGCAGTGGATTTTCTGTAATTCACGAACAAGCAATTATTAATGACAATGTAAATAGTGTAAATTAATTATTCGATGTTTGGGAGCATTTTACTAACGTATTTAACATTTGAATTATGCCATGCAAGCCATAAATTGCGTGATATTTAAAATATGTGATTATAATGTGTATGTTTAGACAGATTAATAATTTTTTCAAATCCACATCCATCATGTTAAATTAAAGAGAAATTAGGTCTCAGGTATCACAAATGTCAGTGACGAAAGACATAGTGCTACAATGATCCTGAGAACCCAAGAGAACTTTAGAGATTTTTCACGTTTTATGTGGATTAAATATTTTTGATTAGAAAAGAGATGGTTCGATTTTTGGACAATGACAATTTAACGTTGGCATTCGACCATGCTCTCAGGTAGGATGAATATTTAAAACGTCTGTCTGACTATCAAAGTGAAATAAATTTGTTTTTATCTTAGTTGTGATCTGATGATGGTGTGATTTTCCTTTTTCTTTCCTTGTCTTGATTAAGGCTTAACCGGAAAGGATGTGGTTTGCTAGGAGTTCAGTTGATGGCGCCCATTTATATTTGCATTTTTTAATTAAACTTAAGCCCGTAACGACCCTAGAGATACTTTGTCTCGTGTTACCCACTGCTTTTTCGATAACTCAGCTGAATTTCCGACACATTCCTTATTTGACTAGAGGTTCATTTAACTCCGCTCTGTCCTGGAACTCCAGGAATGCGATGTAATAGCAGATAGGTCATGGCATCCCCAGGACGAACGGGTACAATATGAAGACATGGAATTACTTCAAATCTCTGAAGACGACATTGAGTACAGAGAACAATTGAGTCGTCCAGCTGCAAAACTCGATTAATCCACTTGTGAATAAGAATCATGGCGTAAAGTTATTTATTTCATTATTTAATTTTCTTTTCTTTTCTTTTCTTTTCTTTTCTTTTATTTTGTTTTGTTTTGTTTAATTTTATTTTGTTTTGATTTTGTTTTGTTTTATTTTATTTCGTTTTGTTTTGTATTAAATTGTTTTTCTTTTGTTGTTTTGTTTTATTTTATTTTGTTTTTATTCAGTTTTGTTGTTTGGTGTTTTTTTTTTCGTTTACCCTCCAGGTTGGTGGAACCCACGGACTCTGCGAGGGAACTCACCACTACCGCCTCTACGGGCAGTGTCCTAGAGCTGGGAACATCGAATCGGAAGGGATACAACCGGTGAGGTGAGATTGGCACCTCGCCCAGGCGGCCTCACCTGCAAAGCGAACAGGGGCCTCATGAGGGAAGGTAAGGGATGGTTAGGATGGATAGGCAAGGAAGAGGGAAGGAGGCGGCCGTGGCCTTGAAGAAGGTACTGCACCCGAAAATACCTACCCTTTACCTGTTGATATCCCTCGATGGTAACTGGATCGTAGAACCTGAAAACCCCCGGCTCAGAAAAATCCCCAGATCCTACCAACAGGGGAAGGGAGTATCAGGGTGCAGTAAATGCTAACAGAGGTGGCATTAAGCAAGACCAAAGCATAGCAGCAAACTGCTCTAAGAACACGAGAATCGTGGGAAATCACCCTCTCAGGAGTGTGGGAAACTCTAGAAATATCTAGCTGTGGCCCACCTAATGCGACCTCTTTATACTTCTGTAAATCATCACATCGTGCGATTAAACGAAATGACAAAAATATTTATTTCCAAAAAGAAAATCTGACAGAAGGTCAGACCAAAACGTCCTTGGCTGGACTCAAAAACAAAGAAAGTACTGTAGGCACTAATAGCATGCCAATAAATGCATCAGCAGTCCCCATGGACCAAGAATGCATTTGACCCTCTATTGAAATTATTAATAATATGAACAACAGGTGATCCAATAAGAAACAAAAAAAACAAATCAAAGAAATCACCTTTATGGTTCTTCCACCGATTCCAACATTCTCAAACACGCGAATTAATTCATATATGTATATTTACTTATTTACAGCGAAATCATTATTAATATTATTACACCCTCAGATGTAAATGCCTTCCCAAACAGGTAATTCTGCACTCCTCCTTGGTGCTTTGTCATAACTGATATTGTATAAATTATATTGCCTTAGCAATGTATTCCAAATCTATTTTATCAATCAAGCACTTAAGCTAAAAAGATGAGAAATTCGTTATTTAAAATCTCTAAAGATTCAATAATTTCTCAGTATTAATGTATTTATTTAAATTCATCCAAAATTCATAGTATATCGATCATGAATCATATCTAACATTTGCTTAAATCTTATAAATTGAGTACAACCGAAGAATTAATTAAATGGGGATGCCACACAAAAAACAAACTCTGAGGCTTGACAAAAATTAGATCCATAATTGGAATTACCAATTTATCAATAAATCGTAACAAGAAATGCAAAAGAGAACAAAACACTATGTTCTTTCAAAAACATTAGGAAATTAGTATAACCTTGCACTGAAATACTGTAATTATAATGGTCACTCATGACCTCGATTTCTGAATACAGGTGGGTATTACCACCAACATCGCAAAGATTATACTTTTATAAACGCGTTACACATTATGCTTTCACTAGCATCATAACATTAACGTACTTCAACGAGTATTACCGTAAATATAATATTGTACGCCCACTGACGTTTTTTCACACATTATCACTCACATGGTGATTATTTTATTCAATAACTAGTATTCAGATATATTCAGCTGTGTTTCTTAACTATATGTTTTCTCATTCCAATGCATCATAAATTTAACATGAGTGGCTACTTAATCAAGTCCACTGGATTACGAAAAGCTTGCCTTAAAGAGTTGTATTTACAGTCACATAAGAATTCGCTTCCCCTTAAAGTTAATCCCTGGGATTTATCTCAAAAAAGATTCTTGTTCTTCAAATAGTACTCTTAAGCAACGTTCTAATCAAGAAAAACTCGAAAGACTGAATCAAAATTCAGTTATAGCAATATTAATTAATTTAAAGATCATCAAGGTGTATCCAAGTACACGTGGCTACAAAATCAAAAGATAAAGTTTATCAGACGAAAATAGAAACGTCCCCTCAAGAGAATTCACGAAAATCAGACTGGGTCTACAGCATGTATCCAGGTAACGACTCAAGTTAACTCCTGTTGACACATTGGAATCCAGTATGACAGCGTTCACTCTCAAGAGAAAAAATCCCCATTCTAAAAGAATGATCAAACTTCACATTCTATACTGTATTGTAATAATTATAATGCAAGAGCGCATAGGCAAATTCGAAGCTCGCAATTGTCGAACACAAAGATAATAGAACGACAACCCCTCAAGCCATAGCTTGATTAAAAAAAACACCAAGAAGTACTCCAAAAAATGGAAAATATCAAATCCACTAAAAAAAGAAAATTCCCCTTGGGAATAACGTAAATTTCTTCCCCTATGTAGATCTGTTCTCCACAATCAAGAAGATCGGAATAAATTTAATGAATTTAATTAATTAAATGATTAAGCTGAAAAATAAACAATTAATTCATAATAAAATATTATGAAATGAGTGCACCTGAATAACCAGGCCTAAACTCGACTGCAAATGAAGTCACACAGACCATGGAATGGTCATGCATAAACTTTACTCCACAATCATACTACTCAAAATGTATAACAGGTGGCAATGTGTTTTCACTGGACTATCTACTTTGCAACGCTACGTGAAAAAATATTCCTCTACCTGGCTGAAGACTCTCGAAGGCGATATGAAGCGTGAGGATGTCCACCATCTGATTCCAACATGGTATGGCAGGACTGCACGGATCCATTCCAATTTCCAATGAACGAACTGGGAACTCTTACTCCAATGTCCCAAATCCACTGATGGTAAACGAACTGCTTCCTCATCTCGGAAATTGTCCTAGCCCGAATTTCGAATAGTTCCAACCCGGCCCGAAAATACATCATGCGCGCGTATGCAACATCGCGATAATCAGGTGAACACATGACGGTAGCCTGAGTTATTTTCGGCTGCATGTTACCAAAAGTTTATGTTTCGCAAGCCAATAGCCCGCAACGCGAGTAGGCTATGTTCCACTTCGCAGATAGCATTGTAGTCACTCGTAACGTCCACTGCATTTGCTTGGAGAGCGGTGTCCACACTTAAATACCTAGCCGCACATGGCTAATATGTTTATACACATCGAAAACATCTCTCCCAACACCTCGGGTTTCCATGCACTATACATGGTTAAATATCTTCACTCGGAATGTACATGACGTTGAATTGCAATAGTCTTGGTGTGAGTAATAGAAAGAACATCTTCTCAGTGAGCATAGGCTTCAGTAACAAGCCCCATAATGTATCACTGCACTTCGCTTCTCATCTACACATGCATTTAAATAACATGAAATGAGACGGATTCCTGTAACTGAATGTCGCCCGCATACAGGCACGCTGTATATTCAAGTTCTTATTCGACACTGAACTTGATGTACATTGGCTCCACTACGTCACAACACGAAGTATAACCATAAACTGGCACCGCCGTGAACTTGTGATAACTTGGCACTTTTTCTTGCTGCCCGAAACAACATAGCGATACGAATCTTTGCATAGATGTACATTCGCCTGAGTTTAACATGATCTGACTGTCGCCCGCATGCGTTCGCTTGCAGGCCACAGCTGGCACGCTGTCACTCCTGCGCATGACGTAACGATCTACCTGTAATTGGTCGATTTAATACATCCATATTCTTGACATTACAAAGGCTATTTCCATAAAAGCAAGACAGCACTGTCTCTCTCTGCTGTAATATCGTACTTCAATATACATTTGACATCATAACTGTGCCTTATTTCCATATAATGTTCGAATATAAATGCCAATCTTCCCACTACTGCAAGGATCAAGGTCTCCCGCGCTCCTCGTGGTCTAAATGAGAAACACTCTTCCGAAGGTTGTCGTTGAAACTCCAGCTGAGCCGAATGATCACATGGCTATTCGCGCACTCCAAACTAGGTCAAAACCTGTCATTTGCGGCAGCGGTTCGCAAAGGAAAATGTACCGTAAATCAGACAAAAAATAAAACGGTACAGTACCATTCCGGAATTTGCCCGAAGACGAAGTGGGAAACCACGGAAAACCACTTCGAGGATAGCTGAGGGGGAATCGAACCCCCTCTACTCATTTGGGCCACCCGAGGCTGAGTAGACTCCGTAACAGTCCTCGTACCACTTTTCAAATTTCGTGGCAGAGCCGGGAATCGAACCCAGGACCTCCGGGGCGGCAGCTAACCATGCTGACCGCTACGCTACGGAGGCGACTCAGTTTTGTTTATTTTGCTTTATTTTGTTTTGTTTTGTTTCGATTTTGTTTTGTTTATTTTGTTTTATTTTATTTGTTTTGTTTTGATTTTCCAGAAAACAAACATAAAACAAAACAAAAACACGAAGGAAAAATAAAAATTCAAAAACAAAAGCAAATCAGAAAACAAAAAAACAAGAAACACAATGCAAACAGAAAAAAGTAGAAAACAACAAACACAAAAGTTACGAGAGGCCAAGTCCAGAGAAACGTTTCTCATGAAAATTATTCATATTCACAAGTGGATTAAACGAGTTTTGCAATTGGACGACTCAATTTATAAATAAAATCAGAAACACGAAAATTGTACAAGTCTCAAGGAAGGACACATCAGGAAACAAGTAGTTCCGTGAAGAACTATACAGCCTATTTTCATATATCCTACTTATGTTAATTGCCTCTATCAACATACACAATTTCTGTTTGATTGCTGTAATAGATTCGTAGATATTGAGAACCGACTAAATATTTCGGATGGTTGCCATGTTGGATTTTATATATGTAGGTCCTAGAGTTATGTACTGTTACATGCAGATTATTGTGAACGTGTAGTATTCAAACTTCAATCGCATAATTAGGACACAAGAAAAATTTTGCACAGCTGCCATCTTGAGGTTATGGAAACAATTGAAATAAATTAGATGCCAGTGGATTAACATTCGTATAAGGATTTACTGTACCAAGTTCCACTGAACGCGGATGGTTAAATTGCGAGAAACGTCCATGTGAATATTTATAATTCGCGTCACCGCCATGTTGGATTTGTGATCACCAGGTTATTTAAAGTCCTATAGGTGAAATTAAGTTCATAGTCCCTATGAACATTAAAAAATGCAGTTTGACTGCTAAAATAGATTCGTAGATATTCAGTATCGTATAAATAATTCGGATGGTCGCCATGTTGGATTGTTAAATGTATAGGCCATAGAGTCATGTACCATTAAAGGAAAATTATTGCGTAGGTTCATTATTCAAACTTTCACTTCGATCGCATGACTACATCACAAGAAATAAAAACTTAATTTTAAAATTCGCACTGCCGCCATCTTGAGGTTATGAAAACAATTGAACTAAATTAGATACCAGTGGATTACAATGTGTATAAATATTTCCTGTACCAGGTTTCAGTGCGCTTGGAACATTAAATCGCGAGAAAGGTATATTTAAAATTTTCAAATTCGCTTGGCCGCCATGTTCGTTTTGTAGTTAACCGGTTTTTGAAAGTCTTATAGTTGGACTTCCAATAGTGCCCTTTATCTCCGTACAAAATTTTAGGGAGATACCGCTAATAGTTTCAGAGATATAGAATGCCGGTGAAATATTTCGCACATCCGCCATCTTGTGATTATGTGAACAATTGAACGAAGTTAGATGTCGGTGCATTACAATGTATATAAACATACACTGTACCAAGTTTCATTGCGTTTGGTTGGTCAAATCGCGAGAAACGTCTATTTAAAAGTCGCAAATTCGCTTGGCCTCCATGTTGGTTTTGTAGTTACGAGGTTTTCAAACGTCACATAAGTGAACTTATAGTAGTTCCCTCTATCACATTAGAAAATCTCAGGGTAATATCGGTAATAGTTTCGGAGATATCGAATGCTGGTGAAATATTTCGCACAGCCGCCATGTTGGATTGGTGAGTCGTAACAAAATTTGAAAGGCACGGTCGAGGTCGCCCTGAATAGTGCTATGAACTTTCCGAGTTTCATTGAAATCGCTCCTGCCGTTTAGATTTTATTAGGGGGGGGACACACACACGAATCACACACACACACACGCACACACACACGGACAAAAGGTGATCTCATAAGCCTATTTTTTCAAAATTGAAAATAGGCTAAAAATGGACAGAGGAAAGGAAGAAAAAGCACAGTGAACTAATGAAGAGGTTTTGGGGAGAAAAGAAGAGAGGAAAAGGAAGTGAAGCTGTGATTGGCTCAAGTTTACACGCTCTCCTGAAGGGGAATAATCGGAAATAATAATAATAATAATAATAATAATAATAATAATAATAATGTGCATTGGCACATTGTTTAGGCCCCTAGGTTTAGCCAATAGCACCGCTACTGTATTTAACGTTTGAGGAGACACGCTGTAACAACATACACGACCCATTGTGAGCTAAGAGCATTACTGAAAGCTCCATCTGTACAAGAGACGGCTAATTGAATGCCGCAAGTACTGTATCACAGCTAACTGAGAACATTAGTTCGCAAGGTACATCGAGTGCCTGCCGCAACAAAGCTCTTCAAACACACACATCTCTGTTATGGCCTCAGAAGAGGCCTGGTGTAATTCTTTTGAGTTGATACCCATAATGATAGGGATGACAGGATTGATAATCACTATTGGTAGAATCACTTTTCTGTCAGTCAACGCGTCATCAAATATAGATTTAGTTATTAGAAAGTCATTTTTGAAAGCCTTTGTCTGGAGCGAGGCGCTCTATGGAAATGAAACTTGAATTGTTGGCACAGAGAATAGAAGAGGAGAATAGAAGCATTTGAAATGTGGTGTTACAGGAGAATGATGAAGATCAGATGAGTAGATAGGGTTACAAATGAAGAGGTATAAAGACGAGTGGGAGAGGAGAGATGTTTCTGGCGACTGCTTATGAAGAAAAGAGATAGGTTGGTAGAACACATAGACTACTAAGACACCCAGAAATAGCAAACTTAGTTATGGAAGGAAGGGTCGAGGACAAGAACTGTAGGGGTAAACCAAAGTTAGAATATGTTAAACAGATTGTCTCGGAAGTAAGATGTGGTAGCTATATCGAGATGAAACGATTAGCTCAGGACAGGGAGGCATGGAAAATTGCATCAAGGCGGCTTCGGTGGAGTAGTCGGTAGCATGCTGAGCTTCTATGCCCAAGATAGCGGGTTCAAACCCGGCCGAAGCCATCGGATTTTTAAGAGCGTTAAAAATCCCTCAGTATGCCTTCCTTCGGAGGGGAAGTAAAGCCGGCGGTCCCATGTCATAGATTTATGGCATGTTAAAGAACCTTCCACTAATTGCACCTGTGTGAAGCTAAATTGGATAGGTTAAGAATGTAAACAACGCTCTTAGGTTTCTACGTTCGTTGCCAAGAGCCGACTGCGGTGGCGTCTAGTAGCTAAGTTCTGAACTTGGCCAAGTAGTCGTTGACGGTAGCGCTTGGCGGCAAAAGTAGGAACTATTTGAAAAATTCTAAGTTGCAGTACTTAAATTAAAAACAGATAACACACACTAATACAGTCATCACAATTAACACCAGTTATCAGACAGATTCTACACACACCCAAAGTACACGGGGCTAAGAAGTGGCCTGTTTGCCATCTCTTGATGAATACAGTACATTTGCATTTGTCAGTTGGCACAGGCTAGAGTAAAAGGTGGCTTTCCACCTATGTCTCAGTCTCATTCATGGCTGTGATTATACGGAAGCTACTAAGGTATGGGTGGTGCTTAGTAATGGCATTCGGGGCACAGTCAGTGCCTGTGAATGCTGTGAAAGGTTCTACTCATAGGGTTAGGACTACAGTTCTGACCCAGTGAGGAAAGCAATGGCAAACTACCTCACTCCTCTTCTTGCCTAGAACGCCTCAAAATAGCGCTGCCTTGAGTTTTTGTGGGTATCTGCTCACATAACGTAACGGCGGTACTTTTTGAGGATCCAACCAGCCTTCGGGCTGACTACCTAACAGAAACTTAAGAACCAACCAACCAAAATTGCATCAAACCAGTCTTCAACCGAAGACTCAAACACCCACACACAACACGACCGTACCCAATTAGATTAGGCAGGACGTTAAAATCAATAATCAATAATCAATGAATTATTTATACACTTAATAAAGCGTTTCTCACACAAAAGGGGGGTGGGGGTTGATTTGTTGACTAGTTTCGTTCGTCAAGTGAACATCATCAGATCCTGCTCAATTAGCCTTAATTTAGGGTCCACTTCCTGGTGTAGCGGCTAGCATTCTTGGCTGTCACCCTGGAGGTCCGGGTTCGACCCCCAGCTCTATCAAGAATTTTAATTCTGATCTGGGGGGCTACATCGGGGTACACTCAGCCTCGTGAGGAAAAACTGAGAAGAGGCGAGTGCGTTCCTACCTCAGCATTCCTGGAATTGGCCAAAATACCGAGATGGTACCTAACTTAAAGCCGCGGTCACTTCCTACAAGTACACACATCACAGTGACACAGGTTATCAGACAACTTCTACACACATGATCACGTTGCTACAAAGTCCCTAAATAAACAACAACAACAGACTATACCGCGCTTCAAAAACAATGAATGGAAATTGCTGTGTTAGCGTGTTGAAATATGTGGTGCTATGAGGAGTATATACAACCTCTGTCCGAAAAGTTCGGTGAATGGGTCTATATTACGAACGGACTGTTGGCTTACCTGAAACAGCAGTTACTGTCTTTCGAAGTAATCCCTGTGGATGGTTATGCACTTCTGAGAACGGCTGTACATGTCTTGGAAAATCCTGGCATAGTCTTCTTTAGGGATAGCCTTCAGTGGGGTAGTCACATTACGTTGGATGTCCAAAATGTCCGAAAACCTCCGGCGACCCTGGACCCCGCCACTCCATACTTTGACGCTTGCCTTCGGAGTCATACCTCAGGCACCAGGTCTCGTCGCCCGTGGCGATGGTTTTCAGGACCATTCCATTTCACGGAACATTCACCCTTCTCACTGCCGCCTGTCGAACTAGTGTGCATGATAGGTTGCATAAACTCAGCCTTCTCACTGCCACCCTTCGCTCCGGTGTGCATGGTAAGTTGCATAAATTCAACCCTCTCTCTCGCTTTGAATTCAGAGTTTTGACGACGAAACTGAAGGCTATCTCTAAAGAAGACTATGCCAGGAGTTTCCAGGACTTGAACAGCCGTCCTCAGAAGTGCAAAACTATCCACGGGGATTATTTCGAAGGACAGTAACTGCTGTTTCAGGTAAGTCAACAATCCGTTCGTAGTATAGACCCATTCGCCAAACTTTTCAGACAGAGGTTGTATATAATACTTCCCATTGCAAAATCCACACTATATGCTTAATGAGTAATTATTGACTCAGCTTGTCCCCCGTCCGGAAGCCAATCCTAGTTACCGCACTTGCACTCAGAGTGATGGATGAACATATTTTGGCTTACCATTGCTTAGTGGACCAAGTCCACGGTATAGTTTGAAATCAAGAGCTGAACTGCTAATGTTTTTTTTCTAGATGGCGCCCATTCCTCACCTGCGGTTGAAGGCTAATGCTCTTCGTCTCCGAGAGGCAGACCATTAGCAGTAAACGTTCAACGATTCCAGGAACCATTAATACAGTACTGCACTGCCGCAGACCTCTTACAAACCTTAGCTTTTGTTCGACCGACAATCCCATGACTCTACATCTTACTGCATGTTAGGTAGATTGCATTAGAAAGCTACCGGTTGCAATGGGTACCATGTTTCGACTTCTGGATAATTTTGTTATATACTCACGTCTCACATCCCTCAGACCCCAAAACCACGGTCAGGTCAAAAGTTTATATATATAAGGTGCGTTCAAAAAGTAACGAGCCGGAGGCATAATTACAGAAACCAGTACCTGTATGTTAGAAGTATTGGTTCTGGCTGTTGAGGCACTTGTCCAACTGTGACACAACGCGGTGAATGGCTGTCTCATAAAATTCCCTGGGCTGCGATGTGAACCAGTTCCGCACGTACAGCTGGACGTCGGCGTCCGAGGTGAATCGTTGGCCCCGCAGAGCCCTTTTCAGGGGACCAAACATGGCATAATCACAGGGAGAGAGATCTGGACAGTATGGAGGGTGGCCGAGAACTTCCCATTTGAATTTCTGCAGGAGTGCCACGACTGTATTGGCCGTATGAGGTCGTGCATTGTCGTGGATCGACCACGTCGGCTATGGCGTTCACTGTCACTCAGCGGTCCTGGGTAATGAGTGCATCAACCAGCTGGACGTTGTCATCGGTAATGCAGGGGGTGCCCCAGACCGGGCATCATTGGCTAACGACACCCGTCCTTCCCTGAAGCGCGTGTGTCACGCCTTGACCCTTGCAAGGGACATGCAGTGTTCGCCATACACTTGTGACATTCGGCGATGAATGTCCGTTCCCCCTACTCCTTCCGCTGTCAGAAACCGAACAACACCTCTTTGCTCTTCGGTTGACGCCTCCATGTCACTGTTTGCAATGCGACTGGCAGCGTTGGACGATTGATGCATGCTTCTGCTCGCTTTGTATCGTCACGTGATGTGCACGCGTCGACGGGCTGTGACCTTCCACGCTCTGGTCGGAACACACGCCGCGATTAGTCGATGTAGTCTCCGGTTTGCGCATTCCAGCCTCCGGCTCGTTACTTTTTGAACGCACCTTATTATTTATATATTTATATTACATAACAGTAAAGCCGGGCGGGTGGTTGGTTAACGAACATGCCAGATTTCTCGCACAGGTCTTCTAGTTGCGAAATATTTCTCTATGCATGTTAACTGCATTAAAATTACTCAAATATCCCAATTTGTTTTTTACGGTACTCAGCAAAATATATTTCATAAAATACACCTGTGGAGGATGGATGAAAACAGACTCACTAAGAAAACTTTTAACATCATTAATACAAGTAAATTGAAGACCAGTTAGATGAGACAAACACAGGAGGACCTGGAACAATTCAAAATCTCTGAAGACGATATTAAGGACAGAAATCAGTTCAGAAATAAAATCAGTATCAAGAAATTTGAACAAGTCTCAAGAAAAGAAACAATAGGGAAAAAAGGACAGAGGAAAGGAAGAAAAAACACAGAGAATTAATGAAGAGTGTTTGAGAAGAAAAGAGAAGAGGAAAACGACGTGAAGCTTGATTGGCTCAAGTTCGCACGCTCTCCCAAAGGGGAAAAATCGATGATGATAATAATATATCACTTTTTTGTGGACATGATAACTACCGCAATTTTCCACCAATCTCTTTCAAACTTATACATAAAATATTACCTTATAAAATCTCGGTCGAGTTTGTTAATGGGCAAAATCGGACCAAGGGGGTGGAAATAGAGGGCCCTGTTTCATAAAGGGGAAATATCGCTATAACTTTGTTAATATGTGACAAATCGAATCAATTCAAAGTTCATACTATTCTTTGGATAAAGTCCAAAAACTTATCTCAGTAGAGTTTTTTGATAGCGCCAACCATTGACTAAAGGGCTGGGGAAAATGGAGTTTTTTGAAAGGAAACAAATCATACCTCCAATAATAGGCGCAATCAACAAATCACTGTTTCGAAGGAAGGTTGATAAATTTAAAGGGTTTCAGGAAAATCCTAGCTCAAAAACTAAGGCCATTGGTCTGAAGAAAGGAGGGGGAGACTCAGCGAACGCATGAAGATATTCTGGGAGGAGAACAAGAGATTGGCAAGTCAGCCGATTGTTAAACGCGGTGCATAGTAGGCCAAAATCGACAAAAGAAGAATAGGCGCAATATCAAAACCGTTTTAAATGGTCAATAGTCCTCTATACATTACCTAAAACTGTTGTCTGAAAATTATTTTGATATGATCCACCCTTACGCCAAGGGATGAACAAAATGTTCTCGATGAAGTTGGCAAATTGATGAGGGAAGAGCTAACAAGGGAAGTGTGAGGTAAGACAGGTCGAAACCAATCTTGAAACTCTGTGGACGCAATTGTTGTATTATAAGAGGACAATGTGTGGAAAATCAGCTGCCAGATTGAACTGCAAGGCTCCGAAATCGTACCTGACATCCTGGTACGCTGGAGGAGCCGGACATCCCTGTGACATTCGGAGTAGTAGCGAGGTGGGGCCTATGTACTGACTGGAGCGTGCGGCTCCTTCCCACGTGCATTGAGTGCTGAGCCGTCAGGGCTGTGCATTCCGACATATACGATACTCGCTACTTCCCATTGATTTATATGGGAGATTCGCCACATGATTTCGGAGCCTTGCAGTTCAATCTGGCGGCTGATTTTCCGCACGTTGTCCTCTTGTAGTACAACGATTGCGTCCACAAAGTTTCAAGATAGGTTTCGATATGTCTAACCTGATACTTCACCTGTAAACCGAAGATAGGTATCACATTATTGGTGACAGTACTAGGGATGTCATCAAAGCAATATTGATGTTTTGACAGTCGTGTCGTTCTATAGGCGAGGTAAAGATAGGTTGGTTGGTTCTTAAGTTTAGGGGCTGTGACAGCGCGGTCTTGTAGCCCCGTGTACTTTGGGTGTGTGTAGAATCTGTCTGATAACTGGTGTTAATTGTGATGACTGTATTAGTGTGTGTTATCTGTTTTTTAATTTAAGTACTGCAACTTAGAATTTTTCAAATAGTTCCACTTTTGCCGCCAAGCACCACCGTCAACGACTACTAGGCCAAGTTCAGAACATAGCTACTAGACGCCACCGCAGTCGGCTCTTGGCAACGAACGTAGTTACCTAAGAGCGTTGTTTACATTCTTAACCCATCCAATTTAGCTTCACACAGGTGCAATTAGTGGAAGGTTCTTTAACATGCCATAAATCTATGACATGGGACAGCCGGCCTTACTTCCCCTCCGAAGGAAGGCATACTGAGGGATTTTAACGCTCTTAAAAATCCGACGGCTTCGTCCGGGTTTGAAGCCGCTATCTTGGGCATAGCAGCTCAGCATGCTACCGACTACGCCACCGAAGCTGCCAAAAGATAGCGTCATCGACAACTCCTGTCCGGCTGGTCGGCAGTTGTGCTAGTGCAAGGTGAATAGCAGTAGGTATTATAATTATAAGAAGATGGGACTTCTCGTATGCTAAACATGTCGAACGTATTTGTAGATGTACAACAATCGGCGAATTTAGTGAATTCTAATTACTTTTCTTTGCTCGCTGAAATCTACCACCGCCTTCCGGGGTTCCGAGAGGGATTTTTAGCCTACTTTTCTCATTTTGCAAAAATGAGGAAAACATAGACTTATGGGATCGATCCGGGCAAATTTCTGTCTGTGTGTCCCCACTATCAACTCCTAAACGGCTGCAGCTATCGAAACCAAACTTGGTATGAGTAAAGATCTATACCTGAATATCTCACGGCCATATTTGAAAATGACGTCAGTGCTACCAACTTCTGAAAACTCACAATTGAAATTTGAGCTCTATGTTGGATATCTCGGAAGTTATACATGCGAACTGTACCTTGATACTGTGCCCAATTTGACACGGCTGACTGGCATCAAACCGGGGTCTTTATAAAGGAAAGATCAGGTCTATGATTTTTCTAAGAATCAAACCATTGATCTCTGAGGGGGAACAGCCACAGTGAACCCGAGGAACAATGAGCTAATGACAGTATATAATAATAATAATAATAATAATAATAATAATAATAATAATAATAATAATAATAATAATAATAGGTTAATTCCACGTCCAGAACGGGAATTTTAAACAATAAAAGTTGGAATATTGTGTAAAAATGCAAGGCAGCATAGGAATACGTTAGCGAAAGCTACGAGAAAGAGCCAACTTGACATTTCACAAAGCGAAGTTGAATGTAGGCGGGGCAGACGTGACGCCAGTGAACTATTTCTCGGCGACAGTGGGGTGAGAAGACCGTGATTAATGACGAAGAAAATCCCCACTGAACAACACAGAACAGTAGAGAGGGGAGAGTCATCAAGACAAATTAATTAATTCCTGCCAAATGAAGCATTCAAATGGAATGATACTTACACCCAGAGACTTCTATTCGAAGAGCGGTAATTTAGGAGTATTTGCACACCTAAATTAAAGCCTGTATGTGTTTATGAGGATACTCACACACGTACTGCGCGGGGGTACGGATAAGTCTCGGAGCAGGAGGGGATTCCCTCGAGGTAGCGTCATAACGCCATGGAGGAAAGCAATTAATTTTAATTAATTGAACGAAGGAATTGCCAGCACGCAAGTGAATCTGGAACCTCCATGAATAGACGAGCAAGAATCACACTTCACCTTGTCAGAAAACGCGTTATTTAAGAAGAGAGCCGCACCTCAAATTCAAGAGGACCACTTTTCGTCAGAAACCTTTATATGGGAGATGAAGGAGGAGGCAGTCAGTGCGTCTTGACTCAACTCGTGGAACGACATGCTGCTCGACCACGCGAGAAAAGTGCGCGAAATTTATAAGTAGTTATGTTCAGTATCTTTGTGATGAACTGTGAAAGGCGCGTCATGCAGCGTAATACAAGTAATTCTGCATTAATATTATAACCAGTCTACAGCAGACGTATAAGCAGGCAGTATACGCGACTAATAATAAAGTACAGCGTAGAGATATTTCAGTATGATTTTTATAGGCAATGAACTTATCCACAGGGAGTGTTACGATATTTAAAATAACACATATAATTGTAACGCATACTACAGATTACGGGAACCTGGAAGGTATCACAAGTATTTGTGATTTATGATTGAGCAAGATTGCAAGATAGAAGATAGAAGCGGTAGGAGACGGGAGATGAGCACACATACGCGAGGTAAACTTTCGGAGGAGACAGGCGGTTGTCAGAATTTGGCTGCGTCGCATCTCTAAAGTCAGGCAATAGTGGAAAGCCAAGCAAGGCTCCGTGTGTAAATTATGTGCAAAGTTCTTTTAAAAGTGATTATTAAAAGTGTTTAAATTTGTATGTTAAAAGAATGTGTGGTGTTTAAAAAGTGTAAAATGCCGGTATTGCAAGATATAATTAACATGTGCCAACCATATTCAATGTGTCGTATGAAAAGTGTCATGATGGCTTAGAAGTAATCAAAATGGTGGGGGAGTTGCTGTCATGTTGGACAAACCCAGCGAAAATGAAAGTGAGTACCATCCATATATGTTAATATGATTTAATAGCTCACCATACAACAAATCATTCCCTCAAATATTAAGAATTAGTAGTCATTCGTTTACGAGCTCACATCCCTCGTATCTTTATAAATATATGGCTTTGAGGATGATAAGCTTACGACCATTTAGGCGTAAGACGTTGATGAAAGTAACGGTAACGTTAACTAATAATAATAATAATAATAATAATCTGAGGTCGGTGTAAATAATAAATATATAAATCGGCATATTGATGCCTATAGAACGTGCAAAGTGTGTCATATCCATTGAAAGAGTACTGTGTTATTGTGAAAAGTGAGAAAGAGAGATAAAATAGCGAGATAAAGAGAGTTTTTCAGTGTCATTGAAATGTTAGATAAATGTTTTATAATGTTAAATGCTACATGGTTGCATTTGAGAGCCATTAAGGTAGTCAATGTAAGTGCCAGTAAATTAATACTTGTTTTAGAGCTACGTAAAACCTTGACTTATAAGAAAATGTATGGAGGACATGAGTGCTTTATGGATTGAGTCATCTGAAAGAAATGCTGTTTTAGCCGCTACCAGCGAGCATGTAACGTAGAATCAAGAGATTTGCGTCAATAATTGCAGGGACCATCCAAGAATAGTTCGCGCGTTGACGAATCTAGTAGGCCAATCTTCGAATCTACGATGTGGTATCGCCTTAGAGCATACATGTGTATTCGCAACAGAGTTGGGGCAGAGGCTGACTGTATCCCACTGTTAGCAGAGTCTTCGCTGCCAGGGAAAACGATTAGACACCCTAGGTACGCCAGTATAGTAATTGATCTACCCATAGAGGTAAGATAAAGTTCTTCGACTAGGAAACAGTTCATTTCCTCTAAATATATTCGTGCCCGTACAGTGAGATAACAGTTTGAAACTCAGCTGGTACGCGCACAGAGCCACTGATTACGTCCATAGAACGGCGAAACTATTTGTGATCCATCCCTCGCTATGAATACTAATTAGGAGCCGAAATGAGACCATTAAATAGCCTAAGTGTAGGTATTAAATACTTAGATCGACTCAATTCGTAATGACACAATCCGATCAGGTACATCTGGAAGAGCTGCACCACTGAGTGAGCACATGGCCAAGTTTATTTTCAGGAAGTCGGTCAGGATGGCATGTGCAGGCCACAGACCCGGTAGCCATCTTGATGAGGGCGGTCCGTGACGAATCTTTTGTTCACACCAAGGAGAGTCAATTTGACTGGATCTCTTTTTCTTTTCTTTTAAGATTGTAGTGGCACACTGAAGAATCTCGATATCTCGAAAAGTGATTGAAATATGCTTGATATTATGGTATCAAATGAAGTATATTGTTTTAGATCCCTAAAGGATCCCTGATCTAAAAGGAAGAGTTATTGTACTAATTTATAAAGCTGTGCCTATAAAGGGTGGCTTCCCTTGGCAGGGTAAGCTGACCAGTGTAGAGTGTTGTTGTGTGTTAGGAACTAGGGGGCGCTCCTATAAATAATGTAGTAGTCTTTTAGGGGATGTGACTCAATACAAGGGTCACTGCGCTGGTCGCTCAGCTGACTGCTTATTATCTAACTGACTCTGCTCGTGTCAGCCAAGTGGCACGCGCTGCTTGCTAGCAGCCGGGCCGTCTCGAGAAATACAATGGTAGCTGAGCTAGCGCTATTAGCCTACCGTCTGTCACGTCTACCCGTGACGGGAATAAGGAAGGGCGTTGGGATGTAAAGAGGCGTATGGACAGTAAGACTAGTGTGATGTGTTGACCAAGTGTTTATTGGTCTGTATTTCTGAAGTATGAGTCCCTTGTAGGGAATGTAATTATGTTCACAATGTAAAGTACAAGTTGTGGTTTAAAGGTTACAAAAGCAGGATGTCTGAACACGACTGACTTACCTCTGATGACACTGGCGTGGCCTCCGGCCGTAACGTTGAAGCACTGATAATGGAGAGATCCCCTGACCTCATTAAGACGCCTTCTTATACTCTTCGGCGCTATGCTGTCAGCAATGTATTGGCATTGCTGCCCCAGTTAATAGTATGTCGCTTATGTGTAACCATTATGCAAGGACCGAGCTGCCTTCTAGAGTGGCAAGCTGTCCTTGCTACGTTTATGGATGTTGGCCCGTTAGGAGATTTAGGCAGATGACGGGGGGATGGTCTCCAAGGGGTGCATACCCCTGGGAGGCTGTACAAGCGTCTTCCTTCATTTGTTCGCGTCCTCGCGAACGGGAACGGAACTGGAGGTTGGGATGTTGACGTAGTGGTTCTTGAAGCCCCCTCGTATCTCCTGGTGGTGTCTCTTTCGTCGTCGTGGGCGTCGTCGTAGAGAATGGGTGGTGCCGTATCGAAGTGTAGGTGTGAGGTCAGCCCGTGTTCAGAGGGGAGGGTTATGGGATGTACAGATATATATATATATAACATTGACATTGGTATTGTGACAATAGAAATTGACGTTGAAAAAGGTTGACATTTGAAAAAAAAAATTGCCATCGAGAAAAAAAAGTTGACATTGGAAAAAAAATGACATTGTTGGCATATTGCTAGTTTCAACAAAAAAAATGGTTTTTGATGGTGATTCGTTACATATGTGTGCAGGGAGGAAAAACCCAGCTAGACGAGGAATTGTGTCGTCTGGCTTTATTTTGGGAAAAAAAATGCTCCCTGCAAAGAGAAAGATAGAAGAGAATAGAAAAAAAATGGGTGTTCCAGGGTATAATTTAAGGGATATAATCAAAGTGTATTTATTGGTTCGGGGTGAAACGGAACACCCTGACAAATGGGGAAGTTAGAAGAAGGAAAAATGAAAGAAAACAAATCATAGACATTATGTACGTTGGTGGTCTTGATACTGGTAACAGATATGACCCGATAATAATAATAGTAATCCTAACATTTGTAAAATTCCTGACAAGTTATAATTGAACATGGTAAACATAGTAATAAAGATGAACATAGAAAAAATAATGGTTGCCATGTTGGTACCCTGTACGTATAAGTATCTTTGCCATTCTTGTGGGCCCTTGCAATTGTATGACATGGCGAAAAAATACAAAATAGTTTACACTTTACAATTATCACTATCATATATATATATACCTTACAGAGCTCTGTTACCTGGCCAGTTATTGTATACCTCTATACTTGGTGCGCACCGTACTATTATGCCTCGCCGACCGTTCTCTAATCGGCCGTTCCTGGTGCGGTTTAGTGGCTAGTCCACTATACTCTCCCTATACTTATCACCTAACCTCGTGGTTTTCCGTCGTGGGTCGGAATCCCACCTTAGGGTCGAAGGTCCGGCACTTACAAACTTTGTGTCGCCCTTTGAGCCTGGAGTAACGCTTCATTTGCGTATTCTGAAATGTGTTTGCGTTCAGCGATGGTCATCATCCCACGTATGCTGTCCACCGCTGACCGCTGGCGTTGTCACCTTTAAGGGTGCAACTAAAATTAATGCGGCGTGTATTTGTGTATGACATAGATGTGTATTTTGGTAATATGTTTCCCACATATTCATGTTCTTGGTTACCTGTAAAACAAAAACAAACAAAAAAAATTCATCCATATAAAGATGTTTATCTCTTTGTAGCTCCGTGGTCTTCCTGTGTGGGTGAAAAGTGGATTAGTCATGAGTATGACAGTACAATACATTATAATTCATTACAGGTATATATATAACCTTCCTTGGTAGCGCTAAGTTTGGAAACTAAGTGTAGCGCCACCGAAGTCTAACTTAACCTAGGTTAGCCTATTTTAACCTATTCTAGCCTAGTGCCGTCGGGCTTACCTTGGTAACGGATTTTGAGTCACCAAGTGCCGAAATATTCCATTGTGATCTATATGTATATATAAAAAAAAATTCCTTAAATGTAGGCTTACGCTACCTTACAACAAATTGTCATGCCTTATCATGAGTTGTCGGACTTACCCCGATGCCGGGTTTCTGGGCTATCAGGCGCCGACCGGCGTTACTTAATGCTATCTATCCTAATTATGGTCTAATAATAAAAAAATGCTATTTCTAAACCGAAAGGGTTGCCTTAATCTATTGCCGAAATGTGCTGCGCCATACCTGGCAACAGCGGTGAATAAATTTGCTTAATCCTAGGTTGCGTGTCAAATGCAACCGTCTTATAGCTAAATTTGGCCTAGAACGATCGCCTGGGGCAATTTACTTCCCCAGGACACCACCCGCACGAGTCCTAGAAACACCGGTTGTCTCTAGGATCGCTGGATTCCGTTCCCTTAATTCTAGGTGTCGACGTCTATTACTAGTACTAATCTAATCACAGGCGGCTTACGGTGCCACTAAGCAAACCGTTTCGCCTGCTGTACCTTCCATTTGTTTGACCGTTGCCGTTCATCGTTGTCGTAGTTGGGCCGCCCACGTAACCCTTATGAGGCGCTCGCAATGCTCCTCTGTTAATGCCCATTGACTGCCCGCTGCGTCGCCATTTATGTGGGCATTGGACATTGTCGTCCAATGGCATAGTATCCTCCGGGAAGTGAGCGTCCGGGGAGTCCTCTTCGCCTGTGTCGGCCGCAATAATAATCATTCATGTGTCCTCCGGGAAGTGAGCGTCCGGGGATTCCTCTTCGCCTGTGTCGGCCGCAATAATAATCATTCATGTGTCCTCCGGGAAGTGAGCGTCCGGGGATTCCTCTTCGCCTGTGTCGGCCGCAATATTTATATTCATGTGTCCTCCGGGAAGTGAGCGTCCGGGGATTCCTCTTCGCCTGTATGGCCGTAGTGTGTTTTGCTCCAGCGCATAGGAGTCTTGCTTCCCGCTATGGAAGCCGTGCCTACTTAAATTTAAATTTAAATAGAAGTCTAGTCATAATGGGGTCGTCTCTAGGGATAGTTCCCGAGTCTGGCGCTGAGTGAGCTATTTCTCCCGCCCTACTCAGGAAGTCTCCCTGCAGGTCTTGGCTTCGACGACCGTGGCGCAAAGTGGGTGTAGCATCCCTTCCTCCCAGGGGCGGTTTTATGCGCATCTTGGATTCCAGAGCTTGCCCGGCCAGGCCGCGAATGCTTTGACCTTACGTGGTTCGTCTATTTGGTCTAGCCGTCAAGTTAAGTGAGGTCGCTGCGCTATTGAGCCAACTGGGGTAAGGGTCCACATCACCTTCCCCAGCTCTGCTCCAGTGTGGTCCCTCCGACCTTCGGCTTACACCGTTGTCACCAGTCAGATCGTATCAGATTCCTTTGTTAAAGAAAAAATGTAGCGTAACCTGTGTAAATGGTTTAATCTCTGTGTAAGATGTAAAATATTTCCAGTGTTGCGGGGTTGTAGATCTTCTAAGTACATAGGCTACTTCTGGTCTACCATTGCTACGTCAGCTTTCCAGCAATAATGCTTTCTTTACCTTAATGGAGGTGTTAGTAGGGTCTGTAATGTCAGGTACCCTGTTATTAGGATCTGGGGGTAGTTATTTGTCGAGTGGGCTGAAACAAGGCAGGAAGGGGTTGCGCACCTTTGGGTTCCACGTTAGTGGTGGCCTGGAACCGGTGATGGCGTTGGGATGCTCCTATAGTGAGTGGACTGGGGAGGCAATTCCCGGGATCGCAAAGATACGAAAATTTCATGCAGGTTTGCTATTAAAATCCCTGGTAAATGGATGGGATGCTCATGCATGTGTCTGGATATGAAGCGTCTGCCTTCATGTACGGATAGGTGTAGGGTGGGGCATAATACCAATATATTCCTGTCATGCGGGAGTGTTTAAGTACTAAAGAATGGTTAATATGTATCTATGGCCTCCTCTCTCATTTGGAGAGGCGCATTATGCTTATTTAGTGTTTGCTGACCCACCCCTAATACTCAGGTGGTAGCATCGTGGCCAAGGCGTAGCATGCCTTCTCTTTAGACGCATGAAGTCCATCAACCCCTTGTGTGTACTTTGTAATGTAGTGTAGCTGTTTTTGGTCGTGTACATGTGTCTGCGTTGGCTTATGTGGGGCGTGAGAGGGTTATTGGAAGGGAATTGGGTATTACTTATGGTAGCCTGCTGTAGTATGTCGGTAATCCCTCTGGGATTATCCACCTATGGTTTGTCATCCTCCCTTGGTCCATGTTGGCTTTCTATCCGCGCCTTGGGATAGCAAAGCTTCATGACCTAATCTGGTCTGCCATTTGTAGTGTAAATGTGGCCAGTGGTCGTAGTGCGACTGGTCATGTGCTAGTCATCTGTAATGACTCCGATGCCTTACGATCGATAAGAGAAGTTATTAGAGGGGAGGTCTTGTCTGTGTTTGCTCCTAATTGTTGAGTGCGTGTGCGTGTGTGTGACTATGTTCCGCTACACCACGCGGACGGTTGGTCTGCTGCAGGCTAAGTCGTAATATGTATCGCATGTATGGGCCAATTTTGGTGTGGTTGGAAGCCTGGATGATTGCCTTCCTTGGTGTCTAATGTTCACTGGGATTGGAACCCGCGACCTTATGTCATTCTCTGTGTTCTGTGTCTGCGTTGTGTTTCAGGGCTTGGGGCTTCCCCAGTGTGGTTTTTGCTTGTGTTTCGTGTACCAAAAATACCATTGGATAGTTAGTTTTTGGTACGAGTGTGGTGTGTGGTCATGGGTTCGAATCCGGTTGTCTGTAAAGACTTGGTGTGCCCCTCTCCGTGCCGCATATATTATGGCACGTTCCCGTGGATGTGCAGTGCGCAAATGAAAGCATGCATACCTGTGTAGAGTTTGTATGTTTTTGATTTCCCCTCGTAGTGTAATTTTGGAAGATATGGGGTCTCTAAATCGGGCGTGAATGATGCGTTTGTTCCTGCTCACTTAGGAGCTGGCTCAGTTCGTCTGTGTGCGTGAAGGTCAGCCAGTCATGCCCGCCTTATCGCTGACAGTGTAGGATTACAATGTCGTGAGCTCTCGTTTGTTTTATGTCTTGTCCATGCTCTTGTTTCCGGCACGCGTATGTGGGAACCTGATTGCTGTCTGTTGTAATTGCGGGCAGGCTCTTCGTAATGGAAAAGAACCTTCTATTAACTACCTTTGTGTTCCCAATTGTGTGTTACTGTAACGTGGTTCAAGTATGTCCCTTGTCCAGTGTACAAAATGTCGTTGTACGCGAGCGTCTCCGGGCCGCTAGTCGCGTGTTTGGTGATTATGTGCCGGTGAGAAAAAGTCATGTTAGAGGCAGTGTTATGTGTAACGGATGCTTATGTATTAAATATGTATATAGTTTAACTTGGCCATCTCCCTTCCTCGGGCCGAATGCGTGAGGCAAAAAAAAATTTTTCATGCCCCGCTCTGAATTAAGAGAGCATTTTGAAAGAAAATAATAGAAAGATTATGCTGTATCTCGTTAGCACCCTGCTTTATGTTGATTAAAGCGGGTTGCCCGATGGCGATAGTCTGCCAAAATTGTGTCGTAACCACTATGAAAAAAAAATGCTTGAAAAATGGTAAGTAGGTCCCGATCGTACTATTCACCTAGTAGGTGACGTTAGCACTATAGTAATCTGGTTACATCTCATGGGAATCTACCGACACTGTCTAGTACACATCGGGAAGGCCATTGCAAGACGTATTTGATACCTGTGTATCCACGTCACGAGCAAAGCCAGTGCACTATGGGAGTCGAAACTCCACTCCAAAGCAATTATAATCTTACCTTGGCACTGAATATATATTTTTTTTTCAAAAGTAAAATATGTATTGTCCGTTGAACCATTATATATTTATACACAATTTGTGCTAAATGTTCCGGCATTACCCAACAAAGTGACAGTGTCTTGCCCCGGTGTGCAATTGGGCTTTTCAGTTGGTTAAAGCACACCTCACCGAAATTTTTGAAAACTGGTTTGCGATTCTTGATTCTTGCCACGTTTATGGCTTTTGTCCGCTACCAAAGAATCTATCCAACTGTTGAACCGGAACATAGAACATTTAGTCATTTCTGCTTAGAAAGCCTCGCTTAAGCTCTATGTTCAAAATATCTCTTTCCGGCTTTAAGCCGCGTAGCTCACCTCATGGGCTTCTACTTGGCTTTGGATATTAGAAACTTTACGTTATCCAATTTATGGTGATGACCACTCCGACCAATAATCATTGCTGGCCTGGGAGAAAAAATGTCAGGGGCAAACAAAAAAAAACAAGGATTTTGAATCATGCACCTCTGATCTAGCCAAGTTGCCTTGCGTATCCATGAAAGAAGGCAGATAGAGAAAGAGAGAAAAAAATGTGCAGTTTACGTTAGTGAGTCTGTATGTATTTATTGGCGTATTTCCCCCGTGTAAAGGAACTTATGTGTGTCCCTGGTGGAAGTCGTTACTCTATTTCGAGCGTCAGTGTTCGGCAGGTGGATACCGTCGCCCCGTCACTAGGGTGTAAGCCCCTGGGATCCACTGAGGTGCCCCTCTGCTATTTTTCGGAGGAGTTTGTAGCAGAGTACGACCGGGCTTGCTTTCATCATATCGCTTGACCGTTGGCGCAAGTGCACCTGTGTTCGTAGACTTACTGGCGCTCAGAGCTACTCTAGTAGAGTTTACGGGGGTGTGTGTATTTTCGACCGATCTGTTCTGTGGGGTAGGTAATAACACTTTTCCTAATCCCCGTATACTGTATGGTAGTGCCTGGTCAAAATGTGCGTGCGTGTATCGTGCATCCTGAGGGACTAATACCGGTGTTCGCCTTCGTTCTGGCAAATTTGCCCTTTGAACTGGGGGTAAAGGTCGCTTAATGGCTTGTGTCTGGCCTAGCAATGTGGTGGCGTGTAGCCTGACCGCTTTTCGGCCTGTGGCCACGGCAGACTCCTGCCATTGCGTTAGCCTATCTGTGTGGGTGTATGTAGGCTTTATGTGTAGTGGGACGGGTTCTATGTCGTCTGCCCATGACGTGGTTACGTCCCGTTGTCTCTCTGTCATGCTATGTGTGTCTGAGAGTCCTGGCTTCAACTCCCTCTCGTCCCTTTGTTCCGAGGGGGTTGTTTTAGGCTCTGCCCCTCGGTTTGGCAAAATTGCCTTCCGATCCGGAGCTGAAGGACATGTGTTCGTGTAACTGTGTGTTTTTAGCCTATTGGAGCCTAACCTGGCCGTCTTCTTGACTGTAGCCATGGTGACCTCCTTCCCATGTGTGGCAGTACATGGCGAGAGGGACATCCTCGCAAATTGTCGAGTTAGCGTATCCACGCTTATGTCCTCTCTCGGCTGGGCTGGTGGCCCTACCATGAACTCAAAAATGGCCTTGTTGGATTGGAGCTCACGATATTCATCCCAAATTTGGGTGTACTGCCTATTGAGGCATATGGCCTGTTCAGCGACTTTTGTGTCCTGTGTCCCTATGCGTCTGTGTTCCCTGATGAGTGTCTCCCATTGTTGGAACATAAACTCGTGTCGACAGTGTAATTGCCAGTGGGCTTTTATGATTTGTGTGCGGAGGGTGGGGATTTTCGCCCGAATCTTACGATTCTTAGCGCTGCGGAGTGGCCGGACAAGGGCTCTTATAATCCGCATGTACTGGGCGTGCAGGAGCTGCTGAAACCTTCTGAGGTAGTCCTGCCTAGTTTCAAAAACTCTGTGCCAGGCAATTAATTCCTGGTACTCCCCAATGCTCCTTAGCACAGCTAGGCGGTATAGGGGGGCCATGTTGAATGGAGCGTATGTGAATAAAATAAAAATAAAAAAATCTGTGCGTGTTTGACAGTGTATTTTCGTATCTGTTTGGTTCTTTCTGGGGCTGGGGGGGTTGGTGTAACAATACAAACTCCTATATGTGTATAAAAAATGTGTGACGTAATATAAGGTCAAAAAAAAATTTTCACTATTTGCTTGGCTGCGTGCGGTTAGGACCGTCTTGACCGCAGGGATACGTTGTTTGTACCCCTAGGGCGCTGTTCTAAAACAACGTCACGGTACTCCGCGCCTCCACCAGTGTTTTAGATCCCTTATTTGGGGGTGGATCTAAAAGGAAGAGTTATTGTACTAATTTATAAAGCTGTGCCTATAAAGGGTGGCTTCCCTTGGCAGGGTAAGCTGACCAGTGTAGAGTGTTGTTGTGTGTTAGGAACTAGGGGGCGCTCCTATAAATAATGTAGTAGTCTTTTAGGGGATGTGACTCAATACAAGGGTCACTGCGCTGGTCGCTCAGCTGACTGCTTATTATCTAACTGACTCTGCTCGTGTCAGCCAAGTGGCACGCGCTGCTTGCTAGCAGCCGGGCCGTCTCGAGAAATACAATGGTAGCTGAGCTAGCGCTATTAGCCTACCGTCTGTCACGTCTACCCGTGACGGGAATAAGGAAGGGCGTTGGGATGTAAAGAGGCGTATGGACAGTAAGACTAGTGTGATGTGTTGACCAAGTGTTTATTGGTCTGTATTTCTGAAGTATGAGTCCCTTGTAGGGAATGTAATTATGTTCACAATGTAAAGTACAAGTTGTGGTTTAAAGGTTACAAAAGCAGGATGTCTGAACACGACTGACTTACCTCTGATGACACTGGCGTGGCCTCCGGCCGTAACGTTGAAGCACTGATAATGGAGAGATCCCCTGACCTCATTAAGACGCCTTCTTATACTCTTCGGCGCTATGCTGTCAGCAATGTATTGGCATTGCTGCCCCAGTTAATAGTATGTCGCTTATGTGTAACCATTATGCAAGGACCGAGCTGCCTTCTAGAGTGGCAAGCTGTCCTTGCTACGTTTATGGATGTTGGCCCGTTAGGAGATTTAGGCAGATGACGGGGGGGATGGTCTCCAAGGGGTGCATACCCCTGGGAGGCTGTACAATATGCACTGTTTCCATGCATATAGAATGTTGGATTGAATTAATCGGATAAGATTTGGCCAAGTTATTGTCTGAAGACAACTTAACTGCACCAAATAAACAGATGCATTTTTGTAAAGAGTAATTACCCAGTTTATGCTAATTTATTCAGACGGGTAGAGTAATTTAACGATATGACACGTTTGTAATGATAATAATGATATGACCAGACCCAGAAATTGTTGTATGGTGAAGCTAAAAAATTCGATAACTATGTCTATTTTGGAGGGAAAGGTATACCACTTCAGCGTTTGAAATTTAAGGGAAAAGAAGACGAGGTGCGCGGAAAATGAACACATGTTAAACAAAGCATAAGCTAATGAAATCAATGTTATTCAAGGTAAATGCTCCGTTTCAAAACGGATAAATATTTAATAATTGCACATAAATGTTATTTAAATGTAATTTGTGTTTGTTGTGTTGTGATATGCAAATTAATGTTAAATTGTGCCAAGTGAAATACACTATGAACACTCGTAAATGTCGAAGAGTATCAACGTTAGGATATCTAGGATAGATATGGGTGCGGTGGAGCACCAAACTTTGTGGGAAGAGACTCACATATAATTTTGATTTTTGTTGTGGGAAGTAAGTGTAATATTTTTGTGTTTGGTGTTGTGTTTTGCCATGAATTAATACCATTAAATGATAGATTTAGGAATTTTTTGTTTCTTTCAAGTAGAGTAGGTACCTGACAGACTCAAATCCTGAACATGTGGTCGTATAGTGGGTTGAACGCCCCATGCCTCGAAGGACCGTGGACTAGCTGGGATACGAACACATGTTCCATATGATGACGCAAGGGTACAATACATAGAAAATTACATTCCAGATTAATTTTCAAGAACCCATTCATGACAATATTACCAACATGATCCTAAACCTGCTGATAAGTCCAATTTTGAAATGTATGTAATTTCTTCACTAACAAATGGATTTCAACCAAATTTTGTATGTGCTTTGAGTACCATACTAGATGTGAATTTGCGTATTCTTAAGAGCCAGCAGGGCCGCCAACTGTTAATAAATGCTCTCTATATTTGCTTTTACCCCAATATCAATATACCAGAAAGTATACATGGCAACAGCTTTAAACTTTTCACACGTATAGTACCTGCCATTCTAGATTAATTTGGAGTAACTGATATACGGTAGTGCTGCCAACATGATTCTACGCGTTCTGATAGGTTAAATATTTAATCATATGTAACTTCTACACTAATAAATGGATTACTTCCACAATTGGCACAATATTAGATCATAATATTTCAGATTAATTCTGAGCAACACATACATGCCATTGTTGCCAACATGATTCTTTAATGTTAAGAAAAGTAGGCTCTATAGTTCGTCACGGATCTACTTGTTTATTATAGCAATCACATAGAAAGACGGTGTGTTTTTCCGAATCTCTATAAATAAAGTGAGTCAAGTCGGAACATAAATGTTTGAGTTGACTAACCGTTGTATTTCTCCCGGATCAGCAGTATAATGACGAGATTTAGTCTTTATTTATGCTTAACTGTTATGGATTGACCACGTCATGGTGTAGCGGCTAGCATTATTGGGTGTTCCCCCAGAGGTCAAGGTTCGATTCCCGGCTCTGCCAAGTAATGTTTAATCTGGTCTGAGGGCTGGAACGGTGTACACTCAGCCCGGTGAGACAAAATTGAGAAGGCGCTTTGTGGCATTGTGCTCATGTAGCCCCGTGTACTTGGGTGGGTGTGTGAGTAATTTGTCTGAAAACCTGTGTTATTGTGATAAGTGTATTAGTATTTGTAATTCAAATGAGGATTGGTAAGGAAGCGGCCGTGGCCTTAAGTTACGAAACATCCCGGTTTTCGCCTGGAGGCAAACCACAGAAAGCCACTTCCAGGATGACTTAGGTAGGAATCGAACCCTCCTCATCTCAGTTTTGCCTCACGAGGCTGAGTGTTCCCCGTTCCAGTCCTCAGACCAGAATTAAATTATTGGTAGAGCAGGGATTCGAAACCGGACCTCCGGGACAACGGCCAAAAATGCTAGCCGCTACAGCACGAAGTGTACATGATGATGTGAAGGAGGAATATTAATGATCTGTCTTGTAGACCGGCCTTTGACCGAGAGTGATGTCAAAGCCGCCTGTTCACACCTTATCCGCACAGCAGGTAGGGCCCTGTTCTGACGTCACAGAGCTAGTCTCGCCCACACGGCCTTCATTAGCTACGCTATGAATATGCAGGTTCTAAGGTGAAGTGTACAATAGTTCCTCCACCCTCAGGGTCTCACAACTTGTTGGTTGGTGCCTCAGTTTAGGGGCTGCGACAACGTGATCATGTAGCCCCGTGTACTTTGGGTGTGTGTAGAATCTGTCTAATAACCGGTGTTTATTGTAGGGGAATTTACGTACGTGAGGCTTATATAAGGTGCGTTCAAAAAGTAACTAGCCGGAGGCTGGAATGCGCAAACCGGTGAAGACATCGGCTAATCGTGGCGTGTGTAACGAGGTGTGGTTCCGACCAGAGCGTGGAAGGTCACAGCCCGTCGCTAGAGGGCACGCGTGCACGTCACGTGACGATACAAAGCGAGCAGCAGCATGCATCAATCGTCCAACGCTGTCAGTCGCATTGCAAACAGTGACATGTAGGCGTCAAACGAAGAGCAAAGAGGTGTTGTTCAGTTTCTGACAGCGGAAGGAGTAGGGGGAACGGACATTCATCGCCGAATGTCATAAGTGTACGGCGAACACTGCATGTCCCTTTTAAGGGTCAAGGCGTGGCACAAGCGCCTCAGGGAAGGACGGGTGTCATTAGCCGATGATGCCCGGTCTGGGGCACCCCCCTGCATTACCGATGCACTCATTACCCAGGACCGCCAAGTGACAGTGAACGCCATAGCCGCCGTGGTCGGGTTGAGCGTCGGAAGTGTGCACACCATCATGAAGGAACGACTGTACTTGCGCAAAGTGTGTGCCCAATGAAAGGTTCTCGGCCACCCTCCATACAGTCCAGACCTCTCTCCCTGTGATTATGCCATGTGTTGTCCCCTGACGAGGGCTCTGCGGGGCCAACGATTCACCTCGGACGGCGACGTCCAGCTGTACGTGCGGAACTGGTTCACATCGCAGCACAGGGAATTTTATGAGACAGCCATTGACCGCCTCGTGTCACAGTGCGACAAGTGCCCCAACAGCCAGGGTCAATACTTCTAACATACAGGTACTGGTTTCTGTAATCATGCCTCCGGCTCGTTACTTTTTGAACGCACCTTATATATCTGTGCACTGAAACTCTCCGTATTAGACTACTTCTTTATGCTCACAACAATACAGAGAATATATATATATGAGAAACTACAGTAGACAGATCGAGTGTAGTGAGTGTAGATCCTTCACATCCTCCCCACCCTGGTCGATTTCCAAAGGAATCACCAGTTGGATCGGTCTGCTGATTCTCGAACCGTCTGGAAGGCGTAAAATGGCTGTTCGTATTCGTCCGTCTCGTCCTTGAATGACTTCGTCCACTCGAGCCCTTTTCCACATAATATGTCTGGGTAAAACGTCTTGTGGTAAGTGGGCCGCATCTCCTACTCTGAGCCTCTTGTGGTTGTTGTGGGGGCGTTTTACTTCGTGGTTGCATCGTAGGTGGAACAGGTATTCCTTTTCCCATCTTTTACAAAAATCGTCAACCATCTTCATCTTCAGTCGGTACTCTTTAGTCAGGGTCTTCTTTCCTTCTGGCTCAGATCCATTTGTAGCAATCGTGTCGCCGCCGTTCAAAAAATGAGCAGGTGTTAATACGTCGAAACTGTTTCCATCCTGCACAATGGGACGGGTGTTCAGGGTGGCTTCAATACTGACCAACACCGTGTTCAGTCCCTCTTCATCTATTTGTGACTGGCCCTGTACCTTTCTGAGGCAGCGCTTGGTGGAGCCGATCATTCTCTCCCGGTGTTAATTGTGATGGCTGCATTAGTGTGCGTTATCTGCAATTCAGGTAAGGACTGCAGGCGATCAATTTCAAATAGTTCCTACTTTTGCCACCAAATGCTACCATCAACGACACCTAGCTGTGAACTTGGCGACGAACGTTGGAACTTAATAGAGCGTTAATCAAATCTAACCTACTAATTTAGCTTCACCCAATTGTAGCCAGTGTAAGGTTCTTTTATATGCCGTAAATCTGTGACATGTGCCCACCGGCTTTACTTCCCCTCCGAAGGAAGGCATACTGAGTTTATTTAACGCTCTTAAAATATCCCACGACTTCGGCCGGGTTTGAACCCGCGATCTTGGGCATAGAGCTCAGCATGCTACCAACTATGCCACCGAAGCCGCCTCTCTCTATCTCTCACACATACACAACTTATTGGGTGTGGATTGATGGCCATGCGGCTCTAGCTGATTACAACATTGCTACAATGGACTCCTCATTTTTAGTATAATTCACTTGGTCAATTCTAGTTCTCTTCCGACCCCAATGGATAGTAGGCCTATTAGGCAGAGTGGTCTTATGTGCTATTCTAGCCACAGGCACACGAGACGAACTTAGACCCTTCTTGTCCTTCTTCTCTCCCTTGTAGTTATTTTCTCCTTCTCTCTCCCCTTCTTCTTTTCCTCCTTCTACTACTTCTTCTTCTTCTTTTTCATCTTCTCTGACGTGTTTCTCTTCTCCTCCTAGAGGGCATGGTGGTGCAGCGGGCAAGCTGTTGGCCTCTCACCACGGCGGACTCGGTTCGATTCCCGTTCAATGCATGTGAGATTTTCAAAGTGAAATACCATGTCCTGTGGTTCGGATTCCATGTAAAAAGGAAGTCCCGTAGCTCATGATCGCGAGATTAACGGTCATGTACAACTACAAACTTCCATCCTACTTCCTTCTTCTTCTACTTCTTGTCGTTTTATTTCTTCTTCTACCTCCTGCCTTCTACTACCTCCTGTTCTTCTTCTACCTCCTGCCTTCTACTACCTCCTGTTCTTCTTCTACCTCCTGCCTTCTACTACCTCCTGTTCTTCTTCTACCTCCTGCCTTCTACTACCTCCTGTTCTTCTTCTACCTCCTGCCTTCTACTACCTCCTGTTCTTCTTCTACCTCCTGCCTTCTACTACCTCCTGTTCTTCTTCTACCTCCTGCCTTCTACTACCTCCTGTTCTTCTTCTCCTTCTCATTTTCCAATGTCACTTTCTTCTTCTTCTTCTTCTTCTTCTTCTTCTCCTCCTTTTCTTCTCCGTTTCTTCTTCTTCTTCTTCTTCTCTTTCCTGTTTTTGTTGTTCTCCTCCTTCTCCTTCATTATCTTGACTGACTGCGTGGCTCAGCGGTAACGTTCTCGCTTGCTGGGCCCAACGTTGCAGGTTCGTATCCTGGTGCAGTCAGCTGGCATTTGGGAGAGAGTCGTGTCAGTAGACTTACTGGCACGTTAAAGATCCTCTTCGGGGCAAAATTCCGGCACCCCGGCGTCTCTAAAAGCCACAGTAGTTAAAAGGGACGTAAAACCAAAAATATTATTATTATTTATCTTCTTCTTCTTCTACTCCATGTACTTTTCGACCACTTCGTGGTGTAATGGCTAGCGTTCTTTGCTGTCGCGGTCCTCCCGGAGGTCCATATCCGATTCCCGACTCTGCCATGAAATTTTAATTCTGGTGTGATGGGTGGAACCGTGCCCACTCAGCCTCGTGAGGCAAAACTGAGAAGAGAAGGGTTCGATTCCCATCTCAGCCATCTTGGAAGTGGTTTCCCGTGGTTCCCCACTTCTACTCCAGGCAAATGCCGGGATGGTTCCTAACTTAAGGCCACGACCGCTTCCTTCCCAATCCTCACCGGAATTACAAATACACACACCCAACTACACGGGGCTCCATGGCCAAGATGTCGCAAAGCCCTTATGTTAATCAACAACAATCAACGGAATCGAACCCTCCTCTTCTCAGTTTTGCCTCACGAGGCTAATAAGTGTACTCTGTTTCAGCCATCAGACCAGAATTACGTTTCTTGACAGAGGCGGGAATCGCAACCAGGTCCTTGTAATCCGGAGTCTCAATACGTACATCGAGACCGCAGAAAGTGGCTCGAAAGAATCACTGGAATGGAGGAAGATAGCGATCCGTGAACTAACGCCATCTACTAATAACACACAGTCGCCTAGTAACTACAGTATATGACATTGATATGACGCTGTTTCCACCTGCGTTATCTCTCTTTGCAGTTGCCAAGCCCTCCACTCAGATTAGCGAGAATGATGTGGCGTTTACGTGGACATTTTTAGTTCACTACCGCCAGTGAGGATCAAGGTCGGGTGGAGTATACCCACGCCAAGCGTGAAAACTGCTCTATGCCAGGGGACTCCAAGATCGTTAGCCTAATACCCCGTTTAGATGTCCCAGTCGCGATCCCGATCAGGGCCAAATCGATATTAAGTTGGGACGTCAGGATCAGCCTGATCCTGTTCCCACAAAGTGTGTTCTACCAAAGGCTTCTATGAGCCCAATGATTCTTGTATCTGCAAATTCTGCAGCAAACTGTGCGCGCGATACAGCAAGAAGTAATATCTCAATGGTAGTTGCTGTGCCATAAAATCGAATGCTATTAATTTTGTTAATGTTCGACACTGGCGAAATGTAAATATTATTATGTCAGAAAACTGTACTATAATGAGGCTCATTATACTACAAGTTTTCATTATGATACAGTTTCTCCCACCAATCAGAGCTCTAGAAACAGTTGTGTGACCAATTAGATGAGGATAGCATCGCACCTGCGCTCACTTCCATGGCCCCCTATTTTAAATTTCACTGCGTGGCGAGTGTCATAGTGAGGTATTCCAGGAGGCCATGTTCAAATACAAGGTATTCTCTGCGTCCCATGCGCTCTGTTCAGTACATAAAACTGGTGAAATCTCGACAGATATTTATGAATATTTATGTTTGAACATAAAATAGTTATAATTATCGTCGAACATAAACAGTCGTATGCAACTCGCCTATAATGGTAATTAAGACACTCGTATGAAAATTATAAAACTCGTTACGCTCGTTTTATAAACATAGGCCTACTCGTGTCTTAATTATTGCCATAATAGGCTCGTTGCATAATGTACTATATTAACTGTGTTGACAAAATGTTGTTAACTGCTATGCAAAAAGTGTCTGTGATTGCCTGTGATGGCAACAATGAAACGAAAGGCTAAAAAAAAGTTCTCCTCTAAATTTCATTCTGGGAAACATGTGCCATCACAGGATATGTGCGACTGAGCGATTACATCAGGGATTTTTTTTTTGTCGTGTGGCCTCCTGAGAGGCCGAATGCAGGTCTTTCTAGTCGACGCCCGTGGGCGACCTGCGTCGGGATGAGAGATGGCCATTGTGATCGTCGGTATATTCTATCCCCCTGCTTTGTAAGTGAAGTAGGCAGTGGAAATGATGGCCATTTTGGAATTGCTTGTGTTTTGAAAGCGAGAAGTATGTAATGTTGGCCATGATGGTTGTATTTATATTGGTTGATATCAGATATATGAAGAATGAGAGAGACTTAAAATGATGGATGGAGAACAAACATATCAGTAAACACGGAAAAATTCTTAGCGTTGATTACATCGGGTGAACGACGAGTATGTGATCGCTATCACTAATAATTACGTGCAAAGAAAGAACAAGGTCAATCAACGAGTACCGTATTGTTAAGACGCGTAACTGTTATTCTAATTGATTATTAAAGTGGAACATAAATTCCACAACGTTAAGTTACATGTTCACATTACTGTACCTTTATGGTCATGTGGCTGCAATAAACTTTACAACTAGATAATCGCTTTTGTGGTCATTGTGATCGTCGGTATATTCTATCCCCCTGCTTTGTGAGTGAAGTAGGCAGTGGAAATGATGGCCATTTTGGAATTGCTTGTGTTTTGAAAGCGAGAAGTATGTAATGTTGGCCATGATGCTTGTATTTATATTGGTTGATATGATATCAGATATTTATTTATTTATTTATTTAGCGTATGGCAACTGAGGAGCAACTAATATACAAAGTTTACAAATACTAAAAATCTACAAGTTAATGTCTAAGTCTTTAATCCATTGAAGTGCTGAAACCGTCACTTCAAAGAAATCTTCTGGGCTTCCAGAATAAACTCGTCTGCTGCAGGATGTTACAATGTGTTTGATGGTCTGATGTTCACTGCCACAGTCACATTGGGAAGATGTCGCCAATCCCCACCGGTGGAGGTTCTCTGCACAATTGCCATGTACGGACCCTGTTAAGTGTCTTCCAAACACGTCGCGGTAGTTCCATGCCAACTAGCTGTGTACCTGGTCTAACGAGAGCCTGGTAGTCCTCATGTGCAGCACTAATCCACATTCCTGACCATTTCCTGTTCATGTTGAAATTCATTGCTTGCAACGTTTCTGCCAGTATGATGAGTGGCCGTCTGGATTTTAATCGGCTTTTTTTAAGTACATGTACATCAGAGTGGATTGGAAGCTGAGGTTTGATAATTAACTTTTTATATTCCTTTAGTAGGGTGTTCTGTCTCCGCAGATTTGGTGGCGCTATGTGACTTAGTGGCGGTAGCCAGTGAAGGGGAGTAGACTTTATGCACCCTGTTATTGTTCTCATTGCCACATTCAGCTGGACATCGATTTTACCCTCATGTGGGCTGTTTAGCCATACTGGAGCACAGTATTCAGCAGCAGAGTAGACGAGTCCTACGGAAGAACGTCGTAAGTGTTGTAGCTGTTGCACCCCATGAGGTTCCGCACAACTTCTGTATGATATTATTTCGCGATCTCAGCTTTGCTGCGGTGTTTTCTATATGACTTCTGTATGATAGAGTTCTATCCAGAGTCACGCCCAAATATTTCGGAAAAACTTGATGATGAAGAGCCTGGCCATTAGAGTTGACATTTAACTTTGCATCAGCCATTCTATTGTTAAGATGAAAACAGCTAACTTCAGTCTTCGTTGGGTTTGGTGTTAATCTCCACTTTTTAAAGTATTAATGCATTGTCGTTAAATCAGCAGAAAGTACCGCTTCTCCAGCTTCAAGACTTTTATGTTGAGTGACCAAAGCTAGATCATCTTCATAAATGAACTTTCTTGATACTGTTACAGGGAGGTCAGAAGTATATAAGTTAAACAGCGCCGGAGCCAAGACAGAACCTTGAGGAAGACCATTATTGAGTTTATTCTGTCTGCTTAAATGATTACCGAAGACCACTCGAAAGTATCTCTCAGACAGCATGCTATTTATAAGTCTAATAATCGTTTTGCAGGGTATAATATTTACTAATTTGTATAGGACTCCCTCTTTCCACACCGTATCATAGACAGCTGTAAGATCAACAAAGGCCGCGGAAGTTTTAAGGCGTTTTTGGAACCCAGCTTCTATATGCGTAGTTAGACTAAGAACTTGTTCTGTGCAGCCCCTATTAGGCCTAAATCCTGCTTGTTCAATGGAAGTGACTACATGTATCTTTGGACCAATTCTGTTAAGGATAAGTCTTTCTAAAAGCTTGTAACAGCAGCTCAGGAGTGTAATTGAACGGTAACTAGTAGCTCTGTTCACTGGTTTACTTGGTTTCAGTATAGCTATGATTTTTGTTCTTTTGAAGGCTTTTGGTAGATTGCCCGATAGCATGATATTTGTAAAGAAGTTTGTAAGCCATTAACGAGTCTTAATTCCGCAGTTGATCAAAAATTCTGGGTGTATCCCATCAAATCCTGGGGCTTTGCCAGTCTTAATATCTTTGATGGCTTCATTAACCTCATCTAGGGTGAATTCTTTTGAGTACTCTGATCTCCTTAGTGCCTTCTTTTTAAGAATGTTAAGTTCTTTCTTGACCATTCTAGTATGTGATTTACATGAGGGTGCTCTAGAGAGGGAAGTTATTCTGTTTGCAATTTGATATGGTGTTACTTCAGGACTTGTGCGGATAGGTGGTCGACTCCCTCCTAATTTTCTTAAGAGACTCCATGCCTCTCTGCTTGACCTCTTAAAATCTAATCCCTCCGTTTTTCGTCCCCAGCATTCTTTGCAAGCTTCATCAAGACGTTTTAACAATTCCTTAGCAGTTGCACAGTCACTGGTGGTTAAATAGGACAGATATAGTTCTTCACAATCATTACTCCAGCCTGGAATGTATTCCTTCCGGAATCCTCTAGGCATGCATTTCTTTGCAGTTTCAAGAACTGCTCCAACGAATCTGTCATAATTTCACTTATTGGATCAATCCATCTAATCACTTTAATCCAGATCTTTGGAGAATTTAGACCAGTCAGCTCTCCTGAAATTCCATCTAGGTCTGGGGTGGATCTAATTATCTATCGCAGATCTCCTGGCTTAAACATGGACACGCAACTACAGTATATCACAAAGGTCCTTCTCAGGACCAACCTATCAGACATCTAGATATCAGGTATAATGAAGATTGATGGATGGAGAACAAACATATCAGTATTTAGACACGGACAAATTCTTAGCTTTGGGGAAAGCCGTTGAAGACAAATAATAAAGTCATAGAATTATTGTCATAGACATAGAAGGAATTCCGATTGGAATTGTTAAAGAATCGATGGCGAACCGTTACCCAACGCACCGCATCACACAGCGCAGGACCCAAGGACCCGGCAACAGGTCACTGACCTCACTCCCCTTTACTCACGGAATAATGAACACAATTTTAAAATTGATTCAAAGAAAACTTATTACTAACAAATTCTCCTTTTGTAAGTAGTGTTTTGATAACATTATGAATTTCAGCCTGTCTTTAGATTTTTGGCTCTGTTTGACATTTTTGCGAGGAGGAAATGGAAAACAAAAAGGAGGATCATCATCATCATCATCATCATCATCTTCCTTCCAAGTATTGGGCCAAATGTCCCGTTACGGTCTTGTACTTTCCCTCCATCTCTTCATCGGACGTCCTATCGATCTATTTCCCCGTGGCTGGTAGCGAAGGATCTCCTTTGGTAATCTTCCAGGTTCCATTCTTTGGACATGATGTTTCTAGTTCTCTTGGTAGTCACAAATGTATGTAGTTATTGGTTTCACTTTTAGTTCCTTCAGCACATCCTCGTTTCTCTTATGATCCCATTTAGTATAGCCTGCTGTTCGGCGCATGAAGGTCATTTCGCGTGCTGTGAGTCTGGAGATGTCCTGAGATCTTATTGTCCATGCCTCACTGCCATAGCATAGGGTTGGTCTGGCTAATGAGTTATACAAATGCAAGCGTGTATGCCTTTCGACAAGAGATGGCTTCATGACGTGATTGATGATTCCTGTTGTTCTGGTATAATTAGTTATTTTTGCAGTTATGTCTCGTTCTTCTTGAAAAGATAAATTATATCCTAAATACTCGAATTCGTTAACTCTTTCTAAAATTTTACCATCCAGACAAATTTGACTGGGGATAGGGTCCTTACCTTTAAAGGCCATTACTTTAGTCTTTTCAGTAGAAATGCACATGCTGAATTTTGATGCCACTTTCTGGAGGTTGAATACTGACCACTGCAGATCTTCTTCAGATGCTGCTACCAATGCAACATCATCAGCAAATAGTATAGCGTCTAAATTTCTTAGATGCCTGCTGATAGGTATTGAACCAAGTCTTTCACACCTCCATTCCTTTATTATAGCATTCATGTAGATTATGAATAGCAATGGAGAGAGACCACAGCCTTGTCTTACCCCTCTGCTGATTGGCTTCCACTCGGATTTATGATTACTTAACCTTACTGCAATAAGAGTACCACTATACATGTTGTAAATGTTATCAATTAACTGTTGGGGGGGACAATCCCTGGCCAATATGTCAATAAGTCTGTTTCTGTCAACAAAATCAAAGGCTTTCTTAAAATCAACAAATGATATGTGTGTTTCCAAATTGAACTCCCTGCGTTTTTCGATCAAAATTTTTAAGGTGAAGTAGGCATCTGCACATGTGCGACATTTTCTAAACCCATGTTGTTCATTCCCTATCACCTCAGAGTAATGTTTCAGTATTTTTTCTTTAACAATATTTGCAAAAATTTTGTATCCAGAGTTAAGTATACTTATTCCTCTATAATTTTCCAAATCTTTAATATTTCCCTTCTTATGAAGAGGAACTACTATTGCCTTTTGCCAATCTTCTGGAGGCCTGTTACCCGTCCAGATTAAATTCAATAATCTGAGAAATCTTTTCTTGAAGGCATCGCCTGAATATTTCAACATTTCTGCATTTATTGAATCTTCTCCAGGTGTTTTCCCATTTCGAAGTTTCCTCAAGACCTGTTCTAATTCTTCGAGTGTAATATTTTCCGAAGACTTGTTGTTAGATGCTTGTAAAACAAGTTGTTCAATATTTGGACTCAACCAAAGGCTCTGAAAATACTCAAGCCATTCTTTGTGAGATATTG
The DNA here is from genome assembly GCA_946902985.2 of Meconema thalassinum. Classification (NCBI taxonomy): domain Eukaryota; kingdom Metazoa; phylum Arthropoda; class Insecta; order Orthoptera; family Tettigoniidae; genus Meconema; species Meconema thalassinum. The sequence continues at coordinate 250,558,405 of OX336396.1, forward strand.
CATTAATTTTTACATATTCTTTTACTTCCCTACTTAGTTTTTTCAAAATTTTATAGGTTTGTGATTGTGGTCTTGTTATGTCAGTCTCCAGGTACGAGACAAAGTTTTCCCAACTTTCCCTGTGTTTCTTTCGAACTTCTCTTTTTGCTATTGCTCTCTTATGATCGTATTCAATTTTATCTTCTAATTTGCCAGTTGACAGAAACTTTTTATATGAATTTCTTTTTTCGGAGATTACTTTTGCAATTTCTTCGTCCCAAATTCTTAAACCCTTTTTATTTTGCCATCTTCTTTTTTCTCCCAAACTTTCAAATGCTGACTGTTAGAGCTGAACTCAAATTGGACCACTCGTCTTCCACATCGTCAGAAAGTGGAATCATCTGAATGTGATTATCAAGCCTGTTTTGGTATAGCCATTTTATACTGGGATCATTTAAAAGGTTAACCTTATATAACGTTTCGTTTTTCTGTGTACTTTGTTTCTTTTCCTTGAACCACCGTGGTTTTAAACGAATAGGAGCAACTAATAAATAGTGGTCTGTTTCCAATTCAGGTCCTCGATAAACTCTTGTATCCAAAACTAAATCTGCCAATTTTCCATTACAAATGATAGAATCAATAATTGATTTCTGATTTCTTGCGGACCACGTATATTTATGACTGCCCTTGTGTGGAAACAGTGTGTTCATAATCCGAAACTGATTGAAGATATTGAAATCTATTAATTTTGTTCCATTATTATTGCGGGTTACCTCTCCATGAATTCCAATGTTATTCTGAACTTTCTCATTACCAACTCTGCCATTAAAGTCTCCCATTAAAAGTATCATATCTTGTGTATTAGTAATATTGATTATCTTCTGTAGATCATTATACAAAATATCACTTTCTTTCGAGTATCCTTCAACCGGTGCATATACCCCTATAACTGTCAAATATCCTCTGGATAGTTTTATTCTTACATGAATGATCCTTTCATTCCAAAAAGTATAGCTATCAATTTTTGATCGTAATCTCTTGTGAACCATAAACATCACCCCTGCCTGTGCTCTAACATTTCGTTGAACACCACTATAAAACTGTAAATAATTTATTGTATAAAATTGAAGGACTTGGAAGAAAGGAAAGCCACGAACGGCAGAGAGGAAAGGGAAAGAGGAGAAGGACCGCCCCAAATGCATTGGAAGATGGAGAAAACCGGACCCAGCTCAGGAAAGTCCTCGGGGTTGCCAACGCCCGAACTCACCAAAAGTGCAGAAGGCAGGAGATAAAATGAAAATAAAAGAAGAGGTCTGACCCCTTGAAGAATGAGGTATCAGGAAAGATGACAGGAGGGCCAATTAAGGCCAATTAAGGCGGGAAATTAAAAGACTACCTAGGCCTCGGATACCCTAATACCGTCGGGGTCGAAAAAGGACAAGAGTTGACCAAGGGAGGTCGAGAGAAAAGATAATAAAGGGGAGCCCGGCACAATTATGTGGAAGTAATGCCGAACTCAGCTGGGTTATCGTGGATGCCAACCCTCGTCCCACAAGTTGTGAGCCTCTGGGAGATCCTCGCTTACAGACCAAGGAGTTCACCTGAAGATGCTAATATCGAAAGAGATAAACCGGCAGGATGGCAATTGAAGCTGTTTATTTCTCTTATCAGCCAGCGTTATTGCCAGAGGAACTGTTTTCCCAGGATAGCCCGAGGGTAGGGTCGTAATAGCACAAAACTTGTGAGATAACGATGTAATCCCACGAGACTCTCCGACAGTAGAGCAGGGGTTTCTAACCTGTGGGTCACGATCCAAACACGGGTCAATGTGGCTTTCAGGATGGGTCACCGAATTTAATTAGCTGAACACTTCAATGCAAAGCGCGATCACGCTTTGGTTGGTCTAGCAGAGAAGTTGACAGCATTCAGACGAAGTTAGTTAGTTATCGAGGTTTTAAGGGGCGGAACTACGAGGTCATCTCCCCTCTTAACATAGATTAAAGTATACAAATTTGGAATGAAATTATTAATTTAGGGGTGGACATCTAAATACGAAAAAATCGAAAATTAATAAAACAAAACAAAAATTAAGAAAAAATAATAATTATAATAACAAACAAATATTACGGAATTAACAAAAAAATCTGAATTCAAAAAAGAACAAGTCTTTGAGTCAATGTACGCTGGAGAATTTAGATTGCTGGCCCTAACCCACTCTCACTTACAAAGCGGATAACGCGATCAGCAGCCACCGCGTCATCGGCTAATATAAGTTTGAGTGTCATCTGCAAACCAAGGTTTCTTCGTAAGTCAGCAAGATCCACACACTCGGTGAAAATGTGGGCCACGGTGAAAACGGCTCCACAGGTACAAAGTGGGGGGTCTTCCCTTCTCATTAGGTACGAGTGGGTGGATCTTGTATGACCTATCCTTAGCCTACACAAAATGACGGACTCTCTCCGTGACCGGAAAGAGCTCCACCACATTCAAATAGTTCCCTTGATCGCTCTCAGTTTACTGGGTATTGGGTCAGCTAGCCACTGACGCTCCCAAAATGCCAGTACTTGTCGGCGTAACTGAGAGCGAATATCTCTAGCGGGTACCTCCATTGGTCGAGGTGGTAATGATACCACTCCTTTTGCAGCTTGATCCACTAACTCATATCCCGCAATTCCCATGTGGCTTGGAAGTTGAAATTATGGAATAAGGATAGGTGCCATAAGGCAAAAAGATTGCGTTGTTCCCGATATTAATCCTGCTTTTGAAAGACGTAAAACTGGGCTAGAAATTGTTTAAAACGTGAGATTCTGCCTTTCAAAGACACGACCAGGGTTTAGAGTGATGATGATAATTGTTGTTTTAAGGGGCCTAACATCTAGGTTATCGGCCCCTAATGGTTTGGGTGATCGTGAAGATGATAATGAAATATAAACTATAACTAAAACTAACTACTAACTTATATACTAGAAGAAGAAATGGAAAACAAAAGGAGAATAAGGCAAATAAAGGACAGCAGGAAAATAAATGCCCTCAACCGTCCAAGAATGTGGATTGAGGGTCTTGGAAGGAAGGAGAGCCATAAAAGGCAGATAGGAAAGTGAAAGAGGAGAGGGTCCGCCCGAGAGGTAATGGATAAAAGGGGGGAAACCAGACCCAGCTCAGGAATCCCTCGGGGTCGCCAACTCCCGAACTCACCAGTCGTGAGCCCCTGAGAGTGTAGCAATATCTAGGGTGCACCAGAGGTGGTGGGGCTACATACACCCTGCCGCCTTGAGGGCCTTGAGCAGAAGTCAGGAGATAACATGAAAAGAAAAAGAAGACCGACCCCTCGCAGAAGGAGGGTATCAGAAAAGATGAGACAAGGGTCAATTAAGGCGGGAAAGGAAGAGACTCTCTAGGCCTTGGTTACCCTAATACCGTCGAGGCCGGAAGAGAACAAGAGTTGACCAAGTGAGGTCGACAGGAAAGAAGACGGAGAGGAGCCCGGCACAAGTAAGTGGAAGCAATGCCGGACTCAGCTGGGGCCCCGTGGTCGCCAACCCACGTCCCACTGGATGTGAGCCCCTGGGGAACGATTTAGAGTGCTTTTGGCACTAGTACAAGGCCAAAAATCACACTGAAAAGAACGTGAATACTCATTCTCTCAGGATGGTAGTATGGGGAACAAAATAAGAATCGAGGTGTGGAAAAGCCAAAGCAGTGAGTTCTCAGTTGCGATCTAGAGTATTCAGCAAGAAACAAGCTAGTGTAGCGACGAAAACCTGCCTACATCGCTCAGTACTTAGGTGATGTTGCTGTATGGAAGTGAGAGCTGGGTAGATTTAGGACATCTGATGTATTAACTAAAGTCTGTTCGCCGAATCAAGATAGTGGAAGTAAACACAGTTACACACGTGATTGCAGGGCTGCCCGCAAGGGGAGCATTGAACTGTGCATGTTGAACGCACGCCAAGTGCAGTGCTGTGTATAGCCTACATGTAAAGCGGGCTGACTTATCGGTTACATGCTACAGCGTGGTTTATTTATTGTTTGTTTATGTATTTAACTAGTTAATTAATTAATTAGTTCTTAACTGCTTATGACAGGCAACAGTACACAGTGCAGCACAGCACTGTGCAGCAAGTCTTGTCTTTTCTAGGGCTACGGCATGACTAATGATCTCGGAGCTTCTTGGCTACCCCTGTCCGGCAGAGCCGATGACGTGAACTGGGCGTGTTTCCCTGTCCGGGTAGCCAGAGGCACTGTCTCGACTCGGCGAATAGACTTTAGACGTAACTGTTTTTTGTTTGTTTTGTGTGTGGCTTCCTGAGAGGCCGAGTGCAGGTCTTTCTAGTTGACGCCCGTGGGCGACCTGCGCGTCGTAATGAGGATGAAGTGATGATGAAGACGGCACATACAACCAGACTCCGGGCCACAGGAATTAACCCCAGGAGATTAAAATCCCTAATGGCCCCGCCGGGAATCGAACTCGGGACCCTTCGGGCCAAAGCCTAGCGCGCTAAGCAATTAGGAATGGAGCCGGACGTAACTGATATGAGAGTAGCACGAATGATTGCCAGGACAAATAGATGGGAGAAACAGCAGTAAGGTAGATTACTAGTAAAGGAGAGATGAAGGCCAAGTTAGAAATGAACACGCTAGATGAAGCTGTTCGTATGGGCCAACTCAGATGGTGAGGTCTTGTGAAGGGAATGGAGGAGGAGAAATTACTTAGGAAGTTAATTATTTCTGCTGTAGAGGTTGGTAGAATCTTAATTAGTCCTAAGAGGCAATAGGTAGGTTCAATTTTGAACGATTTCAAAGTAAAAGGTGTAGAAGCAGAGCAGGCCGCCGTGCTAACTGCTAATAGGGGATCATTGAGGTGACTTGTTCGGAAAAAGACTTTTGCAGACTGAACTGGACTCTGGAAGGCAAACCCGTCTCAAATAAGCCGCTTCGGTGGCGTAGTCGGTAGCATGCTGAGCTTCTATGCCCAAGATAGCGTGTTCAAACCCGGCCGAAGTCGTCGGATTTTTTAAGAGCATTAAAAATCCCTCAGTATGCCCTCCTTCGGAGGGGAAGTAAAGCCGGCGGTCCCATGTCATAGATTTATGGCATGTTAAAGAACCTTCCAATAATTACACCTGTGTGAAGCTAAATTGGATTGGTTAAGAATGTAAACAACGCTCTTAGGTTTCTACGTTCGTTGCCAAGAGCCGACTGCGGTGGCGTCTAGTAGCTAAGTTCTGAACTTGGCCTAGTAGTCGTTGACGGTGGCGCTTTGTGGCAAAAGTAGGAACTATTTGAAAAATTCTAAGTTGCAGTCTTTACTTAAATTAAAAAACAGATAACACACACTAATACAGTCATCTCAATTAACACCGGTTATCAGACAGATTCTACACACACCCAAAGTACACGGGGCTACATGACCGCGTTGTCGCAGCCCCCTACACTTAAGAACCAACAAACCAACGTCTCAAATAAAAATAGTTGGTTGGTTGGTTGGTTGGTTCCTTAGTTTAGGGGCTGCGACAACGCGGTCATGTAGCCCCGTGTACTTTGGGTGTGTGTAGAATCTGTCTGATAACCGGTGTTAATTGTGATGGCTGTATTAGTGTGTGTTAACTGTTTAAATTTAAGTGAAGACTGCAGGCTGTAATTTCAAGTAGTTCCTACTTTTGCTACCAAATGCTACCGTCTACGACACCTAGCTTGCGGAATTGGCTACCAGATGGCATTGCAGTCAGCACCTGGCGGCAAACATTGGAACTAATAGAGCGTTATCAATTCTAACCTACACATGTTTGGCTTCACACGAGTGTAGTTAGTGGAAGGTTCTTTTTCATGCCATAAATCTAAGACAGGGACCGCCGGCTTTACTTCCCCTCCGAAGGAAGGCATACTGAGCGATTTTAACGCTCTTAAAAAATCCGACAACTTCAGCCGGGTTTGAACCCGCGATCTTGGGCATAGAAGCTCAGCATGCTACCAACTACGCCACCGAAGCTACTTCAAATAAAAATATATGTATATATGTAACTTTGTAAGTATTTATGTATGACATTTTATTCATTTTCTTTTGTGAATTTGTAAGAGATTCAAATTTTCAGTCATTAGCCTATTACCAAGCCTGACCACTATTCACTGTTGGGATTATAACTGCTTTTATGTTTGCTTTTTAGATTCATTAATAAATTAGATTAACAAATAATTTCGGCATTTATATAATTGGTTATTATTGGGGCTCGGATGTTTAAGACCTAAAATAGCCCGAATATGCAAGCAAATATGACCTTAAAATGACTAAATATGACTCAAAAAAGACAAAATATGACTTGATTATGGCCGTCGTTTTAAATTATAAATCCAAGTGACAATCCCTTCGAAATTAAATTGTTAACTAAATTATTCCTATTTTCCGAATATACATGTTTAAGTGGTTATTTACAGACTATTTCTGTGAACATTAGTTCCCGTTCAGGAAGTTGAGGATGATTGCACACCTTCAGCTGCCGTCAAACTATATAAATATGACGTTCTTACCAAAAAAATGCTCAATATGACCTAATGGTAAAAATGTTCAAAATATGCATTTATATGACCAATAAAACCACTGAATTGTGACGATAATCTCTTGATTTGCATCAGAAACCAATCGGGCATGAAATTAGAGGCAAAAAGAATATGATTTTTCCTAAACATCCGAGCCCTAGTTATTACATTAGTGATTAACATGTTTAACATCAACACAGGCCCATTGCCCAGTCTAGTTGACATCTAGTCTTGGCCAAAAACAGTTAAGAACCCCTGCTGTGGAGTGTATAATATCACCTTTCTGCTTCTTTCTTGCAAATAACTCTTAGTTCTCAAAATCAAAATACGAAAGTATGTTCACTGAAATTTCTTCCTTTCTGTTCCAGGACTCCTACCTTTAAACCAGTTCGTGGAGAACATCTGAAGGTAAGGAAACAGCATGTTAACTACAGGGTCATTATCTCTGTGCGCCCCGGAAATCACGGCAATTTTATGGCGTCATTTGGCTGGCCAGGAGCGGAGCGAGTGGACCTCGCAATACCCCGCTCCGCTGACTCATATCGTTAGTTCACAGTGGTTTGGCAAAGCTTAGATGTTAGTGAGTATTGTGATTACTGTGATTGTTGGTCATGCCTAGACACCAATTCGCATTGCGCGAACGTGGGTATATCCATAATTCGTATAGCCTATGAAAAGCAGAATGTCTTGTTCTGAAACAAGACGACAATTTCGAATCAAGTTTCCAGGAAGATCTGTGCCTAATGCCAGTACAATTAGGAGGCTCGCTAAACGATTCAAAAAAACAGGCTCCGTAAATAATAAAGAACTTAACAGACAACGTTGTGTTCTTAGAGAGCAAATATTAGATGCGATTGTTGACCATTCTTTCATCAGATGGTGTCAGGTGTGTGTTACAAGAGAGGGAGGACACTTTCAGCATCGCATATGAGCACTGTAAGGTAAATACACATTATTGAACATATTTGGTAAAAGTGTGAATGTGCGCGCCAACCACCGACCTAAACGTGTACGCGCGCCCGAGATCAGCGCCAGTGAACGCCGGCTTAACTTGTCGTGTATTCCGGAGCGCACAAAGATAATGACCCTGTACAATGGTACAAAATGAAGGACGCTAGTGAGAGACACAATTATTTACACAGCGTGCTATGAAATGAAATATATATTACAGCTAATAAACAAGGAAATACATGGCCATTATCTCTGTGCGTCCCGGTAAACACGGCAAGCTAAGCCGGCGTTGACTGGCGCTGGTCGCGGGTGCGCGTACACGGTTACGTCGGTGGTTGGTGCGCACCTTTACACTTTTACCAAACATGTTGAATAATATGTACTTACAGTGATCACAGTCAATGCTGAAAATGTCCTCCCTCTCTTGTAACACACACCTGACATCTTCTGATGAAAGAATGGACAACAATCTCATCTAATATTTGTTCTGTAAGAACACAACGTTGTCAGTTAACTCTTTTATTATTTACGGAATCGTTTAGCGAGCCTCCTAATTGTACTGGCATTAGGCACAGGTCTTCCTGGAAACTTGATTCGACATATTCGTCTTTATTTTAGAACAAGACTTTCTGCTTTTCATAGGCTATACGAATTATGGATATACCCATGTTCGCGCAATGTGAATTGTCTTGGCATGGCCAACAATCACAGTAATCACAATAGTCTCTAAACGCTTAACACTAACGCCTAAGCTTTGCAGATACACGTCCCTATGAATGACAAACCACGTGTGAACTAACGATATGATTCAGCGGGTTATTGCGAGGTTCGCTCGTTCCGCACCTGGCCAGCCAAATGACACCAAGAATTGCCGCGATTACCGAGGCGCACAAAGATAATGACCCTGTACAATATATGCAGGAAATACATTAAAGTTATTCACTGCCCAGTTTCATTAATGATATTTATCTGTTTTTACACATATTGGCATGATATGGGGGACAATGTTCCTTGCACAGTTTGCATATACATTCCTCATTTAGGTATTACAATCTTCTGGTGATGCATAGCCTAACTTGTAGTGGAAGCCATGCACAGCAAATCGCGGGATGACCCTCCTCAATTTATAATTGGCCTGTTTTCAGTCTTCTGTTAGTATGGCGTCTGATGCATACAACTCATTCCAGATGTCGCTCCTTTTCTCAAGCAAAATGGTAGGTTACAGGTTTTCTCATATCTGCGAATCAAGGAAAGTAAGACAAAATACACGAAAAGCGGCTTCGGTGGCGTAGTCGGTAGCATGCTGAGCTTCTATGCCCAAGATCACGGGTTCAAACCCGGACGAAGTCGTCGGGTTTTTTAAGAGCGTTAAAATCCCTCAGTATGCCTTCCTTCGGACGGGAACTACAGCCGGCGGTCCCATGTCATAGATTTATGGCATTTTAAAGAACCTTCCACTAAATACACCTGTGTGAAGCTAAATTATAGTTAAACATTTTACAAGCGCTCTTAGGTTCCTACGTTCGTCGCCAGGAGCCGACTACCGTGGCGTCTGGTAATCAAGTTATGAACTACAGTAGTAGTCAATGACGGTGGCGTTTGGCGGCAAAGGTAGGAATTACTTGAAAAAATGCAATGTCTGCAGTCCTTACTTGAATTGAAAACGGAAACACGCACTAATACAGCCACCACAATTAACACCGGTTATCAGACAGATTCTACACATACTCAAAGTACACGAGGCTACATGACCGCGTTGTCGCAGCCCCTAAACTAAGGAACCAACCAACCAAAATACATGAAGATGTCAGCCATGGAGTATAGAAGGTGCTTCCAAAACATAATCTTTGTACAGTATGAATTTGAGTGTGTAAAGAGTTTCAACTATCTTGGTATTGAATTAAACTGTGAAAATTCAGTGACACAAGAGATCAATAAGAGGATACCTTGCCACGGTGGGTGAGTGGATAGCGTGTCGGTCTACCAACCCCAAGTTTGTAGGTTCGCACCTGACCGTGGTAAGTGATTTTTGAAAGGCGGCAAAAATACGATACGCATGTCATACGATGTTGGCATGTCAAAGAACCAATTTGAATTCAGTAGGCCGAGTTCATAATGGCAAAATTAATCTCGGGAGTTTCCGCCAACACAAAGTTCCTCATTTCTCTACTAGAAAGCGCTATAGTGTTCAAGGAGGTTAGATATCTAACATCTAACCTCCTTGACTTTCATAGTCAAGGAACTACGAAATTCGACATGCAAGCTACCCTCTGGGTGTCAAATAACAAAGCTTGCACCCGGCGTCCGAGCCCATACGATATTAGTTAGTAATAAGAGGATCATGGCTTGAAGACGAGCATACTTCGCTAATATTAAGCTCTTAAAATCAGCACTATTATCTTGGCAACTGAAAGTCAAACTTAACAAGACTCTCATTTGACCGGTTGTGACGTACAGCATGGACTAGGTCAGATGCTGATGAGAATGCTCTAAGAGTCTTTGAACGGAAAATAAAGAGGAGGATTTATGGCCCTGTGAGAGAAGGAGAAGGTTGGAGAATAAGATCGAATCAATTTCATTGAAATAAAATGCTTACTAACAGTAAATAAATAATAAATTTAACATTTAAAATAAGTTATAAATAGTTGAAAGACTTTTATTAAGTTATGTACAACCTCTGTCTGAAAAGTTCGGTGAATGGGTCTATATTACGAACGGATTGTTGGCTTGCCTGAAACAGCCGTTACTATCCTTCGAAATAATCCCCGTTGATAGTTATGCACTTCTGAGGACGGCTGTACAAGTCCTGGAAACTCCTGGCATAGTCTTCTTTAGGGATAGCCTTCAGTTTCGTCGTCAAAACTCTGAATTGAAAGCGAGAGAGATGGTTGAATGTATGCAACCTACCTTGCACACCGGATCGAAGGATGGCAGTGAGATGGCTGAGTTTATGCAACCTATCATGCACACCAGTTTGACAGGCGGCAGTGAGAAGGGTGAATGTTCCGTGAAATGGAATGGTCCTGAAAACCATCGCCACGGGCGACGATACCTGGTGCCTGAGGTACAACCCCGAAGGCAAGCGTCAAAGTATGGAGTGGTGGGGTCCAGGGTCGCCGAAAAGCCCTGAAGGGCCAGAGGTTTTCGGACATTTTGGACGTCCAACGTAATGTGACGACCCCATTGAAGGCTATCCCTAATCAAGACTATGCCAGGAGTTTCCAAGACTTGTACAGTCGTTCTCAGAAGTGCATAACCATCCACAGGGATTACTTCGAAGGACAGTAACGGCTGTTTCAGGTAAGCCAACAAGTCCTGGAAACTCCTGGCATAGTCTTCTTTAGGAATGGCTTTCGGTTTGGGTCGTCAAAACTCTAAATTGAAAGCAAGAGAAAAGCGTGAATTCATGCAACCTGCCTTGCACACCTTATAGACGGGCGGCAGTGAGAAGGGTGAATGTTCCGTGGAATGGAATGGTTCTGAAAACCATCGTCACGGGTGACGAGACCTGGTGCCTGAGGTACGACTTCGAAGGCAAGCATCAAAGTATGGAGTATCGGGGTCCAGGGTCGCCGAAAAGTCCTGAAGGGACAGAGGTTTTTGGACATTTCGAACATCCAACGTAATGTGACGACACAACTGAAGACTATGCCAGGAATTGTACAGCCGTTCTAAGAAGTGCATAACCGTCCACGGGGATTACTTCGAAGGATAGTAACGGCTGTTTCAGGTAAGCCAACAATCCGTTCGTAATATAGGCCCATTCACCGAACTTTTCAGACAGAGGGTGTATACATTGCCCGTAAATTAATAAACTTTTTAGGGGGTACTATTTTAGATAAATGTGTATAAAGGGGCATGGGAAGGAAAGGAAGGTAGGGAACCGCTGCTGTAGAAGAAAGGGAGGTCTAGTTTGTAGGTAGTGCCCCAACGGCCGTATGTCGCACTATGATTCAGTCCGCCTGCTACCATTATTGATTGCGGTCGAACATTATAGCGTGTGCAGCCAGAATTAATTATATTTGTCGTTCGTGGAAGAGGAGAATGTCAAGAGTATTAGCTAGGTTCAGGTGTGGGTGTACCCTGGCATAGGGTGGCTCAGACTGTAGAGCTGAGATTCAAATACAGCGTTGACAACTGTCATTATTGTGTGTACTCTTCAGTAGTTGCTATCGTCCAGATCAGAGTTTTAGTTAGTTAGTTCAAGGGGTGGAACAGCGAGGTCATCTTCCCCTGATATCAGAGTTTCTTAAAGTCCTGGGCCCCTAAAAACGTACCGACTTCACGGATCCCCCTCCAAATAAAAATACCCATCCATTCCTATTCCACAATGATACATATCGCTCATATTTGTAGCTTATATCGAAGGCACATAAGCAGTAATTATCCTGTGATCATTTTAAATACGGTATTGTATTTTTTCGCTAACGGTGAATATGATTTTGAACAATGCGTACTAATCACATTCTTACGCAACCCTCGATTCAGCTGATTATAAACTGATTGTAATTGTGCGTAGTCCAACAATGTTTGACTCAATATAATCCTTCTGTGCTTTGGTATAAAAAATACATTGCGGATTGCAAGAATGAAACATATTTTATCAAATTGAAAATTACATAATTACATGTAATAATGGTCTTAATTAGTAAAAGCAAATCCAACTCCGTACAGGACATGGAGGCCCTAGGAGTAGTGAAAGGTAGACGCTTCCACTTTTTGTGACATCGGCACTAGATGGGATGGAGTTGTCAGCTCCACGCCTGGCCGTCTTTGCTCCCAGGAATTACCCTGGTACTCATTTCTGGTGTTGGCTGAGTGAACCCCAGGGTTTCCGAAAGTGGTAGTTTTGTTTCTAAAATCCACTACCTGAGTGGGGATCGAACCCACTCCTTTTCAGTTGGAAGCTCAGCGCCTCTACCAACTGCGCCACGCAGCCCCCTAGGACTCGTAGAATGTAAACAAATATATGTGAGCCCTATAATCGTATTAGAATTAGAAATGAAGAATTCAGAAAAATATGCAAATACTGTATTTTTAATATCCAAAATACTTACAGTATAACACTCTAAAAATATTAGTTATAGGCCTACTGTATTCAAAAACGTCGCCTCCGTAGCGTAGCGGTCAGCATGGTTAGCTGCCGCCCCGGAGGTCCTGGGTTCGATTCCCGGCTCTGCCACGAAATTTGAAAAGTGGTATGAGGACTGGAACGGGGTCTACTCAGCCTCGGGTGGCCCAAATGAGTAGAGGGGGTTCGATTCCCACCTCAGCCATCCTCGAAGTGGTTTTTCGTGGTTTCCCACTTCGTCTTCGGGCAAATGCCGGGATGGTACTGCCCCCGTAAATTGAATTATATTGAGACCACGATGGCTGTATTGGCATAAATGAATAAAGTTATGGATGTCATAGTTGTGACGTGTATATTCATGACGTAGGCACGGATGACGTAGACTTCATGCAAGTAGGCTGGTTGAGCTGAGATTCTTGGTGACGTCATGATTTTGTTCGAGCAAGATCTGAGATTTACGACGCAGTCGCAGGAAACAAGGTATTGTGCTAAGGAAGAAGTTACGCTATTGGAGGAAAGGCTCGAACCAATGAACGATAGTTTGGAAGGAAGACGGAGATTACTGAAACTACGATATTTAATTACTTTTGGCATGCAGAATTGTGGAAAACTATTTTCAGTTATGGCATTGATTTGGAATTTTGAAGAAATTAATTTTGAGTTTTTGAAATTTGAAAATCCGTCAAGTATAGCCAAAGTTAAAACTTCTAGCAATGACGGAGGAACAGGCTATGGAAGGGATGGATACGCCCCTTAAGAAGTTGATAAAAGGTCGTGCACAGATGAGAGGAGCTCTCATATCTCTCATATCTGATATTCTGATACCGCATATATATTTCAGATGTCATATAGTCATTTTCGAGTGAATAAGTGAAGCAAGTCATCTTTAGCGTGTGGTTAAAGCCCGGCGCATCGAACGAACACGGAGCAGTTCCATTTTACGGTGTTTGAAACTAGGCGAAGTTGAAATGCACACATTAACGTTTCTACCAGATAAGATATCAAGAGTTGGCTTCTGCCTTTATTATAATTCAATTGGGCAGTACAACATTGAGGTGTGTAGAAGATTTGAACAATTTCACAGTTATACTTTGAAAGATATTGGCATTTTAAGACTGCAGACAAAAGTGATTTTCTCGCCACCTGAGAACCACTTTTAAAATTCCACATTATACACTACGGCTGACACGTGTATTGCAACCGTGATATTGGAGAATACATTTGGTGTTACAACGATACATTCTACTATGGAACATTATAATCTGGCAGTGCTTTCAATGATTATAACAGAAGTTGAGATGGAAGGCTAAGGCTTTAATGCAATTGGGACATATATCGATGGAGTGAAATAACAGCATGGAACTTCGTTAATCGTCATTCTACAAAAGCGAGCATGTAGTGAACAACCAACTACACTCATGCATCGTGAATCCATCGCTGAATTATATCAAATGACAGTGGAAATATTATCATACTCCACGATTATGAATATTTCTGCGGAAATAACTGCAATAAGCTTCATGGCGATTTGCGACCAGAACTTCAGGGAACTTTCAAGAGAGGCCAGGGTGGACCCGGCTCACAAAGAAGAGTTTTGCCAGAAGGATGTCTTTCGTATACATGGAGCAGTGCAATTTCCGGAGGAGGAAGCAGTTCTATTCTCCGAGGGCGCTGATTCCAGGTTCGAGGTCGGAGCACATCTTTACGCTGGTGAAATGGAACCAACAGCAGTTTTCTTTGAAAACTTTCCTCTAGAACTTCAATCAACAGATAAGGTAGTCGTGAACGTTTCTTGTATTATTTGAGTCATGTAGCGATATCTGAGCAACCATTTTCCCCATATTTTCTGTCCCATATTTTTTGCCCCATTTTCTTGCTTGATATTTTTGTACTCAGTACACTTCGATGATTTATGCCTTTTTCTACGATTTGTTGAGACATTGTTATGTCATTGGCATACTTAAATAATTTTGGATCAGTTGAGACTGATAATTCAGATTCTTTCAGTAATTTGCATATTTTTGTAGTCACGATTTGACTGTAAAGTTAACGATTTGCTATGGCAAATTTGAATTCAGACAGCGTGTCATTTTATTAAAGTAATCCTATTCAGTAAATTACTTTGACCAATTTTCTGTCATCCTCAAGAAAGAAGAATAATTAAAAGATTTTAGAGCGTTAAAATCTATTACGTTATCGACGATCTTTGAAATACTAGTCGTCTCATGAACATGATTGCATTATAGACAATTTTATGAAATATGAACTTTGATTACGATTTATTGAATACACTATAGTAATGAACATTTGATAGGAATTTTTCTCAATACTAGATTGGAACAATAATGTTTGCATTCCACAGTCTAATTGTATTCTATTCGACTGTTTATGCAGTTTAGATGAACTTTGATTGAAGATAGTATTTTTATACTGCGATACTTCGATGATATTAATCTCAATTTTGATAGACCAGGGAGGAGTGTCTAATCGTATTTGCTATTAAATTTATTTGTGATTGGCAAATTTTTACTTCATATCGATTCATGAATGGAACCCACGAAGGTTAAATAATAACAGTCATTAATACAATTGATGAATATAAGAATTTTTAAAGAGGAACAATGGATGTATAATCGTTAGTTCAGTGGACGTGTGAAAGTCGCTGATGAATAATGCCCTTGAATAGTGAAGGAGGTTCCCACAGTAAGATGGATGATGTTGTTGAATTTATAAGTGGAGGTTTTTGTATGTAGTGTGGAAGATTTTGATGCCATATATATGAAGATATATGATGAATTCTGGGCCTATTTTTGTGCAATTTTGTGCGTTTTGAGCGAAGTATTTTTCCGCTGAATGTATTGTTCTGGTTCTTTGAAAGTTATTCATATGAAGATACTGTTAAAATTAACAAGAGTGTTAAATAATTTGAGATGAAGATTTTGAATGGAGGTTACCGTCACAAATAATAATAATAATTATTAAACCTTATTAAACCTGAATTTGACATTTAAATATAACTAACCTTCATTGGTCGATTATATCACCATGATTTGAGTAATTATCAACCGGATAAACGTGTGGTTTAATGTATTTCTTATATAAATAATATAAACAATATAAATATTGTAAATAATTATGTAAATATCTTTGATAATAATTTGGAATGAAAGTGATTAATAGAGGCGTGTATAAAATTTTTAATTGTCGTTTGACATTGTTATTAACAATTTAAATTGTTATAAATAATTAATGAACTTTTGTTATTAACATTAAGAGATTTTTTATACTCAAAACAACGCTAATTAAGCATGTGGATTGAACAATTAATCATGATTTGGGATTATTAGAGTATTCCACTGGTGTTTGAATGGAGCATTTAAAAGATTTGCGTGATAATATTTCAGTTGAGATGTGGACATTTAACGTGTTTTGAAAGGGAGAGCTAAGCTCTGATGTAACTCGCATATGCTGGGGTTGAACGGACAGGTGAGTCCACTTTGACGATGCAGGTGTCTCGCAGCTGGCCAGGAAACTGTATGGCAGAGGCCAAGGACGTCTCCATAATAGCCTTGTGGCTATAAATAAAATGTGATGTGTATAAACACGCAAAACAATTGCTATATGTGTCTCGTACCAAATCCCGTTTCCATTCCAAGTGCATTATTATAATTACGTTATTTTGAGCTTGAGAAAGCTGAAACATTGTATGTAGAGTATACAAGTTCTACAGGAGGACATAGTTATGTGGACAATGGCTTCTGATTGCCACGTTTATTTTGTTGTTTATTTTTGTTAAATTCATTCTTTATGTGAAATGAATTATTGTGCAGTTTCAAGTTTCTCGTCTTCGTTATGCTTCATTTTAAATATCATGGTGGAGGTTATTGTGAGGGCATACTTAAAGTGATCCAGTTGACAACCCAGTCCCCGAGATAAATTTAAAAGGTAAGTAAAAGGTAAGTATGAACCCCCGTATATTTTGGTGTGTTCCACAATAATTTCTTGTTAACTATTGTGCTCTAATCTCGATAGTATCTGTCAGTGCCATTTTCATTGATGTAGCTGTGCCGGTGCGATTGATTATTGGCAATCCGATTGAGGGGGCGGATATCTGACAGCCTACTATCCTGATATCGGGGACAGTACCTTCTTCAAGGCCACTGCCGCCTCCTTCCCTCTTCCTTGCTTATCCATCCTGACCTTCCATAACCTTCCCTCATGAGGCCCCTGTTCGCTTTGCAGGTGAGGCCGCCTGGGCGAGGTGCCAATCACACCTCGCCAGTTGTATCCCCTCCGATTAGATGTTCCCAGCTCTAGGACACTGCCCGTCGAGGCGGTAGTGGTGAGTTCCCTTGCTGAGTCCGTGGGTTCCACCAACCTGGAGGGTAAACGACTAAGAAGAAGAAGAAGTATTCAAAAACATTAATTATAAATAGTTGAATGTCTTTTATTTAATTAAGTTTATGTTGCCCGTAAAATATTAAACTTTTTAGGGGGTACTATTTTAGAAAATATTTAAAATACTTTGAAAAAATTACGTTAGGTCTACTTTCACAAATCATTAAGACAGCGATGATGAAGAAAGTTCAACATGGACCAATGGGAGGGATGAAGTTGTTTCATTGATCTTATTATATAAAAGGTTACGGGGAGGTTTGTCGAAATTCTCAATCTGAGAGTTGTTTGAACAAGTTTAATGTTGCAAAGCGTTGAAAATGCCTGCTCACAAAAATAAGTAGTGAAAAAAGGCATATGATTTCTTAGTGCTTTGTTTCCTAAATCGACGTACCTGATTTGTTAATCATAAGTAAAGTGCGTCATATAAGGACATTTGTTTTGAATATTTTGAATTTCTTTAGGTTAGGCACGGAACCGCTGAGGGTCCATGGACCTCACTTTGGTAAACTCTGGTCGAGATCACCCTTTCTCAATTATATTTGCTGCAGGGCCACTTTGAACAATTTTACAAATATCTTACAGCTCCGCGAGCCGGATTTAAATCATAAATCCCCTAGGGGCCCACAACTAGTGGGACGTGGTTTGGCGACCACAGGACCCCAGCAGGAGTATTAGAAGGTGTTGGCAGAGCACACCATTGCTTCCCTTACTTGTGCCGGGCTCCTCTTTGTTATCTTTCCTGTCAATCTCCCTTAGTCAATTATTTTTCTCTTCCGAGCCCGACGGTATTAGGTTATATGAGGCCTGCTGTAGGGTGTCTTTCATTCTCCCGCCTTAATTGGCTTTTGTCTGATATTTCCTAATCCCTCATCCTTCGAGAGGTGAAAATGAAAATCCACTGCCTGCTTCCAGTCTCCGACCGGGTCAGGAATGGAATGAATGAAGCCCCCATCTAGCGGCGAGGATATGAACTGTGCCGGTTGCCGTGGCCTGACGCACTCCTCTGGGGTAATGATTAAATGAATGACAGATGAAATGAAATGATAGTGGAGAGTGTTGCTGGAATGAAATTTTGACAGGGAAAACCGGAGTACCCGAAAAAAAACTGTCTGCCTCCGTTTTGTCCAGCACAGATCTCACATGGATTGACCGCGATATGAACCACGGACCCAGCGGTGAGAGGCCGGCGTGCTGCCGCCTAAGCCACGGAGGCTTTTGAGAGATGAGACTTCTTATTGTCTTTTCATGGTATCTCCTGCCTTCTGCTCAAGGCCCTCAAGGAGACAGGACGTGTGTAACCCCACCACTTATGGTGCACTCGGAATAGTGCTACAACTATCAAGGGCGGCCCCAAGGAATTCCTGAGCTGGGTACGTTTCCCGTTTTTTCCATTGTCTTTTGGGCAAACCCTCTCTTCTTTCTTTCGTTCTCACTTTTTCTCTCTGCCTTTCATGGCTCTACTTCTTTTTGAGTCCCTCGGGGTTGGGGGCTTCTTCTTGCCTCTGTATTTTCTTTTCCTAATTCCTTTTCTTTTGTCCTTTTCATCTATTGCGTAAGATAGTTTTACGTCAGTAGTTACCCCACCTCCTGGTATTGTATACTGGCTAGGGGGGGCCTGGAGATCCGGGTTCGATTCCCACCTCAGCCATCCTAAAAGTGTGTTTCCGTGGTTTCCCATTTCTACTCCAGGACGGTACCTAAATGAAGGCCACAGGTTCCTCCTATCCCTAATTACAAATACACACACTAATACCGTCATCTCAATAACACAGTTAGCGGCTTCGGTGGCGTAGTTGGTAGCATGCTGAACTGCTGTGCCCAAGATAGTGGGTTCAAACCCGGCCGAAGTCGTCGGATTTTTTAAGCGCATTAAAATCCTTCAGTATGCCTTTCTCATAGGGGTAGTAAAGCCGGCGGTCCCATGTCATAGATTTATGGCATGTAAAAGATCCTTACGCAGACTAAACTTGTGTGAAGCTAAATTTCTAGGTTATATATCGTTAGAACGCTCTATCAAAAGTTCCCACGTTCACCACTAGGTATCAATGACATCATGTAGCGAAAGTTGAAACTACTTGAAATTAAACGGAACTTGTAGCTCACCCTATGGCTGTCCGCTTGAAGCAGCTACAGCCTCTGACGAGCCGAACAGGTCCTCGGACACTCCCGGCACTAAAAGCCATACGATAAATAAATAAATAAATAAATAAATAAATAAATAAATAAATAAATAAATAAAAATAACGCAGTTAATCAGATGACTTCTGCAAATATCCAAGTACACGGGACTAAATGTCGCAAAGCCCCTAAATGAATCAAATACGACATTCCTTCCTAATCTTGCAGTTGAGTCTTCAGTCTTTTGACTGGTTTGATGTATACCTCCACGCCTCCCAGTCCTGAGCTAATTGTTTCATCTCTACATAGCTACAGGCCGGACGTTTGTTTTAGACGAGTGAAAAATCTTAATGGAAGCGAGTTACTGCAGTACCTGTGTTGTTATCTGCTGTCCCAAGCGGTTCGATGATTGACAAAGCTGTCTCACACTCCTACTGAAGTACAGTCATTGGCAAATATAATGACGTTCTGTTCGTAAATACGTAACGTGTACTTCTGCGTCACACAATACTTCGACGTTGATTGTACTGTCTGCAAATCGGTGTCGCCACGTGGAATTCCATTACATCAGATCGGTGGTGACAAATGAGAAGCGATAGGGTGAGAGAGTGACTGTGTACAGGCTCACCCGCAGGCTTCAAGGTCAAGGGCAATCGTCTAAAACAAACGTCCGGCCTTTTTTTGTACCACACCTTATATCCGAGACTATCTGTTTAACATATTCTACCCTTGGTCTACCCCTACAGTTCTTGTCCACGATCCTACCTTCCATAACTAGGTTTGCTATTCGTGGGTGTCTTAGTATGTGTCCTACCAACCTATCTCTTCTCTTCATTAGCAATCGCCAGAAAAATCTCTCCTTGCCAAGTGACTTCGTTACTTTGGTTGGTTCTTAAGTTTAGGGGCTGCGACAACGCGGTCATGTAGCCCCGTGTACTTTGGGTGTGTGTAGAATCTGTCTGATAACTGGTGTTAATTTTGATGACTGTATTAGTGTGAGTTTTTTTTTAATTCAAGTAAGGACTGCAGACTTTTGAATTTTTCAAATAGTTCTTACTTTAGCCGCCAAACGCCACCGTCAACGACTACTAGGCCTAGTTCAGAACTTAGCTACCAGACGCCACCGCAGTCGGCTCTTGGCAACGAATGTAGGAACCTATGAGCGTTGTTTACATTCTTAACCTATACAATTTAGCTTCACACAGGTGTAATTAGTGGAAGGTTCTTTAACATGCCATAAATCTATGACATGGGACCACCGGCTTTACTTCCCCTCCGAAGGAATGCATACTGAGGGATTTTTAACGCTCTTAAAAATCTGAGGACTTCGGACGGATTTGAACCCGCGATCTTGGGTATAGAAACTCAGCATGCTACCACCTACGCCACCGAAGCCACCTCTTTGTTACTTCAAGGGTTATAAGTTTATAACGTGTGTACGTGGTTATTGTTTAATTGTTATTATGTTTCAACATTTTATAACGTTTTATTGCAATTGCTTCAATTCTTTATGATGGGGAAAATTGAAAAATATGGTTTTTGCCTCAAACCCTCACGCTTTAGATGAACTCAAACTAAATATCACGACAGAAATTGATGCTATATCGGTAGACGAACGAATGCGTGTGAATGAAAATTTCCTTAAACGATGCCAGAAATGTGTAGATGCAGGTGGAGGACATTTTCAACTTCCGGTGACAAGTTTAGTAATGACTTTACTTTTTATTATGCGTTAATATGTGTGCTTGTTATTTACATGCGATTCGTACGGGCGCTCTCTCGACCCCAAACTCAGTGAGTTGCCCTGTGCTCGTCCGACCCTCCACGCGCCGCGTGAATGAAAGACCCTGTATATTTGATGCTAACAGATTTCTTTTCTGTAGAAATGATTATCTTGCCTGAGCCAACCTAATTTTTGTATCCTCTTTTCTTCGGCCATCACTGGCTATTTTGCTCCCTAAGTACCAGAAGTCTCCTACTTCCTTTAGCTTTTCATCTGCCAATTTGATGTCTTTCATTCTTACAGTAGATATTCGTTGTTCACTTGTCTCTCGCCATAAGTCTGTATACTCCAGAGAACTGAAAACTCCTCATCTGATGACATGAACATGTTCGTGTCTGCCTTGTCTATCATTACCCACTCGCTACGATAATGGCAAGTTGTCTGTAACATTGAGACAGAGAAGATTACAGCTCTCACCGGAAATCGTTTTCTAGTAAAGAGCTGCAATCACATTCTCAGAGAGTTCAGTCTATCTGCACGGCATTGATAAAATAGTACTGTACTGAAAATGATGAAACTTCATATAAGTTAAACTAGCAAGCGCGATTCGTGATTTGTGCGGTGACATTTCCCAAAAGTAAGACCATCATATTATCTTATTATATAATACGCTAAGGTGTATGTTTCACAAAACTCAAGCTCCTAAACCAGAGGGAGTTAGAAGGTGTGGTTTGTACCAAAATCTTCAAAATCGTATCAATAGTGTAACATTTTTAATGAGTCGTATAACCTTTAACGTGGTGTTAACTGTAAAGGTTCTATTTAACAAACATGATAAGAATAAATATACACTGTGGTGTGACCTTACCTGTGATAGTATAATATAATAAGTTGTTGTTGAGCGCCAGATTCCTATTTAAGACAGTGAATCGAAATTTATGAATTAACCTCGGCTATCAGCAGTAGAGTCGAGACCACCTACCCGGGCCGTAGTGTAACTTAGTTGACTAACCATTCAGTATTTATTTATAAGGAGTAGTTAATTTGCCTATAGTATTTACTAACCACTATGAAAGAAATAGGCATTACGTTAAAGGAAATGAATTTATTGACTCAAGAACAAAATACTAATAGTTACAAAAAAGAATTTAATTTACCAACTGCGGTTTAATTATTTAAAAGAAAATGACCATTTAAATTACTTGAATAAAAAAAGCTTGACTCTAAATTACAAATAGAGACGGAAGTAATAATTGTTTATGCTCACCAACTTGCAGCTTTGTCATATTGAAGTAATGACCGATGATCTCAATGTTACGTCGCATATGTTTAAAAATGATGTGATATCTCAATTACTATGAAATATCGTCATTAAGTACGTTGCCATCTGTAGAAAGACTCTTGATCAGGGATATAACCCATTATGTACTAGTATAATCGGCAGGACATCGTTCAGTTTCGACTCTGTTTACTCATTTCGATGCTATACCAGGAAGCCAGGTTATTGCTTCCTCCCTTCATTGAGAGCTATTGATGAATGAATGTCTTGTCGAGGGTGCAGGTACTAATAACTTCCTTGTCACGTGGTCTTCGACTGTCTCCCACCCCAGTAAGCTTCCCTCTCTCTAGTGTTCATACTCTCATGAGGGCTAATTGCATCACAACTTGTAATATATTGACGCGTACGTACAGTAGAAAATGGCGTGATTCTTTCACAATAAGGTGAAATATCAAGCTTCTATTCCTTCCAGAAGGAACTCGATGGTCGAACTCGTGCTGGTTACTCATGACAGTGACGCCGTATGCCGTGGTGAAATAATACTGCGTCATTCTGGGGTTTCTAAGATCCCGGGACAATGGCTACCGGCCGTTGTGAAATTACTACTGCGACGTTCTGTTTGTGACGCATAGGGTTGTTCCTTATTGCCAATCTTGTTGCAATATATAATACTTCGTCTCTTTACAAATAAATGTTAATAAAAATCTAATTGAATATAATAATAAAAACCGCTTACAATCATCATACTAATATATAAAAATGAGATGGTGTGTGTCTGTCTTTCTGTCTGTCTGTCTGTCTGTTACCTAATAACGCAAGAACCACTGGTCCGATTTAAATGAAATTTTGCATGGATGTAGCTGAAATACCAGGTTTACATATAGGGTACTTTTAATTTCGATATTTTGCACTGTTAAGAAATGGCGACCATTTTAGTGACGTCACTACACCCTTTGATTTCAAAATTTCATATTTCCATATCAAATAAAAAGAGAACGGTAGGAAATAGCAAACTTTTGATGGCACATACGAGCTTTGAAATTTAATTTCCTATCCGAAAGGTCCTTATCACTTTTCGTGTATCTCCAACGGTTAGCGAGTAAAACCTACTTTTGTGACGTCACTACACCCTTTGGTTTCAAAATTTCATATTTCCATTTCAAATAAAAAGAGAACGCTATGAAATAGCACACTTTTGATGGTATACACGAGCTTTAGCATTTAATTTTCTATCCAAAAGGTTCTTATCACTTTTCGTGTATCTCCGACGGTTAGCGAGTATAACCTAAATTTGTGCAATAAAACACGGTCAACACCGAGCGGTGCAGTATATCTCTATATATATATAAATAGATAATTTGTCTGTTTGTTTCTGAATTTCTACGGAAATTTGAGTTATTTACACGTTTCAGACTGTTTTATGATAGATGCGCGCGAAAATAATGTTTTGGTCTGTCTGTTTGTTTGATTGTCTGTGGACAAATTTGTTCCCTTATAACTCGAGAACGGCTGGGTGTATCAACGTAAAATTTGGTACAGATATCCATCAGAGGCACGACACTAATCATTGATGTAACCCTTCTCCGTTCCTCTCATAAAAGGGGGCCTTCCCCCTTAAAATGCATGCTGAAATAGGAGTAGAAGGACGAGACAAAAATCATTTTCAGCCCCTCGATGTGAGAGACAAAACTCGGGGGCCCTGAAGGGTCCCCGAAATCCACATTTTAAGGCCCTAAAACCAACCGTTTTTGAGATATTCCCAGAAAACTAATTTCATTTAATAAACTAATGAACGAATACAAGCCGGTAACCATGGCAACAGATTCTCAGAGGTCCATCTATTGCTGTAAGACGCAATGCAATTCCATTAATTACATTGGTGTGAAAGTTTGCAAACGGCTAGAAGGTTATCACGGAACCAAATTAAGCTGTAGAATTCATCAATACGTATAATGCGCTTAAGGGGGTCAAGGGGTACAGTAGATTTTTTCACGCGATTTACACCTCCGGGTGTGGTACGGCAGGTCTATTATATTCCTATCACTATATTATATTATTATTATTATTATATTATGGCGTACAACGAGGAGACAAAGCCCCCTCGGTGCCAGAAACAAAACTTGGGGGCCCTAAATGGTCCTCGAAAACTACATTATAAGGCCCTAAAACCAAAAGTATCTGAAATATTCCCAGAAAACTAATTTAATTTAACAAACTAATGAACGAATGGAAATCGCTAACCATGACAACATTATCTCAAAGGGTGGCATCCAACTTTCCATCTATTTCTGTAAGAAGTAATGTTACTCTATTTATTACATTTCTGTGAAAGTTTGCAAATGGCTATACGGTTATCACGGAACCAACGTAGACTGTATAATTCATCAATGCAATTAAGGGAGTCAAGGGGTAACCTAGATTTTTTCATGCAATTTTCACGTGTGACATATAGTACAGAAGGACTATTATATCTCCAAACATTTGCAAAGTGAAATGCCATGCCCTGTGGTTCAGATTCCACGTAAAATGGAGGTCCCGTGGCTTATGATCTCACGATTAATGGTCACGTAAAACTACAATCATCCTTTATATCTCCAAACAGCAACATTATTTTCAAAAATTCCTGAATTGAATCAGCATTTTTTGCGGCATTTAGGAATATGGGCCATTTGAGACTAAAGAACCTGAATTTTCATGCACCACAAGCCTTTATAATTTATGAAAGAGGTCTTCCTGTGTATGTGGACCTAACACAACGTAGAGGGTCATTTTTTATGTGAGGTGTATTGCGTTTCGTCTACAAGTCTTTCAATTCTATTTCACGTCAAGAAGTACAAGTTAGGTGAATTTAGTTTGAGAGCAAATTTTAACTAATCTTTCTTTTGTCGACATACGGGTTCATCGTAAGGATGATTTTGTTTGATACTGTATGGCAGATATACCCATATTTGGATATCTGGGTGATATGTTGTAGACAATAGAATTGTCTGTCTGTCTTTCTGTGTATCTTTATGTACGCCTATAAATCGTGTTCGTAGGCGTGGTGCATCGTAAAATTAGGTATGGTAAACATGAGTCAATACACCAATCATTTATAAAACTCCTCACCGTACTTTTCAAACAGTAGAAGGGTGGATATAGGGAAAAACTTCTCAAAATACATGCTAAAATAGGCGAAATATAAAAAAATATCCTAGAAGGACGATCAAAGCATATGTTGCGCTTCTCAATGTGAGACACAAAATTCTCGAGTCTATAAGGGGTCTCCGAAAACCACATTTTAAGGCTCTTAAATTAACAGTGTGTGTGGTATTCCCTGAAAACTAACTTCGTTCTGATAAACTTATGAAGGAATGAAAAACCGCTAACCATTGCAACAGTAGCTCAATTGATAATGTCTGGTGTTAATATATAACACCGTTCGAAGGACGGGTACTTCTGCTATACTAATATATAAAAATGAGATGGTTTGTGTCTGTCTTTCTGTCTGTCTGTGTGCTACTCAATAACGCAAGAACCACTGGTCCGATTTAAATGAAATTTTGCATGGATGTAGCTGATTTACCAGGTTTACATATAGGATACATTTTATTTCGATAATTTGCACTATTAAAAATGGCGACCATTTTAGTGACGTCACTACACACTTTAATCAAAACTTGATATTTCCTTATCAAATAAAAAGAGAACGCTAAGAAATAGCAAACTTTTGACGGTACATACGAGCTTCACTTTTCGTTTATCTCCAACGGTTAGCGAGTAAATCCTAAATTTGTGCAATAAAACACGGTCAACACCGAGCCGTGCAGTATATCTCTACATATATAAATAGAAAATTTGTCTGTTTTTTTTCTGAATTTCTACGGAAATTTGAGATATTTACACGTTTCAGACTGTTTTATGATAGATGCGCGCGAAAATAATGTTTTGGTCTCTTTGTTTGATTGTGGACAACTTTGTTCCCTTATAAATCGAGAACGGCTGGGTGTATGAACGCAAAATTTGGTACAGATATCCATCAGAGGCACGACACTAATCATTGATGTATATCTTCTCTATACCTCTCATAAAAGGGGGCATACCCCCTTAAAATACATGCTGAAATAGGAGTAGAAGGACGAGACAAAGCCCATTTTCAGCCCCTCAATGTGAGAGATAACATTCGGGGGCCCTAAAAACACATTTTAAGGTCCTACGTCCAACCGTTTTTGAGATATTCCCAGAAAACTAATTTAATTTAATAAACTACTGAACGAATGCAAGCCGATAACCATGGCAACAGATTCTCAGAGGTCCATCTATTGCTGTAAGACGCAATGCAATTCCATTAATTACATTAGTGTGAAAGTTTGCAAACGTCTAGATGGTTATTATGGAACCAAATGAAGCTGTAAATTTCATCAATATGTAAAATGCGCTTAAGGGGGTCAAGGGGTAGTCTAGAATTTTTTCACGCGATTTACACCTGCGGGTGTGGTATGGCAGGTCTATTATATTCCTATCCCTATATTATATTATTAGTAGTGGTATTATATTATGGCGTACAACGACGAGACAAAGCCCCTCGCTGCCAGAAATAAAACTCTAGGGTCCTCGAAAACTACATTATAAGGCTCTTAAACCAACAGTTTCTGAAACATTCCCAGAAAACTAATTAAATTCAATTTAACAAACTAATGAAAGAATGCAAATCCGTAACCATGACAACATTATCTCAAGGGGTGGCATCCAACTTTCCATCTATTTCAGTAAGAAGCAATGTATTACATTTATTATATTTCTGTGAAAGATTGCAAATATAAGGTTATCACGGAACCAACGTAGACTGTATAATTCACCAATGCAATTAAGGGGGTCAAGGGGTAATCTAGGATTTTTTCATGCAATTTTCACGTGCGACATATAGTACAGAAGGTCTATTATATCTCCAAACAACAACATTATTTTCAAAAATTCCTGAATTGAATCAGCATTTTTTGCGGCTTTTAGGAATTTGGGCCATTTGAGACTAAAGAACCTGAATTTTCATGCACCACAAGCTTTTATAATTTATGATAGAGGTCTTCCTGTGTATGGGGACCCAACACAACGTACAGTAGAGGGTCAGTTTTTATGTGACGTGTATTGCGTTTCATCTACAAGACTTTCAATTCTATTTCATGTCAGGAAGTACACGTTAGGTGAATTTAGTTTGAGAGCACATTTCAACTAATCTTTATCTTTTCTTTTTTTTGTCGACATACGGGTTCATCGTAAGGATGATTTTATTTGATACTGTGTGGTAGATATACCCATACTTGGATATCTGGGTAATATGTTGTAGACAATAGAATTGTCTGTCTGTCTGTCTTTTTGTGTATCCTTATGTACGCCTATAACTCATGTTCGGATGCTTGGTGCATCGTAAAATTAGGTATGGTAAACATGAGTCAATATACCAATCATTTATAAAACTATTCACCGTTCATTTCATACAGTAGAAGGGTGGATATAGGGAAAAACTTCTTAAAATACATGCTAAAATAGGTGAAATATAAAAATTATCCTAGAAAGACGACCAAAGCATATGTTGCACTTCTCAATGTGAGACAAAAAATTCGCGAGTCTATAAAGGATCTCCGAAAACCACATTATAAGGCCCTTAAATTAACAGTGTGTGTGATATTCCCAGAAAATTAACTTCGTTGTGATAAACTTATGAAGGAATTACAAGCCGCTAACCATTGCAACAGTAGCTCAATTGATAATGTCTGGTGCGTCTCTAAAAGCAACAGTACTTAAAAGGGATGTAACACCAATAACATTGTTATTATTATTATTATTATAATGTCTGGTGTTGACACCGAACACCGTTCGAAGAACGGGTACTTCTGCTAGTCTGATATAAAAATCATATCATGGATGTACTAATTAATAATAATAATAACATGATAAATGAATAACCCTTTAAATATAACAGGTATGGGATCGAATCGTTACAATAGTATAGGAAAAATCTTGCATTTCTTGAAAAATCAACGGAAATAATTTATTTGATTATAAAGTGCTTTTAAACAAAAAAAACAAGACGATAGCCCCTCCGAGAACTATGTCGCCTACAGCCCGCAGAGCACTAGTGCCGGGCGGGTAGTCTGTACACATGGGGACGCACACAATCATTATGCGCGAGTTCTCGCACGGGTCCGCTAGTTATTATTATTATTATTATTATTATTATTATTATTATTATTATTACGGGACCTGTGTGAGAAATTTCACATGTGTATAAACCACCCGCGCGGCTTTATTGGTAAGCGAGCTTCTTGTTTATATGTAAACGCATATTATAACAAGAAGTTCCGTGAAGACCTATACAGCCTACTTTTCATGCCAATGATTATTCTACAGAATATGAACCTATCTAGAATAATGACGAAATTAAGTTGGTAATATCGAAATATCTAATTAGTTCAAAATATACCTGGTATAATATAGCCTAATAGAGCACTACAGTTGGCAGCCTGGTGACTGAATATATTCTTAGTTCCATCTCTTAAGGTACAGAATACAAAATTTGGTTGAAGTCCAATGGACGTTACATGCAGTTAGACACTGGATCTATCAGCACGCGTAAAAGCATGTTGCCAACAATACCATGCGTGTGCTGGTCAGAAATAATCTGAAATATTATGATATCTTGTTGTGCCAATTTTGGATGAAATTCATTTGTTAGTAGAGAAGTTACATGCATTTTAAAATTGGACATATCAGCAGGCATAGAATCGTGTTGGCAGCACTGCCTTGTATTAATTACTCCAAATTAATCTGGAATGTCAGGTGCTATACGTATGCAAAGTATAGAGCTGTTGGCTTGCATACTTTCTGATATATTGATATTAGGGTAAAAAATATAGGCAGCATTTATTAACAGTTGGCAGCC
Organism: Meconema thalassinum; assembly: GCA_946902985.2. Taxonomy (NCBI): domain Eukaryota; kingdom Metazoa; phylum Arthropoda; class Insecta; order Orthoptera; family Tettigoniidae; genus Meconema; species Meconema thalassinum. The sequence continues at coordinate 250,587,377 of OX336396.1, forward strand.
CTGATTGCTCTTAACAATACTTATAGTCATATCTGTTATGCTACACATAGAACATACGAAATTTGGTTGAAATCCAACTGATAGTATAGAAGTTACATGTATTTAAAAATTGGTACTATCAGCAGGCTTATAATCATGTTGGTAGAACTGGCGTATATATCTTACTACAAATTAATCTAAAATGTCAGAATATACGTGTGCATAGTTTAAAGCTGTTGGCTTGCATACTTTCTGATATATTGGTATTTTGATAAAGAAAAATAGAGAGAGCAATTATTAACAGTTGGCAGCCCTGGTGGCTCTCAAGAATACGCTCAGTCATATATGTTTATGTACAGATATTACATACAACATTTGGTTGAAATCCAATTGATAGTGTAGAAGTTATATGCATTTAAACATTGGACCTATCAGAAGGCTTAAAATTATTTTGGCAACACTGTCATGGTTGGCCTTCTGGAAATTAAACTGAAATAGTATTATCTACATGTGTGCGAATTTTGGAATAGCTCTCATGCATACCTTGCAAGATATCCAACACGGAGCTCAAATTTCTAGTGCGTTTTTTCAGCAGTTGGTAGCACTGACATCATTTTCAAATATGGTCGTGAGATATTCCGGTGCACATCTTTACTCATACTAAATTTGGTTTTGATTGCTGCAGCGTTTGGGAGTTGATAGGGGGGGACACACACACAGCCAGCCAGACAGACAGACAGACAGACACACATTTTCCCGGATCGATCTCATAAGTCTACTTTTTCCTCATTTTTGCAAAATGTGAAAAGTAGGCTAAAAATATTGTCGAAATTTATGATATCAGAGAGCAATTAGTCACTGTTCTGGGTAATTCTGTTCCTTATGAATGCACAATCGGTTACTTGGGAGCGCCCCTGTGTGTACAGACCACCCACCAGTCTCTAGTGCTATGCGGGCTATACGTGACATAGTTCTGGCAGGGGCTATAGTCTTGTTTGTTTGTTTAAATGCATTTATTTTAACAAATAAATATATTTCCGTTGCTTTTTCAAGAAATACAAGATTTTTCTTGTGCTATTGAGACGATTTGCAAGATTTTGACCCAAACCACACCCTCTAACTCCTTCTGGTGTAGGAGCTTGCTTGAGCTTTGTGACCCAGACACCTCAGTGCTATATATACAGTATGATTATTGATTCAGGCCTCTGTGAAAAAGTCCTTGGTACAGCCCTGCTATAGCCTACTTGGTTTCATAGAGATTGGAATATTCCTTTTCAAGTTAGGAGAATTGATATGAAGCGGCTTTGGTGGCGTAGCCTAGTTGGTAGCATGCTGAGCTTCTATTCCCAAGGTTACGGGTTCAAACCCGGCCGAAGTCGTCGGATTTTTTAAGAGCGTTAAAAATCCCTCAGTATGCCTTCCTTTGGAGGGGAAGTAAAGCCGGCGGTCCATGTCATAGATTTATGGCATGATAAAGAACCTTCAACTAATTAAACTTGTGTGAAGCTAAATTATAGGTTAAATTTGACTAACGCTCTTAGGTTCCAACGTTCGTCGCCAGGAGCCGACTGCTGTGGTATCTAGTAGCCAAGTTCAGAACTACTGTAGTTGGTCGTTGGCGTTTGATAGCAAAAGTTGGAACTACTTGAAAATGCAATGTCTGCAGTCCTTACTTGAATTAAAAGCAGATAACACACACTAATACAGTCATCACAATTAACACCGTTTATCAGACAGATTCTACACACATCCAAAGTACACGGGGCTACATGACCGCGTTGTCGCAGCCTCTAAACTGAGGAACCAACCAGATTAGTACTTTCTTTATTTTTCTTTTTAGCGTAGGGCTTTTAGTACCGGGAGTGTCGACGGACATGTTCGGTTCGCCAGAGTTTGTAGCTGCTTCTATGCGAACACCCATGGGGTGAGCTACAAGTACCGTCGCGTGTGGAGTGTTGTCTGAGGAGGAAAGTGTGAATGTAAGGACGAAGAATTGGAAGGTAGCGGCTGTGGCCTATAGTTAGGGACCATCAACGGCATTTGCTTGGAAGGAAGATGCGAAACCACAGAAGAATATCTTCAAGGTTGCCGGCGGGGGGATTCGAACCTGCTCGCTCCCGGATGTGAGCGACTGCCTCCAGCCACGCCGTAACGACCACGGCTAACTCAATCTGTAAGAGATGCTTATATGAGGTAGAGTCGGTAATAAGCGATGTTCGATTACTCGAATAATTTGAAATCAATCGACAACAATTAATCGATTAATCAACTGACCGTTCTATAGATTAATCGACTGTCCAAATAATCGATTAATTGATTAATAGACACGAGATAGGAAAAGAAGTTTAAATGAGAGGTCATCGCTTAAGTTAGACTTTTTGTGATTTTTTTAAAATTAATCAAAAACGATTAATCGATTATTCAACTTACCGTTCTATAGATTAATCGACTATCCAAATAATCGATTGATTCGTGGACACGAGATAAGAAAAGAAGTTTAAAAGAGAGGTCATCGCTTAAGTTGAGTTAGGCTTTCTTTGGAATGATGTATAGAAAACTATAAAAATTACTTTTTGCGTAAATATAGAAAGTGTCATTCCTTGTTTATGTTAACAATAACCAAATAATAGACAGAAACAGTGGAAGAACAAACAACAATCAAATTGGGAAAGGTTTGGAAAAATGAAAACGAAGAGTTTTCAGCAAAGATTTTGAATTCTTGTTCAATGTTTACAATTTAGGGGAGGAACATTTCTGTTTTACTATGCTTTAGCCTAGTTTTCACACAAGAAAGTACATTATTTACAAATACAACACATTTTAATTAAATAAATGTTTTATTTGAGCGTCCGTGTATCCGGCACGCCGGCCTCTCACTGCTGGGTCCGTGGTTCAAATCCCGGCCACTCCATGTGAGGTTTGTGCTGGACAAAGAGGAGGTAGACAGGTTTTTCTCCGGGTACTCCGCTTTTCCTTATCACAAATTTCATTCCAGCAACACTCTCCCCTATCATTTCATTTCATCTGTCATGCATTCAATCATTGCCCCAGGGGAGTGCGACAGTCTTCGGCAGCACGCACAGTTTATATCCTCGCCGCTTGATGGGGGCTTCATTCATCCCATTCCCTGAACCCGTCAGTCGACTGGAAGCAGCCTGTGGAATATTTTTAAATGTCTGATTTTCTTCTGTGAGAGCGTAGTGAAAGGAGCGAAGAACATAGATTAATCGACAAAACAATTTATTATTCGACCAATCAATTAATTGATTAAACCACCAAACAATTATTCGATAAAATGATCAATCGAATAATCGTTACTAATCTTCACCATCTATTCTGAAAAGATTTTCCAAGATGCTCTTGATGGAAAGTCTCAAGGAGTAGTGGTGCATGGATCTATCATCAATAACTCCGATATCCTTGCAACAAGTATGGATGATCTACAAACACTACTGGATTCTATTTCTGAAGAGAGTTAATGCCATGGGATTACATTTAAATGTAAAAAAAAAAAAAAGTGGATGGTTGTTAGTAGATGAAAGATGAAATTCAGGGCATTCTTACACTTGGTAATGAAAGAATTGAAAGGGTTTCATCATATAAATATTTAGGATGTCAAATCAATGATAACTGGGACTTAAGTCAAGAAATTAGCTGTAGAATTGAGCAGGCCAGATGTTCTTTCATGAAAATGAGAAAAGTTGTGACCAGCCGTGATTTAAGTCTGTCATTACGCGTCCGACTGCTTCGATGCTACGTTTTTAGTGTCCTGCTCTATGGAGTTGAATCATGGATACTTACCAAGGTTTTAAATAAGAAACTGACAGCATTTGAAATGTGGACGTATCGCAGGATTTTAAGGATGTTTTGGACAGCTGAAGTCACAAATGTGGAAGAACTGCGGCGTATGAACAAAGACTTGGAAATTCTCAGTATCATCAAAAGGAGAAAACTAGAATACTTTGGCCATTTTATGCGCAACAACAAATATCACCTCTTGCAATTAATTATCCAAGGGAAGATTGATGGCATTAGGGGTCCAGGACGCAGGCGAATATCCTGGCTAAAGAACTTAAGCCAGTGGTTTGGACTTAATACAGTGTCACTGTTTAGAACACCTATGGACAAACAGCAGATCATGCTACTGATCGCCAATGTTCTTGGAGGACGAGGCACTTGAAGAAGAAGAAGAATCGATTAATCGATTATTCGATAACTAAAATTAATCTATTTAAAGTACCAGCCCTACTATGAAGGGGGTGATGACCACGACGATCCCTCTCCACTTGAACCAGGCCAGAGTCGGCGATGTGTGTCTACAATAGTCTAGACGTTAAGCTGCGGGAAATTGAGCCCGACTGCCGTCTGTATTGACGCTTTTTTTCTCTCTCTTGTTGCTTGACCTAATAAAAGTGTTCGCGTGTTAACAGTGCAGTGGTTCTTATTAGACAGGGTCGTGCAGTCCCACGCACAAGAACCTGGCAGATCTCCAGCGGACCAAACACAGAGGTCTCTCACATCCAACAAAGTGTTTATGTAAATTAACATTGTAGCTTGCAGCATTATGTAGAAATAGCGGACCCGTGCGAGGAATCTCGCATGTTCATAAACCACACTTTCCCCAATAGGTTTATTATGAGACACTTAAGGAGAAAGGTTGTTATGTTGTTATTTCAACCAAATGATTATAGAACACTATTTACATTTCAGTTAGAATTCCAAGTTCTACGTTCCCTGACTTAAGAAGGCAATCACTGAAAATTGGATCATCATAACACTCACCGGTTATTCGGTATTTATGAAATTATACGATTTGAGTACTCATCCCTTTGATTTACTGTTTCTGAAATCCATGCAAATTGGTAAAGGAAAGACCTCAGAATGTTAAAATGACTTGAAACAGGCGTCACAGTGGCAAAAATGTGAAGTGGACAGTAATTATGGGGCGTTTCTTTCCGACAGCAACAGTATTTGCAAATCGCACACTTCGTACATTTTTAAGTATGTTTATGTTCGACCCTCACTATTATGTGTCAGAAAACTGTATCATAATGATGGTCATTAAAACACTCTTTTTCATTATGATACAGTTTCTCCAGCCAATCAGAGCTCGTTCATTGACCAATTAGGTAAAGATACCTTCACGCGTGCGCTCAAAATCCAACATGTCGGACATAAACACAACATCGAACTATAATAAATTACCGACATGGAATACGCACCGTCCATATGTTCGCGTAAATAAACTGGCTAATATGAGACAACAAATAGCATTGTACCTTAATATAATTTCTACACAGTGCATTGTCTTCAAACAACTCCAGTGACAATATTACTGAGGGGCGGCAGATGTAAACATATGGCCTGCATATGGCATTGCAAGCACACAGAGCAAATGCGTCGGTCGTCCAGAGATCTTGAAAGACAGAGATATAACACCCAACGCTCGCTCTGCGATCACAAAATTCAAGTAGCTGACTCTCAACAGATATTTATGAATATTTATGTTAAAACATATAATAAAGTTATAATTATCGTCGAACATAAACAGTCGTATGCAACTCGCCTATAATGGTAATTAAGACACTCGTATGGAAATTATAAAACTCTCATACGCTCGTTTTATAAAATACTCGTGTCTTAATTATAGCCGTTATAGTCTCGTTGCATAATGTACTATTTTAAGAAATTATAGATATTTATGAAATTAGTGTGGAATTCGTCACTGCTAATGTCTATTCTCTTTCATTCGAATGCTCATTTGTCACGATCGGTCGCTTGTGAGCGCCACAGGAAGGATCACTATGATGATGATGATGATGATGATGATGATGATGATGATGATGATGATGATGATGATGATGATGATGATGATGATGATGATGATGATGATGATGATGATCAAGTGCCATCAAGTCGACGTCGACTCCTAGTGACTGCATGGATGGACTGTCTCCATATGATTCGGTCTTCAGCCATATACTTCAGATCCTTCAGTGACATATTCATGGAGTCGATCCATCTCAATGCTGGCCGCCCTCGTCTCCGAGACCCTTCCACCTTTCCAAGCATAATTGTCTTTTCCAACGAATCAGAACGCCTCATAATTACAGCTGTAATCGTGTTATTAATGCTTCAAGAGACAGATCTGGTTTGATTTTTTGAATCACCCATATATTTGTCTTCTTGGCTGTCCAAGGAATACGCAGTATCCTTCTCCAACACCAGAACTCAAAAGCATCAATATACTTCCTATCTCGTTTCCTTATGGTCCAGCCTTCGCAACCATATGTAGCTATGGGAAAGACTAGTGCCTTAACCATTCTAATTTTAGTAGGCAAAGAAACATCGGAACACTTGAAGATCGTATCCAGGCCTTTAATGGCTGCTCTTCCTAGGGCAAGTTTTCGGCGAATCTCTTGACTGCTTGAGCCACTACTATTCTACTAATGGTTGATCCCAACAAACAGAAACTATTCACCTCTGTGATTATCTTATTATCTATCATAATATTTGATGGTAAAACTGTTGTCATTAGTTTTGTCTTGTTGATATTCAAGTACAAGCCCATGGTTTCACTCTGTTCTTTAACTTTCATAATGATATCCTCGAGCTCATCCTTGCTTTCAGCAACCAAAGTGATGTCATCTGCATACCTCAAGTTGTTTATATTCAATCCACCAATCCTAAAACCATGAGGTGACTCATCCAATTCACATTTCCTCATGATATACTCAGCATACATAATATATATGATGATTGATGATGATAGAGAGCTTTGAAGCATTTTCTTTTCGCCGAGGCCTGTGTGTCGTTGGGTACCGTACAGATACATTTCCCTTTTGTTTCTGTTTCCATATATCCATCCATCTCTCTCTCCTCCCCCTCCCCCACGACCCTTTCTCCTTATTTGGACATCCTCATTCATCGAGGAGTCTCAATTTTCCCTTATATCCATCCCTCCCGCCCTTTCTCCTTATTTGGACATCCTCATCCATCGAGGAGTCTCAATTTTCCTCCGCCCCCTATTCCTTCTCCTTCATTACTACTCTGGTCACCGTTATAATTTATATGGCGCGTTTTTCTACCAAGGTCCATACAGTAGTTTCTGGCTGCTCTCTGGTGACGAACAGGGGAATTTCTCTAGTGTTTGTAAGCTCATTGACACACATTCTTTGGCCACATTGTTTTAATTCGATTGAAAAAGGAGGCGACTCTTTCGAAACGTTTAGAATTTTAAATTTCATTTTCACACGGCAATAGCCCTAAAGCATGAATAATTTTAATAAGCATATTAGTTCCTTTTTTTTTTTTTTTTTTTTGCATATTTCTCTAATTTTGTGGGATATGGCGTTGTTAGGGGTTTTTATTGAATTTTTAAGCATTTTTTCCTGATCATTCCTGTTTCTACGGGATTGGGGGATGGGATGCGATTAATTTATATGTGGCGGATGGTTCTTAAAGCAGGATGTCAACCTTGTGAGAGGAGATGAATGGAACTGTGCGAGGCATTGGAAGGGTGTGGCCGTGGCCTATTAGAAAGTTTGGTCCTGGCATTTGACTTCATCTAAAATGAGAAATTGTGGATAACCATTTCAAGGATGGCGAGCGGTAGGGTTCGATGGGGCTTTAACTATAACAACTGTCGTTGTATTTGGCTACAGGTATGGTGTGAAACCGATTTTTGGCAAGGGAGAAACGTGCTAAGGCTGAAGAATGGGGTGAATTTCTGTTTGAAGAACGAAGAAAGAAATCTGATTAAGTATGGAGACATCTAAATCTAATATATATAAAAGTGAAAGTCTGTATGTGGGTATGTGGGTATGTGGGTATGTGGGTATGTGGGTCTGTTCCGTATACAAATCCACACCGTTCCACCAATCTCAACCAAATTTTGCATACACGTAGTTTAGGACCCGGAAGGAACCGCTGGCTACATGAATTTTCGATAGTCTTTCTCATTCTTTTGATTTAGGCCCTTTTGGACTCAAGCACAGGCTAATCAAATCATAAAATATACTCATGAAGGAATGGCAAGGCAGATAGTTTCCATGGCAACATAGCTCAAGTCGAGACACGGCCGTCTGGATGCCAGTTTTGCTCTGCACTACCGGTATAGAAAATGAGGATCTTTACTTGAAATCCCGTTAGTTACTCACCTACTCACACAGCACTGTCAACCGAGTTTAGCACAACAAAGACTTGACACTATCTTCTACTATATATTTGTCAAATACCACTCACTCACTCATTCATTCATCACGAAATCTCAGAAACCACCGAACGGATTGGAATGAAATTTGGTATGCAGCTTCCCCAAGGACCGCAAATGCCCACTAAGAAAGGATTTTTGTATATTCAGGTTCTAAAGGGGTGTTAAGGGGGTAGACCTGCATTTCATTGACTAGCAATATCTCCCGATTGGTTTCATTGGGGGATGTGATACTCGGCACATAAACCCATCATTAAAAATAAGAAGACACGAGTCTCAGGGTTTTTCGATGTGGTGTATATTATGAGGTGAAAAGGGTGAAAAGTGGGGATTGAAATATTCCTAAATGAGCGTGTATCTCTTAAACGACAAAGGCGAGGAGTTTGAAACTCAGCGAAAAAAAAATCAGCATAAAAAATAAGTAAATATGTCTTTGACCGTTTTTTTATAAATCCAATTTAAGGGGCCCATGGGGAAGGGTGAAATTCTGGTGGGGGGGACAGGAAAGAAAGTGTCCTAACTGATTGACTGACTGACTCACTCATCAAACTTAGGGGGGGAAACTGCTTTAAAGTAAGTAAATAGCTGTTCGACAGGTTTTTTTTCATAAATCAAATTTAAGGGGTTCATGGGCAGGGGTGAAATTCTGAAAAAAGAAAATTGAAAGAAAATGTCCTGACTCACTCACTCACTCACTCACTCATCATCATCGCCCTGCCAAAATTATTGAAGTTAGAAACATGACCGTTTTCGGATATGTTCATTGTATGTCAAAACAGTCTACTAAGGGAGGATTTTCGGATATTCAGGTTCTAAAGGGGTCTTAAGGGGGTTAAACCTGCATTTCATTGAATAACCATATCTCTCGAATGGTTTCATTGGGGGATGTGATTCACGGCATATAAACTCATCATTAAAAAGTAAGAAGACACGTGTCTGATGGTTTTTCGATGTGGTGTATATTATGAGGTGAAAGGGGTGAAAAGTAGGGATTGAAAGATTCCTAACGGAGCGTGTATCTCTTAAACGACATAGGCGAGGAGTTTGAAACTCAGCGGAAAGAAATCAGCATACAAAATAAGTAAATATTTGTTTGACCGTTTTTTCATAAATCCAATTTAAGGAGCCCATGGGGAGGGGTGAAATTCAGGGGGAAAAAAACTGGAAAGAAAGTGTCCTAACCGATTGACTGACTGACTCACTCATCAAACTCAGGGGGAAAAACTGCTTTAAAGTAAGTAAATAGCTGTTCGACAGTTTTTTTTGGATAAATCAAATTGAAGGGGTTCATCGGGAGGGGTGAAATTCTGAAGAAAAACAAATGAAAGAAAATGTCCTGACTCATTCACTCACTCATCATCGCCCAGCCAAAAATTTTGAAGTTGGAAACATGGCATTTTGGAGATATGTTCGTTGTATGTCAAAACCGTACACTAAGGGAGGATTTTTGGATATTCAGGCTCTAAAGGGGTCTTAAGGGGGTTAAACCTGCATTTCATTGAATAACAATATCTCAAGAGTGGTTTCATTTGTGGATGTGATACTCGGCATATAAACTAATCATTAAAAATAAGCAGACAGGTGTCTAAGGGTTTTTCGATATGGTGTATTATTATGAGGTGCAAGGGGTGAAAAATGGGGGTTGAAGGATTCCTAATGGAGCGTGAAGGCCTATCTCTTAAACGACATAGGTGAGAAATTTGAAACTCAGAGAAAGAAAATCAGCTAAATAAATAAGTAAATCGGTGTTCGACCGTTTTTTTTTTCATAAATTAATTTAAGGGGCCAATGGGGTGGGGTGAAATTCTGGGGGGAAAAAGGAGAGAAATTGTCCAAACTGACTGACTCACTCACTCACTCATCATACTCAGGGGAAAAAGACAGCTTAAAAAATAAGTTAATAGGTGTTCAAGAGTTTTTTCATCAATCCAATTTAAGGGGCCCATGGGGAAGGGTGAAATTCTGGTAAAAATAATTGAAAGAAAATGTCCTGTCTGACTCACTCACTCATCACGCCCAGCGAAAACTATTAATGTTGGAAACATAAAATTTTGGGAATATGTTCGTTGTATGTCGAAAACGTCAACTAAGGAATGATTTTTGTTTATTCGGGATTTAAAGAGGTGTTAAGGGGGGTAAAGGTGCATTTCATTGAATAACGATATCACATGATTTGTTTCTTTGGGGATGTGATATTCGGTATAGAAACTAATCATTAAAAATAATCAGACATATGTCTAAGGGTTTGTCGATGTGATGTATATTATGAGGTGAAAGGGGTGAAAATTGGGGGTTGAGGGATTCTTAACGGAGCGTGTATCTCTGAACGACATAGGCGAAAATTAAATTTGGCGGGAAAAACAGCTTAAAATACAAGTAAATAGGTGTTCGACCGTTTTTTCATAAATCCAATTTCAGGAGCCCTTGGAGAGGGGAGAAATTCTGGGGGGGAAAACAGGAAAGAAAGTGTCCTAAATGATTGACTCACTTAGTCACTCATCAAACTCAGGGGGAAAACAGCTTTAAATAAGTAAATAGGCGTTCGACCGTTTGTTTCATAAATCCAATTTAAGGGGTTCATGGGGAGGGGTGAAATTATCAAAAATAAATGAAAAAATGTCCTGACTGACTCACTCACTCATCATCGCCCAGCCAAAATTATTAAAATTAGAAACATGAAATGTTGGGGATATGTTCATTGTTTGTCGAAAACGTCCACTAAGGAAAGAGTTTTGGATATTCAGGTTCTAAAGAGGAGTTAAGGGGGTAAACGTGCATTTCATTGAATAACAATATCTGACGAGTGGTTTCATTTGGGGATGTGATACTTGGCATATATACTAATCATTAAAAATAAGCTGACACATGTCTAATGGTTTTTCCATGTAGAGTATGTTATGAGGTTAAAGGAATGAAAAGTGGGGGTTGAAAGATTCCTACCGGAGCGTGTATCTCTTAAAAGGCATAGGCGAGGAGTTTGAAACTCGGAGGAAATCAATCAGCTTAAAAATAAATAAATAAATAAATAAATAAAATAAATAGGTGTTCGACCGTTTTTTCATAAATGCAATTTAAGGGGCCTATGGGGAGGGGTGAAATTTTGGAAGAAAAACGTCCACTAAGGAATGATTTTTGGATGTTCACTCTCATCGACCAACCAAAACTATTAAAGTTAGAAGAATTACATTTTGGGGATATGTTCGTTGTGTGTCGAAAACGTCTACTAAGGAGGGATTTTTGGATATTCAGGTTCTGAAGGGGTGTTAACAGGGTTAAAACTGCATTTCATTTTATAACAATATGACACTCATTCGTTCATTCATTCATTTATTTTCAATGGAGGGTGTGGCCCCCGGAGGCAAATTGGATATACATAACAAATAAATAATTACACATAACAATTCAATAACAATTATACAACAATTAAACTGGAGTATTTACACAAATAGTCAGTCTTTTCTTAAGCACACCTATATGTTTGGGAAAAGGCTCTAAGACTGCGGCAGGTAGAGAGTTCCAGTTATCAATGGCACGGTTTACAAAAGAATATTTACCATAATTTGTTCGCTGTGGTCGGCCCTTAACTTTGAAAGGATGATCGCTCCTACCCATGTAAGTAATGTAAGTAATGACGCGAGCGAAGCAAGGCTAAAAATGAGATGGTGTGTGTCTGTGTATTACTCAATCACGCAAGTACCACTGGTCCGATATACGTGAATTTTACATGGAAGTAGCTGATTTACCTGGTTAACATATAGGTTACTTTTGATTACAATACTTTGCACTATTTAAAGATGGCGACCATTTTAGTGACCTCACTACACCCTTTGGTTTCAAACTCATATTTCCATTTGAAATAAAAAGAGAACGCTAAGAAATAGCAAACTTTTGATGGCATATACGAGGTTTAAAATTACATTTTCTATCCGAAAGGTATCTCCAACGGTTAGCGAGTAAAATCTAAATTTGTGCTATAAAACACGGTCAACGCCGAGCGTTGTAGTTGGACAAAATGTTTCATCCTTAATCTCCCTCTGCGCAGCACCTCGCCTATCCCCTATTTTAACTGTCACCTTCACATTTTAATTTATTTATGACGCGTAGCGAAGCACGGGTACTTCAGCTAGTGTCAAATAAAGACCAAATATAACACACACAAAAAGAACTATTAGTCTACAGAGTCCGAAGCAACCTGGACCCATGGCCTTGTGCCTCAGCGCGCATAGCTACCATGGCCGATTTCATCTTTTCAAGAGGGATATTTTTGGCTACAAATTTCATTTCTTAATAAGTTATTTACTTTGGTTAGTTATTAACTTTCGGTAGTTTCATTAAATAAACTTTATCTCTAATAAATTGCACTATTTTATTCTACGTGACTTTGAATTTATATTTATATCATAAATATATTTGACTCCACAATAATGACTTTATCTTCAAACCATTGAATAATTTAAATATTATTTCCTATCAAGAATAGTTGCAGCATTTTAAAAATAATAGAGATAACTATGTGAACACTGCTAAAAGACGTCTTAATTTCCTCATGAAATAAAAAATAAACACTATCAGGAAAGTGATTGTGAGACTGAGTTCTCGAGGAATTATGCATATACATCCCTGTTTTTACTGTTGTTGCATGCTCTGCTACGTTATTGTATTCCACTGTACTTTTCGACCGACTAGGATTACAGTGACTTAACTTAATATTGCACTTGAATAACATCAAAGTCGAGAAGAACTATATTTAAACTCATTTAGGGGCAAAATGAATATACTCTGCGAAATATATTGGCATGTATATTTCTATAACATATAAAGACACCTCCCGGGCAACGCCGGGTACAGTAGCTAGTCCTTACTGGTGAAGATGATTGAGTCTTCAGTCTTTTGACTGGTTTGATGCAGCTCTCCATGCCTCCCTGTCCTGAGCTAATCGTTTCATCTCTACATAGCTACCACACCCTACATCCGAGGCAATCTGTTTAACATATTCTAACCTTGGTCTACCCCTACAGTTCTTGCCCTCGACCCTTCCTTCCATAACTAAGCTTGCTATTCCTGAGTGTCTTAGTATGTGTCCTACTAACCTATCTCTTCTCTTCATTAGCAGTCGCCAGAAACATCTCTCCTCTCCTAATCGTCTTAATACCTCTTCGTTTGTCACCCTATCTACCCATCTGATCTTCATCATTCTCCTGTAACACCACATATCAAACGCCTCAATTTTCTTCTTTTCTGCTGCACCAATAGTCCAAGTTTCACTTCCATATAGCGCCACGCTCCAGACAAAGGCTTTCAAAAATGACTTCCTAATACCTAAATCTATATTCGATGTCAACAGATTCCTTTTTTGTAGAAATGCTTTCCTCACCTGAGCCAACCTACTTTTTATATCCTCTTTGCTTCGTCCATCACTGGTTATTCTGCTTCCTAAGTAACAGAAGTCTCCTACTTCCTTCAGCTTTTCACCTGCCAATTTGATCTCCATAGAGGTTTCTGATTTATTTCGGCTGCATTCCAGTATTTTTGTTTTAAATTTATTAATTTTCATCATGAATTCTTTCCGTAAGACGGAGTCCATACCAGTCAAAAACTCATTCAAATCCTCAGGCTTGTCGGCCAAGATGACGATGTCATCAGCAAATCTCAGAGTTGAAATTATTTCTCCTTGAATCTTCACTCCCACTTTAAATTTTTCTCCAATTTCCTTCATTGCTTGTTCAATGTAAAGATTGAAAAGTATGGGTGATAAGTTGCAGCCTTGCCTTACACCTTTCTGAATACCAGCTTCTCTCTCATGTCCTTCAGCTCGAATGACTGCCGTCTGGCTTCTGTATAGATTGTATATCACCCTCCTATCCCTGTACTTTATTCCAATAGATTTCAAAATGTCAAAGAATTTAGTCCAATCAACGTTATCAAAAGCCTTTTCTAAGTCTACAAATGCCATGAACGTTCTCTTATCTTTCCTTATTCTACCTTTCAAAATCAGCCTAAGACTTAGTACAGCTTCCCTCATTCCTACATTTCTCCTGAAACCAAACTGGTCTTCACCCAACTCCGATTCTATCTAGCTTTCAATCCTCTTGTAAATTATTCTAGACAGGATCTTTGAAGCATGAGTAACCAAGCTGATTGTACGGTAATCTTCACATCTGTCAGCTCCCACTTTCTTTGGTATAGGGATGATAACATTCTTCTTGAAATCAGGAGGTACCTCACCTGTCTCATAAATCCTACACACCAAGTGAAATAACCTGATCAGACCTTCATCTCCTATGTAGCGTAGCAACTCAATCGGTATATCATCTATGCCCGGTGCTTTGTTCCTGCTTAAGTCTTACAATGCTCTGTCAAATTCTGATCTCAATATTAAATTTCCTTTTGTATCCTCATCAATTTCCTCCTCCCTTTCCATTACACGATTCTCAATCTCCTTTCCCTTATACAAACACTCTATGTAAGATTTCCATCTCTCAACCTTTTCTTCCCTACCTGTTACAGGCTTTCCATTTGTGTCCTCAATATTACAGCACTTAGTCTTCTTTTCCCCAAAAGTATTCTTAATCCTTCGATAAGCTGTGTCTACTTTTCCTAATTTCAGACAATTTTCTATACCTGCACATTTCTCATTCAACCATTCTTCTTTCGCTTCCTTGCACTTCTTGTTAACCTCATTTCTCAGACGTCTGTATTCTGCTTTCCCCTTTTCATCTCTTACATTCTTGTATTTCCGCCTTTCATCCATCAATTCTAGTATATCCTGAGTGATCCACGGTTTTCTACCTATTCTTTCTTTCCTATCAATGTTTTCTTCTGCGGATTTCGTTATTTCATTCTTCAAAAGTGCCCATTCGTCTGCAATTGAAGTTTGTTTAGGGTTTTTCATTAGTCCTTCCTTTATACTCTTCTTGCCGGCCCCGTGGTGTTGGGGTAGTGCGTCTGCCTCTCACCCGGAGGCCCCGGGTTCGATCCCCGCCCCGTCAGGGATTTTAAAACTGTCGTGAGGGTTGGAACGGGGTGCACTCAGCCTCGTGAGGACAATTGAGTAGCTGTCTGACAGTGAGACAGCGCCCCGATCACGAATACCAAGATTAACGGCCGAGGGGACCTGACGCGCTGATCACGCGTCACCCCAATATCTGCAGGCCAAATGGCTGGGCAGCGGTCGCTTGGTCGGCCTTAGCCCGTCATGGGCTGGATAGTGCCAGGGGTTGACTTTTTTTTATACTCTTCTTGAATCTCTCGTTTACATCCTTTACTTTCAGTCTGTCTATTGCCCACCTTTTTGGCTTTTGACTTTTCTTCAGATTCTTCAACTTTAATCTGCATTTCATTACAACCAGATTGTGGTCAGAGTTTATGTCAGCACCAGGATATGTTTTACAATCCAAAATCTGGTTTCGAAACCTCTGCTTGACCATAATGAAGTCGATTTGGTAACGCCCTGTATCTCCTGGTCTCATCCATGTGTATATTCTTCTATTGTGGTTATTGAATAAGGTGTTAGCTATGACCAACTCATGCTCGGTGCAGAATTCCATCAGCCTGCTTCCTCGATCATTCCTTTCACCTAATCCGAAATCTCCTTCTTCCCTTCTCTCCTTTTTCCTACCACAGCGTTCCAATCTCCCATTACTATAATATTTTCATCACCCTTGATATACCTCAGAATTTCATCTATTTCTTCGTAGACCTTTTCAACATCCTCATCATCAGCTTGACTGGTAGGCATATAGACTTGTACCACTGTGGTGCACGTAGGTTTAGTATTGTTTTTTGCTACAATAATCCGTTCACTATATTGCTCATAATATTCCATCCGCTGTCCAAGTTTCCTACTCAATATGAGACCAACCCCTGCTTGGCCATTGTTTGATTTAGTGCTAATTACCCTATAGTCTCCTGACCAAAAGTCCTGTTCTTCCTGCCAGCGCATTTCACTAATCCCAACCAAATCCAACCTCAACCTATCCATTTCCCTTTCTAAATTTTCTAACCTTCCACTTCCTAGCAGACTTCTAACATTCCACGCTCCGATCCGTAGAATATCAGATTTCCTCTTTGTCACTTCTGTGATGTTAACCCCCTCTCGAGTAGTCCCCACCCGGAGATCCGAACGGGGGACTAGTTTACCTCCGGATTGAAATTTCACAAGGGAGGAGGCCATCATCACATGTAATTATGCATAGAGAGGTGCATATCCTCGGGAATAGCATTACGGCTGTAGTTTCCCATTGCTTTCAGCCGTGCACCAGAACGCAGTGTAGCCATTAGTTGGCTTATATTATCAATAGCTTAACTGTCTATTAGACTAGTAAAGAATTGATTAATTCTGAAAGGCTGCTACTCCCTTTCAGAATAAGTAAAGAGCAATTCTACTAACAAAGATACTATCCTTCTACTACCAATTAAATACCAAAATTCTACTAACGAAAACAATACCAAAGTTCCACCAACAACAAATACTACCACTAAAACATTCTGTCACCAGGCACACTCACATGCACCCTCACACATCACAGTCTAATGAAACCATGAACCATGACGAATAGAAATAAATAGTGTTATCACTCATCGAGTTCAAGCGCGCCCCGCTCGGCTAGCGCTAGCGGCGCTGATCCCCAACGCTACACAGTCAGCTGTTCAATCGTGGGATACGCGCTGGGCTACGTAAACCTCTTTACGAAGGCTGCGGTTACGCTGATTACAACAAATTGTGTGTTTAGACTTATGAATAATACTGTCAAAAAGTTAGTACTAATATTCTCTGTCCCCATGTAGAACTATCGTTTAAAACCCTCCGTTAGTCGCGCATTGGTCTGACAGCTCCATGGTTCGTTATATTAGTTTTAATATCAAGCCAACATTTCAAGTTATGATCTTATCGTCTCGTGACATCTTACACCAAACCTTAGTAAGCATTTTTCTGGAGTTGTGAAATAGCGTGCCTAAAAATAACTTTAACACGTGTAACATTTTGTCAGCGTGAGATTGATAGTACCAGCGCTCCCAATGATGTTACATTCTGTCAGTGAGTGGCAGTTGTGCTGTTATACCGATTATTTGGCTTAGTATGTTGCCTTAGTTAATATCAGTAAGGAGATTGCGCCTTACGAAAACCTAAGGATGCAGATGAAGCGTGTCACCTTCTGCTGAAAGATAACGAATAGCTAGTTCATGATTCAGTAATTTCAAATGAATGTGTGACTGATACTGAAGACCAAGTTGAAACAAGATCCGAAGATCAGGAGGACGGTAACGGAAGCGAAGAATTGGATAACCGTTTATTTTATTGGCAGGTTGGCCGTTATTATATGTCCGACTCATTCTTGGCCACTTGGCTATCACCACGGAAGTCCGGGTTCGATTCCCAGCTCTGCCAATAAATTTAATACTGGTCTGAGGGCTGGAACGGTGTTCACTCAGCCTCGTGAGGCAAAAATGTTGAGAGGCGCGTTCGATTCCTACTTCAGCTATCCTGGAAGTGGATTTCCGTGGTTTCCCACTTCTCCTCCAGGCAAATGCCGGGATGGTACTGCCCCCGTAATTGAATTATGTAGAGACCACGGTGGCTATATTTGAAATTATGATTAGAGTTATGGCTGTCATAGTTATGACGTGGGTAGTCATGACGTAAGCACGGATGACGTAAATGTTATGCCAGCAAGCTACTTGAGCTGAGATTCTCAGTGACGTCAGCATTTTTGTCCAGAATGTTCCAAGATGTACGACGCAGTCGCAGGAAACGAGGAATTCTGCTGAGGAAGAAACTATGCTATTGGAGGAGAGGCATGAACCAATGAACGATAGTTTAAAGGAAGACGGAGATTGCTGAAACTATGGTATTTTTATGACTTTTTGAATGCAGAATTGTGGAAATCAATTTGCAGTAAAAGCATTGATTTGGAATTTTGGTGAAATTTATTTTCAGTTTTTGAATTTTGAAAATCCGTCATGTATTAACGAAGTTGGAAGTTCTAGCGATGACGTAGTATCACGCTTTGGAAGGGATGGTAACGCCCCTCGAGAAGGTAATAAAAGGGCTTGCGCAGAAGAGAGGAGCCTCTTCTCTTCTCTTCTCTTA
Organism: Meconema thalassinum; assembly: GCA_946902985.2. NCBI lineage: Eukaryota > Metazoa > Arthropoda > Insecta > Orthoptera > Tettigoniidae > Meconema > Meconema thalassinum. The sequence continues at coordinate 250,605,658 of OX336396.1, forward strand.
CGTTCGCTGATCATTCTGAGATCTAATGCTCAGATCATCGAAGTATTTGTGAAAGTCAGTTTATTATACATTCAATATAGTGAAACATCAAAGTGAACAGCAAGTGAAAAGAATCGTTTTTATAACGTGTGGCGAGGCCACTTTGTTAACGAGAGCCAGGTCAAACTAGGTGAAGTTGAAACGGACCTTAGAAAGCTTCTATAAGTTTAACTTCAAACAGTTAGCGGTCTACGATAACATAATTGTATTGTGCAGTACTACATGCAATTATAGAGAATAGCTGAACAATTTCGACCGATTACTTCAAAAGATATTAGCTGTTTTATACGACTGGCAAAAGTGATTATCTCGCCACTAGAGAAACACTTTTGTATAAGCCAGAAACAACGCAAGGCTAACGCTGTGAGTGGAGTAGAAAGACTTCAGATTGCTTGCTTACAGAACGATACAGTATAATGGAGCATTTGAATACGGCAGTTTGTTCTTCTGACACTACAACTGAAGTGCAAATGGAAGGCTAAGAAGGCTTATTGCAATTGGGACATACTTCAATGGAGTAAGATAGCGACATGGAACTTCGCTAATTACTATTCCACATAAGCGAACATGCGGTGAATACCATCTACACCCATGTTTCGTAAGTGAGGGCTGACTACCATCGAACAGCCATAGAAACAATTTCATACTCTGCATATGAATAATTTCTTCGGAAATTTCTACAAAACGTCATGATGATTGTCTACTGGAACTTCAGGGAATTTTTCAAGAGAGGTCAGGGTAGTCCCGACTCACAAAGAAGATTATTGCCGGAAGGATGTCTATTCGTTTTCGAGGAGCAGAGCGATTCACGGAGAAGGAAGCAGTTCGATTCTCCGAGGGTGCTGTTTCCTATTTCGAGGATGGAGCTCAGCTTTAACGTGGTGAAATGGATCCATCAGCAGTCTTCTTTGGGGAATTTTCCTCTGGAACGTCAATCGGCAGATAAGGTAGTCGTGAACGTTTATTGTATTTGAGTAACCTAGTAATGTTTGAGCAACCATTTTTCCCATATTTTTTTACCCTCTTGTATTATGCCTTATTTTCTTGTTGAGATTCTTATTCTCAGTACACCTTGATGAGTTTTGCATTTTTCGACGATTTATTAAGACATTGTTATGTCATGGGCATAGTTAACGATTTTGAATCAGTTGAGACTGATATTTGGATTTTTCAGTAATTAATATTTTTTTTGTAGTCACGATTTGACTGTAAGTTAATATATTTTTATGGCAGATTTAAATTCAGACAGCGTGTCATTTTATTAAAGTAATTCAACCCCAGTTTAATTACTTTGAACAATTTTCTGTCATCATCAAGAAGGAAGAACATTTAAATGATTTTAGAGCGTTAAAATCTTACGTTATCGACGATCTTGGAAATACTAGTCGTTATTTGTATTGATTGCAACACAGACATTTATCGTCAGTTATGAATGAACATTGCATCATAGACAATTTTGTGAAAAAGTAATGTTAATAATGAATTATTGAATGCATTAAAGTCAAGTACTTTTGTTAGGAGTTTTTCTCAATTAGAGAATTCTATAACGATGTTTGCATTCCCCAGTCTAATTGGATTCTATTCGACTACTTTGCATTTTAGTCGCACTTTATTTGAAGATAGTATTTTCATACTACATTTTCTTTTCAGATGTTAATCTTAAAATTTTGATAGACCAGATAGGCGTATATAAGCGTATTCACTATTAAATTTGTTTGTGATTGGCAAGTTTTGACTTCATTTCAGTTCATGAATGAAATCTACGAAGGTTAAATAGAAAAACAGTTTTGAAACAAATTATGATTATAAAATTTTTAAGTGGAACTATGAATGTATAATCGCTAGTGCAGCGCGTGTTGAAAGTCGCTGAAATATAATGCCCTTGAATATGAAGGAAGTTCCCACAAGATTTAATGTTAAAGAATTATTTGTGGAAGTTTTGTAAGTGATGTGAAAGTTGTAAATGCCATATAGATTAATATATGATGATTTTGGGCATATTTTTAATGCAGATTGTGCATTAACTTGTTAGCGAAGGATTTTCCGCTGGAGTAAGATTGTTATAGTTCGTTGAAAATTAATCAAGTGATTTACTGTTATAATTAACACGAGTTTTGAAAGAATTTGAGACAAGATGTTGAATGAAGGTTGCCGTCACAAATCATTATTAAAAACTTTATTAAACCGGATTGTGACATTAACATGTATAACTAACCTTCATTGGTCGATTATATTAAACAGGATTATAAAATTACCATCCGAATGAACATGTGGCTAATGTATTTATTAAATTAATAATTTAAACAATTTAAATGTTAATATTGTAAATAATTGTTGTAAATATTTTTGAAACTAATGTGAAACGAGAGTGATGTTAAAGGCGTGCTTATAATATTTTTATTGTCTTTGACAAATATTATAAACAATTTCGAATTATTATAAATAATTTATGTGATTTTGTTATTAACATTTAAGAGCTAGTTAAACATTTGGATTGAAGTTAACAAGTTTAAGAAATTTATGTAATGATCCATTAGGATGTGATCAAAGTACTTGAAAGATTTGCGTAAATATAATGTGAGTTGTCTTGTAAGACATTTAAAAGTTTTGAGAGTGCAGGCTGGATTCTTACGTAACATAGCGTGTGAGAAGGGAGTGCATTTGACCGGTATGCGTCAGGCTGGAAGGTAGCCCGCAGCTGTGTCAACATATGGTTTTCAGAGAGTGAGGTCGTACACTCCGGCCTTGCGACTATAAATATCATTCTCTTGTTTATTAAAAGGAAACAAATGCTCTATATATGTCACACCCTGACGTCCTTTTCCAATCCAATAGTGTTATGAATATTACGGTATTTGGAGCTCTTGGGAGCTAAAATGTTTTATATCATGTTGTATAATAATTTTGCAAGTCCTATTGGAGGACGTAGTCAGATTGACTTGGGCTACTGATAGCCACGTATAGTTTGTTGTGTTCGGAAAATCATACCCTTTATTAGAAATAAAGCTTTTGTACAGTTCAAAGTTCTCGTCTTCGTTTCTGGTTCATTTTTAAATGTCATGGCGGAGATTATTGTGTGAACAGACTTTTAGTGATCCTGTTGTCAACTCAAACCCCGAGATAATTAAGAGGTAAGCAACGGTAAGTATGCACCCCCGTCTATTTTGGTGTGTTCCACAATGATTTCCTGTGAATTTCTGTGCTCTTATCTCGATAGTATCTGTCAGTGCCATTTTCATTGATGTAACTGTGCCGGTGCGATTGATGATTGGCAATCCGATTGAGGGGGCGGATATCTGACAGCCTACTGTCCAGGTAAACGGGGACAGTACCTAACTGAAGGACACGGCCGCTTCCTCTCAAATCCGACCTCAATTCCAAATACACACACTACTACAGACATCATAATGACACAGGTTATCAGACTAATTCTCAACAAACCCTAACACACGGGGCTACTTGACCACGATGTCGATAAGTCCCTAAAGAATCAACAACTATTATTATTTTAGGCCTATTATTATTAAGACGGATTTTTTTTCCGTTTTAGGTAAGGATGGCACGAAATAGAACAAGTAACCATGGAAGGCTGCCTTCATTCCGTATCCTACTGGGCGGCTTTCGTGATTTTACATCAGTGGATAGATATTTCGGTAAATTTTGAAAAATGTGAGATACTGATCCTGGTTTTAATTTCCACTTCACGCGAGGAATTTCCACGTTCTCATAGTTCACTACGAAACAGTCCGCCTTTATAATAATTAAATCTTCCGAAAAACGCTCGTCACAGATTCTATTTTTGATCGACAATTGCTTATCTTTCCACGGAATAACTCTCGCCTATTTCGCAAACAGATTTGTTTCATTTGGCGGTGTGAAAACATGTCTACCATCAGATTTTCTTCGTAACCCGATTTACTTCCAGGAACAAAACATTACGACATTTTCCCCAAACAACAGAAAACTTAGTTGTTTGCACACACAAAGCACTGCACAGACATTCGTAAACTATTACAAAGAAACAAATTCCCTCGAATAATATGACTTCTCGCGCACAGGACATTACAGTACTAACCTCGTGGGTTACTGTCACACGTGCTTATGGTTCGGCGGGACTTCCGCGCCACACACTGGCTGGACCATGAACTACAATGCTGAAGTAGCGGAGTGATGACACTGTTTATTTCTATTCGTCATGCATGAACTATAACTAATAGACAATGCAACTGCCACCAGACACACTCACATACCACAGTCTAGTAGAACAATGACATATATCTAATAAACAAACCAACTACATACTTACGACTAAAACTAACTACATACTTACTGTACTGTAATTTGAATTGACAATATTTACAAAATGCAATTTAGATAGAAGAAAATACTTACAAAACGTAATTTATAAATATATATATAAATTACATATAAACTTTTGAACCGACAGTGGTTTTGGGGTCTGGGGGATGTGAGACGCTTACAGTATATATAGAATTAATTTTGACGGGTAGGGTTAAATAGTATGCTAATAAGGTGATAGGGTTTTATTTTGTTGTGCTGTCAATCTACCGTTGCATTTTCTGTGCCTCCCATATGACAACGCCTGGTGCGGTCGCATCGTTCGCACCGCCCTAGGGCCGCCCCTGAGAAAGTATGCTATGCTCAGATTAATAGAAAAAAAATACAGGTATGTAAACATTAGTAGGTAGACTCACAGCTGTTTGTTTTGAGGAAATCTGTAAAATGACTTGGGATCACTTTGTATTTTGGAATTAAAACACCCACACATAGCCCAAAAGTTACACTTCTAACATGTACAGCATGAGTACTAATATTATTAGCTAATATTATCAGTGAGTTTTATGAAACAGGCCCCAGGGCTTGATCACCGACCCTGTCAAGAAATTTAATTCCGATTTGAGGACTGAAACGGGTTACATTTTAGTTTAAAGGCAAAACCGAGGAGATGTTGATTCGAGTTTCACTTTAACCATTTTTTTAGAAGAGGTATTGTGTATTTCTTTTTACTTTTACACCAAGACAATGCTGGGACGGTACCTAACTTAACACAACGGCTGCTTTCTCTTACATTTTTGCCAGGCTTATTTATTTGTTTTATCCATGCGTAGATAGCCCCCAGGGGCGTCGACTAGAAAGACCTGCACTCAGCCTCTTAGGAAGTAACATGACAAAAACATTTTGTTTCTGTCCTTACTAAACTGTGCTATTTTATTCTACGTGATTTTGAATTTATATTCAGATATCAGAGTAAAATTTACAAATTTTACAGGGCATGTTTATATTTTTTGTTTTTGTAAAAATAAACACCCAATTACTATCAATTCTACTACTTGACATAGTGCATAGCCGTTTTCAGACTACAGATTGGAGCTCACCTACCAGAGAAATTTAAAAAGTAAATTCACATTTAATAGTGCTGCAGTCTGTTGAAATATTTTCTTACCAAAAGGCCGAGATATTTAACCTTAAATGGGAATTTTATCGCCTTTTAATTTCCTTAGGTTGTACAAATATTTGTCTCTATTAATTATGTCCGCCTCGCTGCGTAGTGGCCAACTCTCTTGGCTGTCACCGTGGAGGCCCTGGTTCTGCCAAGAACTTTAATTTTGGTCTGAGAGTTGGAACAGGTTGCACTCAGCCTCGTGAGGAATAACTGAGAAGAGGTGGGTTCGATTCCCACCTCAGCCAATCTGGAAGTGGTTTTACGTGGTTTCCCACTTCTACTCCAGGCGAATGCCGGGATGGATCCAAAACTAAGGCCACAGCCGTCTCCTTCCCCGTCCTCGTCCGAATTACAAATTTACAACTAATACAGCCATCACAATAACTCAGGTTATCTGACAAATTACTCACACATTCAGGTACATGGAGCATTATGCATTCGTTCATTTATTTGCAATTAGGGCGTGTCCCCCGGTGGCAAATTGTGTGTACAAAACAAATAAACAATTATACATAACCATTCAATAACAATCTATTTATGTATTTTTGTTTTATTTTTAATCGACCCGGTCATCTATAAGTACTGCATTGTCTTGTGAGCCACGCATCTTTCGTTTAGCCTATTACACAATCATCCGCAAACAATCGACAGTCACTGCGAGTCCCATTTGGTAAGGCATTTATAAACGCCTAAAATAACAAGGTTTCGATTATGCTGCCCTGAGGGATACCCGACGTTACGGTAATATTCATCCGAGAATAGGTCTTCGACTTTCACTTTCTGGCAACGACCCGTCAAAAATTCTTGGATCCATAAAATTACTCTTGGTTAGTTGGTTCTTTAGTTTAGGGTTTGTGACAACTCGGTCATGTAGCCCCGTGTACTTTGGGTGTGTGTAGAATTTGTCTGATAACCGGTGTTAATTGTGATGGCTGTATTAGTGTGTGTTATCTGTAATTCAGGTAGAAGGACTGCAGACGATTAACTTTTTCAACTAGTTCCTACTTTTGCTACCAAATGCTACCTTCCACGACACCTAGCTGCGGACGTGGCTACTAAATGCCATAGCAGTCAGCACCTGGTGGCGAACGTTGGAACTAATATAGCGTTATCAAACTAACCTACAAATTTTAGCTTCCACAAGTGTAATTAGTGGAAGGTTCTTTTCCATGCCATAACTCTATGTCATGGGACCGCCCGCCTTATTTCCCCTCCGAAGGAAGGCATCTTCTATCAATCTTCGATGAAGATAATGACCATGATGTCGCAAAGCCCCAAAATGAATCAACAACAATCTATTAATAAGATAGAATTTTTGCCACTATTGACTAATACCTAGCGATTTGTTTTAAATAAAAAATATAAGCTGGCAACATTGATGAATTATTGTCCTCACGAGTCTGAGTGACCCCCCCCCCCCCCCTTCCAGCCCTCACGCCCATATCTTAAATCTCTTATGGAACCACGAATGCAATCCACAAACATACAGCCGCAATGCTTATTGATTGTCCGAATATGAAGTATCGTGCAGGGTTGGAAAGTCTAAAGGTCAGCTATCCTCACAACATCTATAGTCGGGGTTACATTCCCGCGTTGTCGCAGCCTCTAAACTGAGGAACCAACCAACCAATATCTATAGCACGGGTTCCCACAACGAGGCTCGCGAGCCAAATGCGGCTCTTGAGTCAATCTCGTGCGGCTCCTTGAAATTTTTAAAAGTTTAAAAAACATATAAAGTATATAAATGGACTGGCGTTTGTGAAGAAAGTTCCAGAAAAGAAATACTTACTACTAAAAGAGTGTGCTTATCTCAATACTTGGGACTACTTACTGTATGTGTGTGGATCACTGTACTCAGCGCTTAAGTTCACTGAATCTAAATATCGAACTGAACTAACTGATGAACCTTCAAGTGAACTCGTGCGAACTGCGCTTACCAATTTATTATCAGTCAGATTCCAAACAACTAACAGCACTTCTCAAACCTAAAGTACTTTATCTTATTGTGTAATTGAACAATAATGTTACTGTATGTGTTGTTAAGTAAACTACACTTCTATATATTTCTAAACACTATATTCATTTCTATACAATTAAAACCGTATCTTTATTTTACATTGCATTACATTATGTGAACCGGCCAAAACTAAGGACCACGCAAATATCATTTCATTTCCTTCTCATAGTCCTTTCTTCCTTTCTCTTCCTCCACACTTCCTTCATTCCTTCAGAGTGTTGCGCCTTCTCTCAGCTGCCCATCTTCCTCCCCTGCGTTCTCTCTTTTCTCCCACAAGAACCTTTATGTTAGAAAGTATTTCCCTGAATTGTGTTCTGTCTCGACAGCCGTCATCTGTAATCCTTGCCTCCGGAGTTCTTCCTTCATCTGCTTGGTGTAACCCCTTGACTCTTCAGATTGTACATTTTATCAAAAATTTGTTTATTTATTCTTGTTGGATACATTCGTGTCTTTTTTATTATTATTATTATTATTATTATTTTAACCATCAGGGTCGCTTCGAAACAGCTTCATAAATTTGCGGCACCCAAAGTTAATATTATTGGCCACCCCTCATCTATAGGGTAAATACAAAATGATGGACGAATATTCTGAGAAATGTCGATACACTCGATACGATCCCTGTCGAAAAGTCTGTGTTGGTTCATGCCGGTTATACTAACAAAGATATTCCCGATAAACTGCAGTGAATAATTCAAACAGCAGTCACGTATAGCTGGGACTGCTGAATTTCCCAGTGAGACATGCATAGAGCATTCATAGCAATGCTTCATACGAAGGACCTTTAAGGTCGTTTCCCCCAACGTCAGTTATCATTATCACTTAACTCATCATTAAAGGTTATTTAATTTTGCACGAGCATTTCATCAAATAGAAACGCTTGACCACTAACAAGCAATTATGTTAAATGGTCAAATCTGACTACTCAACTCGATAAAGTATCGTTAAAGTGGAGGGAAACAGCCGAACTCTATCTCGCGCACCTTGCAAGCAATGGCGGGAGAATATTGGTTTGTTTCTGAGTTTTGGTTGGTTGGTTGGTTGGTTGGTTGGTTGGTTGGTTGGTTGGTTGGTTGGTTGGTTGGTTGGTTCCTTAGTTTAGGGACTGCGACAACTCGGTCATGTAGCCCCGTGTACTTTAGGTGTGTGTAGAATCTGTCTGATAACCGGTGTTAATATTGTGATGACTATATTAGTGTGTGTTATCTGTTTTTAATTCAAGTAAGGGCTGCAGAGACAACCTCGTTGCGCAGTGGCTATCGTTAATGTCTGTCGCCCTCTAAGTACCGGGTTCGATCCCCGGCTCTGACAATAATTTAAAAGTCTTGGTATGGTCTGCTACGGGGTCCCCTAGCCTCGTGATGCCGGATGCTATGGCAGGAGGAGGAGTGGAAAGGAACTGACCACCCTACCACACGCAAACTCCGGCTCGGGATGCCGGGTTATTGGCGAAGTCAAGGGCACTAATTCAGATTGCTTAAGTCCCTGGAGGGGAATGGCACTCTAAAAATTTAAAAGGACTGCAGACGATAATTTCAAGTAGTTCTTACTTTCGCTAAGAAATGCTACCGTCCACGACACCTAGCTGTGAACTTGGCTACTACTAGATGCCATTGCAACCAGCACCCAGTGACGAACATTGGAACTTAAGAGCATTAATCAAACCTAACCTACAAATTTTGCTTCACACAAGTTTATTTCCTGGAAGGATCTTTTACATGCCATAAATTTATGACATGGGCTTTACTTCCCCTCCGAAGGAAGACATACTGAGGAATTTTTAACGCTCTTAAAAAAATCCGACTACTTAGGGCGGTTTGAACCCACGACCTTTGGCATCGAAGCTAAGCATGCTACCAACTACGCCACAAAAGCCGCCGTTTCTGAGTTTCACATGAACTTTCAACGAGAGTTGAGTGGTTATTTAACGTAATTGTTTGGTAAGTTAGAGGTACTGCTCGAGTCCAAGCTCTATGAACTTGCGGGGTGAGGAGAAAGAGCAGGGAAGGTTCGGGCGTGAAGAGAAGGATATGTCAACAGCTCACCGTAATATAAGGTATTCCTTTCTATTCCAATACTGCTAACATTCGGCCGTTGCTCAAACCACTGTGGTGTTAGGAATGATTGAGTGAGTCACCGACCAATGTATTTGGTTCTGTACTATGCACGGACCGAGAAACCTCATCACTCGTCAACACCACTACTCATAGTCCGCGATGCACATTCCTCTCAGGTTCACGCAGCTTAGACTCGAGCAGTAAATTAACGAGCGTTTCTGTTTGATGAAATGCTCGTACAAAGTTAAATAACCTTTAATGATGAGTTAAGAGATACATTGACGTTGGTACTGCTCGAGTCTAAGCTGCGTGAACCTGAGAGGAATGTGCATCGCGGACTATGAGTAGTGGTGTTGACGAGTGATGAGGTTTCTCGGTCAGTGCATAGTACAAAACCAAATGCATTGGTCGGTGACTCACTCAATCATTCCTAACACCACAGTGGTTTGAGCAACGGCCGAATGTAAGCAGTATTGGAATAGAAAGGAATACCATATATCACGGTGGGCTGTAGACAGTTCCTTCTCTTCACGCCCGACCCTTACCTGCTCTTTCTCCTCACCCCGCAAGTTCATAGAGCTTGGACTCGAGCAGTACAAACGGCAATTATACTCTGTGAGCTGCACGAATAGGATTGACATTTGGTCGGAAATTCCACGTCAGTCATCACCCCTCTGCCTCTTGACCAATCCATGTTCGCATAGTTGATGTCATAATACTCTGCGTTGCAATATTACAGCCCACGCGCGTCAGTGCCTGGTCAGCTGTATCTCTGGCTGGTACAGTGTGATCGCTTGTTATTCTAACTGTTTGGCAACCTTGTTCTCTGACCACATGGCGAGGCGAGAACTGTCAATCCTATTCTGGCAGCTCACAGACTATAATACTAGACATCCATCTATGTTTATGGTGGCCATAAATGTTTTGGCCTAGACCGGGACATCTTAGTACCCGGGAAGGGGGCGTGCCCCCAGTGAAGTCCGAAAACCTATAGCCTTACTCCATGGAAGTGGGTTTGTGAAATAAAAAGTAAGATTATTTGTCTTCATATTTATTACTCACATGGTTAAAAACTTGTAAATCATAATAACTTTTGTGTTCCGTAATACCTACTTAAACTACTTGGCTGAGCAACAGATATCTTCTTATATTTATTACTCCCACGTATCAAAAAACCTTATTAATGATAACAGATTTATTGTCTTTGCTAGTAAAAATATTTATTTTTTAAACTTTGTTGTTTGTTTGTTATTGCTAATTTAAGGGACGGAACTACGAGGTCATCTGCCCCTCTTAACACAGATTAAAGAATACAAATTGGGAATTGAATTTAAAATTTAGAGGTGGACACCTAAATTTGAAGAGACCTAAAATTAATAAAACAAAAGGTTAAATAAAAATAATAATTATAAGAATATACAAAAATTACGGAAAAACAAAAAATAATCATTCAAAAACGAACAAGTCGTTGAGTCAATGTTCACTGGAAAATTTAGATTGCTGGCCCTAACCCACTTTCATTTATGAAGCGGATAACGCGATCAACAGCCACCGCGTCATCTGCTAATATAAGTTTGAGTGTCATCTGCAAACCGGGACATAGTAGGGAATTTTCGGAAACCAACGGAACGCCCTCAAAAGCGGTCTAAACCGGGACTGTCCCGGGAAAACCTGGACGTATGGCCATTCTATCTATGTTTCATAGGAACAAAACTTAGCGCTCCTAAGCTTTCCGCCATATAAGCAGTGCTACAGTAATCCTGGAGTCCTGAAATAGGCTACTTTATCTATCACGTTCTTTCATTAATGACAATACGATGAGATAGCGTGAAGGAGATATAACACCGATCAAAGGATAATGTACTAATGCTTGTCTAACGACCTATGTATCTGATCACACATACCCAAGATAAATGGACACCATTACTCCGGGCTTCCTGTTACAACGTCGAACAAGCCATTAAAAGAGTGCTCCATTATGTCACTAGACTTACTCAGCAGCAGTGGCGGCACATGGCATTTAAAAATGGGGTTCACTAACAAGAGAATATCGAAAGTTTGGTGCTTTTCAGTCGGTCAACACGAATGTACCCAAAAAGTGCTGGGTTATGCCCTAATCCTGAATTAATTACATGAGATTAATAAATACACTAGGATGACCAGTTTCGATCGTCAAGCGATCATCATCAGCTCATTTCACTTAGGCTATAACATCTATGTTTGAGAATTCAGGTGAAAAATATTCACAATATGTACAATTATTTAGTTGCAGTATTGTTAATGCAACAGTAGGCCTCCGTGGCTTGGGCGGCAGCACGCCGGCCTCTCACCGCTGGGTCCGTGGTTCAAATCCCTGGCACTCCATGTGAGATCTGTGCTGGACAAAACGGAGGCAGACAGGTTTTTCTCCGGGTACTCCGGTTTTCCCTGTCAAAATTTCATTCCAGCAACACTCTCCACTATCATTTCATTTCATCTGTCATTCATTTAATCATTGCCCCAGAGGAGTGCGTCAGGCCTCAGCAGCCGGCACAGTTCATATCCTCGCCGCTAGTTGGGGGCTTTATTCATTCCATTCCTGACCCGGTCGGAGACTGGAAACAGGCTGTGGATTTTCATTTCATTGGTAATGCAACTGTCGGTGTATGCTGAATGTAGTATAGCTAATGTTAGGTGAAATGCTAAAATGGTGATAGAAACCCGGAGTTTGTCTGTTTGGGGTGACTATATGGTTGTAAAAAATCAACTATGCTTATACTGTAATAATACAGGCTGCGACTGTGAACACGAAACTGCTCGAAGCTCCAGCCAGGAAGATAACCAGATAAGTAGCAGCCTGTATTATTACAGTATAACCATAATTGATTTTTTAACCATATATTCTCCCCAAACAGACAAGCCCGGATTTATATCACCATTTTAGCCTCTCACCTAACATTAGATATACTACATTCAGCACACACCGACAGTTTCACTACCAATACTGCAACTAAATAATTGTACATATTGTACCCTTGGAAAAAAGAAGCACTACACAAGACAGATATTCGGGGTCGTGATCGGTCCATAAAAAGTAATATGAGGAGAACATGCTCCTTATAATTTCCAGGATCAATAAAGGAACTTAAAGTTATAAATAAATTTATGACAGGTTAAAACAAAAACAATTTAATACGGAATAATAGAACATAACAATAAAATATCCACCCTTGTGTGGTCCCATGGGTCATTGGCCCATCACAAGTGACGTGCGAGTGACCCAGTAACCCACACTCGACTCCTAGACAGTGAACACAAAGCCAACAAACCAGCTGTGAACTCAGAATGTCCCGCGTGCGTTTGCTCACCAAGCATCCCCAGCCCACGATAGCCGTCAAAATAAAAGAACTGGTTCAAACACCAGCCCAAGAAAGAGCTACCTCATAAACAACAACTTAGACAGTTGTAAAACGAGGCGTACAAAGATGTCACCTGAGAGAATATTACAATTTAACAAAATATCAAAAGTACAAAATTAGAAAAGAAACATGTTTATTGTGTTTGTGCGCGCGGTCAGACAAAGAAAGATTTGAGTACTTGACGAGAATTCACTTCCGATCGAACAAACGATTAAGTCATGAATCCCCGTGCTGCGAATTGGAAATCATGATAATTATGGGAATACACACTAAAATGGCTAATATAAAATATAAATGCACTGACATAGTCTACCCTTACATAAAAAGCCAAACATACACGACTTGTATATTTACACTTATTGACCGCCGATCAGTCGGTCTTAAGTCATACAAAACAAAACAAAACAGAGCAACCACGTGACAACAAGGACATCGGTGCGCCGTCTGCGACCTTTAAATTGACACTTTACAATGCTTGGCAGCAATCCAAGCAACAGCAACAACAAAAATAATATGCCTCAGCGGGCTGAATACAAAAATTACAAGTAACACTTCGATTAATACGGTCTGAAATATTTAGATGAGGGCATGGGCAGCTCCCCAATTAATTCAAAATCAAGCTATAATTTACCAGACAAGGTATCTACTCATTAGTGAAAGGAATGCATAGCGCGCACGCTACAGCTTATCAATATTCAAGAATCTGAGTACATAGGTCTATCAAGCTCCAACGTGCCATAGTGTGTGTCACCAGAATCTCCAATCCTCAGCCGGAATTCTGAATAGCCTCCTTGCTCTGAAATCGCGTAACAAAATACATCATAAAAACATCATATTCTTGACAAACCCGCCTTGGGTATCAAGATTCACATATCAGCAATACGCCCCTCAGGTACGTATACTGAAGCATTAGTAGCAACGGAAAATGGATCACCATGTCCAAATCCTACTCACTATTCGAAGAAATTATCACACATAGCACACACATCCCAATGCTTGACCAATTGACCTCCAATTATACTCCAGATCCAGAATATAAATATCAAAAGAACAATATCTAAGATATGACTACAGAAAGGCGGACGGCCTTCTGTGACAACGAAATGTTGCACAAAGCAAAACAATACTAGCATTTGCCTGGGCAATTATAAACCAAAAGACGGGAAATTCCCCCCATTGTCTAACATAAAATTTAAATTCAGACCCATTTATCGCCCTTATCTAAGTTTTCAGCCGTAAATAATCTCGATAGCACCTCGCGTTCATGTGCGCTAGCAACATGAAAGCAAGCACTCTATGAAAAAGCAACGGGTTAAACCCAAGAAAAACACACACAAAAAATATCTAATATTTACAACAAAGTCACGTGATGCTATTTAAATCATTATGTCAGCGAAACCAATTTACATTTACGCACAGCAAAGCAAAATTATTTACAACACACAATTCCCCAACTAATTATTCATGATTCCTTCCCTTCAAAATTAAATAAATTTAATTTGTACTCATCACTTTCTGGACTGCCCGGTGCTGAGATAGCACCCTGCTATCTTCCTTCTGCATTATCTAGCCCATAATGCTAGACATTATATCGTGGGACACGACGCGGTCCATTTCTGTCTTCATGGCGACGATCATCTTGCTGTAGGTGTAAAGTTATTATTATTATTATGTTCAGGCTCCTATCTAGACTGCATAATGAGCTACTCAGTTCGCCCAGAAGTTTAATTGCAGTGCTGTAGACTTTCCCTACAATATGTGGACAGTGTTCCACCTGATACACAAACATTTATATTATAAGTTGCCCGTCACGCAACACAATAAAATTTTCAGAGTCCTACGTTCTGCCATTTGCACCCGCAAAAGTTAGTCTTTCAAAGTGCCTCGTCCACAGACAGAGTGACACCCTACTTGCTCAAAAATAGATAAAATTGTGTCCGCGTCTATTCACAGACCGCAGTATTTATGTGTTTCATTCAAATTTCACGTGGAAGGGGTAATTCGCTCCACAAAAATAGTAATAATATTCGCACAAACTTCAGACAAATCTCATTCGACTTTTTTAAAAATCAGCACAAACAATTTACACTCGCGCGCAGAAAATCGCATCATGGGAACACCTATTTATCAGAATTCGCGCGCAAAAATCAACGCGGTCAAAGTTGGCGTCTTGCTCTCATTGGCTATTATTCAAATAATACGATGACACTGGGGTGACGACCTTTCTCCCACTCTCTCGTCTGGTCACAATCCCCTTCTCCAGTTGGCCTAAGAGCTTCCTTCTCTCGTGTTTAAGACCAGGAAAAACTTACACTTCTCGTTTGAACAGGTCAGCGGATATTTCGCCTGCACCTGCCTTTCTCTTATTCTAAGAATCGGCTATAATTAACATGGCGTTGCTTCGCTGGCGACATCGACAGCATTACATTGTTCACCCAGACAGCCTGTATTTCCAACCATGACCAAACTTTTCTCAACTGAGCTGTATTGTAGCTGAAGAAATAAAAATTATTTGAGGACTTAAATGTAGGCATACATTTAAGGGCTCATTCACCCCTTAAAGGGTGGAAATTGAACTTACGTAGAAGTCAATTTTCGTTACCAAAAAGCACATCATTCAGACAGTGGCATACCCCCTCAAATTTATTCATTTCCAAACGCCCCTGCTGTTATTCAGAGCTCGGCCACTCGCCACTTAATGAGCACATTCCAATTGCTCGCCGCCTCAGGCCAGACGAGTCTCCCCTTCTCTCTCGCTGTCATTCACTCATACAATAGGTGTCAACATAGCTATCTCAGACTGCTCACTGTACAACTTATAAACAAACCAATGTTTACGCTTTCCTCCAAGTGTTGGCTCACTATTGCCCCGTATATTTTGTGTGATCTCACACATACACATTATTTGCTGCTACGATGTCGTTTCTTCTCGGCTCCCGTGGCTCAGGTTTATTGTAGATTTTCATGTTAGCGATATTATAAACTGCTTGCGTACCCGTGCTTAACTCCTGCACTCTATATGCCTTATTTCCAAGATTTTGGATTATCCTGAACGGTCCCAGATATCGGACGCAAAACTTGTGAAATATCTTGCTTGATGGATCAGATAACGGATGCTTCTTAATCAAGACTAGTTCATTTTCAACCATTTCTCGGTGGAATCTCTTCCCTCTTACTCTTCTCAATCTTCGGTCCGCTTGATCTCTCATGTGTGTAACAGTGTTTTGGATTCGTAACTCATGTGCTGGAATGAGATCTCGTGGGCAAGTGATAACATTATCCCACGATCTCTCCGGTGTTCTGTTGTGGTGCAAAACCATGGGTAACTGTCCCGTAGATTCGTGTCTCGATGAATTTATACAGATTTCAAGTCTCTCCTTCTCCTCACCCCTTAATTGCACTCCTTTCAGCCGCTCCTGTAGTTGTTCTTTGAAGTCGTCCGCGATGTCATCTTCTTCATAACTTCGTCCGCTTCTCAGTTGTTCTTTGAAGTCGTCCGTATCGCCCTCTTCTTCTAGTAGTGATTCGTTTTTCGCGTCGCACCGGTGTTTCTCTTCCCCACCGGGCTGCGTTCCCTCACACCTCGTGCTGGTAAGCTTCGTTCGTCTTCCTGGTCAGTTGCTCTATTTGCTTGTTCTCCATGCAGCTGATCCAAGTATCTCTGCGTTTCTATGTGCATGGTTTCCAACACTCGATTTGTTCCGCCTTCCTCATTGTATGTATCTGGATTCACGCGCTTGTCCATCGCGCGTTCCCAACGGTCTTTCCCTTCTTTCCCTGTAGCGTGCAACTCGTCAAGATACCGCTATGATTCCTCATATCTCTGATTCCAATTTCGATGCTCATCCTGTGGTTCGGATTTTTCATGATACCGTTGGTTCCTTCCGCCGGCGCGATCATCGTACCGTCTTCCTTGCCAACCCTGATTATATCGGTTATCATAATTTCCTCTTCGTTATGGTGTCTCCTGCCGCCCATAATAACGTTCCTGTTGATATCTGCGCTGATTTTATCTTCCGTCATTATAATATCTTTCGCTCTGATTGTCGTAGTATCGTGGCTGAAATCTCCTCTCATTTGCTTCCTCGTTACCTCGCCTTGGGTTATTCCCAGTAGTAATCCCTTGTGTCTTGGTGCGAGTCGCCTGTGGCTTAACGACCTCGGCCATGTTGACACTTTCAATCTGTCTCCTTTCCCTCCCGTGAAACTGATTATTTGTTTCATCGAGATGACGTAAGAGTTCCTCCGCTTCTATGGCTGTGCTTATTTAGCGGCGGCTAAGAATTGCTGCGCGTTAACGGGAAGTTGCTTACTTATTGTAGTAATCATGTCTTGTTCATTCGGCGGGTTATCCAGATCCCGCAGATTTAACATCTGTCTAGTCAAATATTCAGGAAACTTAGTTTGTGGTGAACTATGGTACTTTCTAGCGTGTAAATCTAGTCTCAAATTTTGTTGGTGGCAACACTCCAAAATTTCTTCAGAAACGCCTCCTTGAAACCAGCCATTGTTTCAAATGTGTAACGGAAGCTCAAAAACCAAATTAATGCCGCACCTCCAAGATACCTTTCTACCATCCTTAGTTGTCGCTCCGGGCTTAAATTTTGGTCTAAAAAGAATTCGTCAAGTTCTTTGAGAAAAGAATTAGGGGTGGTTCCCGTGTCAGGAATGAACTTATTGAGACGGAATTCATTCGCTCTAATAATCTGTACTACTTGGGTAGGTAGTTTACTCTCCTGCGGTGTAGATGTTCGACCTTCGTAACGTTGAAATAACTGCGTGTTTACAGTACCAGGACTCCTGCCATTCTCCGAATTGTTTGACAACACTTCCTTGTCCAGACTATCCTCTTTATTTTTGTCCAACAATGACTCAAGTATGGTACCTTTATCCAATGATTTTAGTTCGCTTTTAACGAGCCGATCATTCTGTTCTTGAAATTTAGGTTTTATGTTTTCTTCTATTTCCTGTATTCTAGTGCACTTTTCGCCTAGCCATTTTATTATCATCAATCTTTCATCCTTGGAATCAGCAGTCATTTTACTCCAGTCTTTTCTAATATGATCGGGCCGATAACCTAGATGTTAGGCCCCTTAAAACAACAATTATCATCATTATTATCTAATATGATCCTTCATTTTATCTAGTCGTTTATCGACGTCTTCATTGCTACCAGCTTGATTGGATTCTATATTAGATAATCTCGCTATTACCGAATTGTTATTAACTTCAAATGTCTGCTTTAACTCCTGCTGTTCCTCCTCTAACTCTTTCCATCGTTCTCCTGACTTGAGTTCCAGCTTACTCAATTCTTTCACCAAGCCATTTATACTGGGGTCCATTGTTTCAATCTGTCCTTGAACTACTAACGCTCCTTCTTCGAATTTGTCAATTTTTTCCTCTAATCTACCCTGTGCCAACTTTAATTCTGACGTGTTTGTCGAACACGCCTCCTCATTCTGATTCAATTTCGCCATTACAACATCATCTAAGCTCTTTAGTTTGCGGCTAAATGTGTCCTCAACTTTCTTTATTTCAGCCAGCTGTTTCTGATTATTATTTTCCACATCGCGAGCTAATAGTGTCAATTGTTGTTTAGTGTAGTCATTTATTTCTACCGAGAGTGCTGTTAACTTTGCAGTGTTTCTTTCATTAGCCACCTCTAACTGTGTCTCTATCTTACTTGATTGCTTTTCGCTAACCTCCGCTAATTGTGTTTCCAATTTATTTGATTGTTTTCCGCTGACCTCCGCTACTTGTGCTTCAAATTTATTAGATTGTTTTTCACTAACCTCGGCTAACTCGCTCGACTGTTTCTTGCTAACCTCCGCTAACTCGCTCGACTGTTTCTTGTTAGCCTCAGCTAACTCGCTCGACTGTTTCTTACTAGCCTCAGCTAACTGTGTTTCGATTTGATTAGTCATTTCACTTTTTAACTCATCTAACTGTTTTTGGGTACGGGCTGCTGCCTGTTCAATCACCATCCTTATCTCATCAATCGAAGCCATATCCGCACACAAAATATATCATATTCACAAGAGAAATACAGGAAGATAACATAGGTACCATCAATAGCACAAACGCACATACTCATAAACGAACGCAAATTAACCCTTTAATTACTCAATTCATTAACATTTATCCCCAAAGCAATAGCATCATTGAGTATTATTATTATTATTAATTTTCTTTACCCTTCAATTCCGTATCAAATTCTAGCCTTACTTCAGAATAAACACAACTAATTAATCAAATATTAATCAGTTTTTAAGGTATAACTTTCCTGTCATATATATTTGGAGTTTGGTTTGTTACACAAATCTAATTTTACTATTATGGGCGCCTGTAACATATGGTCCAATATTTACCATAAAATCTCAATCCAACTACTATGTTCCATATTTATATTTTACACAAACTCCGTGATTTTATATATCAATACTTTCATAGCGGTAACACATCGCTTTAACTACTTTAATAAAATTATCACATCCGGTGATCTAATTGCAAGTACAAAATGTTTCCACTGGTCTAGCCATTCCATATTGCTTTCCACAGTTTTTGACATTCTGCGCCTTTGTACACAATACATTAAAAATCACCACGAAAGCTCGGTCGGGTATATCCTCATTCCCCACGTTGCTTAGCGACATTGTTCGTATTATGTACCCTTGGAAAAAAACACTACACAAGACAGATATTCGGGGTCGTGATCGGTCCATAAAAAGTAGAATGAGGAGAACGTGCTTCTTATAATTTCCAGGATTCATAAAGGAACTTAAAGTTATAAATGAAATATATGACAGGTTAAACAAAAACAATTTAATACGGAATTATAGAACATAACAATAAAATATCCACCCTTGTGTGGCGGCATGGGTCATTGGCCCGTCACAAGTGACGTGCGAGTGACCCGGTAACCCACACTCGACTCCTAGACAGTGAACACAAAGCCAACAAACCAGCTGTGAACTCAGAATGTCCCGCGTGTGTTTGAACACCAAGCATCCCCAGCCCACGACAGCCGTCAAAATAAAAGAACTGGTTAAAACACCAGCCCAAGAAAGAGCTACTTCATAAACAACACCTTAGACAGTTGTAAAACGAGGCGTACAAAGATGTCATCTCAGAGAATATTACAATTTAACAAAATATCAAAAGTACAAAATTAGAAAAGAAACATGTTTATTGTGTTTGTGCGCGCAGTCGGACAAAGAAAGATTTGAGTACTTGACGAGAATTCACTTCCGATCGAACACACGATTAAGTCGTGAATCTCCGTGCTGCGATTTGGAAATCATGATAATTATGGGAATACACACTAAAATGGCTAATATCTATTATATAAAACTAAGTGTCCTGACTGACTGACTGACTCATCATCGCCCAGCCAAAACTATTAAAGCTAGAAACATGAAATTTTGGGAATATGTTCGTTGTAAGTCGAAAACGCCCACTAAGGAAGGGTTTTTGGATATTCAGTTTCTAAAGGGGTGTTAAGGGGATACACCTGCATTTCATTGAATAACAATATCTCCGGATTGGTTTCATTGGGGGATTTGAAACTCGGCATATAAACTCATCATTAAAAATAAGAAGATACGTGTCTGAGGGTTTTTCGATGTGGTGTATATTATGAGGTGAAAGGGGTGAAAAGTGGGGGTTGAAGGTTTCCTAACCGAGCGTGTATCTCTTAAACGACATAGGCGAGGAGTTTGGAACTCAGCGGAAAAAAATCAGCATAAAAAATAACAAAATAGGTGTTTGACCGTTCTTTCATAAATCCAATATAAGGGGCCCATGGGGAGGGGTGAAAATATGGGGGGGGGACGTAATATGCCTGAGTGTAAAATTATACATGGCCTATGTTGTAGACAATAATACATTACATCTTTTTCGTCTTTTGCTATTTCATCATACGACGAATACTTAGGGAGTTATTAATGATTTTGTACTTTTTGGCCGGAATTTTCTAAGTCCCAGGAATGACATAAAAATTGATTCGAATGAAATTTCGAAAAATAGTTTTTTTTAATACTTTTATTATATTTTTCACGTCTTTTAGGGTCCGAAACCAACATGATATTTTGATGTTTTTTTTCGTCCCATGCATTTTTGGTTTCAGGTGATAGAATTATTTTCCACTAGGACCAATGCTTATCTATTATCTATTATATAAAACTAAGTGTCCTGACTGACTGACTGACTCATCATCGCCCAGCCAAAACTATTAAAGCTAGAAACATGAAATTTTGGGAATATGTTCGTTGTAAGTCGAAAACGCCCACTAAGGAAGGGTTTTTGGATATTCAGTTTCTAAAGGGGTGTTAAGGGGGTACACCTGCATTTCATTGAATAACAATATGACACGACTATGACGCGAGCGAAGCCGCGGGTACCTGCTAGTCTTATATAAAAACAAGTGTCCTGACTGACTGACTGACTGACTCATCATCGCCCAGCCAAAACTATTGAACCCTTGCAAAGAAGCATATGAGACTCAGATTCGGGGCGTAACGGGTCATATTCGTAAGTTGCTGTCATGGCGCTTCATTAACTTGCAGGGTAACATATAACAAAATAACATGCAGGAAAGAGTGAAGCCAGGGTTAAAAACAACTGAATTTAATAACAAATCACCATATTTACACGTAAACAATTAACAACAAAATCTCCCAACTGACTCCCATTTTAATAAAAATGCCAAAACTAGGCGATATCTCTGGAGAGATTAATTACCTGGACCAAGTGTCCTTAAATAAAAAGATACAAAAGTGACCATATAAATGACCATATAAGTGACCATATAAGTGCGTACGCCGTTCTACATGCATCACGATGTGTACTTTGAATGCGTGATTCGTTATCATCCGGGATGACCCTTCAAACACCGAATCCGCATTTCCTAGAGCTAGACCGACACGGGGGAACACAACTACACTACTTAAATTAAACCGACACTTCCTAAATCTACTATAAACAAACACAAAATTTCCGTGTGAAATTGGACATAGATTGCCGTAGCAACATTTACTGCCTAAAAACTTAGGACTTCTCACACAAATCAACACAAGTACATTAACACGTGACCAATAGAAAAATACTCAAATGACCGCTGTCAAAATTTACAAATACTCTACCATTACACCACACGGGTGCGTCACACAAATAATTACATGAATCGAGTCATCAACAAAGCAATAGGCAAACAGCCAACATTTACGTTAATCACGATATTTTACCCATACAAGGTACAACAATCCGTTACACACATGGCGAACTCCCCAATTAATTATGGCTTAAAAATTAACCATCACAATGAACAGGTTTGCTATATGAAAGCTTACAGGGTTCAGTCGGACACAAGGACTGCCTATCAAAATAAGTCACAGGCAAAACGGGCGGTTTGTGGGACACTGCATGTCTGTCAACCCACGTGTCAGAAAATACGTCGACCTCCCAGAACATGGGGTCGAACCTCGAAGAAATGTGCCCCAAAGCACAATAATACATGTGTGTGTCAGAATAACCATATGGACAAGAATCAGCAGTCTCCCAAGAGCACTCTGTCTTTCCATCTCAAAAAAAAATATAATAGCAGCAAAAATATATAAGGGCGGTAGGACAACTACCCCCTCCTCACGTAGAATACACACACACTAGACACATCAATACACACTGAATCACACGTATGGGTTTTGACAGACCCTGAAATAAAAGACACAAATAATATCCACATGCTGGCGCCATCGTTCTATGCCGTGACTAGTCACCTGAAAAGGACTCAAGAAAATCTATCAAAATTAGAACGAAGGTGTTCTACAATTACTTTTAAGTTGGTGCACTCGGCTACCCTAACATGAATAATAACCTGTTCAGCAAAAAGTTTTACACTCATTTCCTCCCATTCCTATTTCAAATATTAGTAGTAAGGGTTTACTTCCCTTTGGATATTGCATCATCATGACCAGAAATTGCGTAATCCTGATGACGTCATGGGATGACGTCATGGGTCCTTAGAGCGAGCACGTGGTCCAGGAGCGAGCATGTGCAGTGCACGTGTTAGCGTGGGAAGAGGTTGACCTTTTGGCTTGTTTGTGCGATGATGATAAAAAGATAATGGGTGTTGACGTCATGGGGGTTGTTTATTAGGATGTTAACCGTCATCTGACACTCATGCGAGTGTGAGCATGTGTGCCACTATCAGCAATCCACACATGTGGTGTGCAGCTGTTATGTTTGAGGTAATTTTTTAAAATGGGTGGAATTTGGAAACGCAATTTGAGGTAAACGTGCGTTTTTGACATTTTGGCGAATTTAATGAGCTTGTAAGGCTAGAACGATGTGATATTTAGGAATGGTGTTACCTCCTCTTTGCTATGAATGCGTGTCGGTATATATATTTTTTAAAATTGTTGTTTTTTGAAATTGGTGCTATTTTGGAAACGGTGAAGATGAGAGAAAAGTTTGTTTGACGTCAATGAAAGGTCCCTATGCCCTCTAGGCTGACAGCAAGTTTG
The DNA here is from genome assembly GCA_946902985.2 of Meconema thalassinum. NCBI lineage: Eukaryota > Metazoa > Arthropoda > Insecta > Orthoptera > Tettigoniidae > Meconema > Meconema thalassinum. The sequence goes on from OX336396.1 coordinate 250,629,153, forward strand.
AAGTGTGTAGGACAAAACAAAATGATAGCCTACTTTCTGGCGAACATTGGCGATGATTCGCGAACGCATGGTCGGATTTGAGCATATAGGGTGTCGTAGGACTTGTGGTGAACCACCCCTTGCTATGGACGGGAGTATATCCACCCCAAAATAAACCCCGGAGGTTAAGTAGTGGTTATTTTTGTATGCATGCGCACTTGAGGGCTTTTGTATGAGAGCGGAATTTTTAAATGATTCTTTATAGATGAGGCTTTTTAAAAAAATTATTAAAAAGACAAAAAACTAATAGGTCATTCGCTTTTTAGTATCTCGCTAACCAATAATGCGATTTAAACATATGGGGTGTCATAGGACTCGTAGTGAATACTCCTTTTGTATGAATGAGGTATGTCAACCCCCAAAATAAAAACTACCCTTACCTGGGGTGAAAGAGCAATTTTTGTATGTATGCACACCGGTGGCTTTTGTCGAAAGGGCCTAACTACACATTTGTTAATATTTTCTGAACCCAGGATGGGATTTTGCCATAGGCAGTAACCTAGCACTTGGGGTGACACCTCGTTTTGAAAGTATGATTCATTTATTTTTTTGTCTAAAGGGCCTAACTACACTTTTGTTAATATCTCGTGAACCAATCATGCTAGGGACTTGTATGAGGGGTCCTAGCACTTGGGGCGACGTCCCCCTTTGTGGGGTGAAACTACCCCCCCCAAAATTGAAAACTCAATATCTTGGAAACTATGAACCCTAAAATTAGGCGTGATAGCTTTAAAAATAGGTGATGACATAGGCTTTTACCTGGATTGGTCATTTCACCCCTAAAACAGTAAATAGTCATGTTATGGGAAAAAAACGTGTTAAACACCTAAAAATGATAAATGAAACTAAGATCTTTTGTTTTTGATGAAAAATAGCAGGGGGGTGAAAACTACCCCCAAATTGAAAAATCGATACCTTGGAAACTAAGAACCGTAAAATTATGTGTAATAGCTTAAAAAATTCGTTGTGACATAGGCTTTTACCTGGATAGATGATGTCACCCCTAAAACAGTAAATAGTGATTTTACAGTGGGGGAAAAGGTCTTAAACGGGTAAAAATGATAATTGAACCTAAGATCTTTTGTTTTTGATGAAAAATAGCACGGGGGTGAAAACTACCCCCAAATTGAAAAATCGATACCTTGGAAACTAAGAACCGTAAAATTATGTGTAATAGCTTAAAAAATTCGTTGTGACATAGGCTTTTACCTGGATAGATGATGTCACCCCTAAAACAGTAAGTACTGATTTTACAGTGGGGAAAAAGGTCTTAAACGGGTAAAAATGATAATTGAACCTAAGATCTTTTGTTTTTGATGAAAAATATCAGGGGGGTGAAAACTACCCTCAAATTGAAAAAATCGATATCTTGCAAACTAAGAACCCTAAAATTAGGTTTGAAAGTTGAAAAATAGGTGATGACATACGCTTTTGCCTCGATAGATTATTTCACTCATAAAACAGGGAATAGTAATGTTACAGGAGAAAAAGGTATTAAACACTTAAAAGCATAAGAGTTTTTTGAAACCATGCTTTTAATGAATGTGTGTTTGGAGGATGACAGCTTACAAATTAATATTATTATTATTATTAGGTAATTATGGATTAATGTGTTTATAGCTAATGAATAAGGCTACAGAGTTGTATCAGGTGTTGTACAAATCAGGATGGCCAAACCGTTGCCATTCCCCCTGAATATACCCAAAAGAGCCAAAACGTTAAGGTTATCGACCTGAGATTTTATAAAACTAATTATCGGAGAGGGTGAAGTAAGGTGTTGTTTTGGACTGACAGTGGCTAACCCTTTCCCATGATTTATGAATTCACCCAAAATGTTTTACCTGACAAGACTGAGTGTACCTGTTGCAGCCTTTAGAAAATCTAACCCGGACCTGTGTGGTGACAGTCGAGTTATATTAATGATGCTTTTTGAACAAACACAGTCTTGCATACTATCGCTGGGTTGAATCTGCACAGAGACACTGGCTTTGTTTGTGTAATGAGTCTTGGTGATAAGAACACGATGCTCTTGCCAGCAAGTTTCATATTACTCGTCTGCTTGATGGTGGACGTGATTCGCACCATGTTAACGTACATGACTTGATAGTTGTTAGGTAAGGGTTGACAAGGTTCAATGAACCTTATTGCAACCTTAAGATGAATATGAATTTCTTGGTATAGTCGGGGTTGCAAGCCAAGGGTAGACAACCAACTATGTTAAACACTACACTGTGAGATGGTCAAATGATAATGTAACAGAACATATAGAAAAGTTTTATGTAGTTTAACGAATGGACTAAGAGCCACACCATGAGAGGTATAGGTAATTGAATTTGAATCCTTAGCTGTTGACCCTACTACATGTAAGCTATAGCAATGCCCGCCTATAAGCTATCATGTTAGAAAAAGAAATGTATGGGTTGTTTTAAACGGAGAATGATTGTGTTTACTGTAAAACACAAATCTGAATTTAAAAATAGTTTATGTCCTACATGATGTTTGAACTCTCTTTTTATTTATTCTGAATTTAAAAATAGTTTATGTCCTACATGATGTTTGAACTCTCTTTTTATTTATACTTTAGACAAACGCTAACATAGTTGTAATTCAGAAGCCATGGCTGCCTCCTTTCCAATCCTACACCGTACACTGAAGTTAAAGTTAATAATGATCACGTTACAGGCAGCCAGTTTCAAAGCCATGAGAAATAAGTGAACAAAGTGTAAAATACTTGACCCAGTCGGGAAATCAACATGGTGTTGTTTCAAACAAAAGACAAGCGTTCTATAAACTTGACCACCAAGCTGTCCTATCGACCCCTAATTGTTTGGCTGATGGTGAAAATAAAATTAAATGTAAACTATAACTAAAACTAACTACACACTTATAACTAGAAAAATGAAATGTAAGACAAAAGGATAACAGGACAAATAAAGGACAGAAGGAATAAATAATGCCCCCTCAACCCTCAAGAATGTGGATTGATGAACTTGAAAGGAAGGAGAGCCATAAACGGTAGATATGAAAGTAAAAGAGGAGAGGGTCCCGCTCCAGAGGTAATCGATAAAAAGGAGGAAAACTGGGCCCAGCTCAGGAATCCCTTGTGGTCGCCAACTTCCAAACTCATCAGCCGTAAGCCCCTGAGGGTGTAGGCATATCCAGGGTGCACCACAAGTGGTGGGGCTACATACACCCTACCTTTAGTGTGGCTTGGGCAATAGGCAGGAAATAACATAAAAATAAAAAGAAGGCTGCCTCCTCACACAAGGAGGGTATCAGAAAAAATAAACAAGGGTCAATTAAGTCGGAAAATAAAGAGACTCCCTAAGCCTTGGATAGCCTAATAATGTCGGAGTCGGTAGAGAACAAGAGTTGACCAAGTGTGGTCGACAGGAAAGAAGACAGACAGGAGCCTAGCACAAGTCAGTGGGAACAATGACGGATTCAGCTGGGGCTCCATGATCGTCGACCTACATTCCACTAGATGAAAGCCCTTGTTTGGGGGTGGTGGAAAATAAACACCTCTTTTGTTTTAAATCACTGGCTTTAAGGACGGTTACAAATGGCATGCCATTATAATGCGATACTGGTCCTAGGGATATGCAAAATTGTATTAGATACTCAGCTAATAATAGTGTACATGATCCCTTATTATTTTCCCTAATTACAGTACATGGGAATGATGACCATGATTTCCAAGCCCCTAAGTAAGACAAAAACAAATTATTTCCATTCCCAAACAGTTGGGGTGAGGTGAGGCGAGTTTTCTAAACGTCAAACACATGTGGTTTTCCACTTTTACTCCAGGTAAATGCCATGTTTGCCCACAGACAAGTGCAAAGAAAATCGAAACATGTTATGTTTGGATCAATTCCTTACCTACATGACAACATGTACTTGAAATAACAAGTAATGAGCATTCTATGTTAACAATAGTGAGATGCTTGCAAACTGCCAATGCTTAGAGCTCATTAGCGGCTTCTAAGGGAGGCAAGGAGTACACTTACTTGAAAAACTAACAAGAGGAGTGTTCGATTTTCCCACAACACCCAATCTGAAAGTAAATATAAATGACTATGCACTTAATTCCATAACCACCTCCTTACCATTCATACCCTTCATAGTCAAAGGCACACATTAATACAGCCATCACAGTGACAGAGGTTATTTGTAAAATATCTAAATATCTGAGATTTATCTTGAAATTGACCAGAATTTTGTAAAATCCACAAAATTTACCGCAAATTTAGCAAATTCCACCAAATTTCAGCAAAATCCAACAAATCACTACCAGATTTATTGAAATGCCATTGAATTATTAAAGAATGGTTTGAACTAGCTCAAATGTATATAAAATTACCCGAATATTGATGAAAATTCACCAAATTCTACCAAATTTAGCCAAGAGGTCTACAAACCATGAAATGTAACCATTTTTTAAAATTCACAACATATACTCGAAAATTCCATAATATTCCCTTTGCGTGTATATTTTTTTAGTTGTTGTTTCGTTTCCCACACTCCCTGCAGACAAATACCTGAACATGGCTTTATCCTAGACTAGGAGCTCCACATTCGACATGATAGCTGAGTTTCATCTCCCATAAACTCGTCTCTGAGGTGGGTGCCAGAAAAGGCATCCAGCTGCAAAAACCACACCCTCACATAGACTTTCATAACTTCTTACGTTGAGGTTCATAACACTACGTTGATTGATTTATCGGTTTCCTTTTCACAATTCCTGTCTATACATTCCTCTTGAAGGTTGCAAGATGCGTGCAAGGTTCCTAAAATGCAATTCAATTTAATAAATACCTTAAGATGGTTTGATTTGTTTAATGATATGGTGTTAATACTATTTTTAGGTCTTGACTGGCTTTGCAATAAGAATTGACTAACCAAACATGAGTTACCTATCAGGGAAACATTTTGGCCACTATGTTGGCTATTGACCAGTGAGTTTAGCTGTTTATCATTTTTTTCATCATAAACAACAGAGGCTTAAACGTATAGATAAACCGTGTGACCATGTTTGTTAAACAAGACATTATACCAGAGACAATTAGGATACTTATGTAGAGTTTACCAAAAATAATGTTGTGTAACAGTAAATGCTAGTCAACAGTTATACACTTCTAAAAAAATCATCATACAATACCTGAGAGCTCTTCTAAAATTATTGATGTGTAACATGTTTCCACTAACTTGCTATGTATTTTTTTGGCTTGGGGGTGATTTTCAAGAAATGCAAATGGAACTGAAATGCAATACAAACAATGAGCGCGCCTGGCGGCTGAGATTGATACCACGACGTACTGTCGGTTATGTAGCTATGTGGAATGTATATCAAATATGGTTTACTTCAAGGTTTGGAGATCCCTACAATTCCTACAATAAATGATCTTGGAATGGTCATCCTATGGTGTGAAAATATTTATTAGGTATATATATTTACTGAAAAACAATTATGATTTATTAAATGTTTATATGTTTACAGTATTGTTATTTAATGTAAGCACTTGAGGCACTACCGACCAAAATACAGCACTATCTGCAATATGTATTGCATACTTGAAGGTTTGGTGGTCCCATTAAAGGTATTCCTACAATAAATGATTTTCAAGTTGTCATTCTATGACGTGAAAATATTTAATATATGATATTTGCTAACAGAATATGCCACTGGAATTATTTTACAAGTAGTTATTTTAATGACAACAGAGTTCACTGTTAATAACGGAGAGCCCTATGTGGAATGTAGGATAACATGTAACATAATATACGTGATATGTCACAACTGTAAGGCTTGTGATTTTTTTAAGATGCCTTTATACCTATATTAATCACCCAGTTTACAAGACTGATAACTGTAATGCTACGGAAAAATCATAACAAATCAAAAATGTGCATTGGAAAACCAAAAAGTGGTTGAGCAAATATACAATCAACATGCAAAAAAAACAAGAAATATATACAAATTGTGTTAATTAATTTAATTCAAATATATATATATATTTTTACAATAGGTATATACACACACACACACACACACACACACACACACATACAGAATACAGCTCTTTTTTGTTCATGTTTGCCTGCTACAGTTTTTAAATATAACACTTGCTGAACATTATTTTAGGGGTGGGGGTGTTGCTACGTTGAACAATTACACAATAATACCAGCTTTACGAAGTTCATCTTCTATTTTTAACAGCTCTTCCTCATAACCAATATGGCCAGCCTGTTTACAGGCATGCAAGAGCTGTAGACGTTCGACTAATATATTAGGATCGTTCCATTTGCTATTTTTTATGAATGGTTTCAAATACTCGGGAAGCAGTCCATCATTTTCACCATCAACATCATTATCATCCTCATCATTATAATCATCTTCATAATGATCATCATCATCCTCGTCATCTTTACCATCATAATTTCCACATGTGTCCACAGTCTGTTCAATGGTTTGAGTTCCCTTTGATAGTGTTGAAAGCTTCTTTTTAGATGTACTAGAGTGCTTTAACAATATGTTATTATTATCACCATCATCATCCTTTTCATCTTCCCCAACCAACTTCTTGATGGGGTATGTTGTCTCTGATAGAGTTGAGGGCTTTTGAGATGTGTGTGTGTGTCTGATCATGGGTTTTACTGGAGGTCTTAAAGGTTTCTCATTAAACAACTCGCTAACAGCATGAGTGCGTTGTAGTGTATTAAACCCGAGGTTAATATTATCTTGAGCAGCACTATTTTTTTCTTGGACTTGGTTTTTTGCTTCGGTTTGAGTTTTCCTTACATTTACACTAGCATGATTATTAAGTTTACAATCATGACTGTTTGAAGAAAGTATGTCCAATTCTCTTGTCTTAAGCATTCCTCGACACTGTTTCGATCGTTGCTTTGAACAGCGCCAAATAACAGTTCCATTTTTATTGCTTCGTTTCACAATATATGAATAACCTTTATAGTATGCATAAGGCTTACCATACCTAGTCACTGATACTTCCATATCAACTGTCAAGCATAAACTAATTTCTAGTAAAGACAACTTGGAAATAACAACAATAGATTAATGTGGGAGCATATATAGATGCAAAAAGAGGGAGCAAAATTGGGGGTAAAAAGTGTCAGCGAAAGTGGGAGCAAATGTGGGAGCCAAAATTGTGAGCAAAAATTGGGAAGCAAAAAGTGGGAGCATATATGGGATGAATGTGGGAGCAAAAACTGTGAGCAAAAATTGGGAAGCAAAAAGTGGGAGCATATATGGGATGAAATGTGGGAGCAAAGCAAATATAAAAAGTGGGAGCAAATATGCTAACAAATATGTCAACAAATATGCCGGCAAAAGTAAATACACAATTCAAGATAGTTGAAAGTGCAAAGAAAATATGGAAGCAAATATGAGAGCCAATGTAGTGTTTTTCTAAAACAACTAAGCATAACAAACTTAGTCATAACCTAACCTAACCTAACCTGCCCCAACCTCACCTAACTTAACTTCACCAATCCTAACATAACCTAACCTACCCTGCTGCTGCTTATAATTATAAGAGTTGGCATTAATATGGGACACTACAACGCACTCATGCTGTTAGCGAGTTGTTTAATGAGAAACCTTTAAGACCTCCAGTAAAACCCATGATCAGACACACACACACATCTCAAAAGCCCTCAACTCTATCAGAGACAACATACCCCATCAAGAAGTTGGTTGGGGAAGATGAAAAGGATGATGATGGTGATAATAATAACATATTGTTAAAGCACTCTAGTACATCTAAAAAGAAGCTTTCAACACTATCAAAGGGAACTCAAACCATTGAACAGACTGTGGACACATGTGGAAATTATGATGGTAAAGATGACGAGGATGATGATGATCATTATGAAGATGATTATAATGATGAGGATGATAATGATGTTGATGGTGAAAATGATGGACTGCTTCCCGAGTATTTGAAACCATTCATAAAAAATAGCAAATGGAACGATCCTAATATATTAGTCGAACGTCTACAGCTCTTGCATGCCTGTAAACAGGCTGGCCATATTGGTTATGAGGAAGAGCTGTTAAAAATAGAAGATGAACTTCGTAAAGCTGGTATTATTGTGTAATTGGTCAACGTAGCAACACCCCCACCCCTAAAATAATGTTCAGCAAGTGTTATATTTAAAAACTGTAGCAGGCAAACATGAACAAAAAAGAGCTGTATTCTGTATGTGTGTGTGTGTGTGTGTGTGTGTGTGTGTGTGTGTGTATACCTATTGTAAAAATATATATATATATTTGAATTAAATTAATTAACACAATTTGTATATATTTCTTGTTTTTTTGCATGTTGACTGTATATTTGCTCAACCACTTTTTGGTTTTCCAATGCACATTTTTGATTTGTTATGATTTTTCCGTAGCATTACAGTTATCAGTCTTGTAAACTGGGTGATTAATATAGGTATAAAGGCATCTTAAAAAAATCACAAGCCTTACAGTTGTGACATATCACGAATATTATGTTACATGTTATCCTACATTCCACATAGGGCTCTCCGTTATTAACAGTGAACTCTGTTGTCATTAAAATAACTACTTGTAAAATAATTCCAGTGGCATATTCTGTTAGCAAATATCATATATTAAATATTTTCACGTCATAGAATGACAACTTGAAAATCATTTATTGTAGGAATACCTTTAATGGGACCACCAAACCTTCAAGTATGCAATACATATTGCAGATAGTGCTGTATTTTGGTCGGTAGTGCCTCAAGTGCTTACATTAAATAACAATACTGTAAACATATAAACATTTAATAAATCATAATTGTTTTTCAGTAAATATATATACCTAATAAATATTTTCACACCATAGGATGACCATTCCAAGATCATTTATTGTAGGAATTGTAGGGATCTCCAAACCTTGAAGTAAACCATATTTGATATACATTCCACATAGCTACATAACCGACAGTACGTCGTGGTATCAATCTCAGCCACCAGGCGCGCTCATTGTTTGTATTGCATTTCAGTTCCATTTGCATTTCTTGAAAATCACCCCCAAGCCAAACAAAATACATAGCAAGTTAGTGGAAACATGTTACACATCAATAATTTTAGAAGAGCTCTCAGGTATTGTATGATGATTTTTTTAGAAGTGTATAACTGTTGACTAGCATTTACTGTTACACAACATTATTTTTGGTAAACTCTACATAAGTATCCTAATTGTCTCTGGTATAATGTCTTGTTTAACAAACATGGTCACACGGTTTATCTATACGTTTAAGCCTCTGTTGTTTATGATGAAAAAAATGATAAACAGCTAAACTCACTGGTCAATAGCCAACATAGTGGCCAAAATGTTTCCCTGATAGGTAACTCATGTTTGGTTAGTCAATTCTTATTGCAAAGCCAGTCAAGACCTAAAAATAGTATTAACACCATATCATTAAACAAATCAAACCATCTTAAGGTATTTATTAAATTGAATTGCATTTTAGGAACCTTGCACGCATCTTGCAACCTTCAAGAGGAATGTATAGACAGGAATTGTGAAAAGGAAACCGATAAATCAATCAACGTAGTGTTATGAACCTCAACGTAAGAAGTTATGAAAGTCTATGTGAGGGTGTGGTTTTTGCAGCTGGATGCCTTTTCTGGCACCCACCTCAGAGATGAGTTTATGGGAGATGAAACTCAGCTATCATGTCGAATGTGGAGCTCCTAGTCTAGGATAAAGCCATGTTCAGGTATTTGTCTGCAGGGAGTGTGGGAAACGAAACAACAACTAAAAAAATATACACGCAAAGGGAATAATATATCGAATTTTCGAGTATATGTTGTGAATTTTAAAAAATGGTTACATTTCATGGTTTGTAGACCTCTTGGCTAAATTTGGTAGAATTTGGTGAATTTTCATCAATATTCGGGTAATTTTATATACATTTGAGCTAGTTCAAACCATTCTTTAATAATTCAATGGCATTTCAATAAATCTGGTAGTGATTTGTTGGATTTTGCTGAAATTTGGTGGAATTTGCTAAATTTGCGGTAAATTTTGTGGATTTTACAAAATTCTGGTCAATTTCAAGATAAATCTCAGATATTTAGATATTTTACAAATAACCTCTGTCACTGTGATGGCTGTATTAATGTGTGCCTTTGACAATGAAGGGTATGAATGGTAAGGAGGTGGTTATGGAATTAAGTGCATAGTCATTTATATTTACTTTCAGATTGGGTGTTGTGGGAAAATCGAACACTCCTCTTGTTAGTTTTTCAAGTAAGTGTACTCCTTGCCTCCCTTAGAAGCCGCTAATGAGCTCTAAGCATTGGCAGTTTGCAAGCATCTCACTATTGTTAACATAGAATGCTCATTACTTGTTATTTCAAGTACATGTTGTCATGTAGGTAAGGAATTGATCCAAACATAACATGTTTCGATTTTCTTTGCACTTGTCTGTGGGCAAACATGGCATTTACCTGGAGTAAAAGTGGAAAACCACATGTGTTTGACGTTTAGAAAACTCGCCTCACCTCACCCCAACTGTTTGGGAATGGAAATAATTTGTTTTTGTCTTACTTAGGGGCTTGGAAATCATGGTCATCATTCCCATGTACTGTAATTAGGGAAAATAATAAGGGGTCATGTACACTATTATTAGCTGAGTATCTAATACAATTTTGCATATTCCTAGGACCAGTATCGCATTATAATGGCATGCCATTTGTAACCGTCCTTAAAGCCAGTGATTTAAAACAAAAGAGGTGTTTATTTTCCACCACCCCCAAACAAGGGCTTTCATCTAGTGGAATGTAGGTCGACGACCATGGAGCCCCAGCTGAATCCGTCATTGTTCCCACTGACTTGTGCTAGGCTCCTGTCTGTCTTCTTTCCTGTCGACCACACTTGGTCAACTCTTGTTCTCTACCGACTCCGACATTATTAGGCTATCCAAGGCTTAGGGAGTCTCTTTATTTTCCGACTTAATTGACCCTTGTTTATTTTTTCTGATACCCTCCTTGTGTGAGGAGGCAGCCTTCTTTTTATTTTTATGTTATTTCCTGCCTATTGCACAAGCCACACTAAAGGTAGGGTGTATGTAGCCCCACCACTTGTGGTGCACCCTGGATATGCCTACACCCTCAGGGGCTTACGGCTGATGAGTTTGGAAGTTGGCGACCACAAGGGATTCCTGAGCTGGGCCCAGTTTTCCTCCTTTTTATCGATTACCTCTGGAGCGGGACCCTCTCCTCTTTTACTTTCATATCTACCTTTTATGGCTCTCCTTCCTTTCAAGTTCATCAATCCACATTCTTGAGGGTTGAGGGGGCATTATTTATTCCTTCTGTCCTTTATTTGTCCTGTTATCCTTTTGTCTTACATTTCATTTTTCTAGTTATAAGTGTGTAGTTAGTTTTAGTTATAGTTTACATTTAATTTTATTTTCACCATCAGCCAAACAATTAGGGGTCGATAGGACAGCTTGGTGGTCAAGTTTATAGAACGCTTGTCTTTTGTTTGAAACAACACCATGTTGATTTCCCGACTGGGTCAAGTATTTTACACTTTGTTCACTTATTTCTCATGGCTTTGAAACTGGCTGCCTGTAACGTGATCATTATTAACTTTAACTTCAGTGTACGGTGTAGGATTGGAAAGGAGGCAGCCATGGCTTCTGAATTACAACTATGTTAGCGTTTGTCTAAAGTATAAATAAAAAGAGAGTTCAAACATCATGTAGGACATAAACTATTTTTAAATTCAGAATAAATAAAAAGAGAGTTCAAACATCATGTAGGACATAAACTATTTTTAAATTCAGATTTGTGTTTTACAGTAAACACAATCATTCTCCGTTTAAAACAACCCATACATTTCTTTTTCTAACATGATAGCTTATAGGCGGGCATTGCTATAGCTTACATGTAGTAGGGTCAACAGCTAAGGATTCAAATTCAATTACCTATACCTCTCATGGTGTGGCTCTTAGTCCATTCGTTAAACTACATAAAACTTTTCTATATGTTCTGTTACATTATCATTTGACCATCTCACAGTGTAGTGTTTAACATAGTTGGTTGTCTACCCTTGGCTTGCAACCCCGACTATACCAAGAAATTCATATTCATCTTAAGGTTGCAATAAGGTTCATTGAACCTTGTCAACCCTTACCTAACAACTATCAAGTCATGTACGTTAACATGGTGCGAATCACGTCCACCATCAAGCAGACGAGTAATATGAAACTTGCTGGCAAGAGCATCGTGTTCTTATCACCAAGACTCATTACACAAACAAAGCCAGTGTCTCTGTGCAGATTCAACCCAGCGATAGTATGCAAGACTGTGTTTGTTCAAAAAGCATCATTAATATAACTCGACTGTCACCACACAGGTCCGGGTTAGATTTTCTAAAGGCTGCAACAGGTACACTCAGTCTTGTCAGGTAAAACATTTTGGGTGAATTCATAAATCATGGGAAAGGGTTAGCCACTGTCAGTCCAAAACAACACCTTACTTCACCCTCTCCGATAATTAGTTTTATAAAATCTCAGGTCGATAACCTTAACGTTTTGGCTCTTTTGGGTATATTCAGGGGGAATGGCAACGGTTTGGCCATCCTGATTTGTACAACACCTGATACAACTCTGTAGCCTTATTCATTAGCTATAAACACATTAATCCATAATTACCTAATAATAATAATAATATTAATTTGTAAGCTGTCATCCTCCAAACACACATTCATTAAAAGCATGGTTTCAAAAAACTCTTATGCTTTTAAGTGTTTAATACCTTTTTCTCCTGTAACATTACTATTCCCTGTTTTATGAGTGAAATAATCTATCGAGGCAAAAGCGTATGTCATCACCTATTTTTCAACTTTCAAACCTAATTTTAGGGTTCTTAGTTTGCAAGATATCGATTTTTTCAATTTGAGGGTAGTTTTCACCCCCCTGATATTTTTCATCAAAAACAAAAGATCTTAGGTTCAATTATCATTTTTACCCGTTTAAGACCTTTTTCCCCACTGTAAAATCAGTACTTACTGTTTTAGGGGTGACATCATCTATCCAGGTAAAAGCCTATGTCACAACGAATTTTTTAAGCTATTACACATAATTTTACGGTTCTTAGTTTCCAAGGTATCGATTTTTCAATTTGGGGGTAGTTTTCACCCCCGTGCTATTTTTCATCAAAAACAAAAGATCTTAGGTTCAATTATCATTTTTACCCGTTTAAGACCTTTTCCCCCACTGTAAAATCACTATTTACTGTTTTAGGGGTGACATCATCTATCCAGGTAAAAGCCTATGTCACAACAAATTTTTTAAGCTATTACACATAATTTTACGGTTCTTAGTTTCCAAGGTATCGATTTTTCAATTTGGGGGTAGTTTTCACCCCCCTGCTATTTTTCATCAAAAACAAAAGATCTTAGTTTCATTTATCATTTTTAGGTGTTTAACACGTTTTTTTCCCATAACATGACTATTTACTGTTTTAGGGGTGAAATGACCAATCCAGGTAAAAGCCTATGTCATCACCTATTTTTAAAGCTATCACGCCTAATTTTAGGGTTCATAGTTTCCAAGATATTGAGTTTTCAATTTTGGGGGGGGTAGTTTCACCCCACAAAGGGGGACGTCGCCCCAAGTGCTAGGACCCCTCATACAAGTCCCTAGCATGATTGGTTCACGAGATATTAACAAAAGTGTAGTTAGGCCCTTTAGACAAAAAAATAAATGAATCATACTTTCAAAACGAGGTGTCACCCCAAGTGCTAGGTTACTGCCTATGGCAAAATCCCATCCTGGGTTCAGAAAATATTAACAAATGTGTAGTTAGGCCCTTTCGACAAAAGCCACCGGTGTGCATACATACAAAAATTGCTCTTTCACCCCAGGTAAGGGTAGTTTTTATTTTGGGGGTTGACATACCTCATTCATACAAAAGGAGTATTCACTACGAGTCCTATGACACCCCATATGTTTAAATCGCATTATTGGTTAGCGAGATACTAAAAAGCGAATGACCTATTAGTTTTTTGTCTTTTTAATAATTTTTTTAAAAAGCCTCATCTATAAAGAATCATTTAAAAATTCCGCTCTCATACAAAAGCCCTCAAGTGCGCATGCATACAAAAATAACCACTACTTAACCTCCGGGGTTTATTTTGGGGTGGATATACTCCCGTCCATAGCAAGGGGTGGTTCACCACAAGTCCTACGACACCCTATATGCTCAAATCCGACCATGCGTTCGCGAATCATCGCCAATGTTCGCCAGAAAGTAGGCTATCATTTTGTTTTGTCCTACACACTTCAAACTTGCTGTCAGCCTAGAGGGCATAGGGACCTTTCATTGACGTCAAACAAACTTTTCTCTCATCTTCACCGTTTCCAAAATAGCACCAATTTCAAAAAACAACAATTTTAAAAAATATATATACCGACACGCATTCATAGCAAAGAGGAGGTAACACCATTCCTAAATATCACATCGTTCTAGCCTTACAAGCTCATTAAATTCGCCAAAATGTCAAAAACGCACGTTTACCTCAAATTGCGTTTCCAAATTCCACCCATTTTAAAAAATTACCTCAAACATAACAGCTGCACACCACATGTGTGGATTGCTGATAGTGGCACACATGCTCACACTCGCATGAGTGTCAGATGACGGTTAACATCCTAATAAACAACCCCCATGACGTCAACACCCATTATCTTTTTATCATCATCGCACAAACAAGCCAAAAGGTCAACCTCTTCCCACGCTAACACGTGCACTGCACATGCTCGCTCCTGGACCACGTGCTCGCTCTAAGGACCCATGACGTCATCCCATGACGTCATCAGGATTACGCAATTTCTGGTCATGATGATGCAATATCCAAAGGGAAGTAAACCCTTACTACTAATATTAACGTTAATAAAGCACCATTTATCGAATGTAACGGGTTCCGCAATTGCAAGGATAAAAATCACGCACGCACGCCGCGTACATTACACTTGACTCAAGAAAGAAAACAAAATATCAACAAACACTTTGGCCACGCGCCAACGGACATTTAAACATATCGTGTCGGTACAAGAAAAACTCTAAAAAACAACAAGAAAGAAAAACATGACTATATACAAAGTTCCCCGGCCAAATCTAACTACATAATTGAAATAATCCAATTTTTTGTACATCACCGCTTCTGCATGTAGACCAAGGACATCCTCCTCAACCCATTGCCCTATGGACAATTTAGCTCTCCATAGTAGTCGTCTGTGCTGATGTCTTGAAGCTCATCCCAACTTCAAACCACGTGCTCTTCATCTTGGTCACGACTCCTTGGCAGAAAAGTTCAATATTAAATATTTGCCTATCTATAATCGCTTGCAGGCTACTCAGTTCACCCACAATTGTCCTAGTGCGATTAATAGCGAAGACTGGCCCTAATTATATCAGACACACGCACTATAAAAACATACATAAAATACACACAATTTATACAAAATATACATCTCGAGTCCGCGCCACTGGCTCGTTAACAAGTTCACAATCCTGGCTGCACTAGCAGTCGCTATCTCGTCTGGTATTTCCGTCTGTACTATGGACTTCGGCTCTAGTAAGCGCTAATTAGGGTGATACGATACTTCCCTCTTAAAGTTGAACTCGTCGTCTTGAAATGAACGTTACTGTTTACCACGCGCTAGCGTAAAATATTTAGATCACACAACAAAGTTGATTTTATAATAAAAATGTATTATCGCTTTTAAAATTTGATACTGCGATCGCCGCGACTTTAGTTTCTCAAAGCTCACAAATGAATTCGCTTCACTGATTTATAGCGTAAAAATCATATTTTACACCAAATAATGACTTAGATAAATTCGAGCGTCAAAATCACAATCCAAACTGACGTGGAGTATGCCTCTGAAGGCTCCACAAGAATAGACTTTAAAATTCACACTTCGAACTGACGTGGAGTATGCCTCTCAAGGCTCCAAAAGAATAGACTTTAAAATTCACACTTCGAACTGACGTGGAGTATGCCTCTCAAGGCTCCAAAAGAATAGACTTTAAAATTCACACTTCGAACTGACGTGGAGTATGCCTCTCAAGGCTCCAAAAGAATAGGCTTTAAAATTCACACTTCGAACTGACGTGGAGTATGCCTCTCAAGGCTCCAAAAGAATAGGCTTTGATTGGCGTCAGGCCAAGCTATTTATGAGAAACTGACAAGGGCGGTGGAGTGGGGCAAAGTCGGATAAAAACTTCCAGAGTTTTTGTCTCACAAAGATGTAGCTAGTGTCATTCTTCTCCAAATAAATCCAACGTCTCAAATTACTCGAGCGGAAATTAATCCGTTCGGCGGTTCCTTAGATACACACTTCCGCGGGCTTTTTACTACTGACGCCGTCCACCTCGTGGTCATGGCTTGGTCTCTTGCGATTGGCTGATTCAATCGTATGTTCGTTGAGAGGACCTCGTGATTCTTCCTTTATGTCTCCAATTTTGGTACAGTAGTTGCACAATTTAGCCTTGAACTCGACTAATTCTGGCCGTCCCCCAGGAATAGCTACCTGCTCAGCTTCTGTTGCAATCGTTACGAAATGCTGGCCTCCCTAATATCCAAGTCGACTTCCTTACGTGCTGCCTGGGCCATAGTAATAATAATAATAAATATGAATACTTATTTATCGAAGATCAATAAGGGTTCATTTATCCTCAGCAAGGTTTTGAAATTCGAAACAATTTATTGGTTTGGATTTCAAAAACAAAATCCACTATAGTAACAACACATCTCTTTAAATCTCACTCAGCTGCTCGAGTGTATGCCCCTCTGACTCAATTAGTGTGCTCCCTTCTCGCTGGAATGTCGTTCATATTTTCACTAGGTCTCCCCTTCTCCTCAAGTAGTTGCCACTCCCGTCGTCTCAGCTGCTCGTTGTTTACAAACAAAGTGCGTACTCAGGCGCTCCCCGTGGATTTGAGTGTTTGCTCTCAAAAATAAATTTTGCAATACAGATTCTGCACATATCATCATTCCTACTCATCAAATGGTTCCCTTCTGTAGTACGGTTTCAAATTGGCGCTATTAAAAACAGATTTTGCACCAGTGCTCACTTCTTCTAATCTGTAGGCATTGTTACCCAGATTCTTAATTACCCGGAACGGACCAATGAACCTTGGACAGAACTTGGCGAAAACTTTGTTCTTAGGGTCGGAGATCGGTGGTCTACGAACCAGCACTAATTCTTGTTCTTGTAACTCTCGGTGAAACTTCTTTCCTCGGTACCGTCTCAGCCTTCGGTCCGCTGGGTTCCTCATGTGCTCTCTCGTTCGCTGGATTCGCAAATCATGCGCTAATAATGGATCCCTTGGGCAAGGAATGATCTTATCCCAAGTTCTTTCCGGCAACCTGTTGTGGTGTACAATCAGTGGGACTTGACCCGTCGACTCGTGCTTAGTAGTGTTCATGCACATCTCAATTTCCCCTACTTTGTCTACCCATTTATTGTGTTCGTTAGGAATCATTACTCTGTAGTATTTAGCGACACAGCGAATTGTTCTTTCGCTCGGATTTCCACAAGGATGACGAATACTTGAAAATATGTGTTTTATTCCTAGGCTCTCCAAACCTTGCCTAAAAACATTGCTTGTGAAATAGGTACCGTGATCTGATAGAATGGATTCCGGCTTCCCAAGCATCGGAATGACTTTGTTCTTAATTCTACTGAGGATTTGTCTCGATGTCGTCTTCTGAATAGGACATAGCACGACCATCTTCGAAAATACGTCGACACACACCAAGAGGTGTCGGCATCCACGCTTTCCTTTTATTAAAGGACCAAAGCAATCAATCGCGAGCATCTCGCATGGTTTCTGCGGTAATAGTGGTATTGGAGGTTGTTTCAGGATAAAGTTGTTCGGCTTTGTGCGCTGACAAGCGTCACACGTTCTAATTACTTCAACAATGGTGAATCTCATCTTGGGCCAAGTAAAGGTCTCCCCTATCGTAGCTTCAGTCTTATCCGTGCCGATATGTGCTAGGCTCTCGTGAACATGCCAAATTAATCCCCTCTGTAGTGATGCTGGAACTAAGATCCGCAGTTTAGTATGATGCTCATCCACGTACTTATGTAACAAGTTATTCAAGTAGTGAAATCTCGCTTGTTTTGCACTGGCTTCCCGGTACTCTGGTGAATTTGGTTGTAACTCCTTCCTATAGAATTTTATCATCATCATCATCCATGGGTCAGCTTCTTGCTCCTTCCGAATATCCTTCAATCTTGCCAAAAACTCACGTGCCTTAGGTGTCGAGGTAATATTGTGAACTTCCGCTGTTACTTCGTTTCCGTCCTCAGGGTTTCTACTCAAGGCATCTGGTATGACGTTCAATTTCCCAGGACAATGCTCTATTGTGATGTCAAACTGCTGTATGTAGATGGACCAGCGCGTTACTCTCTCACTTGCTATTGTTGTCTTAAATAAAAATGTCAGTGCATGGTGGTCGGTTCTAACAATGATGGAATAACCATAGATCATCTTGCGCCACTGTTGGAGAGAATATAGAATTGCTAGTAGCTCAAGTTCCGTAACTGTGTAGTTTCTCTCATGTTTCCGTAATTTACGACTCGTAAATGCCAAATAGGATTTCTTCTTGGGTTCTTCAGCGTCCTCTTGGTACAGCATAGCACCAATCCCAATTAACGAAGCATCTGCTTGAATGATAAATTGTTTCTCAAAATCCGGATATCCAAGTTTCACACAGTTTTCCAATAAATCCTTCGTTGCTTTAAAAGACCTGTCGCACTCCTCATTCCACGACCATCGATTCGCTTTCTTCAACATCTCCTGCATAGGCGCTACTGTTTCTGTGTAACCAGGGCAATTTTCTTTGAAGAAACCTGTCACTCCCAAAAATGCTCTAACATGTTTGACTTTGGTAGGTGTGGGAAATTTCTTAATAGCATCAATCTTGGCTGGATTAGGCCGCACGCCCTCGACATCAATTATATGTCCCAAATATAAAATTTCGCTCTGGCAAAAATGTGACTTTTTTAAGTTGATCTTGAAGTTCATGGTTCTCAGGTTGTCCAGCAGTTTATTTAAATTTATCAAGTGTTCCTCCATTGTCTCAGAAGCGATTAATATGTCATCAACATATCTCGTGGTGAAGTTCTTGACCTCCTCAGTCAGATTTCTGTCGAGTGCTCTAATGAGTACACATCCCGCAGTTTTCACGCCAAAGGGCATTCGACACCAGATATAACTTTGATTGTCGAATAAAAATCCCGTCAACAGTTGAGATTTTTCTTCAAGTTCAAGATGGTGGAAACTATTCGTCAAATCAACACTTGAGTATATCTTCTTCCCGCGGAAGCCTTTCAAAACATCTTTGATCCTCGGTGCTTGGTCGTGCTCAACTAGCAGTTTACTATTCAAAACTCGCGCGTCTAGGCATAGCCTAATTGATCCGTTTGGCTTGGTCACAGCCAATATTGCGTTCAGATAAGGGGTTGCAGCTTTCCTTATCATGCCAGAATCTAACAAGTTAGTAATAATGTCCTTCACCTAAGAAAAATGCTTCTCTGGGATCGGGTACAATTTACTTTTAAATGGGGTCCAATCTGTCACCTGCATAGCATATTGAAAATTCAAAACTTTCCCAGGTACGGTGTCAAAAGCTTCTTTATGTAATCTTAAGATTTCTTCCAATCTTCTTCTATCAGATTCCCCTACGATGGCTTCCTTAAGTCGCTCCTGAAGTAAAATTTCGAATTTGGTTCCGCCCATTTCTTCTTCCGCCAAATGCACCCAAAGTTCCTGCGAAATATCTCGGCTGTCCATTTCTAGCACTGCTGTCTGGTTGACTTGCTCTCCCCTCAAGATCTTATCTCCGGCCTCATTAGTGCATTCCTCAACAACCCAAGTATTGGCCTCTCTCTCCAGCGGATTCTCTTCCATATTTAAACCCACATGATCCAATCCTTCTACTTGTTTGAAGCTTACAGTGTTGTTATGTAAATCAATTACAGCATGAAAATCGCAGATGAAGTTGGCTCCTAAAATTATATTGTAGTTCATCTTTGGAATAACAATGAATGTTTGTGAAAAAGTATGGTTCAATATTTCCAGATCTAGAAATGCTTGCTGTTTACAATTCATAGTTTTGTCAGGAATGACACCTCTGACTTTCATTAGCGGTACCGGCATAATAGGAACAGTCTGTTTTCTTGCTATTTCTTTTATCAAAATTTCAGTGACTAAGCTCACCTGGCTACCTGTATCAATCAAACATCTCACCCTCATACCTCCAATATGCGCGTAAATAATTGGTAACTGTCTGATAACGCTTTCACGGTTCTTCACCACTTCCTCCAGGCAGTCGTCTGGGAATGCTACCCACTCTTCTATGTTGGCCACTATCATCTCTTCTTGCTCCCTGGCGATCTCCATTTCTAGCCTATCTCCTTTCAGTTCATTTGGGTTTTTTTTTATCCCGGGCCCCATTAGATGTGTTTCGCCGGTTATCATTCTGTCGCTCCTGTTGCCTCAGTAGACTCTCTGCCCCCTCTCCTTGATGATTGTCTGGGCTCTGTCTGTTCGCCATTGCACGCCCCCACTTTTCCTTCTCCGCTTCTTCACTTAATTGATCCAGGTATTTACGGGATTCAATATATCGCTCGTCCCAGTTATTCCTATAATCTCCTCTGTTTTCTTGGCGATAGTCCCTGCCGTTACTCCATCTACCATCTCCATTTCTTTGGTAGGGTCTACCTTGTCTCTGGTTTCCCCTCCAATTCGTGTACTCCCGCTGGTACGTCCACTGATTATTTTGATGTTGGTTATTCTGATGATATCTCCCGCGGTTATTCTGATAGTTATGATTGTTGTGATGGAACTGGTTTCGGCCGTCAAAATCTTGTCTTCTTGGCGTGAACTGTGTTCCTGTGGACTGTGTCTTACTTTGGTTCCCCTGGCCGTGGTTATTTTGGAGTCCCTGAACTACCTCTGCCGTGTTTACACATTCCAAATTCCTTCTTCCTGTCTGTGGGCTCACCATACTCGTCTCATCTAAGTGTCTGAGTAATTCTTCTGCTTGGACTGCGGTCTGAATGTTTCCTGCGACTAACAATTGTTGGATATGCATTGGGAGTTGTTTCCCGATGGTTAGAACCATGTTCGGCTCGCTAGGCGGGTCATCAAAATCCCTGAATTTCACCAATTGCTGACTAAAGAATTCTGAAAAACGGGTTGGATGGGTACTATGGTATTTGCGTGTGTACAGGTCCATTCTTAACCCCTGCTGTAACGAAGGACTCCAAAACTTCTTCAAAAACGCCTCGCGGAATTGATCCATGTCTGTAAATGTGTACTTGAAACTTAAAAACCAGGTCAGGCTAGGTCCTTCTAAAAATTTCTCCACCAGTCTTAATTGTTTCTCAGGGCCGATGTGTTGGTCATTAAAGTAATCCGTTAATTGCCGCAGAAATGCTTTGGGAGTGGTTCCTGAATTTTCTTTGAACTTATCGGGCTTAAAATCATTACCCCGAATGACTTGGATGACTTGGGCTGGTGCCAAGTTCGGTTGCGGAGTTGAAGTCTCCCCCCTGTACTGCTGGAATGCATTAGTCGTTAGTCTGGGACTTTGACCCCGACTCGTGTCCTCAGCCAACTTCGAACCTGCCGGACTTCCAATACTTGTTTGCTTTTCCGGAATATTTTCATTTGAAAATAATGTCGCATTCTCTAACGATCTAATCTCGTTTTTTATGATTAATTCTGATTGTTCCTGCAATTTCGACTTCATATTTTCCTCCTGTGCCTGCATTCGCTTTAAAACTGCCAGCCTGTCTTCCTTATTCGCCTGAGCCTGCTGGTCCCAATCTCGCCGGATCCTACTTTTTAAGCTATTTATTTTCTCCTCGTTCCTTTCTTGATTTTTCTCTAGCTCTTCACGTATCCGTTCCTGCGTTTTCACTAGTTGTTCCCCCACCTCTTCTCTTATAACCTCTTGTGTGTTTATTAGCTGGCCTTCCATCTCTTTCCTTATGATCTCTTGTGTTCTGCCTAATTGCTCCTCTAAATTTTCCCGCAAGTGTATCCGCTCAGTTTCAGCCTTAACTTCGACTTTATCTATCTCCTTTATTAATTCCAGCACGTTGTTATCTACCGAATTAATTTGCTGTTGTAGTTTCTCTTGGGTCTTCTTCACTCCCGCGGTGTTACTGACACATGCTGCCTCTATCTGCTTGAGTTTATCTGCCACCATCTCGTCAAATTGTATTAATTTGTTATCAAATTTTGCCTCCAATTTCTTCATTTCGCCTAACTGTCTGATGTTGTTTTCCGCAACCTCGCCTGCCAGTTTCTCTACTTTTTGAACGCTCTGGTTAATATCATTTGTGATTTTTCCTAACTGTTCGGTTTGTGTTACCGCCTGTTGTGACAATTTGTGGTTTAGCTCATTGAGTTGTTTGTCAGTGTCTAATTTCTGGACTTCTAACTGGACCGAAATGTTACCGCTCATATCAAGTAATTGTTTTTCACTATCTATCTTCTGCGCTTGTAACTGTACCGAAATATTATCGCTCATATCAAGTAATTGTTTTTCTAATTGTTTATTATTGTCTTCGCTTATTTCCTCCTTCATGTTCTTTAATTGTTCTTCCGTCTTTACGGACATCTGCACTAATTGTTCTTCCGTTTTCGCGGACATTTGGATCGACATCTGTTCTAACAATGCCTTTATCTCATCAACAAGCGCCATATCACACACAAAAATATATTCAGAGAAAAACAGGGTTATGGGCTAAGGTTTCAGCCCTATACGCACATACATGTCACACATTTAAATATTACTGGCTCTAATTTAATGAAAATTTCAGTAACAAAATTTACTGAATACAATGACACTTATTCCCAAACAATAAAATACCCCCTAGTGATCTGCTTTTAAATTCCTAACCAACAGAATTTACGAAACACCAATTAACCGAAGTCAATTAAATGTCAAATATAAGGCAACATCTTCCTGCTTGACTGAGTTCATTAATAATGCAAATTTCTAATTTTAATGTGGGCGCCAGAACAAGTTTATAACAAATACAAAATCAAATTCTAACCTTGTTCAATATTTCTAACCTTAGGAACTCAGTGATTTTACTAATGCACATGGCGGTACAACATCGCCTCCATTTACTGAATTTACATGTCCGCTTGACCTGGCATCATTTCTCAACGAAATAAATATGAGATCAGCGAAGCAACAACAACAACAATCCCCACTTGGGCAGCCATTTTTGTTTTATGAACCCTTGCAAAGAAGCATATGAGACTCAGATTTGGGGCGTAACGGGTCATATTCGTAAGTTGCTGTCATGGCGCTTCATTAACTTGCAGGGTAACATATAACAAAATAACATGCAGGAAAGAGTGAAGCCAGGGTTAAAAACAACTGAATTTAATAACAAATCACCATATTTACACGTAAACAATTAACAACAAAATCTCCCAACTGACTCCCATTTTAATAAAAATGCCAAAACTAGGCGATATCTCTGGAGAGATTAATTACCTGGACCAAGTGTCCTTAAATAAAAAGATACAAAAGTGACCATATAAATGACCATATAAGTGGCCATATAAGTGCGTACGCCGTTCTACATGCATCACGATGTGTACTTTGAATGCGTGATTCGTTATCATCCGGGATGACCCTTCAAACACCGAATCCGCATTTCCTAGAGCTAGACCGACACGGGGGAACACAACTACACTACTTAAATTAAACCGACACTTCCTAAATCTACTATAAACAAACACAAAATTTCCGTGTGAAATTGGACATAGATTGCCGTAGCAACATTTACTGCCTAAAAACTTAGGACTTCTCACACAAATCAACACAAGTACATTAACACGTGACCAATAGAAAAATACTCAAATGACCGCTGTCAAAATTTACAAATACTC
Organism: Meconema thalassinum; assembly: GCA_946902985.2. Lineage (NCBI taxonomy): Eukaryota > Metazoa > Arthropoda > Insecta > Orthoptera > Tettigoniidae > Meconema > Meconema thalassinum. The sequence goes on from OX336396.1 coordinate 250,653,175, forward strand.
TACCATTACACCACACGGGTGCGTCACACAAATAATTACATGAATCGAGTCATCAACAAAGCAATAGGCAAACAGCCAACATTTACGTTAATCACGATATTTTACCCATACAAGGTACAACAATCCGTTACACACATGGCGAACTCCCCCAATTAATTATGGCTTAAAAATTAACCATCACAATGAACAGGTTTGCTATATGAAAGCTTACAGGGTTCAGTCGGACACAAGGACTGCCTATCAAAATAAGTCACAGGCAAAACGGGCGGTTTGTGGGACACTGCATGTCTGTCAACCCACGTGTCAGAAAATACGTCGACCTCCCAGAACATGGGGTCGAACCTCGAAGAAATGTGCCCCAAAGCACAATAATACATGTGTGTGTCAGAATAACCATATGGACAAGAATCAGCAGTCTCCCAAGAGCACTCTGTCTTTCCATCTCAAAAAAAAAATATAATAGCAGCAAAAATATATAAGGGCGGTAGGACAACTACCCCCTCCTCACGTAGAATACACACACACTAGACACATCAATACACACTGAATCACACGTATGGGTTTTGACAGACCCTGAAATAAAAGACACAAATAATATCCACATGCTGGCGCCATCGTTCTATGCCGTGACTAGTCACCTGAAAAGGACTCAAGAAAATCTATCAAAATTAGAACGAAGGTGTTCTACAATTACTTTTAAGTTGGTGCACTCGGCTACCCTAACATGAATAATAACCTGTTCAGCAAAAAGTTTTACACTCATTTCCTCCCATTCCTATTTCAAATATTAACGTTAATAAAGCACCATTTATCGAATGTAACGGGTTCCGCAATTGCAAGGATAAAAATCACGCACGCACGCCGCGTACATTACACTTGACTCAAGAAAGAAAACAAAATATCAACAAACACTTTGGCCACGCGCCAACGGACATTTAAACATATCGTGTCGGTACAAGAAAAACTCTAAAAAACAACAAGAAAGAAAAACATGACTATATACAAAGTTCCCCGGCCAAATCTAACTACATAATTGAAATAATCCAATTTTTTGTACATCACCGCTTCTGCATGTAGACCAAGGACATCCTCCTCAACCCATTGCCCTATGGACAATTTAGCTCTCCATAGTAGTCGTCTGTGCTGATGTCTTGAAGCTCATCCCAACTTCAAACCACGTGCTCTTCATCTTGGTCACGACTCCTTGGCAGAAAAGTTCAATATTAAATATTTGCCTATCTATAATCGCTTGCAGGCTACTCAGTTCACCCACAATTGTCCTAGTGCGATTAATAGCGAAGACTGGCCCTAATTATATCAGACACACGCACTATAAAAACATACATAAAATACACACAATTTATACAAAATATACATCTCGAGTCCGCGCCACTGGCTCGTTAACAAGTTCACAATCCTGGCTGCACTAGCAGTCGCTATCTCGTCTGGTATTTCCGTCTGTACTATGGACTTCGGCTCTAGTAAGCGCTAATTAGGGTGATACGATACTTCCCTCTTAAAGTTGAACTCGTCGTCTTGAAATGAACGTTACTGTTTACCACGCGCTAGCGTAAAATATTTAGATCACACAACAAAGTTGATTTTATAATAAAAATGTATTATCGCTTTTAAAATTTGATACTGCGATCGCCGCGACTTTAGTTTCTCAAAGCTCACAAATGAATTCGCTTCACTGATTTATAGCGTAAAAATCATATTTTACACCAAATAATGACTTAGATAAATTCGAGCGTCAAAATCACAATCCAAACTGACGTGGAGTATGCCTCTGAAGGCTCCACAAGAATAGACTTTAAAATTCACACTTCGAACTGACGTGGAGTATGCCTCTCAAGGCTCCAAAAGAATAGACTTTAAAATTCACACTTCGAACTGACGTGGAGTATGCCTCTCAAGGCTCCAAAAGAATAGACTTTAAAATTCACACTTCGAACTGACGTGGAGTATGCCTCTCAAGGCTCCAAAAGAATAGGCTTTAAAATTCACACTTCGAACTGACGTGGAGTATGCCTCTCAAGGCTCCAAAAGAATAGGCTTTGATTGGCGTCAGGCCAAGCTATTTATGAGAAACTGACAAGGGCGGTGGAGTGGGGCAAAGTCGGATAAAAACTTCCAGAGTTTTTGTCTCACAAAGATGTAGCTAGTGTCATTCTTCTCCAAATAAATCCAACGTCTCAAATTACTCGAGCGGAAATTAATCCGTTCGGCGGTTCCTTAGATACACACTTCCGCGGGCTTTTTACTACTGACGCCGTCCACCTCGTGGTCATGGCTTGGTCTCTTGCGATTGGCTGATTCAATCGTATGTTCGTTGAGAGGACCTCGTGATTCTTCCTTTATGTCTCCAATTTTGGTACAGTAGTTGCACAATTTAGCCTTGAACTCGACTAATTCTGGCCGTCCCCCAGGAATAGCTACCTGCTCAGCTTCTGTTGCAATCGTTACGAAATGCTGGCCTCCCTAATATCCAAGTCGACTTCCTTACGTGCTGCCTGGGCCATAGTAATAATAATAATAAAAAATATGAATACTTATTTATCGAAGATCAATAAGGGTTCACTATTAAAGTTAGAAACATGAAATTTTGGGAATATGTTCGTTGTAAGTCGAAAACGCCCACTAAGGAAGGGTTTTTGGATATTCAGTTTCTAAAGGGGTGTCAAGGGGGTACACCTGCATTTGATTGAATAACAATATCTCCGGATTGCTTTCATTGGGGGATTTGATACTCGGCATATAAACTCATCATTAAAAATAAGAAGATACGTGTCTGAGGGTTTTTCGATGTGGTGTATATTATGAGGTGAAAGGGGTGAAAAGTGGGGGTTGAAGGTTTCCTAACCGAGCGTGTATCTCTTAAACGACATAGGCGAGGAGTTTGGAACTCAGCGGAAAAAAATCAGCATAAAAAATAACAAAATAGGTGCTTGACCGTTTTTTCATAAATCCAATATAAGGGGCCCATGGGGAGGGGTGAAAATATGGGGGGGAACGTAATATGTCTGAGTGTAAAATTATACATGGCCTATGTTGTTGACAATAACACATTACATCTTTTTTGTCTCTTGCTATTTCATCATACGACGAATTCTTAGGGAGTTATTAATGATTTTGTACTTTTTGGCCGGAATTTTCTAAGTCCCAGGAATGACATAAAAATTGATTCGAATGAAATTTCAAAAAATAGTTTTTTTTAATACTTTTATTATATTTTTCACGTCTTTTAGGGTCCGAAACCAACATGATATTTTGATGTTTTTTTTTCGTCCCATGAATTTTTGGTTTCAGGTGATAGAATTATTTTCCACTAGGACCGATGCTTATCTACTATATAAAGCTCAAATACCACTCACTCAATGACTGATTCATTCATCACGAAATCTCTGAAACCACCCAACGGATTGGAATGAAATTTGGTATGCAGCTTCCTCAAGGGCCGCAAACGCTCAGTAAGAAAGGATTTTTGGATATCCAGGTTCTAAAGGGGTGTTAAGGGGGTAGACCTGCATTTCATTGAATAGCAATATCTCCCGATTGGTTTCATTGGGGGATGTGATACTCGGCATATAAACTCATCATTAAAACTAAGAAGACACGTATCTGAGGGTTTTTCGATGTGGTGTATATTATGAGGTGAAAGGGGTGAAAAGTGGGGGTTGAAGGATTTCCAACGGAGCGTGTATCTCTTAAACGACACAGGCCAGGAGTTTGGATCTCAGCCGAAAAAAATCAGCATAAAAAATAACTAAAAAGGTGTTTGACCGTTTTTTCATAAATCCAATTTAACGGGCCCATGGGGAGGGGTGAAATTATGGGGGGGTGGAAACGTAATATGTCTGAGTGTAAAATTATACATGGCCTATGTTGTAGACAATAACACATTACATCTTTTTTGTCTCTTGTTATTTCATCATACGACGAATACTTACGGAGTTATTAATGATTTTGTACTTTTTGGCCGGAATTTTCTAAGTCCCAGGAATGACATAAAAATTGATTCGAATGAAATTTCAAAAAATAGTTTTTTAAAATACTTTTATTATATTTTTCACGTCTTTTAGGGTCCGAAACCAACATGATATTTTGATGTTTTTTTTCGTCCCATGCATTTTTGGTTTCAGGTGATAGAATTATTTTCTACTAGGACCCTTGCTTATCTATCTATTTAACTAATGTTATAACGGGATTCCAAATGTTATTGCGGGCGAAGCCGCGGGTAACAGCTAGTATAAAGTATAAATGCACTGACATAGTCTACCCTCACATAAAAAGCCAAACATACACGACTTGAATATTTACACTTATTGACCGCCGGTCAGTCGGTCTTAAGTCATACAAAACAAAACAGAGCAACCACATGACAACAAGGACATCGGTGCGCCGTCTGCGACCTTTAAATTGACACTTTACAATGCTTGGCAGCAATCCAAGCAACAGCAACAACAAAAGTAACATGCCTCAGCGGGCTGAATACAAAAATTACGAGTAACACTTCGATTAATACGGTCTGAAATATTTAGATGAGGGCTTGGGCAGCTCCCCAATTAATTCAAAATCAAGCTATAATTTACCAGACAAGGTATCTACTCATTAGTGAAAGGAATGCATAGCGCGCACGCTACAGCTTATCAATATTCAAGAATCTGAGTACATAGGTCTATCAAGCTCCAACGTGCCATAGTGTGTGTCACCAGAATCTCCAAGCCTCAGCCTGAATTCTGAATAGCCTCCTTGCTCTGAAATCGCGTAACAAAATACATCATAAAAACATCATATTCTTGACAAACCCGCCTTGTGTATCAAGATTCACATATCAGCAATACGCCCCTCAGGTACGTATACTGAAGCATTAGTAGCAACGGAAAATGGATCACCATGTCCAAATCCTGCTCACTATTCGAAGAAATTGTCACACATAGCACACAAGACTCAATGCTTGACGAACTGACCTCCAATTGTACTCCAGATCCGGAATATAAAAATTAAAACAACAATATCTAAGATATGGCTACAGAAAGGCGGACGGCCTTCTGTGACAACAAAATGTTGCACAAAGCAGAACAATACTAGCATTTGCCTGGGCAATTATAAACCAAAAGACGGGAAATTCCCCCCATTGTCTAACATAAAATTTAAATTCAGACCCATTTATCACCCTTATCTAAGTTTTCAGCCGTAAATAATCTCGATAGCACCTCGCGTTCACGTGCGCTAGCAACATGAAAGCAAACACTCTATAAACAAAGCAACGGGTTAAACCCAAGAAAAACACTCAAGAAAAAATCTAATATTTACAACAAAGTCACGTGATGTTATTTAAATCATTATGTCAGCGAAACCAATTTACATTTACGCACAGCAAAGCAAAATTATTTACAACACACAATTCCCCAACTAATTATTCATGATTCCTTCCCGTCAAAATTAAATAAATTTAATTTTTACTCTTCACTTTCTGGACTGCCCGGTGCTGAGATAGCACCATGTATCTTCCTTCTGCATAATCTAGCCCATAATGCTAGACATTATATCGTGGGACACGACACGGTCCATTTCTGTCTTCATGGCGACGATCATCTTGCAGTAGGAGTAAAGTTATTAATATTATTATTATGTTCAGGCTCCTATCTAGACTGCATAATGAACTACTCAGTTCGCCCAGAAGTTTAATTGCAGTGGCGTTGACTTTCCCTACAGTATGTGGACAGTGTTCCACCTAATACACAAACATTTATATTATAAGTTGCCCGTCACGCAACACAATAAAATTTTCAGAGTCCTACGTGCTGCCATTTGCACCCGCAAAAGTTAGTCTTTCAAAGTGCCTCGTCCACAGACAGAGTGACACCCTACTTGCTCAAAAATAGATAAAATTGTGTCCGCGTCTATTCACAGACCGCAGTATTTATGTGTTTCATTCAAATTTCACGTGGAAGGGGTAATTCGCTCCACAAAAATTGTAATAATATTCGCACAAACTTCAGACACATCTCATTCGATTTGTAAAAATCAGCACAAACAATTTACACTCGCGTGCAGAAAATCGCATGATGGGAACACCTATTTATCAGAATTCGCGCGCAAAAATCAACGCGGTCAAAGTTGGCGTCTTGCTCTCATTGGCTATTATTCAAATAATACGGTGACTCTGGGGTGATGACCTTTCTCCCACTCTCTCGTCTGGTCACAATCTCCTTCTCCAGTTGGCCTATGTGGTTATGTGAATAACAGCCCAAATTCATCAACATAAACGGGAGGACAGCATCAGGCTTAAGGCCTGGACAAAATAACTTCCTTGTGAGAAGATTAGACTGAAAGGATTGGGCTAAGGAAATGCGGCCTGGTTCTTTCAATACTAGACTGAACATTGAGAGTAAATACAATATTTTTATTTTTATGGTGAAACTTGCAAACACATTAATAAATAAGCCTTAATTAAAAAATTAGTTATGCTGGCCCGCCTGGGGCAATTTCAAATGTTCATTAATTTTAATTAGGTTGGCACAGCCATGTGCTATTAGACAAAAGTTCATTCTGCTTGATGCACACACAAATTTAATATTCTTGCACTTGCTAGCAAACACTTAAAACGAAGATTATTAAAATAATAATAATAAAAAAGGCACAAACTTATCTTTAGTGGCGATGACTAGAAAGCATGCTGACGGAGACTGCCGTGGCCAACACTTGATTTTTTGGCAGTAGAATTGGAGATGTCCAGCATCAGGAAAATAACTTCGCCAGGGCGATCTTCTTCTTCTTCTTCACCAGCGCTGTACATTGTTTAACATCGTTAGGGTTGATGTCATTTCTTGAATGCCAAATAACAGGGCATTTTAGAACTGCGATTTGATGCAACTTCTTGCGGTTTGGAGTAAAATGTAGAATGCACTTTCTCAGTGCTGAAGCTCTCTGCTGTTGCGTTGCCTGGTAGTTTCAATTATAAATGCAGATTAGGCCTGTAGTTTAGAAGGCCCCGGAGAAGGGCGGAAGGCACGAATGCCTCTCGCAAGTTGAAGAAGACCGTAGAAGGTTTGAAGAAGAAATGCTGATGGAGAGCAAAACGCCGCCACTTAAATAATAACATCATAGAAACGTCTAGAAGCCTAGGCTGGCGGGCGATGATTGGCCAGGGCAAGCTGTGACGTCAGTCATACAGGAAGGCAGCAAGCAAGTCGACACCCATTTCAGTATGCGAGCGTATGCTGGAGGCGCATGACCTTAAACATGCTGAGGTAAGAGTCTTAGATATATATATAGAGAGAGTAAACACTAGTAATAAACAATATAATGTTAACAGAAATGAATAAGTACATATTGCTCGTTCGGTGGTCTCAAAGCATTTAACCGACAAATGCGGCACGAAAGAAAAACGCACTATAAACATCACGAAAGTGATCATGCTCCGAGACCCCCGAAAGAAAACAATCAAAGTATCAGTTACAAAAACGTGAACAACAATGAAAGAAGAGGACACTAAGCCTCAACAGGCAAGATAGCAACCATAGAAATTGGTCTAGTATAGACACCCTTACTAGTGAGAACATCTACAACTCTCACATGCTTATCACGACCCAAATGGCAGTGAGTTACCCTACCAATATTCCATACGAGAGGGGGACTTGGATCTCGCAAAAGAACCATATCTCCCACTCGCACATCAGGCTGGGAAAGCCGCCACTTCTCTCTTCTGTTAAGTGAGCCAAGATACTCCAGCTTCCAACAGCGCCAAAAGGAGTTTCGCAAAGAGTCTAACTTTCTCCAGAAAATAGGCAACCTGAGATCACAGCGTCGACTCAGCAAAGGAGGCGTAGAAGCTAAAGAACAGCCTATTAAAAAATGGCCAGGTGTTAACGGAAGAAGATCTTTAGGATCGTTAGACAAAGGCGTGAGCGGCCTAGAATTTACGATACCCTCAACCTGAATAATTAAGGAATTAAATTCCTCATAGGAAAGGATGGCTGAACCAAGGGTTTTCTTCAGCTGTCTCTTCGTGAGCTTTATGCAAGATTCCCAACGACCACCATGATGGGGGGCGTAAGGGGGAGTGAAATGCCATTTGAATCCCTTAGCATGAGAAAAATTAGAAAACTGTTCCTTAGCAGAAGGAGAGGTAAGTGCAGTTTTCCAAAGATCAAAAGTACTAACAAAAATTTTTGCGTTATCTGAGAAAACCTCAGAAGGAACACCCCTTCTAGAGGCAAATCTAGAAAAGGCTGCTATAAAATAAGGAGTAGAAGCACTTGTAACCAACTCAAGGTGAATGGCTCCTGTTACCATGCACACAAATAAAGAAATATAAAGTTAACCTAACAACTTTCGCTTAGATAAAGGGGAATTAACTTGATAGACATAAGGGCCGGCATAATCGATACCCGTCAGGGCGAAAGGCTTACTAGGTTCGGAACGAAAATATGGCAAGTTTCCCATAATTTGCGTGATTGGCGGGGGCTTGGATTTGAAACAAGGTATACATTTCCGAATAACAGAAGAGACTTCATGAACACCGTTAATGAGCCAATATTGCTCGCGAATTAAACAAAGCAAAGTGCAGGTGCCAGCGTGCAAATTCTGATAATGAAATTTCTTTACGATGAGAGTAGTAATAGGATGTCTAGAAGGGAGAATAATGGGATGTTTTTTCTCATCTGAGTAACTAGAATTTTCTAGCCTGCCCCCCACTCTTATTAATCCATCTTGGTCCAAAAAGGGGGTGAGAGGTAACAGCCTACTAGACTTTGGTAAAGCTTTTTTTGCTTAAAAGCGTCTGATACTCAAGAAAGAATACTTCTTGTTGCATAAGAAACAAGATTCTACGAGTAGCAAATTCCAATTCCATTTTAGTGAGAAAGGGTTGCGGCTTCACAGGCTCATCAAGAACAAGAAATTTCCATCGAAATAAATATGCTACCACACGAATTAATTTATTAAATGAAGAGTAACGCTGAAAAAGACTAGTAGCAATAGAAGTTAGAAAAAGGGAAGCGGTAACAATGCGAGCATCAGGAACATCTTCTGCGAGCGGATTAGATGAACGAGGCCAACAAGAAAAATCCTGACTGAGCCACGCCGGACCATTCCAGTATAGTTTAAGAGAAATTAATTTCTTGGGCAAACAGCCACGTGAAATTATATCAGCGGGGTTTTCTTTCCCCGGAACATGATTCCATTGGTCAAAATGAGACAACTCTTGTATTTTAGAAACGCGATTAGCCACAAAAGTGGTCCAATGCGAAGAAGGTTTTGAAAGCCACGCTAACACGATGGAAGAATCACTCCAAAACCATGTGGTCGAAAATTTCAAATTTAAACTGATTTTTAATTTACTGGCTAATTCCACAGCCATTACAGCAGAACATAATTCCAATCTAGGCAAAGATATGGATTTGAGTGGGGCTACCTTTGATTTTGCACAAATTAAATTGGAAAATCCGGGTAAAGTATTGGAAGGGCGGCCTACTAAGTAGGCGCAGCAACCGTATGCCTTTTCAGAACTATCTGCAAATACGTGCAAATCGAAATACTGACATGAAATGTCGGAAATTAAAGTGCGAGGAATAGAAATTTGAGAAAGATCTAACAAACTCTTGCGGTATTTCAACCACTCATCCAAAAGGGGGGAGGGTACCTTTTCATCCCAACCAATTTTCAATAACCAAAGTTTTTGCAAGAAAATTTTTGCAGTAATAACCACCGGAGCAATGTACTGCAATGGATCGAAAACTCTTGTTATTTCCGATAATAATTGCCTTTTCGTTCGAGGGTGAAACTCAGATAAGTGTACCTGATAGGAAAAGGTATCTGAAGAAGGAGACCAAAAAACACCCAAGGTTTTAATAGCTGATTCCTCAGTAGGAAGCGCAACACATTTGTCAACAGGAGTTACTTGTGAAAAGTTAGATAAAAATTCGGTTGAGTTCGAGTTCCATTTATGAAGGGTAAACCCAGCACCGGAAAGAAGAGAGTTTAAATCTTCACAAACAAGAAGTGCGTCAGAGATACTAGGAAAGGAATACAGAAAATCATCTACATAAAATGCAGTTTTCAAAACTTCAGAAGCTAGAGGATGAAAAAGATGACCATCTTGTTCGGCCAACATGTGAAGAGATCGTATTGCGAGAAAAGCAGACGGCTTAAGACCGTATGTCACTGTTCTTAAACGAAATATTTTTATAGGTTTTGCATTGTCGTCTCGCCACAAAATTCTTTGCAAATCACGTTGTTCTGAATTTACTAGAATTTGCCTATACATTTGCTTGATGTCAGCAAGAACAGCAATGGGGAATAGACGAAAGTTAAGTAAAACTGAAGTAAGATCTGTCTGAATAGCGGGTCCAGAATGCGGAGTGTCATTGAGAGAAACACCATTAGCATCTGGAGATGACCCATTAAAAACCACTCTTATCTGTTCTCGGGTGGAAGAATTTTTCCAAACCGGATGATGATTAAGATATACTATTTCTTTAGGAGAATTACTAATTTCTTCAGATTTTGGAACTACCTCCATGTGATTCGCTGATTCGTATTCTTCCATGAAGGAAGTATACTGAGTTTTTAAGAGAGCATCTTTTTTAAAGCGATTTTCAATTGCGAATAAAGCTTTGAGAGCTCTGGAATGTGATTCTGTAATAACAGGGGGGTTAAAAATGCGAGGAAGAGTAACCACGAATCTGCCTTCAGTAGTGCGAACAGTGGTTTCTACGTAGTGTGTTTCACAGATCTCATTATTGCGAGAATGAGGTGAGGTGACTTGAATATCCTCAATGTCCCAGAACTTAATTAATTCTTGATTTAAATCAGCACCAACAAAATAACAATGAGATTTTTGTTGAACCGGGTTGCGGTATATTTGCCCAGTGGCAATCCAACCAAAATCAGTTCTACGAAAGAAAACATCACGGGCAACTTTAACCTTTTCCGGATGTAAACATTGCCAAAAAATGCTGGCACTTAAAAGAATTTCTACAGATGAAGCTCTGTTGAAATTCGGATCTGCAAGTTGCAAATGATGCGGAATATTCCAACCCTGGACTTGAAAAGAAGTAATGGGGGTGTCATTACCTATGGAATTTATAATTAAAAAATCTAAATTTAAATGAATGCCAAGATTATTGGAATCTTTTACATCCACTTTAGCATAACTCAGAGATTGCGATCTGGAACCATTAATTCCTGTAACTTCTATAGAAGTAGGGCATATTTGTAGACCTAACTTGCGAACTAGCGATTCACTTATAAAATTGTTAGTTGCAGCATTATCTAACAATCCCCTTACAGAAACCCATTTTCCGTGAACATTCTTCACTAGAATTTGGACAGTGGACAATAAAACTTGAGTTTTACTGAACGAAACAGAGCTTTGCGTAAAAGACTGAGAGTTATTAGGCAAAGTCTCAGAATTAGAGTTAGCGGATGAACTATTGGTTACTGATGACCGCAATCTTTCATGCCTATGCGGGAGAGTATGATGCTTGGCTTTACAGTGAAAACATAACCGTTCAGAACGACAATTGCTTATCATATGTGTCGCTGATAGACAATTAAAGCAGTGCTTGTGGGTGGTAATTAATTTGCGTCTTTCATCCACAGATAAAGATTTGAATTGAGCGCATTGGTACAAGTTATGTGGTTGTTGACACAAAACACAAGTTTGTACTTGATTGGAAGACCGAATATTGGTAGAAAAGGCATGTGACCTTAGTACTCTCTGAGTGGGGCTGATGACCTTACTATTAGAAGGAGGTTTGAAGGTGGAGCTACTCTTTTGGCTGGCTACAGCAGAGAGAATTTGGCATTTCGCCTTTAAGAATTTAATAATAGCTTCATAGGTACACAATGAATGTTGCGACAGATCTGCTTCCCAATCTTTTAAAGTTTTAGTGTCTAATTTAACAGAAATAAGATGAATCAAAAATAGATCCCAATGGTCAACTGGTTGGTCCAAATTTGCAAGCGCACGAATATGAAGTTCTGCAGCATCGATCAGATTACGAAGCGAGGCAAGATTATCAGCTTGAACAATAGGTAAATTGAATAAACTCTGTATGTGACGTTGAGTTTTTAAACGAGTGTTCCCAAACCGATCTCTGAGAAGTGCCAAAGCTACTTCATAATTTTCATTTGTCAACGTAAGCTCTTGGATGAGTTTAAGTGCGTTGCCTTGCAAGGACAAACGCAAATAATGAAACTTCTGTATTGAAGGAGGAGAATCGTTTTCGTGAATCAATGAATTGAATAATTCAAAAAATGGTTCCCATGTAGCTTCATCTCCGGTAAATTTAGGCAATTCTATTTTCGGTAATATAACACGGGAAGGAAAAGAAGAAGATTCTGAAGGAGTTTTCTCCTGCTTTTCCTGCAATGTTAAACTTCCTAAAAGCTGCTTTGCGTCTGCAAACCCCTTATAATATAAATTTTCAACCTCACAGCGGTCACTTTGCTGGTCGGGATCCTTGGTCTCAATATTACTTTGGATCTCATCATATTTCTCAAAGGCCTGTTCATAACCTTTCAGTCTTTGAGAAATTATGTCACTATTACGTTCTTTTTCCGGGAGCTCATCTAGAAAAGTGCGAAAACGCGTTAACTTGCCTTTGACAGAAGCTCTAGCATTAATGAGTTTCTCGTCAATCGGCATTATGAAAGTTTGTTGTGTACTCACGACTATACTGCGAGCTGGTACACCTTGCTTCGGAAGAAGTTGACAGTCTGCCAGAAAAGAGAGTGCGGCTTCCCCTGCGGTGAAATACGGGCCTGCTGTTTGTCTCCCTTCTCAGTGCCAACCATATACACTCGAGCTGAAACTTTCGAAGTAGATTAGAAAACACAATTTTTAAAATATTAACACACTCAATGTTCAGTATGGCATTTAAATTTTGAATTAGTTCCAACATTAAGTAATTTGAAGATTTGGTTAAACAGAATGTTTACAAGCATCCCGGTTATAGGCACCAAAATGGTTATGTGAAGAACAGCCCAAATTCATCAACATAAACGGGAGGACAGCATCAGGCTAAAGGCCTGGACAAAATAACTTCCTTAAGAGAAGATTAGACTGAAAGGATTGGGCTAAGGAAATGCGGCCTGGTTCTTTCAATACTAGACTGAACATTGAGAGTAAATACAATATTTTTATTTTTATGGTGAAACTTGCAAACACATTAATAAATAAGCCTTAATTAAAAAATTAGTTATGCTGGCCCGCCTGGGGCAATTTCAAATGTTCATTAATTTTAATTAGGTTGGCACAGCCATGTGCTATTAGACAAAAGTTCATTCTGCTTGATGCACACACAAATTTAATATTCTTGCACTTGCTAGCAAACACTTAAAACGAAGATTATTAAAATAATAATAATGAAAAAGGCACAAACTTATCTTTAGTGGCGATGACTAGAAAGCATGCTGACGGAGACTGCCGTGGCCAACACTTGATTTTTGGCAGTAGAATTGGAGATGTCCAGCATCAGGAAAATAACTTCGCCAGGGCGATCTTCTTCTTCTTCTTCACCAGCGCTGTACATTGTTTAACATCGTTAGGGTTGATGTTATTTCTTGAATGCCAAATAACAGGGCATTTTAGAACTGCGATTTGATGCAACTTCTTGCGGTTTGGAGTAAAATGTAGAATGCACTTTCTCAGTGCTGAAGCTCTCTGCTGTTGCGTTGCCTGGTAGTTTCAATTATAAATGCAGATTAGGCCTGTAGTTTAGAAGGCCCCGGAGAAGGGCGGAAGGCACGAATGCCTCTCGCAAGTTGAAGAAGACCGTAGAAGGTATGAAGAAGGAATGCTGATGGAGAGCAAAACGCCGCCACTTAAATAATAACATCATAGAAACGTCTAGAAGCCTAGGCTGGCGGGCGATGATTGGCCAGGGCAAGCTGTGACGTCAGTCATACAGGAAGGCAGCAAGCAAGTCGACACCCATTTCAGTATGCGAGCGTATGCTGGAGGCGCATGACCTTAAACATGCTGAGGTAAGAGTCTTAGATATATATAGAGAGAGAGTAAACACTAGTAATAAACAATATAATGTTAACAGAAATGAATAAGTACATATTGCTCGTTCGGTGGTCTCAAAGCATTTAACCGACAAATGCGGCACGAAAGAAAAACGCACTATAAACATCACGAAAGTGATCACTATGAGCTTCCTTCTCTCGTTTTTAAGACCAGGAAAAATTTACACTTCTCGTTTGAACAGGACAACGGATATTTCGCCTGCACCTGCCTTTCTCTTATTCTAAGAATCGGCTATAATTAACTTGGCGTTGCTTCGCTGGCGACATCGACAGCACTACATTTTTCACTCAGACAGACTGATATTTCCAACCACGACCAAACTTTTCTCAACTGAGCTGTATTGTAGCTGAAGAAATAAAAATTATTTGAGGACTTAAATGTAGGCATGCATTTAAGGGCTCAATATTGTAAATATTTTTCACCTGTATTCTCAAACATAGATGTTATAGTCTAAGTGTAATGGATCTGATGATGATCGCTTGGCGATCGAAACTGGTCATACTAGTGTATTTATTAATCTCATGAAATTTATTTCAGGATTAGGGCATAACCTAGCTCTTTTTGGGTACATTCGTGTTGACCGACTGAAAAGCACAAAACTTTTGTTTACTTAGGCAACACTGAAAAAATGGCTTCAAACTCCACAAAGAGAATATCGTGTACGAGGATCTCCCACTTTTGGTGAAACTTCGCAAACCTATTGGCCATACCACAATGATGGGCCCCAATTTAGGCCACTACTAGGACTGAGGGAATTTTAAAGCTCTTTGATTAGTTCCCCTGGCTCGGGTACTGGGTGTTTGTAACGTCTTCATAAATAAAATTAAGAAAATCAAAGTAAAACGAAACAAGTTAACAAACATTACTAGAGAGGGAAATATTGTTCATGTCTGAATGATGACTCGAGACTTGGATAAACGCGCTGTGTTCTCGTTTCCTCGCCTAGAGAGGGTGACATCGTTTTGTTACCTGGGCAGCATTATTAGTATAATTGGAGGGGCAGCGGAGGATATCAACAGAAGGCCAGAGCCGCGTTTGAACAACTAAGACCCATCTGGAGGAGTAAGCAGATAAGCAGGAAAACAAAGACGAAGATCTTCTAGAGTAATGTGAAGCCGGTACTACTCTATGGGTGAGAGACATGGAGTTCTACCAAGACTATGAATAGCAAACTGCAGACGTTCATCAATAGTCTGTCTGTTAGGTAGTCAGCCCGAAGGCTGGTTGGATCCTCAAAAGCACCGCCGTTACATTATGTGAGTAGATACCCACAAAAACCCAAGGCAGCGCTATATTGAGGCGTTCTAAGCAAGAAGAGGAGTGAGGTAGTTTGCCACTGCTTTCCTCACTGAGTCAGAACAGTAGTCCTAACCCTATGAGTAGAACCTTTCACAGCATTCACAGGCACTGACTGTGCCCTGAATGCCATTACTAAGCACCACCCATACCTCAGTAGCTTCCATATAATCACAGCCATGAGTGAGACCGAGACATCGGTGAAAAGCCACCTTTTACTCTAGCCTGTGCCAACTGACAAATGCAAATGTACTGTATTCATCAAGAGATGGCAAACAGGCCGGATGCCTCAGAATAATCATTGGCATCAGGTGGCCGAAAGTGATATCCAATGAGGAGCTGTTGATAATTACAAACCAAGCCCCAATAGTTCTGACCACCAAGGAACGGAAATGGCACTGGATTGGGCACACACTACGGAAGGAAGAAAACGATGTTACCAGAAGAGCCCTGGATTGGAACCCGCAGGGCAGCAGACGCAGAGGACGATCGCGAGAAACATGGAGGAGGACAATATAAAGAGAAGTCGTCTCAGAAGGAAAGACATGGACCCAAATTAAAAGGATGGCCAACAACAGAGCGAGATGGAAGAAGTTTGTAGCTGCCCTATGTTCCTACAAGTAATAATAGGAAATAAGTCAAGTAAGTCAAGATGTGTGCCCGGCTCCTCTCTGTCATATTTCGTAATAATAATTATGTTCAAAAGTTTGGTGCTTTTCAGTCGGTCAACACGAATGTACCCAAAAAGAGCTGGGTTGTGCCTTAATCCTGAAATAAATTACATGAGATTAATAAATACACTAGGATGACCAGTTTCGATCGTCAAGCGATCATCATCAGATCCATTACACTTAGGCTATAACATCTATGATTGAGAAAACAGGTGAAAAATATTTACAATGTGTACAATATGTAAACATACCACTGATCGCAGAAACCACATAGGAACAAAAGGGGGGAGAAAGGGAAAAACCAGTTTCGTCCAGTTAACACCCGGGTTAGTCGACCAAAACTGGTGCCAGAGTGAGCACGAAACTGCTCGAAATTCCAGTAAGAAAGACAAACCGGATAAGTATTAGCCTGTATTATTACAGTATAACCATAGTTGATTTTGTATAACCATATAATCACCCCAAACAGACAAACTCCGGATTTTTATCACCAATTTAGCATTTCGCCTAACAGTAGATACACTACAATTAGCATACACCGACAGTTGCATTACCAATACTGCAACTAAATAATTGTACTTATTTTAAATATTTTTCACCTGTATTCTCAAACATAAATGTTGTAGCCTAAGTGTAATGCATCTGATGATGATCGCTTGACGATCAAAACTGGTCATCCTAGTGTATTTATTAATCTCATGTAATTTATTTCAGGATTAGGGCACAACTCAGCTCTTTTTTGGGCACATTCGTGTTGACCGACTGAAAAGCACCAAACTTTTGTCTACTTAGGCAACACTGAAAAATGGTTTCAAACCTCACAATAATTATGTTATTGGTTTTACGTCCCTTTTAACTACTTTGGCTTTTAGAGTCGCCGGGGTGCCGGAATTTTACCCCGAAGGGAATCTTTAATGTGCCAGTAAATTTACTGACACGGCTCCCTCGCGTGTGCACACCCTCAAATGCCAGCTGACTGCGCCGGGATACGAACCTGCAATCTTGGGCTCAGCAAGCGAGAACGTTACCGCTGAGCCACGCAGTCAGCCATGTCATCTTTTCTGTCAACCTCCCTTGGTCAATTCGTGTTTTCTTCCAACTCCGACGATATTAGGGTATCCGAGATCTGGGTTGCCTTTCATTTTTACGCCTTATTTTTCCCTTGTCTCACCTTTTCTGATACCCTCATTCTTCGAAGACACAGACCACTTTTCATGGTATCTGCTGTCTTCTGCATAACGTCCTAAAGGAGGCAGAGTGTGTGCACTTATCGTGCACCTTGGGTAGTGCTGTACCCTCAAGGGCTCACGGCTGGTGAGTTCGGGAGTTGGCAACTCCGAGGGATTCCTGAGCTAGCAACGGCTTTTGCCCTTATTCCACTGATTCCAGACTCTCTACGCTATCTCTTTCATACCTGCCTTTCATGGCTCTTCTCCCTTCCAAGTCCCTCATTCCTCATTCTTCAAGGATTGAGGGCATCCCCAGTTGTATCTGCTGACAAAGTGTGTTTAGCTACCAGACACCGTCCTTGTGACAGTAGAGGAATACACCTCACCTCGTTGCAAAGTGGCCAGCACTCTTGGCTGTCACCGCGAAGGCCCGGATTCGATTCCCGGCTATGCCAAGAAATTTAATTCTGGTCTGAGGGCTGGAACGGGGCACTTTCAGCCTCGTGAGGCCTAACTGAAAAGAGGTGGGTTCGATTCCCTCCTCAGCTATCCTGGAAGTGATTTTCCGTGGTTTCCCACTTCTACTCCGGGCGAATGTCGGGATGGAACCTAAATTAAGGTCACGGCCACCTCCTCTGTAATCCTCATCTGAATTATAAATAGGCCTACACACACTAATACAGCCATCACAAAAACACAGCTTATCAGACAAATTACACACACTCACCCAAGAACACGGGGCTACATGACCACGCTGTCACAAAGCCCCTAAATGAATCAACAACAAGTAATAAGCCCTCGCAGAGTCCGTGGGTGAAGCCGACCTGGGAGGATAAGTAAAATTTAAAAAAAGAACTCTAAAAAAGCAGCTTAATCTATAAGATGGTTGCAGATACAGTGAAACCTCTCTAAAAGACCACCCCCTTTTAAAGACCGATATTTTTGGAACCGATTTAAAACCTCATAAGGTCAATGTATTTGTTACCTCTATTTAAGGACCACCCCTCTCCCCGACCAAAGACCAGGCATTCCCTCATTCTGACCTCTTTCAAAAGACCAATTCTCGTCTACCTTCCCATTGGAGACGGTGATGAGGGTGATGATGTAAACAATGGTTCTGTTGGCACAGAACAGCATCAGCATACAATGTCATTAGAAAAAGTGTTATGTAACGTATTAAAAAAACGACTCACCTAGAAGATTGTTCGAACCTAGAAAAAAGTAATGGACTTTCGAACTCAGAGATATCCTAGAAAGTGAAATAGTTTAAAAAAAAAAAGATGTGCTAATCTGAAACAGAGATCAATTCATGACTTTTTTGAATGACAGAGCTCGGAAAATAACTAATTTTAATTAATTTGTTCTAAATGTGAACCAATGCAGATAAATTGTAATCAAGTATATGTTCCAACTGTACTTTATTAATAATGCAGTATAAAATTATTTATGTTCGACCCTGACTATTATGTATCTGAAAACTGTATCATCATGAGACTCATTATAACACTATTTTTCATTATGATACAGTTTCTCCCACCAATCAGAGCTCAAGAAACAGTTGTTTGACCAATTAGATAATTAGATGCGCTGAGTTCCACGGCCTTCTAATGTAAATTTCACTTCCTGGCCTAGTGTCATAGTAGAGTATTCCAGGAGGCCATGGTCAAATACAAGGCATTCCTTACGTCTCATGCGCTCTGTTCAGTATATAAAACTGGCGAAATCTCGACAGATATTTATGAATATTTATCTTCGAACATAAAATAGTTATAATAATTATAGTCGAACATAAACAGTCGTATGCAACTCGCCTATAATGGTAATTAAGACACTCGTATGGAAATTATAAAACTCGCTTACGCTCGTTTTATAAAAATACTCGTGTCTTAATTATAGCCATTATAGGCTCGTTGCATAATGTACTATTTTAATCCTACACATATTAAGAGACCACCCCTATAAAAAGAACGGTTTTCCATGGAACCGTCACTGGTCTCTTAATAGAGGTTTCACTGTAGATCGATAGACAGATAGATGTGGCCGTAAGTCTATGCATATTGTATTTGCGGGGTGTTTTAATCTCCGCATCGCTTCCAGGCGTGATTTTTTCCCTTGTACAGTACTGAAGGTTGCGTGCCGTGAATCAATAGAACTCATATCAAGCAGGAGCTGTATAAAGTCGATAACTCTATTAGTATTTACCCAAGGTATGGCATATCCCATGGGTATTTATGAACATCCAGGTACTATCGTGTGGGCATGTGAATATGTCGCCATTAAACTACTGAGTCATACAGGGTCATCGAAAAAAATTGGCCTTAATTTTAATTTGTAATAGCTCAGGCTGTAATAAAGATAATTTAATAATTTTTTTTCGCTATCGTTTTATCCTCCAGGGTTGGCTTTTCCCACAGACTAAGCGAGGTATCCCACCTCTACCACCACTGAGGGCAGTGTCCTGGAGCTTGAGACTCTGAGTCAGCGATACAACTGGGGTGTGTGACCAGCAGGCGGCCTCACCTGCAAAGTACAGTAAACTGGGGGCCTGATGAAGGGATGGGAAGAGTGGGACGGTTAGGCAAGGAAGTGGGAAGGAGGCGGCCGTGGCCTTACAGTAGGAACAATCCCGGCATTTTCCCGAAGACGAAGTGGGAAACCACGGAAAACCACTTCAAGGATGGCTGAGGTGGGAATCCTACCCCCCTCTACTCATTTGGGCCACCCGAGGCTGAGTAGACCCCGTTCCAGTCCTCATACCACTTTTCAAATTTCGTGGCAGAGTCGGGAATCGTACCCAGGACCTCCGGGGCTAACCATGCTGACCGCTACGCTATGGAGGGGACTAATTTAATTATTTTTACACCAAAAGATAAAGAAAATCAATCGATGTAAACTCCGCCTGTGGCACGAATCACCGATGCGATAGCAACTGTGACTCCTGAGGCAATTACCACGGTGTCCATCCATCTCTCTCTCTCTCTCTATCCAACTGACACTGTGCCCATCCATCTCCCCTCCTCACCAATTGCAGCTGTCTCTTCTCTTTCACTATCACCATCTCCTCTATCTCTCTGCTACTATCTTATTCAGCAAATAATGTGCAACATGTTTATTGTTATTTCGAGGGGCAGAACTGCGAGGCCTTTCAGTACTTCCTGGTTGGAAATGTTTCTTCTTTTCAAGCAGGAACTATACTTTCTAATCGGGTCAAAGTACACTCTAGCAAGTACTGCAGCGCATAGGCCTTGTGGCGCAACGGATAACGCGTCTGACTACGGATCCTGGCAAGGTCGGGTTATTCTAGACTAAGTTATGAGAAGGAAAAAGGAACCCACCCCCTTACAAAACAAGAATCCACCAACAGAAAACTGTTCTTATCGGAGTACAAAATAACAAACAGGCTCTTAATTAAAACAATCTAACAGAAAAGTTGGGAACCAGCTGCCTCATTCCGTCTTCCTCATCAACGATGTCCAAACCACTTAAATGAAACAACAAAACCAACGCCACGTGGTTTTCTGATGGTTTTACTTCATATGGATGATATTTTTATTTTATTTTTATTTTTTTAATTTAGTCAATTTACCCTCTAGGTTGGTGGTTCCCACGGACTCAGCGAGGGATCTCACCACTACCGCCTCTATGGGCAGTGTCCTGGAGCTTGGAACATCTGGTCGGGATGGATACAACTGGGGAAGTGTGATCAGCACTTCGCCCAGGCGGCCTCACCTGCAAAGTGAACAGGGGCCTCATGAGGGATGGGAAGGGATGGAAGATTGGGATGGATAGGCCAGGAAGAGGGAAGGAGGCGGCCGTGGCCTTACAGTAGGTACTGCCCCCGTAATTGAATTATGTAGAGACCACGGTGGCTATATTTGAAATTATGATTAGAGTTATGGCTGTCATAGTTATGACGTGGGTAGTCATGACGTAAGCACGGATGACGTAAATGTTATGCCAGCAAGCTACTTGAGCTGAGATTCTCAGTGACGTCAGCATTTTAGTCCAGAATGTTCCAAGATGTACGACGCAGTCGCAGGAAACGAGGAATTCTGCTGAGGAAGAAACTATGCTATTGGAGGAGAGGCATGAACCAATGAACGATAGTTTAAAGGAAGACGGAGATTGCTGAAACTATGGTATTTTTATGACTTTTTGAATGCAGAATTGTGGAAATACATTTGCAGTAAAAGCATTGATTTGGAATTTTGGTGAAATTTAGTTTCAGTTTTTGAATTTTGAAAATCCGTCATGTATTAACGAAGTTGGAAGTTCGAGCGATGACGTAGTATCACGCTTTGGAAGGGATGGTAACGCCCCTCGAGAAGGTAATAAAAGGGCTTGCGCAGAAGAAAGGAGCCTCTTCTCTTCTCTTCTCTTTCGTTCTCTGATCATTCTGAGATCTAATGCTCAGATCATCGAAGTATTTGTGAAAGTCATTTTCTTATATATTCAATAGTGAGACATCAAAGTGAACAGCAAGTGAAAAGAATCGTTTTTATAACGCGTGGCGAGGCCACTTTGTTAACGAGATACAGGTCAAACTAGGTGAAGTTGAAACAGACCTTAGAAAGCTTCTATAAGTTGAACTTCAAACAGTTAGCGGTCTACGATAACATAATTGTATTGTGCAGTACTACATGCAATTATAGAGAAAAGCTGAACAATTTCGACCGAGTAGTTCAAAAGATATTAGCTGTTTTATACGACTGGCAAAAGTGATTATCTCACCACTAGAGAAACACTTTTGTATAAGCCAGAATCAACGCAAGGCTAACGCTGCGAGTGGAGTAGAAAGACTTCAGATTGCTTGCTTACAGAACGATACAGTATAATGGAGCATTTGAATACGGCAGTTTGTTCTTCTGACACTACAACTGAAGTGCAAATGGAAGGCTAAGAAGGCTTATTGCAATTGGGACATACTTCAATGGAGTAAGATAGCGACATGGAACTTCGCTAATTGCTATTCCACACAAGCGAACATGCGGTGAATACCATCTACACCCATGTTTCGTAAGTAAAGGCTGAATATCATCGAACAGCCATAGAAACAATTTCATACTCTGAATATGAATAATTTCTTCGGAAATTTCTACAAAACTTCATGATGACTGTCTACTGGAACTTCAGGGAATTTTTCAAGAGAGGTCAGGGTAGTCCCGACTCACAAAGAAGATTATTGCCGGAAGGATGTCTATTCGTATTCGAGGAGCAGAGAGATTCACGGAGAAGGAAGCAGTTCGATTCTCCGAAGGTGCTATTTCCTATTTCGAGGATGGAGCTCAGCTTTAACGTGGTGAAATGGATCCATCAGCAGTCTTCTTTGGGGAATTTTCCTCTGGAACGTCAATCGGCAGATAAGGTAGTCGTGAACGTTTATTGTATTTGAGTAACCTAGTAATGTTTGAGCAACCATTTTTCCCATTTTTTTATCCTCATGTATTTGCCTTATTTTCTTGTTGAGATTCTTATTCTCAGTACACCTTGTTGAGTTTTGCATTTTTCGACGATTTATTAAGACATTGTTATGTCATGGGCATAGTTAACGATTTTGAATCAGTTGAGACTGATATTTGGATTTTTCAGTAATTAATTTTTTTTGTAGTCACGATTTGACTGTAAGTTAATGATTTTTATGGCAGATTTAAATTCAGACAGCGTGTCATATTATTAAAGTAATTCTACCCCAGTTTAATTACTTTGAACAATTTTCTGTCATCATCAAGAAGGAAGAACAGTTAAATGATTTTAGAGCGTTAAAATCTCTTACGTTATCGACGATCTTGGAAATACTAGTCGTTATTTGTATTGATTGCAACACAGACATTTATCGTCAGTTATGAATGAACATTGCATCATAGACAATTTTGTGAAAGAGTAATGTTAATAATGAATTATTGAATGCATTAAAGTCAAGTACTTTTGTTAGGAGTTTTTCTCAATTAGAGAATTATATAACGATGTTTGCATTCCCCAGTCTAATTGGATTCTATTCGACTACTTTTCATTTTAGTCGCACTTTATTTGAAGATAGTATTTTCATACTACAATTTCTTTTAAGATGTTAGTCTTAAATTTTGATAGACCAGATAGGCGTATATAAGCGTATTCACTATTAAATTTGTTTGTGATTGGCAAGTTTTGACTTCATTTCAGTTCATGAATGAAATATACGAAGGTTAAATAGAAAAACAGTTTTGAAACAAATTATGATTATAAAATTTTTAAGTGGAACTATGAATGTATAATCGCTAGTGCAGCGCGTGTTGAAAGTCGCTGAGATATAATGCCCTTGAATATGAAGGAAGTTCCCACAGGAATAAATGTTAAAGAATTATTTGTGGAAGTTTTGTAAGTGATGTGAAAGTTGTAAATGCCATATAGATTAATATATGATGATTTTGGGCGTATATTTTAATGCAGATTGTGCATTAACTTGTTAGCGAAGGATTTTCCGCTGGAGTAAGATTGTTATAGTTCGTTGAAAAGTAATCAAGTGATTTACTGTTATAATTAACACGAGTTTTGAAAGAATTTGAGACAAGATTATGAATGAAGATTGCCGTCACAAATCATTATTAAGAACTTTATTAAACCGGATTGTGACATTAACATGTATAACTAACCTTCATTGGTCGATTATATTAAACAGGATTATAAAATTACCAACCGAATGAACATGTGGCTAATGTATTTATTAAATTAATAATTTAAACAATTTAAAGGTTAATATTGTAAATAATTGTTGTAAATATTTTTGAAAATAATATGAAACGAGAGTGATGTTAAAGACGTGCTTATAATATTGTTATTGTCTTTGACAAATATTATAAACAATTTCTAATTGTTATAAATAATTTATGTGATTTTGTTATAAACATTTAAGAGCTATTTAAACATTTGGATTGAAGTTAACAAGTTTAAGAAATTTATGTAATGATCCATTAGGATGTGATCAAAGTACGTGAAAGATTTGCGTAAATATAATGTGAGTTGTCTTGTAAGACATTTAAAAGCTTGAGAGTGCAGGCTGGATTCTTACGTAACATAGCGTGTGAGAAGGGAGTGCATTTGACCAGTATGCGTCAGGCTGGAAGGTAGCCCGCAGCTGTGTCAACATATGGTTTTCAGAGAGTGAGGTCGTACACTCCGGCCTTGCGACTATAAATACCATTCTCTTGTTTATTAAAAGGAAACAAATTGCTCTATATATGTCACACCCTGACGTCCTTTTCCAATCCAATAGTGTTATGAATATTACGGTATTTGGAGCTCTTGGGAGCTAAAATGTTTTATATATCATGTTGTATAATAATTTTGCAAGTCCTACTGGAGGACGTAGTCAGATTGACTTGGGCTACTGATAGCCACGTATATTTTGTTGTGTTAGGAAAATCAGACCCTTTATTAGAAATAAAGCTTTTGTACAGTTCAAAGTTCTCGTCTTCGTTTCTGGTTCATTTTTAAATGTCATGGCGGAGATTATTGTGTGAACAGACTTTTAGTGATCCTGTTGTCAACTCAAACCCCGAGATAATTAAGAGGTAAGCAACGGTAAGTATAAACCCCCGTCTATTTTGGTGTGTTCCACAATGATTTCCAGTGAATTTCTGTGCTCTTATCTCGATAGTATCTGTCAGTGCCATTTTCATTGTTGTAACTGTGCCGGTGCGATTGATAATTGGCAATCCGATTGAGGGGGCGGATATCTGACAGCCTACTATCCAGGTAAACGGGGACAGAAAGATTGGCGACCCAAGAGCGTGGGGCTGAGTCAACAGTAAGATTGAACCTAATATGTGGGACGAATTCGACAAAACTGGATTACCAGGTTGAACACCAGAAAGATTGACAAACCTAAAACGTGAGGTTCGATTAGACTCAAATAAAGAGGTTGATTCTTTGTTAGATGTCTAGGCCAATTGTAGTATTTAAGAGTGTGATTATATAGGAATTAAATGTTGTATTGTATTAGGAAAATTACACTCAGAAAAGATCAGATCTTATACAACTTGAGAAAAGTTAAATGGGCAGGAAACTTAGAAAAATCGCCTATAATCTGGAATCTTATTTTATTTGACCGGCTTATGACACTTCAGTCATATTAAAGATAAAATTAATTATTTGGATTGTAAATGTAAATTATTTGTGTTAGGATATTTTTAAATGAGCCAGAGAAATTTGAACATGTGCTTGAGTTTGTTTCAACATGAAGTATCTTCGAATATTAATTATAAGGTAGTTATAAGTTAGATTTAAGACAGAAAATTGATCAAAAATTATATATATGGTGAAAAGTGTTGCTCAAACGTTGTTATTTTGCTCTTTTGATGTATGTCCCTACAGCAATCCATTTTGAATAATATTATAATGGCAGATGAAAGTTTGAAGAAAATGTTAGAGGAGATGTCTGCTAACATGAAGCAGATGATGGAGGAAAATGCTAACATGAAGCAGATGATGGAGGAAAATAATAGTAATTTGTCTGCTAATTTGTCTGCTAGCATGAATAGTAGTATGAAGGAGATGGAAGCTAGGAATACTAGTCGAATGGAGGAGAATGCTAGTAATTTAAATGCAAGAATGGAGGAGAATGTTAGTACTTTGTCTGCTCATTTGACAGCTAGCATGGGTGAAAGTTTGAAGGGTATCCAAACTAGTGCTGCTAATTTGGAGGATAATATGTCGCGTTTACAGATTAATACCCTAGGAATTGAAAATACTGTAACTGACATCCGCACAGATGTATCTAATGTCCATAAAAATGTTGATGATGTTAAATTTGATGTGTCTAAGGTACAGAGGGACCTTACAATGTTAAATTTAGATGTAGCTAATGTCCGAGGGGATATTGCTTGTGCTAGAGCCGAAGTAGTTGTTGTCAAAAACGATGTAGCGACTGTCCAAGACAAGGTCGAGGAAGTCCAGAAAGAAATTCAAAAAGCTAGAACAGATGTATCCAATGTTCAGGTAGACATTAACAACATTCATGCGGATATAACTGAGGTGCAAAGTGATGTAACTAAGATTCAGGTAGAGGTCAACACAGTTTTCGTAGATATCACTAAAGTCCAAACTGATGTCAATAAAGTCAGGGAAGAAATCGAAAACTCAAAAACTCTTTGTACGCGTAATATAACTGCATTAACGACTAGGTTAGTCGATGAATCGGTTAGAACAACAACGTCTTTAGCAGAGTTGAAGTATGACGTAGAGGTCATGAGAACACAGGTATTAGACCACAATAGAGTATTAAAAGAGGATATCGAAGTAGACATAGCCGAGATGTTAACAGCAAACGTAGCGGTATGGAAAGACGAGTGGAATAAGTCAAGTGGGGAACATGTAACCCAAATTCAGGAAAGGATTGAAAGAAAACTTGCCAGTACGCAGATAGAAATTAATAATGAGGTAGTACAGATTAGAAAAGATTTAAGCGTCAGGATAAATTCGCTATCCGAAAAACAAGTTGACGATAGAACACAACTAGATCAGGATATGCAAACTTTAAAATCTACATTAGAGGAACAGATGCATAAAGTTGTCTCTGACGTAAATGAAACGACGAGTAAACTGAAAAATTTGAAGTTAGGAGAGGCTAGTTTGATGGAAAACTACAAGGAAGAAATAGTCAAGAAAGTCTTAACAGAAATCACCGACAAGGATACAGAAGGCTTTGCTTGCGAATTGAACAGGAAGCATACCAGAAGATGTCAACTAGATCTAGAAGAAAGAGACGTGACTCCTGAAGAACGTGTATCCAGATTCAGAGAGGAGGATGACGAGAGGAATATGGAATCTGAGTGGAATTATCGAGATAGTGGGAAAAACTATCCGGATTCATATCCAAGGAACGTGACGGTCATTAGGAATTTCGAGGACAAACCACAAAAATTCAGTAACACTGATAGTTTGACACCTATAGAGTATGTAAGGAATCTCAAAGATTATTTCATCGAAGCTCACATTCCCAGAGAGAGAGAGATGAAGATAGTAGAGCGATATCTGATTGGAGGACCCCTTGAATGGTTTAGAGCTTTTAGATATACATTCAGCAACTTTGACGAGTTTGCAGAGGCATTAATCAAACGATTTTGGTCCATAGAAGCGCAGAATTCGTTAAGAGCGGAGGTATATTCAAGAAAATACTCAGGTACTCTTCCAACGAGGTACGCTGATTTCTTTACGAGTCAGTTGTCCCGCTTGAGATTTTTGCAACCCCCATTGTCCACGGAGCAACTAATAGATGCGATTTCTCGTATGCTGCCAGTTGAGGTGAGGAGACTTATAATTTCGTCCAACATCAGGGATTTATCCAGCATGGATGAATTACTAAGAAGGTTAGACTACACAAGTCCAATGCCTAACGTAGTCCAGAAAGGTCAAAGGCAAGAGTATAAGGAAATCAATACGGTATACATGGACCAAGTCCAACAAACTGACAAGCCAGAGGAGGAGAAAACTGACAATGTAGGTCCTCACAGGAATAATCAGTTTAGAAATTACAGATCACAAGGTTACCGACCATATCAACAGAGAAGAGGTTGGAACTACAACCGAGGAAACTATAATGGAAGAGGCAGATATTATAACAATAATGGGTATAATCGTAACTATAATAGGAATAACCAAAACCAAAATAGAAACCAGAATACTCAAAGTCAGGTTATGACACCTGAGCAATATCAGCAAAGAGAAAAGGAAAGCCAGCAATACTTAAAAGAATTAAGGGATAAAGAAGCTGACAATCAAAGGAAAAGGCAGGATGTTGTCATCGATCCTGGTCCTTCTACGAGCCAGCAGAACTTAGAAAATAGAAACACTGGTCAGAAGAGAAAGTAGAGAGGAAAGAATACATTAACCACATACAACCCAGAGTAGAAGAAAAATACATGATTAAGGAACATAGAGGAAATATCATACCAGAGTAAGCCAGTAATAATTCAATTTCGTGTTCAAGAGAGTTGAGATACTTGTAACATTGAGTTTAAAAACAATTTGCAACTGTTTTTAAAACGTGGTGGGAGGAGAATGCCCCCGTAATTGAATTATGTAGAGACCACGGTGGCTATATTTGAAATTATGATTAGAGTTATGGCTGTCATAGTTATGACGTGGGTAGTCATGACGTAAGCACGGATGACGTAAATGTTATGCCAGCAAGCTACTTGAGCTGAGATTCTCAGTGACGTCAGCATTTTAGTCCAGAATGTTCCAAGATGTACGACGCAGTCGCAGGAAACGAGGAATTCTGCTGAGGAAGAAACTATGCTATTGGAGGAGAGGCATGAACCAATGAACGATAGTTTAAAGGAAGACGGAGATTGCTGAAACTATGGTATTTTTATGACTTTTTGAATGCAGAATTGTGGAAATACATTTGCAGTAAAAGCATTGATTTGGAATTTTGGTGAAATTTAGTTTCAGTTTTTGAATTTTGAAAATCCGTCATGTATTAACGAAGTTGGAAGTTCGAGCGATGACGTAGTATCACGCTTTGGAAGGGATGGTAACGCCCCTCGAGAAGGTAATAAAAGGGCTTGCGCAGAAGAAAGGAGCCTCTTCTCTTCTCTTCTCTTTCGTTCTCTGATCATTCTGAGATCTAATGCTCAGATCATCGAAGTATTTGTGAAAGTCATTTTCTTATATATTCAATAGTGAGACATCAAAGTGAACAGCAAGTGAAAAGAATCGTTTTTATAACGCGTGGCGAGGCCACTTTGTTAACGAGATACAGGTCAAACTAGGTGAAGTTGAAACAGACCTTAGAAAGCTTCTATAAGTTGAACTTCAAACAGTTAGCGGTCTACGATAACATAATTGTATTGTGCAGTACTACATGCAATTATAGAGAAAAGCTGAACAATTTCGACCGAGTAGTTCAAAAGATATTAGCTGTTTTATACGACTGGCAAAAGTGATTATCTCACCACTAGAGAAACACTTTTGTATAAGCCAGAATCAACGCAAGGCTAACGCTGCGAGTGGAGTAGAAAGACTTCAGATTGCTTGCTTACAGAACGATACAGTATAATGGAGCATTTGAATACGGCAGTTTGTTCTTCTGACACTACAACTGAAGTGCAAATGGAAGGCTAAGAAGGCTTATTGCAATTGGGACATACTTCAATGGAGTAAGATAGCGACATGGAACTTCGCTAATTGCTATTCCACACAAGCGAACATGCCGTGAATACCATCTACACCCATGTTTCGTAAGTAAAGGCTGAATATCATCGAACAGCCATAGAAACAATTTCATACTCTGAATATGAATAATTTCTTCGGAAATTTCTACAAAACTTCATGATGACTGTCTACTGGAACTTCAGGGAATTTTTCAAGAGAGGTCAGGGTAGTCCCGACTCACAAAGAAGATTATTGCCGGAAGGATGTCTATTCGTATTCGAGGAGCAGAGAGATTCACGGAGAAGGAAGCAGTTCGATTCTCCGAAGGTGCTATTTCCTATTTCGAGGATGGAGCTCAGCTTTAACGTGGTGAAATGGATCCATCAGCAGTCTTCTTTGGGGAATTTTCCTCTGGAACGTCAATCGGCAGATAAGGTAGTCGTGAACGTTTATTGTATTTGAGTAACCTAGTAATGTTTGAGCAACCATTTTTCCCATTTTTTTATCCTCATGTATTTGCCTTATTTTCTTGTTGAGATTCTTATTCTCAGTACACCTTGTTGAGTTTTGCATTTTTCGACGATTTATTAAGACATTGTTATGTCATGGGCATAGTTAACGATTTTGAATCAGTTGAGACTGATATTTGGATTTTTCAGTAATTAATTTTTTTTGTAGTCACGATTTGACTGTAAGTTAATGATTTTTATGGCAGATTTAAATTCAGACAGCGTGTCATATTATTAAAGTAATTCTACCCCAGTTTAATTACTTTGAACAATTTTCTGTCATCATCAAGAAGGAAGAACAGTTAAATGATTTTAGAGCGTTAAAATCTCTTACGTTATCGACGATCTTGGAAATACTAGTCGTTATTTGTATTGATTGCAACACAGACATTTATCGTCAGTTATGAATGAACATTGCATCATAGACAATTTTGTGAAAGAGTAATGTTAATAATGAATTATTGAATGCATTAAAGTCAAGTACTTTTGTTAGGAGTTTTTCTCAATTAGAGAATTATATAACGATGTTTGCATTCCCCAGTCTAATTGGATTCTATTCGACTACTTTTCATTTTAGTCGCACTTTATTTGAAGATAGTATTTTCATACTACAATTTCTTTTAAGATGTTAGTCTTAAATTTTGATAGACCAGATAGGCGTATATAAGCGTATTCACTATTAAATTTGTTTGTGATTGGCAAGTTTTGACTTCATTTCAGTTCATGAATGAAATCTACGAAGGTTAAATAGAAAAACAGTTTTGAAACAAATTATGATTATAAAATTTTTAAGTGGAACTATGAATGTATAATCGCTAGTGCAGCGCGTGTTGAAAGTCGCTGAGATATAATGCCCTTGAATATGAAGGAAGTTCCCACAGGAATAAATGTTAAAGAATTATTTGTGGAAGTTTTGTAAGTGATGTGAAAGTTGTAAATGCCATATAGATTAATATATGATGATTTTGGGCGTATATTTTAATGCAGATTGTGCATTAACTTGTTAGCGAAGGATTTTCCGCTGGAGTAAGATTGTTATAGTTCGTTGAAAAGTAATCAAGTGATTTACTGTTATAATTAACACGAGTTTTGAAAGAATTTGAGACAAGATTATGAATGAAGGTTGCCGTCACAAATCATTATTAAGAACTTTATTAAACCGGATTGTGACATTAACATGTATAACTAACCTTCATTGGTCGATTATATTAAACAGGATTATAAAATTACCAACCGAATGAACATGTGGCTAATGTATTTATTAAATTAATAATTTAAACAATTTAAAGGTTAATATTGTAAATAATTGTTGTAAATATTTTTGAAAATAATATGAAACGAGAGTGATGTTAAAGACGTGCTTATAATATTTTTATTGTCTTTGACAAATATTATAAACAATTTCTAATTGTTATAAATAATTTATGTGATTTTGTTATAAACATTTAAGAGCTATTTAAACATTTGGATTGAAGTTAACAAGTTTAAGAAATTTATGTAATGATCCATTAGGATGTGATCAAAGTACGTGAAAGATTTGCGTAAATATAATGTGAGTTGTCTTGTAAGACATTTAAAAGCTTGAGAGTGCAGGCTGGATTCTTACGTAACATAGCGTGTGAGAAGGGAGTGCATTTGACCAGTATGCGTCAGGCTGGAAGGTAGCCCGCAGCTGTGTCAACATATGGTTTTCAGAGAGTGAGGTCGTACACTCCGGCCTTGCGACTATAAATACCATTCTCTTGTTTATTAAAAGGAAACAAATTGCTCTATATATGTCACACCCTGACGTCCTTTTCCAATCCAATAGTGTTATGAATATTACGGTATTTGGAGCTCTTGGGAGCTAAAATGTTTTATATATCATGTTGTATAATAATTTTGCAAGTCCTACTGGAGGACGTAGTCAGATTGACTTGGGCTACTGATAGCCACGTATATTTTGTTGTGTTAGGAAAATCAGACCCTTTATTAGAAATAAAGCTTTTGTACAGTTCAAAGTTCTCGTCTTCGTTTCTGGTTCATTTTTAAATGTCATGGCGGAGATTATTGTGTGAACAGACTTTTAGTGATCCTGTTGTCAACTCAAACCCCGAGATAATTAAGAGGTAAGCAACGGTAAGTATAAACCCCCGTCTATTTTGGTGTGTTCCACAATGATTTCCAGTGAATTTCTGTGCTCTTATCTCGATAGTATCTGTCAGTGCCATTTTCATTGTTGTAACTGTGCCGGTGCGATTGATAATTGGCAATCCGATTGAGGGGGCGGATATCTGACAGCCTACTATCCAGGTAAACGGGGACAGTACCATCCCGGCATTTGCCCGAAGACGAAGTGGGAAACCACGGAAAACCACTTCGAGGATGGCTGAGGTGGGAATCGAACCTCCTCTACTCATTTGGACCATCCGAGGCTGAGTAGACCCCGTTCCAGTCCTCATTCCACTTTTCGAATTTCGTGGCAGAGCCGGGAATCGAACCCAGGACCTCCGGGGCGGCAGCTAAGCATGCTGACCACTACGCTACGGAGGCGACTCATATGGATGATACAGAAACTTATTTAGGCTCTTTTTGTATTTGCACCGTGAGTGTCACAGTCACACCGCAAGTTGAATAATGATAATAATAATAATAATAACTCGATCTATCCAAAAGTCGTCACAGCACTGCGACTTGACTGTAATAGTACACGTATGCTCATGCAAATATTCGTGAAACATATACCGCTTCAATCCCAACTTTAAAAATTATGTTTCCGCCCGGGATCGAACCGGTGACCTTGCGCGTGTGAGGCGCACGTGATAACCACTACACTTCGGAAACAAATACCAATGCATTCCAAGTGCACAGTACAAAGTCCAAAACATATTAGTGATGAATTAATTCTACAGAAGCTCTCATTCGCTCATTAAGTGACCATGCGACGCGCCACTTATGCTTCAGCATGCGTAACGAACGTCCGGTTCATTAATCAGTGGGTAATGGAAGCAATGGAAACTGTGTAGCTGAAGGGTTCAGAGAGGTGCAAAATGTGTGGGTTTAGAGTATATTCTTCATCTTCTGCTTCCTTCCGTTGAGGCCTACTTCAATTTCTCATCCTTCATTGGTCGCCTTCGTAGCGTAGCGGTCAGCATGGTTAGCTGCCGCCCCGGAGGTCCTGGGTTCGATTCCCGGTTCTGCCACGACATTTGAAAAGTGGCATGAGGACTGGAACGGGGTCTACTCCGCCTCGGGTGGCCCAAATGAGTAGAGGGGGTTCCATCCTCGAAGTGGTTTTCCGTGTTTCCCACGGCCACGGCCCCTTCCTGCCCACTTCCTTACCTAACCATTCCACTCTTCCCATCCCTTCATCAGGCCCCTGTTCGCTTTGCAGGTGAGGCCACCTGGGCGTAGTGCTGGTCACACACCCCAGTTGTATCCCCGTTTCAGAGTCTCAAGCTCCAGGGCATTGCCCTCAGTGGCGGTAGAGGTGGGATCCCTCGCTTCGTCCGTGGGAAAAGCCGATCCGGGAGGGTAAAACGATAGCGAAAAAAAAAACCTTTGTTGTTTTAACTTCCCTTCTTTCCAGTGTTGACCGACTGAAAAGCATCGAATTTTCGTTTACTAAGGCACCACTGAAAATGACTTCAAACTCCATAATTATTATTATTTTTTAGACTGTTTACCCTCCAGGGTTGGCTTTTCCGGGATGGTCGAACTCCGCTGATTAGGTTAAACCCAAACAGTCCTGTCAGCTCACGCTAATGGGTTTGGGAAGAGAGTGGGGGTAGGCAACCTCTCCTGAAATGTTTGTAAGTCATGAGTTGACTGACAGCTACATACACCTGGACCCCCTGGGGTTTCTGTAGATATAATCAGTGCAGCGAACATGTTATACATGTACAGTCAAAGAGTTGGAGAATTGCGAATTATAGGAAACTATAAATTTCATAAGTGTGAGTTGTCAAAATGGGGCCAACAGTGGAGGTGTCAAGGAATGTTCTGCCCATTTATTTACAAATGGTGGTAACTTTCTGTTATGTGGGTCTCACAATCACGAACCATGTACGACGATTAATCAAGAATGTATTACAAACTGTGTAAAAAGAAATGTACGTCACAATATATGTGAACGGCCATCGAAGTTAATGAGAAAGGATATACTTGCTACCCCTAAGCACTTGTCTGATAATTTACTATCAAATGGCATAGAGGATTTAAAATAATATTGCGACTGAGAAACTTACCACCTCTGCCTCAAAATAAGCAAGAAGTTCATGATACTCTAGCCATTATGGACATTCGATCGAACTTAGAAGAAAATATAATAATAACCCCTGGCACTACAGCCCGTGAAGGGCCTAGGTTTACGAAGAGACCGCTGCCCTGCCGATATTGGGGTGATCAGCGCATCGGGTCCCCTCGGCCGTTAATATTGGCTGAGTGAACCTCGTTCCAACCCTAACATCAGTTTCTAAAATCCCTGACGGAGCCGGGAATCGAACCCGGGGCGTCCGGGTGAGAGGCAGACGCGCTATCCCAACACCACGGGGCCGACTAAAAGAAAATATGCTTCTGGTAAAAGACAGAGAGAATAACATTATTATGTTTTCTTCTGCATCAAATTTGAAATACTTGTGTAAAAGAGAAACTATTTTTATAGACGGAACATTTAAGTATTGTTGTATGTAAATGAAGAGAAACTGGATAAGTTTGAAATAAACACGCCAGATGTTCGTATGAGCCGACTCAGATGGTGGGGTTATGTGAAGAGAAAGGGGGAGGAGAGATTACCTAAGAGGTTAATGAGTTCGGCTGTAGAGCATAAGAGAAGTAGAGGTAGACCTAGGAGGCGATGGTTAGATTCAGTGTTGAACGATTTCAATGTAGAGGTGTAGAAGCAGAGGAGGCCGCGGTGCTAACTGCTAATAGGGGATCATGGAGGTGACTTGTTCACAAACAGAGGCTTGCAGACTAGACTGGAGGATTGGGAAGGGGGTGGCCGTAACCTTAAGTTAGGAACCTTCCAGCATTTGCCTGGAGTAGAAGTGGGGAAACCACAGAAAACAACTTCCTGGATGGCTGAGGTGGGAATTGAACCCATCTCTTCTCAGTGTTTCCTCGCGAGGCTGAGTGTACCCCGTTCCAACCCATAGACCAGAATTAAATTTCTTGGCAGAGCCGGGAATAAAACATGGACCTCCGTCAAAAAAAATAACGGAGAGCTCTCAGTATTAACATTGTAACCTGTTTTATAAGCTTTAAAATGATATAGACTATACATTAACATTTTGGTTTTCATTATAATAATCTCAAATTATAATAGCCGCCTTGTCAAACACTTAAAAGACGTTTAATATTTAAATTAATACGTACATGCTTCGTTATACAATGATAATCGTCAGCGTAGATTGAAATAATAAAACAATCTTAAAAACTATGTTAACAATTAATGCCATAGTGAAAATGGATATCTTTACAAAGTACACATTAAAATTTAAATAAAATGAAAGGTCACAAAAAACAAGAAAAATACATAAACGAAACAAGACTCAAGTTAATATAAATCTACCTTAATAGATTGTCTACATTATACTTCTTCACTATGGTTCAATATAATGAATGAATCGGATCTCCTGTTGATTGCAAAAAGGTGTTGTTTCCACGTATAAAGAATTGGTGAAATGCGTAACAATTTTTGACTGATAAAGTCCTCTAACCTTGAAAAACGTTCTAGTTGAACCCAAACTTTCTATATTAGGCCTATATTAGACTGGATTTATTCAATACGGCTAAATAATAATATATTGCTTGCCACGGTGGGTGAGTGGTTATAGTGTCGGATTACTAACCCCCAAGCTTGCAGGTTCGCTCCTGGCCGGGGTAAGTGATTTTTGAAATTACGACATGTCATACGATGTTGGCATGTCAAAGAACCCATTTGAATTCAGTAGGCCGTGTTCATAATGACAAAATTAATCTCGGGATTTTCCGCCAACACAAAGTTCCTCATTTCTCTACTAGAAAGCGCTATAGTGTCAAGGAGCTTAGATATTTAACCTCCTTGGCTCTCATCAAGGAACAACAAAATTCGACATGCAAGCTACCCTCTGGGTGTCAAATAACAAAGCTTGCACCCGGCACCCGAGGCCATATTATATTATTATTATTTCTACATTCATTTCACCACATAAGTGGGACATATCAACATATCGTCGGCTTGTTTGCAAGACGGTAGGCCTATGGCTAATTCTCTTAAGGTGGCACATTGAGAAACGAGCGAACAATGGAACAGGTCTCCAAGATGACGGCCTTCTGCATGGTGATATGTAGACCAGGATGTATTCCCAATATTTGTGGATTGCGAGCCAATAATTTGGGGATGATGCCGGTAGAAGAAATTACTATGGGCAGAACCACTACACTTTCCTGTCTCCACATTTGCCGTATTTCCTCAGCCAAAGGCAGATATTTGGTGATCTTATCACAGCAGGTTTGTTGCAGATTATGGGAATTGGGCACTGCAATATTATTATTATTATTATTATTATTATTATTATTATTATTATTATTATTATTATTATATATTGAAACGGATGTCGCTGATGGATGCTATGGGATATTGTTTCCAGCCAGGCATACTGATATGGAACAATGCGTAAGATTTTTGAAGTCATCTAACCTTATAAAGAGTCCTGTTGAAATATATTTGTGGTTACAATATGTTGTTTCCAGATGGTCGAACACCTTAAATATGCTTTATAAATGACAAAAACCATCTAACTAACTAACTAACCTCGAATAAAACCAGAGGATCGTACTTCTAGGTTAGCTCTGTAGAATTAGCTGTCCAAACGGGTGATTTATTTCATATCATAATTCAATTTGCCAAGTATATTTATAGGTTGAATGAAATACTTGGACATTGATGGGCCAAAATATATGGATAAGTCGAGAATAAACTCAACTAAGTATCTTCAAGAAACAGTGTGCACCGACAAGGAATATGCAAATGAAATGTAATGCAATGTGACAATAACAAGGTTTCGTTTAGGTATATTGCCACTAAATGTAGTTTAGTGGGGCTACCAGTGCGGTGACAAATTTCACACCCCACCAAAAAAAAAGAGAATAGTGGTTGTTAACTCATAGTCTATTAAATATTAGTAGAATGAGTATTTTGGTTAGTTATTGGACTAATACAGGAGGTACATTTAAACACAATCGCCCCCACCATGATCGTTTCACTTTGATCCCCCAATTTACACATTTGCAGACTTTAAGAAATCGCCGTGTGGTAAAGGTTATTTTTATTCTCTTAAGACTTAAACGATGTGTCATAAAATTTCTACATTCAATTTTGTTCTTATACCAGTACTTCGTCTTGATTGAATGAAAATACTAAGAAGATGAATTATTTTCATACCGTCAAAGTTTTAATGTTAACTCCACGAACTGTCAGTGGAAGTAAAGCTTTTGTCTGTAGTTTTGCACCTTGTAGCAGAATATCGTTGTAATGCTCATACTGCTGCTTATAACTTTCATATGATAACATTTTTCCAAAGCTACAACATACAAATTAAAATGTGCATATTGATTTGTATAGTATGCCTAGAATTTCTAATGAGTGGTATGGACTACGGGTTTGAGATAACAAGAGTAGATAGTGAAGATCATCGCAGTTTGGAGTGGGGGGCAGTAAAACACGCCTCAGGCAACTTCCCCTGTTAGGATTTTCCTAATTGACCCCCGTGGAGAGAACTCATCAGCGGAGCTCGGTATCACCCGGCTTTTCCCCCGGGCTCTGCGAGGGATCCCACCTTTACCGCCTCCAGGGCAGTATACTGGAGCTTGAAACTTCGGATCTGGTGATACAACTGGGGAGGGAAATGCCAACCCTGGGGGATAAAAAGATTACGAGGAAAAAAAACTAGGACTCCTTCCTCAACAGTTGTCGCAGCACTGCGACTTGACCGAAGTACTGTAGTACACATATGTTCATATAAATATTCCTGAAACAATTCCCAAATTTAAAAAAGTTGTTTCCGCCCGGGATCGAACCGGCGACCTTGCGCGTGAGAGGCGCACGTGATAACCACTAAACTACGGAAACAGACACGTAGGAAACCCAAATGCACAGTGCAAAGTCCAAAACATGATGTTAGTGATAAATTCTACTATTTTCGCTCGTTTACTCAACGTATGACGCGCCACCTTCGTTTCAGCATCCGTAACGAGCGTCCTGTTCAGTAATGGAAACTGAGTACAGGCGCGGGTCCAGATAAAGGATTTCGAGAGGGGCAAAATGTGTGGATTGCCTATATCTAAAGTTTATTATTATTATTCGTATTCTGGCTGACTCCGTGTCTAATAGGTTAGCGTGCTAGGCTTTGGCCCGAAGGGTCCCGGTTTCGATTCCCGGGGAATTCCTCTGGCTCGGGGACTGGGGGTGCCTGACGTCTTCATGTACAAAAAGAAATCAAACCCTGGAAACAAACAGAAAAAGCGGAAACAAGTGAAAAGAAAAAAGAAAATAATAAAAGTGGGGAAAAAGTTAAAATGGTTGATAGGTTTAGGGGCTGCGACAACGCGGTCAGGTAGCCCCGTGTACTTTGGGTGTGTGTAGAATCTGTCTGATAACCGGTGTTAATTGTGATGGCTGTATTAGTGTGTGTATCTGTCTTTTAATTCAAGTAAGGACTGCAACTTTGAATTTTTCAAATAATTCCTACTTTTGCCGCCAAACGCCACCGTCAACGACTACTAGGTCTAGTTCAGAACTTAGCTGCTATACGCCACCGCAGTCGGCTCTTGGCAACGAACGTATTTGCTTACATTCTTAACCTATTCAATTTAGCTTCACACAGGTGTAATTAGTGGAAGGTTCTTTAACATGCCATAAATCTATGTCATGGGACCACCGGCTTTACTTCCCCTCCGAAGGAAGGCATACTGAGGGATTTTTAACGCTCTTAAAAATCCGACGGCTTCGGCCGGGTTTGATCCCGCTATCTTGGGCATAGAAGCTCAGCATGCTACCAACTACGCCACCGACAAAAGTTAAAATATGTAATAAGAAATTTAAAAAATAAAAAACAGTAGTCGCATATGATGTGTAATATGTGACATGTTATCCCACCATGGTTGTCCCGGGAGCGCAAATCCCTTGTTAACAGTGAACACTGTTGGTCATTGAAATAACTACTTGTAAAACTCCAGTGCCAAATCCTGACCGTAATAAATCATATTTTTTATTTGCTAAGACGTTGTATCTTAATCGATTGATAACATATTGTGCATTTTGCAATGGAAAATTAAAAGTGTATATCGTAATAGTATAGTGCAGAAGGGGCTTTAAAAAGCTGAGCCGTCTCGGTTGCAGACAAGATGGCAGCTGATCTCTCGTTCTAAACTATATTTCACTAATTTGAGTATGTTGCATGCAATATAGCCTACAGATATAAAAATAATAAGAACTTTGTATGAAATGAACTTTGTTTTAAATATACTCCAGTGAAGAAATCGTTTAGTCAAAGTCATTATTGGCTATCGATTGATGTTATCGATTGATAACATTCTTTTTGGGAGGACATAATTAGGTCTGTGGTTACATCGTTGGTCTCTCAACCGGCTGGTTAGGGTTCTAATCCTAAAAGAGTTGTATTTTTTGGTTGATTTTTATATATTTATTGTTTTTTGAGTACTGAGGCGTTATACAATTGAGCGTTATATTGTGCATTTTGCAATGGAATATGTATATATAAATCAAACAAAGTTCACCAATGGATCTGCAGTAGTGACATCTACCTTCAACTCGTTGACTACGGTATACGGAAGCAATCCACTGCCTACTTGATGCAAGCTGCGCTCTATACCGGCCAGTTAGTGAACCCATGCCAGCGATGTTATTGAAAATGGCCACTTTTTGCCGACAGAGTGCACAGCCAAGTATAGACGCGATTAAAAATTGGTGTGCAGAAGGTAAATTAAATGTGTTTCTCCCAGTGATACGTATAGACCAACGAAGTTTCAATTATTGTTAGTAGTCGGTATTAATATACTGAATTCCTACGTTGTTTGGAGTGTTTGTTGATGCGATATAGATTCCACATAGCCACATGGCCGACAATACATCGAGTGCTTACATTAAATAAGAATACAGCAAAAGTATGAAGATTTAATAAATCGTAATTGTTTTCAGCAAAAATGATATAATGAATATTTTCACACCAAAGAACGACAACTTGAAAATGATTTATTGAAGGAATATCTTAAATGGGCTCTCCAAACCTTGAACTAAACTGTATGCGACATACATTCCCCATAGCCACTTGGCCTACAGTACGTCGTTGTACCGATCTCCGCCACCACGCGCGCTCATTGTTTTCGTCCCATGCACTTCCGTCACATCCATTTCCGTCCCATCCACTTCCGTCCCTTTTCCAAATTACTCCTCAAAATTGTCCAGCTACCGAGTGCAAAGATATTACACATTTTAAAAAAAGCGGTAATGTCCTCGCCTGCTGTACCCAAGGTTGGAGGATTGAATCCTGGCGCAGTCAGTTGACATTAGAGAGTGCGCAAATTCGAGGGAGCCTTGTCAGTAGATTTACTGGCACGTTAAAGTTCCCCTACGGGGCAAAATTCCGGCACCCAGGCGTCTGTACAAGCCGCAGTAATTAAAAGGGACGTAAAACCAATAACATTATTATTATTATCATTATTATTATTATTATAGTCGCCTCCGTAGCGTAGCGGCCAGCATGGTTAGCTGCCGCTCCGGAGGTCCTGGGTTCGATTCCCGGCTCTGCCACGAAATTTGAAAGAAGTGGTATGAGGACTGGAACGGGGTCTACTCAGCCTCGGGTGTTCCAAATGAGTATAGGGGGTTCGATTCCCACCACATCCATCCTCGAAGTGGTTTTCCGTGGTTTCCCACTTCGTCTACGGGCAAATGCCGGGATGGTACTGTCCCCGTTTACCCGGATAGTAGGCTGTCAGATATCCGCCCCCTCAATCGGATTGCTAACAATCAATCGCACCGGCTCAGCTACATCAATGAAAATGGCACTGACAGATACTATCGAGATAAGAGCACAGAAGTTAACAGGAAATCATTGTGGAACACACCAAAATAGACGGGGGTACATACTTACCGTTACTTACCTCTTAAAATTATCTCGGGGATTGAGTTGACAACAGGATCACTAAAGTCTGTTCACACAATAACCTCCACCATGACATTTAAAAATGAACCAGAACGAAGACGAGAACTTTGAACTGTACAAAAGCTTTATTTCAAATAAAGGGTAAGATTTTAATAACACAACAAAATAAACGTGGCTATCAGTAGCCCATGTCAATCTGACTACGTCCTCCTGTAGGACTTGCAAAATTATCATACAACATGATATAGAACATATTAGCTCCCACGAGCTCCAAATAACGTAATATTCATAACACAATTGGATTGGAAAAGGACGTCAGGGTGTGACATATATAGAGCATTTGGTTTCCTTTTAATAAACATGACAATTGTATTTATAGTCGCAAGGCCAGAGTGTGGACGACCTCACCCGCTGATAACCAGTTGTTGGGACAGCTGCGAGCTACCCTCCAACCTGTTGCATATTTGTCAAATGGACTCCCTTCTCACATGCTACGTTACGTAAGAATACAGCTCTCTCTCTCAAGCTTTTAAATGTCTGCAAGACAACTCATATTTATATTTACGCAATTCTTTCAAATACTTTACTCACATCCTACTGGATTATTATTATAATTTCTTAAACTTGTTAAGTTCTCATTCAAATGTTTAATTAGCTCTTAAATGTTTATAACAAAATCACATAAATTATTTATAACAATTAGAAATTGTTTATAATATTTGTCCAAGACAATAAAAATATTTTTAAACACGCCTTTAACATTACTTTCGTTCCACATTATTGTCAAAAATATTTACAGCAATTATTTACAATATTAACATTTAAATTGTTTAAATTATTAATTTAAGAAATACATTAACCACATGTTCATCCGGTTGGTAATTTTCATAATCGTGTCCATATAATCGACCAATGAAGGTTAGTTATACATGTTAATGTCACAATCTGTTTTAATAAAGGTTTTAATAATGATTTGTGACGGTAATCTTCATTCAAAATCTGATCTCAAATTCTTTCAAAACTCGTGTTAATTATAACAGTTAATTCACTTGATTAATTTTCAACGAACTATGACAATCTTACTCCAGCGGAAAATACTTCGCTAACAAGTTAATGCATAAACTGCATTAAAAATTAGGCCCAAAATTCATCATATATTAATCTATATGGCATCAAAAACTTCCACAGAACTTACAAAAACTTCCACAAATAATTCTTTAACATTAATTCATGTGGGAACCTCCTTCATATTCAAGGGCATTATACATCAGCGACTTTCAACACATGCGCTGCACTAGCGATTATACATTCATAGTTCCACTTAAAAATTCTTATAATCATTAATTGTTTCAAAACTGTTTTCATTTAACCTTCGTGGATTTCATTCATGAATCGAAATGAAGTCAAAACTTGCCAATCACAAACAAATTTAATAGTGAATACGCTTATATACGCCTGTCTGGTCTATCAAAATTTAAGATTAACATCTTAAAAGAATTGTAGTATAAAAATACTATCATCAAATAAAGTGCGACTAAAACTGCAAAGTAGTCGAATAGAATCCAATTAGACTGGGGAATGCAAACATCATTATATAAATCTCTAATTGAGAAAAACTCCTAACAAAAGTTCTTGACTTTAATGCATTCAATAATTCATTATTAAAGTTAATCTTTCACAAAAGTGTCTATGATGCAATGTTCATTCATAACTGACGATAAATGTCTGTGTTGCAATCAATTCAAATAACGACTAGTATTTCCAAGATCGTCGACAACGTAATGGATTTTAACGCTCTAAAATCATTTAAGTGTTCTTCCTTCTTGATGATGACAGAAAATTGGTCAAAGTAATTAAACTGGGGTAGAATTACTTTAATAAAGTGACACGCTGTCTGAATTTAAATCTGCCATAAAAATCATTAACATACAGTCAAATCGTGACTACAAACATATTAATTACTGAAAAATCTAAACATCAGTCTCAACTGATTCAAAATCATTAACAATGCCCATGACATAACAATGTCTTAATAAATCGTCGAAACAGGCATAACTCATCAAGATGTACTGAGAATAGGAATCTCAACAAAAATATAGGGCAAAATACATGAGGACAAAAATATGGGAAAAATGGTTGCTCAAATATCATTAAGAAACTCAAATACAATAAACGTTCACGACTACCTTATCTGCCGATTGACGTTCCAGAGGAAAATTCCCCCAAAGAAGACTGCTGATGGATCCATTTCACCAAGTTAAAGCTGAGCTCCATCCTCGAAATAGGAAATAACACCCTCGGAGAATCGAACTGCTTCCTTCTCCGGAAATCGCACTGCTCCTCGAAGACGAATAGACATCCTTCCGGCAATAATCTTCTTTGTGAGTCGGGATAACCCTGACCTCTCTTGAAAAAATCCCTGAAGTTCCAGTAGA
This sequence comes from Meconema thalassinum, assembly GCA_946902985.2. Taxonomy (NCBI): domain Eukaryota; kingdom Metazoa; phylum Arthropoda; class Insecta; order Orthoptera; family Tettigoniidae; genus Meconema; species Meconema thalassinum. Next base: position 250,696,578 of record OX336396.1, read on the forward strand.
CAATCGCCATGAAGTTTTTTGTAGAAATTTCCAAAGAAATATTCATATACAGTGAGTATGTAATAGATTCCATGGCTGTTCGATAGTATTCAGCCTTTAATCACGAAACATGGGTGTAGATGGTTATTCACCACATGTTCGCTTGTGTGGAATAGCAATTAGCGAAGTTCCATGTTGCTATCTTACTCCGTTGAAATATGTCCCAATTGCATTAAGTCCTTTAGCCTTCCATCTGCTCTTCGGTTGTAGTAATAGAAGAACAAACTGCCGTATTAAATTGCTCCATTATACTGTAGTGTTGTGTAACAAAAGCAATCTGAAGTCTCCCTATTTCACTAGCAGCGTCAGCCGTGGCGTTAATTCTGGCGATACAATAGTGCTTCTCAGGTGGCGAGATAATCACTTTTGTCAGTCGTATAAAACTGCTAATATCTTTCAAACTAATTACTCGAAATTGTTCAGCTTTTCTATATTACTTCATGTAGCACTGCACAATAGAATTAGCTTATCGGCGACCGCTAACTGTTCAAAGCTAAACTTGTAGAAGCGTTCTAAGGTCCGTTTTAACTTCACCTAGTTTGACTTGGATCTCGTTAATGCAGTGGCTTCACCACGCGTTATAAAGACGACTCTTTTCACTACTTTTCACTTCGACGTCTCACTAAAATGACTGTATAAGAAAAGAACTTTCACAATTATACTTCGATGATCTGAGAATGATATTCTGAGAATGATCGGAGAATGAGACTCCTCTCTTCTGCGCAAGCCCTTTTATTAACTTCACGAGGGGCGTTTCCATCCCTTCCAGAGCGTGATACTGCGTCATCGCTAAAAGTTCCAACTTCGTTAATACATGACGGATTTTCAAAATTCAAAAACTGAAAATAAATTTCACCAAAATTCCAAATCAATGCTTCTACTGCAAATGGATTTCCACAATTCTGCATTCCAAAAGTAATAAAAATACCATAGTTTCAGCAATCTCCGTCTTCCTTTAAACTATCGTTCATTGGTTCAAGCCTCCCCTCCAATAGCATAGTTTCTTCCTCAGCAGAATTCCTCGTTTCCTGCGACTGCGTCGTAAATCTTGGAACATTCTCGACTAAATGCTGACGTCACTGAGAATCTCAGCTCAAGTAGCCTGCTGGCATAACATTTGCGTCATCCGTGCTTACGTCATGACTACCCACGTCATAACTATGACAGCCATAACTTTCATTAAAATTTCAATATAGCCACCGTGGTCTCTATATAATTCAATTACGGGGGCATTACATTCTTCAAGGCCACGGCCGCCTCCTTCCCTCTTCCTTGCCTATCCATCCTGACCATCCATTACCTTCCCTCATGAGGCCCCTGTTCGCTTTGCAGGTGAGTCCGCCTGGGCGAGGTGCCAATCACACCTCACCAGTTGTATCCACTCCGATTAGATGTTCCCAGCTCTAGGACACTGCCCGTAGAGGCGGTAGTGGTGAGTTCCCTCGCTGAGTCCGTGGGTTCCACCAACCTGGAGGGTAAACGACTAAGAAGAAGATTATTATTATTATTATTATTATTACTATTACTGTTCTTACGCAGAGGTCGGCTAGAGACCACGTGCCAATTTCTCACCCTTTGTTGTTTTACTTTCCTTTCTTATGAAATGTAATGTTTTTCAGTCGGTCAACACATTTGTACCCAATGGTTCCCTTATCCTGAAAAAAAGTGGGATTAATAAATAAACTTCGATGACCAGTTTTGATTGTCAAGCAACCATCATCAGATCCTCTACACTTAGGCTATTAAATCTATGCCTACAAGTATGGGTGATGGTATTTACAATATGTACACTTACTGAATTTAGTTGCAGTAATAGTTATACTAGTCCTTGTTAGTTAGGCCTATATGTGATATGTTAAGATACTGAATCTGGTGATTGACCTTCAAATTAGTTTGCTTGGTGTGATTCTGTGATCGTTGTTAAATGGTCAGGTCAGAGAGGATTGTATACTTAGCTGCTTGAGTTGCACGCGGTCCGAATGTGAGCAGTTGTCTTCGTCAATGCCGGCACTGAATTGAGTGGTCATTGGTAGGTTAATACTGAGTGCCAACACTACCTGAGGGAAGATGATGAGAAAAAAATGAAGTAGGTTTAGGAGTGGGAACAATTTTTGGCAGAGAGGAAGAAAATCCAACACAAAGCCGAAAGGAAATAAAGATGTAAAAGGAGTTTTTAATGCACAAGGCCCATGAAGTACCGAAAATGTGCGGGGACCTGCGCAAGGCTAAAGAAGAGCGCAGCGTGAGCTGAGGTCGCCTGCAAGCTATCACTACTAGTGCTCTTTCCCTCCCGAGCCCGATTGCGGATATGTTGTAGGGACGTAGTGTGCTGGCGGACCAGGTGGTGACAAATAGTACTGAATTGTGTACTTTCCCTTCAAAGGGGTGAACTTTTAGAGAGCATTCTGAAATGCCAGAAAGATTTAAATTAGCTGGAATATTTTTATTATTATTCACTGTCGGATCTCAGACAGAAAGGCCGAATGCTTCCAGAGTGGGCAGAGATGAAGCAACGATAGTGCTTTTTAGCAATATTTTTAGTACTATTAGTGAGAATCTGCTGGTTGCACAATGGGTTGTGTGCGCCCCATGTGTACAGACTACCCGCCCGGCCCTAGTGCTATGCGGGCTGTACGCGACACAGTTCTGCCAGGTGTTATTATCTTCTTTATTTGTTTAAAAGCACTTTATAAACAAATAAATATATTTCGTTGACTTTTCAAGAAATGCAAGATTTTCCCTGTACTATTGAGACGATTTGGAAGATTTGGGTACAAGCCACACCTCTGGTTTAGGAACTAGAGTTTTGTGAAGCATACACCTTGAAGTATTATTATATAGATGCTCCTATCTTTCTTGTATCTACTTACTCGAAAGTTGAGTTTTAGAGAATAACGGCAGTCACCCAAGGTCACGAATGGAATTACAACATGTATATTTATGATGCTGTGAAATGGAACGTCCCGGCAGTAATTATACAATATTAAAATTACCTCCGACGAGGATGGGATTCGAACCCACGCGTGCAGAGCACATTGCATTAGCAGTCCAACGCCTTAACCACTCGGCCACCTCGTCATGTGCGAGTCGCTTGTACGAGAACAGACTGAGGCAGCCACACAGGTTTCCCGTATGGGCCTACTCATAACATTGGTCCCTCGCTGTATGTTCGTAGAAGGCATTGAATAAATTTAAGATGGAGCGCCCAGGAGGGTCACATTTCCCCTAAGGTAGAAAAATATTTCGTACTTATTCTATACAAATAAAAACAGTCTGTAACCAACACGTGGTGTAGCGACTAGCATTCTTGACTGTCGTCCCGGAGGTCTGGGTCCAATTCCCGGCACTGCCAAGATATTTATTTATGGTCTAAGGGCTGGAACACACTCAGCCTCGTGAGGAAAAGTTGGGTTCGATACCCACCTCATCCATCCAGGAAGTGGTTTTCCCCACTTCGATTAATACGGTCTGAAATATTTAGATGAGGGCATGGGCAGCTCCCCAATTAATTCAAAATCAAGCTATAATTTACCAGACAAGGTATCTACTCATTAGTGAAAGGAATGCATAGCGCGCACGCTACAGCTTATCAATATTCAAGAATCTGAGTACATAGGTCTATCAAGCTCCAACGTGCCATAGTGTGAGTCACCAGAATCTCCAATCCTCAGCCGGAATTCTGAATAGCCTCCTTGCTCTGAAATCGCGTAACAAAATACATCATAAAAACATCATATTCTTGACAAACCCGCCTTGGGTATCAAGATTCACATATCAGCAATACGCCCCTCAGGTACGTATACTGAAGCATTAGTAGCAACGATATTGGGGTGATCAGCGCATCGGGTCCCCTCGGCCGTTAATATTGGCTGAGTGAACCTCGTTCCAACCCTAACATCAGTTTCTAAAATCCCTGACGGAGCCGGGAATCGAACCCGGGGCGTCCGGGTGAGAGGCAGACGCGCTATCCCAACACCACGGGGCCGACTAAAAGAAAATATGCTTCTGGTAAAAGACAGAGAGAATAACATTATTATGTTTTCTTCTGCATCAAATTTGAAATACTTGTGTAAAAGAGAAACTATTTTTATAGACGGAACATTTAAGTATTGTTGTATGTAAATGAAGAGAAACTGGATAAGTTTGAAATAAACACGCCAGATGTTCGTATGAGCCGACTCAGATGGTGGGGTTATGTGAAGAGAAAGGGGGAGGAGAGATTACCTAGGAGGTTAATGAGTTCGGCTGTAGAGCATAAGAGAAGTAGAGGTAGACCTAGGAGGCGATGGTTAGATTCAGTGTTGAACGATTTCAATGTAGAGGTGTAGAAGCAGAGGAGGCCGCGGTGCTAACTGCTAATAGGGGATCATGGAGGTGACTTGTTCACAAACAGAGGCTTGCAGACTAGACTGGAGGATTGGGAAGGGGGTGGCCGTAACCTTAAGTTAGGAACCTTCCAGCATTTGCCTGGAGTAGAAGTGGGGAAACCACAGAAAACAACTTCCTGGATGGCTGAGGTGGGAATTGAACCCATCTCTTCTCAGTGTTTCCTCGCGAGGCTGAGTGTACCCCGTTCCAACCCATAGACCAGAATTAAATTTCTTGGCAGAGCCGGGAATAAAACATGGACCTCCGTCAAAGAAAATAACGGAGAGCTCTCAGTATTAACATTGTAACCTGTTTTATAAGCTTTAAAATGATATAGACTATACATTAACATTTTGGTTTTCATTATAATAATCTCAAATTATAATAGCCGCCTTGTCAAACACTTAAAAGACGTTTAATATTTAAATTAATACGTACATGCTTCGGTATACAATGATAATCGTCAGCGTAGATTGAAATAATAAAACAATCTTAAAAACTATGTTAACAATTAATGCCATAGTGAAAATGGATATCTTTACAAAGTACACATTAAAATTTAAATAAAATGAAAGGTCACAAAAAACAAGAAAAATACATAAACGAAACAAGACTAAAGTTAATATAAATCTACCTTAATAGATTGTCTACATTATACTTCTTCACTATGGTTCAATATAATGAATGAATCGGATCTCCTGTTGATTGCAAAAAGGTGTTGTTTCCACGTATAAAGAATTGGTGAAATGCGTAACAATTTTTGACTGATAAAGTCCTCTAACCTTGAAAAACGTTCTAGTTGAACCCAAACTTTCTATATTAGGCCTATATTAGACTGGATTTATTCAATACGGCTAAATAATAATATATTGCTTGCCACGGTGGGTGAGTGGTTATAGTGTCGGATTACTAACCCCCAAGCTTGCAGGTTCGCTCCTGGCCGGGGTAAGTGATTTTTGAAATTACGACATGTCATACGATGTTGGCATGTCAAAGAACCCATTTGAATTCAGTAGGCCGTGTTCATAATGACAAAATTAATCTCGGGATTTTCCGCCAACACAAAGTTCCTCATTTCTCTACTAGAAAGCGCTATAGTGTCAAGGAGCTTAGATATTTAACCTCCTTGGCTCTCATCAAGGAACAACAAAATTCGACATGCAAGCTACCCTCTGGGTGTCAAATAACAAAGCTTGCACCCGGCACCCGAGGCCATATTATATTATTATTATTTCTACATTCATTTTACCACATAAGTGGGACATATCAACATATCGTCGGCTTGTTTGCAAGACGGTAGGCCTATGGCTAATTCTCTTAAGGTGGCACATTGAGAAACGAGCGAACAATGGAACAGGTCTCCAAGATGACGGCCTTCTGCATGGTGATATGTAGACCAGGATGTATTCCCAATATTTGTGGATTGCGAGCCAATAATTTGGGGATGATGCCGGTAGAAGAAATTACTATGGGCAGAACCACTACACTTTCCTGTCTCCACATTTGCCGTATTTCCTCAGCCAAAGGCAGATATTTGGTGATCTTATCACAGCAGGTTTGTTGCAGATTATGGGAATTGGGCACTGCAATATTATTATTATTATTATTATTATTATTATTATTATTATTATTATTATTATTATTATTATATATTGAAACGGATGTCGCTGATGGATGCTATGGGATATTGTTTCCAGCCAGGCAAACTGATATGGAACAATGCGTAAGATTTTTGAAGTCATCTAACCTTATAAAGAGTCCTGTTGAAATATATTTGTGGTTACAATATGTTGTTTCCAGATGGTCGAACACCGTAAATATGCTTTATAAATGACAAAAACCATCTAACTAACTAACTAACCTCGAATAAAACCAGAGGATCGTACTTCTAGGTTAGCTCTGTAGAATTAGCTGTAAAAACGGGTGATTTATTTCATATCATAATTCAATTTGCCAAGTATATTTATAGGTTGAATGAAATACTTGGACATTGATGGGCCAAAATATATGGATAAGTCGAGAATAAACTCAACTAAGTATCTTCAAGAAACAGTGTGCACCGACAAGGAATATGCAAATGAAATGTAATGCAATGTGACAATAACAAGGTTTCGTTTAGGTATATTGCCACTAAATGTAGTTTAGTGGGGCTACCAGTGCGGTGACAAATTTCACACCCCACCAAAAAAAAGAGAATAGTGGTTGTTAACTCATAGTCTATTAAATATTAGTAGAATGAGTATTTTGGTTAGTTATTGGACTAATACAGGAGGTACATTTAAACACAATCGCCCCCACCATGATCGTTTCACTTTGATCCCCCAATTTACACATTTGCAGACTTGAAGAAATCGCCGTGTGGTAAAGGTTATTTTTATTCTCTTAAGACTTAAACGATGTGTCATAAAATTTCTACATTCAATTTTGTTCTTATACCAGTACTTCGTCTTGATTGAATGAAAATACTAAGAAGATGAATTATTTTCATACCGTCAAAGTTTTAATGTTAACTCCACGAACTGTCAGTGGAAGTAAAGCTTTTGTCTGTAGTTTTGCACCTTGTAGCAGAATATCGTTGTAATGCTCATACTGCTGCTTATAACTTTCATATGATAACATTTTTCCAAAGCTACAACATACAAATTAAAATGTGCATATTGATTTGTATAGTATGCCTAGAATTTCTAATGAGTGGTATGGACTACGGGTTTGAGATAACAAGAGTAGATAGTGAAGATCATCGCAGTTTGGAGTGGGGGGCAGTAAAACACGCCTCAGGCAACTTCCCCTGTTAGGATTTTCCTAATTGACCCCCGTGGAGAGAACTCATCAGCGGAGCTCGGTATCACCCGGCTTTTCCCCCGGGCTCTGCGAGGGATCCCACCTTTACCGCCTCCAGGGCAGTATACTGGAGCTTGAAACTTCGGATCTGGTGATACAACTGGGGAGGGAAATGCCAACCCTGGGGGATAAAAAGATTACGAGGAAAAAAAACTAGGACTCCTTCCTCAACAGTTGTCGCAGCACTGCGACTTGACCGAAGTACTGTAGTACACATATGTTCATATAAATATTCCTGAAACAATTCCCAAATTTAAAAAAGTTGTTTCCGCCCGGGATCGAACCGGCGACCTTGCGCGTGAGAGGCGCACGTGATAACCACTAACCTACGGAAACAGACACGTAGGAAACCCAAATGCACAGTGCAAAGTCCAAAACATGATGTTAGTGATAAATTCTACTATTTTCGCTCGTTTACTCAACGTATGACGCGCCACCTTCGTTTCAGCATCCGTAACGAGCGTCCTGTTCAGTAATGGAAACTGAGTACAGGCGCGGGTCCAGATAAAGGATTTCGAGAGGGGCAAAATGTGTGGATTGCCTATATCTAAAGTTTATTATTATTATTCGTATTCTGGCTGACTCCGTGTCTAATAGGTTAGCGTGCTAGGCTTTGGCCCGAAGGGTCCCGGTTTCGATTCCCGGGGAATTCCTCTGGCTCGGGGACTGGGGGTGCCTGACGTCTTCATGTACAAAAAGAAATCAAACCCTGGAAACAAACAGAAAAAGCGGAAACAAGTGAAAAGAAAAAAGAAAATAATAAAAGTGGGGGAAAAGTTAAAATGGTTGGTTGGTTTAGGGGCTGCGACAACGCGGTCAGGTAGCCCCGTGTACTTTGGGTGTGTGTAGAATCTGTCTGATAACCGGTGTTAATTGTGATGGCTGTATTAGTGTGTGTATCTGTCTTTTAATTCAAGTAAGGACTGCAACTTTGAATTTTTCAAATAATTCCTACTTTTGCCGCCAAACGCCACCGTCAACGACTACTAGGTCTAGTTCAGAACTTAGCTGCTATACGCCACCGCAGTCGGCTCTTGGCAACGAACGTATTTGCTTACATTCTTAACCTATTCAATTTAGCTTCACACAGGTGTAATTAGTGGAAGGTTCTTTAACATGCCATAAATCTATGTCATGGGACCACCGGCTTTACTTCCCCTCCGAAGGAAGGCATACTGAGGGATTTTTAACGCTCTTAAAAATCCGACGGCTTCGGCCGGGTTTGATCCCGCTATCTTGGGCATAGAAGCTCAGCATGCTACCAACTACGCCACCGACAAAAGTTAAAATATGTAATAAGAAATTTAAAAAATAAAAAACAGTAGTCGCATATGATGTGTAATATGTGACATGTTATCCCACCATGGTTGTCCCGGGAGCGCAAATCCCTTGTTAACAGTGAACACTGTTGGTCATTGAAATAACTACTTGTAAAACTCCAGTGCCAAATCCTGACCGTAATAAATCATATTTTTTATTTGCTAAGACGTTGTATCTTAATCGATTGATAACATATTGTGCATTTTGCAATGGAAAATTAAAAGTGTATATCGTAATAGTATAGTGCAGAAGGGGCTTTAAAAAGCTGAGCCGTCTCGGTTGCAGACAAGATGGCAGCTGATCTCTCGTTCTAAACTATATTTCACTAATTTGAGTATGTTGCATGCAATATAGCCTACAGATATAAAAATAATAAGAACTTTGTATGAAATGAACTTTGTTTTAAATATACTCCAGTGAAGAAATCGTTTAGTCAAAGTCATTATTGGCTATCGATTGATGTTATCGATTGATAACATTCTTTTTGGGAGGACATAATTAGGTCTGTGGTTACATCGTTGGTCTCTCAACCGGCTGGTTGGGGTTCTAATCCTAAAAGAGTTGTATTTTTTGGTTGATTTTTATATATTTATTGTTTTTTGAGTACTGAGGCGTTATACAATTGAGCGTTATATTGTGCATTTTGCAATGGAATATGTATATATAAATCAAACAAAGTTCACCAATGGATCTGCAGTAGTGACATCTACCTTCAACTCGTTGACTACGGTATACGGAAGCAATCCACTGCCTACTTGATGCAAGCTGCGCTCTATACCGGCCAGTTAGTGAACCCATGCCAGCGATGTTATTGAAAATGGCCACTTTTTGCCGACAGAGTGCACAGCCAAGTATAGACGCGATTAAAAATTGGTGTGCAGAAGGTAAATTAAATGTGTTTCTCCCAGTGATACGTATAGACCAACGAAGTTTCAATTATTGTTAGTAGTCGGTATTAATATACTGAATTCCTACGTTGTTTGGAGTGTTTGTTGATGCGATATAGATTCCACATAGCCACATGGCCGACAATACATCGAGTGCTTACATTAAATAAGAATACAGCAAAAGTATGAAGATTTAATAAATCGTAATTGTTTTCAGCAAAAATGATATAATGAATATTTTCACACCAAAGAACGACAACTTGAAAATGATTTATTGAAGGAATATCTTAAATGGGCTCTCCAAACCTTGAACTAAACTGTATGCGACATACATTCCCCATAGCCACTTGGCCTACAGTACGTCGTTGTACCGATCTCCGCCACCACGCGCGCTCATTGTTTTCGTCCCATGCACTTCCGTCACATCCATTTCCGTCCCATCCACTTCCGTCCCTTTTCCAAATTACTCCTCAAAATTGTCCAGCTACCGAGTGCAAAGATATTACACATTTAAAAAAAAGCGGTAATGTCCTCGCCTGCTGTACCCAAGGTTGGAGGATTGAATCCTGGCGCAGTCAGTTGACATTAGAGAGTGCGCAAATTCGAGGGAGCCTTGTCAGTAGATTTACTGGCACGTTAAAGTTCCCCTACGGGGCAAAATTCCGGCACCCAGGCGTCTGTACAAGCCGCAGTAATTAAAAGGGACGTAAAACCAATAACATTATTATTATTATCATTATTATTATTATTATAGTCGCCTCCGTAGCGTAGCGGCCAGCATGGTTAGCTGCCGCTCCGGAGGTCCTGGGTTCGATTCCCGGCTCTGCCACGAAATTTGAAAGAAGTGGTATGAGGACTGGAACGGGGTCTACTCAGCCTCGGGTGTTCCAAATGAGTAGAGGGGGTTCGATTCCCACCACATCCATCCTCGAAGTGGTTTTCCGTGGTTTCCCACTTCGTCTTCGGGCAAATGCCGGGATGGTACTGTCCCCGTTTACCCGGATAGTAGGCTGTCAGATATCCGCCCCCTCAATCGGATTGCCAACAATCAATCGCACCGGCTCAGCTACATCAATGAAAATGGCACTGACAGATACTATCGAGATAAGAGCACAGAAGTTAACAGGAAATCATTGTGGAACACACCAAAATAGACGGGGGTACATACTTACCGTTACTTACCTCTTAAAATTATCTCGGGGATTGAGTTGACAACAGGATCACTAAAGTCTGTTCACAAAATAACCTCCACCATGACATTTAAAAATGAACCAGAACGAAGACGAGAACTTTGAACTGTACAAAAGCTTTATTTCAAATAAAGGGTAAGATTTTAATAACACAACAAAATAAACGTGGCTATCAGTAGCCCATGTCAATCTGACTACGTCCTCCTGTAGGACTTGCAAAATTATCATACAACATGATATAGAACATATTAGCTCCCACGAGCTCCAAATAACGTAATATTCATAACACAATTGGATTGGAAAAGGACGTCAGGGTGTGACATATATAGAGCATTTGGTTTCCTTTTAATAAACATGACAATTGTATTTATAGTCGCAAGGCCAGAGTGTGGACGACCTCACCCGCTGATAACCAGTTGTTGGGACAGCTGCGAGCTACCCTCCAACCTGTTGCATACTTTGTCAAATGGACTCCCTTCTCACATGCTACGTTACGTAAGAATACAGCTCTCTCTCTCAAGCTTTTAAATGTCTGCAAGACAACTCATATTTATATTTACGCAATTCTTTCAAATACTTTACTCACATCCTACTGGATTATTATTATAATTTCTTAAACTTGTTAAGTTCTCATTCAAATGTTTAAATAGCTCTTAAATGTTTATAACAAAATCACATAAATTATTTATAACAATTAGAAATTGTTTATAATATTTGTCCAAGACAATAACAATATTTTTAAACACGCCTTTAACATTACTTTCGTTCCACATTATTGTCAAAAATATTTACAGCAATTATTTACAATATTAACATTTAAATTGTTTAAATTATTAATTTAAGAAATACATTAACCACATGTTCATCCGGTTGGTAATTTTCATAATCGTGTCCATATAATCGACCAATGAAGGTTAGTTATACATGTTAATGTCACAATCTGTTTTAATAAAGGTTTTAATAATGATTTGTGACGGTAATCTTCATTCAAAATCTGATCTCAAATTCTTTCAAAACTCGTGTTAATTATAACAGTTAATTCACTTGATTAATTTTCAACGAACTATGACAATCTTACTCCAGCGGAAAATACTTCGCCAACAAGTTAATGCACAAACTGCATTAAAAATTAGGCCCAAAATTCATCATATATTAATCTATATGGCATCAAAAACTTCCACAGAACTTACAAAAACTTCCACAAATAATTCTTTAACATTAATTCCTGTGGGAACCTCCTTCATATTCAAGGGCATTATACATCAGCGACTTTCAACACATGCGCTGCACTAGCGATTATACATTCATAGTTCCACTTAAAAATTCTTATAATCATTAATTGTTTCAAAACTGTTTTCATTTAACCTTCGTGGATTTCATTCATGAATCGAAATGAAGTCAAAACTTGCCAATCACAAACAAATTTAATAGTGAATACGCTTATATACGCCTGTCTGGTCTATCAAAATTTAAGATTAACATCTTAAAAGAATTGTAGTATAAAAATACTATCATCAAATAAAGTGCGACTAAAACTGCAAAGTAGTCGAATAGAATCCAATTAGACTGGGGAATGCAAACATCATTATATAAATCTCTAATTGAGAAAAACTCCTAACAAAAGTTCTTGACTTTAATGCATTCAATAATTCATTATTAAAGTTAATCTTTCACAAAAGTGTCTATGATGCAATGTTCATTCATAACTGACGATAAATGTCTGTGTTGCAATCAATTCAAATAACGACTAGTATTTCCAAGATCGTCGACAACGTAATGGATTTTAACGCTCTAAAATCATTTAAGTGTTCTTCCTTCTTGATGATGACAGAAAATTGGTCAAAGTAATTAAACTGGGGTAGAATTACTTTAATAAAGTGACACGCTGTCTGAATTTAAATCTGCCATAAAAATCATTAACATACAGTCAAATCGTGACTACAAACATATTAATTACTGAAAAATCTAAACATCAGTCTCAACTGATTCAAAATCATTAACAATGCCCATGACATAACAATGTCTTAATAAATCGTCGAAACAGGCATAACTCATCAAGATGTACTGAGAATAGGAATCTCAACAAAAATATAGGGCAAAATACATGAGGACAAAAATATGGGAAAAATGGTTGCTCAAATATCATTAAGAAACTCAAATACAATAAACGTTCACGACTACCTTATCTGCCGATTGACGTTCCAGAGGAAAATTCCCCCAAAGAAGACTGCTGATGGATCCATTTCACCAAGTTAAAGCTGAGCTCCATCCTCGAAATAGGAAATAGCACCCTCGGAGAATCGAACTGCTTCCTTCTCCGGAAATCGCACTGCTCCTCGAAGACGAATAGACATCCTTCCGGCAATAATCTTCTTTGTGAGTCGGGATAACCCTGACATCTCTTGAAAAAATCCCTGAAGTTCCAGTAGACAATCGCCATGAAGTTTTTTGTAGAAATTTCCAAAGAAATATTCATATACAGTGAGTATGTAATAGATTCCATGGCTGTTCGATAGTATTCAGCCTTTAATCACGAAACATGGGTGTAGATGGTTATTCACCACATGTTCGCTTGTGTGGAATAGCAATTAGCGAAGTTCCATGTTGCTATCTTACTCCGTTGAAATATGTCCCAATTGCATTAAGTCCTTTAGCCTTCTCTCTGCTCTTCGGTTGTAGTAATAGAAGAACAAACTGCCGTATTAAATTGCTCCATTATACTGTAGTGTTGTGTAACAAAAGCAATCTGAAGTCTCCCTATTTCACTAGCAGCGTCAGCCGTGGCGTTAATTCTGGCGATACAATAGTGCTTCTCAGGTGGCGAGATAATCACTTTTGTCAGTCGTATAAAACTGCTAATATCTTTCAAACTAATTACTCGAAATTGTTCAGCTTTTCTATATTACTTCATGTAGCACTGCACAATAGAATTAGCTTATCGGCGACCGCTAACTGTTCAAAGCTAAACTTGTAGAAGCGTTCTAAGGTCCGTTTTAACTTCACCTAGTTTGACTTGGATCTCGTTAATGCAGTGGCTTCACCACGCGTTATAAAGACGACTCTTTTCACTACTTTTCACTTCGACGTCTCACTAAAATGACTGTATAAGAAAAGAACTTTCACAATTATACTTCGATGATCTGAGAATGATATTCTGAGAATGATCGGAGAATGAGACTCCTCTCTTCTGCGCAAGCCCTTTTATTAACTTCACGAGGGGCGTTTCCATCCCTTCCAGAGCGTGATACTGCGTCATCGCTAAAAGTTCCAACTTCGTTAATACATGACGGATTTTCAAAATTCAAAAACTGAAAATAAATTTCACCAAAATTCCAAATCAATGCTTCTACTGCAAATGGATTTCCACAATTCTGCATTCCAAAAGTAATAAAAATAACATAGTTTCAGCAATCTCCGTCTTCCTTTAAACTATCGTTCATTGGTTCAAGCCTCCCCTCCAATAGCATAGTTTCTTCCTCAGCAGAATTCCTCGTTTCCTGCGACTGCGTCGTAAATCTTGGAACATTCTCGACTAAATGCTGACGTCACTGAGAATCTCAGCTCAAGTAGCCTGCTGGCATAACATTTGCGTCATCCGTGCTTACGTCATGACTACCCACGTCATAACTATGACAGCCATAACTTTCATTAAAATTTCAAGATAGCCACCGTGGTCTCTATATAATTCAATTACGGGGGCATTCTCCTCTCACCACGTTTTAAAAACAGTTGCAAATTGTTTTTAAACTCAGTGTTACAAGTATCTCAACTCTCTTGAACACGAAATTGAATTATTACTGGCTTACTCTAGTATGATATTTCCTCTATGTTCCTTAATCATATATCTCTTCTACTCTGGGTTGTGTGTGGTTAATGTATTCTTTCCTCTCTACTTTCTCTTCTGACCAGCATTTCTATTTTCTAAGTTCTGCTGGCTCGTCGAAGGTCCAGGATCGATTACAACATCCTGCCTTTTCTTTTGATTGTCGGCTTCTTTATCCCTTAATTCTTTTAGGTATTGCTGGCTTTCCTTCTCTCTTTGCTGATACTGATCGGGTGTCATAACCTGACCTTGAGTATTCTGGTTTCTATTTTGGTTTTGGTTATTCCTATTATAATTTCGGTTATAACCATTATTGTTGTAATATCTGCCTCTTCCATTGTAGTTTCCTCGGTTGTAGTTCCAACCTCTTCTCTGTTGATACGGTCGGTAACCTTGTGATCTGTTATTTCTTAACTGATTATTCCTGTGAGGACCTACATTGTCAGTTTTCTCCTCATCTGGCTTGTCAGTTTGTTGGACTTGGTCCATATATACAGTATTGATTTCTTTAAACTCCTGCCTTTGACCTTTCTGTACTACGTTAGGCATTGGACTTGTGTAATCTAACCTTCTCAGTAATTCATCCATGCTGGTTAAATCCCTGATGTTGGACGAAATTATTAGTCTCCTCACCTCAACTGGCAGCATACGAGAAATCGCATCAATTAGTTGCTCCGTGGACAATGGGGGTTGCAAAAATCTCAAGCGGGACAATTGACTCGTAAAGAAATCAGCGTACTGCGTTGGAAGAGTACCTGAGTATTTTCTTGAATGCACCTCCGCTCTTAACGAATTCTGTGCTTCTATGGACCAAAATCGTTTGATTAATGCCTCTGCAAACTCGTCAAAGTTACTGAATGTGTATCTAAATGCGCAAAACCATTCGAGGGGTCCTCCAATCAGATATCTCTCTACTATCTTCATCTCTCTCTCTCTGGGAATGTGAGCTTCGATGAAATAATCTTTGAGGTTCCTTACATACTCTATAGGTGTCAAACTATCAGTGTTACTGAATTTTTGCGGTTTGTCTTCGAAATTCCTGATGACCGTTACGTTCCTCGGATATGAATCCGGATAGTTTTTCCCACTATCTCGATAGTTCCACTCAGGTTCCATATTCCTCTCGTCATCCTCCTCTCTGAATCTGGATATACGTTCTTCAGGAGTCACGTCTCTTTCTTCTGGATCTAGGTTATATCTTCTGGCATAATTCCTATTCAATTCGCAAGCTAAGCCTTCTGTATCCTTGTCAGTGATTTCCGTTAAGACTTTCTTGATTATCTCTTCTTTGTAGTTCTCCATTAAACTAGCCTCTCCTAACTTCAAATTTTGCAGTTTACTCGTCGTTTCATTTACATCAGAGACAACTTTATGCATCTGTTCCTCTAATGTAGATTTTAATGTTTGCATATCCTGATCTAGTTGTGTTCTATCGTCAACTTGTTTTTCGGATAGCGAATTTATCCTGACGCTTAAATCTTTCCTAATCTGTACTACTTCATTGTTAATTTCTATTTGAGTACTGGCAAGTTTTCTTTCAATCCTTTCCTGAATTTGGGTTACATGTTCCCCACTTGACTTATTCCACTCGTCTTTCCATACCGCTACGTTTGCTGTTAACATTTCTGCTATGTCTACTTCGATATCCTCTTTTAATAATCTATTATGGTCTAATACCTGGGTTCTCATGACCTCTACATCATACTTCAAACCTGCTAAAGACGTTGTCATTCTAACTGATTCATCAACTAATCTAGTCGCTAATGCAGTTATATTACGCGTACAAAGAGTTTTTTGAGTTTTCTATTTCTTCCCTGACTTTAATTACATCAGTTTGGACTCTAGTGATATCTACGAAAACTGTGTTGACTTCTACCTGAATCTTAGTTATGTCACTTTGCACCTCAGTTATATCCGAATGAATGTTATTAATGTCTACCTGAACATTGGACACATCAGTTCTAGCATTTTGAATTTCTTTTTGGACTTCCTCGACCTTGTCTTGGACAGTCGCAACATCATTTTTGACAACAACTACTTCGGCTCTAGCACAAGAAATATCACCTCGGACATTAGCCACATCTAGATTTAACATTGTAAGGTCTTTCTGTACCTTAGACACATCATTTTTAACATCAGACACATTTGTGCGGATGTCACTTACAGTATTCTCAATTCCTAGGGTATTAATCTGTAAACGCGACATATTATCCTCTAAATTGGCAGCACTAGTCTGAATAACCTTCAAACTTTCACCCATGCTAGCTTTCAAATTACTAGCATTCTCCTCCATTCGACTAGTATTCCTAACTTCCATCTCCTTCATACTGCTATTCAAATTAGCAGACATATTACTAACATTCTCCTTCATACTTTCATTCAGCATCTGCTTCATACTGCGATTCATGTTAGCAGACATCTCCTCTAACATCATCCTCATACTTTCATCTGCCATTACAATATTATTAAAAAATAGACTGCTGTAGGGACATACATCAATAGAGCAAAATAACAACATTTGAGCAACACTTTTCACCATATATAAATTTGATCAATTTTCTGTCTTAAGTCTAACTTATAACTACCTTATAATTAACCTTCGAAGATACTTCATGTTGAAACAAACTCAAGCACATGTTCAAATTTCCCTGGCTCATTTTAAAATATCCTAACACAAATAATTTACATTTACAATCCAAATAATTTAATTTTATCTTTAATACGACTTAAAATGTCATAAGCCGGTCAAATAAAATAAGATTCCAGATCATAGGCGATTTTTCTAAGTTTCCAGACTATTTAACCTTTCTCAAGTTGTATAAGATCTGATCTTTTCTGAGTGTAATTTTCCTAATACAATACAACATTTAATTCCTATATAATCACACTCTTAAATTCTACAATTGGCCTAGACATCTAACAAAGAATCAACCTCTCTATTTGAGTCTAATCGAACCTCACGTGTTAGGTTTGCCACTCTTACTAGCGTTCAACCTGGTAATCCATTTTTGTTGAATTCTCCCCACGTTTTAGGTGCGCCAATCTTACTGTCCCCGTTTACCCGGATAGTAGGCTGTCAGATATCCGCCCCCTCAATCGGATTGCCAACAATCAATCGCACCGGCTCAGCTACATCAATGAAAATGGCACTGACAGATACTATCGAGATAAGAGCACAGAAGTTAACAGGAAATCATTGTGGAACACACCAAAATAGACGGGGGTACATACTTACCGTTACTTACCTCTTAAAATTATCTCGGGGATTGAGTTGACAACAGGATCACTAAAGTCTGTTCACACAATAACCTCCACCATGACATTTAAAAATGAACCAGAACGAAGACGAGAACTTTGAACTGTACAAAAGCTTTATTTCAAATAAAGGGTAAGATTTTAATAACACAACAAAATAAACGTGGCTATCAGTAGCCCATGTCAATCTGACTACGTCCTCCTGTAGGACTTGCAAAATTATCATACAACATGATATAGAACATATTAGCTCCCACGAGCTCCAAATAACGTAATATTCATAACACAATTGGATTGGAAAAGGACGTCAGGGTGTGACATATATAGAGCATTTGGTTTCCTTTTAATAAACATGACAATTGTATTTATAGTCGCAAGGCCAGAGTGTGGACGACCTCACCCGCTGATAACCAGTTGTTGGGACAGCTGCGAGCTACCCTCCAACCTGTTGCATACTTTGTCAAATGGACTCCCTTCTCACATGCTACGTTACGTAAGAATACAGCTCTCTCTCTCAAGCTTTTAAATGTCTGCAAGACAACTCATATTTATATTTACGCAATTCTTTCAAATACTTTACTCACATCCTACTGGATTATTATTATAATTTCTTAAACTTGTTAAGTTCTCATTCAAATGTTTAATTAGCTCTTAAATGTTTATAACAAAATCACATAAATTATTTATAACAATTAGAAATTGTTTATAATATTTGTCCAAGACAATAACAATATTTTTAAACACGCCTTTAACATTACTTTCGTTCCACATTATTGTCAAAAATATTTACAGCAATTATTTACAATATTAACATTTAAATTGTTTAAATTATTAATTTAAGAAATACATTAACCACATGTTCATCCGGTTGGTAATTTTCATAATCGTGTCCATATAATCGACCAATGAAGGTTAGTTATACATGTTAATGTCACAATCTGTTTTAATAAAGGTTTTAATAATGATTTGTGACGGTAATCTTCATTCAAAATCTGATCTCAAATTCTTTCAAAACTCGTGTTAATTATAACAGTTAATTCACTTGATTAATTTTCAACGAACTATGACAATCTTACTCCAGCGGAAAATACTTCGCTAACAAGTTAATGCACAAACTGCATTAAAAATTAGGCCCAAAATTCATCATATATTAATCTATATGGCATCAAAAACTTCCACAGAACTTACAAAAACTTCCACAAATAATTCTTTAACATTAATTCCTGTGGGAACCTCCTTCATATTCAAGGGCATTATACATCAGCGACTTTCAACACATGCGCTGCACTAGCGATTATACATTCATAGTTCCACTTAAAAATTCTTATAATCATTAATTGTTTCAAAACTGTTTTCATTTAACCTTCGTGGATTTCATTCATGAATCGAAATGAAGTCAAAACTTGCCAATCACAAACAAATTTAATAGTGAATACGCTTATATACGCCTGTCTGGTCTATCAAAATTTAAGATTAACATCTTAAAAGAATTGTAGTATAAAAATACTATCATCAAATAAAGTGCGACTAAAACTGCAAAGTAGTCGAATAGAATCCAATTAGACTGGGGAATGCAAACATCATTATATAAATCTCTAATTGAGAAAAACTCCTAACAAAAGTTCTTGACTTTAATGCATTCAATAATTCATTATTAAAGTTAATCTTTCACAAAAGTGTCTATGATGCAATGTTCATTCAATACTGACGATAAATGTCTGTGTTGCAATCAATTCAAATAACGACTAGTATTTCCAAGATCGTCGACAACGTAATGGATTTTAACGCTCTAAAATCATTTAAGTGTTCTTCCTTCTTGATGATGACAGAAAATTGGTCAAAGTAATTAAACTGGGGTAGAATTACTTTAATAAAGTGACACGCTGTCTGAATTTAAATCTGCCATAAAAAGCATTAACATGCAGTCAAATCGTGACTACAAACATATTAATTACTGAAAAATCTAAACATCAGTCTCAACTGATTCAAAATCATTAACAATGCCCATGACATAACAATGTCTTAATAAATCGTCGAAACAGGCATAACTCATCAAGATGTACTGAGAATAGGAATCTCAACAAAAATATAGGGCAAAATACATGAGGACAAAAATATGGGAAAAATGGTTGCTCAAATATCATTAAGAAACTCAAATACAATAAACGTTCACGACTACCTTATCTGCCGATTGACGTTCCAGAGGAAAATTCCCCCAAAGAAGACTGCTGATGGATCCATTTCACCAAGTTAAAGCTGAGCTCCATCCTCGAAATAGGAAATAACACCCTCGGAGAATCGAACTGCTTCCTTCTCCGGAAATCGCACTGCTCCTCGAAGACGAATAGACATCCTTCCGGCAATAATCTTCTTTGTGAGTCGGGATAACCCTGACCTCTCTTGAAAAAATCCCTGAAGTTCCAGTAGACAATCGCCATGAAGTTTTTTGTAGAAATTTCCAAAGAAATATTCATATACAGTGAGTATGTAATAGATTCCATGGCTGTTCGATAGTATTCAGCCTTTAATCACGAAACATGGGTGTAGATGGTTATTCACCACATGTTCGCTTGTGTGGAATAGCAATTAGCGAAGTTCCATGTTGCTATCTTACTCCGTTGAAATATGTCCCAATTGCATTAAGTCCTTTAGCCTTCCATCTGCTCTTCGGTTGTAGTAATAGAAGAACAAACTGCCGTATTAAATTGCTCCATTATACTGTAGTGTTGTGTAACAAAAGCAATCTGAAGTCTCCCTATTTCACTAGCAGCGTCAGCCGTGGCGTTAATTCTGGCGATACAATAGTGCTTCTCAGGTGGCGAGATAATCACTTTTGTCAGTCGTATAAAACTGCTAATATCTTTCAAACTAATTACTCGAAATTGTTCAGCTTTTCTATATTACTTCATGTAGCACTGCACAATAGAATTAGCTTATCGGCGACCGCTAACTGTTCAAAGCTAAACTTGTAGAAGCGTTCTAAGGTCCGTTTTAACTTCACCTAGTTTGACTTGGATCTCGTTAATGCAGTGGCTTCACCACGCGTTATAAAGACGACTCTTTTCACTACTTTTCACTTCGACGTCTCACTAAAATGACTGTATAAGAAAAGAACTTTCACAATTATACTTCGATGATCTGAGAATGATATTCTGAGAATGATCGGAGAATGAGACTCCTCTCTTCTGCGCAAGCCCTTTTATTAACTTCACGAGGGGCGTTTCCATCCCTTCCAGAGCGTGATACTGCGTCATCGCTAAAAGTTCCAACTTCGTTAATACATGACGGATTTTCAAAATTCAAAAACTGAAAATAAATTTCACCAAAATTCCAAATCAATGCTTCTACTGCAAATGGATTTCCACAATTCTGCATTCCAAAAGTAATAAAAATACCATAGTTTCAGCAATCTCCGTCTTCCTTTAAACTATCGTTCATTGGTTCAAGCCTCCCCTCCAATAGCATAGTTTCTTCCTCAGCAGAATTCCTCGTTTCCTGCGACTGCGTCGTAAATCTTGGAACATTCTCGACTAAATGCTGACGTCACTGAGAATCTCAGCTCAAGTAGCCTGCTGGCATAACATTTGCGTCATCCGTGCTTACGTCATGACTACCCACGTCATAACTATGACAGCCATAACTTTCATTAAAATTTCAATATAGCCACCGTGGTCTCTATATAATTCAATTACGGGGGCATTACATTCTTCAAGGCCACGGCCGCCTCCTTCCCTCTTCCTTGCCTATCCATCCTGACCATCCATTACCTTCCCTCATGAGGCCCCTGTTCGCTTTGCAGGTGAGTCCGCCTGGGCGAGGTGCCAATCACACCTCACCAGTTGTATCCACTCCGATTAGATGTTCCCAGCTCTAGGACACTGCCCGTAGAGGCGGTAGTGGTGAGTTCCCTCGCTGAGTCCGTGGGTTCCACCAACCTGGAGGGTAAACGACTAAGAAGAAGATTATTATTATTATTATTATTACTATTACTGTTCTTACGCAGAGGTCGGCTAGAGACCACGTGCCAATTTCTTACCCTTTGTTGTTTTACTTTCCTTTCTTATGAAATGTAATGTTTTTCAGTCGGTCAACACATTTGTACCCAATGGTTCCCTTATCCTGAAAAAAAGTGGGATTAATAAATAAACTTCGATGACCAGTTTCGATTGTCAAGCAACCATCATCAGATCCTCTACACTTAGGCTATTAAATCTATGCCTACAAGTATGGGTGATGGTATTTACAATATGTACACTTACTGAATTTAGTTGCAGTAATAGTTATACTAGTCCTTGTTAGTTAGGCCTATATGTGATATGTTAAGATACTGAATCTGGTGATTGACCTTCAAATTAGTTTGCTTGGTGTGATTCTGTGATCGTTGTTAAATGGTCAGGTCAGAGAGGATTGTATACTTAGCTGCTTGAGTTGCACGCGGTCCGAATGTGAGCAGTTGTCTTCGTCAATGCCGGCACTGAATTGAGTGGTCATTGGTAGGTTAATACTGAGTGCCAACACTACCTGAGGGAAGATGATGAGAAAAAAATGAAGTAGGTTTAGGAGTGGGAACAATTTTTGGCAGAGAGGAAGAAAATCCAACACAAAGCCGAAAGGAAATAAAGATGTAAAAGGAGTTTTTAATGCACAAGGCCCATGAAGTACCGAAAATGTGCGGGGACCTGCGCAAGGCTAAAGAAGAGCGCAGCGTGAGCTGAGGTCGCCTGCAAGCTATCACTACTAGTGCTCTTTCCCTCCCGAGCCCGATTGCGGATATGTTGTAGGGACGTAGTGTGCTGGCGGACCAGGTGGTGACAAATAGTACTGAATTGTGTACTTTCCCTTCAAAGGGGTGAACTTTTAGAGAGCATTCTGAAATGCCAGAAAGATTTAAATTAGCTGGAATATTTTTATTATTATTCACTGTCGGATCTCAGACAGAAAGGCCGAATGCTTCCAGAGTGGGCAGAGATGAAGCAACGATAGTGCTTTTTAGCAATATTTTTAGTACTATTAGTGAGAATCTGCTGGTTGCACAATGGGTTGTGTGCGCCCCATGTGTACAGACTACCCGCCCGGCCCTAGTGCTATGCGGGCTGTACGCGACACAGTTCTGCCAGGTGTTATTATCTTCTTTATTTGTTTAAAAGCACTTTATAAACAAATAAATATATTTCGTTGACTTTTCAAGAAATGCAAGATTTTCCCTGTACTATTGAGACGATTTGGAAGATTTGGGTACAAGCCACACCTCTGGTTTAGGAACTAGAGTTTTGTGAAGCATACACCTTGAAGTATTATTATATAGATGCTCCTATCTTTCTTGTATCTACTTACTCGAAAGTTGAGTTTTAGAGAATAACGGCAGTCACCCAAGGTCACGAATGGAATTACAACATGATGCTGTGAAACGGAACGTCCCGGCAGTAATTATACAATATTAAAATTACCTCCGACGAGGATGGGATTCGAACCCACGCGTGCAGAGCACATTGGATTAGCAGTCCAACGCCTTAACCACTCGGCCACCTCGTCATGTGCGAGTAGCTTGTACGAGAACAGACTGAGGCAGCCACACAGGTTTCCCGTATGGGCCTACTCATAACATTGGTCCCTCGCTGTATGTTCGTAGAAGGCATTGAATAAATTTAAGATGGAGCGCCCAGGAGGGTCACATTTCCCCTAAGGTAGAAAAATATTTCGTACTTATTCTATACAAATAAAAACAGTCTGTAACCAACACGTGGTGTAGCGACTAGCATTCTTGACTGTCGTCCCGGAGGTCTGGGTCCAATTCCCGGCTCTGCCAAGATATTTATTTATGGTCTAAGGGCTGGAACACACTCAGCCTCGTGAGGAAAAGTTGGGTTCGATTCCCACCTCATCCATCCAGGAAGTGGTTTTCCCCACTTCTATTCCAGGCAAATGCCGGGATGGTACCTAACTTCTTGCCACGGCCACCTCCTCCCCAATCCTCACCTGAATTACAAAATTACACACCACTGCATACACCGAAATAACGCAGGTCATCATGCACACAAGTACACGGGGCTAAATTACCACGATATACAAGCCCTTCAAGGAAAAACAACAACGAGAGTAACGTCTGTACTTGTACAAATAATCTATAGTCTATTATTTTTTA
The DNA here is from genome assembly GCA_946902985.2 of Meconema thalassinum. Lineage (NCBI taxonomy): Eukaryota > Metazoa > Arthropoda > Insecta > Orthoptera > Tettigoniidae > Meconema > Meconema thalassinum. The sequence goes on from OX336396.1 coordinate 250,720,443, forward strand.
TTTTTGTTATTTGTATATAGTCAATTTTACCTTCCAAGTTGGTGGCTCCCATGGACTCAGCGAGGGAACTCACCTCTACCGCCTTTCCAGGCAGTATCCTAGAGCTGGGAAAATCTGGTCGGAGGGGATACAACTGGTGCATTCTACCAAGACGGACGTAACTGTATATTTTAGATTAACTTACGGCCATCCTGAAAATGGTTTTCATGGTTTCCCAGTATCACCACCAGGGAAATGCCAAAATGGTTACTTTCAACAGATTCACGGCCGACTTTCTTACCAAATACCTTCCCTAAAACCCTTAGCGGTCGCCTGGTCACCAGCTGTTGTATCTGCAGATAAAATGGGTTCAGCTCCCAGACACCGTGTGCCAGGTGCCCAATCACGGCTGTCAGCATTCTCCTCCCGAGAACACACCAAGTGATGGCAACCTGATGATTTGAAAACTCAACTCACGCTCAGCAATGCGGCCCGTTATTTATGCACGCGATAGTACATCCGTCTCCCTTTCTCACCCACTGTCACCATCGCCTCTCTGTCTCTCCTACTATCTCTTTCAGCGAAAAAAGTGCCAATATGTTACATATTGTTGCTTTGAGGGGCGGAACAGCGAGGTCATCTACCCATACATTTTAAGGCCTTCTTGGTTGCAAATCTCTTCGTCATTGGAGGCAGGATCTATACTTGGGAATCCTGGCAAGGTCGGATTATTTTGTTCGAATGGACTAAGTTATGAGAAGGAAAAAAGAACCCACCCCCTTACAAAGCAAGAATCCATCGGCGAAAAACTGTTCTTATCGAAATACGAAATAAGCAAACATGCTCTTATTTAAAACACTCTGACGGAAAAGTAGGGAACCAGCTGCCTCTTTCCGTCTTCCTCACCTACGATGTCCAAGCCACTTAAATGAAACAACAACGACACGTTGTTTTCTGATGGTTGTACTTCATGTGGATGATACAGAAACTTATTTAGGCTCTTGTTCTATTTGCACTGTGAGTGCCACAGTAACATAGCAAGTCGAATAATAATAATAATAACTCGATCTATCCAAAAGTCGTCACAGCACTGTGACTTGACTGTATTAGTACACGTCTGATCTTGCAAATATTCGTGATACATATACCGCTTCATTCCCAACTTTAAAAAATATGTTTCCGCCCGGGATCGAACCGGGGACCTTGCGCGTGTGAAGCGCACGTGATAACCACTACACTACGGAAACACATAGGAGTTATTCCCAAGTGCTCAGTACAAAGTCCAAAACATGTTTGTGATAAATTCTACAGAAGCTCTCATTCGCTCATTAAGTCATAGTGCGACGCGCCACTTATGCTTCAGCATGCGTAACGAACGTCCGGTTCATCAATCAGTGGGTAATGGAAGCAATGGAAACTGTGTAGCTGAAGGGTTCAGAGAGGTGCAAAATGTGTGGGTTTAGAGTATTTTCTTCATCTTCTGCTTCCTTCCGTTGAGGCCTAGTTCCATTTCTCATCCTATGTAGCTTTAACTTCCCTTCTTTCCAGTCTTCTTCTTCTTCTTCTTTCTTCGTATTTAGCCTACTGTGGACCACGGGAAACAATTGATTTGCTGGTCAGTTCTTTTTTCTGCACCCAGAATTTCTTCATCCTTTCGCTGTGGTTCCTCCTCCTTTCCTCTGACCAGGTGTTCTTGGTCGTTCCACGAACCCCTTGAAGTTATCAATTTTAGCTCGAAACACAGCCCTATTCCGGATGTCTTATGGACGTACGCCAACTTCTTCCATGTCTTTTCTCGTTTCTTCTATCCACATTGTCGTCGCCTTTAGCTTGGTGATGTAATTAAAGATTCTCATCCATTCTTATGAGGTGCCCATAAAACTTCAGTCTCCTCTTACGCATGGTGTCCGTGATCTTCTCTGCCTATATAGATCCTCATTTCTCCTAGTGGTCAGCATGCTTATCCGCCACCCTGAAGGTTCGAGGTTCGATTCCCGGCTCTGCCACGATATTTGAAAAGTGGTATGAAGACTGGAACGGGGTCTACTCAGCCTTGGATGGTCCAAATGAGTAGAGGGGGTGATTTACCCACCTTAGCCATCCTCGAAGGTATTTTCCATGGTTTCCCACTTCGTATCCAGTTAAATGCCGGGATGCTACCGAACGCAAGGCCACGGCCGCCTCCTTCACTCTTCCTTGCCCTTCCCATCCCTCATAAGACCCCGTTTCGCTTTGCAGGTGAGGTCGCCTTGGCGAGGTGTTTGTCCAACCTCCCCAGTTGTATCCCCCATCTCGAAGTTTCAAGCTCCAGGACACTGCCCTGGGGGTAGTAGAGGTGGGACCCCTCGCTGAATCCGAGGAAAAAGCCAACACTGGAGGTTAAAACTACTTCGATAATCATAATAATAATAATAATAACTAGACTCCTCCCTCAACAGTTGTCACATCACTGTGACTTGACCGAAGTACTGTAGTACACGTATGTTCATATAAATATTCGTGAAACAAAGACCATTTCATTCCCAAATTTAAAATAGTTATTTCCGCCCGGGATCGAACCAGGGACCTTGCGCGTGTGAGGCGCATGTGATAACCACTACACTACGGAAACAGATACATATGAAGCTCAAGTGCACAGTAAAAAGTCCAAAACAAGATGTTAGTGAAAAATTCTACTTTCTTCGCTCGTTCACTCGCCGTATGACGCGCCACTTTCGTCTCAGCATCCGTAACGAGCGTCTGGTTTAGTAACGGATAGAGCCCTGCGCGGATAAACATCCGCATCTGCCCCGCATCCGCACGACAGAAAAAGGCGGTAGGGGTGAGTTCCCTCGCTGAGTCCGTGGGAGCCACCACCCTGGAGGGTAAACACGATTTAAAAACAAATTGTCATGAAAAAATATTCTGATAAAATATGACAGAGTCGCCTCCGCAGCGTAGCGGTCAGCATGGTTAGCTGCCGCCCCGGAGGTCCTGGGTTCGATTCCCGGCTCTGCCACGAAATTTGAAAAATAGTACGAGAACTGGAACGGGGTCTACTCAGCCTCGGGTGGCCCAAATGAGTAGAGGGGGTTCGATTCCCCCTCAGTCATCCTCGAAGTGGTTTCCCGTGGTTTCCCACTTCGTCTTCGGGCAAATGCCGGGATGGTACCTTCTTCAAGGCCACGGCCGCCTCCTTCCCTCTTCCTTGTCTATCCATCCTAACCATCCCTTACCTTGCCTCATGAGGCCCCTGTTCGCTTTGCAGGCGAGGCCGCCTGGGCGAAGTGCCAATCCCACCTCACCAGTTGTATCCCTTCCGATTCGATGTTCCCAGCTCTAGGACACTGCCCGTAGAGGCGGTAGTGGTGAGTTCCCTCGCTGAGTCCATGGGTTCCACCAACCTGGAGGGTAAACGACTAAAAATATATATATTTAATTCACCATTACAAACATGGGTTACTCTAAAGCACGGGTTAAACCAAGTGCTTTACAACAATCCATAAAAACTATAATACATACATATCATGCATATACAAAATATAGAGTCCATTATCACTAGCAAGGAAGGATCGCACTATGTTGCATGCGGACAATAGGACAGAATGCTGCATACTCTTGTAGATGGTCGGCGGAAGATCCAATTCCTTCAGACTCTTGTGGAGTGTGTGAGGTATGAGGCTGTTGACTGACAAGATTACAGGCACTATCCGGACGCAGTTCATCTTCCATATCCTCTTGATTTCCTCTGCAAGCTGTCTATACTTGGTGATTTTTTCAATGTGTTTCCGTTCGATATTGATGTCGTTAGGGACTGCTATGTCTATTATAAATGTGCCAATTTCTCACCCTTTGTTGATTTACTTTCCTTTCTTGTGAAATTTAATGTTTTTCAAACGGTCAACCCGATGGTAGTCAATTCGTAATGGGTGGTTCCCTAATCCTGAAAAAAAAACATGGGATTAATAAATAAACGTTGATGAACAGTTTCGATCGTCAAGCGACCATCATCAGGACCATTACACTTAGGCTATTAAATCTATATCTAAAAGTATGGGTGATAGTATTTACAATGTGCACACATATTTAGTCGCAGTAGTAGTTAAACTAACACATCTAGTCAATAGCTGTTAGTTATATACGATTTCTTGTTAAGATACTGAAAGTGGTGTTGGACATTTGCTTGCTTAGTGTGAATGTTGCTGAACGGTCAGATTAGAGTGGATTGTATACTTAGCTGCTTGAGTTGCATGCGGACTTCGTTACTGCCTGTTCTGAATTGAGTGGTCATCCAAGTGTATTTATCAATCTCATGTTTAAAAAATATTTTCATGATTAGGGAACTACCCATTACAATTGGGCACAATCGTGTTGACAGACTGAAAAACAGTCGGCGGATTTTTAAGAGCGTTTAAAATCCCTCAGTATGCCTTCCTTCGGAAGGGAAGTAAAGCCGGCGGTCCCATGTCATAGATTTATGGCATGAGAAAGATCCTTCCAATAACTACTGTACACTTGTGTGAAGCCAAAAATTTGTAGGTTAGAAATTGATAACGCTCTATTGGTTCCAACGTTCACTGCCAGGTGCTGACTGCAATGCCATCTAGTAGCCAAGTCCACAAGCTAGGTGACGTGGACGGTAGCATTTGGTAGCAAAAGTAGGAACTACTTGAAATCTAATGTCTGCAGTCCTTACTTGAATTAAAAACAGATAACACACTTTAATACAGCCATCACAATTAACACCGGTTATCGGACAGATTCTACACACACACAAAGTACACGGCGCTACATGACCGCGTTGTCGCAGCCCCTAAACTAAGGAACCAACCAGACTGAAAAATATTAGATTTCGATTACTAAGGCAACACTGAAAAATGGCTTCAAACACCGTAATGTTCCTTTTTTGAAAGTAGACTTATGAGATCTACACAGGGCCAAAAAATTGTGTGCCCGTCTGTGTGTGGGTGTTTGTGTACTCTGCATGTCTGCCTCCTATCAATGCAAACACGGTGAAACCGAATTGAACGAAATTTCGTACAGAGGTAGCACTAGCAAAGAGCACCACAATGTCCTGTTTTATATCGCCGCCATCTTGACGGAAACGTAATGGCGGCCACCTAAATGTTCAAAGCTTAAATCAAATAACGACTAAACTAATCATCTGATCTCTACCAAATTTTGCAACAACATACCTTCATGTGATAAGCCTCTTTTGACCAAACTACAGTACAAGGTCATCAGCTCAAGAGTTTGAAGATGGCGGCCGTGCATGTGTGTAAATTGATCCCCGCTATCAATTCAAACTCAACGAAACCAAATCGAACCACCTTGGCACAGAGGTAGTACTAGAAAGGGACAACTCAGTGCCATGTTATATATCGACGCCATCATAACAAAAAAGAAATGACGCCCAACCTAATGTGCTAAGTTTAAATCAAATTACGACGAACCTAATCATCCGATCTCTACCAAATTTTGCAACAATATACCTTAATGTGGGAAGTGTCTTTGTCCAAACTACAAGGTCATCAGCCAAATAGTTTCAATATGGCTGATGTATGAATCATGCAACTATTATAGCCAAGTCGTAACTTTCAATTCAACAAGGCCCCTTACTAAATACGCTCATCGTACACAGGGAGGTTTAAACTGTCCTCAAGGAGGTGACCGGTAGGATATTAGCATTTCAAAATGGAATATTTTTTTGGCAGTAGTGACTGATACTTCAGGCTGATCATGCCGTATCGAGCTTTTCCGTGCCGTCTCATTGTCAAAATGGCCCCTATTTTTTGCTCGTAAATCCGTATACCCGTAACTGCATAAGTTTATATCCTTTTAGGAATGCACTGAACAAAATAATACATATTTAGTATCAAATGGTTTATAAGAACGGCAGAAAACGCTAATGAATGCAAGACAAAATATTCTAGGCAGTATACTAAACCTGTTAATAACGCAATGTTAGCATTAGCGATTTTAGCGCAATGGTAGCGTCTCTGACTTGTAGCTTGGAAGTTCCTGGTTCAAATCCCAACAGGTTCAATTTTTTTAACTTTTTTTTGTATTTATTGATTTATAACTACTCACACGTTATAATGTTAAGCATATATACTGTGTATTTGTGATCGAAAATATTATATACCTAGTCTTACCATAAATACTGTTACAACATTGAACCTGAGCCATTTGCACAGTTTTAAGATAGTTTAATATCCTTTTAATACTGATCACTTACATATATTGTTAACACAGAGCTCCAATCATATTTCAAACGGCTGCCTATGGCCTTCACACAGGCTCTAAGTCTCTGTGGCCACGCATCAATGTAATTACGCACAGTCTCCATTGGAAAGTCCGCCACTGCCTTCACCAAGGAGCGCTTCAGGCTGTCGATACTGGGATGTCTCTTCTTACAGACGATGCCCTCAAGCACGGACCACAACTTGTAGTCCAATGGGTTGAGGTCAGGGCTGTGGAAGGCCAATCATCCGAAGCAATGATGTCCGGGATATTTCCCCGCAGCCAGTCCTGGGTAGACTTTGCCTTGTGAGTGGGTGCTGAATACTGCTGGAAGCTCCGTTGTTCACTCCTGAACAAAGTATTGCCCACATCCTTCACAACAGTCTCCAACACGGTGTTTTGGTACACTTTGGCAGAGGTTTTCACCCCTTTTCCACAAAAATGGAGTTTGGAGCTGCTGTCATATGCCACTCTCCACCAAACCATGACTGAAGCACGATTATGGCATCTTTGGATCTTCGGAATCTTCTCACGAGCTTCTCGAGATGATTTAGCATAAACACTATCATTTTTTCCGGTTGAAAGCCTCCTCAATGGTCAGCATCTTTTCATCTGTGAAAATAATTTTTCTGTGGCGATTGTTTGCGTAACACCAAATAAGGCGTTTTGATTGTATCACCCTCTGCTCCTTCAGACACTGGGTTAGAAGGTGATCTGTACTCCGCCGGTAACCTTTCAGCCCTAGGTCATCCCTTAACAGGCGGGATATTGTCATTTTTGAAATGTTCAACTCACGAGCCAGCACTGACTGATTTTCGCACAAGATTTCGTCGAATACGAGCCGCCACTGCTTTAACTGCCTGCTTGTCCCTTATGCTGCGTGGACGGCCTGGTCTCTGGTGATCTTCAACAGTCCTGGTTTCTATGAATAGGTTAATGGTCCGATACACAAACATTCTGCTTATTTTCAACTTCTTAAGGGTAGTAAAAATGTAAGAGGGTGATTTACCCACCTTACGAAGGGCTATTACAGCTACACGATTTTTTCATAATCGCTACAATATAAAGAAACACACTTTCCCTTCTGCAGCTCTACTCACAATGACATTCTCTTAACTTACCCACACAAGGGTTGGCCGCGACCTTCAAAACTGATTGTACAGCGTGTGCCAAAAGTTTGTAACAGTATTTATGGTAAGACTAGGTATATATATGTACTTATAACACCACATATTTCAACACTCGACTACATCGATTAAAATTCGTTGTGCTTGATCCGCGGTAGAGTCTATTGTTGTTGTTTTTGTTGTTGATTCTTTACGGGTTTTGCGGCATCGGATCTTTTAGCCCCGTGTACTTGGGTGTGTATAAGTTGTCCGATAACCTGTGTCACTGTGATGTCTGTAGGCTTACTAGTGTGTGTACTTTTATTAGGGGAAGGATTTTGGTATGAAACTGTTGTTCTTGTTTCATTTGAGATGCATGGATATCATGGTCATATAGCCCCGTGTACTTGGGTGATTGTAATTTTTTCTGATAACCTACGTAATTGTGATGGCTGTATTAGTGTGTGTGTGTGTGTATATAATTCAGGTGAGGATTCAATCAATCAACGTATAATATCCGTATAGGACGTTGTATTTCAACAAGCTACTACAACCAACATTCAATTATACTCCTTGAAAAAGACAAAGAGTTATAACTATACACATACATTTAGGAAAAGGTAGACTATATGTTCTTTACTGAACATCTTCTTTTAGTATTGTTATTTTTATTAGTCTATTATTTCATTTCCATTTAACTATATAATTGTTTATCCCTCCAGCTTGACTTCACCCACAGACTCTGCGAGGAAACATTCCTCTACCGTCACAAAGACAGTGTCCGGGAGCTGAACACACTTTGTCAGCAGATACAACTGGGGATGGTGACAGGTGACCGCTAACTTGGGTCTAATTAAGGAAGGGACAGGGAAGGGATTTTGGAAGTAGTCGGCCATGGACTTGTTGAAAGGAACCGTGCCGGCATTTGCCTGGTGGTGAAAATGGGAAATCACGAAAATCATTTTCATGACGGCCAAGGTAGGATTCGAACCAAGGCTCCCCCGATGCCAACCAGGCACGCTTGGCCTGTCCATCATATTCGTACAACTGAATACCAGTGTCATATCACATCTGTAGGGTTTTTCAGTACTTCTTGGATGGCATTGTATTCGTCATCGCACGCAAGGTCACTTCTCGCTAATTTGGGTCAGAGATTATTTCGGTTAAAACTGATTTTAAAGTGCGATGGCCTTGTGGCGCAACGGATAACACGTCGGACTACGGATCAGAAGATTCCAGGTTCCAATCCTGACAAGGTCGGACGTTTTTTCATCATGTGCACGACGATATAAGAAGGTAAAAAAGAACCCTCCCCCTTACAAAACATGAATCCACCGGCAGAATTTACTCCTATCGGAACAGAAATATGCCCCTATTTAGAAATCTCTGGCGGAAAAGTAGGGAACCAGCAGCCTCAATCCTCATTCAGACTTCCTCACCTGTCGCCACTAAAAAAATAGTTTGGCATACCGACATATTCGCTCTCTCACTGCCACTGTGTCCACCCATCTCTCTTTCTCTCACACTGTTACTGTGTCCATCCATCTCTCTCACACACTGCTACTGTGTCCACCCATCTCTCTTTCTCTCACACTGCCACTGTGTCCACCAATCTCTCTTTCTCTCTCACACTGCCACTGTGTCCACCAATCTCTCTTTCTCTCTCACACTGCCACTGTGTCCACCAATCTCTCTTTCTCTCACACACTGCCACTGTGTCCATCCTCTTGCCACCCGCAGTGGCCCACCGGAGTGCGTCGGAGCATGCCTCCCGAAGTTCCACCACACAAGAAGAAGACTTCCGTGACACCGGGACAAGGCGCGACTCCACGACCAGCTCAACCAAGTGTCGCCTATCATTTCCAAGAGACGAAGGCAGGATCCTCATCAAAGCGAGAGACACCAAAAACCAAGACGCAGAACAAGGCACGTTCCAGGACACCGTCGCCCGCCAAGCGACCATCGGCTCCCAGCCAGGAGTGTCCACCAGCATCCACATCCTCTGAGACTCTATCAGTGACATCAGCAGTCAATATGGCAGCCTCCAATGACGACATCCTTGAGGCCTTGCAAAATATCAACCGCAGGCTGGATTTTTTGGAACTTCAACAACAACCCGAACCTCCAGACGAACCCCAGGATGAGGAGGAGGAGAATTACGAGTACGACCAAGAGCAGCAACGGCCTCCAGCGTTCCCATGGAGAACATTAGCCCCGCTCGACTATCCCAAGGGGCTACCAACGCCATCCGAGCAGAGGGGCTGGAACCTAGCCTCCGCCCTCAAGCAGCAGCTTCTGTTCGTGCCCACAGGCAGGGACCACCACGACGCCCAGACAATATTGTTTCTTCTCTCCAATTGGCGTCTACTCGACAAGGGCCAACGAAAATACGCCTTCAACAGGGCCAACTTACTCTACGCCGCATTAACCAAGGGATGGGCGTACGCCATCCAGATAGACAGTGCGGGGGGAGACGAAATTCTAGAACTCCCCCCGAACTTTCAATTCCAACAGCCAGTCCGTCAGCTCGCGGTCACCCGCGGAGGGATCCAACGCGGAACCGGCCGAGGACGCGGACCACGCGGGGGCGGACGAGGGGCAGCAGCAGCCAAATGAACCTGGACGCTCGGCCCTCCCGGCGGGCCTTGACGTCTAGGCAGCAGAATCCCGGGACCAGCCCTGCGACTTCCATTCTCCCTAGGACGAGATCGTGGCGCTCCCTCTTGGAGTATGAACTTGCCCTGGCTCTTCATGGTAATTCCCACCAAGCTGCGGAGCTCTGTGATCAACATCCAGCGGAAACTGAAGAATGAGACCGACAGGGCTGTGTGTGTGTGTGTGTACAGTGTTTAATGTGTCAGTGACTTTACTGGAACTATGTGAAAAGTCAAATGTGTATAGGACACCTTTGTGTCCAGAAAGGGTAATTTACATGCATTTCTTTGTATGTATCTTTGTATGGCTGCATTCTTTAATAAAGTACAGGGCCCTCAGCGCGACCGCTCCTCGCCAGGCGGCTGCGCCCGTGCAGCTCGGCTTCGCCTCCTTGTTACGCGCCTGCCCAGGCAAAGTATATAAGGAGCGGGGTCGGGCTGGTCGGGAGCAGTCGTTTGATGGAGGAAGCAGTCAGCAGTCTCTTTCACTGCCACTGTGTCCACCCATCTCCCTTTCTCTCTCACTGCCATTGTGTCCATCCATCTCTCTTTCTCTCACACTGCCACTGTGTCCACCCATCTCCCTTTCTCTCTCACTGCCACTGTGTCCACCCATCTCCCTTTCTCTCACACTGACATTGTGTCCACCCATCTCCCTTTCTCTCTCACTGCCATTGTGTCCATCCATCTCTCTTTCTCTCACACTGCCACTGTGTCCACCCATCTCCCTTTCTCTCTCACTGCCACTGTGTCCACCCATCTCCCTTTCTCTCACACTGACATTGTGTTCACCCATCTCCCTCTCTCTCACACTGCCACTGTGTCCACCCATCTCTCTCTCTCTCTCTCTCACTGCCACTGTGTCCACCCATCTCCCTTTCTCTCTCTCACACTGCCACTGTGTCCACCCATCTCTCTGTCTCTCACACTGCCATTGTGTCCACCCATCTCTCTTTCTCTCTCACTGCCACTGTGTCCACCCATCTCCCTTTTTCTCTCACTGCCACTGTGTCCACCCATCTCCCTCTCCTTCTCTCTCACTGCCACTGTGTCCACCCATCTCCCTATCTCTCTCTCTCTCACTGCCACTGTGTCCGCCCATCTCCCTCTCTCTCTCACTGCCACTGTGTCCACCCCTCTCTCTCTCTCACACTGCCATTGTGTCCACCCATCTCCCTTTCTCTCTCACTGCCATTGTGTCCTCCCATCTCCCTCTCTCTCTCACTGCCACTGTGTCCACCCGTCTCCCTTTCTCACACTGCCACTGTGTCCACCCATCTCCCTTTCTCTCTCACTGCCACTGTGTCCGCCCATCTCCCTCTCTCTCTCACTGCCACTGTGTCCACCCATCTCTCTTTCTCTCTCACTGCCATTGTGTCCACCCATCTCCCTTTCTCTCACACTGCCACTGTGTCCACCCATCTCTCTTTCTCTCTCACTGCCATTGTGTCCACCCATCTCCCTTTCTCTCACACTGCCACTGTGTCCACCCGTCTCCCTCTCTTTCTCTCTCACTGCCACTGTGTCCACCCATCTCCATCTCTTTCTCTCTCACTGCCACTGTGTCCACCCATCTCCCTCTCTTTCTCTCTCACTGCCATTGTGTCCACCCATCTCCCTTTCTCTCTCACTGCCATTGTGTCCACCCATCTCCCTTTCTCTCACACTGCCATTGTGTCCACCCATCTCCCTTTCTCTCTCTCACTGCCATTGTGTCCACCCATCTCCCCTTCTCTCTCACACTGCCATTGTGTCCACCCATCTCTCTCTCTCTCACTGCCACTGTGTCCACCCATCTCCTCTCTCTCTCTCTCTCTCTCACTGCCATTGTGTCCACCCCTCTCCCTTTCTCTCTCACACTGCCATTGTGTCCACCCATCTTTCTCTCTCACACTGCCATTGTGTCCACCCATCTCTCTCTCTCTCACTGCCACTGTGTCCACCCATCTCCCTCTCTCTCTCTCACTGCCATTGTGTCCACCCCTCTCCCTTTCTCTCTCACACTGCCACTGTGCCCACCCATCTCTCTCTCTCACACTGCCATTGTGTCCACCCATCTCCCTTTCTCTCTCACACTGCCATTGTGTCCACCCATCTCCCTCTCTTTCTCTCTCACTGCCATTGTGTCCACCCATCTCACTTTCTCTCACACTGCCACTGTGTCCATCCATCTCCCTCTCATTCTCTCACAATGCCATTGTGTCCACCCATCTCCCTTCCTCTCCAATTGCCACTGTCTCCTGTCTTTCACTATCACCATCTCCTCCTTCTCTCTGCTACTGTATTTTTCAGCAAATAATGTGCAATATGTTTATTGTTGGTCTGAGGGGCAGAACTGCGAGGCCTTTCAGTACTTTTATGTTACTCAATTTACACTGTATGTTACTGGTTTCCACGGACTCAGCGAGGGAACTCACCACTACCGCCTCTACGGGCAGTATCATGGAGCTTGGAACATCTGGTCGGGGTGGATACAACTGGGTATATGTGTACAGAACTTCGCCCAGGCGGCCTCGCCTGGAAAGCGAACAGGAGGATGGGAAGGGAAGATTGGGATGGATAGGCTAGGAAGAGGGAAGAAGGCGGCCGTTGCCTTACAGCTGGCACTGTACCCGAAAATATCTATCGTCAGCTTGTCGAAATACCTCGATGGTAACTGGATCGTAGAACCTGAAAACCCCGGCTAGGAAACCCCCAGATTCTACTCAACAAGTGACGAGGATAATGGGGCACAAGGATTACCTAACTGAGGAAACGTTAAGAAAAGCCATGGCAAAGAAAGAAAGCTAGCTCGAAAGAACACAAGAACTAGGTAAAAACGTAATCTCAAAAGCGTGGAAAAACACTGAAATGCCCGCAATGGTTTCCTTAACGTGGCCTCTTATCACGTCTATAAAGTATCACACTGAAAGAATTAAAATGAAATTATCCAATATTAATCATAAAGTAGAATTATAGCAAATGATTGCTATAGCAAAAGCAACAAGAAAGACAAATGTAGCTTCAAATAGAAGCTAAAATCCAAATCAAGTGAATACAGTTCTTAGTCATCACTAGAGAATCTGCATTTCACTAAAAGACGAGAATTAGATCAAAGTCTAATTAATGCAAAGACCTAATATGCTTCTGTAGCATTATAAAAAGATTCCACGTTTAAATAGGCTCGTCTAGCCTACAAATTGAAATAAACCCTATATACAGAAATATACATTTATATACAGTGTATGTGGCACACTCCCATTGTGTCTTCTTCTTTTTCGCAAGCAAATGGACTCAACATCCTTCCATTAGTATGTATTATTTTCACAAGTGTGAATGTGCTCAAATTGGTCCTCTCCGACCAAGCAATAAAGCTAAGTAGAGGTTAACATTACCTCTATAACAGCAATACTCACCAAAAATAACTGATCAGGATAACTGTAAAAACCTTTGTCAGCACATTGATTAAATCCAGGATGCTGAAAATTAATATTCTTCAATAAATATATTAATCTCTCATGCTATAGTTTGCATGCTTCCAAACAACGAATAAACGCCTGTAAAGTTACGATGAATTAAATCTGAAAGCCAGTCAAATCATACTTGACTACAAAATACCAATCATCGTGGACTACTTTCCATGGAATACCACTTAATATTCACTTGAATATAAACTTCATTATTAATGCCTCCACACGGCTCTATTCTTATACATTTTTACTCCCCTGAGCACTTATTTCAAGATTTATATGTCATAAGCATTGTAACGTGTTTTCCGAGGGGTTTTTATGCAACTGGCATAAGTCAGTAGGAAGCCATTCTATATTTATTTACGCGGCAAATTGTTCAGCCAAGAGAATTTTTCATGGTAATTTATTATTATTATTAATTTATTATAATTATTATTTAGTTATTTTCGGAGCATTTTATAAAAATTATTAGCATTCAGATAGGTTTTCTATGTCTTAGAAAACGCTATCAAGCAAATTATTACGAACGACAATATCATAGAAAATTATGTGATTACGGAATTTTACGGAGTTTTCGTCAGTTAGGGTATATCGAGAGACGTGACTCACTGGGATTTCTAATACAAGCTGATTCCTGTCGAGAAGTATTACGCAAGGCTGGGTCGCAAGGTCTAGAAAAGGCGAATTGTTGGGACGGAAATCGACTTCTCCCTCTCGCGCGCCGAGTGTAATGAGGCAGAGGAGGGGAACTAGCGGCGTGCTCAGCCAATCAGGGGAGACGACGTAAGCTAGTTGGGACTGAAGAGTGGGGAGCCGGCGTGTGGATATATCGTTCGACGCGCCGTGAAACGAGGACTATCTGTGTAGAACTTGCCGAGAACGGTTGCAAGTGCGTGTCGCTCAGATGTTCAGTGGAGTTGAAGACTAACTTTTGCAAAACTTAACCAGTGCGGTTGTACGAGTGTTTGGGTCCGAGGTACGGACCATAGAATTATCTAATCTACCAGAATCTCATCATACATCGACGAAGATGACGACCTCCAGGAGACTGTGGGAAGCTCACAGCATCATCAAGTACGAGGGAAATGCTTCGGGCATTTCCAGTGGTAAGCGCTAATGACGCAGAAATACGCAATCTCTCATTTTTCTTTGTTTTACATCTCATATTTCAGTAACTTCATAGCTTGGAAATAAGAGTAAAATCAATTTATCAGACTCCGTTTTCACGTAATTTTCTATCGGTAATATTAAAATCGCAACGCTCCAATTTAAATTTTATACTTATTATTATCAATTTTGCTATACTTGTTTTATATAATAAATTCATTTCTTTCACAATGCAATCTTTGCTTTCAGTAGGTAGCATTAGATATAGACCAATTCCTTCTCCTGATACAATTGTTTGTTGGGTTAATGATCAAATCATACCACGATCTGAGTGAATAGATTCTTGACGGTGTTCTACCAGAGCTAGACGTTGTTAAATACAAATTTAGATTTCAGCATTGCATTGAGGTCTTGGCGCCCATTAAAACAACATAGCTTAGGCAAAGGTAAACAGTTACATTTATCACCCAACAGTTAGGGGCAAGCGAAAACGTTTCATTTGTCGCCGACAACTTGGGGCTGAAAACCTAATAACATTTGTGGAAGGAGAAGGGTATATATTTCTGTGCCTGTATTTTGGGGGTTATCTGTCTTTATCAGTGTATATCATTATGGGGGATGAGAAAGAAAGACAGATGAGGTTACGTAGTGGTCATCAACTGGAGAGTGATGATACGAGCAGTATGTCGAGTGATGGTAGTACCGGGGTAGCGGAGGTAAATCCCGATACTGAAACAGGGAGTGTAGGCGGCCAACCAGAATTAAAAACTTTACTTCTCGAGTTCATGTATCAGAACAAAGTTAGTAGTGATGTCTTAAATGCAAAATTAGAACAGAATAATGCAAAATTAGAACAAAACAGTAGGGAAAATAAAGAAAGTACAGAAGCCTTAAATGCAAAATTAGAACAGAATAATGCAAAATTAGAACAGAATAATGCAAAATTAGAACAAAACAGTAGGGAAAATAAAGAAAGTACAGAAGCCTTAAATGCAAAATTAGAACAAAACAGTAGGGAAAATAAAGAAAGTACAGAAGCTTTAAATAAAAAATTAGAACAAAATAATGCAAAATTAGATAAGAACAACAAGGAAATTAGTGTGAAAATGGAGCAGATTAGAGGAGAAATCAGAGGAGTAATGGAAGAGAAGGTTAAAGAGATCATTGCAGATGTAGACAAGAAATTAGGAAAAGTACAGGAGGAGTTAGAAATTAGAATCAGTACACAGGCTGAAAATTTAAAAGAACTAGTGCAACTGGAAACACAGCAGGTCAAAAAGCAATTGGGGGGAGAAATTGACAAAATTCAGGTAGCTACTAAAGAGGTTAAGGAACAGCTGGGGGGTAGAATTGAGAAAGTCCACTCACAAATAGTTGCAGAAGTAAATGATTTAAGAGAGAGTAATAGAGAGAGCATTAGCAAGATTGAGGAGAAACAAGCAAAGCTATATGATAAAGTAGAAGAATCAGAAGGAAACATTAAATTAACAGTAAACAGTATTGAGAGGAAGGCTGAGGAGAAAGTCGCAGAATTAGAATTAAAATTAAAAGCTAGGATCAGGCAAGAAAATAGTCAGAATAGGCCAGTTTTTGTGAATAGCACACACAGGGAGGTATAACTGGGTAAGTTCAGCAATCGACAGGGGTGCCCAATGGAGTTCATGAACACTATAGAAAATAAATTTGGGGAGAGGTTGGAAAATGGTAGTATTGAGTGGTGCCAGGTAGTTGAAATTTTAGAACAAGTGTTTGTGGGGGAAACGAGGAATTGGTTTGCTGTCTACAGAGACAAGTTTACTGATATCAATGATTTTTAAATGAAATTCTGTGAAAAGTTCTGGAATGAGGTTATTCAGTCGCAGCATCGTGAGGGAGTAGTGTGTGGTAAATATAACCCTAAAGGAAGCTCCACCATGACCGAATACTTTTTAGGGCAGGTATTAGTGTGTAAATATCTGGATGGCTTGAAGGAGGAAAGTGATGTGGTGAGGTTGCTACTTAGGCACTTTCCCTATAGGATCAAGGAGGCTGCTTGTATCCAGAATGTAAAGACTATATCACAAGTAGAAAATTTGTTAAGCACATTTGATGCACTAGGGAGAGGGGGTTATGAGGACAATTTCAATCGGAACCAGGGTAATAATAATAATAGACCTAATAGAAAGCATCCTTGGTGGGATCATGAATGTGATACAGCAGTTCAGCTAAGACAGGTTGCGTGGCAGAAATGGAATTGCCACAAAAATGAAGAGAATAGGGTCAACTTCCTAAACGCGAGAAAATCTGCATCAAAAACCATCCGTGGCGTGAAACGTACGTTTAATAGGGAACAGTTGGTACAGATTGAGCAAGACTTCCAGAAAAATAACACACGTAACTTCTATAAAACCTTCAAGCACAGTCTGAACAAATACAACCCCCCAAGTCTACAGTTTAAAGATTCCAACGGGAAATTGGCTCACAATGATAAAGATAATTGTCAGATTCTAGCAAGTTATTTTGAAAACCTCCTCAACTGTGAGGCTCCAGTGACCCCTTTCGTTTATGAAATAAATCCAATCATCCACCCCGATTCGTCCCCACCTACAAAGGCTGAAATCACGAAGATAATCCAAGAGCTGAAGGACAACAAGGCACCGGGTGAAGATTTGATAATTGCTGAACTGTGGAAACATGCAGGGGAAAAGGCAATCGACAAGCTTGTTGCAATTATTCAAGAGATCTGGGAGAGCGAAAAACTCCCAAGTGGATGGACCTCTGCCGTAATTCATCCACTACATAAGAAAGGGGAGAAAACCGATGTGAACAATTACCGTGGCATCTCTCTTCTGTCAATAACTTACAAGATCCTCTCAAAAGTTCTACAAAATAGGGCGGAACAACAAATCGATCCACAACTGGGGGAATACCAAGGGGGATTCAGAAAGGGACGGTCATGTGCTGAGCAGATTATGAATCTGAAGTCCATCCTCTCATATCTGAAACTCAGGAACAGGGAATTCGTGGTGACCTTTGTTGATTTTAGAAAAGCGTACGACTCAATTGATCGAACCACCCTATTGCAAATCCTTGAAGAGTTTGGCTTAGATAACAAGACACAATCAATTATCCAGCAAACCCTGACCAACACCACCTCCAAAGTGAAGTTCAGAGGAGAGATGTCCGATGCCTTTGAAATCAGGACAGGAGTGAGGCAAGGAGACGGACTCTCACCTCTACTCTTCAACTGTGTTTTAGAAAAGGTCATTCGAGAATGGCGGAAGGAAATGAAAAATTCAAGGGTAGAAAATGGGGTAAGGCTAGGGTACAAGTATATGAATCTTACAATCGACTGTCTAGCCTTTGCAGATGATCTAGTGATCTTTTCAGATTCCATTGATACGGCAGAAGAACAACTTAACCAACTGAAAAATCAAGCACTGAAGGCTGGGCTTCAAATCTCATTTGAGAAGACACAATTCATGACAAACATAAAATCAGCGCCCAGGGAACTGGAGGTCGGACTAGGAAAAGTTCAGAAGGCAGAAAAGTTTAAATACCTCGGTGAATGGATAGAGCCTAACCTATCAGAGAAAGAAGCCTTCGTGTCACGCATTAATAAAATGGAAATGGCATACAACCTGACTAAAGACATCTACAATAAGAGATCGATATCCTTAAACGCCAAAATTAGACATTACTGCACTGTTATTCGACCAGAGTCTCTGTATGCGGCAGAGACTCTAACAATGAACAAGAAAGGTCTAATGGAAAAACTAGAGGTGAAAGAAAGGAAGATTTTGAGGAAAATCCTGGGTCCTATCAAAGAAAACAGCGAGTACAGAAGGCGTCACAACCACGAATTATACAAGCACGTGGAGAAGATCAGTGACACGATTCGAAAAAGAAGGATTGCCTTTTATAGCCACGTGACACGAATGAGCCCAGGCAGGATATCAAAACGGATATTGACGTACTTTCAGGATAAGAAAACCAAAGGGGCATGGTTCACGGAAGTTGAGAAAGATCTACGTGAAATGGAAATTTCCCCTGAAGATATCCAGGAGCGTGTTCCACTTCAGGAAAAACTACGTACGCACAAAGGTATCCAGGAAAAGCCGAAGCTGAAGACAGGGAAGGTGTGGTCCCAAGAGAGAAAAGAACAACACCGGAGACGAATGCGGGAACACTGGGCGGTAGTTAAAGCTCGGAAGAAGAGACAGTTGAACTGACGTGGTCCCTAGTTGGCCGAATCGAAGAAAGAAGAAGAAGAATAGACCTAATGAAGCCAGGCATCAGGAAGTTCAAGGGAACGGTGGCGAAGGGGCCAACGCTCAAAATAGAAATAATAGTAATCAGCTAAATCAGAATAGAGGAAATGGCTATGGTAATCAGTATCAAGGGAGGAATAATGATTTCAGGGGAAATCAAGGGAGGAACAATGATTACAGGGGAAATCAAGGGAGAAACAATGATTTCAGGGGAAATCAAGGGAGAAATTATAATGACAATAATTACAACCAGAATAGAGGTCAAGGAAGAGGACAGCCTAGTGGTAGTAATATACAGCCAAACAATGACAACATAGCCCAGAACAACCAGACCAGTTTAGTAGTTAGTAGTACTACGGCCAGCTGTAGCGGTTCTTTAAACGCGAACCAGGCTGCGAAGTAAGGTCAGAATCTCAGTCTGTAGCATGCCCTGTCCATACAATTATACAGGAACCCTATGACCTAAATGTAAGAAATGAATTATTACATGAACTAAATGATGAAGGTATTATTCAGGAAGTGGTTAGTAAGAGCCCCATAGTTAAATTTAACGTGTCCGAGGCGTACACAGATGTTTTAATTGATAGTGGTTGTATGAAGAGTTGCATAAGTAGTGCATTTTATGATAAAATGAAAGGAACTGGAGTAAATTTTGAGGAGATGCCAATTAAAAGCACTTTTGTTATCACAGCTGTTGGGAAGAGGTCTAAAGTAATTTCTAAGCAAGTTTTAGTAGACATTAAAATTAATAATCATGTAGAGAAGCAGATTTGTCTTGTAATTCCAAATTTAGTATTCAGTGTTATCTTGGGTTCAGAGTGGCTAAGTAGAGTGTCTGGTAACTTATGTTATGATGTAGGGAGTTTGAAATTTAAATGGGGAGATTCTGAAGTAGAAGTAGCGTTCAATGACCATATTCAGAGGAGTAGTATTGTAGGTGTGATTTGTACTTTAAATGAGATATCGCCAGCCGTAGAGCGGGGTTCTCCGTGTTTTGTGGGCAGTGTGATTACGAACGGAAGTCTAGAGGACTCGTTACGTGAGGCTGCATTTCAGGGAAATATAGAGGATGAACAGTGTGTTCGGCTCTATGATGTGTTATGGTGTAATAGGAGAGTTTTTGAGGATCGCATTGGTATGGCCAATTGCTATACACATTCATTGAACGTTATTGATAGGTCAGTATTCACAGGACATAGATATCCTGTACCTTTCGCTTATCAGAGTGCAGTTGAGGCACAAATTAATCAGATGCTTGAAGATGGGATTATTGAGCACTCTAACAGTCCATATGTTAATTCTTTGATCACGGTACCCAAGACCGACGGCACTGTTCGTATTTGTTTAGACGCTCGTTTGGTTAACAGTAGAATTAGTTCAGATCAGCTGAAATCTATGTCAATAGAGGAATTAATGCAAACATTTGAGGGGAAGAAGTATTTCACTTGTGTAGATTTGAGTTCCAGTTTTTGGCAAGTGCCACTTATGTACGAAGATAGACCATTTACAGCTTTTAGTCATAAATATAACCTTTATCAATTTTGTAGAACACCTTATGGGTTAAAGAGTAGTTCAGCAGCTTTAATTAGGGCTTTAAACATCGCATTAGGGGATGACACAGGAGAGTTTGTAACCATTTACATTGATGATATGGTAATTAGTTCACGCAGTTTTGAGGAGCATCTATGTCATTTAAATATAGTTTTTCAGAAGTTAGATCAGGCAGGGTTCACTTTGAAGCTGTCTAAGTCGTCATTCTGTCAGTCAGAAGTGACATTTTTAGGTCATGAGAGTGTCGAGTAGAGGTGTAACACCAGAAGAAAGTAGGGTTAATAAGATACTTAACGCAGAGGTTCCACAGAATGTTAAACAGTTAAAAACATACCTGGGAATTTGCAACTTTTTCAGGAGGTTCGTTCTTAAATACTCAGGGTTGGTAGAACCATTCAGGGAATTGCTTAAAAGTGGGACTCGGTGGAGATGGGAGTCCAAGCATGATCAGGCTTTGAGAGCGCTAAAGGAAGGTTTTGAGAAAGCTGTAGTGCTGAAATATCCGTTAAAAGATAAGGAATATGTGGTTATGACAGATGCTTCACATATAGGCATTGCTGGAGTATTATGTCAGAAAGATGATGAGGGTAATCTGTGCATTGTATCTTTAGCCTCGCGAGGACTGACAGCAGCAGAGAAAAGATACACGATTACTGAGTTAGAGCTTTTAGGTATTGTTTTCAGTTTAGGGAAATTTAGAATGTATTTAGTAGGGGGGAAATTTGAGATCCACACCGATCACCATGCATTACTGTATATGAGGACTTGTAAACTCAGTTCTAACAGAGTTAGTAGGTGGATTCTTGCTCTGCAGGAATACGAATTCACAGTAAAATATATTAAAGGTAAAGATAACATTCTTGCAGACATGCTATCGAGGGACACTAATTTATGTAGGGATTATCCTGTGGTTAAAGCAGAGGACGGTATTTTAATATGTGCATGTGTGGACGGTAGCAACAGGGCATCGTTACAGACACTGAGAAATATGCTAGTGGAGCAACATGATGACGTTAAGTTAAAGGAGCCACTGGCTAGGTTGGAAATAGGTGAAGAAGAGTATGTGAAAGTAGGACGGTTCACGTACAAGATGCAGGATGGGCTTCTTGCAAGGAAATGTAGGAATAATCGGTGGGCAATATGTGTTCCTGCCACTTTGCGGGAGGAGCTAATTTGGTTCATTCATAGGGAATTAGGACACTTTGGTGCTGCCAAGGTCTTCTATGAAATTGGTCGTGACTTCATTTGGAGTAAAATGGGAAGGGACGTTAGGAGGATTTTAGCTAAGTGTGACACCTGTCAAAGGAGTAAATATCCAGTTAAATATTTAGTGGGGGAGAGATCAGCAGTTCTCACCAGTAGTCCCGGCGAACTACTGTGTGTGGATTTATTTGGCCCGATCGTTAAAGGACAGTACGGCTACGAGTACATTTTTATAGTTATTGACGCTTTTAGTAAGTATGTCAAGCTATATCCGCTAAGGAAAGCCACGGGACTAGCGTGTAGCCGTCTGATCATTAATAAGTATGTACCTGAGTTTGGCCTTCCTCTCAGGATACTATCTGACAGTGGACCACAGTTTACTGCAAAGAAATGGAGAACCAGTATGCAGGAAGCTGGTATAACACACGTTCATTCCTCTGTAAGGTACCCTCAGGGTAATTCTGCAGAGCGTCCATTAAGGGAAGTGGCTCGACTTTTTCGGACTCTAGTGCATGACAAGCATGCGGCCTGGGTTGGACATCTTCCCAAGGTCGAGACTTGGCTGAATTCTGTCCAGCATGAGAGCACGAAATTGACGCCATACGAAGTTCACTTCGGAAAAAGACCACAAAATGAACTAGCGAGGGTGTTGGGATTAAATGAGGGTAAGCAACCGGGGATGGATTACATTGTCCAGTTGGCGAAACAGAATTTATCTAAGTCAGCACAAAAGAGAATTCGCCAACAAAAAGAAACTAAATTTGACCTATTCGAGCCGGGAGACAGAGTCTTACTTAGAGTGCCGAAACAGTCAAATAAGCTAGAGAAAGTCATGTCCAAGTTCTTTTATCTCTACGAGGGCCCATTTATAGTTTCCAAACGTATTGGCAAAACAGCATATGTGCTGGAGAATAGTGAGGGAAACAGATTATACGGGACGTATAATATACATAGTCTACGAAAATATGTGTCATAAAGTGAGTGTGTTTAGCTGGCGAGCCAGCCTATCAAATGAGTAAGTGTGGTATTTGGTGCGTGGGAGGATCTGGTCTTCCAGGCAGGCGTATCAGAAGTCACACAGGGGGGTAGTATGTAAGTAAATGAGAGTTTTTAAGGTACAGGGAAATATGACGGGATTGTCGGATGCTCTTGAGCACTAAAATGTCTCGATACACCAAGGCCAAAATTTGGTAGCGCTGGTGAATTCCCATTTGCCTCCAAGAGATGGGTGAGCGCTTGAACAGGGTATTTTTGCTTAAGGCGTCCACGAGGCAAAAGATGGGCCATCAGAATGCGAGACAGTCCTTCATGAAACTCATACATATCAGCACACGTGATTTCTGTTTACGGCCTCGCCATGTAAGATTTGTAAGTGTGTAATTTAAGGCAATTTGTATAATGGTATTATTTGTAGGAGGAGAACGGGTCTGTGTTGAGAACTAGTATTAAGTAGAATATGGTCTACGGGAACTTAACAAGACAGGGCGATTACGGCACAGAAATATTTGGTGTTATATGTAATGCGCATTTACTGTTTTTTTTCAGAAGTCAATATTAATTTAATCTACTTTAAAGAGAGATTAAGTATTATGGTCACGAGGCGCTGCCACAATAGTGTGATCGTGTGCTCAGTGATAAGTGGGATTAATTTCACAATAAGGAAGGAACCTCCAGTGAAATTAGAAAGTTCGTTGGAGATATAAATATATCAGAACACCTTCAATGCGTGTGATATGACATCATAAATACATAGTGCTGACACATTAATTATGTCTATTTCTCCAACATAGAGAAATTTGAGAGGCGGAAATATCCGTGGAACACTTCTATATGTAAAACATTGGACTGGTTGCAAAGTGCAATCCATAGTGACAACGAACTTTGACGCAAAGTGCGTGAAGAAAAATTATGAGTGTATATATCTGTAATTTAGGGTGATTTCAATTATGTAATATGTATTTTGGATGGGGTTTATTAACGTGTCTGGGATAATCGGATAATGGACCGTCGTCACGGTAAATCATCCGATGATCCGAGGCGAATATGTAACGTGTTTTCCGAGGGGTTTTTATGCAACTGGCATAAGTCAGTAGGAAGCCATTCTATATTTATTTACGCGGCAAATTGTTCAGCCAAGAGAATTTTTCATGGTAATTTATTATTATTATTAATTTATTATAATTATTATTTAGATATTTTCGGAGCATTTTATAAAAATTATTAGCATTCAGATAGGTTTTCTATGTCTTAGAAAACGCTATCAAGCAAATTATTACGAACGACAATATCATAGAAAATTATGTGATTACGGAATTTTACGGAGTTTTCGTCAGTTAGGGTATATCGAGAGACGTGACTCACTGGGATTTCTAATACAAGCTGATTCCTGTCGAGAAGTATTACGCAAGGCTGGGTCGCAAGGTCTAGAAAAGGCGAATTGTTGGGACGGAAATCGACTTCTCCCTCTCGCGCGCCGAGTGTAATGAGGCAGAGGAGGGGAATTAGCGGCGTGCTCAGCCAATCAGGGGAGACGACGTAAGCTAGTTGGGACTGAAGAGTGGGGAGCCGGCGTGTGGATATATCGTTCGACGCGCCGTGAAACGAGGACTATCTGTGTAGAACTTGCCGAGAACGGTTGCAAGTGCGTGTCGCTCAGATGTTCAGTGGAGTTGAAGACTAACTTTTGCAAAACTTAACCAGTGCGGTTGTACGAGTGTTTGGGTCCGAGGTACGGACCATAGAATTATCTAATCTACCAGAATCTCATCATACATCGACGAAGATGACGACCTCCTGGAGACTGTGGGAAGCTCACAGCATCATCAAGTACGAGGGAAATGCTTCGGGCATTTCCAGTGGTAAGCGCTAATGACGCAGAAATACGCAATCTCTCATTTTTCTTTGTTTTACATCTCATATATCAGTAACTTCATAGCTTGGAAATAAGAGTAAAATCAATTTATCAGACTCCGTTTTCACGTAATTTTCTATCGGTAATATTAAAATCGCAACGCTCCAATTTAAATTTTATACTTATTATTATCAATTTTGCTATACTTGTTTTATATAATAAATTCATTTCTTTCACAATGCAATCTTTGCTTTCAGTAGGTAGCATTAGATATAGACCAATTCCTTCTCCTGATACAATTGTTTGTTGGGTTAATGATCAAATCATACCACGATCTGAGTGAATAGATTCTTGACGGTGTTCTACCAGAGCTAGACGTTGTTAAATACAAATTTAGATTTCAGCATTGCATTGAGGTCTTGGCGCCCATTAAAACAACATAACTTAGGCAAAGGTAAACAGTTACATTTATCACCCAACAGTTAGGGGCAAGCGAAAACGTTTCAGCATGTACAATTACACATATTGGCCACCCTCACTGGTGAACCATGAATTTCATCATTATATTTCATTTTCGGCGTATTATTATTATCATTACATCGTTGTTAGAATGTATACAAAGTGTTATATTACTTTCCAATTATGTAGGTTGGTTTCTTATACTAATCAAAATATCCTATTGGAATAAACAACTATGCTTTCAAAAAGCTAAATTACAATATATTTCCTTTATCAAATCGTGCTTGCACATTCATTAAAATTGGCAAATACGCTGGTTAAAAAAGTGAATGTTGTGTCAGAATCTTCAATAGTCAACAGACTAGTATTAATAACGATAATAAATTCCCTCTAACATGGATCTCAACTATGCCTTCACACATGAGGCTATCGTGAATCAACATCTCAATTTAAATCAATGAAGAGAAAGTTTACCTAGCCAAAGTTCGGGACACCCCTGCACAAATGAATTCCAGAAAACAAGTAGAGTCCCTACTCCACCGATCATGGTAATCATAGCAATTAGCGCAATTGACCGGTTAGAAAACAATACAAGTCTCTATCCTTCAAAAGCTCAAAGAATGGTCCCTAGCAGAAGCGAAGGATCAAGCTTCTCTGTAATAAAGCTTCACAAAGCTTATAACTTGCTATCAAAATCTGCAGTAAATTGCGAAACGAATCCCTCGAATGTATAATATTCCACATGTTCAGTGATAAATGTAGCTCATGACAGAGTCTACAGCTACGAAAAATGTCAAAGATTGACATATATAAGTGTTCATCACACTGATAAATACGCAAAATCACAAACGAGCCTATCGAAATCCTCTTCACTGCACCAAGAAAGCTTCAATAAAAATATTACTGGCTTTTACCATTAAATTTAATTAAACATCCTGAAATACAACGTGAAAAATGGTTGCATCCCTTATTGGAATCTAAAACCTGTCGAGTATAAAATCAGTCATGATTAGAACGTCATGCCTAAATTTTATAATTCGACATACTACTCAAAAAGCAAAAATACACTAGAAATAATGGCAGAAACTAGCATTGAAATGTCTACACTCTACTACGAAAGACTGGACTAAATGTGCTGTACCTTGTTGAATCTAGAAGTTCAAATGAGAGCATTGATATGCCCTGCATATCACATCTTCCCTCAAATGTAGCAATAGATTGGACTCCCCAGGTCGTCGGGAATCGAACCTCGGAACACCTTCTCCACTCCACATGTTCCCCCTGGCTTAACAGGCTATCATCCATCCTGGATGAACGGTCAGCTACCACTCTTTCAAGACTCCAACTCCATCCGGAACAAAATCTGTTCCATCGTAGTGTCGCGATATCCATATCGAACCGGAATGCCATTAACCGTACACGTATGACTGTCACAAGGAATAGCGTTGGAAAGCACTAATCAGCTGTGTACTAGTAGCCCCCGCAGTAAGCGTAAGTCATTACCGGGTTCATTGAAATATTTCACTGAAATGATCGATA
Organism: Meconema thalassinum; assembly: GCA_946902985.2. Classification (NCBI taxonomy): domain Eukaryota; kingdom Metazoa; phylum Arthropoda; class Insecta; order Orthoptera; family Tettigoniidae; genus Meconema; species Meconema thalassinum. The sequence goes on from OX336396.1 coordinate 250,746,813, forward strand.
AATTGCTGGTTCAGCTGTGTTCATGCTAGCGTGTTTAACCCGCCATGGTTAATAAAGTAAACTGCATTAGAACTATTCCTCTCGACATCTTGTCAAAGAATATGTCGTTTGTAGATGAGAAATAATGTTCAAAGTTCCAACAGCATTACTGCGTATTTGAAATCATACACAAGTACTGTATGTATAGCACTGCTTTTAAATACAAAGTTCACTGTCGTGAATTGCAGCTTGTTGTAACGTAGACAAAGTTCCGTATAATGTTCATTGTAATTGCAGTATAATTTAAAGTCCACACGATAAAATGAGCGTATGACTTTATCCGTGAAAAACACAAGTTCCACTCGTGTGTGTTTCTTAACAAGTCCACGTCTTGCGTGAAAATAAACAGAGTTCTTCGACACTGACTGTGTCGAAATATCGAAGTGTTTGATAATGCTACTTTCGTGACGCGTTTTAACTCTCCTTAAGAGATGGGTTTTCATGTGACTTGAAATACGATCTGCCCACTGCCGTGCGCGGATGGATACAGGAAGTCTCCGTATTTTCCCACCACGATGCAACATGGATCAAGCTTTCATCGCTTTGGTGAATGTAGTACATAACTTAAAGTGTTTCACAAAGATTATTAACATGTATATATATCAAAATACATATCATGTTAAGATCTTGTATAATACTGCAAATCTTGCATGTTATTCTCATTTCTTCTTATCTAATATATAAAGAGGTGAAAGTCTGTATGTACAGGGTCTTTCATCATACTAATATATAAAAATGAGATGGTGTGTGTCTGTCTGTGTGTTACTCAATAACACAAGAACCGCTGGTTCGATTTAAATGAAATTTTGCATGGACGTAGCTGATTTACCAGGCTTACATATAGGCTACTTTTGATTTCAATATTTTGCACTATTTAAAAATGGCGACTATTTTCATAATTCCATTTCAAATAAAAAGAGAACGCTAAGAAATAGCAAACTTTTGATGACACTACCAGCTTTAAAATGTAATTTTCTATCTGAAATGTCCTTATCAATTTTCGTGTATCTCCAACGGTTAGCGAGTAAAACCTAAATATGTCTTATAAAACACGTTCAACGCCGAGTGATGTTAGTCTATGTTAGTCTCTACATGAACTGTTTTATTTATAGAGGTAGTTTGTGGGGTCCGAAACTAGACGTGATTTTGAGTCTAATTTTATACTCTTTGTGCCGGTTATTGTATGTGAGTATTTGGATCTTTACGCTGTTTCACAATGTTATAGGGCTTTGTCCTTTGCACGGTATGCTTTCATCCTTTTTATCGATTTGGTTTTCGTTAAATGAATATTTCAGTTGGCCAATATTTATCTGCTTTTTGTCGTTTTTTACCATGATCAGAAACCCAAATTAACAGACGAATGTGTCGAAGACTATCGACTGTCACATTAGTTTATTTAGTGTTCATATTAATCTTACTGCAGAACTGGGCAAATTTATTTCAATTAAGTATGTATTTTGACTTTCGCGGCCAATAAAAAAAACCGCACGAAAGACGGCGTAAACCTAGAAAAGTTGCTGAGTTTTAATTGCTTGGCCCTGAAATTGAATATACAATCATTTTGGAAGCCTTTATAGGGAGCTGAAAGACTGTTTTAACCTTTAGCACTCGCAGTGAAGTAGCTGAGGTGTTCTAAATAAGAATTGAGGTATCGCACAGTTTGCCACTCCTTTGGTAGTCCGCAAATAGACCACAAGAGCCCGCTGATGATCCATCTCGGGGTTACTAGGCGTAATCTCGCACAAGACACAGCATAAACCTAGAAACATTTTCTGTGTTTTTTTTTTTTTTTTTGTTATTATTACTTAGGATGATTGAAGTTTGTTCCGTTACTGTCACTCTTTTTCATATGCGCAATATTACTTATTGCGGATATGATAATTGCTATCAAGTTTGATGTATTTTTAGCATAGTGTTTATATGTTTAAATATAGTATGAAGACGTTAAACGATAGGTGTTCAATATTTAAGACAGGTTGTTTAACTTTTACTACATAGAAGCTGATATTTATTTCCAATATTTAAACGCACTTTCTCACCTACAAAGCGGAGGCAACAGACTTTTCTCCGGGTACTCCGGTTTTCCCTGTCACAATTTCATTCCAGCAACAATCTCCACTATCATTTCATTTCATGCGTCATTCATTTAATCATTGTCCCAGGGGAGTGCGACAGGCTTCAGCAGCCGGCACAGTTCATATCCACGCTGTTAGATGGGGATTTCATTCATTCCATTCCCTGACCCGGTCGGTCGATTGAAAGCAGGCTAAGGATTTTCACTTTCCTAACTCTGATTAATAATTTGGTGAGTGAAAATGCATGTAGTCTACACATGTAGTTGGTAACATGGAAATAACATAACTACATTAGGAATGTGTGATTATATATATTAATGATTTAGGCCAGCAAGTACTAAAAGCCGTTCGAAGAACGGGTACTTCAGCTAGTATAAAATAAGAGCGCCAAGCAGCGGCTTTGTTAACCGCTGCTGCGGTCACCTTGGCCGAGATTTTGGCGCGCCAAGGCCCCCTGCTTTAAGCGTGTGTACAATCCTATATGATGCAGCGGCCTTGCTAGCGTGTGTACAATGCTGAAATCTTACTTTAGTTAGTTAGTTATTGTTGATGAAACCGAAACCCCTATAGTATTGAAAGCGCGCGCACAGTACATACTGTCCCCGTTTACCTGGATAGTAGGCTGTCAGATATCCGCCCCCTCAATCGGATTGCCAATTATCAATCGCACCGGCACAGTTACATCAATGAAAATGGCACTGACAGATACTATCGAGATAAGAGCACAGAAATTCACAGGAAATCATTGTGGAACACACCAAAATAGACGGGGGTGCATACTTACCGTTGCTTACCTCTTAATTATCTCGGGGTTTGAGTTGACAACAGGATCACTAAAAGTCTGTTCACACAATAATCTCCGCCATGACATTTAAAAATGAACCAGAAACGAAGACGAGAACTTTGAACTGTACAAAAGCTTTATTTCTAATAAAGGGTCTGATTTTCCTAACACAACAAAATATACGTGGCTATCAGTAGCCCAAGTCAATCTGACTACGTCCTCCAGTAGGACTTGCAAAATTATTATACAACATGATATTAAACATTTTAGCTCCCAAGAGCTCCAAATACCGTAATATTCATAACACTATTGGATTGGAAAAGGACGTCAGGGTGTGACATATATAGAGCATGTGTTTCCTTTTAATAAACAAGAGAATGGTATTTATAGTCGCAAGGCCGGAGTGTACGACCTCACTCTCTGAAAACCATATGTTGACACAGCTGCGGGCTACCTTCCAGCCTGACGCATACTGGTCAAATGCACTCCCTTCTCACACGCTATGTTACGTAAGAATCCAGCCTGCACTCTCAAGCTTTTAAATGTCTTACAAGACAACTCACATTATATTTACGCAACTCTTTCAAGTACTTTGATCACATCCTAATGGATCATTACATAAATTTCTTAAACTTGTTAACTTCAATCCAAATGTTTAACTAGCTCTTAAATGTTTATAACAAAATCACATAAATTATTTATAACAATTAGAAATTGTTTATAATATTTGTCAAAGACAATAAAAATATTCTAAGCACGCCTTTAACATCACTCTCGTTTCATATTATTTTCAAAAATATTTACAACAATTATTTACAATATTAACATTTAAATTGTTTAAATTATTAATTTAATAAATACATTAGCCACATGTTCATTCGGTTGGTAATTTTATAATCCTGTTTAATATAATCGACCAATGAAGGTTAGTTATACCTGTTAATGTCACAATCCGGTTTAATAAAGTTTTTAATAATGATTTGTGACGGCAACCTTCATTCAACATCTTGTCTCAAATTCTTTCAAAACTCGTGTTAATTATAACAGTAAATCACTTGATTAATTTTCAACGAACTATAACAATCTTACTCCAGCGGAAAATCCTTCGCTAACAAGTTAATGCACAATCTGCATTAAAATATGCCCAAAATCATCATATATTAATCTATATGGCATTTACAACTTTCACATCACTTACAAAACTTCCACAAATAATTCTTTAACATTACTTCCTGTGGGAACTTCCTTCATATTCAAGGGCATTATATCTCAGCGACTTTCAACACGCGCTGCACTAGCGATTATACATTCATAGTTCCACTTAAAAATTTTATAATCATAATTAGTTTCAAAACTGTTTTTCTATTTAACCTTCGTAGATTTCATTCATGAACTGAAATGAAGTCAAAACTTGCCAATCACAAACAAATTTAATAGTGATTACGCTTATATACGCCTATCTGGTCTATCAAAATTTAAGACTAACATCTTAAAAGAAATTGTAGTATGAAAATACTATCTTCAAATAAAGTGCGACTAAAATGCAAAGTAGTCGAATAGAATCCAATTAGATTGGGGAATGCAAACATCGTTATATAATTCTCTAATTGAGAAAAACTCCTAACAAAAGTACTTGACTTTAATGCATTCAATAATTCATTATTAACATTACTCTTTCACAAAAGTGTCTATGATGCAATGTTCATTCATAACTGACGATAAATGTCTGTGTTGCAATCAATACAAATAACGACTAGTATTTCCAAGATCGTCGATAACGTAAGAGATTTTAACGCTCTAAAATCATTTAAATGTTCTTCCTTCTTGATGATGACAGAAAATTGTTCAAAGTAATTAAACTGGGGTCGAATTACTTTAATAAAGTGACACGCTGTCTGAATTTAAATCTGCCATAAAAATCATTAACTTACAGTCAAATCGTGACTACAAAAAAAAATATTAATTACTGAAAAATCTAAATATCAGTCTCAACTGATTCAAAATCGTTAACTATGCCCATGACATAACAATGTCTTAATAAATCGTCGAAAAATGCAAAACTCAACAAGGTGTACTGAGAATAAGAATCTCAACAAGAAAATAAGGCAAAATACATGAGGGTAAAAATATGGGAAAAATGGTTGCTCAAACATTACTAGGTTACTCAAATACAATAAACGTTCACGACTACCTTATCTGCCGATTGACGTTCCAGAGGAAAATTCCCCAAAGAAGACTGCTGATGGATCCATTTCACCACGTTGAAGCTGAGCTCCATCCTCGAAATAGGAAATAGCACCCTCGGAGAATCGAACTGCTTCCTTCTCCGTGAATCACTCTGCTCCTCGAATACGAATAGACATCCTTCCGGCAATAATCTTCTTTGTGAGTCGGGATATCCCTGACCTCTCTTGAAAAACTCCCTGAAGTTCCAGTAGACAGTCATCATGACGTTTTGTCGAAATTTCCGAAGAAATTATTCATATTCAGAGTATGAAATTGTTTCTATGGCTGTTCGATGGTATTCAGCCTTTAATTACGAAACATGGGTGTAGATGGTATTCACCGCATGTTCGCTTATGTGGAATAGCAATTAGCGAAGTTCCATGTCGCTATCTTACTCCAATGAAGTATGTCCCAATTGCAATAAGCCTTCTTAGCCCTCCATTTGCACTTCAGTTGTAGTGTCAGAAGAACAAACTGCCGTATTCAAATGCTCCATTATACTGTATCGTTCTGTAAGCAAGCAATCTGAAGTCTTTCTACTCCACTCGCAGCGTTAGCCTTGCGTTTATTCTGGCTTATACAAAAGTGTTTCTCTAGTGGTGAGATAATCACTTTTGCCAGTCGTATAAAACAGCTAATATCTTTTGAAGTACTCGGTCGAAATTGTTCAGCTTTTCTCTATAATTGCATGTAGTACTGCACAATACAATTATGTTATCGTAGACCGCTAACTGTTTGAAGTTAAACTTATCTAAGCTTTCTAAGGTCCGTTTCAACTTCACCTAGTTTGACCTGTATCTCGTTACTATAGTGGCCTCGCCACGTGTTATAACAACGATTCTTTTCACTTGCTGTTCACTTTGACGTCTCACTATATTGAATGCATAAGAAACTGACTTTCACAAATACTTCGATGATCTGAGCATTAGATCTCAGAATGATCAGCGAACGAAATAGAAGAGAAGAGAAGAGAAGAGGTTCCTCTCTTCTGCGCAAGCCCTTTTATTACCTTCTCGAGGGGCGTTACCATCCCTTCCAAAGCGTGATACTGCGTCATCGCTAGAACTTCCAACTTCGTTAATACATGACGGATTTTCAAAATTCAAAAACTGAAAATAAATTTCACCAAAATTCCATATCAATGCTTTTACTGCAAATGTATTTCCACAATTCTGCATTCAAAAAGTCATAAAAATACCATAGTTTCAGCAATCTCCGTCTTCCTTTAAACTATCGTTCATTGGTTCATGCCTCTCCTCCAATAGCATAGTTTCTTCCTCAGCAGAATTCCTCGTTTCCTGCGACTGCGTCGTACATCTTGGAACATTCTGGACAAAAATGCTGACGTCACTGAGAATCTCAGCTCAAGTAGCTTGCTGGCATAACATTAACGTCATCCGTGCTTACGTCATGACTACCCACGTCATAACTATGACAGCCATAACTCTAATCATAATTTCAAATATAGCCACCGTGGTCTCTACATAATTCAATTACGGGGGCATTCTCCTCCCACCACGTTTTAAAAACAGTTGCAAATTGTTTTTAAACTCAATGTTACAAGTATCTCAACTCTCTTGAACACGAAATTGAATTATTACTGGCTTACTCTAGTATGATATTTCCTCTATGTTCCTTAATCATTATCTCTTCTACTCTGGGTTGTATGTGGTTAATGTATTCTTTCCTCTCTACTTCCTCTTCTGACCAGTGTTTCTATTTTCTAAGTTCTGCTGGCTCGTAGAAGGACCAGGATCGATTACAGCATCCTGCCTTTTCCTTTGATTGTCAGCTTCTTTATCCCTTAATTCTTTTAAGTATTGCTGGCTTTCCTTTTCTCTTTGCTGATATTGATCAGGTGTCATAACCTGACTTTGAGTATTCTGGTTTCTATTTTGGTTTTGGTTATTCCTATTATAGTTACGATTATACCCATTATTGTTATAATATCTGCCTCTTCCATTATAGTTTCCTCGGTTGTAGTTCCAACCTCTTCTCTGTTGATATGGTCGGTAACCTTGTGATCTGTAATTTCTAAACTGATTATTCCTGTGAGGACCTACATTGTCAGTTTTCTCCTCCTCTGGCTTGTCAGTTTGTTGGACTTGGTCCATGTATACCGTATTGATTTCCTTATACTCTTGCCTTTGACCTTTCTGGACTACATTAGGCATTGGACTTGTGTAGTCTAACCTTCTTAGTAATTCATCCATGCTGGATAAATCCCTGATGTTGGACGAAATTATAAGTCTCCTCACCTCAACTGGCAGCATACGAGAAATCGCATCTATTAGTTGCTCCGTGGACAATGTGGGTTGCAAAAATCTCAAGCGGGACAACTGACTCGTAAAGAAATCAGCGTACCTCGTTGGAAGAGTACCTGAGTATTTTCTTGAATATACCTCCGCTCTTAACGAATTCTGCGCTTCTATGGACCAAAATCGTTTGATTAATGCCTCTGCAAACTCGTCAAAGTTGCTGAATGTATATCTAAAAGCTCTAAACCATTCAAGGGGTCCTCCAATCAGATATCTCTCTACAATCTTCATCTCTCTCTCTCTGGGAATGTGAGCTTCGATGAAATAATCTTTGAGATTCCTTACATACTCTATAGGTGTCAAACTATCAGTGTTACTGAATTTTTGTGGTTTGTCCTCGAAATTCCTAATGACCGTCACGTTCCTTGGATATGAATCCGGATAGTTTTTCCCACTATCTCTATAATTCCACTCAGATTCCATATTCCTCTCGTCATCCTCCTCTCTGAATCTGGATACACGTTCTTCAGGAGTCACGTCTCTTTCTTCTAGATCTAGGTGACATCTTCTGGTATGCTTCCTGTTCAATTCGCAAGCTAAGCCTTCTGTATCCTTGTCGGTGATTTCTGTTAAGACTTTCTTGACTATCTCTTCCTTGTAGTTCTCCATTAAACTAGCCTCTCCTAACTTCAAATTTTTCAGTTTACTCGTCGTTTCATTTACGTCAGAGACAACTTTATGAATTTGATCCTCTAATGTAGATTTTAAAGTTTGCATATCCTGATCTAGTTGTGTTCTATCGTCAACTTGTTTTTCGGATAGCGAATTTATCCTGACGCTTAAATCTTTTCTAATCTGTACTACCTCATTGTTAATTTCTATCTGCGTACTGGCAAGTTTTCTTTCAATCCTTTCCTGAATTTGGGTTACATGTTCCCCACTTGACTTATTCCACTCGTCTTTCCATACCGCTACGTTTGCTGTTAACATCTCGGCTATGTCTACTTCTATATCCTCTTTTAATACTCTATTGTGGTCTAATACCTGTGTTCTCATGACCTCTACGTCGTACTTCAACTCTGCTAAAGACGTTGTTGTTCTAACCGATTCATCGACTAACCTAGTCGTTAATGCAGTTATATTACGCGTACAAAGAGTTTTTGAGTTTTCGATTTCTTCCCTGACTTTATTGACATCAGTTTGGACTTTAGTGATATCTACGAAAACTGTGTTGACCTCTACCTGAATTTTAGTTACATCACTTTGCACCTCAGTTATATCCGCATGAATGTTGTTAATGTCTACCTGAACATTAGATACATCTGTTCTAGCTTTTTGAATTTCTTTCTGGACTTCCTCGACCTTGTCTTGGACAGTCGCTACATCGTTTTTGACAACAACAACTTCGGCTCTAGCACAAGCAATATCCCCTCGGACATTAGCTACGTCTAAATTTAACATTGTAAGGTCCCTCTGTACCTTAGACACATCATTTTTAACATCAGACACATTTGTGCGGATGTCACTTACAGTATTTTCAATTCCTAGGGTATTAACCTGTAAACGCGACATATTATCCTCCAAATTAGCAGCACTAGTTTGGATACCCTTCAAATTTTCATCCATGCTAGCTTTCAAATTACTAGCATTCTCCTCCATTCGACTAGTATTCCTAGCTTCCATCTCCTTCATACTACTATTCAAATTACTAGCATTCTCCTCCATCCTTGCATTCAAATTAGCATACATCTCCTCTAACATTTTCTTCAAACCTTCATCTGCCATTACAATATTATTCAAAATGGATTGCTGTAGGGACATACATCAAAAGAGCAAAATAACAACGTTTGAGCAACACTTTTCACCATATATAATTTTGATCAATTTTCTGTCTTAAATCTAACTTATAACTACCTTATAATTAATATTTGAAGATACTTCATGTTGAAACAAACTCAAGCACATGTTCAAATTTCTCTGGCTCATTTTAAAATATCCTAACACAAATAATTTACATTTACAATCCAAATAATTAATTTTATCTTTAATATGACTGAAATGTCATAAGCCGGTCAAATAAAATAAGATTCCAGATTATAGGCGATTTTTCTAAGTTTCCTGCCCATTTAACCTTTCTCAAGTTGTATAAGATCTGATCTTTTCTGAGTGTAATTTTCCTAATACAATACAACATTTAATTCCTATATAATCACACTCTTAAATACTACAATTGGCCTAGACATCTAACAAAGAATCAACCTCTTTATTTGAGTCTAATCGAACCTCACGTTTTAGGTTTGTCAATCTTTCTAGTGTTCAACCTGGTAATCCAGTTTTGTCGAATTCGTCCCACATATTAGGGTCAATCTTACTGTTGACTCAGCCCCACGCTCTTGGATCGCCAATCTTTCTGTCCCCGTTTACCTGGATAGTAGGCTGTCAGATATCCGCCCCCTCAATCGGATTGCCAATTATCAATCGCACCGGCACAGTTACATCAATGAAAATGGCACTGACAGATACTATCGAGATAAGAGCACAGAAATTCACAGGAAATCATTGTGGAACACACCAAAATAGACGGGGGTGCATACTTACCGTTGCTTACCTCTTAATTATCTCGGGGTTTGAGTTGACAACAGGATCACTAAAAGTCTGTTCACACAATAATCTCCGCCATGACATTTAAAAATGAACCAGAAACGAAGACGAGAACTTTGAACTGTACAAAAGCTTTATTTCTAATAAAGGGTCTGATTTTCCTAACACAACAAAATATACGTGGCTATCAGTAGCCCAAGTCAATCTGACTACGTCCTCCAGTAGGACTTGCAAAATTATTATACAACATGATATTAAACATTTTAGCTCCCAAGAGCTCCAAATACCGTAATATTCATAACACTATTGGATTGGAAAAGGACGTCAGGGTGTGACATATATAGAGCATGTGTTTCCTTTTAATAAACAAGAGAATGGTATTTATAGTCGCAAGGCCGGAGTGTACGACCTCACTCTCTGAAAACCATATGTTGACACAGCTGCGGGCTACCTTCCAGCCTGACGCATACTGGTCAAATGCACTCCCTTCTCACACGCTATGTTACGTAAGAATCCAGCCTGCACTCTCAAGCTTTTAAATGTCTTACAAGACAACTCACATTATATTTACGCAACTCTTTCAAGTACTTTGATCACATCCTAATGGATCATTACATAAATTTCTTAAACTTGTTAACTTCAATCCAAATGTTTAACTAGCTCTTAAATGTTTATAACAAAATCACATAAATTATTTATAACAATTAGAAATTGTTTATAATATTTGTCAAAGACAATAAAAATATTCTAAGCACGCCTTTAACATCACTCTCGTTTCATATTATTTTCAAAAATATTTACAACAATTATTTACAATATTAACATTTAAATTGTTTAAATTATTAATTTAATAAATACATTAGCCACATGTTCATTCGGTTGGTAATTTTATAATCCTGTTTAATATAATCGACCAATGAAGGTTAGTTATACATGTTAATGTCACAATCCGGTTTAATAAAGTTTTTAATAATGATTTGTGACGGCAACCTTCATTCAACATCTTGTCTCAAATTCTTTCAAAACTCGTGTTAATTATAACAGTAAATCACTTGATTACTTTTCAACGAACTATAACAATCTTACTCCAGCGGAAAATCCTTCGCTAACAAGTTAATGCACAATCTGCATTAAAATATGCCCAAAATCATCATATATTAATCTATATGGCATTTACAACTTTCACATCACTTACAAAACTTCCACAAATAATTCTTTAACATTACTTCCTGTGGGAACTTCCTTCATATTCAAGGGCATTATATCTCAGCGACTTTCAACACGCGCTGCACTAGCGATTATACATTCATAGTTCCACTTAAAAATTTTATAATCATAATTAGTTTCAAAACTGTTTTTCTATTTAACCTTCGTAGATTTCATTCATGAACTGAAATGAAGTCAAAACTTGCCAATCACAAACAAATTTAATAGTGATTACGCTTATATACGCCTATCTGGTCTATCAAAATTTAAGACTAACATCTTAAAAGAAATTGTAGTATGAAAATACTATCTTCAAATAAAGTGCGACTAAAATGCAAAGTAGTCGAATAGAATCCAATTAGATTGGGGAATGCAAACATCGTTATATAATTCTCTAATTGAGAAAAACTCCTAACAAAAGTACTTGACTTTAATGCATTCAATAATTCATTATTAACATTACTCTTTCACAAAAGTGTCTATGATGCAATGTTCATTCATAACTGACGATAAATGTCTGTGTTGCAATCAATACAAATAACGACTAGTATTTCCAAGATCGTCGATAACGTAAGAGATTTTAACGCTCTAAAATCATTTAAATGTTCTTCCTTCTTGATGATGACAGAAAATTGTTCAAAGTAATTAAACTGGGGTCGAATTACTTTAATAAAGTGACACGCTGTCTGAATTTAAATCTGCCATAAAAATCATTAACTTACAGTCAAATCGTGACTACAAAAAAAAATATTAATTACTGAAAAATCTAAATATCAGTCTCAACTGATTCAAAATCGTTAACTATGCCCATGACATAACAATGTCTTAATAAATCGTCGAAAAATGCAAAACTCAACAAGGTGTACTGAGAATAAGAATCTCAACAAGAAAATAAGGCAAAATACATGAGGGTAAAAATATGGGAAAAATGGTTGCTCAAACATTACTAGGTTACTCAAATACAATAAACGTTCACGACTACCTTATCTGCCGATTGACGTTCCAGAGGAAAATTCCCCAAAGAAGACTGCTGATGGATCCATTTCACCACGTTGAAGCTGAGCTCCATCCTCGAAATAGGAAATAGCACCCTCGGAGAATCGAACTGCTTCCTTCTCCGTGAATCACTCTGCTCCTCGAATACGAATAGACATCCTTCCGGCAATAATCTTCTTTGTGAGTCGGGATATCCCTGACCTCTCTTGAAAAACTCCCTGAAGTTCCAGTAGACAGTCATCATGACGTTTTGTCGAAATTTCCGAAGAAATTATTCATATTCAGAGTATGAAATTGTTTCTATGGCTGTTCGATGGTATTCAGCCTTTAATTACGAAACATGGGTGTAGATGGTATTCACCGCATGTTCGCTTATGTGGAATAGCAATTAGCGAAGTTCCATGTCGCTATCTTACTCCAATGAAGTATGTCCCAATTGCAATAAGCCTTCTTAGCCCTCCATTTGCACTTCAGTTGTAGTGTCAGAAGAACAAACTGCCGTATTCAAATGCTCCATTATACTGTATCGTTCTGTAAGCAAGCAATCTGAAGTCTTTCTACTCCACTCGCAGCGTTAGCCTTGCGTTTATTCTGGCTTATACAAAAGTGTTTCTCTAGTGGTGAGATAATCACTTTTGCCAGTCGTATAAAACAGCTAATATCTTTTGAAGTACTCGGTCGAAATTGTTCAGCTTTTCTCTATAATTGCATGTAGTACTGCACAATACAATTATGTTATCGTAGACCGCTAACTGTTTGAAGTTAAACTTATCTAAGCTTTCTAAGGTCCGTTTCAACTTCACCTAGTTTGACCTGTATCTCGTTACTATAGTGGCCTCGCCACGTGTTATAACAACGATTCTTTTCACTTGCTGTTCACTTTGACGTCTCACTATATTGAATGCATAAGAAACTGACTTTCACAAATACTTCGATGATCTGAGCATTAGATCTCAGAATGATCAGCGAACGAAATAGAAGAGAAGAGAAGAGAAGAGGTTCCTCTCTTCTGCGCAAGCCCTTTTATTACCTTCTCGAGGGGCGTTACCATCCCTTCCAAAGCGTGATACTGCGTCATCGCTAGAACTTCCAACTTCGTTAATACATGACGGATTTTCAAAATTCAAAAACTGAAAATAAATTTCACCAAAATTCCATATCAATGCTTTTACTGCAAATGTATTTCCACAATTCTGCATTCAAAAAGTCATAAAAATACCATAGTTTCAGCAATCTCCGTCTTCCTTTAAACTATCGTTCATTGGTTCATGCCTCTCCTCCAATAGCATAGTTTCTTCCTCAGCAGAATTCCTCGTTTCCTGCGACTGCGTCGTACATCTTGGAACATTCTGGACAAAAATACTGACGTCACTGAGAATCTCAGCTCAAGTAGCTTGCTGGCATAACATTAACGTCATCCGTGCTTACGTCATGACTACCCACGTCATAACTATGACAGCCATAACTCTAATCATAATTTCAAATATAGCCACCGTGGTCTCTACATAATTCAATTACGGGGGCAATACGATGGCTTTTTTTTTATTTTTATTTTTTCTTCAAATTCCGATGGACTGTATAAAAATAACAGATTGACATTACCAAACTTGACCTTGCAATAAGCGTGCAGTTGCTCAGTCGCCAGTCTAAACCTCAAGTGCAAACATGGTGAGACAGTTATCATTTCAACATCGTATTTTTTATGTAAAACTTATTTTAAGTACGAGTCGGCTCGGCGGGTACGTGATGCATTTGTTCAACAATTTCCTGATGAAGAGCCACCTTCACTAGCACAGATTCACGTAATTACAAATAAGTTTGACACTACTGGCTCGGTGCTCAATAAAAAACATGCCCGCACACGAACAGTTTTAACAGAGGATGAGCTAGATGACATTGGCGAGAATCTTGAACGGTCTCCGAATAACTCACTCACAAAATTAGCACAAGTAGGGGTTTCGGTTTCATCAACAATAACTAACTAACTAACTAAAGTAAGATTTCAGCATTGTACACACGCTAGCAAGGCCGCTGCATCATATATGATTGTACACACGCTTAAAGCAGGGGGCCTTGGCGCGCCAAAAGCTCGGCCAAGGTGACTGCAGCAACGGTTAACAAAGCCGCCGCTTGGTGCTCTTATTTTATATGAAAGACCCTGTATGTATGTATGTATGTATGTATGTATGTATGTATGTATGTATGTATGTGGGTTTGTTCCTTACACAAAACTACACCGTTCCACCAATCTCAACCAAATTTTGCATACACATAGTTTAGGACCCAGGAGGAACGGCTGCCTACCTGAATTTTTGATAGTCTTTCTCATTCTTCTGATATCGGCCTATTTGCACTCGAGCAAAGGCTAATGAATTCAGAAAATGAACTTATGAAGGAACGGCAAGGCCGGCCATCTCTATGGCAACAGTAGCACAAGACGGGTCCGCCAAGTTTCATGCTATCTCGGTAAGAGGCCATGCCACTCAATTTTATCAACGGCAACACTACCTCAAGAAGTTATCACCAGGTTTCCACCTGTCTCTTTAAGGGGTCATGCTACTCCATTTTCTCCATGACTACAGTCAAGACGATAACACCAGGCCATGAGCCTCCATTTTGTATCCAAACCACGATAAAAACATTAGGAATCTGAACGCCTTAAAAATCTGAATAAGTAGTTTTTTTAAATTGTATTAACAGGGGTCGATGTAGGGAATTAAAATAATAATAAAAACAAATACGTCGACTAACCCTCAACGCGACCTAACGTAACAACGGCTATATATATCATCACGAAACTTAGTATTAAGATTAAATGAGCTTAAATGATTCTGTTATTGTTGACTGATTTAGAGGCTTGGCGACATCATGGCCATGTAGCCCCATGAACTTAAGTGTGTATGATTTTTTTTTCTGATAACCAGTGTTACTGTGATGGCTGTAGTAGCGTGTGTATTTGCAATTCAGGTGAGGATTAAAAGTGAGGTTGCTGTTGCCTTCAGTTAGAAACTATCCCTGTATTTGCTTCGAGTAGAAGTGGGAAACCACGGAAAACATCTTCCAAGTTTTGCCACGGAAGGCGCAGTGTACCCCCTTTCCAGCTCACAGACCAGAATTAAAATTTCTTATCAGAGTCGAGAATGTTAGCCGCTAATCCACGTGGTCGTCTAAATGTGACATTTTGGGCCGCTGCTGTTACTGGAGATTTTGAATATTTACCTTATGACGGAAAGTATCACGCGCAATATATTGTATTGTTGTGTTATACTCTCCGTTAAGGTGTGTTCTACTACTAATATGTTTACGTTTATGTTTTATTAATCCTAATGTTGTATTTTTTTCGGTCTAGCTGTATGCCTCTTACCAAGGCGGTCCAGGTTCGATTCCCGGTCAGTGCATGTGAGATTTTCGAAGTGAAATGCCATGTCCTGTGGTTCGGATTGCACGTAAAAAGGAGGTCCCGTGGCTCTCACGTTAAACTACAAGCTTCCTTTTTTCCTAATGTTTGTATGCTGCATTGTTTTAATTGTTGACATTCTTAACCTTCCCACAACAGATACAGTACCGTAGCAAACCTACAGGTAACTGACGTCACCAATAATTCTCATAGTAATCATTAGAAGCCATGACCAGGCTCCTTTTGTACTTAAACATGGGTGCTTTCAAATTACGTTTTTCGTACATCAAAAAACTACATCCATACTAATATATAAAAGTGAGATGGTATGTGTCTGTGTGTCTGTGTATTACTCGATCACCAAAGAACCACTGGTCCGATTTACATGAAATTTTACAAGGAAGTAGCTGATTTGCCTGGTTAATATATAGGCTACTTTTGATTTCAATACTTTGCACTATTTAAAGATGGCGACCATTTAAGTGACGTCACTACACCATTTGGTTTCAAAAATTCATATTTCAATTTCAAATAAAAAGAGAACGCTAAGAAATAGCAAACTTTTGATAGCATATACTGGGTTTAAAATTTAAATTTCTATGAGAATGGTCCTGATCACTTTTCGTGTATCTCCTACTGTTAGCGAGTAAAACCTAATTGTGTGCAATAAAACAAGGTCAATGCCAAGCGGTGTAGTTGGACAAAATGTTCCATCCTAACTCTCCCTCCGCGCAGCACCTCACCTATCCCCTGTTTTAACTGTCACCTTCACATTTCAATTTATTTATGACCAGTAGCGAAGCACGGGTACTTCAGCTAGTTCCTTATAAAATGTACTCCTGGTGGTAGATCAATAAACTGGGTCAATAGTCGCCATGATGGTCTCGCGTCACAGCGGCTTCGGGCTTGCTCGCCGGTATTCGGAAAATACCGGAAAATACGTCGCGCTCAAATACGTATCATATCAATATGAGAATAATGGTACAGTACCATCCCGGCATTTGCCCGAAGACGAAGTGACGAATTGCCTATGTTTACAAAAAAAAACTCACCGGTGGGATTCGATCCAGTGGTCCCACGCTTACGAAGCAGGGCTCTTACCGCAGCACCGCAGGGTCCTTGGCTTTATGTTAACGTATAGCGCACGTGAACGTCGTACAGCAATTACGAATAATTAATTTATTGGAATCGGCTGAGAAGCGCATCTTACTGCGTTGCACCTGGTATACGCCTAGTCATGTCCTACAAGTGTGCTAAAGATTGTTCGAATCGGTGACCCACGCATCGTATCCTCCCCTTGTGAGATGGGAATCGAACCCCCGCTACTCATTTGGACCACCCGAGGCTGAGTAGACCCCGTTCCAGTCCTCATACCATTTTTCAAATTTCGTGGGAAAGCCGGGAATCGAACCCAGGACCTCCGGGGCGACAGCTAACCATGCTCACTGCTACGCTACGGAGGCGAACGCTTTCAGTACTTCCTGGTTGGAAATGTTTCGTCACTTCAAGCAGGATCTATACTTTCTAATCGGGTCAAACTACACTCCTGCAAGTCGAAGGTAGTGTAGGCCTTGTGGCGCAACGGATAACGCGTATGACTACGTATCAGAAGAATCCAGGTTCGAATCCTGGCAAGGTCGGATTATTTTGGACTAAATTATGAGGAGGAAAAAAGAACCCACCCCCTTACAAAACAAGAATCCACCAGCAGAAGACTGTTCTTATCGGAGTACAATATAAGCAAACATGCTCTTAATTAAAACACTCTAATGGAAAAGTTGGGAACCAGCTGCCTCATTCCGTCTTCCACACTTACGATGTCCAAGCCACTTAAATGAAACAACTACAACGACACGTTGTTTTCTGATGGTCGTACTTCATATGAATGATACAGAAACTTATTTAGACTCTTGTTGTATTTGCACTGTGAGTGTCACGGTAATACCGCAAGTCAATAATAATAATAACTCCATCTATCCAAAAGTCATCATAGCACTGCGACTTGACTGTAATAGTACACGTATGCTCATGCAAATATTCGTGAAACATATACCGCTTCATTCCCAACTTTAAAAAAAAATGTTTCCGCCCGGGATCGAACCGGGGACCTTGAGCGTGTGAGGCGCACGCGATAACCACTACACTACGGAAACAGATAGCAGTGAATTCCATGTGCACAGTACAAAGTCCAAAACATGTTTGTGATAAATTCTACAGAATCTTTCATTCGCTCATAAAGTGACCGTGCGACGCGCCAATTATGCTTCAGCATGCGTAACCAACATCCGGTTCATCAATCAGTGGGTAATGGAAGCAATGGAAACTGTGTAAAGGTGCTGATCCAGCTGAAGGGTTCAAAGAGGGGCAACACGTGTGGGTTGCCTATATCTTATTCTTATTCTTATTGTACCGGGTGAGTTAGCCGTGGTCGTTACGGCATGACTGCCGGCCGTCGCTCACATCCGGGAGGCGAGGAGGTTCGAATGCCCCCCGCCGGCAACCTTGAAGATGGTCTTCTTTGGTTTCGCAACTTCCTTCCAGGCAAATGCCGGGGTTGGTCCCTAACTATAGGCCACAGCCGATACCTTCCAACTCCTCGACCTTCCCTTCCAACTTCCCTCCCCAACGGTACTTGTGGCTCACCCATTGGCGAGCCGAACATGTCCTCGGACACTCCCGGCACTAAAAGCCATACGTTAAAAAAATTAAAAATAAATAAATAAATAAATAAATTCTTATTCCTACGCAGAGGTCTGCTAAGGACCACGTGCCAATTTCTCAACATTTGATGTTTTACTTTGTTTTGAAATGTAATGATTCTCAGTCGGTCAACACGATTGTGCCCTTATCCTGAGAATAAGCTTTTTCATGATTCTTTTTTTTACCACGGTGGGTGAGTGGTTAACGTGTCAGTCTACTAACCCCAAGCTTGCAGGTTCGCTCCTGGCCGTAGTAAGTGATTGAAGACACGCATGTCAAAGAACCCATTTGAATTCAGTAGGCCGTGTTCATAATGGCAAAATTAATCTCGGGAGTTTCCGCCAACACAAAGTTCCTCATTTCTCTACTAGAAAGCGCTATAGTGTTCAAGGAGCTTAGATATCCAACCTCCTTGACTTTCATAATGCTTCAAGTAACAACGAAATTCGACATGCAAGCTACCCTCTGGATGTCAAATAACAAAGCTTGCACCCAGCACCCGAGGCCATACGATATTATTATTATTGAAATGAAAATCCACTGCCTGCTTCCAGTCTCCGACCGGGTCAGGAATGGAATGAATGAAGCCCCCATCTAGCGGCGAGGATACGAAGTGTGCCGGCTGCCGAAGCCTGTCGCACTCCTCTGGGGCAATGATTAAATGAATGACAGATGAAATGAAATGATAGTGGAGAGTGTTGCTGGAATGAAATTGTGACAGGGAAAACCGGAGTACCCGGAGAAAACCCTGTCTGCCTCCGTTTTGTCCAGCACAGATCTCACATGGAGTGACCGGGATTTGAACCACGGACCCAGCGCAGCGGTGAGAGGCCGGCGTGCTGCCGCCTGAGCCACGGAGGCTCTCATTATTATTATTATTATTATTATTTTATTTTATTTTATTTATTCGTTAATTCCCCATAAGGAGAGCGTTACAACACAATCAATTTTCATGTTTCATTCTGGACCTTTCTTCTTTTTTCCAAAAAACCTCTCATATACACACTATGTTTCCTCTTTCTCTCTTCTGTCCACCTCTTTGCTGGTTGTCTCTCTTTGGGAGTTTGCTCAAGCTTCTGTAGTCTAAGTTTTTCTCTGTATTTGCTCCTGTCTGCGATGTCTTCTGTAGAGATGTTTAGTTTCTTAAGGTCTTCCACGGTTTCCTTTACCCAATTGGTTTTTAGTGTGCTATTCGTAACTATATTAAAAATTTTCTTGGTCAGTCTGTCTTCGGTCATCCTATGTATATGTCCATAAAATTTTGCCCTTCTTTTCCTTATGTTGTTTGTAATCGTCTCTGTCTGTTTGTACAGTTCTATTGTCGGTCTCTTCATCCATATTCCCTCTTTCTGAACTGGCCCGTAGATCTTTCTCAGAATTTTTCTCTCTTGTTTTTCTAATTCCTTGATTTTTGTTCGCCCCTTGATTGCTGTCGTTTCTGAAGCGTATAAGGCCTCTGGTAAGACTACTGTACGGTAGTGTCGTAATTTGGCATTGATGGAAATACTTTTTTTCTTGTAGTGGTTCCATGTAAGTCGGTATGCTTTCTGCAATTTAGCGATCCTGTCTTCATTGGATGCCAAGTTCAGTCCTGTTTTCTGTATAATCTCTCCTAGATATTTGAAACTTTCCACTTGTGTTATTTTTCCATACTTGGTTTCCAGTGGGTGCTTGTCTGTAGATTTTGTGTCCATGAACTGTGTTTTTTCGTATGAGATTTGTAACCCTGTTTTGGCAGAGATTTCATGTAGCGTCTATACAGCTTCTTTGGCTTCTTTTCTGTTATTTGTTATAATCGCTACATCATCGGCAAAGGCCAGACACTTAATGTTGACTGTCCTTTTCTGGTGTTTTGCCATTTTTATGCCTTTGACTCCTATTTCCCATGTCTTGATTATTTTATCCAAAACTGAGTTGAATAGAATGGGTGATAAACCATCACCTTGTCGCACTCCTGTATTAATTTTGAAGGGTTCCGAGATCTCTCCCATGAATTTAACTTTGGATATTGTATTTGTTAATGTTTCTTGGATTAGTTTTCTGGACTTATTGTCGACCTTCATTTCTTCTAATGTGTTAAAAAGTGTTTCTCTATCTATGGAGTCGTACGCTTTTTTGTAGTCGACGAATGTGATTGTTGTGTTCCTGGTTTTTCTCGATGCTAGTATTGTTCTCAGGCACCAAATCTGCTCACTGCACGATCTTCCCTTCCTGAACCCTCCTTGGTATTCACCTATCTGTGGATCTATCTGAGGCTCTATCCGTTTTAACAGGGCTTAGGAGAAAATTTTGTATGCGACGGGTAATAGTGAAATCCCTCTATAATTATTATGGTTCGTTTTGTCTCCCTTCTTGTGGAGGGGGTGTATTAGAGCTGACTTCCATTCTTCTGGTACCTTCCCTGTTTTCCAGATGTTTTCGATGATTTTGTGTATTTTTGGTGTAACATTTTCGTGGTCTAATTTCCAGATTTCCGAAATCAATCCGTCTTCTCCAGGCGCTCTATTGTTCTTTAGTGATTTTATTATTTCCACGATTTCTTCAAGTGTTGGAGGTTTGGAATCAATGTTAGGTTCTGGCTTTTCGAACTGTAATCTGTGTGTTGGTTTATCACAGTTAAGCAGTGAGTCAAAATATTGTGCCAGTATCGTACAGTTCTTTTTCGGGTTTGTCTCCAGTGTTCCGTCTTGTCTTTTGAAGCATAAGCTCGGTGGTCGATATCCTGTCATATTCTCTCTGAATGTTCTATAGAAGTTTCGTGTGTTATTTTTGGTAAAATCCTCTTCTATCTCCTTGAGTCTGTTGTTATCGTAGTTTCTTTTTTCTCTGCGGATTATTCTCGAGGAGTCTTTTTGTATCTTGTTGAATTCTTCCCATTTTTCGGGTGTTCTATGGCTGTTAAATTTTTTCCAGGCTTGTATTCTATCCTCTATGGCTCTGTCACATGTCACGTTCCACCATCTGTGCTTCCTTTTCCTCGGGGGCTGCCCCATTTTTATCAGTTCTTTCATGTTTTCGGACATGTCTGTCCAGTTGTTACTCTCAATTTTCTTAAGTCCTTGTGTTATTTCTTTCTTGTTTAATTGTAAATACTCTGGGTCTGTTCTGAAAATTCTGGTTGTTCTCTTAGTTTGTCTGTTTGGTATAAACTTAGCCTTGATTTGTAGTAGATGATGATCAGATTCGAAAAAACCTTTTCTCGTTCGTATATTCATAACTTCTCTGGTGTTTTTTGTAGATATCGCAATGTGGTCTATCTGAAATTCTCCGAGGGCGCTGTTTGGAGATTTCCAAGTCCATATTTTCTTGTAGGGTTTCTGGAATTGTGTTGACATGATTTTGAGGTCAAAATTCCTACAGAAGTTTATCAAATTCTCACCATTCTTGTTTGTCCTCTGGTGCGCTGTATGTTTTCCTGTTGTGTCTCTGAATTTTCTTTCGCGGCCTAATTGTGCATTAAAATCACCAAGCAATATTTTTACATGCTTAGTGGGGATTTTGTTGGTGATTTCTTCTATGTCTTCCCAGAATTCTTCTATCATCTGTGGATTTTTGTTAGTGTAGTTATTTGTGGGGGCATGAGCATTGATTATTGTATACGCTTTGTTACCAGAACGTATCGTAAGTGTGGAATTTTTTTCAGATTTTGAGGTGAAATCTATTACAGGGTCCAATATTGAGTTGTGGACTACTAAACCTGTTCCGAAGAGTTTGAGATTTTTTCCTGGAATAGTTATGGCTGGTTTCCCCTTGTATATCCTGTAACTTCCCGAATCGAAGTGAATCTCATCTGAGAATCTCGTTTCCTGTATAGCCAGTATTCTGATATTGAATGTGTCCATGATGTTTGTTAGTTGTTTCACTTTACCTAGTTTCAGGAGTGTGTTTACGTTGAGTGTTCCCATGTAAAATATTCTCTTAGTTTTGAGGGTTTTTGAGAAGCAATTCTCCTCTTCATGACATACCTGATCCCCTGGAATCCGATGATCAGGTACAATACCCAGTTTTATTGACTGGGGCCCAGGGTAGTGTGTTCGTTCACGTCGTTCTGTCATGATTATTGATTTATGTTCAAGTTGTGGTGGTGAAACCCCAAGGGATCTCACAGAATTACGACTGGAGTTTTGAATTCCAGAAGATTGGATCACAGCCGAGCTCACAGAGCTAACAGACGCCGACCAGAGTACCGGTGGTTACCACACAGATGTGTCTGGATTTAAAATTTTCACCTAGTAACCCTAGGGAGGGCCCCTCACAGGGTGCTACCATCCGGAGCCAGATGGACCCAGGTTTTTTAACGAGGTGTTACACCTCCCTCTCCTCCTTCCTCAACACTTGCGTGATGAGGCCCCGGGCTTGGGACCGTCACTGGCGGAGTTATTATTATTATTATTATTATTATTATTAATATTATTATTATATTACCCTCCAGGTTGGTGGCTCCCACGGACTCAGGGAGGGAACTCACCACTACCGCCTCTACGGGTAGTGTCCTAGAGCTGGGAACATATGGCTGGAGTGGATACAACTGAGGAGTTGTGATCAGCACCTCGCCCAGGCAGCCTCACCTGCAAAGCTAACAGGGGCCTCATGAGGGATGGGAAGATTGGGATGGATAGGCAAGGAAGCGGGAAGGAGGTGGCCGTGGCCTTACAGTAGGTACCATTTGTCCGAAGACGAAGTGGGAAACCACGGAAAACCACTTCGAGGATGGCTGAGGTGGGAATCGAACCCCCTCTACTCATTTGTCTCTGTTAAACTGGACTACGTGAGAAGGGTCCACCCCACCCCACGCCCTTAAACAGGTATTCAGCTATTGTTCACAGCTTGCTGACATAAGCCAAGCATATAATTATACATTTTCAGTTGTCTGATGTTCCAAGTACAGTACAAATGTGTTAGTGATTCTGTGGATGAAGTTAATTTCTACTGTATGAATGTGTTTTTAACTTTTGTGGCACGGTACGTAGTTATTTAATATGTCCATTGTATACGACATAGGAAAATGAAAGTGGAATTTTTTATTAACAAATCCATTTTCTTCTATAGCTCTGAACACAAAGTTAGAAATTAAATAATTATTACTTCATCAACCAAGCTGATAGATAAATTTGCTTTATCCAAGCACAGGAGAGAATATTATATATTAATAAAGAGCCATGTGAACAGTGCTGGATTACCCATTAGGCCCGACTAGGCCCAGGCGTAGGGCCCCCAATTATCTGGGGCCCCCAAAATTTTAATTCCGAAGATTTAGAAAAAATGTGTCCAGAACTGAGCCAGTTTCAGCATTATTATTAAATTACAATGTCCTTTAAAAACTGAGTACACTCATTCTGAACTTTACGAAATTCTTATTCGAGACAAGCTTGAGTCTGTTTTTCCGAACGTTGAAATTGCTTTTCACATTTTCCTGACCCTCATGATAACGAATTGTTCCGCGGAGCGCTCGTTTTCAAAATTGAAACGGATCAAAAGTGCGCAAAGAAGTATCATGTCACAAGAACGATTTGACATGCTAAGTTGTTCTGCGGGAAATTGATTTTGATAACACTGTAGAAGATTTCATTGACCGAAAGAAAAGAAAAAAACAGAAAAAAATTGATTACATTTTACAGAAGAAACAAGTAGTTCCGTGAAGAACTATACAGCCTATTTTCATATAGCCCACTTATTGCAACTATCAACATACACAATTTCAGTTTGATTGCTGTAATAGATTCGTAGATATTGAGAACCGACTAAATAATTCGGATGGTCGCCATGTTGGATTTTATATATGTAGGTCCTAGAGTTATGTACTGTTACATGCAGATTATTGTGTACGTGTAGTATTCAAACTTCAATCGCATAATTAGGACACTAGAAGTTACAAGGAGATTTTAAAATTTCGCACAGCTGCCATCTTTAGGTTATGGAAACAATTGAAATAAATTAGATGCTAGTGGACTACCATTCGTATAAGGATTTACTGTACCAAGTTTCACTGCTCTCGGATGGTTAAATTGCGATAAACTTCCATGACGTGAATATTTATACTTCGCGTCGCCGCCATGTTAGATTTGTGATCACCAGGTTATTTCAAGTCGTATAGGTGAACTTAAGTTCATAACTCCTATGAACATGAAAAAATTCAGTTTGATTGCTATAATAGATTCGTAGATATTCAGAGCCGTCTAAATATTTCGGATGGTCGCCATGTTGGATTGTTAAATGTATAGGCCATAGAGTCATGTACCATTATAGGATAATTATTGGGTAGGTTCATTATTCAAACTTTCACTTCGATCGCATGACTACATCACAAGAAATAAAAACTTAATTTTAAAATTCGCACAGCCGCCATCTTGAGGTTATGTAAACAATTGAACTAAATTAGATACCAGTGCATTACAATGTGTATAAATATTTCCTGTACCAGATTTCAGTGCGTTTGGAGCATTAAATCGCGAGAAAGGTTTATTTCAAATTTTCTAATTCGCTTGGCCGCCATGTTTGTTTTGTATATAACCGGTTTTTTAAAGTCGTATAAATGGACTTCCAGTAGTGCCCTTTATCTCCGTACAAAACTTCAGGGAGATACCGCTAATAGTTTCAGAGATACAGAATGCCGGTGAAATATTTCGCACATCCGCCATCTTGTGGTTATGTAAACAAATGAACGAAGTTAGTTGTCGGTGCATTACAATGTATATAAACATATACTGTACCAAGTTTCATTGCGTTTGGTTGGATAAATCGCGAGAAACGTCTATTTAAAAGTCGCAAATTCGCTTGGCCGCCATGTTGGTTTTGTAGTTACCAGGTTTTCAAAGATCACATAAGTGAACTTATAGTAGTTCCCTTTATCACCAGGGGCGTGGTGGCTCAGCGGTCTAGCTGTATGCCTTCCACCAAGGCGGACCGGGTTCGATTCCCGGTCAATGCATGTGAGATTTTCGATGTGAAATGCCATGTCCTGTGGTTCGGATTCCACGTAAAACGGAGGTCCCGTGGCTTATGATCGCGAGATTAACGGTCACGTTAAACTACAAGCTTCCTTCCAGCTTCCTTTCCTTTATCACCATACATGATGTCAGGGTAATATCGGTAATTGTTTCGGAGATATTGAATGCTGGTGAAATATTTCGCACAGCCGCCATGTTGGATTGGTGAGTCGTAACAAAATTTGAAGGGCACGGTCGAGGTCGCCCGGAATAGTGCTATGAACTTACTGAGTTTCATTGAAATCTCTCCAGCCGTTTAGATTTTATTAGGGGGGACACACACACGAATCACACACACACACGCGCACACACACACGGACAAAAGGTGATCTCATAAGCCTATTTTTTCAAAATTGAAAATAGGCTAAAAAATAGTATGATTTGTTAAATTGTTCATCAAATCACCTGAAATGTTTTCAAATAACGATGATCGTTTCAAAAATTATGTATATATGTATATATGATTTAATAAAAAGTGTATTATTCATCTTACGAAAAAAAACTCTTGTATATTCTTTATTAAATGTACAGGTGCAAAAAATAAAAATTATTTGAAAAAAATAAATGGGCCCCAAAAATCTGAGGGACTTGGGCTTCATTTTACCTTAATCCGGCACTGAATGTGAGTACAGGTTTTAATGCATCAACTATTTATTAAAACTTGTTTAAAATGTTGTGTTGTGTGTAATTACGATAATGGCAATATTGGCAACAATAAATGGCAAATATAAGACAATATTTAATATGAAACAACAATAGCGTCATCTGAGCCACCCTAAAATGTTAATCAGGAGCCGCCGCTGGTTATATGTGATATGTTGTTAAGATTCTGAAACTGGTGATAGACCTTCAAATTAGTTAGCTTAGTGTGATTCTGTGATCGTTGTTAAATG
Source organism: Meconema thalassinum (assembly GCA_946902985.2). Classification (NCBI taxonomy): domain Eukaryota; kingdom Metazoa; phylum Arthropoda; class Insecta; order Orthoptera; family Tettigoniidae; genus Meconema; species Meconema thalassinum. The sequence continues at coordinate 250,772,974 of OX336396.1, forward strand.
GTCAGGTCAGAGTGGATTGTATACTTAGCTGCTTGAGTTGCACGTGGTCCGAATTCAAGCAGTTGACCTCGTCACTGCCGGCACTGAATTGAGTGGTCACCCATTATAATAATTGGGTACAATCGTGTTGACCGACTGAAAAACACTGAAAATGGCTTCAAACAAAATAATGTTCCTTTTCTCCGGTATTATTATTATTATTATTTTCATTTAATTTTATAATTGTTTATCCCTCCAACTGGGCTTCACACACATACTCTGCGAGGGAGCATTCCTCTGCCGTCTCAAGGACGGTGTTCGGAAGCTGAACACACATTAACAGCAGATACAACTGGGGATGGTGACAGGTGACCACTAACTTGGGTCCAATTAAGGAAGGGACAGGAATGGGATTGTGGGAGGAAGTTGGTCGTGGACCAGCTGAAAGGAACCGTCTCGGCATTTGCCTGGGGGTGAAAATGGGAAACCACGGAAACCATGTTCATGACGGCCAAGGTGAGAATCGAACCCAGGCTCTCCCGATGCCAATCAGGCAAGATTGGCCGGTCTATCATATTCGTACAACTGAATATCAGTGTTATATCACATCTGTCGGGATATTCAGTACTCCTTGGTTGGCAATACTTTCGTCATCTCACACAAGATCACTTCCCGTTCATTTGGGTCAGAGGTTATTTCGGTTAAAACTCTTTCTACAGCGTAGAGGCCTTGTGGCGCAACGGATAACGCGTCTGACTACGGATCAGAAGATTCCAGGTTCGAATCCTGGCAAGGTCGGGTTATTTTTGTTATTACAATTTAAGAAGGAGGGAATTATACTATTTGCATCAGGGCGAATAAACTTCTGTTTGTATGCTTGTTTAAGGGGTCATCCACTATACTACGGAAACGTTGTTCTGCAGCTACGAATAAGTCTTGGTTCATAGAAGGACAAAGATAAGAAACGTCTGTGACGAGAGCAGCTCTTGTAAGCCGTCACTGCTAGTACGAGGCCCATCCAGAAATTAAGTTTCCCTATTATTTTAAATAGAAAGAAAACATATACATGAAGAACTTGATTGGAACCAGATAGAGCAGTGTTTTAGCTATTTCTCGACATAATCACCACCAGAATTGAGACAGATGTCATATCTCGGGATCAACTTTTGTATTCCTGTGTCGTACAAGTCTGCCGCCGGGGAATGAACCAGCTAGTCGTCTTCAGCTCTTCAACTGTGTGAAAATGCTGACCGGAGAATGGGAATTTCTTGAGGTGCAATAGAAGATTGTCGCGCCCGTTGCGTAGTGGTCAGCGTGATTAGCTGCCACCCCGGATGTCCTGGACCTGATTCACGGCTCTGCCACGAAATTTGAAAAGTGGTATGAGGACTGGACTGGGGTCTACTCAGTCTCGGGTGATTCAAATGAGTGGAGGGGGTTCGATTCCCACTTCAGCCATCCTCAAAGTGGTTTTCCGTGGTTTCCCACTTCGTATTCGGGCAAATGCCGGAATGCTACCTACCGTCTGGCCACGGGCGCCTCCTTCCCTCTTCCTTGCCTATCCCTCCCTATCTTCCCCTCCCTTCCCATTCCTCATGAGGCCCCTGTTCGCTTTGCATGTGAAGCCGCCTGGGCGAGGTGCTGATCACATCTCCCCAGTTGTATCCCCCCAGACCAGATGTTCCAAGCTCCAGGACACTGCCCATAGAGGCGGTAGCGTTGGGATCCCTCGCTGAGTCCGTGGGAAATACCAAAGTGGAGGGTAACATTGACTTTAAAAAGCAAGAAAAGATGGGAATTGTTGAGTGCCAGATCAAGACTGTACGGAGGATGATCAAACATCTCCTAGCCGAACTTCTGCGTCGAGCTGTATATGGTCGTGTATTGACATGGATCAGCAAAATATTTGCACTGAGCATTCCACGACTCTTACTTTGAACCTCGCAGGCAGCGGGAGACAGAATATAAGAGCCGCCATTTCGAGCCACTGCTGCTGCGCTACTGACACCAGTCGTTACTTGTCCGGTCGGTATATGATTTCTACGTCATAGATCTGTGGCGCATGCGCATAGTTCCCGGCTAAATACGTTTACTATCTCTACTATAATACAATGTCCCCGATTTAGGATGTAACGGGTAATGTGGAGAACCACTGGATGGGTTTTGATGCGGTTTTCACCATTCGGTAAAATGCCGGGAAGGTACCTTGTAACCGATATCGCATGGTTTTGAGAGCTCTGGCAACGTCGCATAGCAGGAGGAAGAAAGCAAGCGGAAGTAACCTGAGGTTGATGTTTTTAAGTCATGGACATAGTCGACAGCATGACTAGGCGAAGGTTCCAGAAGCGTAGAGGGCGCTGATGAGCTCCAGGAAAAGTCAAGGTGGGAAGGTCACGCCGGAGAAGCGGGTCACTTTCTTTTCTATCACCGTACAACGAAGTTCACTTTCTTTTGCATACACCGAAGTTCACTTTATTTTTGTGTCGCCGCACGCTGAAGTTACAAACAAGTGTGTAGTAGCAGTCGTACCGTGGCAACTTGGAACCAGTGCGGTATTCCGACAGTTTTTGGGACATAGCTGAAAGACTCAGTATTATTTCTTGCGTGGACAGCTCTGTATTAACGAATACTAAAGCCGAATGTGGCGAGGTGATATTATAACGCAGATCATAATGCATTATGTTGTGGGACACTTGTCATTAGTACAACGAAGTGCGAGCAGACACACGTGGTGTCTCAAGCTTTTACTAGGCACGGGACTGCATGGGCCATGCGCGATATAATTGACGCCCAGAACATATGAACGAAGCGATGTGCTTTTGTTCGACGAGCAGACAAATGAGTATCCAGGGTCAGTGAACTATGAGAGATAAACTGCGTGTAGTCCAAATATAGAGCGACATTCAAGGCCAAGGACGGACGTAATCTCTTATGAGTGCAGGCTGGTGTATATGCGTACGATATAACCTGTGCCGTTATAGAGTTATTATCACGGCCATAAGTTGATATTACTTGGCATATTCGACATGAAGATTGCAGCGATGTATTGGACGGACATAAAGGCTATCAGTACAGACCAGTGCGAGTTTTGTGACAAGAACTTTACGAGCGAAGAGATGACCAGTTAAATCTAGAAATGTGGAAGCTGTTATGATGACGTGGAAACGAAGGCGAGCCAGGACCATGGACACCCAGAGGGTCACGAGCTGGATCCAGGACGAGAGGGGAGGATGTTCAATGGGAAGAACGTGGACCCAAACCCCCAGGAAACGTGTCAGCGGAACCAAGACTGAGGTGGTCGAAAGGTACTGAAAACCATGTTAATTCTTAAGTAGTGGTTAATGGGTAGTGGTTACTAAGATTTGCACAGATGGGCTTAAATCGAAATAGAAGTTAATCAAAAAGATAAAATGCGATATCATGACAAGATTATTAGGGCAGTAATTTTTAAGTTTTCGTTCGAGAGATTATTAGTCATATTTAGGATTTAAAATAAAATATATATATGGATGCTTTAAAATATAATCTGAGTACAGGGTTCTTTCAGCGTGTTACGTCGCTGTGTTCTTTGAATTGGTGCAACCTGTATGACAATTTATGGTTTGAACAGGCTTAAATTACAGGGGGAACATTTACACTTAATGTGTAATCATGATTTGTGCGCAAATCATGATATTTATACTAAACACTCACACGTCACTGAGGTTTCCCTTTACATGCTAACATGAGGAGATGCGTTTGGTAGGTAACTGATACAAGGTTGTGTAAATAATGAAACTGCATTGATAAAATAGTAGGGTTGCCTAATACGAAGTTATGATGAAACTAAAGGTTCTCGCTATAGGAAGGTGAATAAAATAAATAATTAAAATTAATGTTACGTGATAGGTTCAAGTATATGAAATTTTGAGGCAATTGTCAGTTGAAAAATAATACAGATAGGCAGAGGCCATCTACTTAAATGTTTATGGTGTATTTATAAATGTGTGAAGAGCATACTGTGGTTAACAAAAAAATAAATAAATATCTGGAATCATAAAGATGTTACAATGTAAAGTAATAAATGTAAAAGGCAACAACCAGTCATTTTTCTGAGTGAGGTACAGCTGAACGAAAACCAGTGAAAATAATAATGAAAGTATTTAATCCATGAATAAAAGGTCAGAAAATGAATTATTTAACGCCAGTGACATCCATATATAAAAATATATTTTTCTTTTGGTGATTACATTTAGTTAGAAGGAGATCGAATGAGGCAACAATTTTTTTTTTCTTTGAATATTTTCTCATAGTTATGCACCTGCTCATTTATGGACTATTCAACTGAGAGGTGACAAAGCATTTTGAAGTAATGGTTGTAATACTAGGGTTATATAGCTCTGATCTCCGTAAGTTATTTTGTATCCAAAGATTAGGACACCCGGAGATTTTTGTCCTCATTAATTTGAATTTTGCTTCTGCGTCATTTATTTATTTGCACATCAAGAGTAATTTTGAGAAGTCTCCGAGCGAAGGTAGGCTTCTGTGTTTGATATTATGTATTTAGTGGTGTGGTTCTGTAATAAATGGTGGATGAGTTTTATTTTAACAGCGGAGTTTTTTGTCATTCTTGTTCGTTGTCATACTTGTGTGTCCACTGGATCGATTTTGATATTTTACCCCAGTTGTACCCATCATTATAAAGACCCCGGGATTGCTTGAATCTCGTTCCCGACATAGTTTTTTTTAAGGCCAAAATTGATTCGGACATTCAAGATTTTTTTTTCTTTTCGAGTTGTACCGAATTTTGGGTGAGGATTGACGTATGTCGGGCCACCCAATCCAAAGCCAGATTATCGGGCACAACCTGTCACCATTTAAAGGATTTCTCGAGGAAGGTTTCTGTAGAAAATAATGTATTTACGGCCAAAGGAAGTCGAGCAATAACTATTTCAGTGAATGAACTCGAAAATAAATATACCGTCCGTGCGCCTTTTATACTTACGCTGGGTGTTACCCATTTAACATTTGATTGCTGCTGAGCACGGCTGCGTCAGCGTTTGTTGATTATTGTAGCTTGAGTCCCGCGGGGTGAAGTGGAGGACACAGTGATGACAGAGTGCAGTCTTTACATAAGTCAAGCAGCATTGCACGCGCTGCCTGTCTTAGAAGTGCAGTTAAGCGTCACAGGAGCTCATGTCACCACGGACTACTGGAACTGAGTCATATCCTACTCGCGCAACTGTACCTGTCAACGAAACAGGCTGACGTGTGACACAAGTAAACAGAGAAGAGCTCCCATCTCGACCGCCGGCAATCAATTCGTGAAGGGGTAATAAACCGTTAAAATATCTACTGTATATAGCCTACTATAAGTGTAAGAATTGTTCAGAATGAAAAGTTCTACAAAAAAGTCCGTGACAGGATATCTCAATACATCGCCCACTATAAGTTTATTTTTATTTTATTTATTCCAACATTTATTTATTTATCTATTTATTTATCGTATGGCTTTTAGTGCCGGGAGTGTCCGAGGACATGTTCGGCTCGCCTGAGTTTGTAGCTGCTTCCAGCGGACACCCTAAAGGGCGAGCTACAAGTTCCGTTCAATTTCAAGTAGTTCCAACTTTCGCCACCAGATATCAATGATACCTAGTGGCGAACGTTGGAACTTTGATAGAGCGTTCCGACGTAATCTAACCTAACAAATTTTGCTTTACACAAGTTTAGTCTGTGAAAGGATCTTTTACATGCCATAAATCTATGACATGGGACCGCCGGCTTTACTTCCCCTCCGAAGGAAGGCATACTGAAGGATTTTTAACGCTCTTAAAAAATCCGACGACTTCGGCCGGGTTTGAACCCGCTATCTTGGGCGCAGCAGTTCAGCATGCTACCGACTACGCCACCGAAGCCGCCTTATTCCAACAATTCCCATTCAATTACTACGAGCTAGCTAGCGGGCGAGCCTATCAGCCTTCGTTCCGCAGAATACATAGTCAAGTTTAGATTGGATGTTTCATGCAGTCGCCATTCTTAAATTCGTTGCACAGGCTTGCCTCCATAATAATATAATTAATAGTCCAACATGCCGAGACGGAGAACAGAAATCGAAAAAGCTTGCGCTGAGTAAACTGTTAAAGATACCGGGCGAAGCCGGGGGGGGGGGGGGCGTTGTCAGTAAAAGATAAAAAATAGGGAAACTTAACTTCTTGATGGGCCTCGTACTAGCTGTGACGGCTTGTTAGCGCTGCTCTCGTCACGGACGATTCTTATCTTTGTCCTTGTATCAACACAGACGTATTCAACATAACAGGACATCGTTTCCGTAGTGTAGTGGTTATCACGTGCGCTTCACACGCGCAAGGTCCCCGGTTCGATCCCGGGCGGAAACACATCGTATTTTTTAAGTAAACTTGTAGTTGGGAATGGATCGGTTATCGATTAATTAGAAGTGTCTAATTAGATTCGCTGGTCCATGTAGTATGAGATTGTATGAAGATTTATGGAGTCGGTGAAAATGACATTTCAAGAAATACGATTCCAAATGGCATAAGAAAGACGTTGTTTAATTTTGACATATGTTTCTAGTTCAGTTCTAAATCAAGTGAAAGAATTGCTTTTCAGTCAGTCAGGACGATAATATGCGGAATTAAATAGGACGGGGAATAACATTTATCTAAGCACATCGTCTAAACTGAAAAAATTGACATGATTTAATTCCAGTATACTTTCATATCCAGTCGCTTCCGTTGTGTAGTGGTCAGCGTGGTTAGCTGCCAGCCCGGAGGTCCGAGGCTCGATTCCCGGCTTGCCACGAAATTTGAATTGTGGTATGAGGACTGGAACGGGGTCTGCTCAACCTCGGGTGGTCTAAATGAGTAGAGAGGGTTTGATTCCCACCTCAGCCATTCTCGAAGTGGTTTTCCGTGGTTTCCCCACTGTGTCTTCGAGCAAATGCTGGGATGGTACTGTACCCGTGTAGAACACATGAGGTTGTACTTGTCGAAATCCGAAGATCTGCTGGATCGTAGAATCTTCAAGGTCCCCGGCTAGAAAATCCTACCGACAAGTACTATATGAGGATACAGTGGCCTACGATTGTGTTATGGACAATACTACAGGGGCAAACACACAAACTACGTGGGAGAGTGAGATTCTTACGGTACTCAGGACGTAACGGAATAGGAAAAATGGGCTGCCTTATACCTGAAACCATTTCCATAACACAATCTCTCTCTATAACTCTCCAGTTGTATCCCCTGACCAGATGTCAAGCTCCAGGACACTGCCCGTAGAGGCGGTAGGATCCCTCGCTGAGTCCGTGGGAAAAGCCTACCTGGAGGGTAAACTAACTACGAAAAAAAAAACTTTCATATCGCCCACGGTTGTCGAGAGTACTAACGCACTAGCTCACACCTCGCTGACATCGGGAGAGCTCGGGCTAGAATCCCACCTCCTAAAATGGTTTTCCGTGGTTTCCCAATTTTACCACCAGGCAAATGCCACGACTTAATTAGACCCAAGGTCGATCGGCCTGTCTCCATCCCCAGTTGTATAGCATGGGGTTCTCAAACTTTTTATGTCGCCCCCCACCCTGAAGCATAAAACATCTAGCGCCCCTCCCCCTTTCCCCTTATTTTTCTTTCCTTTCTTGGCACTTCTCACGGGCTACTTTGCAAAGAATAAAAACGGTTCACAAGATCTACAGTATTTGTTTTTGGCGTCACTTGTATCAGTTTATTGTAAATCGGGCTAACTACTTCCACTGAACATACACTAGAATTCACCTGTTCACTCACTGTCTTTGAACTGACTGAAAAGGCCTGGTTGATTTCGAGTGGACAAGGGCAGAAATAGCAGAATCTATTCTTGTAAGGAAGTGGCGGTCACATTGTCAGTCTTTCTGTTAGGTAGTCAGCCCGAAGGCTGGTTGGATCCTCAAAAAGTACCGCCGTTACGTTATGTGAGTAGATACCCACAAAAACCCAAGGCAGCGCTATTTTGAGGCGTTCTAGGCAAGAAGAGGAGTGAGGTAGTTTGCCATTGCTTTCCTCACTGAGTCAGAACAGAAGTCCTAACCCTATGAGTAGAACCTTTCACAGCATTCACAGGCACTGACTGTGCCCCGAATGCCATTACTAAGCACCACCCATACCTCAGTAGCTTCCATATAATCACAGCCATGAGTGAGACTGAGACATCGGTGTAAAGCCACCTTTTACTCCAGCCTGTGCCAACTGACAAATGCAAATGTACTGTATCCATCAAGAGATGGCAAACAGGCCAACATTGTCATTAGTGGTTGTTAAATGTTTGGTAAGGAGATATATCTGCGGGTGAAAGGGTGCTGTGTGGGAAATGTTACTCGTCACCTTTTCTCAGAATTCCTGCTGGCGGGATCTACTGGCACTTCTTGTGATAATAGACAGTAAAAGTACGAGTTTATTAGTCTTGAATGATCGTGGGAGCTTCCTACCTATGATAGGCTCATGGATATGAGGATAGCAATAGGCTATTTGTTATAGAATATTCCGTTCCGTTATCGTTTTACCCTCGAGGGTTGGCTTTTCCCGCGGACTACGCAAGCGATCCCACCTCTACCGCCACTGAGGGCAGTGACCTGGAGCTTGAGACTTGGGTTCGAGTCTCATCAGGGGTAAGGTGGTAACGCTTTTTATTTCCTTGGTAGACTCCTTAGCCCTTGAGTTGGGAGATACAACTGTGGAGTGTGACTAGCACTTCGCCCAGGCGAACAGGGGCCTTATGAAGGGATAGAAAGGGTGGGAGGGTTAGTCAGGAAGGAGACGGCCGTGGCCTTACATTAGGCACCATCCCGGCATTTTGCCCGAAGACGAAGTGGGAAACCACGGAAAACCGCATCAAGGATGAATGAGGTGCGAATCGAACCCCCTCTACTCATTTGGACCACCCGAGGCTGAGTAGGCCCCGTACCAGTCCTCGTACCGCGACTTCCGGGGTGGCAGCTAATCACGCTGACCACTACGCAACGGTGGCGACCGGCTATTTGTTACAGAATATTAAATATCAATATTTCAATCCAAGAATGCGCCTGCCTTTATCGCTCTCTGCGCCCGTCCCCCCACCACTTTGAGGACCTCTGCTGTTAGGGTTACCAGATTTCAAGAATGGAGAAACGGAACACACGTTCCAGAACATGGTGGTGGCTCCCACGGACTCAGCGAGGGAACTCACCACTACCGCCTCTACGGGCAGTGTCCTAGAGCTGGGATCATCTGGTCAGAGTGGATACAACTGAGGAGGTGTGATCAGCACGTCGTCCAGGCAGCCTCACCTGCAAAGCGAACAGTGGTCTCATGAGGGATGGGAAGGGAGGGGAAGATAGGGATGGATAGGCAAGGAAGCGGGAAGGAGGGGGCCGTGGCCTTACAGTAGGAACCATCTCGGCATTTGGCCGACGACGAAGTGGGAAACCACGGAAAACCACGTCGAGGATGGCTGTGGGGGCAATCGAACCCCCTCTACAAATTTGGATCACCCGAGGCTGAGTAGACCCCGTTCCAGTCCTCCTACCACTCATACCCAGGACTTCCGGGGCGGCAGCTAACCATGCTGACCGCTACGCTACGGAGGCGACTTATAAGTGTTTTTACATTTTCATTTCTTCCAACAATTTCCATTCAATTACTACGAGCTAGCTAGCAAGCCTATCTTCCTTCGTTCCGCAGAATACACAGTCAAATTTAGATTGGACGGAAGGGGATTTGTGCTTCATGCTGTCCCCATTCTTAAATTCGTTGCACATGCATCTCCATAATAAGATAATTAATAGTCCAGTCAACCCATCATGCCGAGATGGAAAACAGATACAGGTCGTAGTTCAATGAAATCGAAAAAAATACGCATTTTAAGCTTTCGCTGGGTAAATCATCAAAGATACCGGGCGAAGCTGGGGTGGGTTACTAATAAAAGATAAAAATAGGGAAACTAAATTTCTGGATGGGCCTTTTACTAGCAGAGCTGCTCTCGTTACGGACGATTCTTATCTTTGTCCTTGTACGAACCCAGACTTATTCTCAGCAACACTGCAACGTTTCCGTAGTGTAGTCGTTATCACGTGCGCCTCACACGCGCAAGGTCCCCGTTTCGATCCCGGGCGGAAACACATCATATTTTTTGAAGTACCTAAAACTGTAGTTGGGAATGGATCGGTTATCGAATAATTAGGAGTATCTTAGATTTGCCGGTCCTTCTACTAGAGAGTAGGTCTTGTATGAAGATTTATGGAATCAGTGAAAATGAAATTTCAAGAAATTGGCATGAGAAAGACAATGTTTAATTTCGAAATATGTTTCTAGTGAAGTTCTAAATCTAATGAAAGAATTACTTTTCAGTCAGTCATCACGAGAGAGCTCGGGCTCGAATACCACCTCGGCCGTCCTAAAAATGTTTTTCCGTGGTTTCCCATTTTCACCACCAGGGAAATGCCAGGACGGTGTCTTTCAACAAGTCACTCTTTCTGTCACCCCCTGCCCATTTTCTTCCCCCAGGGGGGAGGGGGTGTTCCCGCACCCCTCGAGTGACAGCCGACCTTACTACTGCTGCCTCCGACATGCAATTAAACTACGATAGTAGAAGAGAAAGCATAGGGGATTGGAAAGGAAATGCCCTTTGAGGCTTAGTGCTTGTCTGATTGCGGTTGCACTCTGAAGCATAAAATATATAGCCCCCCCCTTCCCCCTTATTCTTGTTTCCTTTCTGAGCACTTCTCATTGGCTACTGTGCAAAAAAAAAACGGTTCACAAGATCTACAGTTTTTGTTTTTGGCGTTACTTGTATCTGTTTATTGTAAATCGGGCTAACCACTTCCACTGGACACGCACGTAGTAGGTAATCTGTGACTAGAATTCACCTGTTCACTCACTGTCTTCGAACTGACAGAAAAGGCCTGGCTGTTTTCGAGTGTACAATGGCAGAAATATCTAGAAGAATCTGTTATTGTAAGGAAATAGCGATCACATTGTCAAGCGGCTTATTGTCATTAGTGGTTGTTAGGTGCTAGGTAAGGATATATCGCTGCGGGTGGCGGGCTAAAGGCTGTTGTGTGGGAAATGTTACTCTACACCTTTTCTCAGAATTCCTGCTGGGAGGATCTACTGGTCAGCTCTTGTGAAATAAGACAGCAAAAGTACGAGTTTATTAGTGTTGAATGGTCTTGGGAGCTTCCTGTCTGTGATAGGTTCATGGATATGAGGATATTCATATTTGTTATTGAATATGACATAGATATTTCAATCCTCCCTTTATCGCTCTCTGCGTCCCGCCCTTTGCGGACCTCTGCTGTGTAAAGGAATGATCCCTCGCTGAGTCTGTGGGTGAAGTTGAGATGGGTGGTTAAGCGTTTAAAAAACTAGAATCTTGCAATATAGATGTACTATTATTCAATATAAAAGAGCGGATTACATCCTACAAGTGAGTCTATGTACACCTTTTACTTAACTATAAACTCGTAGCCCCTGTGGCCTAATGGATAAGGCATCGGTCTCTTAAACCGGGGATTGTGGGTTCGAGTCCCTCCAGGGGTAAGGTGGTAACGTTTTACTTCCTTGGTAGACTTCTTAGTCCAATGCATGTAGTCCAAAAATAAATATCAATAACTCTGAAATCGGATTTTGTCCTCATTCTGCCCACACGGCACTCAGTACTTCAACAACTTTCAACATATTCATATATTTAAGCCAATATATCTTGAACTATCTGGACTATGACATGTTCCACACCCAGCAAGGTTTTGAGTTTATCCACAAGTACCTTTGTATTAATTGAGTCACATGCCTTTGAGTCATCCACGAATATGATCAATTTCTGCTCTCTTTGTGAGGGGCTATGCGATCGGTATCTTTTTTTTTTTTATTTAGTCAATTTACCCTCTAGGTTGGTGGTTCCAACGGACTCAGCGAGGGAACTCACCACTACCGCCTCTACGGGCAGTGTCCTAGAGCTGGGAACATCGAATCGGAAGGGATACAATTGGTGAGGTGGGATTGGCACCTCGCCCAGGCGGCCTCACCTGCAAAGCGCACAGGGGCCTCATGAGGGAAGGTAAGGGATGGTTAGGATGGATAGACAAGGAAGAGGGAAGGAGGCGGCCGTGGCCTTGAAGAAGGTACCCTCCCGGCATTTGCCCGAAGACGAAGTGGGAAACCACGGAAAACCACTTCGAGGATGGCTGAGGGGGAATCGAACCCCCTCTACTCATTTGGGCCACCCGAGGCTGAGTAGACCCCGTTCCAGTCCTCGTACCACTTTTCAAATTTCGTGGCAGAGCCGGGAATCGAACCCTGGACCTCCGGGGCGGCAGCTAACAGTGCTGACCGCTACGCTACGGAGGCGACTGCGATCGGTATCATGTGGAAAAATGCAAGAAAAGAACATATCATTGGCACAATTTTGTAATAAATAAGAATTTATTGCAGCCGAAAGGCCAAAAGAAGAGAATTTACATCTTACTGTACTCAGTCAATGATAATGTTCTTTTGGAGCACTTTGATAGGTGGTACCTGTCATATTTCTGGTTACACAGCTCACATACACAGCTTTCGCTTGGGTTGTGGTACGATTTTGTTGCACACACTCTGTGATGAAAACCGTGGATGGCGTATCTCGTCACGACATGTCTCAGTTCCTGGTTTTCCTTCATCCAGTTCCTGTCCACCATGGCGCTTGTAGCGTAGAAGTCCGGAGCTATATCTTCGCTTTTGGCTTTCCTCCTCTCCAGATGTTTAGAGTAATGCTCTGTAGCTGGTAGAAGCAGTTGGGTCCTTAGGTCTTCTGCGTAGTAGGTCTCCTTTGTTAGTCTATAGACCTTTCTTGTTGGTGCTGCTTTTCCCACTCTCAGTGCATTTTTGAGGAAGCGGGCTTTGACTCGTTCTATTTTTTCAAAGTCACTGAGTTTTAGACGTTCCCAGATCAGTTCTAATCCGTACGTTACTATAGGGGATATGGCGGCGTTAAAAAGTCTCATTGCTGTAACTAGGGACAGGACTTTATGGCTGAGATTGCTCTTGTGGCTGCTGCAGTTCTCTCCTGAATATGGCATCTAAACGACTTTGTAGTAGTTTGCAAGGTAATTCCAAGATACCTAAATTGATTGACAATTTTCAGATGTTCTCCATTAAGAGTAAGGGAGTCACTTCCTGAAATTTTTCCTCCTTTCCGATATGTCATTTGGACTGTCTTCTCCAAATTAATGGTGAGGCGGTTTTCCAGTACCCATTTCTACAGCTCTATTAGGGCTCGTTGCAGGTCATTTCTATTTGGTGATCCCAACACCATGTCATCCGCGTATACGATAAGTTTCGTATTCGATGAGCGCTGAAGGATGTCTGTAATGTCTGCTGTGGCGATGTTGAACAACAAGGGGCTCATTGGATCTCCCTGCAGGACTCCATTTGTTTGTTCGAACGTGTCTGATACGTCGACTGTATCCTCAATCTGTACAAAATTGACTTTTAAAATGTTTTCAATTGCTCTGACAAGAGGATGTGTTGTCCCAATCATGTCTTTCAACTTTGTCATCAGTATTTCCCTGTTTAGGAGGTCGAACGCCTTCGTATAGTCAATAAAGACAGCGTAGTTTTCCGTTCGGATGTCTCAAAGCATCTTCTATTTCTTCCAGGAGGTATCTGACTGCTTGTGTTGTGTTTCTACCTCGTATGAAACCAAACTGGCATTCAGGAATATTTGCTAATGTTTCCAGTTTTGACGCTAGGATTTTTGTATATATCTTAAAGATATTATTTTCCAGTGCGATTCCCCTGTATGAGTTAGAGTCGTTCGTATCTCCTTTCCCTTTGTATAGAGTCCTGATGGATGATATTCTCCAACAGTCCGGGATTGTTCCAGACTTTAGGCATTCATTGAATAATTTTGTCCAAATTGGTACCAAGGTCTCTCGTGATTGTTTTAGGTGTTCCATGTGTATTTGATCTGGGCCTGAGGCCTTTTTGTTTTTCGTTTGATGTATCGCCTGTGTTACTTCTGCTGGTGTTATTTGCATGGTTTGTTCCTGGATGTCTTGTTTTTCTTGCTCTTTTGAGGATATCGCGTCCACTTTGAAGGCGCATGTTTTGTTCTCCTGGTTCAGTAGTTTTTTGAAGTGTGTCTCCCACCTGTCCATTGGAATTTCTTTCGGTCTGGTTGCGATTTTCCTTCTGAGGGGCAGGAAGGGGTCCTCCACTAATTTTTGTGCCTCCGTTTACATATAGTTGGATGTTTTCAGTATCAAGAGTTTTTATAGTCTTTCCTGTGCTTGGCGTATTCCTGTAGCTCACTTTTCGTGTCCTTTGACCTTGCCTCGTGTAACAACTTCAAGGTTTCCTTTCTTTTGTCGTAGCATTCACTGTCGAACCATGGCTGTGATTTTCTCTCCTTTGCTGGCATGATCGCCTCCCTAATTAGATCAGTAGCGATTTGAGTTGCTTCGTTTAATTGTCCTTCTTGTATTAGTTGTTCTGTTAAGGTGATCATTTCTTTTTGCTGTAATTTTCCAGTGTCCAATCTTCTTGATATTTTCTTCTCTCCGTATGTATGCTTGACATTTGATATGGCTGTCATAACTGTGAAGTCGGTCGCCACCGGTATGTGTTTCCTTATTGGAGCTGCACCTGAGTTCCAGAGGACTTCCTGCTTCTGCATGGTAATTGCTGTTCCTCTATAGAAGATTAGATCTATAGTACTAGATCCGTTGCCTGCAAAGTACGTTTTGTCTTCTTTCTTATTTACTAGGGTGAAGCCCTCTTCTGATAGCATCTCTAGGATCAATTTTGACTTTTGGTTAGGTTTGTCAATTCTGCAATTGATGTCTCCTGCAATAATGACATTTGCATGATTGCTTACTTTCTCGATGGCTTTAAATAACAACTCTATCACGTCTTCTATCGAATTGTCTGGTTTGCTATATTGGCAGATTAGTGTTATTAATGACGTAGTAGCTATTACCATATTTCTTTCTTTGTATGTTGCTTTCAACTTGCCTGTTGTTGCTTTCAGGAAGCATGAAACTCCTCCCTCCGGTCGTCCCGCTGTGGGTGTTGCGTATGTATGAATGCCATAGTATCCTGGTAGATCGAAGTCTTCAAGTATAAAAGTTTCTGTTGCTATCAATATATCTGTTTCTTTCATGATCGTTTGAGGAATGTGAGGAAGTGAATTTTTCATTCCTTCTGTGTTCCGTAATAGCATCTTAATCGAGCTGGTTTTACTCGAGAGATGCTCCTTCGTGTCTTCTTTGTGAGAAGCGAAATCGAAATCTTCTCACTAGGACGTCTTTGGGCCAGAATTCTGGGCCCGCTGTAATCGTGAGGTATTTGTAAGGGATTCCTATTTTGAATGCCTTCCCTTGCCCTCTCGTTGAGAGTTCCTCGCACTCTGTTTGTCCTTGGATTCCATGTTTGTGAAGAAATGACTTCACTCTTTCTGTTGTCGTGCCTGCCTTTACCCTCCCTACATAAAGCCAGGCTCTTTTCTCTGCGGCTTGTAGTTCGTCTTCGTCCCTGAGCACGGCCTCTTCCGTTTTCTTTCCCATTATCACAAGATTCTTTGGTTCCTGTTTCTGTGTCCTTCCATTACGTGTTACCTTTGCCCATGTATCATCGTTGGTTGGGTTCTCTTCTGTTCCCTCTGCTTGGTCAGTGTTGAGGTTATTCTCTACTATAACTGTCGCATTGTTGTCTGTAGTTTTACTATTTTGTAAGCTTTTTGTTATTTTATCGTCTATTAATACGCTCAGTTTGTTGGTTAAAAAGTCCATTATGTTTTCTACTTTCTCCGTTAAGATATCTGTGTTTTCTTTTCCAGTCATTTTCTCTTCGGGTTTGGTATTCACGTTCAAAAACTCTCTGCAGTTATCGCAAATCCAACATAGTTTTCTGTTTCTTCTCTTGAGAATGTCGAATTCTCCTTGAGTTAGTCCAGTACATTCTTTGTGATATTTTTCTTTACAAGCGCCGCCACACTTTAGCGAGATTTCCTCGTCCTCCTTGATACCTCTGTTGCAAGTGCTGCATATCGTCGTGCTCTCCTGTGTAGTTGGCATGGTGGTAGTCCGTAGGTAGTTGCAATATTCTTTGCTTCGCCAGTGGTGGTATCTCGCGGCGGAAGTTAGTAACTCACACGACTTAGGTCGATAGATGATACATGCACTCTCGGAGTTGTGTATCTTACACTAACACTCTTGTAATGCCTAATTGTTAAGTGACTTAATGTACTGTATATGTTTTATTTTTAACCGTCGACTTTGAACTAGTACCACTATTTTTATTCATAAACTTTCACACACTAATACATATAAACTTTTACAAATTAATACACATACGGTACATAGCCTACGGTACTGTACTTCAACTATTTTGTTTCCCACCATGTTATTGCACTCCGTTTTTTCTTTTTTTTAAGTACGTAAATATATCTTGCCAACACTTAACAATAAAAAGTTAATTGTGGTCCTTACAATTGTGGTCCTTACACTACTCCCCCACCAGTAACACAGTTACGAACTTGACACATCACTTCAAAAATTCTTCACAGAGATGACGTTCTCTAAAAATCGAACTGGACACCTTATAGTTCTTCCAGATTTTGACAACCTGGTATTTGGCGAAGATTCATTTGTGGGTTGTTGGAGTTGAGTGTCCTTTGCAGACTCTGGAAGCTCCTTCACTGCTTCATCTTCTTCCTGCAATACATATGTTGGCTTAAGTCTGTCCACTGACACATTTATGTGTTTACACTTGCACTCGATGGTGAAGTATTTTTCATGTCTTTTTATGACAGGGAAGGGACCATCATATGTAGGTTCTAATGGTTTTCTGACCCTATCACATCTCACAAACACATGGGAACATGTCTGAAGGTCTTTTGGGACAAACACTGATCTCGATGTGCTATATTTAGATCTGGCAGGTTTCAGGTTCAGCATCTGCTTTTGCAAGTTGGATGCAAACGAATCAGAGTCAATCCTTGTAATTGGCTCCTCAAAAAATTCACCAGGCAGTCTAATGGTTTTACCACAAACCATCTGTGCAATAGAGTGGCTTGACGTTTCTCGTAGTGCAGTGCGTAGACCCAATAGGACGGTAGGTAAGGTTTCTGTCCATTTAGAAGAGTTGTGAGCCTTGATCGCACACTTCAGGGTTCTATGCAGTCGTTCAACTTTGCCATTACACTGTGGATGATATGGTGTTGTGTGTTGAAGTTTTATTCCACATACGATGGCCAAATTGTTAAACAATTGTGATCTAAATTGAGTGCCTTGATCAGTGATTACGCGAGATGGGACGCCAAATCTTGCAATCCAGTGATGGTAGAAAGCTTTTGACACTGTTTCAGCTGTGATGTCTTCCAGGGGTATGACTTCCATCCAGGATGTGAAGCGGTCGATGCAGGTTAAGCAATAAGTCATACCGTTAGAGATTGGAAGCGGTCCAATGAGGTCAATGTGCACTACACTGAAGCGTTCATCGGGTTCTTCAAAGTTTTCAAGCGGCGATCTTGTGTGGCGAGTGACCTTGGTTTTCTGGCAGCTAACACAGGATTTAGTCCATTGTCGCACATCACTTGTGATATTCGGCCAAATGACTCTACTAGTCAACAGCTTCACTGTAGTCCTTATGCCAGGATGGGCTAACCCATGAAAATGTAGAAATATTGGGTGACGAAATGCTTTAGGAATATAAGGTCTGATATTTGCAGTGGAAGTGTCGCACCAAAGAGAGTTTCCTGTTGGTAGTTGGTATTGCTTGAAGTTTAGGGAGTTGTTTCCTGTCTGGAGTTGCTGCAATTCCTGATCTTTTAACTGGCTCTTGGCAATCTCATCATAATCCATTATTGCTATTTCATCAACTCTGGAAAGGGCGTCCGCAACAACATTGTCGAGGCCACTGACATGACGGAGATCAGTTGAAAATTGTGAGATATACTGCAACTGTCTCATCTGCCTAGGAGATGCTTTTTCATTGCTTTGCTTGAAAGCAAATGTGAGTGGTTTATGATCGGTGAGGATTATGAATTCTCTTCCTTCGAGTAAATGCTTGAACTTCTTTACAGAAAGGTAAATTCCCAACAATTCTCGGTCGTAGGTACTATAAACCTTCTGTGCCTGACTCAGCTTTTGTGAGAAGAAAGCAATTGGCCTCCAGCTGTCATTTTCCAGTTGCTGGAGCACAGCACCGACAGCAAAATCAGACGCGTCAGTGCAAAGTGTCAGAGGTAAGTCTGGGTTGGGAAACGCTAATAATGCAGCGTTTGCGATACCATTTTTGCATTTCTCAAACATTTGCTTTGCTTCCTCAGTCCATTGAATGAGTCTGTTGTCCTTCTCTTTCGCTCCCTTAAGATATTCATGTAATACAGCCTGAGTTTGTGCTGCATCTTTAAGGTAACGGCGATAGTAGTTGACAACACCAAGGAATGTGCGGAGCTCATGAAGTTTACTAGGTAACTTGTACTCCAAAATTGCTTGTACTTTCTCAGGTAGGGGACGAGATCCCTCTGGTGTAACCCAGTAACCTAGGAATGCTAATTCATTCGCACCAAATACTGATTTTGAGATGTTGATTCGAAGGCCATACTCTTGACAGTCGCTCTAGAACTAGTTTCAGGTGTGCTCGGTGTTCTTCATTACTGGATGAGGCGATCAATATGTCATCCAGGTAAGAGAATACAAAATCCAGTCCATGCATAACCTCATTAATGAATCGTTGGAAGGTGGAAGGTGCATTCCGCAGACCAAAACTCATTACATTAAATTCATACAGTCCGAATGGTGTGATGATTGCAGTCTTATGTTTATCTTCTTCCGCAATGGGTATCTGATGATAAGCCTTTAATAGATCGATTTTAGAAAAGGTGTTCTTTCCTCGCAAAATACAGTGAAAATCTTCTATCCTAGGAACAGGATAACGATCGGGAACTGTTCTTTCATTTAATCGTCTATAATCTCCACACGGACGAATCGAACCATCCTTCTTCGGCACCAGGTGAAGAGGACTAGCCCATGATGATTTGGATGGCCTTATTATGCCATTGTCCAACATGTATTTGAATTCTTGTTTTGCCATTTCCATGCGCTTGGGATCTAATTGTCTTGCCCTACAAAACACGGGTGGACCTTCAGTGGTAATGAAGTGTTGGACATCATGTTTAATTTTGCCAGGTACCAAATTAGGTTTAGCTATGTCCGGATACTGCAGCAATAGATCTGTAAATTTTGTGTTTTGGCTCATTGTACTGACTACATTTTCATCTGAGATAGACATAACTTCGCCCTTGGTCCAGAGCTTGGTTATATCATCTATTAATCTCTTATTGTGGACATCTACTAACAAGTGGAATGTATGCAAGAAGTCTGCTCCCAATATAGCCTTATTAATCTTCGCAACCACAAAATGGCCACTGGAATTGCCGTCGTAATCCTAGATCAATGGTACGGAGTTCAATTCCAGATGTGGGAATTTCGGTTCCGTTGGCAGCATACAATTTATATTGCGAATCTGTATTAACTTTGGAGTTGCTCGGTATTATCGAAACATCAGCCCCACTGTCAACTAAAAATTGCAATCCCGTTTTTCTGTCGGTTACAAATAGGCGGGTTTTGCGACAATTGACTTGGGCAGCAGAACTTGCCGCTAATTCTGCTGCTGGGCGGCGTTTCCCTGTTCGGACCAGCTACATGGAGGTGTACATTTCTCCGGTTTACACTGTTGTCCAAATCGGAAATGGTAATAACAGTACTTGCCCCTGGGATTGTATCTATTACGTGATTTACTACGACTATTATCACATCGTCGGCGTTCACTACTTCTATGGCGAGGCCTAACCTGATGACCAGTGGATAAGGCAGCTATTTGTTGCTCTAGTCCAGATATTCTGTCCATTAGATCGCGCATTGTAACAGGAACATCCAGTTGTTTACAAGAGTCACTTTTCATGGCAAATAATTCGTTGCGGGGATTCATTTCAATTATTTTATCTGCTATTATAGCTACTTTTTCAAGCCCTTCGTCGCTGACGATCAGAATATTCTTTATTGAATCCGGGAGTTTTTCTAACCAGAGAGTCTTAAGAACTTTTTCTGATACATCGATCCCTGCTAGGGCTTGCATCTTACGCAATAATTGACTAGGTTTCTGGTCTCCTAAATCAATTCCAGTAACGAGTCTCTTAATACGTTTATCTTCGCTTTCCTTGAAAATGTTCAGTAAACGTTCCTTGGCCAATGAGTATGTATTTACTTCCGCACTTCTAATAATGTCCCAAATGTTTTCAATGTATTTAGGTTCTAATTGAGACACTAGGTGATTAAATTTAGTCTCTTCTGAAATAATTTTGCAAATACTAAACTGTGCCTCCACCTGATAGAACCCGATTTCGGGTTTCTCTATCCAAAAAGGTGGGATTTTGATGCTAACCTTATTGGCTTCTAATCGCGTGTCCGGCGTGGTCTCGGTTGTCGACATCTTTCTTCTCTTTATCACGTCGGGGTCACCAATATTTAACCGTCGACTTTGAACTAGTACCACTATTTTTATTCATAAACTTTCACACACTAATACATATAAACTTTTACAAATTAATACACATACGGTACATACTGTACATCAACTATTTTGTTTCCCACCATGTTATTGCACTCCGTTTTTTCTTTTTTTTTTAAGTACGTAAATATATCTTGCCAACACTTAAAAATAAAAAGTTAATTGTGGTCCTTACAATTGTGGTCCTTACATATTATTTATGGCCATTGGCTACATTAAACTTTTAAAATTAAAAAAAACATAAGTAGCCTCCGTAGCTTAGCGGTTAGCATGGTTAGCTGCCGCTCCGAAGGTCCTAGGTTCGATTCCCGGCATGAGGACTGGAATGGGATCTGGCCCCTGTCCGCTTTGCAGGTGAGGCCGCCTGGGCGAGGTGCTGATAACACCTCCCCAGTTGTATCCACTCCAACCAGATGTTCCCAGCTCTATAAAACACTGCCCGTAGAGGCGGTAGTGGTGAGTTTCCTCGCTGAGTCCGTCGGAGCCACCAACCTAGAGGGTAAAATCGTTTTTAAAAAAGAAAAAATAAACATCAAGCAATATGACTTTGTAATTCTTCGGGAGTGATGAACCCAGGATCCTACACTTGCACTTAGGGAATACAGTATGTCATTTTCTGATCTTCATATTTTCATACCTCATTTGATATTCCGGGACACATTATCAATTGAAATTAGTACTACTGCACAGGAAATAATTATGTGCTAAATTGCATAAATATGTAACTTAAGTCAACGACGGTAATTGTCATGGGTTGTCGTTGCTCAACTGCTATTGAAAGAGGCGCCTGAGGTGTGCTCATCTGTTATCGAGAGGTCATTCTACTGCTGTCAATGTGTGGTACAGAAAATACACGACACAGATCATGAATAACGAGCTCAGTGAGAACTATTGGCTTTTACGAAGCGGAGCGAGATACTATTGGCTTTTGTCTGGCCGAAAATGACCGCTTATACTACAAGCAAGGTTAGGTTTGTTTTTGTATGTAAAGCCTTTTTAACATAAAAACACAACGAAGCGAACGAATGGAGAGAGCGCAGCATAAAACAAACACCACTCGTTACCGTATGTGTAGGGTTGGCAACATTTTATTTATCCTGAAAATCACTCCAACAATGCCGACACAACTGAAATTTCACTATATACTTCGTGTTATTAAAAGGGGAAGGGTGCGGATATCCGCAAAAATCTTTGCCATGCAGATTAAAGTTCGCACACCTGTGCGAATAGCGTATAAGCTGCGGATAATGTTTGGAGAAAATTTGCAGATAGTTTTTGGAATACAATCCGAACTTGTTTAACCCTTTATGGGGTAGTGGTCTCTATATTAACCACCTGTCACAAGGACAGTTTATGCTTTCAAAGATGCTGATAGTTCAATCTTTCAGCCAAATTTCGGAGAATTTTAGTGCCGAAGATATATTACTTTCTAAAAATCAAATATTATATACATATGCTATCTACTTAACGTAATGGGTTGGATAACATTTTAAACAATTTAAAACTAGAAACATTAACAAGTAAAGTGTGGAAAAGAAATAGAAATCTAGAAATAAAAATTACAAAAATACAATTACAATAATATATATATATATATTTTAGTCGTTTACCCTCCAGGTTGGTGGAACCCACGGACTCAGCGAGGGAACTCACCACTACCGCCTCTACGGGCAGTGTCCTAGAGCTGGGAACATCGAATCGGAAGGGATACAACTGGTGAGGTGTGATTGGCACCTCGCCCAGGTGGCCTCACCTGCAAAGCGAACAGGGGCCTCATGAGGGAAGGTAAGGGATGGTTAGGATGGATAGACAAGGAAGAGGGAAGGAGGCGGCCGTGGCCTTGAAGAAGGTACCATCCCGGCATTTGCCCGAAGACGAAGTGGGAAACCACGGAAAACCACTTCGAGGATGGCCGAGGGGGAATCGAACCCCCTCTACTCATTTGGGCCACCCGAGGCTGAGTAGACCCCGTTCCAGTCCTCGTACCACTTTTCAAATTTCGTGGCAGAGCCGGGAATCGAACCCAGGACCTCCGGGGCGGCAGCTAACCATGCTGACCGCTACGCTACGGAGGCAACATAAAAGAAATATAACAATTTAAATAATAAACATAACTATAAAAAATTATGAAAATAACTGTAAAAATCAATTTGAAATTAGTTAATTAATTAATATGTCGCCTCCGTAGCGTAGCGGTCAGCATGCTTAGCTGCCGCCCCGGAGGTCCTGGGTTCGATTCCCGGCTCTGCCACGAAATTTGGAAAGTGGTATGAGGACTGGAACGGGCTCTACTCAACCTCGGGTGGTCCAAATGAGTAGTGGGGGTTCGATTCCCCCTCAGCCATCCTCGGAGTGGTTTTCCGTGGTTTCCCACTTCGTCTTCGGGCAAATGCCGGGATGGTACCTTCTTCAAGGCCACGGACGCCTCCTTCCCTCTTCCTTACCTATCCATCCTCACCATCCCTTACCTTCCCTCATGGGGCCCCTGTTCGCTTTGCAGGTGAGGCCGCCTGGGCGAGGTGCCAATCACACCTCACCAGTTGTATCCACTCCGATTAGATATTCCCAGCTCTAGGACACTGCCTGTAGAGGCGGTAGTGGTGAGTTCCCTCGTTGAGTCCGTGGGTTCCACCAACCTGGAGGGTAAACGACTAAGAAAGAAAGAAAGAAATATCTAAAAGAACATAAGTTGAAAATTAAAAATTAATATATAAACATTAAAATTAGAGAAACAAAAAATAACATTATTATTAATAATTATAATAATTTAATTAAATTAAAATGTAAGAAACACATAAAAGTAAAAACAATAGTTTTGCCCTATAAAGGGTTAATATTATTAGGACCCGGATGTTTATTTTCCCGTTATGTTTTTTTAATGCCAAATCTAGATAACAAACATGGGAATGCAGAAAAAAGGCATGCGAATGCGAGGCAGATGCGGGTAACAGTCGTGCAGATGCGGGCTGGATGCGGACATCGTTTTGTTTACCCGCGCAGGGCTCTAATTAATGACAGCGGAGGAGAAACCCTATTGGGATATCGTTTCCAATTATTCATCATTACAATTTTGGCTAATTTAAGTAGTTTTGTACTTGCTTCATTACTCCCGAAGTGTTACCACTAATTTTTATCTTTGCTGCATATATTAATAAATTCTGCTTTTTAAAATCTAAGAAATTTCGAACCAACCGTTGACTGACCGAATGAGTATGTTGGTTGTTCGTTCGACAGTGTGAGATATGACTGATTTTGAGAAGAAAATGACAATAGGGCTGCCTAGTTCTTATCATTCAGCTGGGAGATCGAAGTCAGGCTTCGTGTCAAGCGGTTGGCTCACATCCAGATTATATACGCCTTTTACTTCCTTTCGAGGTCGCAGCCCCTGTGGCCTAATGGATAAGGCATCGGTCTCCTAAACCGGGGATTGTGGGTTCGAGTCCCACCAGGGGTAGAGTTTTTACTTCCTTGGTAGAAAGATATTTAGGTAGGTACGTATTCATTTCTACTGTTGCCAGTTGTTACAATGAAAGGAACTTGGTATCCTAGCTCCTACAAACCGAAATTGATTTACTGTATTGATTCATGACAAATTATGCCTTTTAGCTTTTAGATTGTGTAATGCACAGATAGTGAAAGCCATGTACATTGGCTATTGTTGTTTTTCGTGTTTATTTGTTTGCAGTCAGTTTACCCTCCAGGTAGATTTTCCCACGGACTCGACGAGGGATACCACCTTTACCGCCTCTACGGAGAGTATCCTGGAGCTAGACATCGGGTTGTAGGATACAACAGGGGACGCGGGATTAGCGCCTCGCCCAGGTGGCCTC
Organism: Meconema thalassinum; assembly: GCA_946902985.2. Classification (NCBI taxonomy): domain Eukaryota; kingdom Metazoa; phylum Arthropoda; class Insecta; order Orthoptera; family Tettigoniidae; genus Meconema; species Meconema thalassinum. The sequence continues at coordinate 250,797,338 of OX336396.1, forward strand.
TCCTGCAAAGCGAACAGGGGGCCTCATGAGGGATGAGACCGGATGGGAAGAATGGGAGGGATACTGCTCGGGTCTAAGCTGCGTGAACCTGAGAGCAATGTGCATCGCGAACTATGAGAAGTGGTGTTGACGAGTGACGACGTTTCTCGGTCCGTGCATAGTACAGAACCAATATATTGGTTGGTGACTCACTCACTCATTCGTAACACCACAGTGGTTTGAGCAACGGCCCTTGAGCAGTATTGGAATAGAAAGGAATACCAGATATCACGGCGGGCTGTTGACAGGCCCTTCTCTTCTCGCCTGACCCTTCTCTGTTCTTTCCCCTCATCCCGCAAGTTCACAGAGCTTCGACCAGAGCAGTAGACGAGGAAGAGGGAAGGAGGCGGCTGTGGCCTGACGGTAGGTACCATCCCGGCATTAGCTTGCCACGGTGGGTGAGTGATTATCGTGTCGGACTGCCAATCCCAAGCTTTTTCTAAAAAAAATCAATTTTTTCCACTCCTTTGGTCATTGGTTGGTGCTATCTTTCAGACAACATCTGGCAAAGACATGCAGCTAAGATAAGATCAAGAAATAATATACTTCAAAAATTGTGCGGTATTACGTGGGAATCAACGGTTTCCACCGTAAGATCCTCTGCTTTAGGCCTAGTGTACTCTACTGCAGAATACTGTTGCCCTGTTTGGTTGAACAGTTGCCACACAATGCTAGTTGGTGTGCAACTAAATCAGACCATGCGAATTATAACTGGGACTATAAAGTCCACCCCCACATCCTGGTTGCCAGCCCTGAGCCTCATTCCTTCCCCTCACCTCAGAAGAAAAAATGCTCTTATGAGAGAATACAAGAAATTTTCAATAAATCCACAAGGACATCAGTAGATTAGAAATCAACAGGCTCCGATCCAGACGACCATTACTGAGAACAGCCAGCAGTCTCAGAGAGCATAATTTTCTTCTCAAACAGGTTTGGACACAAGAATGGTGTAACAATGTACCACTGCAGCTCCAAGGTTTTCTTCATATCAACAGCAAGTCTCGCGAATTATAGATCTTCCTCGCAAGACGTGGTCAAAACTTAACAGGATACGGATCAACCACGACAGCTGTGGTGATCTACTTTTCAAATGGGGGAAAAATCAAGGTCACCAGCATGCACGTGCGGCTCTCCAAAACAGACAGTTTCTCACATTGTTAAAGAATGTCCGCTGAGCTCCTGTCAGACTTCCTGGATATTACCCCAGAGGCGATAGACTACATCAACAATATGTCTATAATATTGTAAATATTTGTGTATCATTATGTATCATTGTATTGTAGAGTGGTGTTCTGCCATACGATTAATATAATAGTCTAACTGAGATAAGTTTTTGTCCCTTAACCGAAGAACTATGAACTTCGAATGGATTCAATTTTCACATAGGTTATTAAGAAAGTTATAGCAATATTTCACTTTTTAGAAAATAATAATTAAGCGTTGCCATCCACAGCATAAGTGGCGCTGCGTCATTTGAGTTTTTCAAGTTTCCCACTGGAAGGCGTTCTGCTCCTTTATCTCTGTGTTCTGCTCCGCAGCCATTTTGCATTTTGTGTGTTTACATATTTACATGAGGTTTGAAAGTTGAAAGTTTTGATTGTTTTAATTGTTAAAAGTCCATTGAATATGCATAGTTGGTTGAAGAATGGATCTTGAAAATGAAGTAGGCCCACTACTATAGATAGTGACGAAGAGGAAACTATGGTAATATAGAAGTGCTAACTCTCTTGAGCCTAGCAATTCAAAGAGTAAGCCTACTGCGAAAAGTAGGAAATACGACATAAAATATTGGAAATTGGCTCCACGTATTGTAAACCTAAATATTGCCTTTTAAGCCTCAATGCGTGATATGATCTGAAACCCTTGCCAACGAGAGTATGAAACCTGTAAACCTCCGGAGGCATCTACTGTAGATACCAAACACTCGGAGCACAAAGGTACAATAAATCCATTCAGTTCTTCAAAATAAAGTTAGCTGAACAGAAATCATGCCTGAAAGTAATTACCAAAAATTCTGGTGCAAATATGAATGAAAATGCAACAATTGAATCCTACGAAGTATCTCAGCTTGTCCCAAAACGTGCCAAATACCATACCATTGCTGAAGAGCTCATTCTACCTTCAGCAATTATTTTGTGCGAGAGAATGCTGGGCAATGCTGCCGCAATAGTACATTATGGCAATAATTCAGACACGAGTATGTTTATAAAACGAGTGAAGTGAATTTTATAATTTACATACGAGTGTCTTAAATATCATTATAGGCGAGTTGCATACGACTGTTAATGTTCGACGATAATTTTAACTATTTTATGTTCGAACATAAATATTCATAAATATCTCTCGCTTGCTGAGTCCAAGGTTGCAGGTTCGAAACCTGGCGCAGTCAGCTGGCATTTGAGGGTGCGCAAATGTGAGGGAGCCGTGTCAGTAGATTTACTGGCACGTTAAAGATCCCCTTCAGGGCAAAATTCCGGCACCCCGGCGTCTCTAAAAGCCAGTGTAGTTAAAAGGGACGTAAAACCAATAACATTATCATAAATATCTATCGAGATTTCACCAGTTTTATGTACTGAACAGAGCGCATGGGACGCAGGGAATACCTTGTATTTGACCATGGACTCCTCAAATACCCCACTATGACACTAGCCACGCAGTGAAATTTAAAATAGGAGGCTGTGGAAGTCACCGCAGATCCGTTGCTATCCGCACCTAATTGGTCACACAACTGTTTCTTGAGCTCTGATTGGTGGGCGAAACTGTTTCATAATGAAAAAAAATAGTACACTGGTCAAAACAATTAGGGGATCAGGTCAGATATCATACACAAGATACATAATTATCGTAACGTCTTTTATTCAGAGTTCGGTTACAATTGTAATTTGTGTGTGCTACAGTAGGATATTGTGCTGTCTCAACTCTGTACTGGAGGTTAACATGGCGTTGACTTAGAGCGAGGCACCATGGGGCTACCATAATAGTGGAAATGTCATTCTCGTTGCCTTCTAATATGGTGTGTGATCACCTCGAACGGCCAGGACAGTTGCACACCTGCGTGGCATGGAGAGTATGAGGTTATCAATCAGCTCTTGGGGGATATTTGGCCATTCTTCCATGAGTGCAATATCCAGCTCAGCAACCGTTGTGGGAGGTGTTGGACTGACTGGAATGCGTCTGCCAAGTGCATCCCAGACATGCTCAATCGGGTTTAAGTCCGGTGAACAAGCTGGCCACTCCATTCGTTCAATGCCCTCGTCATCAAGCATGTTGTCCACCAGTGCAGCTCCGTGGGGACGTGCTCTATCGTCCACCAGAATGAACCCATCGCCTATGGCACCAGCATAGGGCACTACAAACGGTCGAAGGATCTCGTCTCGATACCTCTGAGCAGTCAAAGCGCCATTCTGAACGAAATAGAGGTCCGTACGTCCGCCAATACTGACTCCTGCCCACACCATTCGTCCACCAACATGATATGGTGCTGTTTCCTGCACATAAGCGGGATTGTTCCGCGTTCCACGTTCTCTCCAGATGTGGGAACAACGATTGTCAGGCTAAACACAACATCTTGACTCATCTGTGAACAGAACCCGGCACCATTCGTTACGACGCCTATCCTGAAGTTCCTCCGCCCAGTTTCTGCGGGCTAAACGGTGGCGTGGTTTTAATGGGACACACACCATAGGTCTCCGTGCGTAGAGGCCACTTTCCCGAAGGCGATTTAGGACGGTTTGTGTTAATATGGCGCGTCCTGTTGCCGCCTGGAGGGTGCATTGCAGCTGAGTTGCATTCAGCCTCCCGTCTCGACGTGCTGTTAACCGGAGATAACGTTCATCTTTTGGTTATGTTACCATTGGACGACCTTGGCCTGGCCTTCATTTAACGGTTCCTGTTGTCTGAAATCGCGTCCAGGTCCTGGAAATTACACTTTGGGTCACTCCAATAGCTGCAGCCACCTCCCTCTGTGTCGGCCCCGCTTCCAACCTTCCCATGGCTCTCCATGCAATACCTTCGGGTAAGTCACGTTGGTATTGCATTGCACTACCTGCTCACTACACCATCTGAACCCAACTGCTTGTGTCATTCGTTTGGTAGAGTAAACACACGTCCACACCAACCCCCTCTGCAGCAACTTTCTGTTATTACCACTATTTCGGTTGCCGTAATGTTGTTGTCTCCACTCCGCAGAGCCGACAGGAAGACGTCGAACCATTTTAGGTCGTTCTGCCGATAACAATACGTCGGAACCTAGATATCTCAACTGATCCCCTAATTGTTTTGACCAGTGCACTATAATGACCCTAATTATGATACAGTTTTTGACATATAATATTGAAATTTCGACATCGTCGAACAAAAAGCTTATAAGTACCGTCCCGGTGTCTAACAGTACTGTGCAAAGGCGAATTACAGGATACCCTATGTCAAGTAATATTGAAGAGACGTTGTTGGCAAGGCTCCACATGTGTGGCATGTTTGCTCTGCAGTTGGATGAGAGCACCGACATGTCAAAAAGGCGATATGTTGGTTTTTCTACGTTTTCATTGTCATGACGAAATATATAAAGATTTTCTAATTTCCTGTAAACTAGTACAGAGGTTCCCATTAGGAATTAAAATATTTTAAGCCTTGACTTAAAAGACTTTGGAGCAGCGGGTCCGTGCTTCCATAACGATCGCTTTAGGGGATCTGAGAAAAAATCCTAATAGGAACCTCTGGTGTAAGTTTTTTTTTATTATTATTTGGTCGATTTACCCTCTAGGTTGGTGGTTCCCACGGACTCAGCGAGGGAACTCACCACTACCGCCTCTATGGGCAGTGTCCTGGAGCTTGGAACATCTGGTCGGAGGGGATACAACTGGTGAGGTGTGATCAGCCTCACCTGCAAAGCGAACAGGGGCCTCATGAGAGAATGGAGGAGGGGAAGATTAGGATGGATAGGCAATGAAGGGGAAAGGAGGCGGCCTTGGCCTTGAAGTAGGAACCATCCCGGCATTTGCCCGAAGACGAAGTGGGAAACCACGGAAAACCACTTCGAGGATGGCTGAGGTGGGAATCGAACCCCCTCTACTCATTTGGGCCACCCAAGGCTGAGTAGACCCCGTTCCAGTCCTCATACCACTTTTCAAATTTCGTGGCAGAGCCGGGAATCGAACCCAGGACCTCCGGGGAGGCAGCTAACCATGCTGACCGCTACGCTACGGAGGCGACGGTGTAAGTTGTAAATCAAAATAACTAACGGTTTTGATTTACAACTTACACTATAATATTAAGCAGCGGAACAGCAAGGCCATGTGCCCCGAATCAAAACAGTAATGTTCATTCTTTGTATATAAATACTAAAAAGTGAGCAAGATTACTGTATTAATAAAAAGTAACATAAAATTGTATTACTTGTGTTTGACATTAACCAAACATAAAACATCACAGCAAATCGGTTGAAAAAGTGGTGCCAGGTAGCTTTAAATCTCATCATTTTGCATCATTATACATCGTTACACCAGGATATTACCTCCTTAATATCTCGGAAATTCACCTCAGAACACTTTCTTAGGGTTTGACAGAATTAATTCATGAGGTCCCTATCCATGGAATGGAGAAAGGTAGGCATGGAACACTTGTAGAGTAGGCCTAATATCCTTGATTTAACTAACCGTCAGGAAAAGTACGAAAGAAACGTTCTTTTTCAGATGTGATTTAACCATCAATGCTGTAATTAAATTAGTGAGTAAATGAGTTGCAGGGCCTTGTGGCGCATCAGATAACGCGTCTGACTACGGATCAGAAGATTCCAGGTTCGAACCCTGGCAGGGTGGAGATTTTAGATATTATGTAAATTGATTCAAGCTTACATTTGGTGGCCTCGGGTGGCCCAAATGAGTAGAGGGGATTCGATACCATCCTCGAAGTGGTTTTCCGTGGTTTACCACTTCGTCTTCGGGAAAATGCTAGGATGGTACCTACTGTAAGGTCACGGTCGCCTCCTTCCCGTTCCCTTGCCTATCCATCCCATTCTTTCCCTCCCTTCCCGTCCCTCATAAGGTCCCTGTTCGCTTTGAAGGTGAGGCCACCTGGGCGAGGTGCTGATCACACCTCCTCAGTTGTATCCACTCCGACCAGATGTTCCCAGCTCTAGGACACTGTCCGTAGAGGCGGTAGTGGTGAGTTCCCTCGCTGAGTCCGTTGAGTTCCACTAAACTGGAGGGTAAACTCGTTTTTTTAAAATCAAGGTTTACGCCGGGTCTTGTGCGGGGTTTCGCCTAGGAACACCAAGATAGGCTCATCAGCGGGCTCTTGTTGTCCGTGCACGAACACCCACAGGAGTAGCGAACTGCGCGTTACCGTCCCTCTTATGAAGAGCACCTGTGCCTAAAAAGTTGCGAGCGCTAAAAAGTCAAGCAGCTTAAACCTGAGTTTCAAGAAATATATAAACCCTTGGCACTACAGCCCATGAGGGCCTAGGTCTACCAAGCGATCGCTGCCCAGCCGTTAGGCCTGCAGAAATTGGTGTGACGCGTGGTCAGCACGTCGGGACACCTCAGCCGTTAATCTTGGTTTTCGTGACCGGGGCGCTGTCTCACTGTCAGACAGCTACTCAATTGTCGTCACGAGACTGACTGCACCCCGTTCCAGTCCCCCACGTTAGTTTCTAAAGTCCCTGACGGAGCCAGGAATCGAACCCGTAGGCAGGCGAGCTACCCCAACTCCACGGGGCCAGCACTTTAAAGAAATATAGTTAGGCCTAATCATTATGCGTGAACAGATTCCCTACTTTCAAAACTGTAATCAGCCATCAATTGTTGTTGATAATTCATGTAGGGCCGTATTTTTGGGTGTGTATAGAATTTGTCTGATAAACAGTGTCACTGTGATGTCTGTACTACCGTTTATATTAGTAATTGACGCAGGATTTGAGTAGGAAGCAGCCGTGGTCTTAATTTAGGTACCATCCCGGCATTTGCCTGGAGTAAAAGTGGGAAACCACGGAAAACCACTTCCAGGATGACTAAGGTCGGAATCGAATTCACCTCTTCTCAGTTTTTTCTTCGCGAGGTTGAGTGAACCCCGTTCCAGCCCTCAGACTAGAATTAAATATCTTGACCTCCGCGGTGCCCTTAACTTTTAATAGTTCATATTTTCAACCTTCAACTTCAATGAGGGGCAAATGGCCTCGTTATTTCGCCCATTTAAACATCACCGATGTCGCCTCTGTAGCGTAGCGGTCAGCATCGTTAGTTGCCACCCCGGAGGTCCTGGGTTCGATTCCCGGCTCTGCCAGAAATTTAAAAAGTGGTATGAGGACTGGAACGGGGTCTACTCAGCCTCGGGTGGCCCAAATGAGTAGAGGGGGTTCGATTCCCATCTCAGCCATCCTCGAAGTGGTTTTCCGTGGTTTCCCACTTCGTCTTCTGGCAAATGCCGGGATGGTTCCTACTGTAAGGCCACGGCCGCCTCCTTCCCATTTCCTTGCCCAACCGTCCCATTCTTCCCATCCCTTCATCAGGCCCCCTGCTCGCTTTGCAGGTGAGACCGCCTGGGAGTAGTGCTGGTCACACACCCCAGTTGTATCACTGACTCAGAGTCTCAAGCTCCAGGACACTGCCCTCAGTGGTGGTAGAGGTGGGATCCCTCGCTTAGTCCGTGGGAAAAGCCAGCCCTGGAGGGTAAAACGTTAGCGAAAAAAAAATCACCGATAACTTGGGTCTAATTAAGGAATGTTCAAGGAAGGGATTTTGGAAGGATATAACGAAGACCATTTTCAGGACGACCGAGGTGTGATTCGAACCCACACTGCCCTGAATTAAACGAAGTACGAGCTAGCACTAACGCGTTAGCGCTCTCAGCCTCCGTGGACGGTTTGATACAAAATAGACATTAACTTTGAAAATAATTGGCTAATATTCCAACACTAACTGTAACTGGTTAAGTTTCCCAAGTATGGATGGAATCAAGGACCCTTATCAACCACTTGACTCACATTCCATCTCACGCACTCATTCGAATACAAGCCCCTGTGGCCTAATGGATAAGGCATCGGTCTCCTAAACCGGGGATTGTGGGTTCGAGTCCCACCAGGGGTATATATTTTATGCTTAGACAACTATAGGTGAGCATTTCGACTACTCCCGCTCATGCGGGGTCGACAATTTTTGACAAGTCTTACTTACTTAATCGCTTCCTCTTCTACCTTGCGGTGTTGAGGTTTTACAAAAGAATGCCGTCGGGTCCTATCTTGTGATAGCACCATGGCTTGTCGCAGGTTATTAGTCCTTAGACCTCGTCTGGTCGTTATTGGTGTGATCCACTTGACGTTACAGACAGCTAGGCACAGGGCTGCGAGTAGCGTACAAAGCCGAAGTTATACGATTGACTTCGCGTCACCACATGGTAGCTTTACGATTGCTTACGAAGTGAGAAGCGTATATCCTCTCTGTTTCAAAATAAATCATGTGATTGTGCCAGAGCTTATCTATATTTACGACACTTTACTAAATGTAAAATACTGTAGTGTAATATTCAACATATCATATTCACAGAATACATTACATTGAAGTACCTCCATTTTCTGTATCACGAACGTCGGTCTGATGGTCTCGGGGTACGGTTCCTGCTTCGTGTGCGAGCGGTGCCGGCTTCATATCCTCGAAATTCCCAGCTTTTTTACTTTTGTTTTATCTCTTGAAAAGATTCAAAAAGTGTATGACAGAACCTTAGGAACGTTCTTTTTTTCGTGCGAGACTTGTACATTTTTTTTTTTTTTTTAGTCGGTTACCCTCCAGGTTGGTGGAACCCACGGACTCAGCGAGGGAACTCACCACTACCGCCTCTACGGGCAGTGTCCTGGGGCTGGGAACATCGAATCGGAAGGGATACAACTGGTGAGATGGGATTGGCACCTCGCCCAGGCGGCCTCACCTGCAAAGCGAACAGGGGCCTCATGAGGGAAGGTAAGGGATGGTCAGGATGGATAGACAAGGAAGAGGGAAGGAGGCGGCCGTGGCCTTGAAGAAGGTACCATCCCGGCATTTTCCCGAAGACGAAGTGGGAAACCACGGAAAACCACTTCGAGGATGGCTGAGGGGGAATCGAACCCCCTCTACTCATTTGGGCCACCCGAGGCTGAGTAGACCCCGTTCCAGTCATCGTACCACTTTTCAAATTTCGTGGCAGAGCCGGGAATCGAACCCAGGACCTCCGGGGCGGCAGCTAACCATGCTGACCGCTACGCTACGGAGGCGACATATAAAGTTATTAACGGTCAAATTGATAACTCATTTTTCCTATCACTCCTAAATTTCAACATCCCTCGCTTAACTACAAGATCAACTATAACATTCAAAAATGATATAACCAATACTACTTCATATAATAATTCACCTGTATGTAGGCTTTGCTGTATTTACAACGATGCGGTTCGTGTAAACTGGAAACTAGATTTCTGTCTCTCAATCAGACCGTTCTTGGAAATTATAATCCAGTCACTCTAATTCATACTTGAGATAAAGTTATCACACAAAACAGAATCAACAATGCATAGCCTATATGTGGATAGGCCGGTTCCCTAGTTATTAATGTTACCTTTTAGTTTACGATGTAATAATTTCAAAACCTGTTTTTATATATATTACATTAGGTCAAATTTAGACTTAGTTTTCATATTATCTTCAGATTAAGCTTTTTACTACTATGTATTTCAATCTGTGTGAACTTACTAGTTTTAATAATTACATTTAGATATTAATACTTGATGTAGAAATATCAGGAAGAGTATTTTACTGTGTATGTGCACTGTTATTGGGGCGCACACTGAGCCCTGTTGTGTACCGTCAACAAATAAATAAAACTAGATATCCCACTGGAACAAACTCGTGACCGTTTAATGTTCCGTCAGGTCATCCGACAGGGCGTTTTCCCAACGTCCCTTACAAGTAAGTAGACTACGGGGGCTAAGTGGACAGAAGAGAGAAGACTGACTCATAGTCAAAAAATGAGGGCCCATTGGAAGAAGAAGAAAGCAACAACTTTACCGAAGAGTAGATACGAGCCCCGTGGACCTAAGTGTAAACCTAAACGATTAAAGAAAGAAGAGAGAATAATAATGCTATGGTTTGAACGAGTCTTTTCGGGGACGCCGGAGAATAGTCTTCTCTAGAAGATGATTAGCAATGTGCCAATACAACTACGGCACTGATACAGATATCTTGTTTTTAAAACACCCTTATATGCTAGCTGGCTGTGTTGGAATCCCAATGTACAAACTTAGGTATCGGAGGCGAATAGGCTAGGATTTTCACTATTTTGCGCTTCAAGTCAAAGTTTATAACTGCGCCCACTTCCCCCACCAACAAGCAGTACGTATATGAATATTAAAATTATTATATCTATATTCCGTATGCTACCAATTCGACGGTAGAGGAATGATCCTAGGCAGAGTCCGTGGGTGAAGCCGAGATGGAAGGATAAGTGATTTTATAAAATCGACCTTCAACTTCAATCAGTTATTTTTTACGCCATTAACTTTTAACTTTAATAACAGTAGGCTAATTAACGACTAACTAACTTTCAACATTTATCTTTTAACATCTTTAGATATTAACTTTAAGTATGCCTCCGTGGCTTAGGCGGCAGCACGCCGGCCTCTCACCGCTGGGTCCATGGTTCAAATACCGGGCACTCCATGTGAGATCTGTGCTGGACAAAACGGAGGCAGACAGGTTTTTCTCCGGGTACTCCGGTTTTCCCTGTCAAAATTTCATTCCAGCAACACTCTCCACTATCATTTCATATCATCTGTCATTCATTTAATCATTGCCCCAGAGGAGTGCGTCAGGCCTCGGCAGCCGGCACAGTTCATATCCTCGCCGCTAGTTGGGGGCTTCATTCATTCCATTCCTGACCCGGTCGGAGACTGGAAGCAGGCTGTGGATTTTCATTTTCAGATATTAACTTTAACTTAAATTGTAATATCTTTAAACATTAGCTTTGAACACTAATCCCTTAATATCTTTAGAAACTAACTTTCACCCTAACTAAGAATACATTTTCGACTTTCAACTTTTTCTTTTTTTAGTCAATTTTACCCTCTAGGTTGGTGGTTCCACGGACTCAGCGAGGGAACTCACCTCTACCGCCTCGACGGGCGGTGTCCTAGAGCTGGGAATATCTAGTCGGAGTGGATACAACTGGGGAGTGGTGATCAGCACCTCGCCCAGGCGGCCTCACCTGCAAAGCGAACAGGGGCCTCTTGAGGGAAGGGAGGGGAAGATTAGGATGGATAGGCAAGGAAGAGGGAAGGAGGCGGCCGTGGCCTTACAGTAGGTACCATCCCGGCCTAAGCTTCCCAAGTATGGATGGAAAACACTTAAGAGTGCGGGCGCCGTACTATTACGTTTGAAGATAACTTTTTAAAACTGCGGCGAGCGTAATATTACGTTGATCAATTTCTCGCACTTTGTGTTGGAGACGAACGTAATATTACAGCTATAGCAGTCGCGTGTGGGTGCCAGTAAGCATGAAGTTTCACATACTATCGCTAGATAGCACCACGTCACTGTTCAGCGGAAGAATATCGATCTGTTCGAAGGCAAGCGATGCAAGTTCAAGTAGCTCAAATCTGTTTTCCTTTTCTTTGTTTTTATTCTTTGTGGACAGATTTTTCTCTCGCAAAAACGTTGAGTTTATTCTATGACTAGTCTATATATTTGGGGTTATAATTCGCATTACAGAATCTGAATCTGACGCAACCGAAGAGACAGTTCTCCATTCTACTTCTGCGGCGCGCCCGCTCGTTCCAGGAAGAGAGCGCGCGCAACAGCTGTTTACGGCATTTTATTTTATTATTATTATTTTTTACAATATAGTTGCTTTTTTTCTTTCAATCGTGTCGGATTTTTGTTGAATTTGTAGTGTAAGGATTCGGAACGGGGTCTACTCAGCCTCGGGTGGTCCAAATGAGTAGAGGGGGTTCGATTCCCACCTCAGCCATCATCGAAGTGGTTTTCCGTGGTTTCCCACTTCGTCTTCGGGCAAATGCCGGGATGGTACCTCCTGCAAGGCCACGGCCGCCTCCTTCCCTCTTCCTTGCCTATCCATCCTAACCTTCCAATCCCTCCCCTCATGAGGCCCCTGTTCGCTTTGCAGGTGTGGCCGCCTGGGCGACGGGCTGATCACACCTCCCCAGTTGTATCCATCCCGACCAGATGTTCCAAGCTCCAGGACACTACCCGTAGAGGCGGTAGTGGTGAGTTCCCTCACTGAGTCCGTGGGAACCACCAACCTAGAGGGTAAATTGACTAAATAAAAAAATAAAAAGGAAAGCCTCCGTGGCTTAGGCGGCAGCACGCCGGCCTCTCACCGCTGGGTCCGTGGTTCAAATCCCGGTCACTCCATGTGAGATCTGTGCTGGACAATACGGAGGCAGACAGGTTTTTCTCCGGGTACTCCGGTTTTCCCTGTCAAAATTTCATTCCAGCAACACTCTCCACTATCATCTCATTTCATCTGTCATTCATTTAATCATTGCCCCAGAGGAGTGCGTCAGGCCTCGGCAGCCGGCACAATTCATATCCTCGCCGCTAGATGGGGGCTTCATTCATTCCATTCCTGACCCGGTCGGAGACTGGAAGCAGGCTGTGGATTTTCATTTTCAAATAAAAAAAAGGATTCGGAAATCGAATGACTTTTCAATTTATTTGTAACTCAAACCACATTCAGTTTGTGCCATTCTGAACATAGCCATACATTCTGGAAATCAGCCAGCGCACGGGAGAGGAGCAACATTTAAGGCATCAGCAGGGTAAGTGTTAAGGACCTTTATCAACCACTTGACTCACATTCACGTTCCTCCTCATGCGCGTAGTATTTCGTAAGCCCCTGTGGCCTAATGGATAAGGCATCGGTCTCCTAAACCGGGGATTGTGGGTTCGAGTCCCACCAGGGGTAAAGAATTTGTGCTTCTTACAAAACTAGATGTATCAAATACTAAATATTGTCATGTATAACTAATAGTATTTCTTTATTGTTCCTGTACTCACATTTTAGATAAAGGGTGGCTAGTCATTGCATGCTCGGGGTACCAGTGCACGCCGGCAGGCTGGTTTCTGACTCTCTTGGCTGAGCGTGCCTGCCCTGAATGCCGGCGCGTCTCACCGATTCAAGTTGGGATCGCAGGCGCACCGGACGTAATGTAAACAAACAAACAAACAAACAGTTCTTCCAATGTGTTGATTGTCCGAAACATCTACATTTAGTTCGCACGTTTCTCCGCGACATCGTGGTCATATTGCCCCGTGTACTTGGATGTGTGTATAATATTTGCCTGATAACCTCTGTAATTGAGGTGGCTGTATTAGTGTGTGCATTTGTAACCCAGATGAGGACTGGGAAGGAGACGACCGTGACCTTAATTAAGGATCCATTGCGGCATTTGCCTGAAGTAGAAGTGGGAAACCACGGAAAACTATTTCCAAGATGGCTGAAATGGGAACCAAACCCACCTCTTCTCATTTTTTCCTGACGAGGCTGAGTGTATCCACTTCCAGCCCTCAGACCAGAATTAAATTTCTTTTTCAGAGCCGGGATTCGAACCCGTACCTCCGAGGCAACAGCTAAGAATGCTAGCCACTAAACCACACGGTGGTCAGAATTAAAACAATCATAAGTATTGATAAGGTATCATGGGACTCATTTACGGTGCGTGTGTGGTTATAGTGTCGAACTACCAACCCCAAGATTGCAGGTTCGCTCCTGGCCATGGTAAGTGATTTTTAGAAAGGCAACAAAACTAAGATACTCATGTCATACGTTGTTGGCATATTAAAGAACACATTTGAATTCAGTAGGTCGTGTTCATAATGGCAAAATTAATCTCGGGATTTTCCGCCAACACAAAGTTCCTCATTTCTCTACTAGAAAGCGCTATAGCGTCAAGGAGCTTAGATATCTAACCTCCTTGACATTCATAGCGCTCCAAGGAGCATTAAATTCGACACGCAAGCTGCCCTCTGGGTGCCAAATAACAAAGCTTGCACCCGGCACCGAGGCCATACGATATTATTATTCTTCTTCTTCGTCGCGAATGGGTCTCTTAGGACCACGCGGAATCAACAATGGTTAGCCTTTCTTGCAGCCCAGTACTCCTTCATACGCAACGAATGGGTTTGCTTCCGTTGTGCAGACCAGATATGGTGGTATGGCCGTCTTTCTTCCTCCTCGAAACCCCGTGTTATTATTATTATTATATATATATATAATGCGTTTGGCCCTCTAAGGATCACGTAGAACCATTAGTTAACATTGGTCTTCTTGTTCTTCTTATCTTCCCAAAACTTCCTCATCCTTTCGCTATGTGCCTGTCTTCTTTCTTGTGTCCATGCAGCTTTAAGTTTCAAAATCTGTCCCGTAGGGATCTTGGGTGGAAACTTATACGAATTTACTTTTTGTCTATATGCAGTCCGCGTCGTTGTCAGTGGGTCAATATTGATTTCAGTGAGGACCTTTCGGGTGTCTGCCAGCCAGCGTACTTTGGTTTGTCGGTTTCCATTGACTATGAGGAAGATTATCTTGGTCAGTCGGGAGTTGTCCATTCGAGCTATATGTCCGTAGAATTTCATGCGTCTTTTATGTGCGAGTGAGGCGAATCGTTCAGTCCGTGAATACAGTTCGTCTGAGGTTTTTCTCATCCAGATATTATTATTATTATTTACGACAATGCAATTTTGGTGACATTTTATTTTCCATGTTTTCAATTTGTTTTCATATTTGCTCAATATTCGGTGCGATTGCTTGTGAGGCAATCAACCGGAGGCTGCTTCGCAGAGTGCGATTGCGTGTGAGGCAATCAACCGGAGGCTGCTTCGCAGAGTGCGATTGCTTGTGAGGCAATCAACCGGAGGCTGCTTCGCAGAGTGCGATTGCTTGTGAGGCAATCAACCGGAGGCTGCTTCGCAGAGTGCGATTGCTTGTGAGGCAACCAACCGGAGGCTGCTTCGCAGAGTGCGATGCCGTGATTTTGTTAATTTCAATGCAGAGAAAAACAATTGATCGCACTCTTTCTTAAAAGAAGTCACACTGCCAATCCTCCTTTTCTTTTCAGCGCTAGCCATAGTCAAACCAAACGTTAGTTATCCCTGCGATCTAATACTGTCAAGTGACACTACAGCTAGCAAGATAAGGAACACCGCGACCGATTGACCTTCGTCACAGCAAAGGCAGTACGGGAGGGAGTGAGATGGGAAAGCGAGCGATGGCGTGATGTATGGCCACCTCTGATATAGATGGTCGATTTCTTTAATTCATTCATTTCTATTTTCTTTTAAATTATAATCCTTCACCATTGTAGATACAGACATATAATTTTAGTTCTTAGCGGTCAGCATGGTTAGCTGCCGTCCCGGAGGTCCTGGGTTCGATTCCCGGCTCTACCACGAAATTTGAAAAGTGGTATGAGGACTGGAAAGGGGTCTACTCAGCCTCGGGTCATCCAAATGAGTAGAGGGGGTTCGATTCCCACCTCAGCCAGCCTCGAAGTGGTTTTCCGAGGTTTTCCGCTGTTTCCCACTTCGTCTTCGGGCAAATGCCGGGATGGTACCTACTGTAAGGCCACGGCCGCCTCCTTCCCTCTTCCTTGCCTATCTTTCCCAATCTTTCCCTCCCTTCCCATCCCTCATGAGGCCCCTGTTCGCTTTGCAGGTGAGGTCGCCTGGGCGAGGTGCTGATCACACCTCCTCAGTTGTATCCCCAGACCTGATGTTCCAAGCTCCAGAACATTGCCCGTAGAGGCGGTAGTGGTGCGATCCCTCGCTGAGTCCGTGGAAAAAACTTACCTGGAGGATAAATCGACTGCAAAGAAGAAGAAAAAATGCAACATACTGTATTTTCGTAATTTTATTTAAATATTTTTTAAAATAAAGATTTAATCCCGGCCACTTTGGCCGACGCGCTAACATTGGTATCGATAGAGCACGGGTTCGAGTCCCATCTTAGCCGTCCTGGAAGTGGTTTTCCGTGGTTTCCCATTTTCACCATCAGGCCATTGCTGAGACAGTGCCTTTCAACAGGTCCACGGCTGACTTCCTTCTAAAATCCCTTCCCTGGCTCTTCCTTAATTAGATCCAAGTTAGCGGTCGCCTGGACGATCGGCCTGTCACGATCCTTAGTTGTATCTGCTGACAAAGTGACTCAGCACCCAAAAACTGTCAATTCGGTAGAGGAATTATCCTAGGCAGAGTCCGTGGGTGAAGCCGAGATGGAAGGATAAGTGATTTTAAAAAAATCGACCATCAAGTTCAATAAGTTAATTTTTAGGCCATTAACTTTTAACTTTAATAACAGTAACTAGCGACTAACTAACTTACAACCTAACTCAGAATACAACATCGTCGACTTTCATTTTTTTTTAAATTCGTTTACCCTCCAGGTTGGTGGAACCCACGGACTCAGCGAGGGAACTCACCACTACCGCCTCTACGGGCAGTGTCCTAGAGCGGGGAACATCGAATCGGAAGGGATACAACTGGTGAGGTGGGATTGGCACCTCGCCCAGGCGGCCTCACCTGGAAAGCGAACAGGTGCCTCATGAGGGAAGGTAAGGGATGGTTAGGATGGATAGGCAAGGAAGAGGGAAGGAGGCGGCCGTGGCCTTGAAGAAGGGACCATCCCGGCATTTTCCCGAAGACGAAACCACGGAAAACCACTTCGAGGATGGCTGAGGGGGAATCGAACCCCCTCTACTCATTTGGGCCACCCGAGGCTGAGTAGACCCCGTTCCAGTCATCGTACCACTTTTCAAATTTCGTGGCAGAGCCGGGAATCGAACCCAGGACCTCCGGGGCGGCAGCTAACCATGCTGACCGCTACGATACGGAGGCGACCTTTCAACTTTTACTGTATTAATCTGTTATTTATTCAGCCATTTACTTTAGTTGTATTCAGGTGATATTTCAACAATTTACTTTAAACCTCAATCTGTTAGTATTTTTGGCCTTTAATAATCAGTTAATTATTTCTTTTTTGTCGGTTTACACTCCAGGGTTGGCTTTCCCCTCAGACTCAGAGAGGGATCCCGCCTTTACCGCCTCCAGGTCAGTGTCCTGGAGCTTGAAACATCGGGTTGGGGGATACAACTGGGACGAGCACCTCGCCCGGGTGGCCTCACCTGCAAAGCGAACAAGGGGCCTTATGAGGGATGGGAAGATTTGGAGGGATAGGCAAGAAAGAGGAAAGGAGGCGGCCGTGGCCTTACGTTAGATACATCCCGGCATTTGCCTGGATACAAAGTGTGAAATCGAACCCTCTCTACTCATTTGGACCATCCGAGGCAGAGTAGACCCCATGCCAGTCCTCATACCACTTTTCAAATTTCGTGGCAGAGTCGGGAATCGAAGGTCGGACCTCCGGGGTGGTAGCTAAGCACGCTGACTACTTCACCACGGAGGCGACTAATCAGTTATTATTTTATATATTAACTTAGAAATTCGGTTGATATCATTAACACTAATTCAGTTAATATTTGGTTAAGCTTCCCAAGCATGGATGGAATTAAGGACCTTTATCAACCACTTGACTCACATTCACATTCCTCCTCATGCACGAACAGTGTCCCAAGCCCCTGTGGCCTAATGGATAAGGCATCGGTCTCCTAAACCGGGGATTGTGGGTTCGAGTCCCACCAGGGGTATGGATTTTGCGCTTCTTAGAAAACGATAGGTGATCTAGATTTATCAAACACTAAATATTGTCATATCCTGCAATGTTCAGACGACGCACAGTGTGGCAAGAGTGTCTCAAATGCGGCATTAATTCAAAAACTGAAATTGATCGTATGATGATATTTTTGGTATAACATAACACTAAAAGACTTGCACGACCACGTTGAAACATTGTGACCTTGACCACACTGCGTCTCGCTTGGGGAGCCCACAGTGGTTGAGATATTGCAGAGCTGAAGTCGTTTTTTCGGAATTTTCATTGTTTCGCCATGGAACCTTCGTGTTCAGGTATGAAATGATATTTGTTGTTGTTATATAGTAACATTTGTGTGTCAGAAGAATCGTTCTTTAAACGTCTGCTTATATTTACCATCTCGAGATATAAGAAGGTGAATAGTTATGTTCCGAGGCAGTCCGACCATGCATTGTTGATTTTTACTACTGGTTGTGACCTCTATATTGAAGATTAGTTTATTTTTGCTGCTACTTTTTGCTTCTTTTTTTTTTTCTAAATGACAATAAAATCAACAACAGAGAAAATCGGAGGACGTCAAATAAAATCTTGTGTGGGTTTATTTCAGGCACCAGCTGAAATAAAATGTTGATCACAAGGAGAACACTTCTGGAAATCATGAAAAATTTAGAGTTTTTGCCTATAGCACGGCAAGATATTTCGTTCAGAAATACCCATGGTGCAACATGTCTCCTACACTGCATAAATATTTGATACATGGACCTGAAATAGTATCGTCCGCATTGCTTCCTATAGGACAGTTAACAGAGGAAGCACAGGAAGCAAATAATAACGACTTCAAGTAATGCCGGGAAAATTATTCCAGAAAATGTCGTCTACAGAAAACAAATGCCGATATTTTAAATTACTTTTTGGTGAGTTCTGATCCACTTACCACCAGCAAGAGGAAACTTCAAAAAAAAAAAAAAATCAAGGGCTTCCGAAAGAAGCAACAGATTTATCAAAATCTCCAGTCATATCTACAATTAGACCATGGAGTCGGGATGATGATGATGATGATGGTTATGATGATGGGAGTGATGGTAGTAATTGAGACAATATTGTACTTTCACTAGTTATGAGGATTCATGTGATTTAAGTTGCTTTCTGCATTTCCAAAATAATTATTTTGTTACAGTTATAATTTGTACAATGTTTTACAACTATTATATTAATAAACAAATATCAAATGAACTGTATTTTCAGTTTTCGTAAGACACAAAAATGTCCTTGATAATGATATATAACTTACAGTAGATATCCTATTAAGTAAAATTAGAATTAATGCCGCATTTGAGGCACTCTTGCCCCACTGTGTGACGTCTTCAATGAAGGAGTGACTTTCTGCAACTTCTTTGGCATTAGGTTCAGCACTTGGAAAAATATTCTTTTCTGTGAGACTAGTTCTCAAAATGAGGCTTGAGCCCGGGATTAAGATTAATTTTACAGTAATTTTATGGGCTGAACGATTCTATTAACTACTATAGTTTCAGGGACGCCGGGGAATATTTTTCTCTAGAAGAGGTTTATTAATGTGCCAATAAATCTACTGATATGGCTTGGAAGCGCAGCAGTCAAGTAATTCGTCTCTCACCAAGGTTTGATCACTGGGTTTGATTCCCGGTCAATACATGTGAGATTTTCGAAGTGAAATACCATGTCCCATGGTTCGGATTCCACGTAAAAAGGAGGTCCCGTCGCTCATGATCACAAGATTAACAATCACGTAAAATTACAAACTTCCTTCCTTGATATGGATTTCATGTTTTTTAAAACACCCCTAAATTCTAGCTGGCTGTGTTGGAATGCCATTCCACAAACTTAGCTATAGGAGGCCAACAGTTTCGGATTTTTCACTATTATGCGTCTCAAGTCGAAGTTTATAACAGCACCCCTCAACCCCCACCCCATTCCTACCAATATCCGCTATACAAAAAGAAAATATTATATCTTCCGTAAGCTATCATAGCTCAATTTTTTTTTTATTTTTTTTTTGCATATTAGACCGATAGTGTTTTTTTACTTTCTGTACTCAAACTCTAGATGGTCGTTTATATCGACGAAAGTGCAAAATAAAATGGTATTGTGGTGATAATTCCAACTATTAATGCATACAACGCTATCGACGCTGAGCTATCTTATTCTTTATTCTTTATTCTTTATTCTTTATTCTTTATTCTTTATTCTTTATTCTTTATTCTTTATTCTTTATTCTTTATTCTTTATTCTTTATTCTTTATTCTTTATTCTTTATTCTTTATTCTTTATTCTTTATTCTTTATTCTTTATTCTTTATTCTTTATTCTTTATTCTTTATTCTTTATTCTTTATTCTTTGGCCGATAGCCTAGATATTAGGCCCCTTAAAACAACATTAATTATTATTATCTTTATTCTTTATTCTTTATTCTTTATTCTTTATTCTTTATTCTTTATTCTTTATTCTTTATTCTTTATTCTTTATTCTTTCTCGAAAATTTATAAAAACTAAAAAAAAAAAAAACAATTTCTCACAAATGTATCAAACTAAAGGAACTGAAAAACTGTTTCTATGTGAAATGATTTAAAAAAGTTTTTAACAATTTCTTTAAGTTGTTTGGTCCCGTCTTGTGTATCTCGTACACCCCCTCAGTTTGGGAACCACCGGCATAGATAGACATT
Source organism: Meconema thalassinum (assembly GCA_946902985.2). Classification (NCBI taxonomy): domain Eukaryota; kingdom Metazoa; phylum Arthropoda; class Insecta; order Orthoptera; family Tettigoniidae; genus Meconema; species Meconema thalassinum. The sequence goes on from OX336396.1 coordinate 250,817,758, forward strand.
GGTCAATTATTGTCACTGGGAACTAGGCTGTTGCCTGCCAGTAATTAATTCAGTGTTAGCGCAGGGCTTGCACGATTTATGGACAGATTCTTTTTATCACCTAATTTCCTAATAGATGTATCGCATGTCTGTAGTCCCGCATATTGTACAGTAGTTACTGTAATATTCCTCGGGCACGAAGTCGTTTATTAGCATGGAGTGGCATGATGTGTCCTAGCCTTCACCTCATGGTGTAGTGACTAGCAAACTTAACTGTCACCACAGAGGTCCAAGTTCGATTCCTGATTCTGCCAAGAAATTTTATTCTAGTCTGAGGGCTGAAAAGGGGTTCACTCAACGCAAAGTCATGAGGCAAAATTAATTGTGAGAAGAAGTGACTTCTATTCTTACCTCGGACATCATAGAATTGGTTTTCCCACTTATACTCCAGGCAAATGCTGGGATGGACTGGCTGCGTAGCTCACCGGTAACGTTTTCACTTGTTTTGACCAAGGTTGAATGATCGAATCCTGGTGCAGCCAGTTTGCATTTGAGGGTGCGCAAATGCGAGGGAGCCGAGTCAGTGGATTTACTGGCACGTTAAAGATTCCCTTCGGGACAAAATTCTGGCAACCCGGCGTCTCTATAAGCCACAATAGTTACAAGGGACGTAAAACCAATAACATTATTATATAAATGCTGGGATGGTACCCAAGATGAGGTCACAGCCACTATTGCACAAATACTATCCCTAATTGCAAGTACACACTAGTACAGCCATCACAATGTCACAGGTTTTCTGACAGATTCCGCACCCACGCAAGTAAACTGGGCTACATGACAACTATGTCACAAAGCCCCTAAATGATTCAACAACAACAACAACAACAACATAGCGTGTTCTAGAGGTGTTCTTGTAGAGAATGTCTTGGGTTTGATTCCTGGCTGTACATTTTAAATGTTGGTGGAAGTGGTGGTTCTTTTAAAGGATAGCGTTGTGGCTAGCATTCTTAGCTGTCACCGTGGATGTACAGGTTCGATTCCCGGCTCTGTCAAGAAATGTTATTCTAGTCTGAGGGCTGGAACGGGGTACACTCAACCCCGTGAGGAGAAACTGAGAAGAGGCGGGTTCGATTCTCACCTCAGCCATCCTGGAAGTGGTTTTCTGTAGTTTCCCACTTCTACTCCAGGCGAATGCAGGGATGGTTCCTAACTGAAGGCCACGGCCGCCACCTTACCAATCCTCATCTGAATTACAATATTACACACACCAATACAGCCATCCCAATAGCACAAGTTATCACACAAATTCCACACACACCCAAGTATACGGGGTTGCATGACCACGATGTCACAAAGCCCATAAATGAATCAACAACAACTCCTTTAAAATGCTCCGCTAATCAATACAAATTATATTCTTATCAGTACATATTGTTTCGGTCCAAGAATGGGACCTTCTTCAGCAAAGTAGAATCTATTATTAAGAAACTAAGTTAATCTAATAACAACTGTTGAGAATTGAAATTAACTAAAATGTGTACAGGATGAAATGAAGAAACTAGAAAACAATGAATAAGAACGATATTTTTTGGTCGTGTGGCCTCCTGAGAAGCCGAGTGCAGGTCTTTCTAGTCGACGCCCATGGGCGCCCTCGCGTCGGGATGAGGGATGGAATGGATGAAGATGAATGAAATTGGGCAAGGATGTGTAAGGAAGCGGCCGTGGCCTGTCAGAAGGTACCGTCCCAGCATTTGCCTGGTGTTGAAAATGGGAAACCACGGAAAACCATTTCAAGGACGGCCGACGGTGGGGTTCGAACCCACGCGCCTAACGAGTCAGCAGAGAGCTTGGTACCATGACCTAACGCTGCACTTTAGCCAGCGTAGCCACTGCTGTCTGTAATAAGAATGATGAAATGTATAACAAAAAGAAAACAAACAAAAAAGATTAATTCACGTCTCAGCACGGAGTGCTGGGCACATACGTTAACATTCCATGGCTGCCTGGAGCCAAGACTTTCCCAGCGCGAGGCACAGCGTTGTCAACTTTCCACCACAGCCACTGAGAGCAAGCAGCGAGATTGGACAGCACTACGTGCATATATGTAACACTGGACATCTGATACCTGCGGGAGACACGAGCTGGCCGCCAGGGCGGGGCCGTGGAGTCCACGTTGAATGAGAGAGGAAGCACTCTATTGGTCAACAACAATCACGGTACCCTCAAAGAATAATAACAAGGGACCAATCAAACCAAGTGTACGTCCTTTTGTTTCGAAATTATTGAATTGCAAACAGTATAATAATAATAATAATAATAATAATAATAATAATAATAATATCGTATGGCCTCGGGTGCCGGGTACAGGCTTTGTTATTTGACACCCAGAGGGTAGCTTGCATGTCGAATTTCTAGGTTCCTTGAAGCACTATGAAAGTCAAGGAGGTTAGATACTGTATATAAGCTCCTTGAATACTATAGCGCTTTCTAGTAGAGAAATGAGGAACTTTATGTTGGCGGAAACTCCGAGATTAATCTTTTCATTATGAACACGGCCTACTGAATTCAACTGGGTTCTTTGACATGCCAACATCGTATGACATGCGAGTCGTAATTTGTTTCGCCTTTCAAAAATCACTTACCACGGCCAGGAGCGAACCTGCAAGCTTGGGGTTAGTAGACTGACACGTTAACCACTCACTCACCGTGGAAAGCTATTGCAAACAGTGAGTACATTTCTTTGGACTACCCTGTGTAGATATTATCTCAGCATTGTCCACACTTGCAAAGGATTTGTCACTAGCACGGAAATTGTCATTTTGTTATTTGTATGGATTGTATCATAAGAGACACGTGATTTTCTCATTTAGGGACTCGGCTGATCGGCGAATATACAGTATAATAATACGCAATACAGGCGAGTTCTATGTAAATCAGTTTCTGTGCTCGATTTAAATAATATTCTTCCAGTGCTTTGTTAAGAACCACCGCGGTCAGTCACGGCTATTAAGTCTTCGATTTATTGCGTCACGAGTGTCGTAAGCCGGGATATACACTGGACTTCGTGTTTTGTCGTAATTAAATTCATAATTACTATCTTCATTGTCCTGCAAGACCCATTTCTGAACTTTTACCTTTCATTGCGATACATCCATTGATAAATAATGGAAATGCTTTCCATGTCTATGATACTGGAATTCTCCCGTCACTGATGAACTGGTCAATTTTGACAACTTAGCATAATAAACAAGTTTTACGAAAAGCTGCCAATACAACCCAACACCAACGCTACCTGTATTCTGGGACTACTACTTCAGCTCACAGTTGGTCTCAATATGGCTGCGATCCTACAAATATTTTTCGGTGTAGGCCTACTCGGAAAATTGAGACCTTGCAAATTGATAACCCAGCATTGAACATGTTCGGCTCATCATGTTTCGTGTTCCGAGTTGCGCGTATATCAGACGACTGATGTAATTCAACTTGACTGGCTTCTTGGGATTCTTCTGGATTATTACATGTTTCATGACATTACTGCCTGGGAATTTTAAAAAAATGGGTGCATTGGATCAGTTTCTTCTATTCTAACCAACAAATTCCTTCGGTAGTCTTTGAGGGATCTTTCCTCTTTCGTAACATTAATGAGAGAAGCATTGGTTGTGTCGGCAAAAACAAGCAATTCACTGGCCCAATGACTGTATGCAAGTAGCAGCGGTCCGCATCAAAACTGAAGATTAGCTCCATCAATTACCATCCTGCAATCTTCCCCAAGCCTAAATTCATCTAGTAGTTGGCTGCAAGGTGAAGGACAACCCTGGTGAACAAATAGAAGTGGTTTGCATCTAAGTTGAAGATTAGTTACGTCATTCACCATGCAGCAACGCCATCTGCAACCCTCCCCAGGCCTATATTCAGCCAATAGTTGGCTACAAGTTGAGAGACAAAGGTCATGAGTCTTGGTGAACACATAGCAGTGGTTTGCATCTAAGTTGAAGAAGATTAGTTCCATCAGTCACCATGCAGCAACGCCATCTGGTATCCTCCCCAAGCCTCTATTCTGCCCTACTTCCCCTATATTACTTATCAAAGGTGTCTGGGCTAGCCCCTTATTCGTGCTGTAGACAGGTGGTTCCTTCATCACCAACATTTACGATAAAACGATCCAAAGTCGTCGTGTACACAGTACTTATCCTTGTATGTATTTCTGCATTTGAACTATTCGAAACCGTGTCACACTTCACGTACGATTATTCTGACCCAAAAGAAGAACAAAGTAGACTGTTTTTACTATGCATTGATTTATTACTGTTCACTTTAGCCTCTCTGTCTCTTATCGGCAATGCAAGAAGTAATATCAACAAATTTAACAACATTTTCATAAAAATAATTACTGTTGATAAGATGCTGCTATCTAAAAACGGAGGATTTCATTACAAGACTTTGAGGCTTAGAATTATAAAACAAATAGTTTTGCTTTTGGTTTCTTTATCAGTTTTGTATATTATATCCGTTTGGTTCTATCTTTTCATAGAAGATCCTCGTTTTTATACATATTTTTACACTATGTATACCCACTACCTAACTTGTGTGGTTTACCTCCAGTTTATGACTTGCTTTTCGATTTTAAGACATCGATTTAAGCTGCTAAATAACCATCTTTTGGCTTACACAACACCACTCGATGAAGATTTCCGAAGGCTGACGGTTAACGGCCATGAATTGTCTTGCTGGTTCCATGAAGACAATATTAATGCATATACTGGACGATTTCGTTTGAATTCTCATCAGCATGAAATGTATTCTACGCGTATCCCAATCAGGACTTTAAGACAAATTCACAGCCTCTTGTATGATGTAGCCATGATCATCAACTCTATATATAGTTTAGAAATGGTGACAAGATTGTTGTTCTACTTTGTATCTCTGCTCTACGATGGGCCTCTGATCGTTCACGCATATGTCGGAGGGTTTTGGGATGACTGGCCTACATTGGTGTACACCATTCTATGGGAAGCTACTGATTTCATTCAGCTACTGACGATGTTATCTGCCTGTCACTCGACAAGTTTGGAAGGCAACGAAACAGCAAACATAGTTACTCGTATAATTCTTCAAGAAAACAAGAAGTCACAAATCAGTGAAGAGTTATCATCATTCTCTTTGCAGTTACTGCACTCAAAGTTGCAATTCAATGCTTGTGGTTTCTTTTGCATGGATTTCCATATTTTGTGCTCTTTCATTGGTACTGCCATCACTGTTCTTGTTATTGTACTTTGATATATTAGATGTTTTATTTATCCATTTGATCAATTACATATATACAATACATTTTTGATATAGGACACGTCAGAAATTACATCTATAAAATAAAAGAACTTACAGGTATATATTACAAATACAATAACTATTTATAGCATATTGTAATAATAGGTCTTAAGAGATACAATCTTATTGGACAACTATTTACACCTTACTCTATTATCACAATCATCATCATCATTTCCCCTTATCCAGCTCCTGCCGGGTCGGGTTATTTATGGCACTTCTCCACTTTCCTCTTTCCTTCCACAATTCTTCTTCCACGATCTTGTCCCAGTCCAGATTTCTTTTTCTTATGCTGTTCTTCACTGAATCGATCCACCTTGTTCTAGGTCTTCCTCTTGCTCTCTTACCGTTGCACTTTGCCTATAGCATCTGTCTTGGTATTCTGTTTTCCTCCATCCTCTTTACATGTCCAAACCACCTTAGTTTATTCTTCTCAATTCTCTCATTTAGTTTTCCCATCCCAACTTCCTTCCTAACATCTTCATTCCTCACTCTGTCTTTCCTTGTCTTTCCTATCATACTTCTTAGGAATTTCATTTCACTGGCTTGGATTCTACTCTCTTGCCTGGTTGTCAGGGTCCTAGTCTCAGCTGCATAAGTTAATATGGGTACATAGTACACTTTATACATTACCTCCTTGCTTTTCCTTGGTACTTCCTTATCCCAAACAAGTTTTCTTACTCTTTGATAGAATGCATTACTCTGCTGTACCCTCCTGCCAATCTCCATGTCCAACCTACCAGTTTGCATCAATTCACTTCCTAGGTATTTGAACGTGTCCACAATTTTCAAACTCTGACTTCCAATTTTCACAGTGCCTTTTCCTTGTCTTTCCCCTCTTGTCATCACCATGGTCTGGCTTTTCTCTATACTGATTTTCAGGCCGTACTTCTGAATATTTTCATTCAGTGCATCTAGTTGTTTTTGCACTTCTTCGGTGTTCCTTCCCCAGACCACAATATCATCTGCAAATAACAGTAACTTAATTTTTTGTGTCCATATGCTTCCTTTGTTTCCTTGACAATTTCATCCATTACCATTATGAACAAGAGAGGTGACAGCACACTCCCCTGTCTTAGTCCAGTCTTGTTCCTAAACCAATCTGTCTTTCCAACTGGGGTCAGTACCCTGCTAACACAGTTGTTGTACATTGCTTGCACCATTTACGACATTTCTTTTCCCAGTCCCTTCTTAACCATGGTTTCCCATACCTTCTCTCTGGGGACACTATCATATGCCTTTTCTAGATCTATGAAAGTCATTACCAAATCCTCTCCATATTCCCAGTTCTTTTCCATCACCTGCCTCAAGCTAAAGATTAGGTCCACTGTAGATCTTCCACTCCTGAAGCCATACTGTTCCTCTTGCAACTCTCCTTCCACCTTTCTTTTCATTCTTCTTTCTAATATCCTTTCCAATATTTTTACTATCTGTGATAAAAGGGTGATCCCTCTATAGTTATCACATACCTTCTTGTCCCCCTTCTTAAACACTGGTATTATTAGCCCTTTCTTCCAGTCTTCTGGTACACATTTCCGTTTCCACACACACTTTAGCAGTCGATACAACCATTGCATCCCAACAGGTCCAGCAGCCTTTATCATTTCTACATTGATTTCATCCACCCCTGTTGCTTTTCCCATCTTCATTTTCTGTACTGCTAATTCCACCTCCAGCATTGTTATATCATCTTCTGTTGTAGAGTCGTCAGGCAGTGTCACTTCCATCTCACCTGTACAATTGTTCAGTTATCACAATATGAAAACTTAATTCTATAAATACAACAACTTACAGCTAGGTATTACAATTAAAATATAATTATATATTTCATCGCTCCTATACGCTAAGATATTCTTCTACAGAGTAAAAACAATGGCACTGCAGATAAGCTTTCAACATTGTTACAAAGGTTTTTACTTTTGGGGCAGTAGTTTATTGTATTGTATAGAGTAGAGTGCGTCCCAGTGGCATAACTAGGATGTTCTTCTTGAGGGAGAAGAGTGAAACCAAAATTGCATTGGCTAGATATTACACCAGTCAAGTAGAAAGTCTTCTAAAAATATCATCATATTTATTATTTATTTATAGGTTACAGAATGCCCCAGTGAGCTGGTAGCTGAAGGGGGGATTGGCCCTTTACAAATATGGCTTAGTAACTTATTTTTCAACAAGTATTTTTGATTGATATATTGATATAAAATTGATCGATTCCATGTAATTTGTACCAATTTACGTATAAATTAAAATGTATACCTATGAATGAGTAAATAATAATGATGATCCACCTTACAGTCAATTATTATTATATCGTATGGCCTCGGGTGTCAGGTGCAAGCTTTGTTATTTGACACCCAGAGGGCAGCTTGCATGTCGAATTTTGTTGTTCCTTGGAGCACTACGAAAGTCAAGGAGGTTAGATATCTATGCTCCTTGACACTATAGCGCTTTCTAATAGAGACAGGAGGAACTTTTTGTGTTGGTGGAAAATCCCAAGATTAGTTTTGCCATTATGAACACGGCCTACTGAATTAAAATCAGTTAATTGACATGCCAACAACGTATGACATGCGTGTCGTGATTTTTGTCGCCTTTCAATAATCACTTACCATGGCTAGGAGCGAACCTGCAAGCTTGGAGTTGGTAGACCGACACGATAACCACTCACCCACCGTGGCAAGCTCCTACAGTCAATAATACGAGGGCAGATCAAAAAATAAGTTGCACTTCTCAGTTATGGCCACTTATTACACCACCTATACAACAGCAACACCAATATAACGACATAAATGTAATGCAAGGAGCTAGAGAAAGGTATATAGAGTGGAAATGGCGCCGCCATTTTGGAAGCCGGTTGAACTGGCAGCCGCCATGATATACACTGTCAAGAGGGTGGGAGTCAGTGAGGGAGAAGCGTGACTAACGAGGCGTAATATAAGATTGGGCCTACGCAAGACCTGACAATTTAATTTGTACATTGAACGAAAACTAACACAATCATCTTACAAGACAATACGCTACGTTGCTTATGCGCAGTACATTGCATGATTTCATTGCCCTTAAAAAAAATCTGTGTGCAATTGACGCACCTGTTGACCTCTCTCACGTTGAGCTGTATTTCTGCAGAAGTGGTGAAGCCTGCATTTATAATACTGTTTCACAATTCGCTCGATGAGTGAAGCATAGTGAGACTTTTCCCCAGGTTCAGTAGCTGTAAATAGATGGTCAGATTTCTGAAACAGACAACCCGGTAGCATAGCATAGAAATCTGTCTGCAACTTCAGCATGAGATTCTTCGTGTTCTTTCGCAACATACTGTCATTATTCCTGATGACAATCTCAGCTGTTTTACATAATTTCACTACGTCATTTGATGGATTCAAAAGGCCATCTTTCACGTCTTTCTCTTTAATCAGTCCTTCTTTCTGAACATCTTGACCCGATAAAAGCACTTCCAGGCATTCAATACAAGTTAATTTTTTAGACACTTTGCGAACGACACTTCCTGCAATGTATTGAACAAAATGTTCTACATAGGCTACATATCGTTCATATGCATACCCTGCCCAGGGGCTCACAACTTGTGGGACGTGGATTGGCGGCCACGGGACCTCAGCTGAGACTGGCATTGCTTGCAAATCCACCCGTCAACCTTCCTTAGTTACCTCTTGTTCTCATCAGGCACTAACGGTATCCGAGACCTGGAGAGTCTTTCCAATTCATGTCTTATTTGGCCCTTGTCTCATCTTTCCTGATACCCTCATTTTTCGAGAGATCAGACCTGATCTTTTCATTGTATCTCCTGCCTTGTGCACAAGACCCTATTGGAGGCACGGCGTGAGCAGCCTCTTGAGAATTAGGCATCGTTACCAACGAGCTACCCCCCCTCCCAAGGGGCTCACATCTAGTGGGACGTGGGTTGGCGACCACGGGGCCCCAGCTGAGTCCGGCATTGCTTCCACATACTTGTGCCGGGCTCCTCTCCGTCTTCTTTCCTGTCGACCTCACTTGGTCAACTCTTTTTCTCTTCTGACCACGACGGTATTAGGGTATCCCAGGCCTAGGGAGTCTCTTCCTTTCCCGCCTTAATTGGCTCTTGTCTCATCTTTTCTGATACCCTCCCTCTGCGAGGGGTCAGCCTTCTTTTTCTTTTCCTGTTATCTACTGCCTTCTACCCAAGGCCCTCAAAGAGGCAGAGTGTAGGCTATGTAGCCCCACCACTTCCGGTGCACGCTGGATATTGCTACACCCTCAGGGGCTCTCGGCTGGTGAGTTCGGGAGTTGGCGACCCCGAGGGATTCCTGAGCTGGGTCCGGTTCTCCCCTTTTATCCAATACATCTGGGGCGGACCCTCTCCTCTTTCACTTTCCTATCTGCCTTTCATGGCTCTCCTTCCTTCCAAGTCCCTCAATCCTTATTCTTCGAGGGTTGAGGGCATTTCTTTTCCTCCTGTCCTTTAATTGCCTTAATCTCCTTTTAGTTTCAGTTTCTTCTTCTAGTATAGTCTATAAGTTAGTAGTTAGTTTTAGTTATAGTTTACATTTCATTTTCATCTTCACGATCACCCAAACCATTAGGGGCCGATAACCTACATGTAGGCCCCTTAAAACAACAATTATCATCATCATCACCAACGAGCTAGAGAATGGTATATAGAGTGGAAATGTTAGTTCCTGCTTCTGCAGAGGGAATCTGAAATGTAAATATCATACAAACTTAACGACACTCCTGTTGTCTTATTACTTCTATTCGTACAATTGAATGACGAACACACTGACGGCATGGTCTATGTATTTTAAAATAAATTTCATTCGACGCATGTTCCTGTACAGCCCAAATAATCGCAACAAGCTCTTGTCAGACGACGTTCTGAATCATGGCCGCCTTAACTCTGGTTGCCTCCGCCCAGAGCGCTGCTACGCGGCTCCTTGCCTCTCTATATACCTTTCTCTAGCTCGTTGATGTAATGTCACTTTTCCACATTGTTTCCAAGAGACTCCAAACATTTCTGCGAACTCACAACCAACTTGTCCTTGCCGAATGCATAGAAAGTTCCTCGAGCGTTCTGCAACCACACGGATGTCGTGACTGTGAGCCTCCATGGTTCAGAACCCAGGACTGCGGTTCGAAGGAACATTATACAAAAGGGCAATAGAGTTATTATTATTATTATTACTAAGTTGGATGTGAGCTTTTGTAAGCCAGAATGTACATTTCTCAAGGAAATAAGACTGCTGGAGCCAGGATTTGTACCGAGGTCTGTAAATATTGATGGAACAGAAGTACGTTTGGTCGAGCACTTTGTATTGTAGAGAGAGTGATTCATAGTCACAAGCCAGGCCAGAAATTGAACCCTAAATGTCACGTAGACACGAGTACGGACAGTCGCCTCTAACTTAGGGAGCAGCACTTGCTAGGCACTGGGAGGATGGAATGGACCAGGTCTCAGTGGAAGGGAGAGATGGACTCGAGGTCATCTCTAGTTGGATATAATGGTATCCAAAATGGCGAGCGAGAGAGTTATCACAGAGTTGTTACAAGAGAGTTGTAGAGGAGTTGCAGAGTGGCAGAGTAACAGTTGTTCTCACGCCTCAGTTCTTGCCAGAGTAACGTCGTAACGCGCGCAGAATTCAGCCTCGCGGAGACATGCTAGATGTCAAGTATCAGTAAAGACTTAGTAGCTCTAATACAGACCTGCGTGCACTTCCAGCAGTAACTTCACATAATTTGTATATAGTGTATATATACTTCGACTGCCAAGGGCTTAATAAATCGGCAGTAGTCCAAGGGAATATCATCTTTTATTCCGATAGTTCCAGGACTAGTCTACGAACCTCAAGTTCCCTTATCTAGTAAACCGCTCGGTTAGAAGGGAAAATCATCGGAGGAGCTGTCAACCTGCCAGAAAGTCTCACAGGCCAGGTAGGTCACGACAGACCTAACTTTTTGGTGTCAGGTGTGGGGTCCCGAGTTCGACGCACTGAACAGAGCAACTACGGAATAAAGAGAGAGATCGCGACATCGCAGAAGATTGTCCGATAGAGACCGCGACAACGCAGAAGATTGTCCGTCCGTGCATCCGCGTAAATCGTACCGAGTGCCGCGCAACGCAGAAGAGAGAAGAAGAAGCCTACTAAGCAGAAGGAGCCGTGCCGCCAGCAGAGGGGAGAACCGATAAGCGGCAGTATTCAGTTAGCAGAGACAACAAAGAAGAAGAAGTAGCCGCCAGGTAAGCTAACCTTATTACAATGGCAAGACAGACAAGTGCAGCTACCGGTGTCCAGGTAGAGGAGAGGTTAGCAGAAGTAGATACGGTAAGTACAAGTGGGCCTTTTGTATCAGTGACTGAAGGACATCGCCTGATAGGTCGGGAGTTCGAAGGAACACAGCCCGACAGATTACGTGAGTTTGTGGCCAATGTAGACGCTGCTGTTCGCATGGTAAAAGACGATGATCAAGAGCTGTTCTTTAAGTATATCCTGACCAAAATCACGGGCAAGGCCCGAGATAAGTTGTTAGTCAGAAGAGATATAAATCACTGGGAGGCTGCCAAGCAGGCATTAGGAGAATACTATGGATTTCAGGGCACATTAGACTTATATTTGCCAGATGTTTCAAACAGCGCAGGATCCGAGGGAATCAGTGGCGACATGGGCGCATAAGGTAGAGACTCTGTCAGCTGCATTCAGGGAAGCAGTCCTCGACGGAGAGAGCTGGGAGGATAGAGAAGCTCAGCTAAGAATCACAAGAAAAATATGCGTAGCTAGCTTCATACAGGGGTTAAGTAACCCGCGAATCCAAGCTAGGGTCCAGGGCCACGGGGCCATTACTTTCGAGAAAGCGGTAGCCACTGCAAGGCAAGAAGAGGCGGTAATTCTGTCAAAGAAGGCACGAGAAGGGTTGCATACGAAGCATAGCTCAGGGGTAAGAGCAGGTAAACCCGATCAGGAAAGGAAGGCACCACTAAGGTTGCATACTAAGCCAACACAAGCGAGTGTTAGGGTGGTCTGTTACAATTGTAACAGGGAAGGCCACATCGCACGGGAGTGCAAGGAGGCACGAACCCGAGGTGCACGCACCGCGTTAGGTAGTACACCCAAAGTACAGACAGGGGGCACCCCAAGTAAGATCATATGTAGATATTGCAAAAAACCGGGACACATTGAGCGCGATTGCCGAAAGAAGCAGAAGGATAAGGAAGCCGTGGCGCCGGAAGCCGTGCGCATGGTAAGGGGGAAGTCTCACATGGAATCGGACAGGAGTAGAACCTGTTACCGTTGTGGGAAGAAAGGGCACGTACAAAAAAATTGCCGACAGACAGCCCAGGTACCACAAGCAGAAGTGGACTGGCGGACGTGCTATACCTGTGGCCGGCAGGGTCACATAAAACGAAATTGTCAGGAGGCCAAGAAAGGCCAGGGCCAGAGTAGGCGCACGGGAAGCAAGGCCATGAAAGGCCGACGCCAGTGCGATATTTGTGACCGGTGGTCACATGGAACCAAGGACTGTTGGTTCAAGAGTGGGAAAGGTAATAAGAGAAATATCACTCAGACAGGGGCGACAAACTGGAACGGGTCCATAACACAGGGACAGCTATGGAATCCCGTAATTTAAGGAGTCCCAAAGCACGTGACATGGAGGGCACTATATTAATGCATTGTGGGGGGCCTCTGAGGTTTTTAATTGACACTGGCTCCGATGTCAGCCTAGTGAAGAGGCAATCAGTGCCTAAAACAGTTACAATCAGTAGAGGCACCACGATCGAATTAACGGGTGTAAGCGAGGGAACGATTTACACCCAAGGGACCGTTCAGTTTGTTATTGGAGGTACTAAACACACCGTGCATGTGGTGGGCAGTGATTTCCAACTAAGCCAGGATGGTATAATAGGGAGAGACATCCTAGCTGACAGCGTGATCGACTACCGGGAGGGTCATGTTACGATCCACGGTAAAAGATACCCGCTGGGAGCGAGGGAGGCGAAGATAATCAGCCTCGAGCCTCGAACCCAGAAGGTAGTAGTTATTGAAGTCGATAAGAATCTACCAGTGGGAATTATTGAGAGGGCCGAGGTGGCACCAGGGGTTTACCTCGCAGAGTGTCTAACTAGGTCAGAGCACAACGAGGCAGTAGTCAGCATGATGAATACTACTGAGGAAGAAGTGACTCTGTACAGCCCTCGAGTGCGAATGCAGGAGGTGGGCAACACCTGCCTGGCAGGAGTACGCAAGGTACGGCAGGGCAGTAGGGCGGTAATCGGAGAACCGGCTACTCAGAAGCCCAGATCACGACGAGTGATAGACTGCTTGCGAGTAGACCATCTCACGCTGGTAGATAAGGAGGGTATATACGCCATCTGTGCGGAATACAATGACATCTTCCACCTTGAGGGAGATAAGCTCACATACACGGACGTTATACGTCATGAGATCCCAACGCCCCAGGATCAACCCCCGATTAATGTGCGGCCGTATAGATTGCCGGAGACTCAAAAGGGAGAAATACAAGCGCAGATAGATAAGATGGTAGGTGATGAAATTATTGTACCTAGTACCTCCCCTTGGAATGCACCATTGTTGTTAGTACCGAAGAAAATGGATGCGTCAGGTAAGCAAAAGTGGAGAGTTGTGATTGACTTCCGAAAATTGAACGAAGTAACGATAGGGGTTAGTTATCCCCTCCCACTCATCTCAGAGCTATTAGATGCTCTAGGTAAGGCCAGATATTTCAGTACACTTGACCTTTGCAGCGGTTATTATCAGGTGTTATTAAAACCTGAAGACAGGCCCAAGACAGCTTTTTCAGCATTAGGGCGCAAGTACGAATTTGCAAAGATGCCCATGGGGTTGAAGGATGCGCCAGCCACATTCACAAGGCTGATGAATACAATGCTTACCGGATTGACAGGTATTCAGTGTCTGTGCTATCTAGATGATATAATAGTGTATGGTAGCTCAATAGAGGAGCACAATGCTAAGTTGAGAGATGTTTTTCAAAGACTGAGAGAAAATACGTTGAAGCTCCAGCCAGACAAGTGTGAGTTCCTGAGGACTGAAGTGACGTTCTTAGGGCATGTAATTACTGAAGGGGGAGTCTTACCAGACTCACGAAAAGTGCAGGCCGTGAAGGATTTTCCGAGGCCTACCACGAGCCGCCAGATTAAACAATTCTGTGGACTCAGTGGGTATTATAGGAGATGTATACCCAATTATAGTAAGATCGAGAAGCCACTATATGAATTAGTGAAGAAGGACGTTCCCTTCGTGTGGGGAGATGCACAGGAACAAGCGTTCGAAACGCTAAAGCAAAAACTAATTGAAGAACCTATTCTGCAGTACCCAGATTTTGAAAAGCCATTCGTTCTTACCACAGATGCTAGCGACGAAGCAGTGGGGGCCGTATTGTCACAAGGGCCCGTGGGTAAAGATCTCCCCGTAGCATATGCAAGCAGGACGCTTAATAAGGCAGAAAGAAATTACAGCGTCACAGAAAAAGAATTATTAGGCATTGTTTGGGGTGTAAAGTATTTCAGGCCGTATTTGTTCGGGCGGCATTTCACGGTGGTGACAGATCACAAGCCGCTGAAGTGGGTATTCAATGTCCAAGACCCGTCGTCACGCCTGCTAAAGTTCCGATTGAAATTGGCAGAGTATGATTTTGAAATCATTTACAAGCAGGGCAAGCAGAACTGCAATGCTGATGCTCTTAGCAGGAATCCCACTGATGCACAGTGTAAAGCGCGAGTGATCAACTCGGCTGGGCACGAGATACGGCTACGAGGACGCTACGGTAGAGGGAATTGAAGCAGACGGTAGTGAGGTCTCCGAGGACGCTAACGCAGAGGAGTCCACGCCCGAAGACAGCTTACCCGAAGTAACCGAGTTGCAGGAGGCTGAGAAATTGGCCATCCTGAAGGAGTGTCATGATTCCTTGGTTGGAGGACACCAGGGAATAGCCCGCACGTACGCCAGGGTACGTGAACGATTACAGTGGAAGGGAATGAAAGGTGACATTGAGCGTTATATACGCTCGTGTCCTTCATGCCAAAAGAATAAGGGGACTAGACCAGACGTCAGAGCGCCAATGGTAATTACGGACACCCCTAGCACGGTCTTTGAGAAGGTATCTCTGGATGTGGTGGGTCCACTTCCGGTGACAGAGCTTGGCAATAAGTATATTTTGACATGCCAGGACCAACTGTCGAAGTACTTGGTAGCTAGTGCCATGCCGAATCAGGAGGCTGAAACAGTGGCACGGACGCTAATTAATAATGTTATAAGCATTTACGGGATACCGGGGCAGATTCTCACTGACCAGGGTAGTAACTTCATGAGCGAAGTTTTCAAGGCACTTTGCAAGAAACTGCGAATTAGGAAAACAAACACAAGCGCTTTCAGACCGCAATCCAACGGTAGCGTAGAGAGATCTCACAAGGTACTAGCAGAGTACCTGAGGCATTATGTTTGCTCAAATGAGCAAAGTGACTCGGACAAGTATCTGCCCACAGCGAGCTTTGTATATAATACCACCAAGAGTACTGGCACAGGGTTCACGCCCTATGAACTTATTTTTGGAAAGAAGGCAAATATACCAGGTATATTGCAAAAGCCACCTGAGGTGGATTATAATGAACATCAGAACGTGGTAGAGGAGCTGACGTCACAGCTCAGGAGGAATCATGAAGCCGCTAGGAGGACGCTAGTTGAGCGTAAAGAATTGGAAAAGGCTAATTACGATAAAAAGCAGAACGAAGTCACATTTCGAATTGGTGACAAGGTACTCTTGCGTAATGATGCATTGCGAAGAGGACGATCTAAAAAGCTGAGTCCGCCATTTGTAGGGCCTTATGAGGTCGTTGACGTTTCAGGGGTAAATTGCACCCTATTGCTTAGTAAGAAAGGCAGAAGAGTCAAGGTGCATAAGAATCGGTTGAAAATGTACTTGTAAAAGGACTCCAACGGGTTTAGAACCCGGGTGGGTGCACAAGCAGCACAGAACGGATTAAGGAGTAAGGACGTATATACACGGTTAGTAGACTGCAATGACAGCTAAGGGTTAACACAGCGGTAAGAGATTGTGTGCGAATGGAGTCAATATAGTTTATCAGTAGGCACACAATAATAATATTTGAACAACGGACGGAGAGGCGACAATATAGTTTATCAGTAGGCACACAATAATATTTGAACAACGGACAAAAGAGGCGAGCAGCCTAAATAACGCACTGGGTGACGTAAGTTCTGTAAGACGAAATACAGGGATGTCCATAGTGGCCCCTGAGCGGCCATTCTGAGGAAGCTAAACTCCCCCGTGTGGGTGGCGGGAACCATTGGAACGTTTAGACACGTGATCATTGGTGTTAGAATACCCCCAACAGTGAGCCTGCTGTGTCGTAAGAGGCGACAGAAAAGAGGCGTAGCCTGATGACCCTATTGACCTACTGGTCAGGCAGGTGCGAATCCCGGTGAGTAGCTCTGTGTAATTGAGCCATATGTTATTAATGGCAGCCCCAGGTATGCGAAGGCCTGCCTTTGATAATATATGGAAACCAATCAATGGCATAAGGGTGAATTAGAGACACCTGAGTTAAAGGTACAAATTATTTAGGGACACATACGTGTGTATAGCAAGTAGAGAAGAAGTGCTCTAAGAGGCACATTTGAGAAAAGCGAAGAGTCAGAACCTCAAATTTCGGCCACGACGAAGTTACACACCCCTTCGTCTCAATGGCAACTAGGAGATAGCGACAGCTGCTGGTAGGGTTCTTCAATACCCCGCCAAGCTACGGAAAACAAAATTGGGTCGTTTTAGAAATTTTAACAGTCAGACGAATAGAGGTTCGACGGGTGGCACTGAGGTGCTCGTAAGTAAAGGGTTGCACGATGGCGAGCGTGTAGCCTATATGTGACTCGTCACCCCTAGGGTAGTCGCGGATACGCACCCGTTAGGACAGGGGTAGGGAAAACCGGAAATTAGCTTAGATGAAATGAAACAGAAACCGAGCCATGAAAGGCACATTTGAGAGCATTCAGTAAAATGCAAACGGCATTAGTGTAGCCATCCCCGAGGTGGGATGTGAAGCCGAGTCTCTATGTAACAGAACTCGAAGTTAAGGGAGCAAGTTTTTGAACTTAGTGTATGACACTGATGATAGTTTTGTAGCCGCATGCCTAAGCCAGGATGCGAAGCAAAGTCTTTTGAGACTTTAGATATTGAAGTAGATAAAATTTTGGTGGAAAATCAGTAAAATAGGTAACGAATAACCTGTCTTTACCTTGCAGGTAAGGAAGAAGGCAATGGCACGAATGCTAGAATGGTTTTACACCATGGTGGCGGTGGTAACAGTGACGTCATCACCCCACGGCATAAGCGGAGAAGTACTAGACGTACAAGTGACACCATACGAGAATACACCTGGAGTATACTTCGACAACCAGGGTGAGATACAGTTGTATAACATGGAATGGACATTAGTTACCTATGTGAATTTGAATCAGCTAAGTGAGGTATTTTCGAATATCAGGGAGCATATACACTGGACACAATTGGCATGTATATTGTTAGAGCAGAAAACGAATTTGACATGTCAGCATGACGTTAAGATGTTGAGTAATCATTTGCAACGAATTCAGGAATCTAAGGAAACGATAGCCAAAATCACCAGACCAAGTGGGGAGACAGATAATACCAGACCGAAAAGGGGATTGATAAATGCTGTAGGTTCAATAGCCAAAGCGTTATTTGGAACGCTAAGTCAGGATGATGCAGATAAGTATGAGTCACAAATAAGTGAGCTAGAAAGAGAGCAACTCTCAATGATTAAGGTCACTAAGGAACAGATGTTAGTGGTTAAGTCCACGTTACAAACAATGAACAGCACCATCTACGATGTAACTGCAAACGAGCAGAGGTTGACTCAGGGTTTAAATGAAATCAGGACATATTTGTCAAATAGTACGCTTCGGATTACAGAAGCATTTCAGCAAGCAGAGTTAGAAATCTCATTGAACAGGCATTTAATTGAGATAGAAGGCTTACTTGTACAGCTGTATGAGCAGTACAGTGTGGTACTGTCAGGCATCATGAATGCACAGGTAGGAGTCATCCAGGTACAGATAATATCACCGGATGACATCATAGAAAGTTATAAGAAAGCCCAGGAGGATTTTCCAAAGGGGTTATCCTTGCCATTTGAATTAAGGTCAGCTTACGGTTACCTAGTCTACAAGGTGGCCACAGTGGAAGTGTTTACAAGTGAAAATTATCTTGTGTATGCTATAAGGACACCCCTTACAGACAGAGTGGTTTATAGTGTGTATCATATGATCCCATTCCCCACCTACATGAAGAGTAATCCCCACCATTTTGTGTACATTCAAGAGGCCAAGGACTATATATTGATGGACAAAGAAAAGCAGACATTTGCGCAATTAGATAGGGAACAGGTGAGGCGGTGTAAGGTAGTGTCTGCCACGTGGAGGTTGTGTCATGCTCAGTTCCCTGTTAATATGGTTCACTCGCAAGACAGTTGCGCAGTGAAGATACTCAGTGGAGTTAGCCAGGTACCGGAGAATTGTGATAAGAGAGTACTACCAGTACAGCGATTGCTGTGGATACCTATAAGGGAAAACAGGTATCTTTGTGTGTCTCCAGGTGAGACAAGGGTCACCTGCATGTGTAAGGACACTACAAGTGATATGGGGTTAACTGGCACAGGTATTGTTGTGTTAAGTCCAGGGTGTACGTTGTACAGCCCACATAGTAAGGTACAAGGGGTAGGTAAAATAAACACTACTCGAGGTAAGGACTTAGTGCCAGATATGATACTTAATTATGACTGCTGCGAGCAGATTGGTAGTGAGATTAAGTTAGAGCAGGTACCGGAGGTTAATAAACTGCCACTGAATAATTTGTTAAATCATGTGAATGATTTAAAGTGGGCCACGCACAAAACAGAAGAGGTGGAGGACTTGGTAAGAAAACAAGAAGAAGACATACAAAGTCAGACGATGTATAAACATTTCAATGTATATAAGTATATTGTACTAACTATAGCAGGTACAATTGGAATAATTTTATGGTGCTATTGTTGCAATTGTTGTTGTGATTGTCCTAAATTAGGGTTTCCAGCCAAAAGATGGTTTGATGATGCAAGGTCACATTGCCCAAATATTTGCATAAGGCAAACAGTAATTACGAGGGAAGGTAAGGCTAAGACTTCAGATGAGGATATTACGATATTCCAACGTCCCAGGCAACTTCGGGGACGCCCGGAGATGTCTGAGGAAATCCTGGAATTAGACTCTAGGCCTGCTGAAGGACGCTTCGGTACGCCTACAAGGGCCATTGTAGATTCAGATATGAGTGCGAGTCAGGTCGCATTACAGCCTTCACCCTCAACGCAAAGTCGCAGATCATTACGACTCGACAGTAACCGAGTGTAATATTGGGACAGAAATGAATGCAAGGAAGATTGCACCCATTTCTTCCCTGGGGAGGGAGGTGTCGTGACTGTGAGCCTCCATGGTTCAGAACCCAGGACTGCGGTTCGAAGGAACATTATACATAAGGGCAATAGAGTTATTATTATTATTACTAAGTTGGATGTGAGCTTTTGTAAGCCAGAATGTACATTTCTCAAGGAAATAAGACTGCTGGAGCCAGGATGTGTACCGAGGTCTGTAAATATTGATGGAACAGAAGTACGTTTGGTCGAGCACTTTGTATTGTAGAGAGAGTGATTCATAGTCACAAGCCAGGCCAGAAATTGAACCCTAAATGTCACGTAGACACGAGTACGGACAGTCGCCTCTAACTTAGGGAGCAGCACTTGCTAGGCACTGGGAGGATGGAATGGACCAGGTCTCAGTGGAAGGGAGAGATGGACTCGAGGTCATCTCTAGTTGGATATAATGGTATCCAAAATGGCGAGCGAGAGAGTTATCACAGAGTTGTTACAAGAGAGTTGTAGAGGAGTTGCAGAGTGGTAGAGTAACAGTTGTTCTCACGCCTCAGTTCTTGCCAGAGTAACGTCGTAACGCGCGCAGAATTCAGCCTCGCGGAGACATGCTAGATGTCAAGTATCAGTAAAGACTTAGTAGCTCTAATACAGACCTGCGTGCACTTCCAGCAGTAACTTCACATAATTTGTATATAGTGTATATATACTTCGACTGCCAAGGGCTTAATAAATCGGCAGTAGTCCAAGGGAATATCATCTTTTATTCCGGTAGTTCCGGGACTAGTCTACGAACCTCAAGTTCCCTTATCTAGTAAACCGCTCGGCTAGAAGGGAAAATCATCGGAGGAGCTGTCAACCTGCCAGAACGTCTCACAGGCCAGGTAGGTCACGACACGGAGATAAATTGATGAATTCTGATCATTCATTCCAAGGATAAATCAGTCATAGCATTCATGATTGAGATTTTGCTAAGTGTACTCTTTACAACTAGAATATTCGCGGGCGACGCCGCGACGGGTAATGCTAGTAGTCGTTATTGCGTGCGAGTATATCGGCTGTGTACACTCGCCTGTGTCAATGAGGAACGTTCCTGTCTAATTCACGCCTTGGTTTTATGGAGAATCGTTTAGTTACTGGGCGATGTCTGTCTGGAAAAAGGGAATAGATATAAGATCAATCTCTTTTGCTTTAAGTCCCATCTCTGTAGAGTTAATTCTCATCTCTACAGATTTAAGTCTCAACCCTATAGATTTAAATCTCAACTCTATAGATTTAAGACTCAACCCTATAGAGCTAAGTCTCAACCCTATAGATTTAACTCTCATCCCTATAGAGTTGTCTCAACCCTATAGAGCTAAGTCTCAACCCTATAGATTTAACTCTCATCCCTATAGAGTTAAGTCTCATCCCTATAGAGCTAAGTCTCAACCCTATAGAGTTAACTCTCATCCCTATAGAGTTAAGTCTCAACTCTATAGAGCTAAGTCTCAACCCTATAGAGTTTACTCTCATCCCTATAGAGTTAAGTCTCAACCCTAAAGAGCTACGTCTCAACCCTATAGATTTAACTCTCATCCCTACTCTCATCCCTATAGAGTTAAGTCTCATCCCTATAGAGTTAACTCTCATTCCTATAGAGTTAAGTCTCAACCCTATAGAGCTAAGCCTCAACCTTATAGATTTAACTCTCAACCCTATAGATTTAACTCTCATCCCTACAGAGTTAACTCTCATCCCTATAGAGTTAAGTCTCAACCCTATAGATTTAACTCTCAACCCTATAGAGCTAACTCTCATCCCTATAGAGTTAAGTCTCAACCCTATAGAGTTAACTCTCATCCCTATAGAGTTAAGTCTCAATCCTATAGAGCTAAGCCTCAACCTTATAGATTTAACTCTCAACCCTATAGATTTAACTCTCATCCCTATAGTTAACTCTCATCCCTATAGAGTTAAGTCTCAACCCTATAGATTTAACTCTCAACCCTATAGAGCTAACTCTCATCCCTATAGAGTTAAGTCTCAACCCTATAGATTTAACTCTCAACCATATAGGGCTAACTCTCATCCCTATAGAGTTAAGTCTCAACCCTATAGAGTTAACTCTCATCCCTATAGAGTTGTCTCAACCCTATAGAGCTAAGTCTCAACCCTATAGATTTAACTCTCATCCCTATAGAGTTAAGTCTCATCCCTATAGAGCTAAGTCTCAACCCTATAGAGTTAAGTCTCAACTCTATAGAGCTAAGTCTCAACTCTATAGAGTTTACTCTCATCCCTATAGAGTTAAGTCTCAACCCTAAAGAGCTACGTCTCAACCCTATAGATTTAACTCTCATCCCTACTCTCATCCCTATAGAGTTAAGTCTCATCCCTATAGAGTTAACTCTCATCCCTATAGAGTTAAGTCTCAACCCTATAGAGCTAAGCCTCAACCTTATAGATTTAACTCTCAACCCTATAGATTTAACTCTCACCCCTATAGAGTTAACTCTCATCCCTATAGAGTTAAGTCTCAACCCTATAGATTTAACTCTCAACCCTATAGAGCTAACTCTCATCCCTATAGAGTTACGTCTCAACCCTATAGAGTTAACTCTCATCCCTATAGAGTTAAGTCTCAACCCTATAGAGCTAAGTCTCAACCCTATAGATTTAACTCTCATCCCTATAGAGTTAACTCTCATCCCTATAGAGTTAACTCTCATCCCTATAGAGATAAGTCTCAACCCTATAGATTTAACTCTCATCCCTATAGAGTTATGTCTCAACCCTATAGAGCTAAGTCTCAACCCTATAGATTTAACTCTCATCCCTATAGAGTTAAGTCTCAACCCTATAGAGCTAAGTCTCAACCCTATAGATTTAACTCTCATCCCTATAGAGTTAAGTCTCATCCAAATATAGTTAAGACTCAACCCTATAGATTTAACTCTCATCCCTATAGAGCTATGTCTCAACCCAATAGATTTGACTCTCATCTCTGTTGATTTAACTGTACGAGAGTGGAGACGACCCGATGAACGTATGCACGACCAATACATCCGAGACCAACAGGGAGGAGGTGGAGTAACGTACTGGGGTGGCAACATGTATGGTCGCCGAACCCCTCTTGTGTACATCCCAGGGCGTATGCCAGGCATACGTTACAGGGATACTATCCTGGCACCTGTAGTGGAAGGCTATGCTGACAATTTCAGCCCAAATTTCACATTCGTGGACGATAACGCTCGCCAGCACAATGCCTTTCTTCAGGAGAATGGTATTCACAGAATGGAATGGCCTGCCTTTGCTCCCGATCACAATAAATTGTGTAGAGCAGGCGTGGACACTGCTTAAGTAATAGCCCTCACTGTGCTCAATGGCAATATGCAAAACTTCTTTTGATGTGTGTAACATTAACATCCTATGAAACAAAGATCTAGAAACAACTTTAACAAGTTTAACAACTCTTTTTAAAATGCACAATGAAACTGACCACTGCTCACGGCCAGAGGTATTCAAGGTCTAGGAGTGCAGATGGTTTACATAATGCAAGGATAGGGTTACCCTCGCCATTGGACTATAGCCGTGTCTTGTTCTGTACACTTCCATCTCAAATAACTCCACAAGAAGAGCTCTTAGTGTTTAATGTTATCCAGCAACAAGTAGTTCCGTGAATAACTAAAGCCTATTTTCATACTTATGTTAATTGCCTCTATCAACAAACAAAATTTCAGTTTGATTGTATCAGATTCGTAGATATTGAGAATCGTCTAATATTTCAGATGGTCACCATGTTGGATTTTAATACATGTAGGTCTTAGAGTCATGTACTATTACATGAAGATTATTGTGTAGGTGTAGTATTCAAACGTCAATCGCATGATTAGTACACAAAAAATAAAAACGAGATTTTTAAATTTCGCACAGCAGTCTGGTTATGAAAACAATGGAAATAAATTATATTCCAGTGGATTAACATTTGTATAGCCTAAGCATTTACCGTACCGAGTTTCATTCCACTCCGATGGTTAAATCGCGAGAAACTTCCATTTAAATATTTATACTTCTCGTAGCCCCCATGTTGGATTTGTGCTCACCAGGTTATTCAAAGTCCTATAGGTGAACTTATGTTCATAGCCTCTATGAACATAAAGAATTTCAGTTTGATTGCTGTAAAAGATTCGTAGAAATTGACAACCGTCGTAAATATTGAGAACCGTCTAAATATTTCGGATGGTCACCATGTTGGATTGTTATATGTAAAGGTCATAGAGTTATGTACCATTAAAGAAAAAATATCGCGTAGCTTCATTATTTAAACTTTCACTTCCATGGCATGATTACGACACAATAAATAAAAATTTAATTTTAATTTTTCGCACAGCCGCCATCTTGAGGTTATGTAAACAATTGAACTAAATTAGATGTCAGTGCATTACAATATGTATAAACATTCAATGTAACATATTTCACTCCGCTCAGACGGTTAAATCGCGAGAAAAGTCTATTAAAATGTTTCAACTTTGAATGTCCGCCATGTTCGTTTTGTACTCGACAGGTTTTTGAAACTTACAAATATAAATTTGTAGTAGTGTCTTTTATCATCGTACAAAATTTCAGGGTGATATCAGAAACAGTTTCGGAGATATAGAATGCTGGTAAAATATTTCGCACAGTCACCATCTTGAGGTTATTTAAACAATTGAATTAAATTTGATTTCGGTGCATTACAATGTGTATAAACGTTTGCTGTACCAAGTTTCATTGCGTTTGGATGGTTAAATCGCGAGAAAAGTCTATTTAAAAGTTTCAAATTCGCCTCGCCGCCATGTTGGTTTTGTAGTTACCAGGTTTTTAAAAGTTGCATAGGTGAACTTCTAGTAGTGCCCTTTATTACCGTACAACATTTCAGGGTTATATCAGTAATAGTTTCGGAGATCTTGAATCCTGGCGAAATATTTCGCACAACCGCCATGTTGGATTGGTGAAACGTAATACAATTTGAAGGGCACGGTCGGGGTCGCCCAGAATGGTGCTATTACCTTACCGAGTTTCAATGAAATCTCCCCAGCCGTTTAAAAGTTATTAGGGGGACACACACAGACAGACAGACAGACACACACACACACACACACACATGGACAAAATGTGATCTCATAAGCCCTTTTTTTTTTATAAAATGTAAATAGACTAAAAATACTGTAGCACCGAGTAAGGTTGGTTGGTTGGTTGGTTCCTTAGTTTAGGGGCTGCGACAACGCGGTCATTTAGCTCCATGTACTTTGGATGTGTGTAGAATCTGTCTGATAACCGGTGTTAATTGTGTTGGCTGTATTAGTGTGTGTTGTCTGTGATTCAGGTAGGGACTGCAGACAATCATTTTTCAAGTAGTTCCTACTTTTGCTGCCAAATGCTACCGTTCACGACAACTAGCTGCGAACTTGGCTACTAGATGCCATCACAACCAGCACCTGGAGACGAACGTTGGAACTAATAGAGCGTTATCGAATCTAACCTACAAATTCTAGCTTCGAGGGATTTTTAACGCTCTTAAAAAATCCAACGACTTCGGCCGGGTTTGAACCCGTGATCTTGGGCATAGAAGCTCAGCATGCTACCAACTACGCCACCGAAGCCGCTAACACTGCGTAAATATGGTCCACTTGCTCACCACATTATATTCCCTTGGCAGCGCTGTCCAGCGATTGAAAATACAACAATATGGCGTATTATGTTGGGAGTGCGCTACTTCGAATTTTGCCCAGCGATTGAAAAACTGACCCTAATAATAATAATAATAATTTCTCAACCCTATAGTATCTGTAGAACGGCTAAAGACCATACCTATCATTGTCTCGAGTACGGGCGTGATCCCAAGTCCCTTGCTCCAAGGCCTTAAAGAACTTGATCTGGATACTCCACTGTGCAAACTAATGCAGAAGGCAGTAGTTTTCTAAACAACCCGAATCCTCCGAAAGATCATGGGTAGCGACTTTCCAGCTTAGAAGTGGCTGTTTTAGTAACTATACTTTGGTTCCCTGAGGCCCGTATAGTTATGTTGTGAGGAACCATCCCGGCATTTACTTGGAGTAGATTCACTTTCAAGAAGGCTGATGTGGGAATCGAAACCACCTCTTCTCAGTTTTGCCTCACTAGGCTGAGTATACCCGGTTCCAGCCCTCAGACCAGAATACAATTTATTGACAGAGCCGGGAATCGAACCCGGACCTCCGGGGTGACAGCCAAGAATGCTAGCCACTACACCAGGAGGTGAACTGTAGAATTTGTCTGATAGTTCTGTATAATCATGATGGCTGTATGAGTGGGTGAATGGTTATCGTGTCGGACTACCAACCCCAAGCTTGCAGGTTCGCTCCTGGCCATGGTAAGTAATTTTTGAAAGGCGACAAAAATCACGGCAAGCATTTCATACGTAGTTGGTATGTTAAAGAACATGGTGTCCACAGGCAGGAAAAGTCAGGAAAAGTCAGGAATTTTGTTTTTGGTCAGGAAAAGTCAGGAAAAGTGTGAAAAATGGCGTGAGTCTGGAAAAAAATGGCGAAAAGTATTAGAAAGTCAGGAATTTTATATTAACCATACAGTATTTTGTGTTTTACAGCCATATTTTGATGTTACTAGTTCAACTAATCTCTGAAGATAAAAAGCAATAACTCACTGGACACCATTTATACAGTAGCCTACATCATAGTAAAAACCTCTTTTACCAATTTTTTGTACGCTTTTTTGGCGTTGGCCTAGGGATGTGGCGACCCCATCACTATAGTTTAGGTTATTAAGTACTTTGATTTATGTATTATTGCATTATAATTTTACTTTATTAAGTATTTTAAATGAGCCTCCGTGGCTTAGGCGGCAGCACGCCGGCCTCTCACCGCTGGGTCCGTGGTTCAAATCCCGGTCACTCCATGTGAGATCTGTGCTGGACAAAACGGAGGCAGACAGGTTTTTCTCCGGGTACTCCGGTTTTCCCTGTCAAAATTTCATTCCAGCAACACTCTCCACTATCATTTCATTTCATCTGTCATTCATTTAATCATTGCCCCAGAGGAGTGCGTCAGGCCTCGGCAGCCGGCACAATTCATATCCTCGCCGCTAGATGGGGGCTTCATTCATTCCATTCCCTGACCCGGTCGGAGACTGGAAGCAGGCTGTGGATTTTCATTTTTCAAGTATTTTAAATGAATAAAGAGGCAAACGTTGGGTAGCTAAGGAGATGGTGGAGACTGCAAATAAAAAGGATACATATATTTGCTCAATAAACCTTTTTCCGATGTTACGATGACTTCGCGAGTCAGGAATTTTGTTGAAAA
Source organism: Meconema thalassinum (assembly GCA_946902985.2). Lineage (NCBI taxonomy): Eukaryota > Metazoa > Arthropoda > Insecta > Orthoptera > Tettigoniidae > Meconema > Meconema thalassinum. Next base: position 250,844,839 of record OX336396.1, read on the forward strand.
ATGGTCAGGAAAAGTCAGGAAAATTGACATTGAAAATTCTGTGGACACCATGAAGAACCCATTTGAATTCAGTAGGCCATGCTCATAATGGCAAAATTAATCTCGGTTTTTTTCCGCTAACACAAAGTTCCTCTTTTCTCTACTAGAAAGCGCTATAGTGTCAAGGAGTGTAGATATATACCCTCTTTGACTTTCATAACTGCTCAAGGAACAACAAAATTCGACATGCAAGCTGTTCTGTGGGTGTCAAATAACAAAGCTTGCACCCAGCACCCAAGGCCATACGATATTATTATTATTATTATTATTATTATTATTATTATTATTATTATTATTATTATTATTATTATTATTATGTGTGTATGTGTGTATTTCTTATTAAAACGAAGATTGGGAAGAAGACAATGGTGGCCGTAAGTCAGGAACCATCCCGGCGTGTGCTTGGAGTAGAAGTGGGATACTACGAAAAGCCTAGGAGCTTCTATGCCCAAGATCGCGGGTTCAATCCCGGCCGAAGTCGTCGGATTTTTTAAGAGTGTTAAAAATCCATCAGTATGCCTTCCTTCGGAGGGGAAGTAAAGCCGGAGGTCCCATGACATAGATTTATGGCATGTTAAAGAACCTTCCACTAATTACACCTGTGTGAAGCTAAATTATAGGTTAAACATTTGAATAACGCACTTAGGTTCCAACGTTCGTCGCCAGGAGCCGACTACGGTGGCATCAAGTAACGAAGGTCTGACTTGTAGTCGTTGACGGTGGCGTTTGGCGGCAAAAGTAGGAACTACTTGAAAATTCAATGTCGGCAGTCCTTACTTGAATTAAAAACAGATAACACACACTCATACAGCCATCACACTTAACACCGGTTATCAGACAGATTCTACACACACCCGAAGTACACGGGGCTACAGGACCGCGTTGTCGCAGCCCCTAAACTGAGGAACCAAACAACCACCAACCGTTCCTACCCGCAGACCAGAATTAAATTTCTTGGCAGAGGTGGGAATCAAACCTGGGTCTCTGGGGGAGAAATACCACACCAAGAATAGTCGAGAAAACAATTAATTTCCATTCTTTAAAGTCATCCCTATAATGCAAACGCTGCTGATTATTCATCTCAAATATACCTTCCCAATCAATAAAGCACTATTGTAATTAAAACTTAGAACTTCCTGTACAGCCATAATTTAACGACCATAACATCAATCTCTCTTGTGACTGGTCAGTTTGATTTGCACCAAGCAAAGAATCCATCTTAATGAAGTGGAACCAAAAACACCACCGCACCTGCGTTACTTAAAGATACAATTTATCTCTCCATTATTTTAGAAGTTAGGTTGAAGTTACGGGAGTGCCGGGCGTTAAAACAAGCGATAGCAACGTTCAGCTTGATGAATGGCCTTAACTCTGCAGTGATTTATTTGTGTCGCGCTCCACACTTTTAAAAGGCTCGGTCAAACAGGACAGCGGGCTGCCCGCACTAACGGAACGACCGCAGCCCGTCGCGGACTGGGGTGGTCAAACAGTACAGGGGGCTGCCCGCACTAACGGAACGACCGCAGCCCGTCGCGGACTGGGGTGGTCAAACAGTACAGGGGGCTGCCCGCACTAACGGAACGACCGCAGCCCGTCGCGGACTGGGGTGGTCAAACAGTACAGGGGGCTGCCCGCTCTAACGGAACGACCGCAGCCCGTCGCGGACTGGGGTGGTCAAACAGTACAGGGGGCTGCCCGCACTAACGGAACGACCGCAGCCCGTCGCGGACTGGGGTGGTCAAACAGTACAGGGGGCTGCCCGCACTAACGGAACGACCGCAGCCCGTCGCGGACTGGGGTGGTCAAACAGTACAGGGGGCTGCCCGCACTAACGGAACGACCGCAGCCCGTCGCGGACTGGGGTGGTCAAACAGTACAGGGGGCTGCCCGCACTAACGGAACGACCGCAGCCCGTCGCGGACTGGGGTGGTCAAACAGTACAGGGGGCTGCCCGCACTAACGGAACGACCGCAGCCCGTCGCGGACTGGGGTGGTCAAACAGTACAGGGGGCTGCCCGCACTAACGGAACGACCGCAGCCCGTCGCGGACTGGGGTGGTCAAACAGTACAGGGGGCTGCCCGCACTAACGGAACGACCGCAGCCCGTCGCGGACTGGGGTGGTCAAACTGAGTAGGCTACAGACAAGTCAAGGCGAGCCAGTGTGAAAGCAATCGCGATCAAGTGCATATCAGTGTTTTCTGTTCGTGGTGTTAATTTTACATGCCCAGCAGTTCCTCGGACGAAGAAGAAATGCTTCTTCTGTTCGCCTTGAGTCAAGCGAGACGTAATTGGAAATGGGTGCATGATACTAATGAAAAAAGACAGGAGTTGGGCGAGCATCACAAACTATGCTGCGAGTTGAGGTCATTTCCGGAACATTTTGTTGTATATTTCCGAATGACTGTAGAACGCACTCTCGCACAAGGTCAATTAACTTCTCCGTATCGTCGGCCATGCTTCCAGCCCGCGAGGTCTTTGTGGAAAATCACAACTGCTCACTTGCCCACCGCGGTAGACCGCCTTCTGTTGATGCAATATTACACGATACCGAGTTCGCAGCGATCGGGCGGCGTGGTTCGCGCGGGCAGCTCGCTCTCTGTTTGACGGAGCCTTTACAGCGTCTTGGCTTCATTACGTCCCAAGTTCCAGTCTACTCGCACACGCATAAACACCGTTTAACCCTTGAGGACTGGCGTGAAAAGTTATAACACGATGACTGGCGCCGGGTCTTTTTGACCCACAGTGTGCCACTCCCTTTTTGTCGTAGTCGACTGTATTTTAATGAAGTAATTTTACACCTGGTGCCTTCCTATGAACTATTCCCTATATGTAATGAGGTTTATTTACATTTTTCAAATTTAACATGCAGAAAAATGACAATCATTTTCGAAACAGTACTGCCCGTGATAGTGGCGGCAAAGCAGTCATCTCAAATTTGTTGAACAAATTAGCTGAGCGCCCCTACACCGTAAACATGGATCAATAAGAACGTGAGCTATGTGTCTGTGCTGTACCAAAACAGGTGGATTTTCCCCCTTATCTTTTACAGATTGTTCTGACTAACGTAAGCCGAAACTTGTCACGCGAAGACTGGTGCCATGGATGATCTGACCCGACCGTAAATAATATAGAAATAACTTGAGTGTTCAAAAAGCTATGGACATGTTTCTTTTGCGGGGGAAATTCGAGGCTAGGAAATAAGGTACAGTAAGCGGCAGGAGTTGAGGGCTGACCATAACGGAAATATAGAGCATTTTCTAACCCTCGGGTTAATAATATCCATGCGCTAGTCCTCGCGGGTTAAGAACGGTGCAAAGACATAGGGGCAACCGAACCACCCCATCTACCACCGAACCTACACTCCCTACTGGGCCCTAGCTTTGTTGGAGCCGCAAATTGAACCAAGCCGACACCAGGGACACAGTTTGTTTTAAATTCATGTTTTCCATTGACTTTTTGTCGGGTTCTTCTCTAATATCTTGTCAATTCTTGTTCTCTTCCGACCCCGAGATCTAAGGTATATTTCACTTAATTAGCCCTTGTCTCATGTTTCGTGATTCCCTCATTCTTCGAGGATAGCCTGACCTCTTCTGTTTCTTTTCATGGTACCTCCTGCCTTCTCAGAGTTGGGATAAATACTCCCAAAATGAATTTTCGATATAAAATACAAAGTAGCCTACACTTATAAAATTCCTGAAAATACAAAATGTTCGATTCAGAGTTTTATACGACTGTTACATTGCTCTTACGGGAGATAATTGTAGCATTTTGTACATCCCTTATGTGAGCACTTCCAGATTTTGTTCTAAATGCATCCTAAGTAAATAATATTGCACATGGTCTTTCAAGGTTGGTGTATTGCAGGCACAGTTACAGTATATTGATCTCAAACTTACCTGTGCCATATCTACCAATTAACTTAAGTCTTAATAAGGGAAGATAATGGAGGATTAAACTGAAAACTGAAAATTGCCTAATACAATGATTGTATTTTGATTGCTTTTTGAGTATTTTGAAAATATAAAATACTCATGAAAAGTACAGTACAGTATTTTTGATGCAGATACAAAATACATGTTTCAAAATGTATTTTAGATAAAAGATACAAGATACAAAAGAATCGAAAATAAATATTTTAAATACATGTATTTTCGATACTGCCCAACTCTGTGCCTTCTGAACAACCGATCACTTGAAAAATTCAACATTACTTTCATTTAAATTATAAATATGAACGCTCTACGTCTAGTACATAAGTTATTGTTTATATCATGGAAGTAAAGTTAATTGTTTTCCTGCATGTGTTATCATTCTTCATGACATTGTTTCACTTAACAATAGCGATTCATTGCCATGATGCTGTGCGCGCCACCATTTTCGATCAGAGCCACTGCCCTGGTAACATCTTCAGGCCTCAAGCGGATATTCGATTCTGAATTGCACAAAAACAACTGAGGATATGGCTATATTGATCTTTTCCAATGCCAACAAGTGGCAAAAGGAAATATAATAAAACAGTGCATTGTTGATGATAGTGATGGCGCGCACAACTTTCCGCGGGAAACAGCATCATGTCAATGAATCGCTATTGTTACGTGAAACAATGACATGAAGAATGGTAATGCATCCAGGAAACCAATAATTAACCTTACTTCCATGTTATAACTACAGTATGTACTGTAACAGGCCTATACCGTTCATGTTTATGATTTGAATGAAAGTAATGTTCAATTTTTCAAGTGATCGTTGTTTTTTTTTGTGTTTTTTTTGGCCAGTCAGTGTAATTATTGTTTTGCTGTCCACACCGTATTCAATTTTATTAATGCAGTCGAAGGTCATTTATTTCATTTTCAGAACGGGTCAGGGAAGGGATTTTGGAACGAAAACAGACGTGGTCCTCAGGGCCGGATTTAAGAGTAGTCCATTTGCCGCCCCCTCAATAGTTCATATATGTTTATTACATTTGTTTTATACAACAAAAGGATAGAGTTCATTGCCGTTTTCATCTTTTTTAAATATAAATTTCATTTAGTTTAGATAAAACCAGGGCTAGATTTGTGACGGTACGCTCCGGTACGCCGTACCGAAACCTCTGATCGGGGGAAAAGTCGAATATATAACATATTTTTTAGAACTGTGGAACGTTAGTTGTAAGTCAAGGTCAACTTGGTCTTTGACTGGATAATTATTTAAGGAAATTGCAAAGACAAAATTATAAAACTAGAAAGAAAGATTGTTGGTGAACTTGAGTGTACTTTCAAACCGAATGTATTTAATTTTTTTAATTACGCAAAAAAAATGACATTGAAATAATGTACATTGTTTGAATGGTAGCCTAGTTGGCCTGCATTAAAATTTAATATAGGCCAACGGCTATGGTAAGAAAAATGATGCTACAGCAGTTTCAATTTAATTTGAAATTGATATCAAAATTGCTATTTTGTCCGCTGATTTATTTTTAAAGGTGTTCAGAAAGGCGTAAAAATATCGTTTCTAGAACTCTATATTTCAATATTCTATAAAGCCCTCTCACCACTGCCTGGTAGCCCACAGTACCGGAACCTCCTTCTTTACAAATCAAGCACTGGATAAAACTACAAATTTAATGGCTTACATAATAAATGTGTCGCCTCCGTAGCGTAGCGGTCAGCATGGTTAGCTGCCGTCCCGGAGGTTCTGGGTTCGATTCCCGGCTCTGCCACTAAATTTGAAAAGTGGTATGAGGACTGGAACGGGGTCTACTCAGCCTCGGGTGTTCCAAATGAGTAGAGGGGGTTCCATTCCCACCTCAGCCATCCTCGAAGTGGTTTTCCGTGGTTTCCAACTTCGTCTTCGGGCAAATGCCGGGATGGTACCTTCTTCAAGGCCACGGCCGCCTCCTTCCCTCTTCCTTGCCTACCCATCCTGACCATCCATTACCTTCCCTCATGATGCCCCTGTTCGCTTTGCAGGTGAGGCCGCCTGGGCGAGGTGCCAATCACACCTCACCAGTTGTATCCACTCCGATTCGATGTTCCCAGCTCTAGGACACTGCCCGTAGAGGCGGTAGTGGTGAGTTCCCTTGCTGAGTCCGTGGGTTCCACCAACCTGGAGGGTAAACGACCAAGAAAAAGAGAAGACATAATAAATGTTATACGGTAATGAAATTAGCCTAGTTATCTACTTGCTTTTTTTACTTACTTCTTTTAAGATTCGTTAAAAATGAAATGGGTTTCGAACTTAATTAATTTGTTCTTGGAGACCAGTGATCACTATTTTACACAATTCTTATATTTTAATGCTGATGGCTATCTTTTGCGTATTTGAAGAACTGTGTTCAATTTGAATTAAGTTGTCCTACATGGTGAAATAAAATTACACAAAATGTAGTCATTACTGTTTTATTTGTTGAAAAATATACAAACTTCTCTAAAACAACTCACCCCACGTAATCTTCGTGTTCAAATTTACATAGCTTTCTTACGAGATTTCTTAATGGCAAACTCGTTAATAATGTCCTCATATGAAAGTGTTTTTGTTGTATTTGCCTCATACAAAGTAATGAAAGTGAGTTTAACCGTATTTCAGAAATACCAGGTCTCAGATAGTTCTTAACTCTTCTAAGGCAGGAATAACTTTATAAGGACTAAAATATATTTTTAAGTAACTTGTATTCTTAAATTCGTACGCAAAATATTATTAGTCGCCTCCGTAGCGTAGCGGTCAGCATGGTTAGCTGCCGCCCCGGAGGTCCTGGGTTCGATTCCCGGCTCTGCCACGAAATTTGGAAAGTGGTACGAGGACTGGAACGGGGTCTACTCAGCCTTGGGTGGCCCAAATGAGTAGAGGGGATTCGATTCCCCCTCAGCCATCCTCGAAGTGGTTTTCCGTGGTTTCCCACTTCGTCTTCGGGCAAATGTTGGGATGGTACCTTCTTCAAGGCCACGGCCACCTCCATCCCTCTTCCTTGCCTATCCATCCTAACCATCCCTTACCTTCCCTCATGAGGCCACTGTTCGCTTTGCAGGTGAGGCCGCCTGGGCGAGGTGCCAATCCCACCTCACCAGTTGTATCCCTTCCGATTCGATGTTCCCCGCTCTAGGACACTGCCCGTAGAGGCGGTAGTGGTGAGTTCCCTCGCTGAGTCCGTGGGTTCCACCCACCTGGAGGGTAAACGACTAAAATATATATATATATATATATATATATTATTAGGCTAAATATTAATACTTCAAATGTGTATATTAAGGCTTTCACGGACCGGATTATATAAATAATTCATGTTTTTTGGGCTAATGCCGTGTTTAATTAGATTAGAACCATACGTTTCGGAGAAACCTTGCCTCCTTTTTCAATTAGCCCAAAAATATGAATTATTTATACTTCATTTTAGCTTTTGAATGAATTGCCAAACTGCCGCCCCTGAAAATTTGCCGCTCTAGGCTGCAGCCTACTTAGCCTATTTAGAAATACGGCCCTGGTGGTCCTATTGAAAGGAACCGTCCCGACATTTGCTTGGTGGTGAAAATGGGAAACTGCGAAAACCATTTTCAGGACGGCCGAAGTAGGAATCGAACCCACGTTCTACCGATGCCAGTGAGGAACGAGGTAGCGCTATATCTTATTCACGAAGTATATTGAACAGGTTGGTGCGGTGGATTGAATCATACTATGCGTTTTAGGTAGATTTCATTAGAAACCTACCTATTGTAATGACTACTATGTAGCGACTTACGGAAAATGCTGACATAACTTCGCATTTTACATCCACCTGATCCCAAGACCACCGTCAGTTCAAAGATTTATACGATCGCGAATCAAAAAGTAAGTTACATTCCCAGTTGTGGCCCTTCTTCTTCTTCTTCTTCTTCTTATTCTTCGTCGTCGTCGTCGTTTGGGCCTACCGAGGACCACGGTGCTCGTATCTCCTCGTCGCTTTGTCTTTTCTCTTCTTCCAGTACATTTTCATCATTTGACTCTGAGCCAGCTTTCTTTCCTCTGTCCATGGTGGTCTGCTGACTCCGGTGTTCTTCCTAGCTGTCAGTGATACAGGAAAAACTCCCTGTCGGATGGCTTGCCGAAATTGTTGGCGGTCCTGTATGGAATTAAGTGGGATCCCTACGTGGTCTAAATCTGTCCTGACCGTAGAGATCCACTTGGTCCTAGAGGCCTTCCCTCTTCCTACCACTGTGAAGATCTTACTGATGAGCCGGCAAGAGATCATGCGGATCAAATGTCCATAGAAGGCCAGGCGCCTTTTTCTTATACAAGTCACTATGTCTTTCTGATGGCTGTAAAGCTCATCATTGTGCCGAATTCTGTGGGTGCCTCCCTCTTCCCGTATGGGTCCTAGTATCCTCCGCAGGATCTTCCTCTCCTTGAGTTCAAGTTTCCTGAGTGGGCCTTTCCTGGCCATCACGAGGCGCTCAGAAGCGTACAGAACAGATGGTTTAACCACTGAATTGTAGTGTCTGAGTTTCAGGTTTTTGGAGAAGGACTTTGATGCGTAGATGCTGCGGCAGGAGTGGTAGGCCCTCTCGAACTTGGTGCACCTGATGTCTATGGCTAGATTCTCACTCTGGTTTGCCGAGATCCACTCTCCTAGGTACCTGACCGCAGGGGCTTTTCGGCCGATGACCTCCCTCAAGTGGAATTGTGGACGGGGCTTCCTTGATGTTAGTCATGAATTCAGTCTTCCCAATGTTGATCTTCAGGCCAGCCCGAAACGCTACATCGAGTTGTGACCCTTTATTAAACCACATACACATAGACAACACAGCTATGACAACAATCAATGTAAGTTCACTTTTCCACATTGTCACCAGGAGGCAGCTTCGGTGGCGTAGTTGGTAGCATGCTGAGCTTCTATGCCCAAGGTCGCGGGTTCAAACCTCGCCAAGGTCGTCGGATTTTTTAAGAGCGTTAAAAATCCCTCAGTATGCCTTCCTTCAGAGGGGAAGTAAAGCCGGCGGCCCCATGTCATACATTTATGGCATGGAAAAGAACCTTCCACTAATTACACTTGTGTGAAGCTAAATTATTGGTTAGATTTGACTGACGCTCTTAGGTTCCAACGTTCGTCGCCGACTACGGTGGCATCTAGTAACCAAGTTCAGATCTAGTTGGTCGTTGACCGTGGCGTTGGTTGCAAAAGTTGGAACTACTTGAAAATTAAATGTATGTAGCCCTTACTTGCCACGGTGGGTGAGTGGTCAACGTGCCGGTCTACTAACCCCAAGCTTTCAGATTCGCCCCTGGCCGTGGTAAGTGATTTTTGAAAGGCGGCAAAAATAACGACACCATGTCATACGATGTTGGCATGTCAAAGAACCCATTTGAATTCAGTAGGCCGAGTTCATAATGGCAAAATTAATCTCGGGAGTTTCCTCCAACACAAAGTTCCTCATTTCTCTACTAGAAAGCGCTATGGTGTTCAAGGAGATTAAATATCTAACCTCCTTGACTTCCATAGTGCTTAAAGGAACGACGAAATTCGACAAGCAAGCTACCCTTTCGATGTCAAATAACAAAGCTTGCACCCGGCACCGAGGCCTACGATATTATTATTATTATTATTATTATTATTATGTGCGTATGGACCCTATTGGATCACGCATTACATTTATGATTCGCCTTTCTAACAGACCATATTGCTTTCATTCTTTCACTGTGCGCTTGTTTCCTTTCTTCTGACCACTTAGTCCCCGATCTTCTGGGGACTTCATTCTCTGGCTGTACCACCCATTTATTTATCTTCTGACGGTAGACATTTCTGTCTAGTATTTCTGACGTTTCTATCCGGACCTTTTCCAGGTCATTTTAACATCTTGTATCCAAGATACGTTCTTCAGTTTTCCAGAGTATGTCAAAATCTTGTGAGTTAACCTTGAAGATGAGAGTCTGTGAACGTGTCCATAGAATTTCAGTCTTCGTTTCCTGATGTCTGCGGTGAGGTTGGATAGTTTTTCCGTGGCTTTGCGTGATTTGAGTCTATACCCTTCTTCACTTTTCTCTGGGCCCAGAATTTTCCTCAAGATCTTTCTTTCCTCTTTCAAGATATTTCCCAGATCACCTTTCTTATTAAGTACCAAGGTTTCACTTGCATACAGCACGTCAGGTTTAATCACCGTATTATAGTGTTTGATTTTTGTATGTATGGACATGCATTTCTTGTTATAGATGTCACGGGTTCTCCAATACGCTCTTTTGAGTTTTTGTAATCGAACTTTCTGAGCTTCCTTTTCCAATCCTGTTGGTTCTAGGATCTCACCGAGATATTTAAAGTGTGGAACCCGTTTGATGTGCCCGTATTTTGTTTGTAGTTCCTGGATGTCGAACCTAGTGCAAATAAACTTGGTCTTCTCGAATGAGATTTGCAACCCAGTTTTCTCAGCGCATTCCTTGAGGACTTCAATCTGTTTGATCGCTAAAATATCGCTGTCTGCTAGTATCGCTAGGTCGTCTGCGAAAGCTAAACAACTGACCTTGATGTCATCATTCTTTCTAGAATTAAAAACACATAACGCACACTAATACAGCCATCAGAATTAACAGCGGTTATCAGACAGATTCTACACACACCCAAAGTACACGGGGCTACATGACCGCGTTGTCGCAGTCCCTAAACTGAGGAACCAACCAATCATAGTCCCCAAGAGACTGTAATCATTTCTCGGAACGGCAACCAACTTTTCAATTCCGGATGCGTAGAAATCACCTCCAGCGCTATGTAACCACCTAGATGCAGCTGCTTTCACCTCCTCATCGTCCACCACTTCACCCCCGAAACAAAGAGAACAACGATGGAATGGCTGCACACCACATCACCACAAGAAATGAGGGCCAAGGTCCAACCTTCAGCAGGAAAGGCAATGGCGACAGTGTTCTTTGACATGGATGGTGCAGTGCACGTGGAATTTATGCCGAAACGCACGACAATCAACTCTGCCTCGTATTGTCAAACGTTGAACCGGCGAAAGCAGCTGCATCCAGGTGGTTACATAGCGCTGGAGGTGATTTCTACGCATCCGGAATCGAAAAGACGGTTGCCCGTTCCGAGAAATGTTTACAGTCTCTTGGGGACTATGAGGAAAAGTGAACTTACATTGAATGTTGTCATAGCCGTGTTGCCTATGTGTATGTGGTTTAATAAAGGACCATAACTGAGAAGTGTAATTTACCTTTTTGATTCACCCTCATACGTATATATAAGGTGCGTTCAAAAAGTAACGAGCCGGAGGCATATTTACAGAAACCAGTACCTGTATGTTAGAAGTATTGCCCCTGGCTGTTGAGGCACTTGTCCCACTGTGACACGAGGCGGTGAATGGCTGTCTCATAAAATCCCTGGGCTGCGATGTGAACCAGTTCCCCACGTACAGCTGGACGTCGGCGTCCGAGGTGAATCGTTGGCCCCGCAGAGCCCTTTTCAGGGTACCAAACATGGCGTATTCACAGGGAGAGAGGTCTGGACTGTATGGAGGGTGGCCGAGAACCTCCCATTTGAATTTCTGCAGGAGTGCCGGGACTGTGTTGGCCGTATGAGGTCGCGCATTGTCGTGGTGCGACCACGGCGGCTATGGCGTTCACTGTCACTCGGCGGTCCTGGGTAATGAGTACAACAAACCAGCTGGACGTTGTCATCGGTAATGAAAGGGGGGTACCCCAGACCGGGCATCATCGGCTAACGACACCCGTCCTTCCCTGAAGCGCTTGTGCCACGCCTTGACCCTTGCAAGGGACATGCAGTGTTCGCCGTACACTTGTAACATTCGGCGATGAATGTCCGTTCCCCCTACTCCTTCCGATGTCAGAATCCGAACAACACCTCTTTGCTCTTCGGTTGACGCCTCCATGTCACTGTTTGCAATGCGACTGGCAGCATTGGACGATTGATGCATGCTGCTGCTCGCTTTGTATCATCACGTGACGAGCACGCGTGCCCACTAGCGACGGGCTGTTACCTTCCACGCTCTGGTCGGAACCACACCTCGTTACACACGCCACGATTAGCCGATGTCGTCACCGGTTTGCGCATTCCAGCCTCCGGCTCGTTACTTTTTGAACGCACCTTATAATTTATATCACGTTCTTGAAGGCACAATAACTACCGTCATTTTGCACTAATCTTTTTCAAATTTATGCATAGAATATAACCATTCAAAATCCCAGTCGAGTTCGTTAATGGGCAAAATTGGACCGAGGGGGTGGAAATGGGGGAGGGGGGAGGCATTTTTCGAAACAGTAAAATATCGCTATAACTTTGTTAGTATATGAAAAATCGAATCCATTCAAAGTTCATACTACCGTATTCTTCTGATAAGGGCCAAAAACTTATCCCAGCAAAGTTTTTTGATAGTACCAACACCAACCATTGACCTAGCGGGTTGATAAAATAAATGTTTTGGAGAAAATAAATCATTATGAATCTAGATTTGGAATGGGTTGGTCAAATGACATAAGTTCAGGAGATTCGCAGGTTAAAAGGTCATGGAAATAATCTACGAGAAGTTCACAGTTTTGTTTATTTTATTTATTTCCAGGGCCCCATCTGGACGTTTGAAACATAAACTTGGTAATGTGATAGTTCCTCAGCAAATGTTTTGTAAAAGTTTCTTGTATTGTTTTTCATTAAATTTCGATATATTTCTGTGAGTTAATTATTATTATTATTATTTTTAGTCGTTTACCCTCCAGGTTGGTGGAACCCGCGGACTCAGCGAGGGAACTCACCACTACCGCCTCTACGGGCAGTGTCCTAGAGCTGGGAACATCGAATCGGAAGGGACACAACTGGTGAGGTGGGATTGGCACCTCGCCCAGGCGGCCTCACCTGCAAAGCGAACAGGGGCCTCATGAGGGAAGGTAAAGGAAGGTTAGGATGGATAGGCAAGGAAGAGGGAAGGAGGCGGCCGTGGCCTTGAAGAAGGGACCATCCCGGCATTTGCCCGAAGACGAAGTGGGAAACCACGGAAAACCACTTCAAGGATGGCTGAGGGGGAATCGAACCCCCTCTACTCATTTGGGCCACCCGAGGCTGAATAGACCCCGTTCCAGTCCTCGTACCACTTTTCAAATTTGCTGAGCCCAAGGTTACAGGTTCGAAACCTGGCGCAGTCAGCTGGCATTTGAGGGTGCGCAAATGCGAGGGAGCCGTGTCAGTAGATTTACTGGCACGTTAAAGATTCCCTTCGGGGCAAAATTCCGGCACCCCGGCGTCTCTAAAAGCCAGTGTAGTTAAAAGGGACGTAAAACCAATAACATTATTATTACTTTTCAAATTTCGTGGCAGAGCCGGGAATCGAACGCAGGACCTCCGGGGCGGCAGCTAACCATGCTGACCGGTACGCTACGGAGGCGACATTATTATTATATTAATAATAATAATCTACTTCTTCAATTCCCTCATGCCTTCAAGCGTCGGTGCAGCCTCGCTTGATGGAAATGTTGAACCCGAGGTACTAAATAGAACTATGAAAGCAGTATCAGCTTATTTTCCGATGAATACCACAATAGTAGGGAAGAAGGAGATACGTCTTAAAACCAAAAAGCAGATCTATAATGCAATCATGGCACCGATAGCTTGCCACGGTGGGTGAGTGGTCAACGTGTCGGACTACTAACCCCAAACTTGCAGGGTCGCTCCTGGCCGTGGTAAGTAATTTTTGAAAGGCGGCAAAAATTTCGACACCATATCATACGATGTCAAAGAACCCATTTGAATTCAGTAGGCCTTGTGCATAATGGCAAAATTAATCTCGGGAGTTTCCGCCAACACAAAGTTCCTCATTTCTCTACTAGAAAGCGCTATAGTGTTCAAGGAGGTTAGAGTGCTTTCATAGTGCTTCAAGGAATAACGAAATTCGACAGGCAAGCTACCGTTTGGGTGTCAAATAACAAAGCTTGCACCCAGCACCCGAGGCCATACGATATTATTATTATTATTATTATTATTATTGAAAATCCACAGCCTGCTTCCAGTCTCCGACCGGGTCAGGAATGGAATGAATGAAGCCCCCATCTAGCGGCGAGGATATGGACTGTGCCGGCTGCCGAGGCCTGACGCACTCCTCTGGGGCAATGATTAAATGAATGACAGATGAAATGAAATGATAGTGGAGAGTGTTGCTGGAATGAAATTGCGACAGGGAAAACCGGAGTACCCGGAGAAAAACCTGTCTGCCTCCGTTTTGTCCAGCACAGATCTCACATGGAGTGACCGGGATTTGAACCACGGATCCAGCGGTGAGAGGCCGGCATGCTGCCGCCTAAGCCACGGAGGCATTATTATTATTATTATTATTATTATTATTATTATTATTATGGCACCGATTACGCTGTATGGTATGGAGAGTTTGGCATTACAAGATAAACATCTAAGTAGGATTACTGCCACAGAAATGAAATTTCTGAGGAGAGCAGTAGGAAAGACAAGGTGAGATCGAGTTCGAAATGAGAGAATTAGAAAGGGAATAGGACAAAAAGCAATGGGTGGAGTGGTTGAGGAACGTCAGTTGAGATGGTACGGACATGTTACGAGATTGGAAGAAGAAAGACAAGTAAAACAAATACATGAATAATGCGAGTTGAGGGAGAAGCTGGACGAGGTAGACCCCGCATTACATGGGGGAATAGGATTGGGACCACAAAAAAAAAGGGGGGGGGGAGCAAACTGTTCTGGAAATTAAGAGAACGTGCAGAAATAGAGCGGAATGGCAGAAATGGCTCAAGCGAGGCTACCCCGACGCTTGAAGGCATAAGGGAATTGAAGAAGTAGATTATTATTGTTATTATTATTATTATTATTATTATTACTATTACTATTATTATATGGAGGTCATTTCACAGCTTAGTGATTAGCAGGGAACGGATTTACATGTACCGCACTAACAATTCAGGAAATATAATCTATATATATAAAAATCAATCTTACGTGATAGTTTGTCTGTGGGTGTGTATGTCTCCTATGCATTCATATACCACTCAACCGATTGCGATGAAACTTGGGTGAGATGTTGAGTACACTCCAAGGATGGTTTCTGACTTAGGAAATCCATTTTACAATAGGTAGCGCACGCGTAGATTCAACAAATGAGCGACGATGCGCGAAGTATTTCAACAAAGTCCCGTATGTGTTCATATACCATTCGTCCGATAGCGATGAAACTTGGGTGAGATGTTGAGTACACTCCAAGGAAGGTTTCTGACTTAGTAAATCCATTTTACAATAGGTAGCGCACGCGTAGATTCAACAAATGAGCGACGATGCGCGAAGGATTTCAACAAAGTCCCGTATGTGTTCATATACCATTCGTCCGATTGCGATGAAACTTGGGTGAGATGTTGAGTACACTCCAAGGATGGTTTCTGACTTAGTAAATCCATTTTACAATAGGTAGCGCACGCGTAGATTCAACAAATGAGCGACGATGCGCGAAGCATTTCAACAAAGTCCCGTATGTGTTCATATACCATTCGTCCGATAGCGATGAAACTTGGGTGAGATGTTGAGTACACTCCAAGGAAGGTTTCTGACTTAGTAAATCCATTTTACAATAGGTAGCGCACGCGTAGATTCAACAAATGAGCGACGATGCGCGAAGCATTTCAACAAAGTCCCGTATGTCTTCATATACCATTCGTCCGATTGCGATGAAACTTGGGTGAGATGTTGAGTACACTCCAAGGAAGGTTTCTGACTTAGTAAATCCAGTTTACAATAGGTAGCGCACGCGTAGATTCAACAAATGAGCGACGATGCGCGAAGCATTTCAACAAAGTCCCGTATGTGTTCATATACCATTCGTCCGATTGCGATGGAACTTGGGTGAGATGTTGAGTACACTCCAAGGATGGTTTCTGACTTAGTAAATCCATTTTACAATAGGTATCGCACGCATAGATTCAACAAATGAGCGACGATGCGCGAAGCATTTCAACAAAGTCCCGTATGTGTTCATATACCATTCGTCCGATAGCGATGAAACTTGGGTGAGATGTTGAGTACACTCCAAGGAAGGTTTCTGACTTAGTAAATCCATTTTACAATAGGTAGCGCACGCGTAGATTCAACAAATGAGCGACGATGCGCGAAGCATTTCCACAAAGTCCCGTATGTGTTCATATACCATTCGTCCGATTGCGATGAAACTTGGGTGAGATGTTGAGTACACTCCAAGGATGGTTTCTGACTTAGTAAATCCATTTTACAATAGGTAGCGCACGCGTAGATTCAACAAATGAGCGACGATGCGCGAAGCATTTCAACAAAGTCCCATATGTGTTCATATACCATTCGTCCGATAGCGATGAAACTTGGGTGAGATGTTGAGTACACTCCAAGGAAGGTTTCTGACTTAGTAAATCCATTTTACAATAGGTAGCGCACGCGTAGATTCAACAAATGAGCGACGATGCGCGAAGGATTTCAACAAAGTCCCGTATGTGTTCATATACCATTCGTCCGATTGCGATGAAACTTGGGTGAGATGTTGAGTACACTCCAAGGATGGTTTCTGACTTAGTAAATCCATTTTACAATAGGTAGCGCACGCGTAGATTCAACCAATGGGCGACGATGCGCGAAGCATTTCAACAAAGTCCCGTATGTGTTCATATACCATTCGTCCGATAGCGATGAAACTTGGGTGAGATGTTGAGTACACTCCAAGGAAGGTTTCTGACTTAGTAAATCCATTTTACAATAGGTAGCGCACGCGTAGATTCAACAAATGAGCGACGATGCGCGAAGCATTTCAACAAAGTCCCGTATGTCTTCATATACCATTCGTCCGATTGCGATGAAACTTGGGTGAGATGTTGAGTACACTCCAAGGAAGGTTTCTGACTTAGTAAATCCAGTTTACAATAGGTAGCGCACGCGTAGATTCAACAAATGAGCGACGATGCGCGAAGCATTTCAACAAAGTCCCGTATGTGTTCATATACCATTCGTCCGATTGCGATGAAACTTGGGTGAGATGTTGAGTACACTCCAAGGATGGTTTCTGACTTAGTAAATCCATTTTACAATAGGTATCGCACGCATAGATTCAACAAATGAGCGACGATGCGCGAAGCATTTCAACAAAGTCCCGTATGTGTTCATATACCATTCGTCCGATAGCGATGAAACTTGGGTGAGATGTTGAGTACACTCCAAGGAAGGTTTCTGACTTAGTAAATCCAGTTTACAATAGGTAGCGCACGCGTAGATTCAACAAATGAGCGACGATGCGCGAAGCATTTCCACAAAGTCCCGTATGTGTTCATATACCATTCGTCCGATTGCGATGAAACTTGGGTGAGATGTTGAGTACACTCCAAGGATGGTTTCTGACTTAGTAAATCCATTTTACAATAGGTAGCGCACGCGTAGATTCAACAAATGAGCGACGATGCGCGAAGCATTTCAACAAAGTCCCGTATGTGTTCATATACCATTCGTCCGATTGCGATGAAACTTGGGTGAGATGTTGAGTACACTCCAAGGAAGGTTTCTGACTTAGTAAATCCATTTTACAATAGGTAGCCCACGCGTAGATTCTACAAATGAGCGACGATGCGCGAAGCATTTCAACCAAGTCCCGTATGCATTGATATACTATTCGTCCGATAGCGATGAAACTTGGGTGAGATGTTGAGTACACTCCAAGGAAGGTTTCTGACTTAGTAAATCCATTTTACAATAGGTAGCGCACGCGTAGATTCAACAAATGAGCGACGATGCGCGAAGCATTTCAACAAAGTCCCGAATGCATTCATATACCATTCGTCCGATAGCTATGAAACTTGCGTAAAATGTTGTGTGCACTGCAGGGAAATTTTCTGGCTTAGTACATCCACTTTACAATAGGCAGCGCACGATTAGATTCAACAAATGAGCTACGACGCGCGAAGCATTTCAACAAAGTCACGTTTGCGTTCATATACCATTCGTCCGATAGCGATGAAACTGGGCTGAGATTTTGTGTGCACTCCAGGGAAGGTTTCTAGCTTAGTAAATCCCTTTAAAAATAGGTAGAGCACGAGTAGAATCAACAAATGAGCAACGGCGCGCGAAGCGTTTCAACAAAGTCCCATTTAATTTCATATACCATTCATCCGATAGCGATGAAACTTGGGTGAGATGCTGTGTACACTCCAGGGAAGGTTTCTGGCTTAGTACATACATTTTACAATAGGTAGCGCACCAGTAGATTCAACAAATGAGCGATGACACGCGAAGCGTTTCAACAAAGTCCCGTATAAAGTCATATACCATTCGTCTGATAGTGATAAATGTTTGGTGAATTGTTGTGTACACTCCAGGAAAGGTTTCTGGCTAAGTAAATCCATTTTACAATAAGAAGCGCACTTTTATGTTCAACAAATGAGTGACTACGCGCGAAGCGTTTCGACAACGTCCCGTATACGTTCACATACCATTCATCCGATTGCGATGAAACTTGGGTGAGATGTTGTGTACACTCCAGGGAAGGTTTCTGGCTGAGTACATCCATATTACAATATGTAGCGCAAGAGTAGAATCAACAAATGAGCGACGACACGCGAAGCGTTTCAACCAAGTCCCGTATGCATACATGTACCATTCGTCCGTACCTATGAAACTTGGGTGAGATGTTGTGTACACGTCATGGAAAATTTCTGGCTTAGTAAATCCCCTATACAATATGCAGCGCACAAGTTGATTCAACAAATGAGGGACGACGCGCGAAGCGTTTCAACAAAGTCCCGTATAAGGTCATATACCATTCTGCCGTTAGCGGTGAAACTTGGGTGAAATATGGTTGACACTCCAAGGAAGGTTTCTGGCTTACTAAATACATTTCACAGTAGGTAGCACACGAGTAGATTCGACAAATGAACGACGATAGCGATGAAACTTGGGTGAGATGTTGTGGACACTTACGTGACGGTTTCTAACTTAGTAAATACATTTTACAGTAGGTAGCGCACGAGTAGATTCAACAAATGAGTGACGGAGTGCGAATCGTTTAAACAAAATCAGGTATGCGTTCATACACTATTCATCCGATTGCGATGAAACATTGATCAGTTATTTTGTACCCGCCAGGGAAGGGGACTTAGTAAATCCATTTCACAATAAGTAGCGCAAGAGTAGATGCAACAAATGGGTGACGACGCGCGAAGCGTTTCAACAAAATTCCCTATTGCGTTCATATAACATTCTTCGATTGCGATGAAACCTTGATGAGTTATTGTGTACACGCCAGGGAAGGGCTTCGACTTAGTAATACATTTCTCAATAGGTAGCGCACGAGTAGATTCAACAAATGAGTGACAGCGCACGAATCGTTTAAACAAAAACCCCTATACGTGCATATACCATTCATCCGATTGCGATGAATCATTGATGAGTCATTGTGTACACGCCAGGAAAGGGTTTCGACTTAGTAAATCAATTTCACAATAGGTAGCGTACGATTAGATTCAACAAATGAGTGACAGCGATGAAACTTTTTGAAAGTTGTTGTGCACGCTCCCACGAATGGTTCTAAATTAGAAAATCCATTTTATGATAGCTTAGAGGCAGTTAACATGTTGTGTATCCAAAAGCACTTCAAGAAACAGAATTTCAACGCCAACACTTTCTTTGATTGGCATTGCAACGCATGCCGGGTACAGCTTGTATTACATAAAAGTAACTAAATATAGTTATTTTGATTGAAATATGGAATTAAATATGGACTTAACATTACACCAAAAAACATAAATTTCTATTTTATATCCAAATTCAAAGAAGCTAAACAAAGTAAATCTACTTGAAACGTAACGTTGCACTTTTTATTATAATATCAATATGATCTTTGAAGAATAATCAATCTTTTATTTTCTCTGATACCAAAACAATGGATTACAAAATGTTCTTTTAAGTGCTGGAAAGTGAATGTTCTCCTATTGTCTCTAAGGACAGATTTATATTGACGGAAACTGCTTCAACATCAGAAGAGGTAATGGGGGCATGTTTGAATTTCACAATGTCCTCTGGGGTTAAATGCAACGTTAATTTTACACTTAAATCTCCACACAAAATTGCAGCAACCTTTCACATTCCTTCATATCCAGGTTTCTTTGAAAGTACAGTGTCCATCTTCATTTTTGCCACATCTGCAACTTTACCTGTGCCACGATTTATTCTTTTAAATATAGACTAGCGGACCCGTGCG
Source organism: Meconema thalassinum (assembly GCA_946902985.2). Classification (NCBI taxonomy): domain Eukaryota; kingdom Metazoa; phylum Arthropoda; class Insecta; order Orthoptera; family Tettigoniidae; genus Meconema; species Meconema thalassinum. The sequence goes on from OX336396.1 coordinate 250,865,047, forward strand.
AGAAATCTCGCTTGTTCATAAACCACACTTTCCCCAATAGGTTTATAACATGGAGGAAAGAAAGGAAGGAGATGCCTTCGCTGCGCTGCCTAGCGCAAGCTGTTGAAGCCAAACGGCTCGCCCACTTTGGTTAGCAAGAAAATGACTGTCTCTATGCTTAAAGCCGTAAACCACTCCAACTAGTAATGGATTTTAGTGACATAAAACTGCAAAAACAAGTCAAGTTTTTTTCTTGGATAGGCAGAATACACTCTGTACATTACGGTACTTGGCACAAATAAACTGCGTTATCGTTTTAAAAGTCAATTTAAATAGAAATATGAGAGCACCTTGCAAAGGTTTGATTCAGGCTAGTTTTCTAAGAAAGACGCGGCAGAACGTAATAATACGCTGAAACACTGATTACATTGAATACAGGTGTCTGAAGGTGCGAGTTATACCAAAGAAGGAGCATCTTGGGAACTAATGATGCCAAACTAATTACGGTATTTACACCAAATTGATTTTTAAGTTCTTATTGGTGTTCATGCATTCATCAGTTTTTAGGCCTAATTTCGAGCACAGCCACTTTCACTCATTGTTCGTACACATTTTGATATTCAAGAATACGAACCTTAAAATTAATAAACAGAACACTTAAAAAAGGACGCATATTTGCACAAAAATACGGTAGCCTATACTTTTCGCTACCGTATGGTATTTTGTTTATGGGGGTAGAAACTTGGCGATTAGCCTAGAATTGATTCATTGCGTAGGCGTACGGTAATTATTGACCGACAGCTGTTTGATAATTTTGGATTTGCAGATAAATTGCTTTTTTTTGGGTATGTAGGTTAAACATGCTGAGATTAGAATTGAAGAATTTTTGTTTTAATTTTTTATAACTTATCACTACTGCTCAAGCCTCCGTGGCTTAGGCGGCAGCACGCTGGCCTCTCACCGCTGGGTCCGTGGTTCAAATCCCGGTCACTCCATGTGAGATCTGTGCTGGACAGAACGGAGGCAGACAGGTTTTTCTCCGGGTACTCCGGTTTTCCCTGTCAAAATTTCATTCCAGCAACACTCTCCACTATCATTTCATTTCATCTGTCATTCATTTGATCATTGCCCCAGAGGAGTGCGTCAGGTCTCGGCAGCCGGCACAGTTCATATCCTCGCCGCTAGATGGGGGCTTCATTCATTCCATTCCTGACCCGGTCGAAGACTGGAAGCAGGCTGTGGATTTTCATCACTACTGCTCCAGCATGAGTTAAGGTGAGAAAAGGCTGGAAAGATATCCAGCAAGGATAACTCAGCAAACAACATGCACGATGCCTCTTGCAAGTCACGGAACACCGAATACAAGATAAGGTTATGCCCACTTTGGACGCAGCGCTTGGCTTCACTCAAACGAGCTCAGGGCATCTCCTCTTATTCTTTCCTCCATGGTTTATAATAAGAGACTTCAGGAGAAAGGTTGTTATGTCTTTATTTTAACGAAATAATTATAGAACACTATTTACGTTTCAGGTGTCCCTGCGGCCAAAATGCGAACTGAACAACAATGATGTCGCGTATTTTTCTGCAGCAACAGTATTTGCAAAACGCACACTTCTTACAAAAATTTATATTTATGAAATTAGAATGCAATTCGTCACCGCTAATGTCATTTGTGTGCTGAGTCCATTGATTGACAGCTTGGCCGTAACACTCACCGGTTATTCGATATTTATGAAATTATACGATTTGAGTACGGTACTCATTCCTTTAAATTACTGTCTCTGAAATCCATGCAAAATGATAAAGGAAAGACCTCAGAATGTTAAAATGACATGAAACGGGCGTCACAGCGGCCAAAATGTGAAGTGGACAGCAATTATGGAGCGTATCTTCCTGCAGCAACAGTATCTGCAAATCGCACACTTCGTACAGTTTTCAAAAGTCATTTTGTAAAGAAATTATAGATATTTATGAAATTAGAGTGCAATGCGTCACTGGTAATGTATATTTTGTTTCATTCGAATGCTCATTTTTCGAGATCGGCCGCTTGTGAGCTCCGCAGGAGGGATCTGTACTACTGTATTATTATATTACTAGCGGACCCGTGCGAGAAATCTCTCATGTTCATAAACCACATTTTCACCAATAGGTTTATAATGAGACTCTTAAGGAGAAAGGTTTTGTTTTTATTTCAACCGAATTATTATAGAAAACTATTTACATTTCAGGATAAAGGAAAGACCTCAGAATGTTAATATGACACGAAACAGGCGTCCCAGCGGCCCGTGGACAGCAATTATGGAGCGTATTTTCCTACATCAAGGGTGTTTGCAAATCGCATACTTCGTACAATTTTTTTAAAGTATTTTTTTAAAGAAATTATAGATATTTATGAAATTATAGTGCAATAAGTCACTGCTAATGTCTATTCTCTTTCATTTTAATGCTCATTTGTCACGATCGGTCGCTTGTGAGCGCCGCAGGAGGGATCTATACTACTGAAATAATATATATGATGATCTTTAACTTGTTTCTCCATTATTGACAGGACTGCTAATTTACTAGAATTTAATACTTTCTAGCCGAAATATGGACTATATTGATTTTAATGACTGAGAATATGAAGCATATGAGCTAACTTCCAAATATGGAAAAATATGGGAAATGTACTCTACTTTTCAACTCCACATGTCATGATTCGTAAAGATAATAATAATGAAAATCCACAACCTGCTTCCAGTCTCCGACCGGGTCAGGAATGGAATGAATGACTCCCCAATCTAGCGGCGAGGATATGGACTGTACCGGCTGCCAAAGCCTGTCGCACTCCCCTGGGGAAATGATTAAATGAATGACAGATGAAATGAAATGATAGTGGAGAGTGTTGCTGGAATGAAATTTGTGAGAGGGAAAACCGGAGTACCAGGAGAAAAACCTGTCTGCCTCCGCTTTGTCCAGCACAAATCTCACATGGAGTGACCGGGATTTGAACCACGGATCCTGCGGTGAGAGGCCGGCGTGCTGCCGCCTAAGCCACAGAGGCTCGATTCGTAATGATAATACAAAATATAATCAAGTTTAACTTTCTAACGTCGCCTCCGTAGCGTAGCGGTCAGCATGGTTAGCTGCCGCCCCGGAGATCCTGGGTTCGATTCCCGGCTCTGCCACGAAATTTGAAAAGTGGTACGAGGACTGGAACGGTGTCTACTCAGCCTCGGGTGGCCCAAATGAGTAGAGGGGGTTCGATTCCCCCTCAGCCATCCTCGAAGTGGTTTTCCGTGGTTTCCCACTTCGTCTTCGGGCAAATGCCGGGATGGTCCCTTCTTCAAGGCCACGGCCGCCTCCTTCCCTTTTCCTTGCCTATCCATCCCTTACCTTCCCTCATGAGGCCCCTGTTCGCTTTGCAGGCGAGGCCGCCTGGGTGAGGTGCCTATCCCACCTTACCAGTTGTATCCCTTCCGATTCGATGTTCCCAGCTCTAGGACACTGCCCGTTGAGGCGGTAGTGGTGAGTTCCCTCGCTGAGTCCGTGGGTTCCACCAACCTGGAACCGACAGTAGTGGCTACGCGGGCTAAAGTGCAGCGTTAGGTCAAGGGGCCAAGCTCTCTGCTGACTCGGTAGACGCGTGGGTTCGAGCCCCACCGTCGGCTGTCCTTGAAATGGTTTTCCGTGGTTTCCCATTTTAAACACCAGGCAAATGCTGGGACAGTGCCTTCTGACAGGCCACGGCCGCTTCCTTCCACAACCTTGCCCAGTTTCATTCATCTTCATCCATTCCATCTCTCATCCCGACGCGCAGGTCGCCCACGGGCGTCGACTAGAAAGACCTGCACTCGGCCTCTCAGGAGGCTACACGACAAAAAAAAAACAACCTGGAGGGTTAACGACTAAAAAAAAAAAAGAAAAGTTTAACTTTCTAAATAGATATGTAATGTATTTAGCTTACATAGAAATCCGTTCCCTGGTGATGACTCAATACTGTTAAAGGCGAGCATGCCATGACCTGTGTGAAAATGCAGCAGGTCAGTGTCTCCAGTCACCTTGAATGAATAAGTGAGGCATGGCATAAATATTTCCTAGCACACTCTCACGCGATAAACAAAAGCCACACACAGCCTGGCACTATCACGCCAACAGGACTGGTGGCTATTGACCTGCAGATTTGCTTGTTTCTTCTTCTTCTTCTTCTTTTATGACCGCATAGGATCACTGCAGTCAGCCCAACGTTCAGATCTTCTTTGAAGGGATTGTCCGGGCTTTGCGTTCCTCCCAGTAAGTTACTTCTTAAGACGTTTTAATCGTCGTGATTTGCGCACCCTCAAATGCCAGCTGACTGCGCCAGGATTCGATCCTGCAATGTCCGTCTGTTTAACTGAGTATATTTTTAATAAGAATTTATTGCATTCAGATGGCCATATAGTGAGTTACAACGTCTGTATGAGAGAATAATAGAATAAGCCTGCAAATTATCACACAATCACTACAATACCGTTAGCATACGTTAGCATAGATTGTTCTGTGCTACTGTATAGTCCAGTATGCTCTTCTTCCTGTTCCCACATACTGTTATAATATGGTATTTGTCGCATGTCTTCTCACACAAAGAACACACGCAGTGATAGTTCAGTTCATGAAATTTTATATTTGCAAATTTTGTGATGGAAGCCGTGTATGGCGAGTCTTGTTACCACTTCTCTTACCTCTACATTTGCCTGTGTCCATCGTCTGTCGGTCATTGCTTCAGTAACGTAACAAGAAGTTCCGTGACGAACTAAAGATCTATATGGATCTATCTAGAATAAAGGCGCAATTAAGTTGGTAATATAGAAATTTCTAATTAGTTCGAAATACTGTATACTTGGCATATTGTAGTTGGCAACCCTGGTGACTGAATATATTCTTAGTTCCATCTCTTAAGGTACAGAATACAACATTTGGTTGAAGTCCAATGGATAGCTTGGACGTTACATACAGTTAAACATTGGATCTAACAGCGCGCGTAAAATCATGTTGGCAACAATACCATGCAGGTATTGGCCAGAAATAATCTGAAATAATATGATCCATTGTTGTGCCAATTTTGAATGAAATCCGTTAGTTAGTTTAGAAGTTACATGCATTTTAAAATTGGACTTATCATCAGGCTTAGAATGAAGCCTCCGTGGCTTAGGCGGCAGCACGCCGGCCTCTCACCGCTGGGTCCGTGGTTCAAATCCCGGTCACTCCATGTGAGATCTGTGCTGGACAAAACGGAGGCAGACAGGTGTTTCTCCGGGTACTCCGGTTTTCCCTGTCAACATTTCATTCCAGCAACACTCTCCACTATCATTTCATTTCATCCGTCATTCATTTAATCATTGCCCCAGAGGAGTGCGTCAGGCCTTGGCAGCCGGCACAGTTCATATCCTCGCCGCTAGATAGGGGCTTCATTCATTCCATTCCTGACCCGGTCGGAGACTGGAAGCAGCCTGTGGATTTTCATTTTTTCATCAGGCTTAGAATCATGTTGGCAGCACTGACGTATATTAGTTACTCCAAATTAATCTAGAATGCCAGGTACTATACGTGTGCAACGTTTAGAGCTATTGGCTTGCATACATTCTGATATATTGATATTAGGGTAACAAAAATAGAGACAGCATTTATTAACAGTTGGCAGCTCTGGTTGCTCTTAAGAATACGCATAATCATATCTGTTATTATACACATAGCACAAACGAAATTTGGTTGAAATCCAAATGATATTATAGAAGTTACATGTATTTAAAGTTGGACTTCTCAGCAGGCATAGAATCATGTTGGTAGCACTGACGTATATAAGTTGCTCGAAATTAATATAGAATGTCAGGTACTATACGTGTGCATAGTTTAAAGCTGTCGGCTTGCATACTTTCAGATATATTGGTATTTGGATAAAAGAAATTGAGAGCGTTTATTAACAGTTGGCAGCTCTGATAGCTCTTAAGAATACGCTCAGTCATATTTGTTTATGTACACATAACACATACGAAGTTTGGTTGAATTTCAATTGATAGTGTAGAAGTTATATGTATTTGAAAATTTTACCTATCAGCATTTTAAAATACGGCATTGAGATATTCAGGTATAGGTCTTTACTTCTACCAAATTTTGTTTCGATTGCTGCAGCCGTTTAGGAGTTGATAGGGGGGGGGCACACGCACAGCCAGACAGACAGACAGAAGGACAGGCAGACACACATTTGCCCGAATCGATCTCATAAGTCTACTTTTTCCTCATTTTTGCAAAATGTGAAAAGAAGGCTAACAAGGAGTTCGGTGACGAACTAAAGAGCCTACTTTTCTTAAAATTTAAGATTCATGATGTACCCGATACCTAGTTGAGGCTATCGGCTACGCCAGTTGTGATCGAGCCATAGTTGAGATTTGTGGGCAAGGAGAAAAGATAGCGCTCAGATCGAGTCAGAAGAATGGTAGGAAATGACGTAGGAGGCCGAGGGAGATGGAGCCACTACCCCTCAAACATAAGGAATTATGGGAGAAATACTGGATGATTATAAAGATTAATTTGGAATAAAATCTTATCTAACCTCAGAAAGGAAGGAAATATCAAGAAATCTTATTGACAATAACTTGAAGAAAGGTAGACAACTCCTTAAGTTATGTTATGACTTTATAGCTGAAGATACCGGGTGAGTTAGCCGTGGTCGTTACGGCATGACTGCTGGCAGTTGCTCACATCCGGGAGGCGAGGAGGTTCGAATCCCCCCCGCCGGCAACCTTGAAGATGGTATTCTGTGGTTTCCCATCTTCCTTCCCTAACTATAGGCCACAGCCGCTACCTTCCAACTCCTCGCCCTTCCCTTCCAACTTTCCTCCCCAACGGTACTTGTAGCTCACCCATTGGTTGTCCGTCTCGAAGTAGCTACAAAACTGACGAGCCGAACATATCCTCGGACACTCCCGGCACCAAAAGCCGTACGCTAAAAAAAATAGCTGAAGATAGTGTGGTCGAAGTTAGATCTGTGACGTCAGACAGCGGAAGGAAGGAGGAAGTCACGTGGTAGGTCAAGGCGAGACGGCCGAGTGCAGTGACACTAGCGAAGAGAAGTATTCCAGCAGTCCAGTTGAGTGGATCAAGTTGTGCTATAACAGAACAGTTCATAAGGCAGTGCAATACGGAGAGTTACGTGCAGGAGGGAGTCGCTAGGCGAAGCCTGCAATGCAGTATCAGGAGTTCGGTTTTGGAGTACATGCTGTCCGTGGGGCAAGTCATGCAAGCCGTTAACTTTAGCAAGGAAGCCGGTGTTTAGACACATGTTATTTCAACATCGCAGTCGCATTCACGTGGAACAGCAATGCTTTTTTTTAAGCTTACAATTTACCGAAGCAATACGCAGTATTACACTAGGATTGAGAAACATTATTTAAGCTACATTCTCAATGTATAACAGCACAGAGAAGCAGTATAATGAGGCCAGTATTTAACCTCATATTACACATGGACAGTGAAGCGAAACGTGTCGTGCTGTGGGCGACATTTTGTTACCATGCGATAGTCAACGAGTTGAACATTCCTCTGACATTTTGTCAAGTTTGAGATGTTTAGGACTTGTATTTCAACAGTCCAATTGTGCAGTCCAGTTACAGTTATACACCTTTTATTATGGACATTCAGATGGACTTGAATTTATTTCAGCAGTATTTCAGCATATTTCATAATGCATTTGAACCGAAATATTTAAGGCGACCATGGGGCCGTTCCAACATTACTGCTTTTGGCAAGTTAAAATATGTAAGCGTATGCACTTTGTGAATAGTGGCACGTGCAGTATAATAGTTACACATCATGAACAGTTATAAAATATCTTCATTACGAACACAGATACAGGATGTCTGACAAATCAGGACACTTTTGAAGCTACATTATTTTTCTACCAGTGCAATTCAGCCGCTGTGAAGACTATCATTATTATCGAATGCCAACCAAATAGTTTATGGAACAGTGGCGTGACATATTCGAAGAGAGTATGGGGTACTCTGTGTTTTTGAACTTTTGTGGAGGATTTTGGACAATATCCATGATGGATAATCTTCAGTTCATCATGTCGTGCTAGGTGGATACGGAGACGTGATGGCAGCTCAGAGCGATGGATTCGGTTCCTAACGAAGAGGATAAATATGACATCAAATTCACTTGGATGGAGTCAGGTGTTAGTTCAGTGGGTGATACAGCGTTTTCGTCGATCTAGCGAGAAATCTGTGACAAACTCTTGGATTACCGACGATCTTTGAATTCTATTAACATCTGGAATATGAAGGTATTGTAAGAGTTATGGCATTACTGATATGATTTTTCATGAACACTGGGCATACTCGTATATATTTTTAGTAGGAGTGCTACTATTATTTTTCGATATGGCTTAAATATTTTATCACTCCATTTGCTAAAATATGGTGTTACCATATGATAGGCCAGGCACATTTATCCAACGTTCTCACCATTGGTTGACTTTATTAGACAGGATTTTGGTCTTTATATTTTTCTGTGAGGATAGTATTTCTTGATTATGGATATTTTTAGCGAGTGTTTCGAACTCGTGATCTGCAATTGGATAATTAGAATTTTTCGTCAGTTCATTGCATACTACCGAGTATGTATAATTCATCACCAGGGATATTTTTATTTTATTGGATTGTTTGGTGATATTAAATGTTATTCACTCAAGTGAATGCATATCGCTTTTATGTGACAAATAGAGTCTTGTTGATTCCAATCATGTACACTCATTCATTAGTCTACGAGGCGGGGCCTGTTACTTTAAGTAACTGTGTGGTGGTACTCACCTTACCTGCCAATCGAGGGTCTCATTTTATCATCCGAGTGTAATTATGATCGTAAGAGGATTAAACAATAAACTACCAGTCACATATTAGTTGAATTTTGTTAAATAAATTAAAAATAAATGTCAGCAGGGTTACACTATGTAATTCTTGTTTTGCCAATCCAATAGTTTGTTGCAATACTCTTTTGAGGGTATATTCATTTAACAGTTAATACTTTTGATACTCTTTGTGAGTGATTTGATACCTTTGAGAAGGATTTCAAGTAATTGATCCTTGTAAGATGAGTTATTTATTGTCAGAATTTATTTTGAGGCAGATCATTATTAGATATTTTCGATGTGAGGTGATATAACACATTGGTGTTCTTTTAAAGTAAATCTTGAGGATCTTAAGAGAATTTATGCTCTGAATTATACCAGATCTTGAATTGGATTACGATTACTAAGGTTTTTTCCTATTGTTTAAGAAGTTGTCTAGATATGACAAGATTAATTACAGTTCTTGTAGATTGTGTGCGTTAGTCATCTGAAGCCAGTTATATTTTTTGTGGATCATGCAACGTGATTATGTGAAGTATTTTTGATAGGTGTTTTTGAGGTTGCCAGGTGAAAGTTTGCAATATTGCCAATGATAATTTTGAGGCAGACATGAGGTTGTTGAACCCAGTCTAGCATATTTTTGAGAATCATGCTGTGTGCTGAATAATAGTGGTGTTATATGGAATAATTATGGTATTCAAATGTGATATTTGACAAAGTGAGATTAAGTGGTGAAGTTATGGATAGTGAGATCCAACGTGTTCTTGTGAAGGCAACGTATTATTTTGGTATGATAATTAAATATGAGGTATAACTTGGAACTGATAAAATTTTAAGACAACGTTCTATAACCTATATTAAACAATTTTTTAGGAAATTAAATAAATAAATAATTTTGATAATCCAAGATTTTCTCATAATAATAATAATAATTTATGGAACAATAATCTGAAGTTTAAACATATTAATGATCTGACCCGATGAATTAAAAGTTGAATAAACTCGATGAATTAAATAAATTGATAGTTGAATAAATTAACTGAATTAAATAAATTAATAGATGATTAAACAGCTGATGAATAAATGAATTAAAAGGTGATAATTAATTAAAGGAGCTGATGACAGTAAATTTAAATAAATTTAAATAAGAAATATGATTTAAATAAATTGATGAATTGCAACTTAAATTAATGAATTGAACAATTTAAATGGATGGATTGAGATAATTTAATTTAAATGAGATAATGAAATGAGAGTGTGTTGATGATTGAATAATCTAATGAATTGATGAATATAATATTTATTTAAATGATCTGATGGTAATTAATTAATTAATTATTCTGACTTGAATATAACGAATAATGGGATGAGAACTGATGTGAGAAACATTTTTTTGACATGATAATGATGGTGATGACCGATGAATAGTGAAGCAATAGCAATCAGCAATAGTGTAAATATGGTGTATAAATTAATTGTTAAATTTTAAGGAGTAATTGTTGGGATTTCCAACATTGATTAATGCCATTTAACCCATAGAAATGAGTGAATAATTAAATATATGTGGTATATATATATATATTTCTTGACATCCACATTACTGATGTTAAATTAACGAAAAGTTAGGTCTCAGGGATCACGAAATGTCAGTGACGCAAAGACATAGTGCTACGGTGGCCCTAAGAACTCAAGCGAACTTTAGTAATCTTTATTTTTTTATGTGGATGAAAAATAATTTGAAATAGCACAGAGATGGTTCGATTTTTTGAGGACTATAACAACATAACGTTTACATTCGACCATACTCTTAGGCAGGGTTTGTGTTTCTTTTTCTGTCTGACTGATTAAGTTTAAATAAATTTTGTTTTATCTTAGTTGTGATCTGATGATGATGTTGTTTTCCCAATCCTTTCCTTTGTCTCAATTAAGGCTTAACCAGGAAGGATGTGGTTTGCTAGGGTTTCAGTTGATGGCGCCCATTTCTATTTGCTATTATGATTAAATTTAAGCCCGTAACGACCCTAGAGATACTTTATCTCGTGTTACCCTCTGCTTTTGTGATATTTCAACTGAATTTCCGACACATTCCTTATTTTATTTCATGTTAATTTAACTCCACTCTGGCCTGGGAAGCCAGGTATGCGATGTAATGGCAGATGGGTCATCGCGTACCTCGGATGAACGGGTGCAATGCCAATGATTAATCTATATGGATCTATCTAGAATAATGACGAAATTAAGTTGGTAATATCGAAATTTCTAATTAGTTCGAAATACTGTTTACCTGGCATAATGTAGCCTAATAGAGAACTACAGTTGGCAGCCCTGGTGACTGAATATATTCTTAGTTCCATCTCTTAAGGTACAGAATACAACATTTGGTTGAAGTCCAATGGATAGCATGGACGTTACATGCAGTTAAACATTGAATTTAACAGCGCGCGTAAAATCATGTTGGCAACAATGTCATACATGTATTGGTCAGAAATAATCTGAAATAATATGATCTATTGTTGTGTCAATTTTGAATAAAATACATTAGTTAGTATAGAAGTTACATGCATTTTAAAATTGGACCTATCAGCAGGCTTAGAATCATGTTGGCAGCACTGGCGTAGGCCTATATTCTGTTAGGTAGTCAGCCCGAAGGCTGGTTGGATCCTCAAAAAGCACCGCTGTTACGTTATGTGAGTAGATACCCACAAAAACCCAAGGCAGCGCTATATTGAGGCGTTCTAGGCAAGAAGAGGAGTGAGGTAGTTTGCCATTGCTTTCCTCACTGAGTCAGAACAGTATTAGTTACTCCAAATTAATCTAGAATGCCAAGTACTATACGTGTACAGAGTTTAGAGCTATTGGCTTGCATACTTTCTGATATATGATATTAGGATACCAAAAAAGAGACAGTATTTATTAACAGTTGGCAGCCCTGGTTACTCTTAGGAATTGGCATAGTCATATCTATTATGGTACACATAGCACATTACGAAATTTGGTTGAAATCCAGATGATAGTATAGAAGTTACATGTATTTAAAGTTGGACCTCTCAGCAGGCTTAGAATCATGTTGGTAGTACTGACGTATATAAGTTACTCCAAATTAATATAGAATGTCAGGTACTATACGTGTGCATAGTTTAAAGCTGTCGGCTTGCATACTTTCTGATATATTGGTATTTGGATTTAAAAAATTGAGAGCATTTATAAACTGTTGGCTGCCCAGGTGGCTCTTAAGAATACGCTCAGTCATATCTGTTTATGTACACATAGCACATACGAAATTTGGTTGAAATCCAATTGATAGTGTAGAAGTTATATGCATTTAAAATTTGGACCTATCTGAGGCTTATAATCATTTTGGCAACACTGCCATGTATGACCTCCTGGAAATTATACTGCAATATTATTATCTATACGTGTGCTAATTTTGAAATAGCTCCCATTCATACCTTCCAAGATATCCAACATGGAGCTCAAATTTCAATTGCGATTTTTCAGCAGTTGGTAGCACTGACATCATTTTCAAATATGGCCGTGAGATATTCAGGTATAGATCTTTACTCCTACCACATTTTGTTTCGATTGCTGCAGCCGTTTAGGAGTTGATAGAGGGGACACACACACACACAGCCAGACAAACAGACATACAGACAGGACAGACAGACACACATTTGCCCGATCACATGTCTACTTTTTCCTCATTTTTGCAAAATGTGAAAAGTTGGCTAAAAATCTAATGATATGACTTGCCGCTTCAGGAGTTCAGTTCAAGCACCTTCTTCATTTGTGGCTTAACTTTTCCCATATTAGTTCTAAACCGTATGAGATAGTGGAAGTTATTCTGTCGTGAGTATCTTTTTGTACGTCTATAACTCGAGATCGGCTGGTTGGAAAAACGTAAAATTAGGTTTGGATATCCATCAGAGGCAAGACACCAATCATATATGTAACTCTTCATCGTACGTCTCAAAAAAGGGAGCTATAAGGTAAAAACCCCTCAGAATACATGCTAAAATATGCGAAATATCAACATAATCGTGAAATGACGAGCAAAGCTTTTGATCCCCTCAATGTGGAAACAAAACTAGGGAGTCCATAAAGGGACTCCGGAAACCACATTTTAAGGCCCAAAATCCAACAGTTTCTGAAGAATTCCCAAAAAACTAACTTTGCTCTGAGAAACTGTTAAAGGAATGGCAAGCCCTTTAAGCTTGGCAACAGTAGCTCAATTCATAAAGCTTGTCCATTATTACCGAAGACTGTTCGAAGACCGTTCGAGGAACGGTTACTTCTGTCACTTTTAATATACATTTGTATGCTACCTTCTCCTGTCTGAGTTTGGAATAGTATTTTTCAACTACAATGATAAGGAATTTTATATTATTGAACTTCGACTGCTATAAGATGCCGGTCGTCATGAAAATCTATATGAATAGATAATATTGTGCCTGAGATAGAGGAGTTGAACATTATATAGCTTCTTCTTCTTCTTCTTCTTCTTAAGACGTCTCCGAACGAAGGTTGACGACCCACATAGCTAGCTGTGATCTTGACTTTGCTGCATGAAAGTCCTCTTCTGATGTGCAACAATGCCATCTTCGGATATCCTTCAGTCACGAGTTTCTTCGTCTCCCAATAGACCTTTTTCCATGAATTTTCCCTTCAATAATTAGTTGTCGCTAGAGGGTGTTATTGCATTTTTCAGTAGTACCAACTAGGATGAGTTTGGCACTAGATCACAAGAATTAGCGCTCAGTTTGAAACATGGTATCGCTTAGGTCTGTTGTGTCTCTATTAGTAATTTTTGGACAACAGTAATTCGGGTATCTATTTCACGGGTTTGGGGATTATAGCAAGCACAACTGCTATAACTTATACCCCACATAGACGGCACGGTCGTAATCTGGATTTTCTCTGATCTGGATAATGACCAATCCGGATCGACTTCATTTGTCACTAGTACGTGTTTAGACGTCTCATCGTGAAATGACAGGATTATGGAAGCACCCATTACAATCGTGTTGACCGACTGAAAAACATTAAATTTCGATTACTAAGGCAACACTGATAAATCAGTTCAAATGCCATAATGGCAAAAACCACTAACTCCATTAATGCTACATCTACCAACACTGTTCATAGCTGAGATGCCCGGAACCGAGAGACCTGCGAAAGCAGAGCTCGTGCAATAGGGATGTATAGAACTAGCACCGATAGAGCGCACTGCTGTTGTACTGGGTAAGCGCAAGGCGCTCTTCATTTGTCTCATGTGTTCTCATGCCGCTAATATGTACGAATTTAAGTTGTTTAAATTGTTATTTTCGTGACTATGCCGACCTATTGCAGTGTTCCTCTTTGCAAAAATCAGGGAAGCCCGTTTTCGTTTCACCAATTCCCACAAAATAAAGAAATGAGGAAGAAATGGATACGTGCTATTAGAAGGAAAAATTTCGGTGAGACAAAATCTGACCGAATATATTAAAGTGTGTTCCCATCATTTACAACCCAATGACTTGACGAAAACTGTGTTGAATAAGTGTGATTTACAAAGGGAAATAATCCTTATTTTGTACCTATAAACTGATTAGACATTTCGATAACAACCACGGAATTTATGCGTTTGTATTTGAAGGTGCGAGAGCAAGATTAAAACCGGGCGCTGTTCCATCGCTTTTTCCGTGGACCACGAACACGACATAAATAAGGAAGAGGCCATACACAAGAAAATTGCCGGATTATCACGATAAGCCTACAATATCGGAATCTGCAGAAATCATATCCATTGACGTACGGGAAGAAATCGTCACGAAGGCCTACACGAAGAAGTGAATGTAACATTTCTGACTCCCATTTTCAAAGACATCTATACTCGGACAAATTCTTCACGAATAAATGTTGCAACATTAACAGTCACAAACGAATTATGGTTGGTTCCTTGAAATCAGAATTATTCGTCAACTTCCATCTGCCCGTCGGAGAATGTGGTACCGGTAGCGACAGACTTCTACATTTTTGAGACATAGTCAGATGAAAACAATTCGTGGCCCTAAAGCAGGGATTCTCGAACTCTTAAGAAATTGTACCCCCAAGTCCTTCCCCAGGGGTACGGGAACGATTCTCATTGAGAAATTGACAAAATTACATAAGAGCCAAACGTTGCGATGCATTTTCGAGGTATACCAGTACAATACCGGTAGGGTATCAACTTTCTTTGATTATGTTTACCTTAAAACATGACAGTTTCATGTAAGCTATCAACCTAAAAAAAAAAATGAATCGAAGTCTATAAGCTAGGGGAGCAAGTGAATATTTAAATCTCTATTTATGATTTAAGTCTTATGGAGATATATTTATCAATATAGGCCTACAATACTCAAGTAATTGTAATCTTTAGGAGAAAGCATGCTGACTCATATTCATTATTTGAATAATAAAGCGTGTTAGAATGTTGTTATAACAGCTGTATTAATTCTTCCTTCCTCCCGCTAGATTTTTAGCGCCTCTGGTCCGTAGCTCATTTTGCAGCTGTTAAACGCTTAAACGCTGAAAATCGTCCATAATATATTAGGAGATGTACCCATAGAATTAATTAATATAGTCTTGGAGAAAAATTAGAGAAGATATAATTTACTTTAGCTTAGAAAACTCGGTCACAATGTATACATTCCTCGCAGCTGACTGGGAGAAACATAAGACGATCGCCTTGCGCTTACCCAGTACTACACGAACGCTATCTGCCGCGAACTTTCTCCAGCTACATCCCTATTGTTACTGCTAGTGTCCAAGCTCTGTGAACTTGCGGGGTGAGGTGATGGCAGGCGGGAAGAGAAGGGCCTGTCAACAGCCCGCTGTGTTATCTGCAATTCCTGTATATTCCAATACTGCTAACATAGAGCATTGTAAATCGGGCAAAACACTCGCAATGAGCACGCACTGTTCACTAACTGTCTTTGAACCGATTGCAAAGACCTGGCTGATTTCGAGTGCACGATGGCAGAAATGGAAGAATCTATTATTGTAAGGAAATGGCGGTCGCATTGTCAAGCGGCGTATTGGCATTAGTGGTTGTTAAGTGTTTGTAAGGAGATATCGCTGTGGGTGGCGGGTGAAAGAGTGCTGTGTGGGAAATGTTACTCTACACCTGCTGGCAGGATCTGCTGGTCAGTTCTTGTGAAATAAAACAGCAAAAGTACGAGTTTATTAGTCTTGAATGGTCGTGAGAGCTTCCTGCCTTTGATAGGTTCATGGATATGAGGATAGCGTTATTTGTTACAGAATATGAAATATAAATATTTCAATCAGAGCCGGCGCCCTCCACTTTGAGGACCTCTGGCCTAAACCACTGTGCTGTTGCGAATGAGTGAGTGAGTGAGTGAGTGACCAACCAATGTACTGAATTTGGTTCTGTTACTACGCACGGAGAGGGAACCTAACACATCACTCATCGTCGCCCGCGATCCACATTCCTCTCAGTTTCACGGAGCTTGCTTGGACCAGTGGCGATCTTCCATGTAGGACGTGAGGATCATCCTACAGTCAGCTACAGCTCTCAGCTGAAACTGTTAAAAAAAATTGATTGTTTTGTAAAATACAGTAGTCTTTGGGGTTACCCTGCGCACCCTCTCGTAAGCTCTGTCTCACTGACACTGTCAGTACTTGAAACTAGTTCTACATTTCACCCCTAGACGGGTGAAGTGTGACCTTCGCCCGGAGTAGAAAGCTGAGGAAGGAAGCCTTGCATCCTCAAATCACTTATTTATAGCTTTGGAAATGTATGGTAGCCCTTGAGGTGGAAGGGGCAGGTTTTGTCATTTTAATGGCACTCTGAGGACGTCTACTGAGATCCTCAAGTCTCCCTATTGGTTGAATTTTAAACCAACACTACGGGGATATTGGTTACGATTTCGCGCTATCAGAATGGATGTCTGTTTTCAGCGTGTGCACATATTTGAAGTGGTATTGTATTGTGTAATGTGTACGTAATAGTGCTGTGCGGCTGAGTCTAATATCTCAATTTACTCCAGCTATAATAATTATCCAAGCCTATCATATGACGTCCTAAACATTATAAAATTCAGCAGTCGCCACTGGCGTGGACTCGACCCATGAACACAATATCGCTCTTTGAATATCAATAAAAGCTCCTAACTGGATTGAAATGGATGATTATTAGCACTTGTTTGCAGCTTTGAGTTCTTTCTCTCCCGTTGGAATAAATCATTGGCTGGTGGCAATCAAGTTCGCACTCTACTGCAATGTTCATGAATATGTAACACATACGACTCGGCTTGAGCGGAGAGGTGGCGCATTTTACAGCCGCTTGTGTTAAACTACCGAGCCCTTGAATCTGGGTGTTAGCGATCTACTGTCCTCGCACTATAAAATTTATCTGCCACTGAGTGCCCGTTGTATTTCTATCTGGTGCGTTCAAAAAGTAACGAGTCGGAGGCTGGAATGCGCAAACCGGTGACGACATCGTTTAATCGTGGCAGGTGTAACGAGGTGTGGTTCCGACCAGAGCGTGGATGGTCACAGCCCGTTGCTAGAGGGCACGCGTGCACGTCACGTGACGATACAAAGCGAGCAGCAGCATGCATCAATCATCCAACGCTGCCAGTCGCATTGCAAACAGTGACATGGAGGCGTCAAATGAAAGCAAAAAGGTTTCTGACAGCGGAAGAAGAAGGGGGACGGACATTCATCGCCGAATGACACAAGTGTACGGCGAACACTGCATGTTCCTTGCAAGGGTCAAGGATTGGCACAAGCGCTTCAGCGAAGGACCGGTGTCGTTTGCCGATGATGCCCGGTCTGGGGCACCCCCCTGCATTACCGATGACAACGTCCAGCTGGTTGATGCACTCATTACCCAGGACCGCCGAGTGACAGTGAACGCCCTAGCCGCCGTGGTCGGATTGAGCGTCGGAAGTGCGCACACCATCATGAAGGAACGACTGCACTTGCGCTAAGTGTGTGCCCAATGGGTGCCCCACAGTCTTCAACCACATCAGGAAGCATGTCGAATGGCCCACTGTCTTGGTCATATGCAGCGCTTTGCGAGGGAAGGGAATGGGTTCCTGGCACGAGTGGTGGCTGGAGATGAGTCATGGTGTCATCACTTCGAACCAGAATCCAAACGACAAAGCCTCCAGTGGAAGCAGAAAAGGCAAGGCCATCCACACGAGTGCACACGTTCTTCTTTGATCAAGATGGCCCCCTTCTGATACACTTCATGCCGCACAGGACAACAGTGAATGCCCAGCGTTACTCGCAAACCTAGACCACCCTTCGCCAAGCGATCAAAACAAAACGACCAGGCAATCTCACCCGTGGGGTCATTCTGCGCCACGACAATGCACGACCTCATACGGCCAACACAGTCACAGCACTCCTGCAGAAATTCAAATGGGAGGTTCTCGGCCACCCTCCATACAGTCCAGACCTCTCCCCTGTGATTACGCCATGTTTGGTCCCTTGAAAAGGGCTCTGCGGGGCCAACGATTCATTTCGGACGCCGACGTCCAGCTGTAGGTGCGGAACTGGTTCACATCGCCCAGGGAATTTTATGAGTCAGCCATTCGCCGCCTCGTGTCACAGTGGGACGGGTGTTGGCGAATTGAGCCAGTTAATCTTCCTAGTGGATCTTTCTTATCTTGTCATTCCATCCCACAGTCCTTTTTCGCCAGTTGCCCCAGGCCAAGTTCTGGTTCTTCCGCTGAAATTATCCTCCCTTCCGTTCCCCACCACTACCAATGTGAAAACCCAAAATCTAAGGTACCTTATTTGTTCTTGCAGAATGACCCGCTGGCTGTGGGATTTCCTATAAACACTCTGCCATGCAGGGCTGTACAAATTGCACAATTCACTGAAACAAACATTAGCCTATGCCTTAATTCTTTTAAAAGGCCACATCAGTTAAAAGTTACCTTAAACCCGTTACATTATTATTACTATTTTAATTATTATTGTCCCCCGTGGTGTATGGATAGCATGCTTTTCTCATACCGAGGAGGCTCTGGATTAGATTCTAGCCAGAAACTTAAGATCTATGTAATGTTATTGGTTTTACGTCCCTTTTAACTAATATGGCCGGGGTGCCGGAATTTTGTCCCGAAGATCTTTAACGTGCCAGTAAACCTACTGACACGGCTCCATCGCAATTACGCACCCACAAATGCCAAGTGACTGTGCCAGAATTCAATCCTGCAGCCTTGGGCTCAGTAGGCAAGAACGTTACCGCTGAGCAACGCAGCCAGTCATACTTAGCATCTGATTTGAGGGCTGGAAACAATTGTCGTTTCTTCATTTTGAAGGCTTGGCGATCATGTAGTGCTGTGTACTTTGGTGTGTGTGGAATCTGTCTGATAATCTGTGTTATTGTAACTGCTGTAGTGTACGATTGTGAACTTTTAATTTGGCTAGGATATGGTTAGAAGGGCGCCATGACCTTAATTTAGGTACAATCTAGGCATCTGCCTGGAATACAAATGAGAAACCATGAAAAACCACTTCCAGCATGGCTGAGGTAGGAATCAAACCCGCCTATTCTCAATTCTGCATCAGGAGAAGGAAAGCCTCGTGAGGACAATTAAGTACCTGCTTGATATGAGAAGTAGTGGTCCATGATCTAAAATCAGTGATGTGGCTAAGGGTGTCGTCGCGCAGGTTATTCGTCCCCCACAATTTGTAGGCTATGTACTGGGTTGCAATCGGCTTGATGTTTGGGTGCTCCCAACCACGGGTTTGTTAGACCATTATTGTTGATTCATTGAGGGGCTTTGCGACATCGTCGTCATGTAACCCCGTGTACGGGTTGTGTGTGTGGAATTTTTCTGATAACTTGTCTTATTGTGATGGCTGTATTATTGCGTGTAGTTGTAATTAAGATGAGGATTGGGAAGGAGGCAGCCGTGGCCTTCAGTCAGGACTCAATTCGGCATTTGCCTGGAGTAGAAGTGGGAAACCACGGAAAACTACTTCCAGGATGGCGGAGGTGGGACGAACCCTCCTCCTCCTATCAGTTTTACCTCACGAGGCTGAGTGTAACCCGTTCCAGCCCTCAAATCAGAATTAAATTTCTTGGCAGAGCCGGTAATCGAACCCGGGCCTCCTCGGTGATAGCCACTACGTAACGAGGCGGACATATAATGCTCAATGAAATGTCATCTAAAAAAAACTAAAATGAATGAAAATGACTTAAAAAACTATACCATCAAACTGAAATATGGCGACAGTTTTACAGAGGATTCATAGAAGGAATCCTGTTTTATTCACTACACAATTACCTACTCTCATTAAAATATACATGAATTTAACAAGGAAATGGCAGTTAAAATGTTATTCTTAATCTTAGTGTGTTTTTTGAACCGTATTAATTAAAATCTCAATAAAACAAACTTCCCGGATAGACAATAAAAAAAAACCTACTAACTTTCATTAAAATATACTTGAACTTAACAAGGAAATGGCAGTTAAAATGTCATTCGAATTAATGAACTAAAGAAGGAAGTAGCCGTGGCCTATTGGAAGGGACAGTTCCTGGATTTGTATAGAGTTGAAAATAGAAAAAACGGAAAACCATTTCAGGCTGGCTGCATGGTCGAAATATAATTGCTAAATAATATTGTGACCCTTGGTTAGTATATAAATATAATTTACACCAATTAAAAATTCAGTTCACCGGGCTGATTGCCAAGCTACCCCAGCCCTTAAAATTAATCTCCAACTATTAATTATGGTACTGGTATTAAGTATGTTTTAATTTCATCTAATAGGTTAGGGTATTCAATGAAAATTGTTCTCTTGGTTTATTAAAATTTAATTTTGTTCATTTATTGGTGTATGCAAAGAAGATCGGGTAAAATGTTAGAGCTTGCACTTACAGTAGATTATATTAGCGCTGTCCGTTTATCGAACACAATCTCATGGATGTCCATATTTGTGAAACTATTGAGGACATATCGTATTCTTTGTATAAAGCTCCTCCACAGACAGTAGTTGTCACCATATCCAGAAAGCTAGGTCATAAATATGTGAATGTATAGTAATTGACACCCCTGGGACCGTCAAACTGAGAGTCACCTCCCCTCCAACAGTTTAATGACAAAATGTTGGAACGTGTGTACAGTATGGTATGGGTTGGCTGCAGAGAGGGGGAAGGTAGGGGAGGTTGCTAATGAGCTATCGCTGGCCGAATTGGACTATGACTTATCAAAGGGGCAGATCATGGTGGCCAGAAAAGTCTGTCCGATTTTATCAGTGTAATTAACTGGCCAAATTGGACTGCGCCCAGTGGGACAAGTGCCTCAACAGCCAGGGCCAATACTTCTAACATACAGGTACTGGTTTCTGTAATTATGCCTCCGGCTCGTTACTTTTTGAACGCACCTTATAATAAGAATATAAAGGTTCTAAACACCACCCATGGAGTCTGTGAAGTGCCAGTGTAAAATCACGGTGTCCGCCCGTGGGAGTAACTCGGCTGACTACTCAGAACAAGGGGCTGACTGGTTCAATTATTCAAGTCAACCCCTGGCACTACAGCCCATGAAGGACCTAGGCCGACCAAGCGACCGCTGCCCAGCCATTTGGCCTGCAGATATTGGGGTGACGCGTGATCAGCACATCGGGTGCCCTCGCCGTTAATCTTGGTTTTTGTGATCGGGGCGCTGCCTCACTGTCAGACAGCTACTCAATTGTCCTCACGAGGCTGAGTGCACCCCGTTCCAACCCTCACGTCAGTTTTAAAATCCCTGACGGAGCCGGGAATCGAACCCGGGGCCTCCGGGTGAGAGGCAGGCGCGCTACCCCAACACCACGGGACCGGCTATCTGGTTCAATTATTGCCAACTCAAACTATCACTTGGGGCGCTGCGGTCGTTCCAACATGGCCAGGATAAGTAGGATTAAAAAGACTCAATGGCACATGATTGATATGGAACACTTTATATTACCCTGTTATAATCAATAAATGTGATCCCTAAAATTCTGAGTTTTTTTTAATGTATAACTGTGCGATACACGTGATCTATTTGTGTGTTCCACTGGATTTTATGTGTGAATTACGTAGACTATTATCAAGCATTGCTTGTATGTTCGGATTTGTTTTTGTGCATTTCGAATCATCCTAACGCTGTTACGTGTGAATTTGAAAGCTGTATTCGAGTATACCAGACTCCAGAAAATTCCCAGAAAGGCTAGAAGTTTTATTATTTTGTCAAGTGTAATTTGCTCCGCCCCATATGGTTACAGGAGAAATTGAAAGCAGAACGCTAACAATTAATCAGTTTCAATGTTCCAATGTTCATGTAAGGCAGGTGCATCAGAATGTTGGAAACATGTTTTATCAGTATATTGGCTTTCACGGCCAGTGAATTAAAACTCAGCAATCGTTCTAGGTTTGTGCCGTGTCTAGTGTGGGGTTTCGCCTAGGACACCAAGCTGGCTCATCAGTGGGCTCTTGGTGTCCGCGCCCGGGCCCCTACAGGAGTAGCGAACTGCGCACTACCTCCCTTTTTATGAAGCGCACCTGCGCCTCTTCACTGCGAGAGCTAAGAGCTCAAGCAGTCCTCACCTACCTATGAAGGCTTCCAAACAGATGGTATATTGGTTTTCACGGCCAGCTTTCTTGTTCTTCCAGAATTCTTTCATCATGTCGCTATGTTTAGCTCGACGTTCATCAGTCCATTTTCCCCTAGGTCTGCTGGGCTTATCTTCTGATGCAGCTTCCCAAGAGTAGATCTTATGGATGAAAGTTTTGCGGTCTTCGATATCTGTGGGTGTGATGTTGGCGTTATTGAGATCAGTTTGGACTTGTTTAATCCAAACCGTTGTCGTCTTTAATTTTTGTGAGTACATCAATATTTTCTTTGTTAATCGGCTGTCATCTAGCTTCATAATGTGTCCATAAAATTTCAAGCGTCGTTTACGGAAATCGGTTTCAATATTTGAATATTTTTCTGTGATCTTGTGCGATTGTAAACGATATCCTTCATCTGTAAGTCTTGGGCCAAGAATTTTTCGGGTGATTTTCCTTTCAGCTTTCTTGACCCCCTTTATAATTGAGGTTTAAGGTCTCACTGGCGTAGAGTGTTTCGGGTTTGACGACCGTCGCGTAATGTCGAATTTTAGTGTTAATGCTCATGCATTTTTTGTTGTAGATGTTTGCGGTTTTCCCATATGCTTTCCGCATTTTGAGTTCACGTGTTCTTTGTGCTATTCTTTCTGTGCCTGTAGGTTCAATAATTTCACCTAAGTATTTGAAATGATTAACCTTGTTGATTGAACCGTATTTTGTTACCAAAGTTTGGGTTTCAATGTGTTTTGTAGCCATGAATTCAGTTTTTGTGAAGAAGATTTGCTACCCTACTTTCCCAGCACATTCTTTGAGGACTTCAATCTGGTGAATTGCCGTTCGTTCATCTCCGGAGAGGATTGCCAAATCATCAGCAAAAGCTAAGCATGTAACATTGATATTATCCTTCTGTCTTCCTAACACGACAGGTTTCCATATGTTGCGACTTTTTAATTCTTTTTCCCTTCTTTGATGACCTTACCGAGAACGATGTTGAACAGCAATGGAGAAAGTCCATCACCCTGCCGAACACCAGTTTTAATGGGAAAAGGTTGGGAGATCTCTCCAATGAATTTGACCTTGGAAATTGTGTCGGTTAAGGTTTGTTGGATGAGTCGTCTTGTCTTCGGATCGAGATGGTTTTCTTCGAGTACATTAAAAAGAGATTTTCGATCAATGGAGTCATAAGCCTTCTGAAAGTCGACAAATGTACAGATGGTTGGGAGATTTCGTGTGGCTCGAAGTTTCAAGGTGGATTTCAGATTGAAGATTTGTTCGACGGCTGATCTGTTTGGTCTGAAGTCAGCCTGATATTCACTGATGAGTGGCTCGAGTTGTTCTTGCGTGCGTTGTAAAAGACAGGCGGAGAGGATTTTATAAGCGATGCGTAAGAGGGAAATTCCTCTAGTTATTTACATCAGATTTATCTCCTTTCTTGTGGAGTGGGTGGATGAGTGCGCATTTCCATTCGTCCGGTAGTTTTTCACTTCGCCAAATGTCCTGAATTATCTGTGTGATTTCCTGTAGTGATCGTGATCCTAGATTTTTCAATAGTTCTGCGACGATTCCGTCTTCTCCTGTTGTCTTTCCGTTCTTGAGTTTTTTGATGTGGTGATGGATTTCTTCTTGCGTTGGTGGTTTGGCTTCGGGTCGTATGTGTTCTGGGACTGTGTGTATAAATCGCTCAGGTGGTTCAGGACAATTGAGGAGGTCAGAAAAATAACGTGCTAGTTCTTCACAGTTTTCTTGGTTAGTGAGTGCGAGACTTCCGTCTTGTTTCTTGAAAGTCAAATTTTGCGGTATGTAACCTTTAATTCTGTTCCCGAAGGTTTTATAAAAATCTCGACTGTTGTGATTCCTGAAGTCTTTCTATTATTATTATTATTATTATTATTATTATTATTGACGTTTCGACCAGCTATGGACCACGTTAATACAACTGATCTCTTCCTTGAGCTTTAACATTCACCCAGTAACACCTCATGTGTTGTCAATGCTGCTGTTCCCTGGCTTCAGTCCACGTCTTGCTTGTTGTTCGTTTAGGCTTTTCCTGGAAATCTGGTTTTCTATAAGTTTCATCTTAAGGGGCGTACGCATCAGAATATCGTTGTATGTAATTTTACTTCTTTAAAATCCTTTTTTTTACCTCTGTGAACCACGCGCCCTTGATTTTCTCAACCAGAAAGTAAGTAAAGATTTTGTTTGACAATTCCATTGGGCTCAGTCTTGTTAAATGACCATAGAATACAATCCTCGTCTTTCTCATCATGTCAGTGATTTTGGTAACGTGTGTGCAGAGTTCATGGTTGTGTCTTCGTGTGTAAACACCGTTTTCCTTGACTGGGTCCAAGATTTTCCGTAAAATCTTCCTTTCTTTGGTTTCGAGTTTATCCATAAGACCTTTTCTGTGCATCGTAAGGCACTCTGCAGCATAGCCTATAAGGCTTCCGGTCGGATGACTGCGCAGTAATGTAAAAGCTTGACATTTAGGGATAATGATTTCTTGTTATAGATCCCCTTGATTAACTGGTTTGTTGTTTCCATTTTTCTTCTTCTTCTTGTTCCGATTTGGCCATCAAAAGACCACGTCATTTCAACTGCTTCTTGCTGCATCGAGCTTTTTAACGTCCTCCCAGTACTTTCGCATTAGTTCTCGATGCTGTTGTTTTCTTTCCTCAGTCCACTTCTTGCCTGTTGGAAGCTTAGACTTTTCTTGGAAACATCGGTGTGCTGTTAGTTTTTGTTTAAGGGTGGTACATTCCCAAATATCGTTGCTTGGAATTCCCACTTCTTGCAAATCTTTGTCCATCTCAGTGAACCTAGCATCCTTGATTTTCTTTTTGAGGAAGTAGGTGAAAATACTTTTTGTCAATCGCGCTGAGTTCATTCTTGTATAATACCGTAAAAGGTAATTCTCCGTTTCCTCATGGTGTCAGTTATTTTTTCCACATGGTTGTAAAGTTCATGGTTGTGCCGTCTCCTATATTGACCATTTTCTCTCACTGGGCCCAAGATTTTTCTTAGAATTTTCCTTTCTTTCACCTCCAGTTTCTCTATTAGTTCTTTGCGATGCATTGCAAGGCACTTTGCAGCATACAAGGTCTCTGGATGGATGACTGTTTGGTAGTATCTTAACTTGGCATTTATAGATATGGATTTCTTGTTATAAATGGCTTTTGTTAGATTATATGTCATTTCCAATTTCCTGAATCGTGACTCGAAAGCTGCCTTCTCGGAGAGATTGGGGTCTATCCACTCACCCAAATATTCGAACGCTTTCGTTTACTTGATTTTCCCCTTTCCAGCTCTGGTGCTTGTTTGATATTATTGATGAATTCTAAGGCCATTTGTATTATTGTTTATTTTTTGACGGCAAATACCCGGTTAATTTTGAAGTTAGCCTACAGCCTGGTTCGGCCTTAGCAAGGAACCATCTGTACTGAAATACGATGTATGTAATGTGAATTACACTGTATAGGAACCGCACATTACATTAATTTCGTGCCCGCACTCTTCACGAGTGTCCATTTATTTATAGCATGAGCTAAATTTCCATCTGAGTTATCTTCGAGCCTTGTTGAGCAATGGTTTTCACCAAGGAACTTCCTGGTAATATGACAGGTGTAAAGAACTGCCTTCTGTAGTTCAATATACATATCTGCGGATGCAGATTTAATACTGATAGACTACTGTGGAGGGTTTTGGGTAGCTATAACACCATTACATGATGCAATTAGTTGCGTGTCTTTTTCCTGAAAATTCCCAAATTGTCTAATTTTATTTCGAAACTAGCAACCCGACCCGGCTTCGCCCGGGAACAGTTATGAATGCATTACGTGATAAGCGCTTTTTTTTTTCAATGTCAATGAACAACGACCAATATCCGTTTTACGTCTCGGCATGATGGGTTAAAATCACTGACTGGACTATAAATTATATTATCATGGAGATGCATGTGCAACAAATTCTTGTCAAGCGTAATTTAAGAATGGCGACGTGCATGAAACACAAATTCCCCTTCCGTCCAATCTTAACTTGACTGTGAATTTTGCGGGACGAACAGTTCACAGGCGAAATGAAGAAAACCCGAGTTGCAATTCCAGGGAAACTCCAAACACAATCACCCTTCTCAGAAGTCTTAACACAACACGACTCAACGGTTTGCTGCTGGCTGTATCTGGGGCAATAGGTTCGCCCGCTAGCTAGGCTGTAACAGGGATGATGGTGTTACGGCTGTGAGTTTGTGTCATCGCTCGCCGCATGAGTCACAACTACCCCAGGGTTGGGCTGTGTGTGCTCTGCCTCAGTGTATTACGTGCGCGTTACGCAACGGGCTGCGAAGTGAAAGGGATGGTCCAGAATATTCATGACCCAGCCAGTGAAGCAAATGTCGAGAAGCCGTGAACCCTGGATGGGTCTAGAAGCATTTATTGAGTCACCGGCCTGCTATATAAGAGCGACCTGTCAAGCAGTTGTTGTTGTGTGTTTTACGAGCTAGTGCGAGCGTTTATCGTGAGCGACAGAAGTGTGGTGACTTGCGAAACCCCTAGTGAAGCCGTTTCTCTTGACAGCGAGGAAGTGAGAAGCATACAGGGGACTGCCTGTGTTTTCGTAGGTACAGTAACTGTAATTTGTGTACATAGGGGAGAGTTGCATGTAGTTCTGTCAAGGCCACCAGACTCATTAGCGAGAAGATTAACTGTTGACAAGTGAAAGAGGGCAAGGGCTCTCCTTAAGCAAGAGACTTGAGGAAACTGGAGTAAGGTTCTAATTGCTTGTATTTGCTGATGAGTAGTGTATCTTCCTGCAAGCAATAAAGCTAACTTCTCTTTAAAGCAGTAATTGGTGTTGTGCTTTCTACCCCCCGTAATCCAGTTAACAAAAGTGCCACTAGGGAGTGGCACGTAACAATACACTCGCCCTTAGCCAGCTCGTAAACTGTCGCCTCAGTAGTTGAATGGACATGGTTGGAAGAAATTAAAACGTAAAAACACTTATAGTGGGCGATGTATTGAAGATAGACATATGCTCTCGCGGACTTTTTTGTAGAACTTTTCATGCTGAACAATTCTTACACTCATAGTATTTAGATATGTTTAACGGTTTGCCCAGCGTAAGCTTACAAACGCTCGGACGCCAGGTTTTTTTTTTACTTTTCCACTGAAATCGTTACTGCTCGGCTTCTTTTGATCATAAATAAAGGGCAAACTCGGCTAATTTGGCAGTACGTTTAATTTGGCAGTATTTTATGTTATAATTATTTCTAGCTTATCCGAGTCGTTTTTGTAAGATTCAAGCTTGCACCAACAGAGTGCAGCATGTTTCAAACCTTGTGGATTTTTTGCTGAGTGTTTCGAGTGCTACCGGTGGCTGTACGTGAAAACAAACACTGGTTGTTGTTAGAAGTTGAGTAACAGCGAGTGGTGAGTGTGATACTGGTATTGTTTTCAAGATTGTAGCGTTACTAGCAACAGGATGTAAGTTAATTATACATAAGTTTGAAGATTAAACATCTGCATACGAGGTATGATCAACATTTTCTATATATATTCATTTTAGGAGGAATAAGAGCTTAACATAAATGTGACTTTTCTTAATGGCATGACACAGTTGCTGCCGGTGTGTTCCAAGGCCACGTTTACGAATTCTGATATTTCCTGCCACCTATGGGCCGCAATGTGTATTATAACGAATTCTTATGTTGGCTGTTGTAACCGCATCATATTTTATCACTTTTGTGGTGTAAGGTGTGTTGCAGGGATTCCAGGGGAACGCGGGAAGTACGGCTTTAGATGTAATCAGGCCGATATAAAGTCTGCTGTAGGAAAGGTGTTAATTGATAGCTGGTCAGTGTACCGATCGTCCAATGAGTTTAATATCCCATTTAATACTTTAAAGAGATATCTGACAGTTTCTTCCGGACCACACTATGTTCCAGAAGTAAAGAAGGGCAGACCTCTGGTTCTAACTGGCACTCTCTTATATCATTGAAATGCAGGATATTGGCTTTGGATTGACCACTACGAATGTCCGCAAACAAGCCTATGGACCTCGTCGCCAAGATTGGGCGTAAAAATCCATTCAACGCTGAAGAAGGTTTAGCAGGTAGGGATTGGTTTCCGAACCAGCCGGGATTTATCCTTTGAACAGGAATGCCCTTTCTGAAGATGTGTATCATCCTGGAACATAGCATGGCATGGTCGAAGTGGAACGGCCAGGAAGCAATATGCACTTGCCACAGCGGTTTCCAAGCGAGCGTCAAAGACGTAACGCAGCGCCAAGAGCTCGTGTGTTCGAGAGATTTCCATCAACGTCTGCCAGTGCTGGCTTTAATAATGATGATGATGATGAAATGACGAATATTCATACGGAGACCAGTGAGACTCACAGACGCAACATACACACATATGCAAGCACGTCGCCGAGTAGAGATGTCTGCAAAACATGTGATGGTTCATTCGATGAGGATCGTGATGGTGAATCCTGGATTCAATATACAGGGTATCTGGATTGTTATCATGAGAATTGCCAAGGCCTGAAGCGATACCGACTGAACTTTAAATATAACGAGTGCAGTTAAAAATGAATTAACATAAGTATTAGATAATATCTGAAGATCGTTAAGTTAAACGCTGTTAATTTTAAAAAAATAACACTATTGCCAAATTGGACGAGTACTATTGCCAAATTACCCAAGAGACTTGCCAATTTAGACGAGTGTGTTTTCCTTCATTGTAATCAAACTATGAGGCATTTCTTGCATTTAGCTTTTGTTTTAAAATATAGATTCTCATGAGGAAATGTCTGAATATGAGTATTTTATGTACCAAATTTTGAAAATATGTTTTGTCTGTTTTAAACCAGTCCAATTGTTAAAATTACTGCCAAATTTGCCGAGTCTCCCCAATTATTTTCTACAGAAATCATCCTCGAGATATCCTTTACAGAATGGTGAAAACCACATCAAAATCCATCCAGTGGTTCTCGAGATTACCCGTAACATCCAAGAATCGGGGACTTAGTTTTATACCAAGTAGAGATGTAAGCCTTATAATAAGAAGAGATGTAAGCCTATCTTTTGTAATTTTCATTTCTATTAAAATCCTTTTTCACTTCTATGAACCATCAAATTTGCGTTATGGGTTAAAATGGTTAAATATTCTTAGCCATTTCATTCGGACCAAGTGACCATAAAAAGAAAATCTTCTTTCTCTGAGAGCATCTGATAGTTTTTCAGTTTGGGTATAAATTTCTTTATTATTATTTATTCAAGCGAAAATTCCCCTACAGGAGAGCGATTAAACTTGATAACATGATGTCATTTGAAGGTGTGTCTCCTCCGCTCCTCCCAAAATCTCTTCATTCGCGCGGAATGCTCCCTCTTCCTCTCATCCGTCCACTCTTTCCCAGGTTGTCGTAATGATCTTGGTTCAAACTTAACATTCGCGAACTTCGTCTGGCTCTCAGTTCGGTCTTCGAAATTTTGTGTACTCATTACTTGTAAGTCTCCCTGTACCTCTTTAAGCCATTCTGTGCCGCATTTATGATACCAAGTAGTTTCTTTGGCAATCTGGAGGTGGCCATCCTGTGGATGTGAGTGTAAAATTTGGCTCTGCGTTTTCTAATTTCGTCTTTTATCGTATTGGTATTTTGATAGAGTTCAACACTAGGTCTCTTCATCCAAATGCCGTTTCTGTTGATTGCTCCATAGATCTTCCGGAGAATTTTTCGTTCCAGCCTTTCCAGTTCCCTAATCTTGGAATGACCATCGATTACTATTGTTTCAGCGGCATATGTTGCTTCTGGAAGAATAACTGTTTTATAATGTCGTAATTTGGCGTTCGTCGAAATGCATTTCTTGTTGTAGGCCTAATGGGCCCACGTTAGCCTGTAGGCCTTCTGGAGCTTAGTGATTCTGTCTCCATTGGCGATTCGATTAAGTTTATTATTATTATTGTTATTATTATTATTGCGGGGTCGCCTCCGTAGCGTAGCGGTCAGCATGGTTAGCTGCCGCCCCGGAGGTCCTGGGTTCGATTCCCGGCTTTGCCATGAAATTTGAAAAGTAGTACGAGGTCTGGAACGGGGTCTACTCAGCCTAGGGTGGCCCAAATGAGTAGAGGGGGTTCGATTTCCCCTCAGCCATCCTCGAAGTGGTTTTCCGTGGTTTCCCACTTCATCTTCGGGCAAATGCCGGGATGGTACCTTCTTCAAGGCCACGGCCGCCTCCTTCCCTCCTCCTTGTCTATCCATCCTAACCATCCCTTACCTTCCCTCATGAGGCCCCTGTTCGCTTTGCAGGCGAGGTGCCAATCCCACCTCACCAGTTGTATCCCTTCCGATTCGATGTTCCCAGCTCTAGGACACTGCCCGTAGAGGCGGTAGTGGTGAGTTCCCTCGCTGAGTCCGTGGGTTCCACCAAACTGGAGGGTAAACGACTTTTAAAAAAATGCGGGAATACTGGGCGAACGTTAAGCCCCAAGCGCAAAGACATGGACAAGGGCAATTGAAATAGCGTGGTCCGTAGATGGCCAAAACGACAGCAAGGAGGTTATTATTATTAAGAATATTGTCACGATGTTCTCATAGTATGTGTTTCAAATAACATTCTCAGCCCTAACTAGTCCTTTCACCAACCACCGCTATCTATTGTGATTATAATCTACCCTCTTCCCCTAAGAGGACCTAAGGGGAGGAACCTAGATCTCAACAGGAAGGGGAGGAGGGAGGGACGGAATTCTTCCCTTCTCAACAGACAGATGTTCCGACCGCGGCTAAAGTCTCTCCACCCGTACTGAAAAAAAAAAACAAGGCCAGTTTAAACTGTATTTTAAAGAAAGAGAAGAAACTGAGGAGTCGGTTTGTACTAATGAGTCTTGTATCCTCCGTTTAGAAATAAACTATGTACTGTATATCACATCTGTATGGATTTTCACTACTTCTTGGTTGGCTAATTTGGGTCAAAGATTGTTTCGGTTAAAACTTGCCCCTCTGAGCGGAGGCCTTGTGGCGCAACGGATAACGCGTCTGACTACGGATCAGAAGATTCCAGGTTCGAATCCTGGCAAGGTCGAATTTTTTTTTTAGGAGGGAATTGTACTATTAACACATGGCTAAACTAACATTTCAGGAAAGGTTCCCAAAGCCATTAGCGCAAGCTGACTGGACTTTATGGGCTTAACCCACTTAGCGCAGTTCAACCATCCTGGAATTAACGTATATTTCACTTACGAATAAATACTTTTCTTTACCGTAAGAATATGTAATTTTACATTAAAAAAAAGTACAAGTGTGTAAGAAATGCCATTATGACCAAATATGTAACAATAAAATGTAATTATATGATAGCTATGGACTGGTTCTAATTCATGCACATTAATCACTTTTAGTTAAGTATAAGTAAAGGGGTCGCCTCCGTAGCGTAGCAGTCAGCATGGTTATCTGCCGCCCCGGAGGTCCTGGGTTCGATTCCCGGCTATGCTAAATACTGACTCAAGCCAGGAGTTTGAGGAAGAAATATTGGTTTACTCGGCCAAGTCAATATAACTTCTGCAAATCTAGGTGTTTGTCATGTCTTCTGCAGGGTACACCTGGACAAAACCTCACGACATTCACAGCATAAAAAAGGACATTGTATAGATCGTTTCGATGTTTCCCATTCCCCCATTATTGTGCATAAAAGCTTATTATTGATATGTAACATCTTTCCGCTCGTTTGCTGGATAGTTTTGTGGGAGTGATTTTGAAAATTGGGGACGGAAGTGGATCGGAACGATCGAGCTGGCAGTGGTGGATCAAACGGAAGTATGCACTGCCCGCTCGATCGATCAAACGGAAGTGTACTAGCTGGCAGCGGTGGACAACGGAAGTATACACTGCCCGCTCGATCGATCGAATGGAAGTGTGCCTTAGCTAGCAGTGGTGGATCGAACGGAAGTATAAGACGCACTGCCAACTCGATCGATCGATCCAGCTGGCACTGGTAAGAGAAACAATCAGCGCGCGGTGTCAAAAATTGATACCATGACGCACTCTCGGCCATGTGGAATGTATATGACATACTGAACGGAAAACGCTCATGCGAACTCTGGTGTCAAGTGATTTAAACAAATGACATGGTACATGTTCGAAGTCTTCGTATCAGTATTTTTAAATGGTAAAATGCCTTAATATCAAACATTGTAAGTAGTAGGCATTGCATTGGCAAAAGGCATTTTAAACTCAATGTCTCTCAGGAACATTATCGAAACAAGCAATTTTTTTTTATTTAGTCGATTTACCCTCTAGGTTGGTGGTTCCCACGGACTCAGCGAGGGAACTCACCACTACCGCCTCTACGGCCATTGTCCTGGAACTTGGAACATCTTGTCGGGAGGGATACAACTGGGGAGGTGTGATCAGCACGTCGCCCAGGCGGCCTCATCTGCAAAGCGAACAGGGGCCTCATGAGGGGAGGGATTGGAAGGTTAGGATGGATAGGCAAGGAAGAGGGAAGGAGGCGGTCGTGGCCTTGGAGTAGGTACCATCCCGGCATTTGCCCGAAGACGAAGTGGGAAACCACGGAAAACCACTTCGAGGATGGCTGAGGTGGGAATCGAACCCCCTCTACTCAGTTGGACCACCCGAGGCTGAGCAGACCCCGTTCCAGTCCTCATACCACTTTCCAAATTTCGTGGCAGAGCCGGGAATCGAACCCAGGACCTCCGGGGCGGCAGCTAACCATGCTGCCCGCTACGCTACGGAGGCGACAGCAAAATATAAATGAAACTTAATTCCGTAATGCAGTAATATTGGAACGTGGAAATAAGTCACCATCTTGTGCACAATATTTGCGTAGTCGAAATAGCCGTGGGGTTGTTGCGTGTGCCTGTGAATTTAAAGATCTTGGGTTCGAATCCTGGGCAGGGTGGATATTTCTGCTACCAGATTATCATTTTAAACGATATTTATCATATCAATATGACTCATTTTAACAGAATCCATATGAAATTACGTGTTGGTCTGTGAATCAAGAGGACCTGTATATAAGGAATTTGAGGTTATGAGCGCTGTCGCGTCTATTAATCTAGTTGATTCATATCGTATTCTTTATTTAGGCTAGTGCTGGTGGAAGCTACAAATCATCTAATAAAACGAGTTCCGTATTATAAACTACAATATCTGTAAAACATTCCCTTTTACAATAGAATAATATTTGTGCCAATCCCTATATATAGTCTACATTATACTGTAATTGTGAAAATCTGTGTGTCTGTGAGTGTGTGTGTGTGTGTGTGTGTGTTAGTTTGTTACCTCTTGACACTAAAACGGCTGGACGGATTTGGATGAAATTTGAAATGGAGACAGCTTATACCCTGGGATAACATATAGGCTGCCTTTCATCCGGAAATAAATCATTGTTCCCGTCGAATGGGCAACATAACTGAAAAGTCACCAAAAATACTCAGTCGGGACAAAATATCGAAGTTGTCGCATAAAGACCGGACAAAGCTCATTTTACGCCCCTCGATGCGAGAAACAATACTCGGTAGGTCCGTACGGGACACCGAAAACCACATTTTAAGGCCCTAAAACCAACAGTTTCAAAGATATTCGCAGAAAACTATCTTCACTCTGATAAACTGATGAACTAATGGCAAGTCCGTTTCCATGGCAACTGAACCTCAAGGCATGGCATCCGATTTTCTATATATCCCTAGGAGGCAATGCCAATCCATTTATTATCTTTTTCAAGAGATATATAAACACAAGAACAGGATAGCGTGCCTGCCTCCCATCCGGAGGCCCCGGGTTCGATTCCCGGCTCCGTCAGATATTTTAGACACTGGCGTGAGGGCTGCAACGGAGTGCACTCAGCTTCGTGAGGACAATTGAGTAGCTGTCTGATAGAGAGGCAGCGCCCCGGTCACGAAGAACAAGATAAACGGCCGAGCGAACACGATGAACTGACCACGCGTCACCACAATATCTGCAGGCCAAATGGCTGGGAAGCGGTCGCATGATAGGCCTAGGCCCTTCGTGGTCTGTAGTGACAGGGGTAAAAAAAATAGGGATAGCGCCTTCTAATACCACTTTTAAATTTTAAACACTACAGTAGCGGCTACTCAATAAAGTTAGCGATATACCTACGTTCTATTTCATAAACACTGGGCTTACAAATCCCGTATAGTTAAGTACAAATATCAGTCTGGTCGTTATTTCAGTAGCAACGAAGCTCTGTGGCGGCTATTGCCGTTTCCGTAACACTTAAGGCATCTCGCCGTCACATACCTCATTGTGCACTTACAAAATTGTGAACCAGTCTATTTTACTGAAAAGAATTTCTACGAACGAGTATCCACTCTGGCAAAAACCACACTCACCACCTTTTCCAAAATGTACACAAGACATGATTTTTAAAGCACTCTTCTCTATGTTGAGGTACAGAGATATACCACATGGAAAGATACAAATGTTGGCAAATCTGAGTTCAAGGAACTGCTGTCCAGAATAGGCTTTCGGTACAGGTTATGCGGCCCATGTTCGTAACATGGAATGTTATCCTTTGACAATGCATCTACACCATGTGCGAGGACAACGCATTTCAAAGATCTCTAAAACCACAATAATCAAGAAATTTGGAGAAAAATTTAAAGTGGGAGCGAAGATTCAAGGAGAAATAATTTCATCTTTGAGATTTGCTGATGACATCGTCGTCTTGGCCGATACGCCAGAGGATTTGAACGAGTTTTTGAATGGTATGGACTCCGTCTTGAGGAATGAATTCATGACGAAAATCAATAAATGTAAAACAAAATTATTGGAATGCAGCCGAAATAAATCAGAAACCTCTATGGACCTCAAATTGGCTGGTGAAACGCTACAGGAAGTAGGATACTTCTGTTACTTAGGAAGCAAAATATCCAGTGATGGACGAAGCAAAGAGGATATAAAAAGCAGGTTGGCTCAGGCAAGGAAAGCATTTCTACAGAAAAGGAATCTGTTGACATCGAATATACATTTAGGTATTAGGAAGTCATTTTTGAAAGCTTTTGTCTGGAGCGTGACATTATAAGGATGTCAAACTTGGACTAATGGTGCAGCAGAAAAGAGGAGAATTGAAGCGTTTGAAATGTGGTGTTACAGGAGAATGATGAAGATCAGATGGGTAGATAGGGTAACAAATGAAGAGGTATTAAGACGAGTGGGAGAGGAGAGTTGTTTCTGGCGACTGCTAATGAAGGGAAGATATAGGTTGGTAGGACACATAAATAAGACACCCAGGAATAGCAAGCTTAGTTATGGAAGGGAGGGTCGTGGACAAGAACTGTAGGAGTAGACCAGGGTTAAACAGATTGCCTCGGATGTGGGGTGTGGTTGCTGTGTAGAGATGAAAGGATTAGCTCAGGAGAGGGAGGCATGGAGGGCTGCATCAAACCAGTCAAAATAAACTGAAGAATCAAGCAACAACAACAACAATCAGGAATTTTAATTATTTAAAGAGGCATGTGAGGCAAAAGGGTTGTTGGAGAATTTCAATCCCTGGGACGTAACACTGAAAGAGACTGCATAATGTACGAGTACATCTGCGGCCAAGGTGAGATATATTTTACTATAGGTCTATTAATAGCGACATGTTGACGTTCAAATCATCAAAAGTGTGGCAAAATTACACCCAGAATAGCTTAGGGAAAAATACTTTTAATACCCCATATTCCGATAGATTTGCCATTCCAGTGTGCAAGAGTGCAGTTCCCTCTTCAAACAATATTCGCAATTTCTATTAACAAAGCGCAATGACACACACTTAACAGCAGCAGGTGTACATTTAGACAAAACCATTTTTCCCATGGGCAACTGTATGTGGCGTGCTCGCGAGTGTCCGGACAACAAAATAGTTATGTCTCAGCAGAAGATGGCAAAACCAAGAACGTAATTTTAAAATGTGTTCATATAATGTAACATCGAACCCTGCAGACTTTGACAACTCTAAAAAAAATCACACTTAGCTGCTCATATCAATATTCTGTATGTATCAGAATTTTCAGAATTAGAATTGACCCATCTGTAGCCGCGATTGCTGTAATAGAATAGACCAATTAATGCATCGTCCTCATTGTCTTGATCGCGAGCGAAGCCGCGGGTTACTGCTAGTAATACTATAAAATACCGGTGTATCAACAATTTCTCGTGAGGTTACTTCTATGTCAGATGTTACACGTCATCATATGCGACTATTGTAAGGCCCGTAATTTTTTTTTTGTGATAAATATATCATGTAATATTTCTTTCAGGTTAGGGTGATAAATATTTGATTTCCCGCCTAATGTGATTGGGCACAACTTGTGTTGACTGGAAAGCTTTCTTTCTTTTTCTTTTTTATCGAATTTACCCTCCAGGGTGGTGGCTCAGCGAGGGAACTCACCCCTACCGCCATTTACAGGCAGTGTCCTAGAGCTGGGAACATCTAATCGGAGTGGATACAACTGGTGAGGTGGAATTAGCACCTCGCCCAGGCGGCCTCACATGCCAAGCGAACAGGGGCCTCATGAGGGAAGGAAACGGAAGGTTAGGATGGATAGGCAAGGAAGAGGGAAGGAGGCGGCCGTGGCCTTACAGTATGCACCATCCCGGCATTGGCTCGAAGACGAAGTGGGAAACCACGGAAAACCACTTCGAGGATGGCTGAGGTGGGAATTGAACCCCCTCCACTCATTTGGACCACCCGAGGTTGAGTACACCCCATTTCAGTCTTCATACCACTTTTCAAATTTCGTGGCAGAGCCGGGAATCGAACCCAGGACCTCCGGGGCGGCAGCTAACCATGCTGACCGCTACGCTACGGAGGCGACTAATAACATTTATTTATAGCCTAATTTCACATAAATGTGATGAAAGTCTCGGTGACAGGTATTTTTTTACGGCCGGGTGCCCTTCCTGACGCCAACCTCATGAGAGGAGTTAATGAGAGATGAAATAAATGAAACTGGGCAAGGGTGTGTAAGGAAGCGGCCGTGGCCTGTTCGATGGTACCGTCCCGACATTTGCCTTGAATTGAAAATGGGATACCACGGAAAACCATTTCAAGGACGGCCAACTTTGGGGCTGGAACCCACATCTACCGAATTCGCAGATAACTTGGCCCCATGGCCTAGCGCTGTGCGTTAGCGAGCGTAGTTACCGCTGTCGGTCATCTGTACAAGATTAATAGTGAGATAGACCTGATCCATGCGCCGGCTTCGATGCAGACTATTCTAGCCTGTTAGCCCTAGGGCCTTGAGAGCTATGTCGAAGGGGTTTCGACCAACTGCAATTGTGTTAGGGTGATTGGCTGATTAAAATGAAATCAAATTGGTCAGAATGTGACCAATAGTGAGATAGAAATGAAAATCCACAGCCTGCTTCCAGTCTCCGACCGGGTCAGGAATGGAGTGAATGAAGCCCCCATCTAGCGGCGAGGATATGAACTGTGCCGGCTCTCGAGGCCTGACGCACTCCTCTGGGGCAATGATTAAATGAATGACAGATGAAATGAAATGATAGTGGAGAGAGTTGCTGGAATGAAATTTTGACAGGGAAAAACGGAGTAACCGGAGAAAAACCTGTCTGCCTCCGTTTTGTCCAGCACAGATCTTACATGGAGTGACCGGGATTTGAACCACGGACCCAGCGGTGAGAGGCCGGCGTGCTGCCGCCTAAGCCACGGAGGCTTTGAGATAGAAATGCATGAAGTAAATTGTGTATTTATTTTAAGTTAATTAGTTTAAAGCGACTCAAAAGAAAATTATTACAGACTGAAGCGTTACACACTAAAAATTAAAAAAAAAAAAAAAAACAGAACAAGAAGTTCCGTGAAGAACTATACAGCCTACTTTTCATGCCAATGATTATTCTACAGAATATGAACCTATATAGAATAATGACGAAATTAAGTTGGTAATATCGAAATATCTAATTAGTTCATACTATACCTGGTATAATGTAGCCTAATAGAGCACTACAGTTGGCAGCCCTGGTGACTGAATATATTCTTAGTTCCATTTCTTAAGGTACAGAATACAAAATTTGGTTGAAGTCCAATGGACGTTACATGCAGTTAATCACTGGATCTATCAGCACGCGTAAAAGCATGTTGCCAACAATGTCATGCGTGTGCTGGTCAGAAATAATCTGAAATATTATGATATCTTGTTGTGCCAATTTTGGATGAAATACATTTGTTAGTATAGAAGTTACATGTATTTTAAAATTGGACATATCAGCAGGCATAGAATCATGTTGGCAGCACTGCCTTGTATTAATTACTCCAAATTAATCTAGAATGTCAGGTGCTATACGTGTGCAAAGTATAGAGCTGTTGGCTTGCATACTTTCTGATATATTGATATTAGGGTAAAAAAAATATAGACAGCATTTATTAACAGTTGGCAGCCCTGATTTCTCTTAACAATACTTATAGTCATATCTGTTATGGTACACATAGCACATACGAAATTTGGTTGAAATCCAACTGTTAGTATAGAAGTTACATGTATTTAAAAATTGGTACCACCTGCAGGCTTATAATCATGTTGGTAGAACTGACGTATATAAGTTACTCCAAATTAATCTAAAATGTCAGAATATACGTGTGCATAGTTTAAAGCTGTTGGCTTGCATACTTTCTGATATATTGGTATTTGGATAAAATAAATAAATAGAGAGAGCAATTATTAACAGTTGGCAGCCCTGGTGGCTCTTAAGAATACGCGCAGTCATATCTGTTTATGTACAGATATTACATACAAAATTTGGTTGAAATCCAATTGATAGTGTAGAAGTTATATGCATTTAAACATTGGACCTATCAGAAGGCTTAAAATTATTTTGGCAACACTGTCATGGTTGGACTCCTGGAAATTAAACTGAAATTGTCTTATCTACATGTGTGCCAATTTTGGAATAGCTCCCATGCATACCTTGCAAGATATCCAACATGGAGCTCAAATTTCTAGTGCTTTTTTTCAGCAGTTGGTAGCACTAACATCATTTTCAAATATGGACGTGAGATATTCCGGTGCACATCTTTACTCATACTAAATTTGGTTTTGATTGCTGCAGCCGTTTAGGAGTTGATAGGGGGGGGACATACACACAGCCAGACAGACAGAAGGACAGACAGACAGATAGACACACATTTTCCCGGATCGATCTCATAAGTCTACTTTTTCCTCATTTTTGCAAAATGTGAAAAGTAGGCTAAAAATATAGAGAGAATGCACAAAATCCGCCACATTGGGTAAGCGCATAAAGGTTCATGAATCACTAACATTGTTGAATGAATGTGTCACCATCAACGAGCTAGAGAAAGGTATACCTTTCTCTAGCTCGTTGGTCACCATCTAACAAGTAAGTTGACTTGAGCAACGTAAATGAAATGAAAGCGACGGGCGGGCAGTCTGGTGCAGGACGAATTACTTTCTGCATTCCAGACCGGTGGTCAAGCCGTCAACAATTGAAGGGTGTACAAACTCTTCACTTGAAGTTTCCATAAAAGAAAGGAATTTAATAATTTAATAATGCAGCCAAGTGGCCAGTTATATACATAATCAATCAAGTTGATTCACAACAGAATTTAAGCAATGATAACATTCTATCTGTACAACCCATCACGTGATATCTCTCACAGAGTTTCCCACACATACGACAAACACAGTCCGCGCATGGCTCATGAAAACGTATGGGCCTACAACACTTGTGATGAAAACCATGCACTGCAAATCTGGTACCGTAACAAGATATCTGAGTTGATAATTTGCTTCTTTCCAGTCCGTCATTATCATTGCAACCGTAGCTTGCCACGGTGGGTGAGTGGTTATCGTGTCGGATTACTAACCCCAAGCTTACAGGTTCGCTCCTGGGCGTGGTAAGTGATTTTTGAAAGGCGGCAAAAATGAAGACACGCATGTCATACGATGTTGGCATGTTAAAGAACCCATTTGAATTCAGTAGGCCGTGTTCATAATGGAAAAATTAATCTCGGGATTTTCCGCCAACACTAAGTTCCTCATTTCTCTACTAGAAAGCGCTATAAAGTCAAGGAGCTTTGATATCTAACCTCCTTGACTTTCATAGTGATTCAAGGAACAACGAAATTCGACATGCAAGCTGCCCTCTGGGTGTCAAATAACAAAGCTTGCACCCGGCACCGAGGCCATACAATACTAATTAATTAATGGCATCCGTGGTATAAAATTCTATCCAAATATATTTTTTCTTTGCTGTGTTCTCTGGCTACCTCTTTTAGGGCTGGCGTGGGCACAAGTAGCATTTTTCAACCGTAGATCTTCTAATAGGATAGTTTCTTTAGATAGTTCACAAACTAATCTAGATATTGTGTACCTGGATACTCCAATGGTTCTTTTCAGAAAGGGCGCCCTCCTTAAAAAAGCGTTATATTTGAAAAAATCGAGGATTTTGCATGTACAGTAGGCTATACTGTACTGTATAGCATTTTGGTATAATTTTCGTACTTTTAGTCAATTTCGCATTTTATCGCTTTATTAAAACGTAAGCCTCCGTGGCTCAAGCGGTCGATTGGAAGCAGGCTGTGGATTTTTCATCGCCTTCTTAAAACATGTAAATTAAGTGGTTTACAGGTCGTGAAACGGGAAACTACAAGAGAGGAATCTATTATGAGCATTTCGTGCTTTATCGCATTTGCGAAACCACCACCCCTAGTCAATATGCATCTGGGATAAATAGAAAGTTTCAGCCAATAATTCAAAATGTTCACATAGAAAGGTTACTTTATTTTCAGATTGAAAATAAATAACAGGAAAAATAACGCCAATATTGGCAACATGATAAATCGAGACTTTCGAGCACTTCTTATAGGCCATTTCCATTGGTGGAGTGTGCTACGCCACTGCACAATGTCCCTGTAGGCCTATAAAGAATTTGTTTGGACTGAGCCTGTATATTTTATTGCCCCATGTATCACAGGACTGTAAGTTGGTCAATTTGTCTTGGTCGACTTGCGACCTGTTTGCTGAGAAGCGAGCGGCAACTCCAGCCAGAGCTATCAAATCCCCAAATCATCGATCCTGTGTTGCAGAAGAAAAAGGAGCCAGACGGAAGGAAGTAGGCCAGTGTATCAAGCGCTCAATACGCGAGGATCAGTCAATAGCAAGAGCAGTGTGCTTTAGTGAGGTTGCGGCCGATTGCGGGGCATGTAATGGGAGGTTCCGTTACATGTGTATTGAATTGCTTTGTCCTTGGCATTGAGGGGGAGATAAGAATGTAATGTGGCGCTCTCACGCAGAGTCACTGCCCACGTGACTTTATGTATAATGGGACATGACGTCGCCTTCTACACTTACAAGCCGCGGTGTTACGC
Organism: Meconema thalassinum; assembly: GCA_946902985.2. Lineage (NCBI taxonomy): Eukaryota > Metazoa > Arthropoda > Insecta > Orthoptera > Tettigoniidae > Meconema > Meconema thalassinum. The sequence goes on from OX336396.1 coordinate 250,906,819, forward strand.
TTGGCAACGCCGCCCACCTGTCATCTGGTAGGCCTCGAGCAAGGCGGCTTCGGTGGCGTAGTTGGTAGCATGCTGAGCTCCTACGCCCAAGGTCGCGGGTCCAAACCCGGCCGATGTCGTCGGATTTTTAAGAGCTTTAAAAATCCCTCAGTAGGCCTTCCTTCGGTGGGAAAGTTAAGCCGGCGGTCCCATGTCATAGATTTATGACATGATAAAGAACCTTCCACTAATTACACTTGTGTGAAGCTAAATTATAGGTTAGATTTGACTAACGCTCTTAGGTTCCAACGTTCGTCGCCAGAAGCCGACTGCGGTGGCATCTAGTAACCAAGTTCAGAACTAGTTGGTCGTTGTCGGTGGCGTTTGGTAGCAAAAGTTGGAACTACTTAATTGAATGTCTGCAGTCCTTATTAGAATTAAAAACAGATAACACACAGCCATCACAATTAACACCGGTTATCAGACCGATTCTACACACACCCAAAGTACACGGGTCTACATGACCGTGTTGTCGCAGTCCCTAAACTGAGGAACCAACCAACCAGGCCTAGAGCAAGCACAAAGTAATTGCGAACACTTAGTAAACACATAGATTTTGACGCGAAAAGTTTCCGAAAATACAACAGACACAACGTCCGCTAAATCCGCACACAAATAACACTAACAAAGGGTAAATATTGTCTTGCAATGTACGCCTACTGAAGCAGTGGAAGCAGTGAATGCATGTACTGATTGGTTCAACAAATGGAGGTTATCTCCAAATCCCAAAAAGTGCTTCAGTGTGTCTTTTTCACTACCGGCACTGAAATCTGGAAATCAGGCGGACCATAAAATTTGTGGAAATAAATTGGATACGGCTTCTCAGGTAAGAGATTTAGGTATTATTCACGATGATAAATTGACATTCTCTCCCCACATTGACCACATCAAATCTCGCGCAATGCGCAGTCTCGGCATTCTATACAGATTCACAAAAATTAAAGACCTCACTGCACTTAAATTATACTTCACCACATATGTTCTCCCTATCCTAGATTTCTCTTCTCCAATTTGGTCTACCTCGGCTATAACCAACATTTCTAAATTGAACAGTGTCTTTAATTTCTTCATATCAATAGTCAAAGCTCGCAATCCTTCACTAAGGCACTTTGCCAAATCCGACATTTTAAATCAGCTCAATGTACTCGACCTGAACAATTTACTGACCTGTGTTTCCTACATAAAATTATGAATGGTTACACAAAATGTAACATGCTACTAAGCTACTTCCCACTCCATGTTCCCTCCCGTTCAATACGTCAAAACCATTTACACCACATACCTCGCCCACGTCTTGAAGTACAGAAGCCCTCTATTTTCCACCGTCTGCCAACCCTTAGCAACGCCCTTTCCAAATATTGACATATTCTCTCCCTATAGAACATTCAAACATAACATTAGAAGATCCCTTTTATCCTCAATCCCTACCCCCTCACCCTCCTAATCACCCACTACCCCAATCATTCCCTGCGTCTTTCCCGAGATGTATCCCTTGCTGCCATCACTGCCATTTGTTACCTGTTATTGTTGTTGTTTTTGTTAATATTATTTAAAATTGTTAAAATATTAGTGTAAAATGACCAATTCATGGTTGTATCTAATAATTATTAAATAAATAAAAAATAAATAACAATTCCCGAAAAAGTAGTCTAATAATAAAACGCTTTATTGTAGGCCTAACTCAATATCCCAGTGTCTGAAATTTCCTCGTCTTGTTGCTTTGCTCACTGTCGTTATTGGCGCTCGGAAAAGTTATTAAAAACCATTCTAACAAACTTAGAGGCTGGCCTTTGATAATAAATCGTTCACATTTTGTCCACAAATGCACTTATCATAGTGGGGGCGTGGTGGCTCAGCGGTCTAGCTGTATGCCTCTCACCAAGGCGGTCCGGGTTCGATTCCCGGTCAATGCATGTGAGATTTTCGAAGTGAAATGCCATGTCCTGTGGTTCGGATTCCACGTAAAAAGGAGGTCCCGTGGCTCATGATCTCAAGATTAACGGTCACGTTAAACTACAAGCTTCCTTTCCTTTTTACTTATCATAGTCACAATAGGCATAATTGGTCTCCAGCGAAAAACACAAAGCAAAAATTCAAAAACAATTGCAAAAGCAGAAAACAAGCACAAAACAAAAACAAAAGCAAAATTCAAAAGGTAAAGCAGAAAACAAACGCAAAACCAAAAACGCAATTAGTTGAGATTTGACTCCGCTCATCCTCCAGAAGCAAATCCTAGTTATACCATTGCTGCCCACGGGCCCCCAAACATCCAAGCGAATGTGCCATCCCTAGAAGCCAACAAAAAGACGAGCATGCTTGAAAGGCAGTGAAGAAGATCTCAGCACGATACAGCGGGGGGAGGGGTCGCCAGCCTCCCCTAACGGTCTGCCTGCCAGTCCCAAGGGCTTGTTGCTGATTTTTAGCTTGGTCGCCTTGTAAAGAGCACTGGGAGGATGAGGAGAGAAGGTCACGAGGTCACCTGCTATATTGTAGTTTTTTTTAGCGTATGGCATTTAGTGCCGGGAGTGTCCGAGGACATGTTCGGCTCGCCAGTTTTGTAGCTGCTTCGAGACGGACACCCAATGGGTGAGCTACAAGTACCGTTGGGGAGGAAAGTTGGAATGGAAGGTCGAGGAGAGTTGGAAGGTAGCGGCTGTGGCCTATAGTTAGGGACCAACCCCGGCATTTGCCTGGAAGGAAGATGGGAAACCACAGAAGACCATCTTCAAGGTTGCCGGCGGGGGGATTCGAACCTCCTCGCCTCCCGGATGTGAGCGACTGCCAGCAGTCATGCCGTAACGACCACGGCTCACTCACCCGGTTATACTGTAGTAAAACTTGCCTTCAACGGAAACGAACGTTAAACATAGGTTTCCGGTTAACGGAGGTAGGCCAATGCCAAAATAATAGTAATAGTAGTAGTATATATGGGCTTTCACGGCCAGTGAATTAAAACTCAGCATTTTTTTTATTAGGTTTGTGCCATGTCTTGTGTGGGGTTTTGCCTAGGACACCAAGCTGGTCCATCAGCGTGCTCTTGGTGTCCCCGCCCGGACCCTCGAGGAGTAGCGAACTGCGAGCTACCTCCCTTTTTACGAAGCGCACTTGCGCCTCTTGCGAGAACTAAAATCTCAAGCAGTCATAACCTTCCTATGAAGGCTTCCAAAAAGATGGTCCAGGTGGGTGATGAGCCAGCTTGGTGTCCTAGACGAAACCCCTCACAAGACTCGGCACAGACCTAGAAAAATTGCTGAGTTTTAACAGTAGTAGTTATTGCTGATTTAAGGGGTGGAACAGCAAGGTCATCTACCCCTCTTAACAAAAACATCATCATCATATCCTTGTCGCTGCAACAACATTCGTCTCTCCTCTGCTCAATGTTTCAAATGAGCATATTCCTGGAAATGTAGTGTGTCCATCACAGAATCCAGATACGGACGTTTGTTTTAGACGATTGCCCTTCACCTTGAAGCTAGCGGGTGAGCCTCTACACTGTCAATCTGTCACCCTCTCACTTCACAACTGTCACCACCGCACCGTCTGACGTAATAGAATTCCAGAATTGAGCAGATGACGATATCACAGTACAGTCCAGTCAACGTGGAAGTATTGTGTGATGCGGAAGTAAGCGTGATATATCTTAACTTAGTTACAGATTGTGGTACGATTATTATTATTATTATTATTATTGGAGCCTCCGTGACTTAGGCGGCAGCACGCCGGCCTCTCACCGCTGGGTCCGTGGTTCAAATCCCGGTCACTCCATGTGAGATCTGTGCTGGACAAAACGGAGGCAGACAGGTTTTTCTCCGGGTACTCCGGTTTTCCCTGTCAAAATTTCATTCCAGCAACACTCTCCACTATCATTTCATCTGTCATTCATTTAATCATTACCCCAGAGGAGTGCGTCAGGCCTCGGCAGCCGGCACAGTTCATATCCTCGCCGCTAGATAGGGGCTTCATTCATTCCATTCCTGACCCGGTCGGAGACTGGAAGCAGGCTGTGGATTTTCATTTTCATTATTATTATTATTATTATTATTCTACGGTAATTATAATTGTGGTGTGACGGAGAAGTGTACGTGTCAGGTACTGATTGTGATGCGATAATAATTCTTATTGACATGCCGCCTATACTTTCAAAATTGAAAGGAAAGACTCTTCACAGTCAAAGTCGAAGAGATCATCGCAAATGTTCATGATTATGTGAAGGAGGAGGCAAACGTAAAGGACCGATTTTCACCACAGTACTACAAAGAGGTTAAAATAATACAAGCAAGAGTTGCTGCTGCTACTGGAGTATCGCAAACTTCTGTTTTCAGAGTATTACGAGAAAAGAAAGTCCGTGAAGATGAAGGAACGTCTTTCGGCACCCCTGAAAAAGAACATAATGTCCCAAAACGAATACCGTAACAGGCATCGATGATTTCGACAAGTGTCATTCGACGTACTATTTATAATTATTACATGGAAGAAAAGGCTGCACCAACAATAAGAAGACTGCTGCAGAAATTAAGAGATTCTATCAATTTCGAAGGTAAAACCACTAGTCTTAAGACAATAATAAAAAAATGTAGGTTTCCGGTGGAGGAAAACAAGATCTAACAGACGTGTGCTTATTGAAAGACACAACATTCGTTCTCTTCGTGAAACATACCTGACTTGTCTTCGTCAATACCGATCTGAAGAACGACCTATTGTTTATGAGGATGAGACATATATTCATAGTAGCCACACCGTCCCGAAAAGTTGGTCCGATGACAGTAGCTCAGGTTTGATGGCGCCGGTGACAAAAGGTGAGCGTCTTATTATTGTCCATGCTGGTGGAAGGTTTGGATTTGTACCTAATGCACTTCTTATTTACAGATCACATTTGAAAACTGGAGATTTTCATAAAGAAATGAACACTGATAATTATAACAGCTTAGGCTTTCACGGCCGGCGTTCATAATTAAATACAAGTTTTTCGGGCTTGTAGGCCGTGGTCCAGACAGGATATCTCCCGACGTTTCACCGGAAACTGCGTCCGGCATTATCAAGGGTTCCGCTCCTTACCTTGGTCAGCAGTGGAATGAGGAAGAGGCTTGAAATAATGGGTAACGGCTAGTAGTGGAACAACAATACTCCACTACTAGCCGTTACCCATTATTTCAAGCCTCTTCCTCATTCCACTGCTGACCAAGGTAAGGAGCGGAACCCTTGATAATGCCGGACGCAGTTTCCGGTGAAACGTCGGGAGATATCCTGTCTGGACCACGGCCTACAAGCCCGAAAAACTTGTATTTAATTACTGATAATTATGTTAAGTGGCTCTGTACAAAGTTAATTCCTAATTTACCCCCCTAACTCTGTCCTCATTGTCGACAATGCGTCCTATCACAATACACAACTAGATAAACCTCCAACTTCGAATTCCTTGAAAACAGATGTGCAGTCCTGGTTAACGAAATACAACATTCCATTTCCTGAAAACTGTCAACAACAACAACAAAAAAGTCAACCCCTGGCACTATCCAGCCCATGACGGGCTAAGGCCGACCAAGCGACCGCTGCCCAGCCATTTGGCCTGCAGATATTGGGGTGACGCGTGATCAGCGCGTCGGGTCCCCTCGGCCGTTAATCTTGGTATTCGTGATCGGGGCGCTGTCTCACTGTCAGACAGCTACTCAATTGTCCTCACGAGGCTGAGTGCACCCGTTCCAACCCTCCCTGACGGAGCCGGGGATCGAACCCGGGGCCTCCGGGCGAGAGGCAGGCGCGCTACCCCAACACCACAGGGCCGGCTCCTGAAAACTGTACTAAAACTAAATTATATGATTTAATATTAACCTACAAGCCTGCACAGAAAACATACTTAATTGACCAAATTTTGGCTGAAAATAATCACCGTAATCCACCGTACCACCCAGACCTAAATCCCATTGAGCTCATTTGGGCAGACGTCAAACAATGGGTTGCTAGTAGAAATGTGACATTCAAAATAAAAGATGTCGAAATGTTGTGCCGGCAGAGGTTTGAAGAAATCGGTCAAAGAGAATGGGAAAAGGTATGTCATAAAGTGAAAGACATTGAACGGGAATATTTTGCAAACGATGTGATTGTGGAAGATCGAATTGAGAGAATTATAATTCAAGATAACGGACTGGAAAGTAGTGACGACGAGACCGAAAACAAGGACGATCCCATGGCAAAAGAAGACGCTGAAGACGAAGGCATGTCCGGTGTAGAAGAAATAGGGGATGATTGACTGTCCATTCCATAAAAGTTAGTGTGTGATTGTGTTGTCAGTAGCAATCTGGAAACACGTTATAAACTACTTTGTATATTGATTGTGCTTTGTGTGTAATGTAAAATACGAACTGAACGCCATTATATTTGCTAGTGACTGTACTTCAGCAACAGCGTGACTGCATGAGCAGCTTACAACATCAACACAGGTACTGTAGTAACTCGCCTCCAGGCTTCCATTAAGAAGGGGGGTGTGGTGGCTCAGCGGTCTAGCTGTATGCCTCTCACCAAGGCGGTCCGGGTTCGATTCCCGGTCAATGCATGTGAGATTTTCGAAGTGAAATGCCATGTCCTGTGGTTCGGATTCCACGTAAAAAGGAGGTCCCGTGGCTCATAATCACAAGATTCACGGTCACGTAAAACTACAATCTTCCTTCCTTGCTTCCATTAAGATTTTTCACTCGTCTAAAACAAACGTCCGGCCTGTACTTCTTCCTTGGTCTTTCTCTTCCCTTCTTCCCCAAAACCTTTCATTCCAACACGATTGTTATGGTGAGGTGTGTGGCCAAGGAATGTTGTTTTCCTCTTTTCTATACAGTAAAGTTGATCAACTCCCTTGTTTCATCTACTTCCTGCTTGCCACGGTGGGTGAGTGGTTGTCATGTCAGATTACTAACCCCCAAGCTTGCAGGTTCGCTCCTGGCCATGATAAGTGATTTTTTTTAAAGGCAGCAAAAATGACGACACGCATGTCATACGATGTTGGCATGTTAAAGAACCCATTTGAATTCAGGAGGCCGTGTTCGTAATGGCAAAATTAATCTCGGGATTTTCCGCCAACACAAAGTTCCTCATTTCTCTACCAGAAAGCGCTGTAAAGTCAAGGAGCTCCTTGACTTTCATAGTGCTACAAGGAACAAAGAAATTCGACATGCAAGCTGCCCTCTGGGTTCCAAATAACAAAGCTAATACCCGGCAATTTCTGGTATTCTTGCTGTAGTAATTTTGAATAGATGTTGTTGTTGTAGTTGATTCGTATGATAACCTGTGTTAATTTGATGGCTTTATTAGTGTGTATTTGTAATTCAAATGGGGATTGGGAAGAAGGCGGCCGTGGTCTTAAGTTAGGAACGATCCCGGAATTCACCTGGAGTACCATTTCCATGATGGCCGAGGTGGGAATCGAACCCGGATCTTCTAACTTTTGCCGCACGGGGTTGTATACCCCGTGTCAGCCCTCAGACCAGAATGAAATGTCTTGGCAGAGCCGGGAATCGAACCCGGGCCTCCGCGTTGACAGCCAAGAGCAGGGGCGGATCCAGGGGGGGGGGCGATGCCCCCCCCCCTAAGAGAAAAGAAAAGAGGGAAAAAGAGAAAGGAAAGGAGAGGAGAGAAGAGGAAGGAGAGAAGCGAAGGAGGAGACGCACCAAACGAACTATAAACAACGATTTTAACATAACTAGTATTCAGTTAATAATCGTGCAATATAAATTAAATTACCTAGCCGCGACGTTTTCTTCTCGCTACCCCACTCGCACTGTTGCTATTGTTGTGACGAGCCGAGCAGACTGAGCACAGCTATGCTTAGCACATGGTCAACGTCATCTGGATGATGATCCTGGATTCCAATCTTCCTTCGAGGGCCGAGGTGTTCATCTCGGAGCCGAGTACAAACGAACAATCCCCTTCGGCCCGCTCCACCCGCGCCTGAGATATGTCTATCGAGGTAAATTGTATGAAGACTGCATAAGCTTTATAAATCTCCGAGAAACAGTGCACAACCGTTTAAATGGAAAAGACGTAATAAAATGGAAAATAAAAGGAAGAAAAAAAGACGAAATCCCAGTATCCGAACAGGAAAATATCGCCCGAAACGAAGGGAATGTCGATAGAGAAATAAAATTAATAGAATACTGAAGAATCGCCAAATCCGAAAACTGGAGAAGAGATGCTAAATGATGACAATATTGAAAAAGCAAACAGCGTGACGGAAACAGAAACCGAGCGAGAGCTACAGGAAGGAAAAGAACCAAAGAAAGCAGAAACCGAAGAAGAAATCCACAAGCAAGAGATAAAGATGGAGAAGAAACTAAGGAGGATTCGAAGATAAAATTTAAAGCCAAGAAACAAGTTGCAGAGTCTACTATCAAGAAAAAGAAGAAAAATGTAGCAGAACCAGAGGATGAAGATGAATACGACCAACAAACAAGAGATGAAGATGCAGATGCAAGAACTATAGAGGAGAAAAAGAAAACGCAAACCAAAGAGAGAACCAGCAAGAAACAAGAAACCAAAGGAGTCCCAGAGCCTACCGTAACCGGCTGAGACGTGGGCAAAACTGTGTTGAGTATTCTCAAGTATCACAGTCTTGTCCTATGTCGGTGTGTTGGCGTTGGTACTGACGGGTGCGCTATCATGGCGTCAGTAGCTTGTGGTGCTGTCGCCGTGGAGCAAACCGAGGCAGAGCATGCCGTTAGGTGCCCTTGTTATAATCACGCTCTGAATTTGTCTATTTCGAAGTCCTCGAAAGTCGTCGCCGTGCGAAATGCAATAGGAGTTATGAAGGCCACTATCACGTCCATTGATTCGTCCTCAAAACGCTCCTATGTATTTAAAGCAACTCTAGGTGAACTTTTATGTGGACTTTGTGAGACGCGGTGGATCGAACGGCACGACGGTTTTGTACAATTTCGCTCTTTACTCCCAAACATAGTCGAGAGATTAGACTCGATTACTTTATGGAAAGACTCAGAAAGTGCTTCTAAGGTAAAAACGCTCATAGCTGCTCTTTGTGAGAGTGATTTTATAGTTATCGTCATTTACTTGTCAGAAATCCTTGGAGACACTAAAACACTCAGCATTTTGTTTCAAAAAAGGGCAAATAGACTTGAAGGAAGCCCAGGATGCGCTAGACGACACTACTAATGTGTTGAGCAAGAGGCGCGAAGAGTGCGAAACACAATTTGCTGAGCTCTTCCAAGAATCAGAAGCTCTGGCAAAACAACTTGGAACCGAACGTCTGCTCCCACGCATCGCACAACTGCAAAAGCACCGCGAACATCATCCAGCGTCAACCGTAGAAGACTACTATCGCCGGGCCGTTTTCATACCCATTTTAGACTACGTCCTAGAAGACCTAAACACTCGCTTCCCAAAAGCAACGCAAGAGTTACACAGCCTATCAGCAATGATGCCAATATCATCATGGACGTCAGCGGATGTGGACACAATCGCTGCAAAGTACTTCAAACTTCTCAATCAACATTCTGCCGCGTCGGCGGCAAGGCTTCTACAGGCTGAACTTCGTATGTGGAAGGTAAAGTGGTCCCGGGAGCTTGAATCGGGATCAACCATCCCAAAGAAAGCTATGGAAGCTTTAATTGCCTGCGATAAAGAGTTGTACCCCAGTATTCATCGATGTCTCAAGATTTATGCTACTTTACCCGTCAGCGCCGCTTCATCGGAAAGGTCATATTCTTCTTTGAGAAGGCTGAAGACGTGGTTGCGGTCAACTATGTCCGATGAACGATTAAACGGACTTGCTTTGTTGCACGTCCACTACGATGTTTATGTTGATCCATCTCGCGTGATTGATCGGTACGCGAAAAAACCAAACCGGCGACTAGAGTTTGTTGTTTAGCTTAAAATTGTTTTTATGAACAAAATTGCTGTATTTGTAATATTTACGTGCAATTAGCAATACACATGTACCTGTCATAATTTCGGGTAGTCTTATTCTTAATTCGCTCAACCTATACCCCTAAAATAAAGGTTAAATATAGTTTTAAACTCCCGTATATCTGATTAAATCGTGTCTTTAACGATCTTTTTCTCGTCGATCGATTAAAATTCCTCGGGCCTCGAGCCGGGTTTTTATTTAATCTTGAAGCTATTGTCCAAGCAATATAATTATTTTTTTACGGTTGTCAGTCAGTAAACTATATAACTCTGATTTTACCCTCCTACCCTTTAATTACATTACTACATTAACTATAAACTATGAACCCGGTATGATAGCGTATTAGATAAAATTAAAAGTCTATCTTTACGAAAGCGCTCCAGCGATATTATTGGCATGGCAAATGATAATATAGAGAGCAGTGTCGGACTGGCCATTTGGGAAGAACGGGAGTTCCCATCGAGGCCTCGGGCCAGGAGACTATGAGTGCCGAGGCCCGCCCTTAGGCCCTTGCGCAAATAGGCCTGTGACCCCAGTTATTAGCTAGCTAAGATATTCTGCGTCTTTGTTTACAACTCAAGAGAGGGAGGGCTACTCGCAAAGGGGACAAAGTCAATCATTACCTATGAGGTGGTCCGGGGGACTTTTGACCCCCCTCGGACCATTCAAGGCATCTGAGGCATCAAGGAGCCTCGGGGTCTTAAAATTAATGACCTCGGCCCTTGTGCGAGTAGGCCTCTAACATCAGCTTATTATATTGTATCTAAAAATAGGGAAAAGGGGGGGGGGGTTAAGTTCCGAAGGGGGCTCATCACGATCACAGTATTTCAATGCGCGCGATCCTCGTGTCAGTAAACTCAGCATAAAAATATTTTTCAGCGTAAAAATTGGAGCAAGTCACTGGGGAGAGGGTGGGTGAGGGGGGTGGGGGGGGGGGGTGGTAAGGCCCCTACTCTCCCGCTCCCTTCAAGGGCTCTTAGGGCCAGTCCGATACTGATAGAGTGTACGTAAGTATAGATAAGTATGAGCAAACAAAATATTGTTTAGTAACCACACAGAAAGTAGGAAAGTAACGAAAAATTTCACATTTCGAAAAAAATGACATTTTGGTAAAAGTATGCGCAAATGATTCGATGTTTATTGTTAACTTTTTAATTTGCATTATGGTATATTACCCCCCCCCCTCCATTTTGAGGACAGATATCATGACCGCCCCCTCCAAGATCAGTGTCTGGATCCGCCCCTGGCCAAGAGTGCTAGCCACTACGCAACGAGGCGGATATTTTGAATTGAAATCAGGCAGATTTTTCACAGAGTTAAAAAAAACTATCCTTAAGTTGAGTCTTACATTGCAAATGGCTTGACGAACAAATAAAAAGCAGATCAAAGTTTTGTAAATTCTTGAAATCTGCAAGAAGAAAAAACAAACAAGCAACCATAGTCACACGTTACGCTACATATCGCAGCGATCCAATAATATTAAGTGACACTACAGCTAGCAAGATAAGGGACACCGCACAGCGACAATTTGACGTTCGACACGGTGGAGGGCTGAAGGCAGCACGAGAGGGAGTGAGACGGGAAAGCAAGCGAGAGAGAGTCAAGGCGTGAAGCCAGCGTGCTAGCGCCCCCAGCGTGCTGTTTGACCACCTCTGAGCTAGAACAATCCTCCTTCTGATTTCTGTGGTGCACCTATCGTCGTGTGTGATAATGAATGCTTCCCAAGTAACAGAATTGATTGAGTTGTTGTACGGTGTCATCATTTATCTTAATGTTTGTTGATATTTCTTCATTTGATTTCCTGACAACTAATAATTTTGTTTTCAAACTGTTCAGTTTCAATTTTGATTCTTGTAGGATTGATGTAGCATTTTACTTAGTTCCCTCTCTGAATCTGCAATTAATACAGTGTCATCACTCATCAGCAATTAAAATTTAGAGGCGGACGCTTAAATATATAAAAGGCTAAACTAATAATACAAACAAGTTATAATTAGGGCTCGGATGTTTAAGACCAATTAATAGCCCGAATATGCAAGCAAATATGACCTTAAAAATGACGAAATATGACCTGAAAATGACTGATTTAAATATGGCCGTTTAAGAAATAAATTCAAGCGACAATCCCTTCGAGATTAAATTGTTAACTCCCTGTAAATTCTTTATTCCTATTTTCATAACGGCTTCGGTGGCGTAGTCGGTAGCATGCTGAACTGCTATGCCCAAGATAGCGGGTTCAAACCCGGCCGAAGTCGTCGGATTTTTTTAAGAGCGTTAAAAATCCTTCAGTATGCCTTCCTTCGGAGGGGAAGTAAAGCCGGCGGTCCCATGTCATAGATTTATGGCATGTAAAAGATCCTTTCACAGACTAAACTTGTGTAAAGCAAAATTTGTTAGGTTAGATTTCGTCAGAACGCTCTATCAAAGTTCCAACGTTCGCCACTAGGTATCATCGATATCTGGTGGCGAAAGTTGGAACTACTTGAAATTGAACGGAACTTGTAGCTCACCCTTTACGGTGTCCGCTGGAAGCAGCTACAGACTCAGGCGAGCCGAACATGTCCTCGGACACTCCCGGCACCAAAAGCCATACGATAAATAAATAAATCCTATTTTCATATTAATTTTCTGAGTATACATGTATAAGTGGTTTATTTATTTATTTATCTATGGCTTTTAGTGCCGGGAGTGTCCGAGGACATGTTTGGCTCGCCAGAGGCTGTAGCTGCTTCAAGCGGACACCCTTAGGGTGAGCTACAACTTCCGTTCAATTTCAAGTGGTTCTAACTTTCGCTACCAGATGTCAATGATACCTAGTGGTGAACGTTAGAACTTTGATAGAGCGTTCAAACGAAATCTAACCTAGAAATTTAGCTTCTCACAAGTTTAGTCTGTGGAAGAACCTTGTACATGCCATAAATTTATGACATGTACCGCCGGCTTCACTTCCCCTCCGAAGAAAGGCATACTGAAGGATTTTAACGCTCTTAAAAAAATCCGACGACTTCAGCCGGGTGTGAACCCGCTATCTTGGGCACAGCAGTTCAATATGCTACCAACTACGCCATGGAAGCCCCTGTTTAAGTGGTTATTTACAGTCCTTTTACCTTGACTCACTTATCAAACACTGTTGGCAGACACCATCATCAAAAGTTCCACATCGGCGTGTTGTCGATTGGCATTGCTGCTGTGCTTTACCGTGTTACAATATTTATCAGCCACGACTTTCTCTTCACATAACTTGCAGAACAGAACTGAATCATCTGTACAAAAATATTCTTCTTCAAATTCCTTAACGAAGCTTCATTACTTAACACTAGTATAGCGTGGCAAGTTAGACCTGGCCTGTCATGGCGGAGTCTTCGTCAAGGAGGGGAAGTGGTGGGATCTCTATAGTGCGTCTCTACCTTAAAAGACAGTACGCATTAAATGGAGCGCGCTGATGCCAGATCTGCTGCATATACAAGTTCTGCAAGGCCGGGCACATGATGGAACATAACTCGTATACAGGCGTGTTTTTATACAAAACTCAGGAAATTTCCAAAATAGTTGTTTGTTGTATATAACTGTACCACATGCCTTGAAGCGAACGACGGTACAATATTTAGATATGATACACCGAAGTTCAGAGCGCGATTTTAATGCACACATTATAATAATTTATAATTTTCAATTATTCATGAATATGATAATATTATAACATGTTATAATATTACATTTTCTCGAATATCATAGGTTATAATAATATGACATTTAATAATAATTATTATTATAATAATAAAATAATAATATATATAATGTTAACTCTGCACCATTAACGAACCCTTGTTCATTCCTGGGACGAACAAAGGCGAACTACGGAAACCACTTCGAGGATGGCTGAGGTAGGAATCGAACCCGCCTCTTCTCAGTTTTGTCTCATGAAGTTGAGTACACCCCGTTCCAGCCCTCAGACCAGAATTAAATTTCTTGGCAGAGCCGGGATTCAAACACGGGCCTCCACGGCGACTGCACAGCGACAGCCAAGAATGCTAGCCACTACGCAACGAAGCGGACAATTTATAAAGAACACAAGCTCCATTTCATTTCACAGTTAAACTTCGCACCATCACCTTACCTCCTTCAAACGCAGTCGAGCAGATTGCCTACGGGCCACATTAGTAAACAAACTTTCGGTGTGTCAGCGCTGGGCGGGAGGTGTAAGCAAAAGTGCTATAACATATGAATGCTATCTGATATCGAGTTCTGGTTTGTTTTAAAAACTATTTCAGACATTAATGAACATTCTTTCTCGCTTAGTCACCAACGTAAAGTCAACAGCAAAAATGTTTCTCGCTATGTAACTTTTGTATGACACCATCCCAGATTTTTCAAGTAACATTTAAGAAAAATAATCGTAACTTTCTTATTATGAAAATAATTAAGTTGGTAATATCTAAATTTCTAATTAGTTCGAAATACTGTATACCTGGCATAATGTAGCCTAATAGAGAACTACAGTTGGCAGCCCTGGTGACTGAATATATTCTTAGTTCCATCTCTTAAGGTACAGAATACAACAATTGGTTGAAGTCCAATGGATAGCATGGACGTTACATGCAGTTAAACATTGGATCTAACAGCGCGCGTAAAATCATGTTGGCAACAATGACATACATGTATTGGTCAGAAATAATCTGAAATAATATGATCTATTTTTGTATCAATTTTGAATGATATCCATTAGTTAGTATAGAAGTTACATGCATTTTAAAATTGGACCTATCAGCAGGCTTAGAATCATGTTGGCAGCACTGGCGTAGGCCTATATTAGTTACTCCAAATTAATCTAGAATGCCAGGTACTATACGTGTGCAAAGTTTAGAGCTATTGGCTTGCATACTTTCTGATATATTGATATTAGGGTAACAAAAATAGAGACAGTATTTATTAACAGTTGGCAGCCCTTGTTACTCTTAAGAATCGGCATAGTCATATCTGTTATGGTACACATAGCACACACGAAATTTGGTTGAAATCCAAATGATAGTATAGAACTTACATGCATTTACAGTTGGACTTCTCAGCAGGCTTAGAATCATGTTGGCAGCACTGACGTATATAAGTTACTCCAAATTATTATAGAATGTCAGGTACTATACGTGTGCATAGTTTAAAGCTGTAGGCTTGCATACTTTCTGATATATGGGTATTTGGATACAATAAATTGTGAGCATTTATCAACAGTTGGCAGCCCTGGTGGCTCTTAAGAATACGCTCAGTCATATCTGTTTATGTACACATACCACATACGAAATTTGGTTAAAATCCAATTGATAGTGTAGAGGTTATATGCATTTAAAATTTGGACTTATCAGCAGGCTTTTAATCATTTTGGCAACACTGCCATGTATGGCCTTCTGGAAATTAAACTGCAATATTATTATCTATACGTGTGCCAATTTTGAAATAGCTCCCATACATACCTTCCAAGATATCCAACATGGAGCTAAAATTTCAATTGCGATTTTTCAGCAATTGGTAGCACTGACATCAGTTTCGAATATGGCCGTGAGATATTCAGGTATAGATCTTTACTCCTACCAAATTTTGTTTCGATTGCTGCAGCCGTTTAGGAGTTGATAGGGGGGACACACACACAGCCAGCCAGACAGACAGAAGGACAGACAGACAGACACACATTTACTCGATCTCATAAGTTTACTTTTTCCTCATTTTTGCAAAATGTGAAAAGTAGGTTAAAAATGCTCAAAATATGACCTAATGGTAAAAAATGTTCGAAATATGCATTTATATGACCAATAAAAACCACTGTATTGTGACGATAATCACGTGATTTGCATCAGAAACCAATCGGGCATGAAAATAGAGGCAAAGAAACAAATATGACTTTTCCTAAACCTTCGAGCACTAATTACAATCATCATTTATTGCATTTAACAGACTATTAAGGCCCAGGGAAGAAAGTAAGAGAATAGAAACTAAAATGTAAATGCAAATTAACACAGGTATTAATAAAACAAGAGAGACTGAGACTTGTGCACAAGTATTGATCTTCCAGCTTCCCCGGTCCCTTGCATCTTCCACTGTTGCTGATGGTGCTACCTTTCCTAAAGCCATTATCGTCTGTCCCTTCCATCTTATTCTAGAGCTCTAATTACATGACCCAACCACTGCAACCTCCTCCTCCTCCGTAGAATTCGATTGATGTTCGTCTTTCCAAAGCGTTGATACAGGTCTTTCTGAGGTCTTCTTTCCAGTAGTAGCCTGTTTGCCATCTCTTGATGATTGCAATACATTTGCATTTGTCTGTTGGCACAGGCTAGAGTAAAATATGGCTTTTAACCGATGTCTTAGTCTCACTCATGGCTGTGATTATATGGAAGCTACTGAGGTATGGGTGGTGCTTAGTAATGACATTCAGGGCACAGTCAGTGCCTGTGGATGCTGTGAGAGGTTCTACTCATTGGGTTAGTACTGCTGTTCTGACTCAGTGAGGAAAGCAGTGACAAACTACCTCACTACTCTTCTTGCCTAGTACGCCTCAATATAGCACTGCCTTGGGTTTTTGTGGGCACTGTGTCTACCCACATTACCTAACGGCGGTAATTTTTGAGGATCCAACCAGCCTTCGGGCTGACTACCTAACAGACAGACTTTGCCAGTAGCGGTCGGCCCATAAGGAGTCCCGGACGGTGTCCTTCCTAGAGAACGAAAATTGGTTTAATTTACTCTTCCAGTGCATAATTTGTAGTTACATTCACGCTGTACTGTAATTAGACAAGATTCTAATCATCCAGCTTCCTATAAAAGAGCAGCACTCGCATGTTTCGTCAATAGAGCGTTGAACGTCCCACTATCTGACGTAGATTATCGTAAAGAAGTTTCAATAATTCACCAAATTGCCGACGCTAATGGGTTCAATAGTAAATATGTTAACAATATAATTAACAAAATTAAGAACAAACCCGTTTCCAGATTATCAAAAGAAGACAAAGAACCTTCCACATACGCAACGTTTAGTTTTGTGAACCAATCCACATACAGTGTTACTAGTGTACTGAAATGAAAATCCACAGCCTGCTTCCAGTCTCCGACCGGGTCAGGAATGGAATGAATGAAGCCCCTATCTAGCGGCGAGGATATGAACTGTGCCGGCTGCCGAGGCCTGACGCACTCCTCTGGGGCAATGATTAAATGAATGACAGATGAAATGAAATGATAGTGGAGAGTGTTGCTGGAATGAAATGTTGACAGGGAAAACCGGAGTACCCGGAGAAAAACCTGTCTGCCTCCGTTTTGTCCAGCACAGATCTCACATGGAGTGACCGGGATTTGAACCACGGACCCAGCGGTGAGAGGCCGGCGTGCTGTCGCCTAAGCCACGGAGGCTCACTAGTGTACTAAAAAAATATAAAATAAAAACAGCGTTCAGAACCAATAACACTAATCATAATAATTTTTTCAACTCACATATTCTCAACAAAACCAACAAATACAGCAATTCAGGTGTCTACAGGATTAAATGTAACGAGTGTAATGCCGATTACGTGGGACAAACGGGGAGAGGGTTCAACACCAGATTTTTGGAACATGTCAATGCCATCAAACATAATAAATTTTCAGCGACGGGCAACCACATGACAGAAACTGGGCATAAATTCACAACCATAGACAATGACTTAGAAATTTTACATCAAGAAAATAAAGGCACGATCATGAATATTTTGGAACAAATAGAAATTTACAAAGCACAGAGATTCAACCCTTCATACAATCTTAATGAAACAATATTTGAAACCAGCATTTTATACAGAACATTAATAGACGAATTATATAGTAATAGATAAAATTCCCGCTATATTCCACTATTCATACCCATCATTTTTCATAACATACTAAATATTGACACCTCTCATTCTACGTATTAATCAATCTCCATAACAGCAATACACGGCGCGTCTACAAACCTCACTCATTCTCATTTCCTCAGCCTCCCATCTCCCACAACCCCAACCGCCACCTTTTCCCAAGCACGTCACTAACACTCAGCTGTAAGAGACTTCGCAAGGCGCATCCGGTTTGTTTTTGTTCACGCCCTGCGCACTGCAGCTCTTGGCGGCACGTGACGCGGCCACAAATTTTCTCCGCCTAGACGTTTGCCAAGAGCAACAAGGGGACTAGAGTGGGCCCACGATGACGCAGTGGGAACAGCGGACCGCAGCACCGGCCCAATTCAGGAGTTCTGATGCGCCTAGGCCTGAGTGATCCAATAAGAGTATCTTCTTTGGAGCGTCGAGCGGGATTGTAAATAATTATTATTTCATTATTCTTTATTCTTCATGTGTTTCGTATGAGCTTATACATGGAAAGTTTTTCCTTTGTGAAGTTTTGTAGGACAGGCTGAGGAAGGGGGAGTATTAGCCCCCGAAACTAGTCCCTGTAAGTAAATAGAAATAAACAGTATTGAAGGCAAAAAATCTATTATTCTTTCAAAGTTTCGAGATATTGCCAGAAAACTATCCCCAGTCTGCGAAATTTCAGCGGTTGCCATAGTAACGTTGATCTGTTTCTCAGAGGGAACAGAGTTATTTGGGAATATCTCCGAAACCGTTCATTTTAGGAACTTAAAAAGTGTGTTTCGGAGTCCCTACAGGACCTCCGAGTATTGTTTCTCATATCTGGCGGCTTAAAATGAGCTAAATCCCATCTTTGTACCGACTGTCCTTGCTCAGTGCCAAAGAGCCGAAAAAATTCACTTACAAATCGAATTTTCAAAAACCATTTCTTAGTGAGCCTCTACATACTCGGATCAACAAACATGCAAAATTTCAGCTTTCTAGGTCTAGTGGTTGGAGCCCTGCGTTGATGAGTCAATTTTGGATTATATATAATAAATGAGGCAATTGGAGTTATTACTGGTTTGAACAATTACATTGCAGTGGGCAAAGAAAGTTGTCGGATATTTTTAATTCGATGAGTTGCTTTCGTAGCTGCTGAAGCCCTTTCCTGAGTGTGTATCCTGTAGGAAGACAGTGTCGTTTGTAGATATATTCCTAAATACCGGAAATTATTTACTACTCTTAGCATATCTCCTTGCAGAGTTTTAAATGATCATCCAACACCAGTTTGCCTCCTTTTCTAAAAGTCATGTGCACTGTTTTTTCTTTGTTGTACCATTCATTGGCTCGGTAACAGATGAACACACCCAATGCGCCTCTTGCTGTAGCAACGACAAGCCATGACAATTGCCGCCGTTGATTTAAGTCACATATTTACGCAATTTAGCACATACTTATTTCCTGAGCAGTAGTAGTGATTTCAATTGATAATGTGCCCCGAAATATCAAATGAGGTATGAAAATCAGAAAATGACATTATACCCGGTACTGCATTTGCTAAGTGCAAATGTAGGATCCTGGTTCATAACTCCCGAAGAATTACAAAATAAATATTGCTTGATGTTTTAATTTTTCTAAAAAAAAAAAAAATCGATTTTACCCTCCATGGTGGTGGCTCCCACGGACTCAGCGAGGGAAGTCACACCTACCACCTTTTCCAGGTAGTGTCCTAGAGCTGCGAACATCAGGACGGAGTGGAAACAACTGGGGAGGTGTGATCAGCACTCGCCCAGGTGGCCTCACTTGCAAAGCGAACAGAGGCCAGACCCGTTCCAGTCCTCATACCACAGTTCAAAGATCGTGGCAAAGCCGGGAATCGAACCCAGGACCTCCGGGGTGGCAGCTAACCATGCCAATCGCTACGCTACGGAGGCGACGAAGTTTTTTTTTAATATTTTACAAGTTTAATGCAGCCATCGGCCATAAATAATAAAACATATGCACTAAGTCACTTAACAATCAGGCATTACAAAATTGTGCCAATGATAATGTTCCTTTTCTTGCATTTTTCCACATGATACTGATCGCATAGCCCCTCACAAAGAGAGCAGAAATTGATCGTATTCGTGGATGACTCAAAGGCGTGTGACTCAATTAACACAAAGGTACTTGTGGATAAATTCAAAACCTTGCTGGGTGAGGATCATGTCATAGTCCGGATAGTTCAAGATAATTATATTGGCTTAAATATATGAATAAGGCCAGGATGGTACCTACCGTAAGGCCACGGCCGCCTCCTTCCCACTTCCTTGCCTAACCCTCCCACTCTTCC
Source organism: Meconema thalassinum (assembly GCA_946902985.2). Taxonomy (NCBI): domain Eukaryota; kingdom Metazoa; phylum Arthropoda; class Insecta; order Orthoptera; family Tettigoniidae; genus Meconema; species Meconema thalassinum. The sequence continues at coordinate 250,926,938 of OX336396.1, forward strand.
CATCCCTTCATCAGGCCCTGTTCCCTTTGTAGCTGAGGCCGCCTGGGCGTAGTGCTGGTCACACACTCCAGTTGTATCCCAGACATAGAGTCTCAAGCTCCAGGACACTGCCCCCGCTTAGTCCGTGGGAACAGCCTACCCTGCAGGGTAAATCGATAGCGAAAAGAAAAGAAAGAATATGTTGAGAGGTCTTGAAGACTACTGAGTGCCGGGTGGGCAGAATGAGGAAAAAATTCGCTTCCAGAGATATTGATGTTTATTTTTTGAACTATATGCATAGGGCTAAGAAGTCTACCTAGGAAGTAAAATGTTACCTCCTTACCCCTGGTGGGACTCGAACCCACAATCCCCGGTTTAGGAGACCGATGCCTTATCCATTAGGCCACAGGGGCTGCGAGTCCACAAAGAAGTAAAAGGCGTACATAGTCCCATTTGTTGCATGTAATCTGCTGTTTCTCATTAAATAATAGTAAATCTATATTGCAATATTCTTTTTTTAATCGCTTACCCACCCAGCTCGTCTTCGCCCACGGACTCTGCGAGAGATCATTCCTCTACACAGCAGCGGTCCTCTAAGTGGTGGGGGGACGGGCGCAGAGAGGGATAAAGGGAGGCGCAGGCTTGGATTGAAATATTGATATTTAATATTCTGTAACAAATAGCCGGTCGCCTCCGTTGCGTAGTGGTCAACGTGATTAGCTGCCACCCCGGAGGTCCACAGTTCGATTGAAAAGTGGTACGAGCACTGGTACGGGATTTACTCAGCCTCGGGTGGTCCAAATGAGTAGAGGGGGTTCGATTCCCACCTCAGTCATCCTCGATGTGGTTTTCCGTGGTTTCCCACTTCGTCTTCGGGCAAAATGCCGGGATGGTACCTAACGTAAGGCCACGGCCGCCTCCTTTCTGCCTAACCCTCCCACTCTTTCCATCCCTTCATAAGGCCCCTGTTCGCTCTGCAGGTGAGGCCGCCTGGGCGTAGTGCTAGCCACACTCCCCAGTTGTATCCCCCGTCTCAAGGGCTAAGAAGTCTACCAAGGAAGTAAAACGTTACCACCTTACCCCTGGTGAGACTCGAACCCAAGTCTCAAGTTCTAGGACACTGCCCTCAGTGGCGGTAGAGGTGGGATCCCTCGCGTAGTTCGTGGGAAAAGCCAACCCCGGAGGGTAAAACGATAACGAAACGGAATATTCTATCTTATGCTATCCTCATATGCATGATTCTATCATAGGCAGGAATCTCCCACGACCAATCAAGACTAATAAACTCGTACTTTTTCTGTCTTATTTCATAAGAACTGACGAGTGGATTCTGCCAGCAGGAATTCTGAGAAAAAGTGTAGAGTTACATTTCCCACACAGCATCATTTCACCCACAGCAATATCTCCTTACCAAACACTTAACAACCACTAATGACAATAATCCGCTTGACAATGCGACCGCCATTTCCTTTCAAGAATAGATTCATCTATTTCTTCCATTGTTCACTCGAAAACAATCAGTTCAAAGACAGTGAGTGAACAGGTGCATTATTCTAGTGCGTGTACAGTGAAAGTGATTAGCCCGATTTACAATAAACTGATACAAGTACAAATACTGTAGATCTTGTGAACCGTTTTTGTTGTTGTAGTTGTTGCAAAGTAGCCTATGAGAAGTGCTAAGAAAGGAAAGAAGAATAAGGGGGAAGGGGGGGGGCTATATATTTTAAGCTTCAGAGTGCAACCGCAATCAGACAGGCACTAAGCCTCAAAGGGCACTTCCTTTCCAATCCCCGATGTTTCCTCTTCTACTATCGTAGTTTAATTGCATGTCTGAGGCAGCAGTATTAAGGTCGGCTGTCACCCGGGGAGTGCGGGAACCCCTGTGGGGAAGAAAAAGGCCTGGTGCGACAGAAAGAGCTGGCTTGTTGAAAGGCACCGTCCTGGCATTTCCCTGGTGGTGAAAATGGGAAAGCACGGAAAAACATTTTTAGGACGGCCGAAGTGGGATTCGAGCCCGAGCTCTCTCGTGCTGACTGACTGAAAAGTAATTCTTTCACTAGATTTAGAACTGAACTAGAAACATATTTCAAAATAAACAATGACTTTCTTATGCCACTTGGGATCGTATTTCTTGAAATGTCATTTTCACTGATTCCATAAGACCTACTCTCTAGTAGAAGGACTAGCAAATCTAAGACACTTCTAATTATTCGATAACCGATCCATTCCAAACTACAGTTTTACTTCAAAAATATGAAGTGTTTCCGCCCGGGATGGAACCGGGGAACTTGCGCGTGTGAGGCGCACGTGATAACCACTACACTACGAAAACGTTGCTAGAATGCCAAGAATAAGTCGGGGTTCATACAAGGACAAATATAAGAATCGTCCGTGACGAGAGCAGCTCTGCTAGTACGAGGCCCATCCAGAAATTTATTTTCCCTATTTTTTATCAATTACTAGCAGGTACCCGCGGCTTCGCCCGCGATCAAGACAATGGGGACGATGCATTATTGACTTGGTCTATTCTATTACAGCAATCGCGGCTACAGGTGGGTCCATTCTAATTCTGAATATTCTGATGCATACAGTGTATTGATATGAGCAGCAAAGTGGGAATTTTATAGAGTTGTGAAAGTCTGCAGGGTTCGTTGTTACATTATGTTAACACATTTTAAAATTACGTTTTTGGTTTAGCCATCTTCTGCTGAGACATAACGATTTTGTTGTCCGGATGCTCGCGAACACGCCACATACAGTTGCCCATGGGGAAAAAATTGGTTTGTCTAAATGTACACGTGCTACTGTTAAGTGTGTGTCATTGCGCATTGTTAAAGAAATTGCGAATATTGTGTGAAGAGGGAACTGCAGTCTTGCACACTGGAATGGCAAATCTATCGGAATATGGGGAATTAAAAGTATTCTTACTTAAGCTATTCTGGATGTAATTTGGCCATACTTATTGATGATTTGAACGTCAACATATCGCTATTAATATACCTATAGTCAAATATCTCTCACCTTGGCCGCTGATGTACATTATGCAGTCTCTTCCAGTGTTACATCCCAGGGATTGAAATTCTCCAACAACGCTTTTGCCTCTCATGCCTCTCTTAGTAATTAAAATTCCTGACTGTTGTTGTTTGAGTCTTCAGTTTTTTAACTGGGCTGATGCAGCCCTCCATGCCTCCCTCTCCTGAGCTAATCGTTTCATCTCTACATAGCTACCACACCCTACATCCGATGCAATCTGTTTAACCCTGGTTTACCCCTACAGTTCTGGTCCTCGACCCTCCCATCCATAACTAAGCTTGCTATTCCTGGGTGTCTTAATATGTGCCCTACCTTCCTATCTCTTCTCTTCATTAGCAGTCGACAGAAACATCTCTCCTCTCCCACACGACTTAATACCTCTTCATTTGTTACCCTATCTACCCATGTGATCATCATTCTCCTGTATCACCATATTACAAAATCTTCAATTCTCCTCTTTTCTGCTGCACCATTAGTCCATTAGTCCAACTCAGCAACTTTTCTAGGTTTAAGCCGTGCCTTGTGCGGGGATTCAATGGCCGTGAAAGACAAAACACCAACTTTATTGAAATAAGTTTGCCCAATTCCCCCGTAAGAGTGACTAAGAAAAATAATAATTTAACGTGACAGCCGGTAGAATACGACACATTCGTCTGTGAATATGGGTTGCTGATAATGGTAAAAAACGAAAAAGAGCAGATCAATATTGGCAAACAAAAATATTCAGTTCACAAAAATCAAATTTATAAAGAAAATGACAGCATACCGTGCAAAATAGAAAGCATCTTAACACTGTAAATTAGAGTAAAGATCTGAAAGCTCGCTTACAATAACCAGCTCCAAGAGTATAAAATTAGACTCAAAATCACGATCGATTCCGACCCCCAGAAACCACCTCTATGAATAAATTATATCTCATTTTGCGCGTATCAATGCGAGGAGCAATGTTCGTGGTTTCCCGAACCCCGAGTTTTAAGGCCCTAAAACGAACGGTTTTTGAGATATTGCCAGAAAACTATCCCCAATCTGTGAAATTTCAACGGTTGCCATAGTAACGTTGATCTGTTTCTCAGAGGGAACACAGTTATTTGGGAATATCTCCGAAAAAGTTCATTTTAGGAACTTAAAAAGTGTGTCCCTACAGGACCTCCGAGTATTGTTTCTCGTATCTGGTGGCTTAAAATGAGCTAAATCCCATCTTTGTACCGACTGTCCTTGCTCAATGCCAAAGGTCCGAAAAAGTAACATACAAATTGAATTTTCAAAAACCGTTTCTTAGTGAGCCTCTACATACTCAGATCAACCAACATGCAAAAATTCAGCTTTCTAGGTCTAGTGTTTTGAGCCCTGCGTCGATGAGTCAATTTTGGATGCTCAATGACAAAGGGCCGAAAAAGTCACTTACAAATTGAATTTTCAAAAACCGTTTCTAAGTGGGCCTCTACATACTCGGATCAATCAACATGCAAAATTTTAGCTTTCTAGGTCTAGTGGTTTGAGCCCTGCGTCGATGAGTCAATTTTGGATGCTCAATGACAAAGGGCCGAAAAAAGTCACTTACAAATTGAATTTTCAAAAACCGAATCTAAGTGAACCTCTACATACTCGGATCAACCAACATGCAAAATTTCAGCTTTCTAGGTCCAGTGGTTTGAGTCCTGCGGTGATGAGTCAATTTTGGATTATATATAATAGATGAGACTTTCCAAGTCGATTTGCTCGTAGAAATATCGAATATAGCTCATTTTGCGCGTATCAATGCGAGGAGCAATGTTCGTGGTTTCCACTTCTGCGAAGTGGGAACCAAACCCCGCGTTTTAAGACCCTAACGAACGGTTTTCGAGATATTGCCAGAAAACTATCCCCAGTCTGCGAAATTTCAGCGGTTGCCATAGTAACGTTGATCTGTTTCTCAGAGGGAACACAGTTATTTAGGAATATCTCCGAAACCGTTCATTTTAGGAACTTATAAAGTGTGTTTCGGTGTCCCTACAGGACCTCCGAGTATTGTTTCTCGTATCTGGCGGCTTAAAATGAGCTAAATCCCATCTTTGTACCGACTGCCTTGCTCAGTGCCAAAGGTCCGAAAAAGTCACTTACAAATTGAATTTTCAAAAACCGTTTCTTAGTGAGCCTCTACATACTCGGATCAACCAACATGCAAAATTTCAGCTTTCTAGGTCTAGTGGTTTGAGCCCTGCGTCGATGAGTCAATTTTGGATGCTCAATGACAAAGGGCCGAAAAAAGTCACTTACAAATTGAATTTTCAAGAACCGTTTCTTAGTGAACCTCTACATACTCGGATCAACCAACATGCAAAATTTCAGCTTTCTAGGTCTAGTGGTTTGAGTCCTGCGGTGATGAGTCAATTTTGGATTATATATAATAGATGAGACTTTCCAAGTCGATTTGCTCGTAGAAATATCGAATATAGCTAATTTTGCACGTATCAATGCGAAGAGCAATGTTCGTCGTTTCCACTTCTGTGAAGTGGGAACCGAACCCCGCCTTTGAAGGCCCTAAAACGAACGGTTTTAGAGATATTGCCAGAAAACTATCCCCAATCTGCGAAATTTCAGCGGTTGTCATAGTTACGTTGATCTGTTTCTCAGAGGGAACACAGTTATTTGGGAATATCTCCGAAACCGTTCATTTTAGGAACTTAAAAAGTGTGTTTCGGTGTCCCTACAGGACCTCCGAGTATTGTTTCTTGTATCTGGCGGCTTAAAATGAGCTAAATCCCATCTTTGTACCGACTGTCCTTGCTCAGTGCCAAAGGTCCGAAAAAGTCACTTAAAAATTGAATTTTCAAAAACCGTTTCTTAGTGAGCCTCTACATACTCAGATCAACCAACATGCAAAATTTCAGCTTTCTAGGTCTAGTGGTTTGAGCCCTGCGTCGATGAGTCAATTTTGGATGCTCAATGACAAAGGGCCGAAAAAAGTCACTTACAAATTGAATTTTCAAAAACCCATTTTGAGTGGACCTCTACATACTCGGATCAATCAACATGCAAAATTTCAGCTTTCTAGGTCTAGTGGTTTGAGTCCTGCGGTGATAAGTCAATTTTGGATTATATATAATAGATACAGTATGTATAAAATGCAAATACAGTACATTTGCCATTGGAAACAAATGTTTTTAAATATCCGTATTGATGTTAGAATTAAACGTTTAAATTATACGCCAAATCAATACATAAACAAATATATATTTTATATATTAGTACATGTTTCGACCCACAGTGGGGTCATCCTCAGCCTAGAAAGAAAATCAATTAAGTATTGGAAAACTAAAATGGCATATGCGCCTTAAATCTAAATTAAAATGAAAATTAAAGATAATAATTGTAATAAATAAAATATAGTAATAAAAATGGATATCCTTACAAAGTAGTATTAATTAAATGAATATAAGATTGGTCTTTTAACAATAATTTTAAAAAAGTAGTTAGAAATAAGAACTATTAGACGGTGAGTGTAAGAATGTTAAGCTTTAAATTTTTTATCAAAATATACACAAAATAATTTAGAAAATCAATAAAATAATTCAGCTCGGCCCTTGAGTTAAATAACTTGAATCCTCTTCAATACGGAGACTATTAACGATTTTTTAAAAGGTGCCAACCAGTATTATGATGACAAGAAATAACCTCGTTGTATGGGATGTAGAAATAGGGAAATTCGTACAAGAATTTGAGTTGAAATGCCCAATATGGATGTGTGGCAATTCAAATAAATGTCCAAAACGTTTAGAAGAGAAACCGGGATTCTTGAGATGGAATTGCGGTATCAGAAGTTCCACTTTAAATTTTGCCCAACAGTGTTAGGTTATGTAAATGCTGATTTAATGCAACCGTCGTGTTGAAAATTCTCCCGTAGTACCATATGTACTGCATACATTAAGTATTTATTAAATCATGATTCTTGTACGAATTTCCCTATTTCTACATCCCATACAACGAGGTTATTTCTTGTCATCATAATACTGGTTGGCACCTTTTAAAAAATCGTTAATAGTCTCCGTATTGAAGAGGATTCAAGTTATTTAACTCAAGGGCCGAGCTGAATTATTTTATTGATTTTCTAAATTATTTTGTGTATATTTTGATAAAAAATTTAAAGCTTAACATTCTTACACTCACCGTCTAATAGTTCTTATTTCTAACTACTTTTTTAAAATTATTGTTAAAAGACCAATCTTATATTCATTTAATTAATACTACTTTGTAAGGATATCCATTTTTATTACTATATTTTATTTATTACAATTATTATCTTTAATTTTCATTTTAATTTAGATTTAAGGCGCATATGCCATTTTAGTTTTCCAATTCTTAATTGATTTTCTTTCTAGGCTGAGGATGACCCCACTGTGGGTCGAAACATGTACTAATATATAAAATATATATTTGTTTATGTATTGATTTGGCGTTTAACAGTATGTATAAATAATTAATATGTCTCACAGACAATCTGTACTGGATTGCAGTCAGATTCGTGAGACATATCACAAATGTATTATCAATAGTAATTAATAAATAAATTTAAATTCAAATTTTTATGATTATTTATTATTATTATTATCATTATTATTATTATTATTATATCTTTTTTGCCCTTATGGACAGTGTTTGAACTTAAATATCTCATGATGATACAATTTTTATTTCTCTCCCTTCTCTCCTCTTCTCTTCCCAATATCTTTTCATCCTTTGACTGTGCTCCTGTTTCGTTGTTCTGTCCACAATGTTCTTGTCTTCATCTTTTCATTTGCCTTAAATTTTGCATTCTTAATTTTGTTTCTGAATTCTCCTCTGTCTCCAATTATTTGTCTGTCGATCACTTATTATTAGTTAGTTAGTTATTGTTGTTTTAAGGGGCGGAACTACGAGGTCATCTGTCCCTGAACTTATTATTATTATCATTATTATTGCATTCAATTTAATGGTGGTCGGGTACTTGGTATGGCGTGAGGGTGGAGCTCACAGTCTCAAAAAGTGAGCTTCTATGACGAAGATCGAGGGTTCAAACCCGGCCGAAGTCATCGGATCTTTTAAGAGCGTTAAAAATCCCTCAGTACGGAATACCTTTCTTCGGAGGGAAAGTAAAGCCGGCGGTCCCATGTCATAGATGTATGGCATGATACAGGACCTTCCACTAATTACACCTGTGTGAAGCTAAATTATAGGTTATCTTTGAGTAACACTCCTATAGAGCGTCTCAACCTTAAAAGACAGTATGGAATTAAATGTAGTAGTTGCCTCTCACTCGCACTCCTATGTCCTGCAATTAGCTTCGTCCTCTTCCACACCGGCGATGTTGCCATTTCCCAATAATTGAAAGTGACAAATCTAGGAAACTGTTTGCGTGGTCTTATATAAAATTTTCCGCTCTTTATGATGATGTAAAAATAAAAGCCATAAATAATTAACACATGGCCCAATTTTCACAATTACGATATTTTAGCGCGAATCTATATTTTTGCAGATATAAAACTTATCACGTCATAGATAATGAACTAATGATCGCAACAGATGAAGAATTTATTTTTCGATTGCCTGATGTTGGTAGAAGATACTCTATTTCTCAGAGCAGTAATTATTTTCATAGTAAGAAAGTTATGATTTTTTTTCTTAAATGTTACTTGAAAAATCTGAGATGGTATCACAGGAAAGTCACCTAGCGACAAACTTTTTTGCTATTGACTTTACGTTGGTGACTAAACGAGAAGAAATGTTCATTAATACGTGAAAAAGTTTTTAAAACAAACCCGAGCTCGATATCACATAGCATTCATAAGTTATCGCACTTATTCCTCCCGCCCAGCGCTGACGCTGCGTAAGTTTGTTTACTCAGGCGCCAGTATCTCCCCGACTGATGGTGTGATGGTGTGAAGTTAAACTGTGAAATGAAGTGGTTCTTGAGTCCTTTATAAATTGTCCGCCTCGTTGCGTACCGTAGTGGCTAGCATGCCTGGTTGTCACCGTGCTGTCACCGTGGAGGCCCAGGTTTGAATCCCGGCTCCGCCAAGAAATTTAATTCTGGTCTGAGGGCTGGAACGGGGTGTACTCAACTTCATGAGACAAAACTGATAAGAGGCGGGTTCGATTCCTACCTCAGCCATCCTCTAAGTGGTTTCCGTGGTTTGCCTTTGTTCATCCCGGGAATAACATATTATAATATTATCATATTCATGAATAATTGAAATATATAAATTGTTATAATGTGTGCATTAAACTCTCGCTCTGAGGTTCGGCGTATCATATCTAAATAGTGTAGCGTTGTTCGCTGCAAGGTATGAGCTACAGTTATATACAACAAACAAATATTTTGGAAATTTCCCGAGTTTTGCGTAAAATCACGCCTGTATATGAGTTATATTACGTCATGTGCCCGCCCTTGCAGAACTTTGTATATGCAGTAGATCTGGCATCAGCGCCCCCCATTTAATGCGTACTGTCTCTTAAGGTAAAGACGCACTATAGATTCCAACGTTCGTCGCAAGGAGCCGACTGCGGTGGCATCTAGTAACAAAGTGCAGAACTAGTTGGTCGTTGACGTAGGCGTTTGGTAGCAAAAGTTGGAACTACTTGAAAATCCAATGTATGCAATCCTTCCTTGAATTAAAAACACATGATACACATTAATACAGCCATCACGATTAACACCGGTTATTAGACAGATTCTACACACACCCAAAGTACACGGGGCTACATGACCGCGTTGTCGCAGCCCCTAAACTGAGGAACCAACCAACCACATACCTGCCAACCTCTCAAAATGAAAAATCGGGAGATTCGACGCGGCGGCGGAGGGGGAAGAGCGGGGGGGGGGGGGGGGGGGGGTGCAACATAATACATACACAAGCTAAGACATTACAGCAAATATATAAGTTACACTATTAAACTGTACATGACTAATATGATATGACATCCCAGTTTACAAATGTACTTGAGTAATTTTAAATTCTAACTAGTCTATCAAGCAAGCATACATACCTTTCTTTCGACCACACTCAGGCATACAAAACTAGTGACGTATCGAAGATCATATTATTGGTCGTTGTTGCAGGTGACTGTGGCTGATTTTGCCCTCTACAAAAAGGTCTTGCTATATTCTTGCTCAAAACACTTCCCTTTCTGAAGAGACTTCAGAGTTATAAGTTTGTCCAAAGTCTTGTCGGAGAGAGATGACCTGAACTGCGTTCTTCTTTTTCTGACAAGACTGAACATCCTCTCACACTCGGCATTACTTTGCGGAATGGTCAGAATGGAAAGCATAACTTTAGACAATTTGTCATACTTGAGTACCCCACCACTACATTTCATTTGGCCTACCAGTGCCCACTTCACATCAATTCTCTCTTCTTCCTCAATAGATGTTACATCTTCAAGTTGGAAGTTAAAGAATTGGGAATGCACATTTCTGCAAGGATGGCCGATGTTTCAGTTCTGGCTGAGCCATATCTCCCGGCAAATTTTGAGTCTGGGAGCATCTTCCTAAATAAAGGACCAGCATGATCGAAACAATTGACAGGGAGGTTATGTTCAATAATAAACGATGTGAACAATACTTCTGCACGTGTTATACTGTCAGTGTCTTCCTCCTTACACTTGAAATTATCAAGTTTCTTGTTTTTTTCCAACACATTGTACATTGTCTTTATGTTTCTTTGAGCGCACATGTTTTGAAATGTCCCCCTTTCCACCATGCGAGATGCTGAAATCACACCTACAGACACTACAAAATGCAAATATTGCGCCTCTTCTTGACTCAGTTGGGTGCGGAAAGTTATCTTTGTGCACACTTTTAAATGTCACATCATATTTCTTCGCCATATTACCGAGGAACAGACGCAATCACTCAGATCGAAAAATCACAATAGCCTACCGGCATATTATCGCCAACAACATCTAACAAAGTTATACACAAATCATATAATGTCACGTGTGAAAGAGATACAATATTCCGCAGCGTACAACAAACTACCTTTCACCCACAGGTCGTTATGCAAAACATCTAGGAACAAGCGCTGAATTAACCATCGACTATTTCAAACAAAGACGTATTCGAAGCTAACTTTTTATAACAGCAGGACGCGACGCGGGACTCGGGAGTTGTCGATTATCGATACAGAGCAAAACTGTGGTATCGAGATATAACTTCAAAACACGTAAAATCGATCCGTTCGATAGACGATTGGAGTGTCATCTCGCACATTCAATCCGAAATTACGCGTGGAAATTTTGAAAAATCGGGAGATTTAATACGTTAAGCGGGAGGGCGGGAGAAATGGTCTGAAATCGGGAGTCTCCCGCCTAAATCGGGAGAGTTGGCAGGTATGCAACCAGTCTCAAAAAAAGTTGAGAACGCCTGGTCTAACGAGAGCTATGAAGTCAGACTTCATTAAGTCCGTATTAATTGCTGTGTCGGGAACGGAGCTGTTATTAAACGTGTATGCTTTGTTAAAAATAAAAAGTTTGTTCCGTATACAGCACACTGACTCTACGGCCAATACGTCAGTCTTCAAGTGGCAGTAATAATTTTCGACCAGCCAACGCCGTGCCACTTGTTCACACTTGGGGTTTCATTACTCTCGGCTGTTGGACACAAGTGAGATATGTAGCGGAACGAGGAACAGCTTCTTGGATGATTGGAAGTCCTTGAGTTAAGCCAAAGACAGTCCTTTGTAATCACATCAACCAATTGTGCTGGTATTCTGAAGGCAACAAATTTTAACGAATATTGTAGACAAACCGCATTGTTCACAAAAATACGTAACACGAGAATTCACAGGAATAAACCTTAAGACAGCCGTTTGTGGTTATTGTTGTCCAAAGGCGGGAAACGGTAATATTGGTGTTCTGATTGCCACGATCAACAACGTTTATCAATATTGTTGCGATGAAACTTCTCAAATGAGGTAATTAAATCACGGCATATTGTCACATCGCTGCTACGTCACAGCATTCAATTTACACCCGGTTTGAAACGGTCAAACGTTGAGTTTTGTCTGATAATCGTAGTGTTTCGCTTTTTATGCCGGTGAGTGTAGTTGATTTATATGGATTTGAGTGAGCTTAAGTTGAAAATGACAGTTAAAAAGAGCTAGATTAGCTCAGGGTTGGAAGTTATTGAAATTTTCTGCTCTTCACATATTATAACAGGCCAAAAATTGTTGGGGTTATTAGCACATCTAAGCCTCCGATGGCTTAGGCGGCAGCACGCCGGCCTTTCACCGCTGGGTCCGTGGTTCAAATCCCGGTCACTGGACAAAACGGAAGCAGACAGGTTTTTCTCCGGGTACTCCGGTTTTCTCTGTCAAAATTTCATTCCAGCAACACTCTCCACTATCATTTCATTTCATCTGTCATTCATTTAAACATTGCCCCAGAGGAGTGCGTCAGGCCTCGGCAGCCGGCACAGTTCATATCCTCGCCACTAGATAGAGGCTTCATTCATTCCATTCCTGACCCGGTCGGAGACTGGAAGCAGGCTGTGGATTTTCATTTTTCATTAGCACATCTGCGGGGCGTTATAACAGTGGTTTTGATTCTACGCAGTAACTCAGAAGCGTGCGTAAATTTTGTGAAACAACAACAACAGCCTTCCTCACTGTGGCTTTAATCTACTGTACTTCCAGTCCCCCCCCCCCCCCCCCCTCCTCCCGCTCACTGTTGAGCCAGTTTCTCAAATTTAGCTGTTCTCATCGCTAATGAGACAGAATATCTCACAGAATGTTGCAGTCAATAGCGTAGCCAAGATCGACCAAAGGGAGGGGTTATAGTAAATGGGGGATAACCGTAATTCGGGACATTACAGTACTCCGCTATCTCACACTCAAGAAGTTAACAACGATCTCCAAATTAGTTTTAATGTACTCATAGAATATTCTAGGCCCTTTAGCGGGAGAAAGGCTAGATTGGCAAACCTGGGAGGACGGAGTTATGCATTGTCAAGAAGACTTGTGTTGCCGGACAAAAAGGTGAAAACAATAGGCCTACATCACCAAGCAGTGGTGATGCAGACACATCACAACCAGACCGATTTCCCAAAAAACCTGAGTTATAGAATCGTCAAGAAGTGTCATTATTTAATTGAAGACATGGTGTATGGTTGGTTCCTCAGTTTAGGGGCTGCGACAACGCAGTCATGTAGCCCCGTGTACTTTGGGTGTGTGTAGAATCTGTCTGATAACCTGTGTTAATTTTGATGGCTGTATTCGTGTGTGTATATGCTTTTTAATTTAAGTACAGACTGCAACTTAGAATTTTTCAAATAGTTCCTACTTTTGCCGCCAAACGCCACCGTCAACGACTACTAGGCCTTGTTCAGAACTTAGCTACTAGACGCCACCGCAGTCGGCTCTTGGCAACGAATGTAGAAACCTAAGAGCGTTGTTTACATTCCTAACCTATCCAATTTAGCTTCACACAGGTGTAATTAGTGGAAGGTTCTTTAACATGCCATAAATCTATGACATGGGACTGCCGGCTATACTTCCCCTCCGAAGGAAGGCATACTGAGGGATTTTTAACGCTCTTAAAAAATCCGACGGCTTCGGCCGGGTTTGAACCCGCTATCTTGGGCATAGAAGCTCAGCATGCAATCAACTACGCCACCGAAGCCGCCGAAGACATGCATATTTAGCTAATTAATTATTATACTTTTTTTGTGTGTAAAATGTCCAAAAGTGGGGGTTCTAACCCCCAGTAACACCCCCCTGGCTACGCCACTGGTTGCAGTTATAATCTATTATATAATACGCTAAGTTCATCCGACAAAAAACTCAAGCTTCTGAATCAGAAGGAGTTAAAAGATGCGTTTTGTGCCAAAATCTTCCACATCATCTCAATAGTAGGCCTACAGGAAAAATCTTGCATTGCTTGAAAAGTTCACGGAAATATATTTATTTGTTTTGGTGTTGGCGAATTGCGCCAGCTAATCTTCCGAGTTGATCTTCCTTATATTGTCATTCCATGGCACAGTCCTTTGACGACACTTGCCTCAGGCCAAGTTCTGGTTCTTCCGCTGAAATCACCCTACCTTCCGTCCCCCACCACTACCATTGTGAAAACCCAAAAGCGAAGATATTCTTATTTATATTTGCAGAATGACCGACTGGCTCTTGAAGGGCTGTACGAAATGCATTGGAAACTAGCACAAAACACTGAAACAAACATTAAGCCTTTGTTCCTTTAAAACAGCCACAGCAGTTAGAAGGGACGTTAAACCCTTTGCATTATTATTATTATTATTATTATTATTATTATTATTATTATTATTATTGCCGTCCTCCGTGGTGTCTGAATAGCGCGCGTTTCTTTTACCTAAAAGGCTCCGGAGTCTACTCCATCCAGACATAAGAACACACGGAAACCACGAATCGAACCTGCATCCTCTCAGTTCTGCTTCAGGAGAAGCCTCATGAGGACAATTGAGTACCTGCTTGATATGAGAAGTAGCGCCCCATGACTTAAAACCGAGGTGACGCGGCTAGGAGTGATAATAATAATAATAATATCGTATGGCCTCGGGTGCCAGGTGCAAGCTCTGTTATTTGATGCCCAGAGGGCAGCTTGCATGTCGAATTTTGTTGTTCCCTGGAGCATTATGAAATTCAATGAGGTTAGATAATTTCTAAGTTCATCGACACTATAGCGCTTTCTGGTAGAGAAAGGAGGAACTTTTGTGCTAGCGGAAAATCCCGAGATTAATTTTGCCATTATGAACACGGCCTACTGAATCAAATGGGTTCTTTAACATGCTAACAACGTATGACATGCGTGTCGTGATTTTTGTCGCCGTTCAAAAATCACTTACCATGGCCAGGAGCGAGCCTGGATTTGGTAATCTAACACTATAACCACTCACCCTCCGAGGCTAAGAGTGATGATGATGATAATTGTTGTTTTAAGGGGCCTAACATCTAGGTTATCGGCCCCTACGCGGCTAAAAGTGTCGTTGCCATATCCTGAACGCTAGGTCATACTGCATTGACTTTAGTAATTGACACCCCTGGGACGGTCAAACTGAGAGTCACTTCCCCTCCAACAGTCTATATAACGAAAGGTTGGAACATTGAACAGTATGGTATGTGTTGGCTGCAGAGTGGGGGAAGAGAGGGAAGTTGCTAATGAGCTATCACAGCAAGGCGCAATCGGACTATGAATTAGCCTATCGAAGGGGCAGATCACACTGGCGTCAAAAGTCTGTCCGATTTTATCAGTATGCCTTCGTTCGGAAGCGAAGTAAAGCCGGCGGTCCCATGTCATAGATTTATGGCCTGTAAAAGAACCTTCCACTAATTAAACTTGTGAGAAACTAAATTTGCAGGTTGGATATCATTGAAATGCTCTATCAAAGTTCCAACGTTCACCACTAGGTGTCAGTGACATCTGGTAGCGAACTACTCGAAATTGAACGGAACTTGTAGCTCACCCCATGGGTGTCCGCATTCAAGCAGCTACAGCCTCTGGCGAGCCGAACATGTCCTCGGACATTCCCGGCACTTATTATTTATTTATTTATTTATTTATTTATCGTATGGCTTTTAGTGCCGGGAGTGTCCAAGGACATGTTCGGCTCGCCTGAGAGTAGGTAAGGGGGATTATACTTCACCCATTTTATTTGTACCCGACTCTACATGTTAAATAATTAATGTCTGGTGAACCCATGGTCGGATGTTGACAAATGAGGTGTCGTTGGACTCGAGCTGATGGGGGCTTTGCTATGGACCATTCGTTATATTAAAAAAAAAAAATGAAAATTTTTGATTTTGAAAATAGACGATAGTTTAAAAAAAAACATGATAGAACGTTGTGCAATAGCTTAAACGAACGATCTTTATGTCCTTTATTTTTTATAATAAAACTTTTTTATTTGTTATGTTTTTTTGAAAACAGTCCATATTTGAAATTCCTATATTTTGGAAACTAGGAACTTTACAAAAAAAAATTGTTTGACATAAATGATTGGCCCTGACCCCCTCTACCCGCAAAGTAACTTTCAAGCCTCTAGGACTAAATCTGTGAGGTAGTGCTAGGTTGTAGTTTCAGCCCCACCCCCTACTTTCATATAAACATTGGGCGATATGCCCCGAACGCAGGGTCGGATTTTAACGAACGAGGTATTGTTGGCGTTGGGATGACGTTCTCTTGGCTAAGCATGTGTGTTGATATTTAAAAAAAAAAATGAAAATTTTTGTTTTTTTGGATTGGCACTATTTTGGAAACGGTGAATTGGAAAAACGTTATTTGACGTTAATGAAAGGTGGGTATGCCCTCTAGGTGGACAGCAAGTTTCAAGGGTGTAGGAGGAAAAACAAAATGATAGCCTACTTTCTCGCGAACATTGGTGATCATTGGCGAACGGATGGTCGGATTTTAACAAATGGGGTGTCGTTGGACTCGAGCTGACGTCGTCTTTCCTATAAACCACTCGTTATTTAAAAAAACTGAAAATTTTTGTTTTTAAAAGTAGGCGATAGTTTGAAAACCAAACATGATAGAATGTTGTGCCATGGTTCAAACCAATGGTCTCTATGACCTTTATTTTTTTTATAATAAAACTTTTTATATTTTGAGATTTTTTGAAAACCGTAAATTTTGAATTTTTACTATTTTTGAAACTAATACGTTGACAAATAAGTTTGTTTGACATAAATGAAAGATCCCTACCCCCCTCTACCATGAAAATAAATGTCAAGTCTCTAGGACAAAAAACTAGGCATTTTTAATTTTATTTGATTTTTTTAATAAAAGCGTGTTTGTAGACAGAGAGCCGGTAGCGCTTGACGTATGTTACAAGGAGGCTATGATTTGCCATGGTGGATATGGGAAATGGCTATTTCGACGGGGCGATGCATGGCAAAACGATTGGTTGCTTTTCGATATTCTTTCCTATGACGAATGAATGAAGGCGAATATTTTGAAATGTGACAAGCATGCTAAGATTTTTACCCCTGAAGAGGATCTTTAACGTTTTAGTTAACGGTGATGAGCGAGATCGCTCTCTGACACAACAGACGGTTGTAGGATATGACCAAGTGATTCTTAGACGTTGGCGATCTTGGTGACGGTGCCTGGAATAAATGAATAGCTATTTCGGTGGGATGGCGGGGGGGGGGGGGGGGGGCAGCTTATGACGGTTGGTTTCGTAACATTTCCTATGACGGATCGAATATTTGAAAATGTGTTAAGTGTGCTAGGAATTTTATTTTACCCCTGAAGGGGATCTTTAGCATGCTAGTAAACGGTGATAAGCGAGACTGCTGTCTGGCACAGTAAATGGTTTTAGAATATGGAAACCTATAACATTTGCTCGACCAAGTCATGTGCATGTACGCAAAGAGCCAAAACGGTAAGGTCATTGGCCTGAAATGTTATAAACTAAATATTGAACTGGGTAAAGTCGCGTGTTTTAGGATGAAAGTATGTGGTTAACATGATCATGTATTGAGGATGGCCGCTTGCTAGTAATTATTATAACAGTAAAATGATTAATAATAATAATAATAATAATAATAATAATAATAATAGACACACACATGTTTTGAATGCTAACACGCAAACAGTCCAGCTCACTGGTAGCTGAATATTGTACCTAGCCAGGGGAGTCGTGAGAACTGTTGCTGGTGCTGACGAGGCAGGAATATTTACGTCAGCAGGAAGTGTGATATCAGCTTACTTGCCTCGTGGTGGCTAGCAGCTGTGCTGTTTAAGCAGAGACCGCCATTTTGGTTCTGAGACAGTAGGACTACCGATGTATAAGAGGTAGCCATTTTGGTTCCTTATTAAAAACATGAAACTAGTATAAGGTACACGAATCTTATTCAGATTGAGGAATGTGAAGAGGCGTGGGAACACGTGCGAGAGAGAGACAGAGAACCATTCAAGGTCAAAACGCTGAGAAAATACAACTTTTTCTGTTGCTAGGCTAACTGATAACGATTGCGTTAGTCATGCACTTGCCATTTTAGCACACGGACGTATACAGTAGAGCTGTGGAAGAAAAATCCTTTTATTTTTTGGTAAGTACCTATGAATGATTATTTTAATAATGTCATGCTAATGAACCTTAAATTGTAGTTATTGATTAGGTAATTATTGATTTTTTAATTTATTTGTTTGCAGATAACCGGTATACCTTACATGTCTGAGATACAAGAAACCAGTTTACTTTTGAACCCACTAGAAGGAAACAGCAACAAGCCACTGCAAGTGTAGGTGGGATTATTTTTTTAAACTAACTTGTTTCATTTTTTTGTTTCATATATTATTTTATGAAATGCATGTACTAACCTGCATTTAGGTATTTATAACGGTTTATTTTATTTATTTTTAGAAACTTGGAAAGAAAAGCCTTACCGCCGTAGCAGTCGCTGAAAACCCGAGACGCAGTAAAGTGCAACCATTGATTCCAGGCAGTGAACTATTTAAAACTCAGGTAAGCCTAACATAAAATGCTATTCCATTTTACCACTGCTGAAAACACGTAGACAAAAAATTCATTACCTGTACATGATTAGGACAATGATTGCTTTCTTGATTAATGACTATGTATTGGCAACTGGTACAAGACCATATTGGTTGTTTACCGGGAAAGTACAAGGCCATATTGGATTTTGTAAAAAACAAAAATTTTAATTTAACTGACATGTCGTTCCCTTTAATAATAATAATAATAATAATAATAATAATAATAATAATAATAATAATAATAATAATAATATATAAATAATAATATTAATATCGTATGGCCTCGGGTGACGGGTGCAAGCTTTGTTATTTGACACACAGAGGGTAGCTTGCATGTCGAGTTTAGTTGTTCCTTGACTATGAAAGTCAAGGAGGTTAGATGTTAGATATCTAATCTCCTTAAACTCTATAGCGCTTTCTAGTAGAAAAATGTGGAACTTTGTACCCTATGAACTCAACGAATATTCACAGGTATGAACATGATAATCTGAACAAAATGACATGACATTTTGTTTTGTTTATGTATTGGTTAAAGGGGAATGTAAATGGCTGCAGATTTATAGAAAGAAAGTAAGTACATGGATTACTGTTAGTGCCGACATACAGTTTATTATAATTTTATGGTGTTTTGATATATTAATGTCAATTAACGTTAAAGTTTTATTTACAAGTATTGATTGATTGATTGATTGAGTGAGTGATTGGTTATTTTGTTTGCTTTGAGGTGTCGTCATGCGCCATTAACGTAATGAACAGACAGTGAACAAGCATACATTGTGCTTTAAAGTACTCTGTGCAACGTTGATAACTTACAACAAGAAAAAGTTTTATATAACACATGGCGTTAGTACCAAATACAACAAGTGAGCAAGTTGGTTTACCACGTGGGTTAAATTTAAAATCAGAACATGATCGTTGGTTAACATTTGAATCCTGGCCTGTAGGCTTTTTGTCGACACATAAAAATGCAGAAGCCGATTTTTTTTACTTGAACCGAGAAGATGTGGCGCGCTGTGTGTTTTGTCGTATTCAACTTTCACACTGGGAAGAAGGGGATGATCCCTTTAGAGACCATTTGTGATGGTCTCCTTGTTGTCCTTACATGCTTGGAAGACAAGTGGGTAACATACCCGTGTATCCATTTTACCGAACCACAAGACCATTGGCCGCTAGTTACGTTGCTGAATCACAAATAAATAATAATAATAATGATTTATTACCAGCCAACAACGGTAGTGTCGATATATGTGGTCCATATGCCATAGACAGTGTTGTATTGGCATGTGCTTTTGAAAAATTGGGAGTTTGCAAGACTAAAGCACTAGCACACTCAGAGTACAGCTCTGTTGAAAAACGTTTAGAATCTTATAAAAATGTTTGGCCATTAATATTAAAACACCTTACCAAACAGCTAAGTGAAGCTGGATTTTTTTTATAATGGTGAAGGGGATAAAACAATATGTTTTATTGTGGATTTGCTTTAAAGGATTGGCAAATGACTGATGACCCTTTTGTGCAACACGCTCGTTGGTTACGTAACTGTAAATACATGGTGTTGCTTAAAGGTCAGGAATTTGTGAACACTATTCGTAAAGAAAACGTGATTGCAGCACAAGACATAAAAGTGCCTTTGTAGTTAAAACAGGCGGAGCAAATACATGAGGCTGAAAAAAAAAGACTTGTCTCACGAACAGATACAAAAGTGTGACCAACAATTATGTAAAATTTGTTATCAAGATGAACTAGGTGTTGTATTTTTGCCTTGTGGACACATGATAGCCTGTGTCAAGTGTGCATTAGAACTCAACACTTGTGCTATATGCAGAAAAGCAGTATCTGCTACAGTTAGGGCATTTCTTGCTTAAATAGTATAATTTAATAGCCATGCATAGTGCAAAATCCCTAATTGCACAATATTATTAAAGCTGTTTTAGAGTGCAATAGATATGCCTTTGTTTTCTTTATAGACTACTACAATGAATGTTTTGAATGCTGTGGGACAATCGTGTGGCTTAGAGACAACGAAGCTCAGCGAATTGCCAACGCATATTCCATTCCGCATTAACATGATTCGGAAATTGAAAACAGCATATGGTGATCGTGTACTTTGCGTATGTGAAAACTTTGAGACATTTCTGCCT
The DNA here is from genome assembly GCA_946902985.2 of Meconema thalassinum. Taxonomy (NCBI): domain Eukaryota; kingdom Metazoa; phylum Arthropoda; class Insecta; order Orthoptera; family Tettigoniidae; genus Meconema; species Meconema thalassinum. Next base: position 250,947,574 of record OX336396.1, read on the forward strand.
ACACGGTTTAATGATATGTCGGAGAGTGTTTTTGATGAAGTCAATAATGCTGTGCAACCTGTACACTTAATTTATGAAGGTTTTAAAAACAATAAGTGCATGGTCCGTTTTAATTAAATGAAAAAAATGTGAAATAATAATGGAAAATATAAGTAGTGACAATGGACTGAAAGAAAAAAATGTGCATAGAATAATAATGTTTTAGTTTTTAGAATTGTCTTAAAAATATTATCATGAAACAAAAAAATGTATATAAAGTTTGTAAATAAATGCAAAATGATGTTACAATGTTGTTTTATCTTATACAAAGTTAGAATATTTAACATTGCAGAGTATACATGATTATGGCAATTGATGCACTCTTAATACAACTCTTTCTCTCTTTACAATAGTCTGTTATAGTTTTTAAACACAAGGCTTGTTGTAGATATTTTTATAGCAATGTCCATTCACTGTTGTTCTCAAAAACTGGGGAAGCCTCAATGGTTTTATAGGCATAAAAACCTTATTGTTATTACTATTTAGTCATTTTGATCCTCTTGCAATACTACGGTACCTTTTTGCATATCAAGAGCAGATGACCTAGTTGTTCCACTCCTTAAAACGACGACGACGACGACGACAAAAACAACAACACTACTCTTGCATAGTTTGTGATGTTGATGGCTCTTGCGATGTGGAAGACGGTTGTGTCCATAAGGCAAAAATACAACACCTAGTTCATCTTGATAACAAATTTTACATAATTGTTGGTCACACTTTTGTATCTGTTCGTGAGACAAGTCTTTTTTTTTCAGCCTCATGTATTTGCTCCGCCTGTTTTAACTCCAAAGGCACTTTTATGTCTTGTGCTGCAATCACGTTTTCTTTACGAATAGTGTTCACAAATTCCTGACCTTTAAGCAACACCATGTATTTACAGTTACGTAACAAACGAGCGTGTTGCACAAAAGGGTCATCAGTCATTTGCCAATCCTTTAAAGCAAATCCACAATAAAAACATATTGTTTTATCCCCTTCACCATTATAAAAAAAATCCAGCTTCACTTAGCTGTTTGGTAAGTTGTTTTAATATTAATGGCCAAACATTTTTATAAGATTCTAAACGTTTTTCAACAGAGCTGTACTCTGAGTGTGCTAGTGCTTTAGTCTTGCAAACTCCCAATTTTTCAAAAGGACATGCCAATTCAACACTGTCTATGGCATATGGACCACATATATCGACACTACCGTTGTTGGCTGGTAATAAATCATTATTATTATTATTTATTTGTGATTCAGCAACGTAACTAGCGGCCAATGGTCTTGCGGTTCGGTAAAATGGACACACGGGTATGTTACCCACTTGTCTTCCAAGCATGTAAGGACAACAAGGAGACCATCGCAAATGGTCTCTAAAGGGATCATCCCCTTCTTCCCAGTGTGAAAGTTGAATACGACAAAACACACAGCGCACCACATCTTCTCGGTTCAAGTAAAAAAAATCGGCTTTTGCAAGTTTATGTGTCGACAAAAAGCCTACAGGCCAGGATTCAAATGTTAACCAACGATCATGTTCTGATTTTAAATTTAACCCACGTGGTAAACCAACTTGCTCACTTGTTGTATTTGGTACTAACGCCATGTGTTATATAAAACTTTTTCTTGTTGTAAGTTATCAACGTTGCACAGAGTACTTTAAAGCACAATGTATGCTTGTTCACTGTCTGTTCATTACGTTAATGGCGCATGACGACACCTCAAAGCAAACAAAATAACCAATCACTCACTCAATCAATCAATCAATCAATACTTGTAAATAAAACTTTAACGTTAATTGACATTAATATATCAAAACACCTTAAAAATTATAATAAACTGTATGTCGGCACTAACAGTAACCCATGTACTTACTTTCTTTATATAAAGCTGCAGCCATTTACATTCCCCTTTAACCAATACATAAACAAAACAAAATGTCATGTCATTTTGTTCAGATTATCATGTTCTTACCTGTGACTATTCGTTGAGTTCATAGGGTACAAAGTTCCACATTTTTCTACTAGAAAGCGCTATAGAGTTTAAGGAGATTAGATATCTAACATCTAACCTCCTTGACTTTCATAGTCAAGGAACAACTAAACTCGACATGCAAGCTACCCTCTGTGTGTCAAATAACAAAGCTTGCACCCGTCACCCGAGGCCATACGATATTAATATTATTATTTATATATTATTATTATTATTATTATTATTATTATTATTATTATTATTATTATTATTATTATAGGGAACGACATGTCAGTTAAATTAAAATTTTTGTTTTTTACAAAATCCAATATGGCCTTGTACTTTCCCGGTAAACAACCATTATGGTCTTGTACCGGTTGCCAATACATAGTCATTAATCAAGAAAGCAATCATCGTCCTAGTTCTGTACAGGTAATGAATTTTTTGTCTACGTGTTTTCAGCAGTGGTAAAAAGGAATAGCATTTTATGTTAGGCTTACCTGAGTTTTAAATAGTTCACTGCCTGGAATCAATGGTTGCACTTTACTGCGTCTCGGGTTTTCAGCGACTGCTACGGCGGTAAGGCTTTTCTTTCCAAGTTTCTAAAAATAAATAAAATAAACCGTTATAAATACCTAAATGCAGGTTAGTACATGCATTTCATAAAATAAAATATGAAACAAAAAAAACAAGTTAGTTTAAAAAAATAATCCCACCTTCACTTGCAGTGGCTTGTTGCTGTTTCTTTCTAGTGGGCTCAAAAGTAAACTGGTTTCTTGTATCTCAGGCATGTAAGGTATACCGGTGATCTGCAAACAAATAAATTAAAAAATCAATAATTACCTAATCAATAACTACAAGTTTAAGGTTCATTAGCATGACATTATTAAAATAATCATTCATAGGTACTTACCAAAAAATAAAAGGATTTTTCTTCCACAGCTCTACTGTATACGTCCGTGTGCTAAAATGGCAAGTGCATGACTAACACAATCGTTATCAGTTAGCCTAGCAACAGAAAAAGATGTATTTTCTCAGCGTTTTGACCTTGAATGGTTCTCTGTCTCTCTCTCGCACGTGTTCCCACGCCTCTTCACATTCCTCAATCTGAATAAGATTCGTGTACCTTATACTAGTTTCATGTTTTTAATAAGGAACCAAAATGGCTACCTCTTATACATCGGTAGTCCTACTGTCTCAGAACCAAAATGGCGGTATCTGCTTGAACAGCACAGCTGCTAGCCACCACGAGGCAAGTAAGCCGATATCACATTTCCTGCTGACGTAAACATTCCTGCCTCGTCAGCACCAGGAACAGTTCTCACGACTCTTCTGGCTAGGTACAATATTCAGTCACCAGTGAGCTGGACTGTGTGCGTGTTAGCATTCAAAACATGTGTGTGTCTTATTATTATTATTATTATTATTATTATTATTATTATTATTATAAATATTTTACTGTTATAATGATTACTAGCAAGCGGCTATCCTCAATACATGATCATGTTAACCACATACTTTCATCTTAAAACACATGACTTTACCCAGTTCAATATTTAGTTTATAACATTTCAGGCCAATGACCTTACCGTTTTGGCTCTTTGCGTACATGCACATGACTTGGTCGAGCAAATGTTATAGGTTTCCATATTCTAAAACCATTTACTGTTCCAGACAGCAGTCTCGCTTATCACCGTTTACTAGCATGTTAAAGATCCCCTTCAGGGGTAAAATAAAATTCCTAGCACACTTAACACATTTTCAAATATTCGATCCGTCATAGGAAATGTTACAAAACCAACCGTCATAAGCTGCCCCCCCCCCCCCCGCCATCCCACCGAAATAGCTATTCATTTATTCCAGGCACCGTCAACGAGATCGCCAACGTCTAAGAATCACTTGGTCATATCCTACAACCGTCTGTTGTGTCAGAGAGCGATCTCGCTCATCACCGTTAACTAAAACGTTAAAGATCCCCTTCAGGGGTAACAATCTTAGCATGCTTGTCACATTTCAAAATATTCGCCTTCATTCATTCGTCATAGGAAAGAATATCGAAAAGCAACCCCTCGTTTTGCCATGCATCGCCCCGTCGAAATAGCCATTTCCCATATCCACCATGGCCAATCATAGCCTCCTTGTTACATACGTCAAGCGCTACCGGCTCTCTGTCTACAAACACGCTGTTATTTAAAAAAATGCCTAGTTTTTTTGTCCTAGGCAGTTTTTTCGTGGTAGAGGGGGGGTAGGGATCTTTCATTTATGTCAAACTAACTTATTTGTCAACGTGTTGGTTTCAAAAATAGTAAAAATTCAAAATTTAAGGGTTTTCAAAAAATCTCAAAATATAAAAAGTTTTATTATAAAAAAATAAAGGTCATACAGACTATTGGTTTGAACTATGACACAACATTCTATCATGTTTGGTTTTCAAACTATTGTCTACTTTTAAAAACAAAAATTTTCATTTTTTTTAATAATGAGTGGTCTATAGGAAAGAGGACGTCAGCTCGAGTCCAACGACACTTCATTTGTTAAAATCCGACCATCCGTTTGCCAATGATCACCAATGTTCGCGAGAAAGTAGGCTATCATTTTGTTTTTCCTCCTACACCCTTGAAACTTGCTGTGCACCTAGAGGGCATACCCACCTTTCATTAACGTCAAAAAACTTTTTCCCAATTGACCGTTTCCAAAATATCCTAGTGCCAATCCAAAGAAACAAAAATTTTCAATTTTTTTTAAAATACCAACACACATGTTAAGCCAAGAGAACGTCATCCCAACGCCAACAATACCTCGTTCGTTAAAATCCAAACTCGCGTTCGGGAAATATCGCCCAAAGTTTATATGAAAGTAGGGGGGTGGGGCTGAAACTACAACCTAGCACTACTTCACAGTTTTAGTCCTAGAGGCTTGAAATTTATTTTGCGGGTAGAGGGGGTCAGGGCCAATCATTTATGTCAAACAACTTTTTTTTGTAAAGTTCCTAGTTTCCAAAATATAGGACTATCAAAATTGGACTGTTTTCAAAAAAACATAAAAAATAAAAAAGTTTTATTATAAAATATAAAGGACATAAAGATCGTTCGTTTAAGCTATTGCACAACGTTCTATCATGTTTGTTTTTTTAACTATCGTCTATTTTCAAAAACAAAAATTTTCATTTTTTTTTTAATATAACGAATGGTCCATAGCAAAGCCCCCGTCAGCTCGAGTCCAACGACATCTCATTTGTCAACATCCGACCATGGGTTCACCAGATATTAATTATTTAACATGTAGAGTCGGGTACAAATAAAATGGGTGAAGCAAAACCCCCCTTACCCCCCTACTCCTGAGTCTGTAGCTGCTTCCACCCGACACCCTTAGGGTGGGCTACAAGTTCCGTTCAATTTCAAGTAGTTCCAACTTTCGACACCGGATATCAATGATACCTACTATCGGATTTTTTATTATGGATACTCGAGTTTAGGCCTTAATTACAACAAAACCAACAGACCTATTAAAAAACGAGTTACACCAATATTTTCCTTGTTTAATTCTGCGTAAGACTATATAAGCCAATTATTTTCAAGTTTATTTATTATTTATTTATTGGTGGTTGTATGAAAAATTGTCCATGTTTTTGACGTCTTTTCTAGGAACCGCTCACTTATAACTATATACTGTACATGGAAAACTACTTGGCTGAGGCTAATGACATTTTTATCTGTGATAGGCACAAGTATTGGTAGTGCAAATCTTAAGTTTCAATGTTTTTCAACTATCCGATAAAACGTTCTTATACTTTTTTCTGACGTAACGTTTTCTCAGCCCAGGATAAACGTACAGCAGGGAACTTGGTCTCATTTTGAAGCTCTCATTCGTGATTATCGGAAACTACCACCCCTTTAAACGTACAGTGTGATGACGAATTTATGAAGAGTAATATTAATGGTAGGGTTTGTGCGTTCTGGCCCGTGCGATTAAAAGCTGGCGAGCCGGTGAATTCGAGTGCAGCGTTGCCGGGCAGTTGTGTAATGGAATGCGAGTCACCTGGCTATGTACACATGCTATTTTCAGTCTTCCTGTTTACTACTTATATGCCACATCACATCACATATAAATGCCTCAGAGACCACCATTGTCTGAGGGCGAACTTGCGCTAACATATTACAAAATGGTAGAAGTATGGAAGCAATGAATGTTTTATGCCGAGAAGCCTTGCTTACCGTTGCTCCTGAACTCTGGAAACAATGTATTAAACACGCTAAAAGAATTGAAGACCACTACTGGGAGATAGATGGCCTGTCAGAAAATGTCCCTCATTTCGAGCAGGTCCTAATTAACACGAATGCCAGCAGTTCTGATTAATCGGAACAGAGCCATTCTTCAGACGAAGAATACTGACTGAATTAAATATTGTAAATATATTATGTAAATAATGTAGATAGCCCATGTAAAAATTGGGTAGTCTGACATTTCCAAATTAGGAAGACAACCCACTTTTAACCTGCCATTGAAGGTCTAAAGCCCTAATGTGGAAAAGGTGATGGAAAATGAAATTTGTACGAGGAAAGAAAATAAAAGGTTGAAAGGAAACTTATAGCAGTGTTCGTTCGTTGCGAGCCGCGACGACTGCAACTTAACGCGGCAACGCTGCACCGGATTTCACAAGCCCGCTCTCTTTTAATCGCACGGGCCGGAACGCACAAAACCTCCCATTAATATTACTCTTCATAAATTCGCCATCACACTGTACGTTTATAGTGGTCATAGTTTCCGATAATCACAAACGAGAGCTTGAAAATGAGACCAAGTTGCCTGCTATACGTTTATCCTGGGCTAAGAAAACGTTACGTCAGAAAAAGTATAAGATCGTTTTATCGGGTAGTTGAAAATCATTGAAACTTGAGATTTGCACTACCAATACTTGTGCATATCACATATAAAAATGGCATTGGCCTCAGCTAAGAGTTTTCCATGTATATAGTTTCAAGTGAGCAGTTCCAAGAAAAGACGTAAAAAAAAACGGACAATTTTTCATACAACCACAAATAAATAAATAATTAATAAACTTGAAAATAATTGGCTTATATAGTCTAACGAAGAATTAAACAAGGAACATATTGGTATAATTCGTTTTTCAATAGGTCTGTTGATTTGGTTGTAATTAAAGGCCTAAACTCGAGTATCCATAATAAATAATCCGATAGTAGTAATGAACGTTGGAACTTTGATAGAGCGTTCTGACGAAATCTAACTTAACAAATTTAGCTTCACACAAGTTTAGTCCGTGGAAGGATCTTTTACAGCAGTTAGAAGGGTCGTTAAACCATTTACATTAGTATTATTATTATTGCCGTCCTCCGTGGAGTATGAATAGTTCCAACTTTCGCCACCAGATATCAATGATACATAGTGGTGAACGTTGGAACTTTGATAGAGCGTTCTGACGATATCTAACCTAACAAATTTAGCTTCACACAAGTTTAGTCTGTGGAAGGATCTTTTACATGCCATAAATCTACGACATGGGACCGCCAGTTTTACTTCCCCTCCGAAGGAAGGCATACTGAAGGATTTTTAACGCTCTTAAAAAATCCGACGACTTCGGCCGGGTTTAAACCCGCTATCTTGGGCACAGCAGTTCAGCATGCTACCAACTTCACCACCGAAGCCGCTATTCCCGGCACTAAAAGTCATAAATGAGTGTAATTAACTGGCACAATTGGACTGCGCCCATTTGTTTAAACAAACAAACAAGACGATAGCCCCTGACAGAATTGTGTCGCGTCTAGCCCGCATAACACTAGAACCGGAAGGGTAGTCCATACACAAGGGGCAGATGATCTCGTAGATCCGCCCCTTAAAACTTCAATAACTAACTAGTCTATACACATGGGGCGCTCACAACCCATTGTGCATTGAAAAGAATATTCAAACAGAATTACCCGCAACAGTGACGAAGTGAACACTGATTTTATAAATATCGACAATTTCTTTAAAAAGTGCGTTGAAACAAATAAACATATTTATAGATGCTCGTATAACAGTAAAGCCCGGTGGGTGGTTGGTTAAAGAGCATGCGAGATTTCTCGCAAACGTCCCCTAGTATGTTTAGAATACTGTAACTCTACACTCTGGCATCTCCCTGCTCGAAGTAGTTCTAACTACAATTTGTTGTGAAATCGGCTGTTGAGTCCTCAAGTAGAGGGAAATATACCAGCTACTGTAAATAGATTCATGAACTCTCCAAGGTCGTTACGAATGGAAAACCTGAAATTTCAACATGTTTATAATAAATGTAATGAGTCGCTCAGTGGAAGATGTACCGTACCTATCTCAACATACTGTCGATTTTTAGTTCCATGCGGAATATGTATCCTGGTCAAGTACCACCTTCCGGCTAATTTCAAATGGAAGAGCTAGCCAGCTAAACTCCAGTCACGTGACTGTCAACTGCTCTCTCTCTCTCTCTCCCTCGATCAAGTATCACAGCGCGGCAGTGGGTCAGTAGCTGGACTATGACAAACACAGGTGGATCCTGTAACAATGCGTATAATTGAAATTATAATTTGAAATTTATTAATTTTTCGTTAATTACAATTAGGACTAAAAGTCCCTTTAGCTGCAACTAACTGCCACTACTAGGCTATACATGTTTCTTTTATGCATAGTCTTAGATTAACCTAATTAAACTAAATACTACGGAAAGAGTGAAGCTTCCGTGGCTTAGGCGGCAGCACGCCGGCCTCTTATCACTGGGTCCGTGGTTCAAATCCCGGTCACTCCATGTGAGATCTGCGCTGGACAAAACGGAGGCAGACAGGTTTTTCTCCGGGTACTCCGGGTTTCCCTGTCAAAATTTCATTCCAGCAACACTCTCCACTATCATTTCATTTAATCTGTCATTCATTTAATCATTGCCCCAGAGGAGTGAGTCAGGCCTCGGCAGCCGGCACAGTTCATATCCTCGCCGCTAGATGGGGGGCTTCATTCATTCCATTCCTGACCCGGTCGGAGACTGGAAGCAGGCTGTGGATTTTTCACTACGGAAAGAAAGAACAGTACAGGCTACCTACAAAACTGTTTAACCTACTTAATTAATATGAAGTAATACTATTATGTTACAATTTTATCATAAACGTATACAGTACACGTTTTAATAATTACACAGATAATAGGAGTGAATATAGTCTACAATGTCTGAGCCTTGACACTCATCTGCCTCACTTCTATCTGTCTTAAATTGTTATACATTTTCGAGGCATTTACCACAAATGATTTATTACCTTCCATTGTACGATGCTGAGGGATCTGCAGAGTTGTAGCTGTGAGTCTATTGTTCCGATCATGCACTTGACTCATTTGAACGAAGGATTTAGACAGGTAAGGGGGTGTATTCGTTTCTAAATTCTCAGTAGTAGGCAAGAAGTCGAGTACGACCGTCTTTCCTTACGTTTTAGCCAGCCAATAGCTTGCCACGGTGGGTGAGTGGATAGCGTGCCGGTCTACTAACCCCAAGATTGCAGGTTCGCTCCTGGCCGTGGTAAGTGATTTTTGAAAGGCGGCAAAAATACGACACGCATGTCATACGATGTTGGCATGTAAAAGAACCATTTGAATTCAGTAGGCCGTGTTCATAATGGCAAAATTAATCTCAGGAGTTTCCGCCAACACAAAGTTCCCCATGACGTCTCTACTAGAAAGTGCTATAGTGTTCAAGGAGCTTAGATATCTAACCTCCTTGACTTTCATAGTGCTTCAATTAACAACGAAATTCGACATGCAAGCTACCCTCTGGGTATCAAATTACAAAGCTTGCACCCGACACCCGAGGCCATACGATATTATTATTAGCCAGCCAATGGTTTTATAAAATGGTGTAACATGACATTGTTTACGAATGTTGAAGACAAAATGTAGACGTGCATTCTGTACTCACTGCAGCTTCGTATTGTATTTATCTGAAATATCGCTGTAGTGTATACTAATAGCCCGTAATCTAGAATAGGAAATATCACGCTTTGTATCAGGGTCTTTCTTACATTAAAAGGAAGATATGGTAGATTTCGACGGAACTAGTGAATCTTTTTGACTACATGGTTGGTAAATGGTTGGACCAACGAGCTAGAGAAAGGTATATAGAGTGGAAATGGCGCCGCCATGTTTGAAGAAGGTTGAATTGGCAGCCGCCATGATATACCCTGTCAAGAGGGTGGGAGGCAGGGAGGGAGAGGCGTGACTAACGAGGCGTAAGATTAGGCCTACGTAAGGCCTGATAATTTAATTTGTACATTGAACGAAAACTAACACAATCATCTTACAAGACAATAAGCTACGTCGCTTATGCACAGTACATTGCTTGATTCCATTCTCCTTTAAAAATAAAACGTTTTGTGTACAACTGACGCACCTGTTGACCTCTCACGTTGAGCTGTATTTCTGCTGAAGTGTGAAGCCTGCATTTATAATACTGTTTCACAATTCGCTTGATGAGTGAAGCATAGTGTGGCTTTTCCCCAGGTTCAGTAGCTGTAAATAGATGGTCAGATTTCAGAAACAGATAATCCGGCAGCATATCATACACATCTGTCTTCAACTTCAGCATGAGATTATTCGTGTTCTTTCGCAACATACACTCATTCTTCCTGATGATACTCAGCTGTTTTACATAATTTCACTACATCATTTGAAGGATTCAAAGGGCATTCTTTCACGTCTTTCTCTTTAATCACTCCTTCCTTCTGAACATCTTGACCTGAAAAAAGTACTTCTAGGCATTCAATACAAGTAAAATTTTTTAGACACTTGGCGAACGACACTTCCTGCTATGTAATGAACAACATTTCCTACATACAAGCTCGGTGAATTATAATGTGCACAGTAACCATGATCTGTCTGTCAGCATAGTATCGTCCTTCCCATTGATATTTGCTGTTGCAGTTGTCACAAGTAGGTCACACTCAATAGGCTTACAGTTGGAATTCATGGATGGGCGTACCCTCGCAATTAAACACGTCCTATTAGCTGAATTAAATTGTACTGCATTTGGATTATTTCTATTCCCACTTCTGGAGCGAATAGAAGAAAAAAAAATGCTCTAAGTGATCCTGACTCAATCTGCGTGTTAATAAGTATCTCAATACAGAACTTTGTCCCCACACGTATGTTTCTGCTAGTTGTATCACACTTTTAAGAGATCAATAATCAAACCGTATATTGGCATCTTTCTGCTGGAATCGCAAATAAGCTTTCCATCTAAAATGTCTGAGAAGAAAGTAAGAAAGAAAGAAAGAAAGAAAGAAAGAAAGAAAGAAACTAAGAAAGAAAAAATAAAAGATTAGTAAAGCCTGTTAAGTTTATGTTTCCCATAATTAGTTCAAAACAACGAACTAGAGAAAGTATACCTCGTTGGCTTACGAAGATTGATATTTGAATAATATATTTTATTTTATAGCTTGCCACGGTGGGTGAGTGGTTATCGTGTCGGATTACTAACCCCCAAGCTTGCAGGTTCGCTCCTGGCCGTGGTAAGTGATATTTTTTTAAAGGGGGAAAAAATCACGATACGCATGTCATACGATGTTGGCATGTTGAAGAACCCATTTGAATTCAGTAGGCAGTGTTCATAATGGCATAATTAATATCGGGATTTTCCGGCAACACAAAGTTCCTCATTTCTCTACTAGAAAGCGCTATAATGTCAAGGAGCTTAGTTATCTAACCTCCTTGACTTTCATCGTGCTTCAAGGAACAACAAAATTCGACATGCAAGCTACCCTCTGGGTTTCAAATAACAAAGCTTGCACCCGGCACCCGAGGCCATACGATATTATTATTATTATTACCGTAATTATGATTATGGCTCACAACTATCTTTGCTTAAATTTTAAGACAGCCTAATATATTTACCTACTGATATCAAGGTCTTCTGCAACAATGCTATCGTATCTGAATGCGAGTGTTCTGTAGTTTCCTGAAAACTACGCTTCTTCGGCGAAGATCTACAGGCATGCTTCTTCTGCAGATGTGCAGGAAAATTGAAAATTGTAGGTACTGCATTGGATAGTAGACTTCGCCTTTCATTTGCTACATAGGGGAGGAGGGGGCAGGATGGAAAGCGCGGGCAAGATGGAAATTAATTATTTCCTTTTTCGTAGTAAAGATGGCGCATTTGTCTTTGTAAGAGTGCAAGGAGATTACAATTCTGAGGAAGAATGGGTACAAGAAGAACTTGTAGTGGCAACATTGGCATCACAGGAACAGCTCATTTTGGCACCTTCTGAACTGTTGCATTTCACGGTAAGTGTGCATTTGATTATAACTAAACCAAATTTGAACATACTGGTTTTCGAGACTTTTCAAAACGTATTAATAGCCTTCAACTTTCCTTGTATTAAAATATTTCAGACATTACGCTGAGGAACAATAGAGATAACTGTACTTTTCAGCAGCATGTTGGTATTTTAGGTTATGAGAGCGGCATGGAAAGCAACGATGAGGGCAACATGGAAAGCTTTCCATCTTGCAACTTATGATTATGAGTGGCAATAAGCAAAGTGTTTTGTTACTTGTAGCTTTTAAAACAAACGAAAATAACCTAGGAATATGTACGCATGCTATTTCTACAATAGAAAATGATCAGTTCACAGTTGCATGTTTAATTTTTATTTTGTTTTAGATGGTGCATTACTATAAGAAGAAAAGTAACCGTGGTGATTGGACAGAATAGAACATGCAGTGAGCTATGGATGAGGCCAAGCGAACAAGCATTGCAGAAGCATCTAGGCGATATAGTTTTCCACTTGGCACCTTACACCGGCATCAACAGAGACAAGAAAAACCGTCAATGTAACGCATACTGCCTGAACTAAATGCTTCAACATCTGACAATAAGAACAGATGTGGGCAGCTGGTTGAGGGACAGGGGAAAAAAATCTGCCGAAGCCTCCTGTAGATAATCCTGCTCCTAAAGAAAGCGCTTTCTGCCTGATTTGTAATGAATCCTATGTGGATAGTGCGAGTAAAGAAATGTGGATGCAGTGCAACTTCTGCGAGCAATGGGCCCGTGAAGATTGCACCGACTATAACAATAAAAAATCATTTTACATTTGTGACTTTTGCTGTATGAAGTAAATACAAATACTTGTTCAATTAAACGGTGAAATATTGATCTCAAATTGTTTTAAAAATGAAGAAAACATGTAAAATGGCAAGTTTCCATTTTGCCCTCTGTATCATTCCATCTTGCCCCCAATAAGAGGGCATGATGGAAAGAATGCATACTTTTGTAAATAGGCAGATTGCTCTCAAGTAGAACAAACGAATTTAACCCATTGTTGATATTTATGTTGTACTGTTATTATAAACCCTTAAAATACACTCTTTATTTCCGAAACAGCATATCTAACGATATTTTTCTTTCATGAAATGCTAACCTTTCCATATTGCCCCCTTCTCCCCTACATATATTTATCTTCAAAGTGTAGAGAACAAATTAAGCTGTATCTCGTGGGGTGCCATTTATTGCTTTTCATGTTGACAACCCATTGTTTTGTTAGTTCCTGGTTCTGCAGAGGGAATCTGAAATGTAAATATCACACAAACTTAAACTGCTGCATCACGTTTTCGTAAAGCGTCTATCTCATTAATTTATGAATTTGGATGACATTTCTTACCTGAAATACAACACTCCTGTTGTCTTATAACTTCTATTCGTACAATTGAATGACGATCACACTGATGGCATGGTCAATGTATTTTTAAATACATTTCATTCAACACATGTTCCCGCTCAACGCGAACAATCACAACAAGCTCTTGTCAGACGACGTTCTGAATCATGGCCGCCTTTACTCAGGTTGCCTCCGCCCAGAGCGCAGCTACGCTGCTCCTTGCCTCTCTATATACCTTTCTCTAGCTCGTTGGTTTGAACTATGGCACAACATTCTATCATGTTTGGTTTTCAAACTATTGTCTACTTTTAAAAACAAAAATTTTCATTTTTTTAAATAATGAGTGGTCTATAGGAAAGAGGACGTCAGCTCGAGTCCAACGACACTTCATTTGTTAAAATCCGACCATCCGTTTGCCAATGATCACCAATGTTCGCGAGAAAGTAGGCTATCATTTTGTTTTTCCTCTTACACCCTTGAAACTTGCTGTGCACCTAGAGGGCATACCCACCTTTCATTAACGTCAAAAAACTTTTTCCCAATTGACCGTTTCCAAAATAGCCTAGTGCCAATCCAAAGAAACAAAAATTTTCAATTTTTTTAAAAATACCAACACACATGTTAAGCCAAGAGAACGTCATCCCAACGCCAACAATACCTCGTTCGTTAAAATCCAAACTCGCGTTCGGGAAATATCGCCCAAAGTTTATATGAAAGTAGGGGGGTGGGGCTGAAACTACAACCTAGCACTACTTCACAGTTTTAGTCCTAGAGGCTTGAAATTTATTTTGCGGGTAGAGGGGGTCAGGGCCAATCATTTATGTCAAACAATTTTTTGTAAAGTTCCTAGTTTCCAAAATATAGGACTATCAAAATTGGACTGTTTTCAAAAAAACATAAAAAATAAAAAAGTTTTATTATAAAATATAAAGGACATAAAGATCGTTCGTTTAAGCTATTGCACAACGTTCTATCATGTTTGTTTTTTTAACTATCGTCTATTTTCAAAAACAAAAATTTTCATTTTTTTTTTTAAATATAACGAATGGTCCATAGCAAAGCCCCCGTCAGCTCGAGTCCAACGACATCTCATTTGTCAACATCCGACCATGGGTTCACCAGATATTAATTATTTAACATGTAGAGTCGGGTACAAATAAAATGGGTGAAGCAAAACCCCCCTTACCCCCCTACTCCTGAGTCTGTAGCTGCTTCCACCCGACACCCTTAGGGTGGGCTACAAGTTCCGTTCAATTTCAAGTAGTTCCAACTTTCGACACCGGATATCAATGATACCTACTATCGGATTTTTTATTATGGATACTCGAGTTTAGGCCTTAATTACAACAAAACCAACAGACCTATTAGAAAACGAGTTACACCAATATTTTCCTTGTTTAATTCTGCGTAAGACTATATAAGCCAATTATTTTCAAGTTTATTAATTATTTATTTATTGGTGGTTGTATGAAAAATTGTCCATGTTTTTGACGTCTTTTCTAGGAACCGCTCACTTATAACTATATACTGTACATGGAAAACTACTTGGCTGAGGCTAATGACATTTTTATCTGTGATAGGCACAAGTATTGGTAGTGCAAATCTTAAGTTTCAATGTTTTTCAACTATCCGATAAAACGTTCTTATACTTTTTCTGACGTAACGTTTTCTCAGCCCAGGATAAACGTACAGCAGGGAACTTGGTCTCATTTTGAAGCTCTCATTCGTGATTATCGGAAACTACCACCCCTGTAAACGTACAGTGTGATGACGAATTTATGAAGAGTAATATTAATGGTAGGGTTTGTGCGTTCTGGCCCGTGCGATTAAAAGCTGGCGAGCCGGTGAATTCGAGTGCAGCGTTGCCGGGCAGTTGTGTAATGGAATGCGAGTCACCTGGCTATGTACACATGCTATTTTCAGTCTTCCTGTTTACTACTTATATGCCACATCACATCACATATAAATGCCTCAGAGACCACCATTGTCTGAGGGCGAACTTGCGCTAACATATTACAAAATGGTAGAAGTATGGAAGCAATGAATGTTTTATGCCGAGAAGCCTTGCTTACCGTTGCTCCTGAACTCTGGAAACAATGTATTAAACACGCTAAAAGAATTGAAGACCACTACTGGGAGATAGATGGCCTGTCAGAAAATGTCCCTCATTTCGAGCAGGTCCTAATTAACACGAATGCCAGCAGTTCTGATTAATCGGAACAGAGCCATTCTTCAGACGAAGAATACTGACTGAATTAAATATTGTAAATATATTATGTAAATAATGTAGATAGCCCATGTAAAAATTGGGTAGTCTGACATTTCCAAATTAGGAAGACAACCCACTTTTAACCTGCCATTGAAGGTCTAAAGCCCTAATGTGGAAAAGGTGATGGAAAATGAAATTTGTACGAGGAAAGAAAATAAAAGGTTGAAAGGAAACTTATAGCAGTGTTCGTTCGTTGCGAGCCGCGACGACTGCAACTTAACGCGGCAACGCTGCACCGGATTTCACAAGCCCGCTCTCTTTTAATCGCACGGGCCGGAACGCACAAAACCTCCCATTAATATTACTCTTCATAAATTCGCCATCACACTGTACGTTTATAGTGGTCATAGTTTCCGATAATCACAAACGAGAGCTTGAAAATGAGACCAAGTTGCCTGCTATACGTTTATCCTGGGCTAAGAAAACGTTACGTCAGAAAAAGTATAAGATCGTTTTATCGGGTAGTTGAAAAACATTGAAACTTGAGATTTGCACTACCAATACTTGTGCATATCACATATAAAAATGGCATTGGCCTCAGCTAAGAGTTTTCCATGTATATAGTTTCAAGTGAGCAGTTCCAAGAAAAGACGTCAAAAAAAAAACGGACAATTTTTCATACAACCACAAATAAATAAATAATTAATAAACTTGAAAATAATTGGCTTATATAGTCT
Organism: Meconema thalassinum; assembly: GCA_946902985.2. NCBI lineage: Eukaryota > Metazoa > Arthropoda > Insecta > Orthoptera > Tettigoniidae > Meconema > Meconema thalassinum. The sequence continues at coordinate 250,964,172 of OX336396.1, forward strand.
AACGAAGAATTAAACAAGGAACATATTGGTATAATTCGTTTTTCAATAGGTCTGTTGATTTGGTTGTAATAATGGCCTAAACTCGAGTATCCATAATAAATAATCCGATAGTAGTAATGAACGTTGGAACTTTGATAGAGCGTTCTGACGAAATCTAACTTAACAAATTTAGCTTCACACAAGTTTAGTCCGTGGAAGGATCTTTTACAGCAGTTAGAAGGGTCGTTAAACCATTTACATTATTATTATTATTATTGCCGTCCTCCGTGGAGTATGAATAGTTCCAACTTTCGCCACCCGATATCAATGATACATAGTGGTGAACGTTGGAACTTTGATAGAGCGTTCTGACGATATCTAACCTAACAAATTTAGCTTCACACAAGTTTAGTCTGTGGAAGGATCTTTTACATGCCATAAATCTACGACATGGGACCGCCAGTTTTACTTCCCCTCCGAAGGAAGGCATACTGAAGGATTTTTAACGCTCTTAAAAAATCCGACGACTTCGGCCGGGTTTAAACCCGCTATCTTGGGCACAGCAGTTCAGCATGCTACCAACTTCACCACCGAAGCCGCTATTCCCGGCACTAAAAGTCATAAATGAGTGTAATTAACTGGCACAATTGGACTGCGCCCATTTGTTTAAACAAACAAACAAGACGATAGCCCCTGACACAATTGTGTCGCGTCTAGCCCGCATAACACTAGAACCGGACGGGTAGTCCATACACAAGGGGCAGATGATCTCGTAGATCCGCCCCTTAAAACTTCAATAACTAACTAGTCTATACACATGGGGCGCTCACAACCCATTGTGCATTGAAAAGAATATTCAAACAGAATTACCCGCAACAGTGACGAAGTGAACACTGATTTTATAAATATCGACAATTTCTTTAAAAAGTGCGTTGAAACAAATAAACATATTTATAGATGCTCGTATAACAGTAAAGCCCGGTGGGTGGTTGGTTAAAGAGCATGCGAGATTTCTCGCAAACGTCCCCTAGTATGTTTAGAATACTGTAACTCTACACTCTGGCATCTCCCTGCTCGAAGTAGTTCTAACTACAATTTGTTGTGAAATCGGCTGTTGAGTCCTCAAGTAGAGGGAAATATACCAGCTACTGTAAATAGATTCATGAACTCTCCAAGGTCGTTACGAATGGAAAACCTGAAATTTCAACATGTTTATAATAAATGTAATGAGTCGCTCAGTGGAAGATGTACCGTACCTATCTCAACATACTGTCGATTTTTAGTTCCATGCGGAATATGTATCCTGGTCAAGTACCACCTTCCGGCTAATTTCAAATGGAAGAGCTAGCCAGCTATACTCCAGTCACGTGACTGTCAACTGCTCTCTCTCTCTCTCTCTCCCTCGATCAAGTATCACAGCGCGGCAGTGGGTCAGTAGCTGGACTATGACAAACACAGGTGGATCCTGTAACAATGCGTATAATTGAAATTATAATTTGAAATTTATTAATTTTTCGTTAATTACAATTAGGACTAAAAGTCCCTTTAGCTGCAACTAACTGCCACTACTAGGCTATACATGTTTCTTTTATGCATAGTCTTGGATTAACCTAATTAAACTAAATACTACGGAAAGAGTGAAGCTTCCGTGGCTTAGGCGGCAGCACGCCGGCCACTTATCACTGGGTCCGTGGTTCAAATCCCTGTCACTCCATGTGAGATCTGCGCTGGACAAAACGGAGGCAGACAGGTTTTTCTCCGGGTACTCCGGGTTTCCCTGTCAAAATTTCATTCCAGCAACACTCTCCACTATCATTTCATTTAATCTGTCATTCATTTAATCATTGCCCCAGAGGAGTGAGTCAGGCCTCGGCAGCCGGCACAGTTCATATCCTCGCCGCTAGATGGGGGGCTTCATTCATTCCATTCCTGACCCGGTCGGAGACTGGAAGCAGGCTGTGGATTTTTCACTACGGAAAGAAAGAACAGTACAGGCTACCTACAAAACTGTTTAACCTACTTAATTAATATGAAGTAATACTATTATGTTACAATTTTATCATAAACGTATACAGTACACGTTTTAATAATTACACAGATAATAGGAGTGAATATAGTCTACAATGTCTGAGCCTTGACACTCATCTGCCTCACTTCTATCTGTCTTAAATTGTTATACATTTTCGAGGCATTTACCACAAATGATTTATTACCTTCCATTGTACGATGCTGAGGGATCTGCAGAGTTGTAGCTGTGAGTCTATTGTTCCGATCATGCACTTGACTCATTTGAACGAAGGATTTAGACAGGTAAGGGGGTGTATTCGTTTCTAAATTCTCAGTAGTAGGCAAGAAGTCGAGTACGACCGTCTTTCCTTACGTTTTAGCCAGCCAATAGCTTGCCACGGTGGGTGAGTGGATAGCGTGCCGGTCTACTAACCCCAAGATTGCAGGTTCGCTCCTGGCCGTGGTAAGTGATTTTTGAAAGGCGGCAAAAATACGACACGCATGTCATACGATGTTGGCATGTAAAAGAACCATTTGAATTCAGTAGGCCGTGTTCATAATGGCAAAATTAATCTCAGGAGTTTCCGCCAACACAAAGTTCCCCATGACGTCTCTACTAGAAAGTGCTATAGTGTTCAAGGAGCTTAGATATCTAACCTCCTTGACTTTCATAGTGCTTCAATTAACAACGAAATTCGACATGCAAGCTACCCTCTGGGTATCAAATTACAAAGCTTGCACCCGACACCCGAGGCCATACGATATTATTATTAGCCAGCCAATGGTTTTATAAAATGGTGTAACATGACATTGTTTACGAATGTTGAAGACAAAATGTAGACGTGCATTCTGTACTCACTGCAGCTTCATATTGTATTTATCTGAAATATCGCTGTAGTGTATACTAATAGCCCGTAATCTAGAATAGGAAATATCACGCTTTGTATCAGGGTCTTTCTTACATTAAAAGGAAGATATGGTAGATTTCGACGGAACTAGTGAATCTTTTTGACTACATGGTTGGTAAATGGTTGGACCAACGAGCTAGAGAAAGGTATATAGAGTGGAAATGGCGCCGCCATGTTTGAAGAAGGTTGAATTGGCAGCCGCCATGATATACCCTGTCAAGAGGGTGGGAGGCAGGGAGGGAGAGGCGTGACTAACGAGGCGTAAGATTAGGCCTACGTAAGGCCTGATAATTTAATTTGTACATTGAACGAAAACTAACACAATCATCTTACAAGACAATAAGCTACGTTGCTTATGCACAGTGCATTGCTTGATTCCATTCTCCTTTAAAAATAAAACGTTTTGTGTACAACTGACGCACCTGTTGACCTCTCACGTTGAGCTGTATTTCTGCTGAAGTGTGAAGCCTGCATTTATAATACTGTTTCACAATTCGCTTGATGAGTGAAGCATAGTGTGGCTTTTCCCCAGGTTCAGTAGCTGTAAATAGATGGTCAGATTTCAGAAACAGATAACCCGGCAGCATATCATACACATCTGTCTTCAACTTCAGCATGAGATTATTCGTGTTCTTTCGCAACATACACTCATTCTTCCTGATGATACTCAGCTGTTTTACATAATTTCACTACATCATTTGAAGGATTCAAAGGGCATTCTTTCACGTCTTTCTCTTTAATCACTCCTTCCTTCTGAACATCTTGACCTGAAAAAAGTACTTCTAGGCAATCAATACAAGTAAATTTTTTTAGACACTTGGCGAACGACACTTCCTGCTATGTAATGAACAACATTTCCTACATACAAGCTCGGTGAATTATAATGTGCACAGTAACCATGATCTGTCTGTCAGCATAGTATCGTCCTTCCCATTGATATTTGCTGTTGCAGTTGTCACAAGTAGGTCACACTCAATAGGCTTACAGTTGGAATTCATGGATGGGCGTACCCTCGCAATTAAACACGTCCTATTAGCTGAATTAAATTGTACTGCATTTGGATTATTTCTATTCCCACTTCTGGAGCGAATAGAAGAAAAAAAAAATGCTCTAAGTGATCCTGACTCAATCTGCGTGTTAATAAGTATCTCAATACAGAACTTTGTCCCCACACGTATGTTTCTGCTAGTTGTATCACACTTTTAAGAGATCAATAATCAAACCGTATATTGGCATCTTTCTGCTGGAATCGCAAATAAGCTTTCCATCTAAAATGTCTGAGAAGAAAGAAAGAAAGAAAGAAAGAAAGAAAGAAAGAAAGAAACTAAGAAAGAAAAAATAAAAGATTAGTAAAGCCTGTTAAGTTTATGTTTCCCATAATTAGTTCAAAACAACGAACTAGAGAAAGTATACCTCGTTGGCTTACGAAGATTGATATTTGAATAATATATTTTATTTTATAGCTTGCCACGGTGGGTGAGTGGTTATCGTGTCGGATTACTAACCCCCAAGCTTGCAGGTTCGCTCCTGGCCGTGGTAAGTGATATTTTTTTAAAGGGGGGAAAAAATCACGATACGCATGTCATACGATGTTGGCATGTTGAAGAACCCATTTGAATTCAGTAGGCAGTGTTCATAATGGCATAATTAATATCGGGATTTTCCGGCAACACAAAGTTCCTCATTTCTCTACTAGAAAGCGCTATAATGTCAAGGAGCTTAGTTATCTAACCTCCTTGACTTTCATCGTGCTTCAAGGAACAACAAAATTCGACATGCAAGCTACCCTCTGTGTTTCAAATAACAAAGCTTGCACCCGGCACCCGAGGCCATACGATATTATTATTATTATTACCGTAATTATGATTATGGCTCACAACTATCTTTGCTTAAATTTTAAGACAGCCTAATATATTTACCTACTGATATCAAGGTCTTCTGCAACAATGCTATCGTATCTGAATGCGAGTGTTCTGTAGTTTCCTGAAAACTACGCTTCTTCGGCGAAGATCTACAGGCATGCTTCTTCTGCAGATGTGCAGGAAAATTGAAAATTGTAGGTACTGCATTGGATAGTAGACTTCGCCTTTCATTTGCTACATAGGGGAGGAGGGGGCAGGATGGAAAGCGCGGGCAAGATGGAAATTAATTATTTCCTTTTTCGTAGTAAAGATGGCGCATTTGTCTTTGTAAGAGTGCAAGGAGATTACAATTCTGAGGAAGAATGGGTACAAGAAGAACTTGTAGTGGCAACATTGGCATCACAGGAACAGCTCATTTTGGCACCTTCTGAACTGTTGCATTTCACGGTAAGTGTGCATTTGATTATAACTAAACCAAATTTGAACATACTGGTTTTCGAGACTTTTCAAAACGTATAAATAGCCTTCAACTTTCCTTGTATTAAAATTTTTCAGACATTACGCTGAGGAACAATAGAGATAACTGTACTTTTCAGCAGCATGTTGGTATTTTAGGTTATGAGAGCGGCATGGAAAGCAACGATGAGGGCAACATGGAAAGCTTTCCATCTTGCAACTTATGATTATGAGTGGCAATAAGCAAAGTGTTTTGTTACTTGTAGCTTTTAAAACAAACGAAAATAACCTAGGAATATGTACGCATGCTATTTCTACAATAGAAAATGATCAGTTCACAGTTGCATGTTTAATTTTTATTTTGTTTTAGATGGTGCATTACTATAAGAAGAAAAGTAACCGTGGTGATTGGACAGAATAGAACATGCAGTGAGCTATGGATGAGGCCAAGCGAACAAGCATTGCAGAAGCATCTAGGCGATATAGTTTTCCACTTGGCACCTTACACCGGCATCAACAGAGACAAGAAAAACCGTCAATGTAACGCATACTGCCTGAACTAAATGCTTCAACATCTGACAATAAGAACAGATGTGGGCAGCTGGTTGAGGGACAGGGGAAAAAAATCTGCCGAAGCCTCCTGTAGATAATCCTGCTCCTAAAGAAAGCGCTTTCTGCCTGATTTGTAATGAATCCTATGTGGATAGTGCGAGTAAAGAAATGTGGATGCAGTGCAACTTCTGCGAGCAATGGGCCCGTGAAGATTGCACCGACTATAACAATAAAAAATCATTTTACATTTGTGACTTTTGCTGTATGAAGTAAATACAAATACTTGTTCAATTAAACGGTGAAATATTGATCTCAAATTGTTTTAAAAATGAAGAAAACATGTAAAATGGCAAGTTTCCATTTTGCCCTCTGTATCATTCCATCTTGCCCCCAATAAGAGGGCATGATGGAAAGAATGCATACTTTTGTAAATAGGCAGATTGCTCTCAAGTAGAACAAACGAATTTAACCCATTGTTGATATTTATGTTGTACTGTTATTATAAACCCTTAAAATACACTCTTTATTTCCGAAACAGCATATCTAACGATATTTTTCTTTCATGAAATGCTAACCTTTCCATATTGCCCCCTTCTCCCCTACATATATTTATCTTCAAAGTGTAGAGAACAAATTAAGCTGTATCTCGTGGGGTGCCATTTATTGCTTTTCATGTTGACAACCCATTGTTTTGTTAGTTCCTGGTTCTGCAGAGGGAATCTGAAATGTAAATATCACACAAACTTAAACTGCTGCATCACGTTTTCGTAAAGCGTCTATCTCATTAATTTATGAATTTGGATGACATTTCTTACCTGAAATACAACACTCCTGTTGTCTTATAACTTCTATTCGTACAATTGAATGACGATCACACTGATGGCATGGTCAATGTATTTTTAAATACATTTCATTCAACACATGTTCCCGCTCAACGCGAACAATCACAACACGCTCTTGTCAGACGACGTTCTGAATCATGGCCGCCTTAACTCAGGTTGCCTCCGCCCAGAGCGCAGCTACGCTGCTCCTTGCCTCTCTATATACCTTTCTCTAGCTCGTTGGGTTGGACCAACATACAGTATTATAATGTTCACAAAGTGCATGAGTGGAATAAAAATAAAACAAGATCTTCAATGAAGAACATCATCCTCGTCAGTACACCTGCTTCTATGACCGAAGTATTGCCTATCACACGTTAGCATATCGTGAGCCAAGTTGTAAGAAATAAAATATGGAGGACGGTTGTCGTTTGAGGGTCATATTTGCAGTTGATTCCATTATAAACGCAAAGCGATCGTGAAACTAGTTTTAAGGAAATTTGCAAACACGCCAGGTACTGAATGAATGCATTTCATCAGTATTTAAGATCTTACTATAATAATTGCATATTTTACCAGACGCGTTAATAAGCTGTGCAACAATGAGCCAGAAGGTCCGTTGGAGAAGTGTGCGGGTGGTATCACGCCTGTTCAATGTTTTAATGATCCCGTGTTCAAGGCTAACTAACGGTGGGGATTTTTTTTTAAAGTCGTTTACCCTCCAGGTTGGTGGAACCCACGGACTCAGCGAGGGAACTCACCACTACCACCTCTACGGGCAGTGTCCTAGAGCTGGGAACATCGAATCGGAAGGGATACAACTGGTGAGGTGTGATTGAAACCTCGCCCAGGCGGCCTCACCTGCAAAGCGAACAGGGGCCTCATTAGGGAAGGTAAGGGATGGGTAGGATGGATAGGCAAGGAAGAGGGAAGGAGGCGGCCGTGGCCTGGAAGAAGGTACCATCCCGGCATTTGCCCGAAGACGAAGTGGGAAACTACGGAAAACCACTTCGAGGATGGCAGAGGGGGAATCGAACCCCCTCTACTCATTTGGGCCACCCGAGGCTGAGTAGACCCCGTTCCAGTCCTCGTACCACTTTTTCAAATTTCGTGGCAGAGCCGGGAATCGAACCCAGGACCTCCGGGGCGGCAGCTAACCATGCTGACCGCTACGCTACGGAGGCGACTTAATTATTTTTAATTATTTTATTATATCCTTCCTACCTCATACAACAAGTTTTCAACTTAGTTTTATTCACATGATTTACGAGGACGATAGGGAAAGTTGTTTCCCTCTCTCAATAACATTTTTATTTTTCCTACATAGCCTACTGTTCAAAACCGTGGGTGGATACTATTCGTGATAACTATTAGAATTAAACTCCCCGTTTGTTGTAATTTCACTTTTGCATTCAGAGGCATTGATTGCAGTATTAGAAAACCCACCCACCTCACCTCCTCAATACCGTTGGAACGGGGATAACCGCATCAGGGCACGGCACTACACAGATAGGCCATGTGTTTTGTTCAGTGAAAGTTGACGGCTTCTTCTGAGGGGGGTGTTGCCCTTTTAATTAACGACCCGCAGCTGCACTCAGCTAGCTACACAAGGGGATTTTTTATTTAGCCATGCTACAGATCCTCCAAACTTGCACTTTCCTGAGACATAGATGCAGAATAGTGGATTGATTTCAATGAAACTCTGTAAGGACTTATATCACCTGCAGAATCATTACAGGTTGTTTGAGATCTACACAACTTGAACAAGTTTACTGTCTAGCAGGTGTTTCACCTCCAGATATCCGTCGTGAGTCTGCAGTCAGACTAAAAAAAATCTAAGGCATTAAACCAGAGAACCCATAATTTGCATGGATATCTTCCGGGAACTTCGAGGCTTAAATCAAGAAAATGTTTTCTTCGCTCTACAGCAAGCCTAACTGAACCACCTTCAAAATTCAGAATAAATAAATTCATGGTACCATCTGAAAGCGTACCTCCAGGTCATGAAGAATATTGGTCGATATGGAAGGCACTAAACAGGTTGCGGTCCGGTGTTGGCAGATCAAAAAATAACATGAAAAAGTGGGGTTTTGCATGCGACTCTACACTATGCGAATGCGGTGAAGAGCAAACCATGGATCATCTCCTCAGCTGCAAGTTATGCCCGACGACATGCTGTCCTCAGGATATATTAGATGCCACCAAAGTAGCATGTGAATTGGCAAGATACCGGTAACCTTACATATAAATTTCTTTTTTGGAGGTTTAGCCGAAAGAAATGTTGTACTTATAGCGCCAATTATTCGTGTATTGGTGTATATTTGTAAATATCACATTGTTATATGTTTTCTGATACGATTAAATAAATAAATTACCTCATCCGACTTGGACCGTTCCTTTCAAGTTTGCATAAGTATCACAAATCCAACATGGCAGCCGCGTGAAATATTTCACCGGCAATCAATATTTCAGAAAACTATTTCTATCAACCTGTCCAAAATTTTTAGCCGAAGGAACACACTTACTCCTCCAGTCCCAAAGGCCAAGACTGAACTACTTCATCATACTGCAGTTTTGAATTACGCACAAAGTTTCGTTTTGGGACTGGCCGGCGAATGAGATATCTATGGCGCAGTGTGCGGGGGTAATTTTCAGTGTACCGAGGAATTTACTGGAATTTTATAAGAGTCTTCCACTCACACAGTTTGATCTGTTACCTAAATGTGCTTTTCAGCTCTCGGCACTACTTATATGATGATGATAATTGTTGTTTTAAGGGGACTAACATCTAGGTTATCGGCCCCTAATGGTTTGGGTGATAGTGAAAATGAAAGATGATCAAATGAAACCTACAACTAAAACTAGTTACTGACTTACAAACTAGAAGAGGAATTGGGAAACAAAAGGGAGAAGAACGTAAATAAATGACACGAGGATAGGAAACGCCCTCAACCCTCGAAGAATGTGAATTGAAGGACTTGGAAATAAGAAGAGCCAAGTAGGGCAGATAAGAAAGGTAAAGAGCAGAGGGACCGCCCCAAAGGCAATGAAAGAAGGAGAAAAACCAGACCCAGCTCAGGAAGCCCTGGGGGTCGCCAACGCCCGAACTCAACAGACGTGATCCCTTGAGGGTGTAGCACAGTCCAGGGTGCACCATAAATGGTGGGGCTAAACACACACTGCCTACTTGAGGGCCTTGTGCAGAAGGCAGCAGATACAATGAAAAGAAATCAAGAGGTCTGACCCCTCGAAGAATGAGGGATCAGGAAAGATGAGACAAGGGTCAATCAAGCCGAGAAAGTGAAAGACTCCCTAGGCCTTTGACCCTAGGCATTTGACCGTTGGGGTTGGAAAATAACAAGAGTTGACTAGGGAGGTAATAGAGAGGAGCTCGGCACAAGTAAGTGGAAGCAATGCTGGACTCAGCTGAGGTCCTGTGGTCGCCAACCCACATCCCAAAAGTTGTGATCCCCTGTGTGAAAGTCATTCTTCAAAATGATTTTTTGGTCAATTTTACCCTCCAGGTTGGTTTTTCCCACGGACTCAGCTAGGGATCCCACCATTACCACCGCTACGGGCAGTGTCCTGGAGCTAGGAACATCTGGACGGGGGGGATTAGCACCTCGCCCATGCGGCCTCGCATGCAAAGCGAACAGGGGCCTCGTGAGGGATGGGAAGGGAGGGGAAGATTGGGAGGGATAGGCAAGGAAGAGGGAAGGAGGCGGCCGTGGCCTTACAGTAGGCACCATCCCAGCAGTTTCCCGAAGACAAAGTGGGAAACCACGGAAAACCACTTCTAGGATGGCTGAGGTGAGAATCGAACCCCCTCCACTCAGTTGGACCACCCGAGGCTGAGTAGACCCCGTTCCAGTCCTCATACCACTTATCAAAAAATTTCGTGGCAGAGCCGGGAATCGAAACCAGGACCTCAGGGGTGGCAGCTAATCACGCTGACCACTACGCAACCGAGGCGACAAAATGAAATATAGCCTACCATACAAAATATAGTAACAGATCCAAATTATCTGATGAACATTTGAAGTCGCTGCCGATTATTTCCACGAGTAAACTCGATCCACAACTGCGAACAATTGTCGATTACATCTATATAAATCTAATTGAAATGAAAATCCACTGCCTGCTTCCAGTCTCCGACCGGGTCAGGAATGGAATGAGTGAAGCCCCCATCTAGCGGCGAGGATACGAAGTGTGCCGGCTGCCGAAGCCTGTCGCACTCCTCTGGGGCAATGATTAAATGCATGACAGATGAAATGAAATGATAGTGAAGAGTGTTGCTGGAATGAAATTGTGACAGGGAAAACCGGAGTACCCGGAGAAAAACCTGTCTGCCTCCGTTTTGTCCAGCACAGATCTCACATGGAGTGACCGGGATTTGAACCACGGACCCAGCGGTGAGAGGCCAGCGTGCTGCCGCCTAAGCCACGGAGGCTCTCTATATAAATCTAATTAATCATAGTAATAATAATAATGAATAATTTAATTATTTGAATTATTACCGATGTATTTCACATTATATTATGGTTTGAGTATTAATCTCATGTCATTAATTACAGTTAAAATATCCAATTTCATTGTGTAGCCTATGTCAGTTATTGTGTTTTTTAATTGGTCGTTAAATACAAACATCTGATTATAACTTATACTAGCAACCCGACACGGCTTCGCCCGGGAGAATGCATTACGTGATAAGCGCTTTTTTTTCTCCAGAGTCAATGAACAACGCCAATATCCGTTTTACGTCTCGGCATGATGGGTTAAAATCACTGACTGGACTATTAGTCATATTATCATGGAGATGCATGGGCAACAAATTCTTGTCGGACGTAATTTAAGAATGGCGACGTGCAGGAAACACAAATCCCCCTTCCGTCCAATCTTAACTTGACTGTGAATTTTGCGGAACGAAACGTTCACAGGCGAAATGAAGAAAACCTGAGTTGCACTTCCAGGGAAACTCCAAACACAACCACCATTCTCAGAAGTCTTAACTCAACACGACTCAACGGTTTGCTGCTGGCTGTATCTGGGGCAATAGATTCGCCCGCTAGCTAGGCTGTAACAGGGATGATAGATTCGCCCTTAGATAGCTCGTAAACTGTTGTCTCAGTATTTGAATGGACATGGTTGGAAGAAATTAAAACGTAAAAACACTCATAGTGGGCACATAGTGGGCGATGTATTGAAGATAAGCATATGCTCTCGCGGACTTTTTTGTAGAACTTTTCATGCTGAATTATTCTTACACTCATAGTAGTGAGATATTTTTAACGGTTTCCCCAGCGTAAGCTTACAAAGCGCTCGGACGCTAGTTTTTTTTTTCGACTTTCCCACTGAAATCGTTACTGCTCGGCTTCCTTTGATCATAAATAAATTATTTTCTACAGAAATAATCCTCGAGATATCCTTTACAGAATGGTGGAAACCGCACCAAAATCCATCCAGTGGTTCTCGAGTTTACCCGTAACAAACACAAATCGGGGACTTTGTTTTATACTAAGTAGAGATGATTTACTTGAATTCTACAATAATCAATATAAGCCATGGCGGGCTGGCTAGGGAGTTAATTTCAGGCAAGGCCATCATTAGTGGCGTCTATGACGAGGGCCTGGTGCTCAAAATAGTGCTCCTTTTTTGCCGTAATTTGTTAGTTTTGTATGCAATATGTGTATTTTTAATATTTTTTGTTTAGCGTGAAAAATACGCCAACTGATTAGAATTTATATTTCACACAGTGAGCGTAGAATGTCGTAATATTTGGGTGGCGTGTACATGAAATTGAGATTACCCTCCCTTTAGTTGAGCCATGGCCTGAGTAGTCAGCTTCGTGGGCAAATGCGTCAGTAATATAGACCGCCCACTTAGATAACAATCATCAGGTGTAATTAAGATGAAACACTAGCAGCAGCATTGAGGGGAGGTAGCGAGAAGCAAGAAGTTGCCAAGTGGTCTTAAAACGGTTGCCATTACGTTGTTATTTGGCTAATAGTACTCCCATAGTTGTACAAGGTGTAAATGTTGGTAATTTATCTTTGGGGTCCCTTATCAGGTGTATGAATGCAGTGTATGTAATGTTATTTAGTAGCTAGCAGTAAGCCATAGGAGCGAAATAGCTCTGCTTTCGCTCGGGCTGGCTACCGCGGGCTGCATTGGTGTTGCACGCGGGCGGTTGTTGGCCCGCGGGCTGTAGTTTGTAAACCCAAGGGCGGATCTAGGGGAGGGCGAGGAGGGCGACCGCCTAGGGCCCCGCGGTCCGTGGGGCCCCGCACCATGGATTTTTAGCCTACTTTGCTCATTTTGCAAAAATGAGGGAAAGGTTGACTTATGAAATCGATTCGGGAAAATGTGTGTCTGTCTGTCCTTCTGTCTGTCTGTCTGGGTGCGAGTCCCCCCTATCAACTCCTAAACGGCTGCAGCAATCGAAACCAAATTTGGCATGAGTAAATATCGATACCTGAATATCTCAAGGCTATATTTGAAAATTATGTTAGTGCTACCAACTGCTGAAAAATCGCAATTAAAATTTGAGATCCATGTTGGATATCATGGAAGGTATGCATGGGAGCTATTCTGAAATTGGCACAGATATAGATAATAATATTTCAGTTTAATTTCCAGGAGTCCATACATGACAGTGTTGCCAAAATAATTCTAAGCCTGCTGATAGGTCCAATATTACATGCATGTAACTTCTACACTATAATTGGATTTCAACCAAATTTCGTATGTACTATGTGTACCATAACAGATATGATTGTGAGTATTCTTAAGAGCCACCAGGGCTGCCAACTGTTAATAAATGCTCTCTCTATTTTCTCATCCTAATACCAATATATCAAAAAGTATGCAAGCCAACAGCTCGAAACTTTGCACACGTATAGTTCCTGATATTCTACTTTAGTTTGGAGTAACTAATATTAGTCATTGCTACCAACATGATTCTAAGTCTGCTGATAGGTCCAATTTTTAAATACATGTAACTTCTACACTATCCATTGGATTTCAACCAAATTCCGTATGTGCTATATGTACCATAACAGATACGACTATGCGTATTCTTAAGAGCAACCAGGACTGCCAACTGTTAATAAATGCTGTCTCTATGTTGTACCCTCATCAAGTATGCAAGCCAACAGCTCTAAACTTTGCACACGTAAACTACCTGACATTCTAGGCTTATTTGGAGTAACTAATAGCCTATACGTGAGTGCTGCCATCATTATTCTAAGCCTTCTGATAGGTATAATTTTTAAATATATGCAACTTTTATACTAACAAACGGATTTCATCCAAAATTGGCACAAAAATAGATCATAATATCTCAGATTAATTCTGAGCAACACATGCTTGACATTGTTGCCAACATATTTTTACGCGCACTTATAGACCCAATGTCTAACTACACACATCAAAAAAAGTTTTGCATCACCTCGGTTCCCAGATCTCCGGCATATAGACGTTGACTGTGTATATTGTATCCAAGATACAGTCCCTTTGACTGTTCATATATGTCACTAAAACTGCTCAAAGATGTAAACAACCATGCATGAGCAGGGCCTATTAGACGGAGGGGGTACGACAGCCGATCAGTTCCAGTCATTCCACCAGGACGAAGGTACGCTGCTCATGTTGTCTGTAGTTCTACCATGCCTAGAAGGTCAATACCGCAGTTCGATCGCGTCCGCATTGTTACTTTGTGTCAAGAAGGGCTCTCAACAAGGGAAGTTTCCAGGCGTCTCAGAGTGAACCAAAGCGATGTTGTTCGGACATGGAGGAGGTACAGAGATACAGGAACTGTCGATGACAGGCCTCGCTCAGGCCGCCCAAGGGCTACTACTGTAGTGGATGACCGCTACTTACGGGTTGCCGCTCGGAGGAACCCTGACAGCAATGCCACCATGTTGAATAATGCGTTTCGTTCAGCCACAGGACGTCGTGTTTCAACTCAAACTGTGCGCAATAGGCTGCATGATGCGCAACTTCACTCCCGACGCCCATGGCGAGGTCCAGCTTTGCAACCCCGACACCATGCAGCGCGGTACAGATGGGCCCAACAACATGCTGAATGGACCCCACGGAATTGGCATCACGTTCTCTTCACCGATGAGTGTCGCATATGCCTTCAACCAGACAATCGTCGGAGACGTGTTTGGAGGCACCCTGGTCAGGCTGAACGTCTTAGACACACTGTCCAGCGAGTGCAGCAAGGTGGTGTTTCCCTGATGTTTTGGGGTGGCATTATGTGGGGCCGACGTACGCCACTGGTGGTCATGGAAGGCTCCGAAACGGCTTTACGATACCTGAATGACATCCTCCGACCCATAGTGCAACCATATCGGCAGAATATTGGAGAGGCATTTGTCTTCATGGACGACAATTCTCGACCTCATCGTGCACATCTTGTGAATGCGTTCCTTCAAGATAACGACATCGCTCGACTACAGTGGCCAGCATGTTCGCCAGACAAGGACCCTATCGAACATGCCTGGGATATGTTGAAAAGGGCTGTTTATGGACGTCTTGACCCACCAACCACTCTGAGAGATTTACGCCGAATTGTCGTTGAGGAGTGGGACAATTTGGACCAACAGTGTCTTGATGAACTTGTGGATAGTATGCCACGGCGAATACAGGCATGCATCAATGCAAGAGGACGTGCTACTGGGTATTAGAGGTAGTGGTGTGTACTGCAATCTGGACCACAAATGCTGAAAGTCTAGCTGTATGATGGTACAACATGCAATGTGTGGGTCTCATGAGCAATAAAACGAGCTGAAATGTTGTTTGTGTTGATCTCTATTCCCTTTGTATTTAACGGTTCCGGATCTCTTGGAACCGAGGTGATGCAAAACTTTTTTTGATGTGTGTATATGTAACGTGCATTCTACCCATTGGACTTCAACCAAATTGTGTATGTGCATTCTGTAGCTTAAGAGATGGAACTAAGAATATATTCAGTCAACAGGGCTACACTATGTCAGGTAAATTTCGAACTAATAAAAAATTTCGGTATTACCAACTTAATTTCGTGATTATTCTCAATAGGTCTATATAGATTAAGCATTGGCATGAATCTTAAATTTTAAGAAAAGTAGGCTCTTAGGTTCATCACGGAACTTCTTGTTTTAAATTTAATTATTTAATTATAACTTTCAAACTAATTTAAAATTCATATTCCTTTTTTTAGGTGCAGATATGACCTCTCTTGACCGTTTAACAAGTTTAGATTTCAGTGAAATAATAGAAGACTTCAGCCGGAAAAAAAAGTCGCAAAGTAATATTTTAATATTTCATAGTTTACATAATCTTCTTCAAGGGGACTTACAGGTTTCTTTCATATTATTAAAGAGAATGTACTGTGGTGTATTGAAAATATTGTAACTATTCTTTATTTTATTAATATTACCAAACTATTTTCCATTTGATTTGATATTTTTAAATTTCCTATTGTTGTGGGCCCCACCTTACCATATCGCCCAGGGCCCCGCAAGGCCTGCATCCGCCACTGTGTAGACCCCTTTTGTAGAGGTTACTAAAATACTAAAACTTCTTGGGGTTTTCCGAATTAATAAGCCAACTAGGCTTAGTTTGGTTTTGGCCGGGGATTTAAGCCCGGATGCCCTTCCTGACGTCACGTTATTTTTCAGGAGAAAATTCCACCCGAAAATTGAACCCCGGCCGTCCGGGTGAAAGACGAGCAGCTAAGCCACTGCGCCATCACGGTCCCCAGGTTACTAAAATACAGTAGGGCGGCTTCGGTAGCGTAGTTGTTAGCATGCTGAGCTTCGATGCCCAAGGTCGCGGGTTCAAACCCGGCCGAAGTCGTCGGATTTTTAAGAGCGTTAAAAATCCCTCAGTATGCCTTCCTTCGGAGGGGAAGTAAAGCCGGCGGTCCCATGTCATAGATTTATGGCATGAAAAAGAACCTTCCACTAACTGCACTTGTGTGAAGCCAAAATTTGTAGGTTACAATTGATAACTGTGTATTAGTTCCAACGTTCGCCTTCAGGTGCTGGCTGCGATGTCATTTAGTAGCCAAGTCCACAGCTAGGTGTCGTGGACGGTAGCATTTGGTATCGGAAGTAGGAACTACTTGAGATTATACTCTGCAGTCTTACTTGAATTAAAAACAGATAACACACACTAATACAGTCATCACAATTAACACCGGTTATCAGACAGATTCTACACACACCCAAAGTACACGGGGCTACATGTCCGCGTTGTCGCAGCCCCTAAACTAAGGAACAAACCAACCAAAATACTGTAGGTAAATATGAAAATTCTCATAAGCACAAAACCAAAATGGCAGTCAAGAATATTTCAAATATTTTAATCGACTTTTCTCGCAATTTCATCATCCGAGTGCAGTGAAACTTGATAGGTAAATCTTTATACAGTATTAGGTTTAATATACTGGAATCTAATTGAATTCAATTGTTTTCATAAACTCAAGATGGTGGCTTTGTGAAATTTTAAAATTATGTTTATACTTCTTGTGTCCTAATCAAGCGATCGACTGGCTGCGTGGCTCAGCGGTAACATTCTCGCCTAACATTCTCGCCTGCAGTCCCCAAAGTTGCCAGGATCGAATCCTGGCGCAGTCAGCTAGCATTTGAGGGTGCGCAAATGCGAAGAAGCCGTGTCCGTAGATTTGCTGGCACGTTCAAGATCCCCTTCGAGGCAAAATTCCGGTATCCCGGTGTCTCTAAAACCCGCAATAGTTAAAAGGGACGTAAAACCAATAACATTATCATTATTAATCAAGCGATTGAAGTGAATATTTGCAAAATGAACCAACCTAATAATCTTCATCTACAGGTACATTTTGATTCATTTTAATATTTTTTGAAATATTCACTGTCAGAAATGACTACAACGTTTGGATACTGAGTTTGAAATGGTTGCTCTTTACTTAATCGCTCTGTAGGTCGTGACCAGGGTTGGGAAGGTTACTTTTCAAAAGTAACTTTGTTACAGTTACCGTTAATTTTGTGGTAACGTCGGGGTAATGACGTCACTAATTACTGAGGCCCGGTTAGTTATGTGTTTAAATATTTTATTTAACTAAATATTTTCTATTTATTTACATATTTTTGCTGTTTTTATAAATAAACTAGCAACCCGCCCCGGCTTCGCCCGGGAACAGTTATGAATGCATTACGTGATAAGCGCTTTTGTTTTCGATGTCAATGAACTACGACCTATATCCGTTTTACGACTCGGCATGATGGCTTAAAATCACTGACTGGACTGTTAATTATATTTTCATGGAGATGCATGTGCCACAAATTCTTGTCAGATGTAATTTAAGACTGGCGAGGTGCATCAAACACAAATCCCCCTTCCGTCCAATCTTAACTTGACTGTGAATTTTGCGGAACGACAAGTTCACAGGCGGAATGAAGAAAAGACGAGTTGCACTTCCAGGCAAACTCCAAACACAACCACTCTTCTCTGAACTCTTAAATCAACACGACTCGACAGTTTGCTGCTGGCTGTGTCTGGGGTAATAAACTCGCCCGATAGCTAGGCTGTAACTGGGGCGATAGGCTCACCCTTAGCTAGCTCGTAAACTGTCGCCTCATTAATTGAACGGAGATTCTTGGAAGAAATGAAATCGTAAAAATACTCATAGTGGGCGATGTATTGAAGATAGAGATATGCTTTCAGGGACATTTTTGTAGAACTTTTCATGCTGAACAATTCTTACACTAATAGTATATAGATATTCTTAACGGTTTGACCAGTGTAAGCTTACAAAGTGCACGGACGCCAGGTTTTTATTTCGACTTTTTCACTGAAATCGTTACTGCTTGGCTTCCTTTCGTCATACATAAATTATTTTCTACAGAAACCTTCCTCGAGATATCCTTTACAGAGGGGTGAAAGCGCATCAAAATCCATCCAGTGGCTCTCGACATTACCCGTGACATCCAAAAATCGGGGTCTTTGTTTTATACTAAGTACTGATACATACTCGGGCGTATTTATTCAAAATCACATATGTTTGGTGGTATGTTGTACTCCTTAGATGACTGCTGCCCATATTTTCGACCCTTGGCAATGCACTCTTGTCTCTGTATTGCAGTAGTATTTCAAGACAGGAATTCCCCGGTCATTAAGAATAGCAGGGGGGCTGGGGTCAACAGTCTCATCAAGCCTCCAATAGGCCTTACCTTGACAAGAAATTTTACTTGAAATAACAGTAGTCTGTGAAAATTGTGGGTATTGTCAGAGTGCAATGAAAGCTTTTTAAGTGACCTTTTCTTTGGTCTTTAGAATGAAATTCGAAAACAGCACGTATACATGATTTCGTATCGCGCATTTGCTGTAAGTATTGTAGGATTTGGAAATTGAGGCCAGCCCAAGCACATAGTTAAATGCTTACTTATTCATTTAAGCATTTAACCATGTGCATATTCAATTTCACTGATCTATATTAATTATTGGTTACAGAACTTTACTTTTAAATTATTTTAAGTGTATTATTTTGATAAGAAGAGCCTCCGTGGCTTAGGCGGCAGCACGCCGGCCTCTCATCACTGGGTCCGTGGTTCAAATCCCGGTCACTCCATGTGAGATCTGTGCTGAAAAAAACGGAGGCAGACAGGTTTTTCTCCGGGTACTCCGGTTTTCCCTGTCAAAATTTCATTCCAGCAACACTCTCTACTATAATTTCATTTCATCTGTCATTCATTTAATCATTGCCCCAGAGGAGTGCGTCAGGCCTCGGCAGCCGGCACTGTTCCTATCCTCGCCGCTAGATGGGGGCTTCATTCATTCCATTCCTGACCCGGTCGGAGACTGGAAACAGGCTGTGGATTCTCATTCTCATTTTGATAAGAATTATTATATCGTTTAATATTTGTTTACATTCACCAATAATATTTTCTCGTTTTTAACTACATTTTGAAGAAAAATGGCAAGTATTTTATTTTCATTTAGGTAGATTTCATTAGTAAGCTAACTATTGCAATGGGTACCATATTTCGATTTCCGGAAAATTTCGACATATTTTCGCGTTTCACGTCCCCCAGACCCCAAAACCACCGTCAGTTCAAAAGTTTATATATAATTTATGTATATATGTATCTATATATATATATATCACTTTCTTGTGGACACGATAACTGCCGTAATTTTGCACCAATCACTTTGAATTTTTTACATAATATGTATCCCTATAAAATCTCGGTCGAGTCCGTTAATGGGCAGAATCGGTCGAAGGGGGTGAAAATAGGGGTCTTTTTTCGAAAAAGTGAAATTTCGCTATAACTCTCTTAATACGTGAAATATCGAATCCATTCAAAGTTCATAATATGCGTCGGATAAGTGCCAAACATTTATGTCAAATAAGTTTTTTGATAGCACCAACCATTGACCAAAGGGGTGGAAAAAAGTTTTTTTTTTCGGGAAACATTAATCATATCTCTCTTAATAGGCACAATATCAAAACCGTACAAAATGGAAAATATTCCCCTAATAATTACCTAAAACTTTTGTCTGAAAGAAGTTTTGATATGACCCATCATTACGCCAAGAGATGAGAAAAATGATTTCGGAAATAAGAAAATGCTAAGTGCTATCAGAGGTTACCATGACAACGCTTCTAAATTGATGAGGGATGAGCTATCAGAGGCTGCCAAGACAACGCCATTAACGAGATCACATTAATTTTTAGCCTACTTTTCACACTTTGCAAAAATGAGGAAAAAGAAGACTTATGAGATGAAAAAAATGAAAATCCAGAGCCTGCTTCCAGTCTCCGACCGGGTCAGGAATGGAATGAATGAAGGCCCCATCTAGCGGCGAGGATATGGACTGTGCCGGCTGCCGAGGCCTGACGCACTCCTCTGGGGCAATGATTAAGTGAATGACAGATGGAATGAAATGATAATGGAGAGTGTTGCTGGAATGAAATTTTGACAGGGAAAACCGGAGTACCCGGAGAAAAACCTGTCTGCCTCCGTTTTGTCCAGCACAAATCTCACCTGGAGTAACCGGGATTTAAACCACGGACTCAGCGGCGAGAGGCCGGCATGCTGCCGCCTAAGCCACGGAGGCTGAACTTATGAGATAAATCCGGGAAAATGTGTCTGTTTGTCTGTCCTTCTGTCTGTCTGGCTGGATGGCTGTGTGTGTCCCCCTCTATCAACTCCTAAACGGCTGCAGCAATCGAAACCAAATTTAGTATGAGTAAAGATGTATACCGGAATATCTCAGGCCCATATTTGAAAAAGATGCCAGTGCTACCAACTGCTAAAAAACGCACTAGAAATTTGAGCTCCATGTTGGATATCTTGGAAGGTATACATGGGAGCTATTCTAAAATTGGCACACATGTAGATAATACTATTTCAGTTTAATTTCCAGGTGGTCATACATGACAGCGTTGCCAAAATAATTTTAAGCCTTCTGATAAGTCCAATTTTTAAATGCATATAACTTCTACACTATCAATTGGATTTCAACCAAATTTTGTATGTAATATGCGTACATAAACAGATATGACTGAGTGTATTCTTAAGAGCCACCAGGGCTGCCAACTGTTAATAATTGCTCTCTATTTTGTATCCAAATATATCAGAAAGTATGCAAGCCGACAGCTTTAAACTATGCACACGTAAATTACCTGACATTTTACATTAATTTGGAGTAACTTATATACGTCAGTTCTACCAACATGATTCTAAGCCTGCTGATAGGACCAATTTTTAAATACATGTAACTTCTATACCAACAAATGGATTTCATCCGAAATTGGCACAAAAAGATATAATATTTCAGATTATTTCTGACCAGCACTCGCATGACATTGTTGCCAACATGCTTTTACGTGTAGTATACTAATAGATCCAATGTCTAAATCCATGTAACGTCCTTTGGACTTCAACCACATTTTGTATTCTGTACCTTAGGAGATGGAAGTAAGAATATATTCAGTCACCAGAGCTGCCAACTGTATTGCTCTATTAGGCTACATTGTGCCTAGTATACCTTATTTCGAACTAATTAAGACATTTCGATATTACCCACTTAATTTCGTCATTATTCTAGATAGGTTCATATACTGTAGATTAATCTATGGCATGAATCTTAATTTTAAGAAAAGTAGGCTCTTTAGTTCGTCACGGAACGTCTTGTTCCATCTGACTATGAGGGAAGCGGCTAACTGGTAGCATGCTGAACTTCTATGCCCAAGGTCGCTGGTTCAAAGCCGACCAAAGTCGCCGGTTTTCTAAGAGCGCAAAAAATCCGTCAGCATGCTTTCCTTCGGAGGGGAAGTTACAACGTTCGTTGCAAGTTGCTGGTTGCTGTGGCATCTAGCAGCCAAGTTCACAGCTAGGTGTCGTTGATGTTAGTATTTGGTACAGAATTAGGTACTACTACTTAAAATTGACCGTCTGCAGACCTTACCTGAATTACAGACTAATACAGTCATCACAAATAACACCGTTTATCAGACAGATTCTACACACACCCAATGTACACGGGGTTACATGACCACCTTGTCGCAGCCCCTAAACTGAGGAACCAACCAACATCTCTGCGGGAGATAAAATTTTGCGTGAAGAAGTAACAGACTGTTAGATAGTTACACATTAGTTCCAAACCTTGCATTAGGACAGTGTGATCACAAGTATAATAAAAATGAACCCCAAATGACAAGAAGGTTACCATCCCCATAAGACAGTAAAATGTTAAAAATATGCATAGAAAGACGAAAAAATGTTAACTAACCTCCAATTGTAAAATTCTTTCTCGCAATAAATGAGGTCTGATCCTCCTACGAAAACCTGCATATTTTGCCTATTATAGCCTATCCCCTAGTTTGCCCGGTGAAATCTACCTCCGCCTTCCGGCGTGCCGAGAGGATTTTTTTTTTTAATTTGATTTGTAAGGATATCCATTTTAATAGTGATTCATTTTATTCAATTTTAACATTATTATTTCTTTTGTTATTAAATTTGAGTAATTTTAAAATAGTTTAACTTAATTCTTAATTAATTTCTTGTTTAGCTGAAGATGGCCTCATTGAAGGCCGGAACATGTCCTATTTATATAGAATTATATATAAATTGATTTGGCGTATTAGTTGAATAGTTAATTAACTCCTATCAATACGGATTTTGATGGCGAATGTCTTTGCATTTTATTACAGCATTTGTCAGTTACAACGCTGTTTGGGTGATCCATTCAATTTATGAAAAGTAAGTTGTACAAGTGTATCAATATATATATATATAACGTGTTCTGCCCTTGGGCAGGTCTTCACACAGCAGCTTTCCATGCAGTCCTGTCTTCAGCCGTTCTCTTTGTTTGGTGGTAATTTCCTGCATCTTTACATTGTCCATCAGCTGGTACCTTCTCCGTCCTCTTCCTCTCTTTCCGTTTACTGATCCTTGGAGAGCATCCCTCAGCAAACACTCTCTTCGCAACTAGTGTCCAAGCCAGTTCTTCTTCCTTGTATGGATGGTATGTAACAGCCTCCTATTTTCTCCAACTCGCTCCTCATTCCAGACCCTTTTCACCCAGGATATCCTTTCCATCCTCTTCCATAACCACATTTCAAACGCTTCTAGTCTTCTTTCATCATCCTTCCTTAGCGACCAGGTCTCGGCTCCGTAAAGTGCCACACTCCAGATAAAGCATTTTGCCAGCCTCTTCCTTAACCTGAAGTCCAAGCATCCACACAATAGTCTCTTCTTTCTGTTGAAGGCTTCTTTAGCAATGGCAATGCGAGTTCATACCTCTTTACTGCTTCTCATATCATCCGTTAGTATGCTTTCTAGATATTTAAAAACTGTATCAATATAGCCTTGATATTATTATTTATGATTATATTTCTTGTTGCAGGATCACCATGCGACGTGCGTCCTACACTCCACTGCCGACGCAGCCGCCGTCAGAGCCACTGATCGTCGTGGAGGAGAGCGGCGGAGGCGAGGAGGAAGAGGCAGAGAGTCGCGAATCTTCTCCTCCATTGA
Organism: Meconema thalassinum; assembly: GCA_946902985.2. Taxonomy (NCBI): domain Eukaryota; kingdom Metazoa; phylum Arthropoda; class Insecta; order Orthoptera; family Tettigoniidae; genus Meconema; species Meconema thalassinum. Next base: position 250,987,766 of record OX336396.1, read on the forward strand.
TGATGAATCCCGATTCACCCTTGCTTAACCCTTGCCTATTATCCCCGTACCGCGATCTGAGGAAGCGGTCGCTGCCGACACCGCAGTGCACCTCGGGTATTACCGCGAGTCAGGTGCGCAGACTGTCAGAGCATGGGGTGGACAGCACCGGCGCCAATGCGCGAGAAGCTGCATTTCTCGCCACACTATCCCAGGCACCAGTACCTGCCCCTGGGGGACGCCGTCATTCTGTTGTCACCATCTCTCGTGCACCACCTACTTCATTTCTCTTCGGTCGTGGACGTCGAGAATCTATCGCAGCGTTCCCTACCACTGGCATGCAACAAAGAGTTCTTCAAAGTCGACGAGACTCCACATCATCCGTACCACATCCCCCTGCAACATCTAGCGCAACCGGGAGTAGTTTTAACTTACAGCTGGATATAATGGATGATATTGCTGAAATAAAAGCAGCACGTAAGGTGCGTTTAAAGATGTGGAGAACCCCGAGTCGAGAGAGGGTGTGTGAGGTACAGCCTATAGATGGTGCTGCAGGACCATCTGGGGCCCCAGTCACTCCAACCAGGTATCACCAACACCCTGGTGCTTCTGGAAGAAGCCCAGTGGGAGATGGTGCTAGGCGATACTCTGATTTTGTATCAGCATCTTCTATTCAACCTCCGCCAATACCACCAAGGCGAAGAGCCTCAGAATTGCCACCAAGCTCCGTCACGACAAAACCAGAAGAATCTGGCATCGTATGTACTAATTCAGATCTTATTTCAATATTAACATCCCTAGCATCCTCGGCACAAGAGATCAATTCACCTAGAGAATCTTCAACACCATCAACACCAAAATTCAAAGAAGAAAAAAAGAAATCACTGTTTTCCTTTGGTAGTAGCACAGAACAAAAGAAAAGTCGTTTAAAAAGTTTGCGATCCAACAGTTTTGATACATCAATGTTGCTAGGAACTGGCAACAAGTCACAATATGCATACCAAGCAAGGAGTGGCTCCTTAGGCCCTGCAAGTTGGTTCGTCAAAAGGCATCAACCTAAGAAAGCAGAAGAACCGTTCAGACAAGCAGACAGTGGTGGCAGGAGACGACGACGATCAACTAGTTCTTGCAAGAGCTCCCCTACCCATTCTAGCGCAGCTGTCGTATGGGATGACCGTGTAGGAGCTATCGTAGACGCGCAGAAACTAGGGAGCGCTATTGAGGTATTCCTCAACCAACGTGGAGCTACCAAAAAAGATTCAGCCAAGCAAGGGAAGTCGACGTCATCCCCAACTACTAAATTAGCAGGAATCAAGAGCGGGGTCACCTCGTGGTTCTCCTCCGTCAAGAACAAGGAAGGCGACGATTCCGGAGAGTCCTGCGAGAGTTCCATCTGCTCCACACTTAAAGATCTGTTCGTTAAGTAGAGGAACTAACTCAAAAAGTGATTGATCTTTGTAAAATATGTAGCGGATTGTATTTAATAGCAGTGGTTCCCAGATACATCCACCACTGAAATTAGTTTGATGGTAATATTTATTTATTTATTCATTTATTTATTTATTTATTCATTTTATGGCCAACATAGGACCACTGCAATTAATTGTACACAGACAATTTTTACTTTCCTATCCATCCAATATTTCTTCATCCTCTCAGATGTCAACATCCTTTCTTCACTGGACCAAACCCTTCGTATTGCCCTTTTATATACACCTGGTCGGCAAAACAAACAAACAAACAAAAAACACGATCAGTTGATAAATTCAACATTACTTTCATTTTGGCTAAATCATAAATATAAACTCTGTAGGCCTAGTACATAAGGTACTGTTTATACTATAGCATGGAAGTAAGGTTAATTGTTTTCCTGGATGTATTATCATTCTTCATGCCGGCCCCGTGATGTTGGGGTATCGCGCCTGCCTCTCACCCAGAGGCCCCGGGTTCGATTCCCGGCTCCGTCAGGGATTTTAGAAACTGACGTGAGGGCTGGAACGGGGTGCACTCAGCCTCGTGAGGACAATTGAGTAGCTGTCTGACTGTGAGGCAGCGCCCCAATCACGAAAACCAAGATTAACGGGCGAGGGGACCCGATGCGCTGATCACGCGTCACCCCAATATCTGCAAGCCAAATGGCTGAACAGCGGTCGCTTGGTAGGCCTAGGCCCGCACGGGCTGTAGTGCCAGGGGTTATTATTATTATTATTATTATTATTTGTTTAATTAAAGTGAATAATCGTAATTCGTCAGAAATCACGTGATATACAGCGGTTTGAGTCGAGTATTTAATAGCGATTGTTTCTACCGTTACACCTAGAGACCTCTTGAATACAAGATGCCCTCTAGTCCTGCGTGTATTAATAGTAGAGTGCTCTAGGGTTTAAACCTAATAGCGGGAATGTACATTAACGTTTGAACAATCGACAGAAGCACTGAGAGGGAAAGACATCCAACTGACGGCAGATGAATTGATATGCTCACCATCAAAGAACATTCAAAAGTAGGATAAATAATAGATGCGACTGTCAGCTTTGAAAGCCGATGTCAATGCACAAAGACGATGAATCTAAGAACTTATGATTTTACATTAGTCTACAAGAAGAATTCAACCTGGAAGAAATAACGGTGCACAGCTTTGATGGTGGGGGAGTATGCAACTGGTCCGGCATTCCTCGTGGATTTTTGGAGATCTTTCACCTAAGAGCAGGAGTTCTCAAACTTTACTAATAACACGCAATAATACAGTAATCAAACCTGAAGCGTTATATGCATCGGAGACTTTAATCATTGGTGGTGGATCTTTAACCAAAGACATAGAGAAAGAAGAAGGACTAAATTTACGAAAAAGTTTTGGCCCAGTTTGTATAGAGGGAATATGGAGGAAAAATCATCCCAGGAAATATATAGTCAATGTGAAAAAATCTCTCACACCTTTCGGAAAAGACGATTGAAATATTACGGACACATTATTAGAATGGACAATAACAGACTAACTAAAAGAATTCTCAACCTAGCCCTTTCATTAAAAGCCAGAACAACTGGCTTCGTGAAATTGAAACAGATCTCCGGGAAATCAACATCTCAGAAGACATTGTACAGGACAGATATAATTTCAGAACCAAAATTGACAATCACCAACACTACAGCCACTATAACTTGGACAGAAGAATGAAGGAAGAAGCTCAGCGAGAGGATGACGAGATTTGGGGTGGAAAATAAGGCCAACACATCAACCACGCTCCTGAGTAGGGCATAACGATGTAAAAAAAACACACAATTTACTATTCTTAGAGCACATCAGAGTTCGAAAATTATTTGTAAAAAAAAAAACAACACGCATTTGTATTACTCCAAGGTGTTGAAAGTTAACTATTTCTCCATGCTTATAAAAAGAAATAGAGAAACAACTGCTGCATGTGCAGTTATTGGAATTGAACAAATTTTGTTTATTTAACTAATTAGCTCTTTAGCAGTGCCCTGTGTTGCTTTAGTTCAATAATGCTGGCCAGTTCTTGTGAAATAAGACAGCAAAAGTACGAGTTTATTAGTCTTGAAAGGTCGCGGGAACTTCCTACCTATGATAGGTTCATGGATATGAGGATAGCAATATTTGTTACAGAATATGAAATACAAATATTTAAATCAAAGCCGGCACCCCCCCTTTATCACTTTCTTTGCCCCCCCCCCCCCCCCCCCGCCCCAACACACACACACACACTTTGAGGATCTCTGCCTTAGAGTATGCAATTCCACGGCCGACTGAATACGAGCTGCGCTCTATACCGGCCTTGACATTCCCAGTCAGAACCCATGTATAACATGTAATTGGAAAGTTTCTACTCGTTGCCGGTAGAGCGCACTCCCCTCCCATTATAGGCGCGATAATGAATCAGCTGTACAGTACGTATATTAAATGTGTAATCTCAAGAACCACTGGATGGATTTTGATGCTGCTTTCACCATTCTGTAAAGGTGATCTCGAGGAAGATTTGTGTAGAAAATAATTTATTTATGACCAAAGGGAGCCAAGCAGTAACGATTTCAGTGAAAAGGTCGAAAAAATAGCCTGGCGTCCGTGCGCTTTTTAAGCTTACGCTGGGCGAACCGTTAAAAATATCATTATATTATGAGTGTAAGAATTGTTCAGCGTGAGAAATTCTACAAAAAAGTCCGCGAGAGCATATCTCTATCTTCGATACATTGCCCACTATAGGTGTTTTTAGTTTGGACGGGAGGGGCATTTGGCTTGCACCTCGCCATTCTTAAATTACGTCTGACAGGAATTCCTTGCACATTCATAACTGTTCCCGGGCGAAGCCGGGGAGGGTTGCTAGTGACACTATATAATTATTTTCATTATAATTTCCGCATTATCAAAATTAAAATTATATCACAAAATAAAATAGCGTGCTAATAAATCTAAGAGAAATTAGACATACCTTGCACCTTCTTCGGGTACAAGGTCACTACTCCAGCACCGTCTCATTAAAAGGAAAGAGAGGATCAAAATTACAGCCGGGAACAAGTAGCAGCTAATCATGTGTTGTGTTTTGTGCTAAGAGATCTTTCGACGAATTATCAGATACCGTGTGCCTTCTTTTTCACGAAACAGCTGTCAGGACGGGACTTACATAAACTCCTGCTGGACGTTATTCTCGAGGTTGAACAATGCGGTTTCATAATTATAATGACTGTCTCTGATAATCACAAAACTAACACTACAATGATGAGGCATTTAGGGGGAGGGAATTTGCAACCAATGGTCAATCACCCATACGACGAGTCTAGGAATGTATTCCCTAGTTTTGATAATTGTCACATTCTAAAAAAAAACCATTAGAACGCAGTTTCTGTAACGAGAGGTGACTGATGGTACTGGAATAATTTCAGGGAAATACTTGTCATTACTATACACAATGCAAAAGGGTGAGATCGTCAAACCGGTCAGACACCTCACTAAAAAACACATCGAACCCACTAAATTTGAAAAAATGAATGTTCGGCGTGCCAATGAAGTGTTCTCGTCAGAAGTTATTGGTACCATTAGTACACTGAAAGAAAATATAGGCATGCACCCTGAAGCGTACACATTCATGGACGCAGAAGCAACCATTTTTTTTGAAAAACGTTAATAAATGGTTCGCTATGCATGACGTAAGCATCACATCATCATATTCAGTCTAGAAATCCAGATAAAGGGCATTTTTTCTCATTAAATATCAGTCGCCTAAACTGGCTAGAGGAATATTTTCTTTCTTACCTTGAAACTTTGAAAGCTGCTAGTAACGCTGATAGAAAGGACTTCCTGAGTTCTGAGACTTACGAAGCTACCTATACAATTAATCACGGATTCAGCTGTCCTGTGCATAAGGTATCTTCTAAAAATGGGTAGAGGAAAGTCGCCAAATATGGGGAGTTTTTTTTATAGGGCTCACATTAGACATAAGAAGGAACGGAATAATTTTGGTTTTCTCACCAATGTAAACCTCAGGCGATATACTATGTATATTAAAATATGGGCACGTTTGATGTTGTAATACCCTCTGATATTATTGTTAACTTTAAAAGTGCACTTTCCCCGTATTAGGCAACCGGGTTTCGTAATCTGGGGAGGTGAGAAACCTCACGGTTTTTATTTATAATAGGTACACTGAATAGTATACCCTACTAATTAAAGCATTAATTCTGACTTTTTTTTCGTGTGGCCTCCTGAGAGGCCGAGTGCAGGTCTTTCTAGTCGACGCCCGTGGGCGACCTGCGCGTCAGGATGAGAGATGGAATGGATGAAGATGAATGAAACTGGGCAAGGATGTGGAAGGAAGCGGCCGTGGCCTGTTAGAAGGTACCGTCCCAACATTTGCCTAGTGTTGAAAAATGGGAAACCACGGAAAATCATTTCAAGGACGGCCGACGGTGGGGCTCGAACACACGCGTCTACCGAGTCAGCAGAGAGCTTGGCCCCATTGCCTAACGCTGCGTTTAGCCAGCGTAGCCACTACTGTCGGTTATTCTGACAATGTAATGAAATCATGAACACAAATAGTACAAAAATACAAAAATTACTATTTTAAGTAAATAACAGTCCTAGTTTCCTGTTGCCGAACTTCCAAACCGTTCAGCAGAAAAATGCATAATCTTTAATGAAAACCGAGTGATTCTGATCGAATTCAACTGTAACGAGGTGCAAGGTATGTCTAATTTCTCTTAGATTTATTAGCACGCTATTTTATTTTGTGATATAATTTGCATTTTGATATTGTGGGAATTATAATGATAATATAATAGTGTCACTAGCAACCCGCCCCGGCTTCGCCCGGGAACAGTTATGAATGTGCAAGGAATTCCTGTCAGACGTAATTTAAGAATGGCGAGGTGCAAGCCAAATCCTCCTCCCGTCCGAACTAAAAACACTTATAGTGTGCGATGTATCGAAGTATGCTCACGCGGACTTTTTTGTACAATTTTTCATGCTGAACAATTATTATACTCATAGTATATTGATATTTTTAACGGTTTGTCCAGCGTAAGCTTAAAAAGCGCACGGACGTCAAGTTCTTTCTTCGACCTATTCACTGAAATCTAAAATCGTTACTGCTTGGCTCCATTTGATCACAAATAAATTATTTTCTACAGAAATCTTCCTCGATATTACCTGTACAGAATGGTGAAAGCCGCATCAAAATCCATTCAGTGGTTCTCGAGATTACCCGTGATATCCGGCAATTCTAAAGAAGATCGTAGCCATGGCCATAAGAGGCTCTGCCTCCATATCCCGCATTCATTGTCATTGAGGAGAAGTAATAACAATAATTACCGTACCCTAGGCTACTGTATAATATACAAAATAACTCCAATCCTTCTGTCAACACCAATTATTGGTAACTTCGCTCAAGGCAGACCCCTGTGAAGACAGCTACGAGACTTATCAATGAGAACTTTGACATTGTCCAACAGTGGTCTCATGATCGGTCAAATATGCATCACGTTACAAAAAATATGCACTATGAAATAACTGCGGCAATTGCGATCACTCCGTATTCTACAGCGTTTCTATTTTGAATATCAAGAAAATATGAACAGACGGACATATAACTACACCTTTTTTTAAATATCTCAACTAAGAAATAGTTCTAAACAAAAGTTTGGTGCTAATAAAAACAGTTCTAAATAGTAGGAAATGTTATTTTATGGAACTTCAAGCGGTGTTGACCTGCAATAATTATTTTATTATGTAAATTTTTAAGTGTACAATTTAAATAGCCATTGATTTTTTAAATGAAAATAATATTACAATATTTACATATAAAATGCTGAACAAAAATAATTGATATTAACTTGCAAAAAGGATTATTATTATTATTATTAGTATTATTCTGTGATTTCGAATCGAAATATACGACTTAAAGAACATGAAGTAACAAAAAGCACTTCAAAACAATAGCAAATTAGAATATACGCCCTTCTCAAGCAGAGATATGCACTTAAACGGGAAAATGAGAAAAATATGATACATTGTGCCAAAATAACCAAAATATGCATAAATATGCAAAAATATGATTTTGCATTCACTTCTGGGCCTTCGTCATTACATCGGAAGTATTTACACAAAATTTCAGTCTTCACTTAAACCCATCAATATGTTGGGGGAAAGGCTTTAAGACTGAGGCAGGTAATGAGTTCCAATTATCAATAGCACGATTAATGAAACAATATTTTCCATAAATTGTACGCTGCAGTCGGCCCTTAAGTTTATACGGATGATCTATCCTGCTCAGGTAGTTTGCTTAGTTCTCCTCATGATGGCCGATTAGTGTAAATGTTAAACATAGCGTATAGTTAGAGCCCTGCGCGGATAAACAAAACATCCGCATCTGCCCCGCATCCACACGACTGTTATCCGCATCCGCCCCTCATCCGCATGACTGTTATCCGCATCCGCACGACCTTTATCCGAATCCGCTGACATTACAATAATATTTTTAGCCTACTTTTCACATTTTGCAAAAACGGCTGGAGCAATCGAAACAAAATTTGGTAGGAGTAAAGACCTATACCTGAATATCTCACGGCCATATTTGAAAATAATGTCAATGCTACCAACTGCTGAAAATCGCAATTGAAATTTGAGCTCCATGTTGAATATCTTGGAAGGTATAAATGGGAGCTATTTCAAAATTGGCACACGTAAAGATAATAATATTGCAGTTTAATATTGCCTGCTGCGTTAGGTCATGGGGCCAAGCTCTCTGCTGACTCGGTACACGCGTGGGTTCGATCCCCACCGTCGGCTGTCCTTGAAATGGTTTTCCGTGGTTTCCCATTTTCAACACCAGGCAAATGCTGGGACAGTACCTTCTGACAAGCCACGGCCGCTTCCTTCCACATCCTTGCCCAGTTTCATTCATCTTCATCCATTCCATCTCTCATCCCGACGCGCAGGTCGCCCACGGGCGTCGACTAGAAAGACCTGCACTCGGCCCCTCAGGAGGCTACACGACAAAAAAAAAATTGCCTGCTGATAGGTCCAATTTTTAAATGCATACAACTTCTACACTATCGATTGGAATTCAACCAAATTTTGTATATGCTATGTGTATATAAACAGATATGACTGAGCGTATTCTTAAGAGCCTCCATGGCTGCCAACTGTTAATAAATGCTCTCAATTTTTTTATCCAAATACCCATATATCAGAAAGTATGCAAGCCGACAGCTTAAACTATGCACACGTATAGTACCTGACATTCTATATTAATTTGGAGTAACTTATATACGTCAGTGCTACCAACATGATTCTAAGCCTGCTGATAGGTCCAATTTAACTTTAAATACATGTAACTTCTATACTATCATTTGGATTTCAACCAAATTTCGTGTGTGCTATGTGTACCATAACAGATATGACTATGCCGATGCTTAAGAGTAACCAGGGCTGCCAACTGTTAAAAAATACTGTCTCTATTTTTGTTACCCTAATATCAATATATCAGAAAGTATGCAAGCCAATAGCTTTAAACTTTGCACACGTATAGTACCTGGCATTCTAGATTAATTTGGAGTAACTAATATAGGCCTACACCAGTGCTGCCAACATGATTCTAAGCCTGCTGATAGGTCCAATTTTAAAATGCATGTAACTTCTATACTAACTAATGGATTTCATTCAAAATTGACACAACAATAGACCACATTATTTCAAATTATTTCTGACCAATACATGTATGTCATTGTTGCCAACATGATTTTACGCGCGCTGTTAGATCCACTGTTTAACTGCATGTAACGTCCATGCTATCCATTGGACTTCGACCAATTTTTGTATTCTGTACCTTAAGAGATGGAACTAAGAATATATTCAGTCCCCAGGGCTGCCAACTCTATTAGGCTACATTATGCCAGGTATACAGTATTTCGAACTAATTAGAAATGTCGATATTACCAACTTAATTTCGTCATTATTCTAGATAGATCCATATAGATTAATCATTGGCATGAATCTTAAATTTCAAGAAAAGTAGGCTCTTTAGTTCGTCACGGAACTTCTTGTTATTTTATTACATAAAGCATTTAACATTTAAGGCGAAATTCGTTCCCCTAGGCTATATGTGAATCGCAAGACAATGTTGACTGAGTTTTGTCCCTCTGAGTAACGGCATGTCAAACACAGCTATAAAGGATTTTATTGGCTTAAGTCAACACTAATTGAGGGTATTTCCATGACTAGCTACTCTCACTTCTCTATTATTCGCATACAATCCAAGCGAAAGCAGATAGAGAAATAGCAAGAAACGTAAAAGACGCACATCGTAGCAAAAACTAAAATTATTTAAAAAAAATCCAGTTCAACATTGTATTCTAAAAACTATGCGCAAATTTCCTCGAAACATTATCCGCAGCTTATCCGCTATCCGCACAGCCATCCGGTCACGGATGTAGTCCGTCATTTTGTGTAGACTAAGGATAGATCATACAAGATCCACCCACTTTGCACCTGTGGAGCCGTATTCACCGTGGCCCACATTTTAACCGAGTGTGTGGATCTTGCAGACTTACGAAGAAACCTTGGTTTGCAGATGACACTCAAACTTTTATTAGCCGATGACGCGGTGGCTGCTGATCTCGTCATCCGCTTTATGAGTGAGAGTGGGTTAGGGCCAGCAATCTAAATCTTTCCAGTGAACATTGACTCAACGACTTGTTCGTTTTTGAATGATGATTTTTGTTTTTCCGTAATTTTTGTTTATTTTTATAATTATTAGTTTTATTTAATTTTTTGTTTTATTAATTTTTGGTTTTTCAAATGTAGGTGTCCACCTCTAAATTTTAAATTCCATTCCAAATTTGTATATTTTTATCTGTGTTAAGAGGGGCAGATGATCTCGTAGTTCCGCCCCTTAAAACAACAATAACTAACTAACTTACACTACTTCGAGGATTAAAATCGTTGAGCACAAACCTAGCATACTGTGAGTTTGCGTTGCGCATGCGATTTTATGCTGCCGATTCTATAAAAGTCATGATGTAACATTGAGATGACCGTGATGAAAAAACTAATGTGAGTTTACACTCTATTTGATTCCTTTCCTTCCTTCTGCAGTCAGAAATGCAGCTGATGAGCATTTGAACTCAACTGGTAAGCTCTGGGAGCCACTGCTAAGTACAGTATGTGTATATTATGAGCGAAGATAATATATGTATTTTGTGTTTTCAATAATATTAATAGTTTTCTAACAGTTATGTGTAAGGCATTTTTTGAAATTAAAGAGCTGGTTTCCCAAATAATGATGCGGTGTTAACAGTTTGATTGTGTAGAAAATGTATTTCAATGTGTGCCTGTATCCATCAAACGTTATGAAGCGACTGTTCTGGTCATTTGTAGCAAATCTACCTAATTTTAAGTAATGTCAAAAATAAGCATACACAAATTCTAACTCACCGCAGTAGTAAAATACAACAATTGAGAAAATGTTCAAAAATGATTCCTTATGCTGTACCCCATTCAGACGGCACGGTCGTAACCTGGAGTTTCTCTGATCTGGATAATGATCAATACGGACCGACTTAATTTGCCACTACTATTAGTGCCGATGTCACAAAGAGTGGAAGCCTCTACCTTCCACTACTCCCAGGGTCTCCATGGCCTGTACGGAGTTGGCTTTTTTTGGCTTTAATATCCACATTTACCTTCAAAATGTTATGAAATAATAAATGACCTATGTTCCTATACATGCTAAATGTAAAGTTTCTAATTTACTATGTCAATATTTACCACTCCTACCCACTGTCTAGGTATTTTTAATCTGATTTTTAAGTTATACGAGTATCGCGTTTCAAAATTAATGCCTTCCATTGCAAAAGGGATACATTTGTCACGCACAGGCTGATGTTAGAACTATGTATGCAACAGATATACAGTGTATCAATACAAAAACTTTATTGGTCTTCAACTCTCCAGATTTCTGGATTTATATACATAATTGTATACCACAAGGAAAAAATTAAGTCGCTTATCTTTATTGATGGATACTGTACTTTATTTGTAAGAATATGGAAACCCAGCTTCTCGTTTTTCCAGATGTTGTGCATAAAGAAATCTATGTGTATGTTATAAATATTACAGTATTAGATTCTGCTATCCTTCAGTGATACAAGTGAAAGAAGGTTAGCCATATTTGTTATTTGTAAATAAGAGAACATTATTGGTCGTTGTAAATTGTAATTCTATGTGTCAGCATGTCTATGTTCCGTTTGATTGCAACAACTGTGCATGGCTCACCCTTTCAACAAAGAGCAGCAAATTATCCATTTAAAATTAATTTACTTTCCTTGCCCTAGAATCATTTATATTTGTTTAGTATTCCATTCAACAAAGAGTATCCTTTTATTTGTGATTGTAAAATAGTACAAAAATTATTATGTTAATAACTGCTTTCTGTCCTACTGTATGTATTTAATTTCCATTTGTATAATTTTGAACAGCTCATTAAATAGAAACTAAAATATTTTTAAATAAAATATCATCAATATTAGTCATACGAGTTATAAGGGGCAATTTTGATGAAATTGTAACTGCTTTGGCTCATATTATTATTATTAATAGCCTATTATTTCGTGTGACCATTGAATGCTAGAATATCGTCACAAACTGATATATGGAAATCGGGTTACTCCGCTCCATTTCATTCCTTTACCCATAAATATATGAAAAGAACCCATAGTGTAAAATGTGCTGCTTGTATTGCTGAACAGCATTCAATACGTTGCAAGGAACTGATGAGGAAAGAAGTTCTTAATGAATACAATGAATCATGAATCCCAAATTATAGAGGCAAAAACAAGTTAAATGAACTATTATTTATTAAGTCACTTTTCTGGATTGATGAAAGTAGATACAGGTTATGCAATGATGACAAATTTAAAGTACAACAATACAGTCTAATAATAAAGTTTGTGAACGTCAAGTTTCTCGTGTGATATACCGTACTCAGTTTACAGTGCAAATATTTATATTTACTGAAATGGATGCATTTAACGCCATGCACGTTATTCTATCCTGTATTTTGTATTTCAGATATAAAATGTCGAAACAATATAGCCTAGGCAACGTTACAGTTTCATCATAGTTGCCTTTCTAATTGGATGTTTATTTTTGAACTATAGTATCTGATAATTGGAAATTATTTTCAATATTTGTTCCTATTTCATAAGTTTTTATTGGTACACAATCATCATAACTGTGGTATTTTTCTTAGAGCCAAAGGATATTCACGTTAATATTGTTGAAATTAGTGAACTAAGTGTTTAATTAGGACAAGCATCTTAGTCCTTTCCATGAAATGAATATATTTCTAGATTCCTCTACCCCTTATGCTGAATCCATCGTCTGAGTAATTGTTTTAAATGTTCCATATTCTAGATGTTGGACTAAGATTTTTTTAAATATTCTGTAACATTCCCCACATGAATTATTGGTCAAATGTATAACACATATGCAGTAAAACAGAAATGCCATTTCACGAAAAACAAAAGAGAATATGCGTGGAGTTGATTGAAAAAAAAAGCTAGGCTAAAGCATTAAAATAACTGTCTTTTATTTCTTTTACTTATTATATTCACTGGAGCAACTCCAGCATAGTATGAGATTGTTTTCACTACCTAAATAATAAAGTTGAGCGTATCTTCAACATGGATCGCAAAACGCTTGGTGTTTTCAGGCGCCCTTAATATTTTATGAGCAGCGGATTACAGTATGTGCTGCATGTTTGAATGAATGATTCTATTTCATTATTGTGTTGTTAGGTAACACGATCAATATATCATTTATAAAAATATTGTATTTTACGTCAAAATGAAAGTGTGTGATCGTAACTTAATTTGGCAGCAATAGCCAAGCAATATCAGACTTGGGAAAGTTGCAAGAAAAAAAAGTTAATATTTACAGTTGCTTGCTGAAGATTATAACTGACTACAGTAACAAGTTAAACATTTAAAAGCGGAGCTGGTTACAATTATAGTTACTCAAAAAGTAAGTTACAATTTCTTGCTGAAAATTGTAAATGATTAGAGTTACACGTTATACATTTAATAAAAATGAAACTGATTACAGATACTCAAAATGTAACTTGAGTAACAGTTTCTAATTACTTTAAAACAGGGCCTGTCAAACGCGTGAAATCTCTTGCGTGCAAACCGAGGTGCAGAGGATCTGCGCACCGTGCATTAGGCCAACATTTTGGCTCGGGGCGACTCGGCTAAGCTCGTCTCATCTCGGCTCGGATGGTGTAGCGCGCTGCAGAGCAAAGAAGCGTAGGTTGATAGACGGCTTATTTATCAGTGAAATATATCATCGCAAGAAAGCTACATAGTAATGCAGCAACCTGCTCCGAAGAAAGCAAAGACTCCCGAAAGTCCATTTAAATCGAAGTGGTAACTTTCAATTTTATTATTATTATTATTATTATTAATAATAATAATGTCGATCGTGACGATAAAGCTCAATACCTAATTTGGAAAAACACATTTATGTGCGTAAAAAATTTGTCTATTGAATGACTACAACAGAGTAAGTTGCATTCAAAATAATATGGTAAAATAATTGGGGACGCCAGAGAGAAAGAATTAAGGAAGTTAAAAAATCATTAAAATAATAATAATAATGTTATTGGTTTTACGTCCCTTTTAACTACTCTGGATTTTAGAGACGCCGGGGTGCCTGAATTTTGCCCTGAAGGGGATCTTTAACGTGCCAGTACATTTACTGGCACGTTTGAGGAAGAAACAGCGGGGAACGTGAGGAAAGGGGAGAAAAGTGGAGCGAGCGAGACAAATGTAGGTAAAGAGACAGACAGTACTATTGTTCAAAATCATTTTGGACTGCGTCAACCTGGCACAGTCGTCTTTTGCACCTTGCACCGCGCGTTGCAACTTAAAAGGCCCTGCTTTAAAAGTTAAAGAAATAAAATGCCATTTCAGAACCTTTATTTTAAATCTTTGTTAAATTTTAACAATTATTGCACATCAGAATGTTCTATTGCCATTCCCCTTCGTCTGTCTGGCTCCGTGACTAATAGGTTAGCTAGGTAAGCTATGGCCCGAAGGGTCACGGGTTCGATTCCCGGTCGGGCTGAGGGGATTTTAGTATGCTATAATTAATTCCCCTGACTCGTGAACTTGTGGATTTGTGACGTCTTCATAAATGAAATTAAGAAAACAGAAAAAGTAAAACGAAACAAGTACAAAAAGGGGGTGGGGAGAAGCCCTGCAGCACTAAACAGTCTTTTACAATGGCCGGAAGAAACATGTATTGAATTTAACAAATAATTTTCTTGCCAACGGCAATAAACTGTCAACACTTTTCTGATAGTCAGAAATGCCACAACCTCACTTTCTGACTCAGCTTCCACTGTCTGGACCTATGTTGTTGACGTTAGTCACGTAAACCAGAAAATAGTAATCCCTTATCACAGAAAATGTAGGCCTAATTGATGTTTCTATGGTAATCGTTACACAATATTTGTAACGATTAGGCGTTACTCGTAACAGACTTTTAAAAGTTAACGATGGAGAAACAAATTTATAGAAAATTGTAACCACATCTGTAAATCACGACTTCCCAAGTCTGATTTTTTCAAATTATTTACAACAACAGGAATGTAATAACTAAACAAAATTCAACAATGACACATTTTACACTTTTAATAATAAACAGGCCTACTGATCTTGTGAATGATTTGTTTCAATTCCTTGTCGTTGTTGTTGTCATCTATTTGTAGTCTTCTGTTTCATTCAACACAATTCATCAATCTAAACCAATGAATTGTTCAGAGAATTCAACTCGTAGTTTTTTCGCCTCATTAATACTGTTCGTATCTATGAGCCCTTCACTAATGATTTAGCAAGATTCGTGCTACACCGATTTCTAGTACCTCAGTGTGAAGAATTTAACAAGGCGTACCAACTGATCAGCTGATACTACATTAGATGACCTAATCCAATTATCCAGCGAGTTAATGTCTCAACAGATGCCCCTCACAGGTGCTAAGGTAACTGTCATGTTGACTCTAACAGACTATAACTGAATTAGCATGTTTAGTGTCCGTTGTCCGACGAATTGTAACAGCATCCATTGTAATAGAAATCATATCCTACTGTTTGATAATGACAACAACATATAAATCCAGTTATGATTATTTTATAAAAAAAAAGAAGTAAAAAATCCGATTTTATTATTAAGTTGCACCTGCAGCCGAATGTCATAGACTACACGAACAGTTGGTGATTTTAGAGTGTTGGAAGAACGTCCGAGCAAACCAAAACAAAAAAGGTTTTGCCTTTTGCGATGCCTTTTTTTAAATGTTTGTACGTTTTGGAAATGCAACCACCAGGAGGGAGAGAGAGATTTATTATAAACAATTCGTCCTACATTAGAATAACCTTGACTGTGAAAGACGGATTAAATTTTAAGCTGAGTTTAAACTAACTACTGTCTTCGGTTCACGAGGCAATCGTAAGATAAAACATTCCATCTAAGTTGTCATTTTCCTAAGAAAAGAGAAGTAGTTAAGGAAACAATTCCCTAAAAACAGTTATGAAAAATATTAACAAATAATAAGTAATACATATGAGCAGCTACTAAGTATTAAAGAAAGGACTTGCCTACAATCATTCAAGTCATATTTTTTAAAGTTGGTTCCTCTGTATAGGGGCTGCAACTACGTGGTCCTGTAGCCCCGATACCGTTCTTAAAAATACTAATAAAATAAATAAAGACAACACAAGTAAGACCTCAATTACATCACATCATTTGTATCACAATTTACAAATTTATGTATTGAGCAAAACGTTTTACTCTTTAACCATCTTTTGGTCATAAAATTAGAGAGAAAAAAAACCACTTTCACACTTGATGGAAGCTTGATACATATTTTCAGTTTCATTATACATTTAGCTATTTAAAGTTTTTAGATAACATAGGGAGTATCATGATCATGTTTACCTCTTGTGATTATATATTAATGTAGATCCTTAACGACAATTCAAAATAAGATATAGTGCAATTTCTAAACCACAAAAATTGCAAAATTGACGTTCTTATTTTAGCCTGGAATTTCTTCTTAAAAGATACAATCACGGATTGTCCATGAAATCCGTCACATGTTTCAACCTCTGGCACCTATGATTCGAGATAGCGACACTTCTTGTATGTTTGAAGAATAAAAGAAAATTGTTGAAATATCGCGTTAGATGAAAGTATTAGTCAGTCTTTACCCACAACACCAACGAGAAATACAAAATGTATAATCGTAGAAAACAAAGGTGAGGTGTAAATTATTAAGGGGATTCATCAAGTCCCCAAATTAATTTTGTACCACCTCTGATGATTTCAAATATTTCATTCTCTCCCAGCTACCAATAGCGTTTCATCCTCACTTGCTCAGGTGAAATAGTAATTTGGGCTTGCCATCAGAGAAAATGCGAGCCCACCAACTTGAAGCCACTTTTTCTCACAACTTCCATGTTTTGCTTGTGAGTCTACTCCACGAGGGTAGAAATCTCTGTTTAATTACGACTTTCCAAACGGGGTACACGAATAACGTTACATTATGTGTTGCAGGGAAAATTACGGATTTTGACTGTCAGCTTGTTTTCGGTTGAAGAGAACTCTAAGAAAAAATTGATGCATTATAATTTCATGTTGCTGAATCAATTACTTCTAAAATGTAGTCAGCATAATTCATTTTCTCAATGGCAAAATCTCGGTTATGATGATGAGTGATCATAATACAGTAATAATAATAATAATAATAATAATAAGACATGGTGCCCCTTGGACAGAGAAACGCAAGCAGGCTCATTCCCAAAGGATGAGGAAAGCCAAATGCAACAAGACTTAACGTGGTGCTAGATGGCCCTAGCGAATTATAATAACCTTCGTAAGAAGGAGAGAAAGCTTTTGAAGCATTAGAATTATCCCTTTCGAGTCCACGCTTCGCAACTGTTGATTGTTGTTTTAAGGGACGGAAGAGCGAGGTCATCTGTCCCGCTTTACTACTGGTAATTAATCAACATTCTTTCCGAAAACCTGAACACAGTACCATACGCTGATTTATTGGGAAAGACTGAACGCTTGTCAATCATAAATATCAATTTAAAATGGGATGAAGTAAAATTTACTAAACGTAAAAATTTCTGCTCGGACGTTCTTGTTAAGACACAAAATCGTGATTTGTTCATGAAATCATGGGCATTTTGTAACCCTACTGCTGCTATGCCTTGTTTGTAAGTCTACTCCACGAGGGTTGAAAATGAGCTCTACAAATCTCTAGCTACTTACGCGTGTAAAAACGGGAAATGGATGCGTTTACAGATATATCTTTAATATAAATTACATACTTAACTCAGATTGTAAATACCAGATAATACGCATGTTCATTAGCACGAAAATGTCCCCAAAAGTATTCAATTAGGCCTATCAAGAACGAATTGTATTTTATAAAACCAGATTTTATTTTCTAATGGTCAAAGTATGGGAATATAAATGTATTCTTTCTTTCCCTGGAGATGTTTTGAGAATAAGAATCTTGGATGATTCCGGAATGTGTGTATAAACATATTAATGTCGTATGTAAATGGAATATTATTAAATTTATTGTTAACTTTATAGAACAAATAACGAAAAATCACAGAAATAGTTTTCTTTTTCAAAATAAATATTTACCTAATTGTTCAAAGCATTAAACATTTGTAATCCTGTTTAAAATTATAATTAAATCAATAAATTATATTGTAATGTTGGGAATGTTTCCAAGGTTTCTTTGAATGTTTTGTGATTATAAGGAATGTTGTAAAAGTTTGGGAGCTGATAATTGTTTATAAGCCTTAAAATAAGTCACCTGAGAGGTAAAATGTGATAAGAAAAAACAAATCGTTGATATAACATTTGGTATATATCTGTCAGATAAAGAGAATGACTAAATTAATTCTGAAATTAATTTCTCAACGCATGTGGACAATCAACTTAGTTGTGCGCATCGTGTCCCTATCCCTCGCAGATGGCTTGTTTATTGATGATGTGGCAATCTTGTAGCATACCATGTGTTTACAGAAAGTCAGACTATTGATTCACTAGATAACGATCAAAATGTATTTCAAGTGAAGGACAAATCAATATTCAAGGAGGTTGCGAACAAAACAGGTCTTTTTTCAAAATAGTATTCCTTCTGGAAGTTGAAAAAGAGTTGAGCCTTCGTTTTAATACAATGTGAAAAATATTTTTTACTTATAGTATTGATACATTTTCAAATTATATGAATAATCAAAATAAGATTCTAATGAGGCAATACACTGATAAGAGAAATGAAGAGTAGCTGGTCTCTTTTTGGGTTCGTGAAGTACTATTCCAAATTATATAATTATATCTTTATTATTTCTCTTTATCTATTAATTATGGCACTCATTTTTATTATTATCGTGTTTTTTATTATTATTATTGTTTATTTTTCACATGCACTTACACATTCTCAACATATTGGCTGGAAAGAAAAACATTTACAATCCCAGATATACATCACAAGGAGCATATTCTTCAATCTCTCGGTGACTGCATTATGTAGTAGTAGTACGGTAGCATTGCCCTTTTTCCTCACTCATTCAGGCTTGATTACGCAAGGACTTTTACTATGCGACAAGTCGAAAGTGTGACTGCCTTCTGCTTAAGTTTGAAAAGGCCTGGGCCTAACTTCAAATTTGTGAGAGATTCTTTTAAGTTGTTGGGAATCACGTCAGTGCTGGAGATGATCATAGGAACTGTCCTGATTTGTGCCATGTGGCATTGCTTCCTGATCAGTTCTCAAAGCTCTCTGTATTTTGACAGCTTTTGTTAGCATGTTGCCACTGTTGGGGATTGCCACATCAATGAAAGTGGTATGCCTCATGCATTTGTCAACAAGAACCAGATCAGGTCTGTGTGTACGGCTGACTGGTCTGTCAATATAGTACGATCCTCGCAGGCCTACAAGGTAAAGTTGCCATTTTCCAGTACACTCTCAGGGACATATTTATAGTACGGCACTTTCTATTGGCTCAGCAGTTGAAGGTGTATAGCCAGTTCTTGATGTACTATTTTAGCAACAAAATCATGTCACTTCCTATATTCTGTACCTGTGAAATGGCGACTTCCTGAAATAATATTTTGAACAGTCTCACATGTTTGGCAACCGTATCTGTAATAGTCATCTTGCACAGACGCATCCTTGATAATGAACTTTAAGTTGTTCCTCTTTTAATATTGAAGTGAATTACTATCTGAAGTCCACTACTCACTACTGTCCTGGACCTGAAGGAGTCACCAGGAATCAAATAAGTTCACTTCGCATGTTACAATATATATATATATATATTACGAGGGAAGCGGAAAAATCTTGCATAAGACCTTGAAGAGGGTCCGCACTCGTCAAGAGTGTGGGATTCTTACCCACTAAAAAAAAACACCCTGTCCTCTTGACAAAACCCATCCTGAGACCACTTTCGTATTACTTCAGGATGGAGTCATTTTCTTTGCTTCACAAGCACCATCTTACTTCTCCATTCATAGTCCGCGGATCGCAGACTTAATCCACTAAATCGAGCAAGTCCCCATCCGACTTCTTCTGACGAAGGACCACCTCAACAAAGAAAGCGACCATATCCCAGCTGAGCTCGTTCCTCAGCATAATGCCAACTATATTGTCCGGCGTTATTGGACCAACCTCAGCTTCAAGTTGTTGTTTTTCCGCTGCCCAACGATCGCAGACGAAGAACGTATGATATACGTCATCTCGTTCGTTCTCGCAGTAAATACAAACTGGACTCCTTACTTTGGCCATACGATGAAGGTAACACCGAAAGTAGCTATGACCTGTCAACATCTGAGTCAGAAAGTAGTTAGTTTCTCCGTGTTTCCTACTCGTCCACTCGACCAGACTTGGTATCAGCCGAGCTGTCCATCTTCCTCTGAGATCGTCATTCCACCTCTGCTGCCAAAGCTCCATCTTGCGTGCTACGGCTTACTTCCGGGCTTGAGCCTTGCCCAGTTCTACTCGTCGGAAGTATACGTCTTTACGTTCTTGCGCGAGTAAGTCTATTGGCGCAACACCTGAGACAACCAGAACTGCAGGTTCCGAAACTGTACGGTAAGCACACGCCACCCTCAGAGCTCCTCTCCTCTGAATTGCAGCTAGGCGTTTCCTATACTTCTCTATCTTCAGCGAATCAGACCAAATCTCAGCTCCATACAGGAGAATAGACTGCGCTGTGGACAACAGTAGTCGACGCTTGCTTGGTCTAGGACCATGCACATTAGCCATGAGTCTACTAATGGCAGCTGTCACTACATCCGCCTTGTCTGCTGCCTTCCGTATATGAGACCAGAATGTCAGTTTCGTGTCAAGAGTAAATCCTAAGTACTTCGCAGTGGCTTCAGTTCGAACGATCACCTCTCCAACCTTCATGGGAATTATAGTGTCCATTCTCCTCCTAGTTAACATGACTATTTCAGTTTTCGCCATAGCTAAATTCAGACCATGAACGTTCATCCAACCACTCACCCGTCGCATTACCTGATTGAGTTTCCACTGAGCCAGAACCGCATCTCGGGCTACAATCACCGCTGCAATATCATCAGCGTACCCAACAAGGAATGTATTTTCGGGCATCTCCATGCGCAGTAAGCCGTCGTACAACATGTTCCACAAATCCGGACCCAGGATAGATCCTTGCGCAGCTCCTGCCGTGACTTTTCTCCTCCTCTGACCGTTTGCAGTGTCATATAACAGGGTACGGTCCTTCAAATAATCTTTCATTATACGCAGGAGATATGCAGGCAACTGGAAGAATTGAAGAGCTTCAACCATATCAATCCCCCTAGCTGAGTTGAAGGCGTTCTTCACATCCAAGTTTGCCAGAAGTGTTATTTTCCGAGAATAGTGGTTACCTTCCTGTGCTTGATTTGCAGCTTCAACTACTAGGCGCACTGCATCTATTGTACATCGCCCACGGCAGAAGCCAAATTGCCTGTCAGACAGATTTCCCGCGGCTTGAATAGACGACAGTATGCGAGGTTTTAATAGCTTCTCCAGCACTTTTCCTGCAATGTCTAAAATACATAGTGGTCTGAAGGACGATGGCGCGTTCCCAACTGCCTTTCCTTCTTTAATCAGCACTAGTCGAGCCATTTTCCAACGGGCACTAAAGACACCTGCTCTCAGACAACAGTTGTACATTTCAAGCAGTAGCTGCGGACAAACCTTGACAGCCAGTTTCATTGCTTCCGCGGGTATCCCGTCAGGGCCTGGAGCCTTCTTATTCCGAAGGGAGCCTACTGCTTCCTTCAGCTCACCTATGGTAAATAGAGGAATGAATTCCGGCTCAACTACGTCGCCCACATCAATTCGCACTGGGTGAGTAGGGAATAGCTCGTCTACAATACCATCCATCGTCCGTCCATCCATCGTGGTATTAGACATAGTGCCGAATTTCTTGGCGACAATTCGGTAGCCTAATCCCCGAGGATCTACGTCTACTTCTTTAACTAACAACTGCCACATCAGAGTCTTACGTCTTTTGATGGCATTTCGAAGGGTTTTCTTAGCTGCAAGGTGCTCAGCGGATCTCAAATCAGCCTCTGGTCGATGTCTTGAACGTTGGGCTCTTCTTTTGAGTCGAAGACAAGTTCTTCGAAGATCAGCTATTTCATCAGTCCACCAATAAGCTGGACGTCTGTTGTTTCTAAGACGCTTCCGCGGCATTGAATCTTCGCAGGCAAGGTGCAAGAGACGCATAGTGACCCCCACCTGTTCCTCAACAGAAACTCTTAGATCTTATTCCTCAACAATGTTACTAGTTCCTGTCTGTACTGATTCGAGTACAGTGGCAAATTTCTCCTCGTCGATGCGCTATACATTCCAACGTGTTGTCTTCAATGTGTTGTGCCTCTGAGGCTGCTGATCTCGTAGAATCCGGAAGGTGATATATTGGTGATCACTAGCAGTATAATCCTCGATAACTTCCCATTCTACTACCAAGGCTGCCAGACGATCCGATACCAGTTTAATATCTGGTATAGTCTCCGCATAACCAGGTCGTCTAAATGTCGTTGAGGTCCCTGTATTCACCACGACCAATCCTAATCTGGCTGCCATCTCTAAAGTTCGTCGTCCCCTCGAATTTTGATGTGGCATACCCCATTCCAATGCCCTAGCATTGAAGTCCCCGGCTACTACCGCAACACCTTCTACCTCACGGACAGTATCTTCCAAATTGT
The DNA here is from genome assembly GCA_946902985.2 of Meconema thalassinum. NCBI lineage: Eukaryota > Metazoa > Arthropoda > Insecta > Orthoptera > Tettigoniidae > Meconema > Meconema thalassinum. The sequence continues at coordinate 251,010,546 of OX336396.1, forward strand.
CCAGTTTCCTTTGAAAGTCCTGAATATGTTCATTCGGAGTTAAATAGCAACTTACGTACGTAATCCCACCACTCTTAACCCAAACGAACCCTTCTCCGGATCCGTGATCCTCCACATGGATTTTGTTCAGATCAGGTATCCAGATAGCCGCCGTACCTAGGGGATCCGAAAACCAGCCCAGCACGTCCAAGTTTCGATATTGTTCACTAATCAGGAGAATATCTGTTTTCCTTTCAAATTTTAGCTGTATCAAAAGATCATTAGCGATTATGCTTCTTTTCAGGTTCCCTTGTAGGACATTCGTCATTGTGTTTTTTCTTTAATCTTCGCGAGTGCCTCTCGAAACACTGTACAAGAACCTGTTCCAGGGATGTGACTTATGTTTAAGCCCTCCCGATTACAGTCAGAGCACAGCACGCATTTCATGTCTGACGTACATACTGCGGCTTTATGACCCAGTTGACCACATCTGTAGCAAAGGCCGCTTCTATCCGGGCCATTGCAATTCCTCCTTATATGGCCATAACCCAGACACCGAAAGCAGCGTGTTACCATCGCTCTTCTCCTGTCAAACGAAATCCAATTGAAACCTCTTTGCTAGAAAAGTGTATCAAAGTGTAAACCATGCACAGTAGTTACTGTGATAAATAATTGTAAACTCCTGCCCAATTTAGTTTGGCATATTACTGTGTTGACCGACTGAAAATCAAGTATGTTAGTAGATAACAAAGGCAACACCGTAGAATTGGCTTCTAAAACTTATATAGCCCATACTCCTCGCTAAAGGAGAGCTATCACTCTCTGAATCACCCTCATCTCCCCATATGCGTAGTTTACAAATTATATTTCTAAATAACGGTCCCTTATTTTATTTCCAAGATAATGGAATTCTCTTACTGTGATTGCAGATAGGTATGAAATGCCTTTGGAAAATAAAAATAATACTCAGCCTTATCCTTACCGACAGCGGTATCTACGCTCGCTAACGCGCAGCGCTAGGCCATGAGGCCAAGTTCTCTGTGGACTCAGTAGACGTGGGTTCGAGCCCCACTGTCGACCATCCTTGAAATGGGTTTCCGTGGCTTCCCATTTTCAAATCCAGGGTGTTTCCCTGTCAATGATGTGAGATTTTCAAAGTGAAATGCCATGTCCTGTGATTCGGATTCCACGTAAAAATGAGGTCCCGTGGCTTATGATCTCGCGATTAACGGGCACGTAAAACTACAATTTTCATTCCTTCTAGGAATCTAGGAAAATGCTGGGACGGTACCTTCTGACAGGCTACGACCGCTTCCTTCCACATCCTTGCCCAGTTTCATTCATCTCCATTCATTTCATCCCTCATTAACTCCTCTCATGGGGTTGGCGTCAGGAAGGGCATCTGGCCGTAAAAACATCCGCCACAAAGAATTTCATCGCATCTCATCCCCAACCCCGTAGAAAACTGGAACAATAATGGGTAGACATACAATGCACTCAGTCTTATCCTTAGGCAAAAATTACTCTATTATCAATAACTATGACAATCATATAATATGTATAGATCATGGGATTCATTATTTACACATGGATAAAAAATTGACCAGTTGTGAACAACTTCAACGTATGCAGAATGTTGGAAAAGTTCCTTTCCTCCAAGACATGTGAATTACAGTAATATTCGAGTTTAATAAAAAAAACTTAAGTATCGTAATCATTTAACAAGCAAAATAACAAATTTTAATAGAAACTATCACATATTCAATAGGATGATATCTAAACAAACTGCATTGATAGTGGATATCATGTTGTCGACAATCAAAGGCTCTTTTGTCATCTTCAAGCCCACGACTACAGTCTTAAGCGTTATTTTCATGTACTACTAACAAATGTTCTGCAGATTTATATGCTGTAGCTAATTCTACAACTCAAAGATTAGATTAAGAATTTTGTATTACGGTATATCCTTTGCCCTCTCAGCAACCAGCTTTTTATACAGTATGCAGGAAAAAAATTATACAATAAATTGAAAATTTACATTATTATATTTGATCATCAATGGAAATGCCCGGATTTGTTCACAGCCTCCTTTTTATTTGTCTTTCTCTAATACATTACGCACAAGACTACTGAAGACACATGGTGACAATAAAAATCTTACTTGATGTAAAAGATCAAAGTCTATTTTAAATGGTGTAGATTTAGTATTTCTACCCTCGATCATGTAGTAAACGTTAGATGTTATATGATGTAGTGATCACATTCTGTGTTCAGTGTTTGAAACCTAATAAAATATAAGCATATTCTTATGAATATCAAAAAAGGAATGATTTTGACCCAATAGGCTAGTATTCTCCTTATCAGTTGAATGAATTGGACTGAAGTATTTCCCGTTGATCATGCGTACACATGAAAACAACCTTTAGAATGTTAAACGGAGGTTTTTTTTTCCCATTTGTAGATAAGAAAAATAAGAATAATTCACATACCCCACGATTCGATCAGACCCGATTTCTTTTGTCCAGATCCCTCTAGATACTATGGTGATCAAACCAAATCATCTTTCTCTGATGCTTGGCAATAAACAACACTCGGGAGGCATAAATGGTTTTCTCTTCATGTGACCATGTATCAAGGTGTTGAAGTTGGAAGCAACTAGGATTCGTGGATGCCTCGAGCGAATCCTACTGACGAGGGGATTGGATAATGGTGGATATTTACATGCATTATATAATGAAACCAACCTTTCTTTATTTGAATCAGAAATGCAATTTTAAAAGCAACTTACATTGTAGAAATTAGTTGCAGCAGGCATAAAAATCCATACAATAAAAATTGTATTAAAAATCTATACAAATTGAGTTACATCGTATGGATTAAATAACTTCAATTTACTACGATGGCCATTGCTACAATATTTGGCCATTTTGGATAGCTAATTCCGGATCATCATCGTGTATCTTGAAGGGCATAAGGACCAATAACAAAGATGCCATGTTGTTTGTAAACCATCACAGTCACATAACGCTGTGTCGGTATGGAAGCACCACTTCTATAGATCAGCACTGGATCTGCCAACTTTAGTTCGTAATCTATTTACGAACTTCCAGGTCATCCAATATATAGTGATTCCTTGGGTACCATCCAGCTTGACTGATGGTAAGTTGTTTCTTTCCGTTTGGTGATTTTAGCTTTCTCTACTAAACCTTCAAGGTGTGTTGAAGTTCTCAGGAAGCTCGTCCTTGATTGTAATCGTACTGTACCCGTAAACATCAACGAGGTGCTCGCTGGTCATCCAAAGCGTAGCTGGATATTTGAAAAGTGAACGTCCCGGCTTAAGATCATATCACAGTCCCCGCCAGTGAGTTCTCCAAGATTATACACAGCAAGCTTGAAACATGTTATGGATAAAAAACAACTAGCTTTTATACGCAAATGTACAAACTTACCTGCTTTTCTCGGGGCTTTGTTGAAAGGGGAAAAGACATCCTATATATTTTAGGCTGTTTGATAACATGTCTCATTTATAGAAATAAAGGAACTCCGAACAAACGTGTAGAAAAATATAAATTTATTAATAAAACTAAATAACAATTCAAAATCTATATAACACCCTAAATTTAAGTATTCATTTACGCCACTGTCATTCAAATAAAAATTTCCTACATTTATACATGCGTAAACTGTTGAAATTTAAAGACGCTTCTGCCGTCTACAAGTGTTGAAAATAAATATCTAGACATTTTGTACTGCTGCTCCTACACAGCGAACTTTCCATTTAAATAATTGGTATACTTCAGTTGCGTGTCTGAGAACGCATCTGGACTGGTTATGTCATGGCCTTCTCGCCTGTCCTTCCACACCGCAGGTGCGAGACTTTCATTCATTTGTTTCTCGACCCTTACACAGTAACAGGTCTGCTTGCTTGTCAGCTGTTGTGGTTGAGACTGGACTCACAATGCTAGCAAATGAACACGCAAAATGCAGTTCTTGCGTTTGATAAAATACGCTTTACAAAAACTGTAGTATTTCGGCTAATTCTAGTTGAAACTCATTCATTCTTTAAACACTTATTCTTACAATTGCGATCGTTGTTCATGACCAACGATGCTGGCATACACACTGTTTCCACAATAAAAATCAAACACTCATTAAAAAAACATTCGCTCCTTCTAACTATAACCTTTTAAAATTATTATTATCGAAAATTAACAACCCTTAATGTTAAGAAAATAAAATATTATATACTATATACAAGTGTCTATCGCCTCTAAGACTTGTTCTTGAGCGATACGACCGCGTTAGTTTCATTATCAACGCTCCTTTCTCAAGCTAGTATTAATTTACTATAGCCTTCTATTTACAATACTAGACCACTTTCATGTCATATCAAGTTAAAAGACATTATCTGTTTCTCAATGACCGATCATTCAAGATGAGTACATTGTCGTTACAATTCCAGTTTAATAAAGTTAACAATGATTTAGAGAACAGGGACATTATATCTTTTCCTAATGGAGTTCCGCCAATAAACGATATCTGTGTCGCAGATCTAATCACATGAGAAGTCTTCACTGACTCTCTTTAAAATACAACAGCGCTACTTTTATACAATCCTCAGTACTTCATGACAATAAATACAGTAATCCCCTTCGTATTACAAACAACTATTTATGGCAAAAAATCTCCATAACTCCACTATAAAAAATGTCACCAACACTCTTGTTCTCAACAATGGTTCCACTGTAATGGTATAGCTTTCTCAGCTTAGATCTTATTGTTGTTGCAACAATACAACATATCAATGAACAGCGATATATTTTCTACAATTACATTGATCGTTTCCAAACGATGGTATCAACAGATCTTTCGTGGTTTACTAAACAAAATTAGTCAGACATAAAACACCATGTCTCCAAATATTTAACAAAAATATACATGTTTCTCTTACTGGTCATTTAAAAAGTGCACGGTTGTAATACTACATTGACACAAAACGTAGTGTTACACGTGTGCCTTGATAACATCTTGTGTTATCTTATCGCTCAATAAGGATCGATCATAACCGGAAAAAGTTTTAACTAACCTTTCCTACTTACTTACTTACTTACTTACTTACTCCTTGGCGCTACAGCCCATGTAGGGCCTTGGCCTCCTGGACAATCTCCACCCACTCCTCTCGGATCACGGCCTTGGCGTTACACCCCCCTTGGCCTCCTGGACAATCTCCACCCACTCCTCTCGGATCACGGCCTTGGCGCTACACCCCCCTTGGCCTCCTGGACAATATCCACCCACTCCTCTCGGATCACGGCCTTGGCGCTACACCCCCCTTGGCCTCCTGGACAATCTCCACCCACTCCTCTCGGATCACGGCCTTGGCGCTACAGCCCATGTAGGGCCTTGGCCTCCTGGACAATCTCCACCCACTCCTCTCGGATCACGGCCTTGACGCTACATCCCATGTAGAGACTTGGCCTCCTGGACAATCTCCACCAACTCCTCTCGGATCACGGCCTTGGCGCTACACCCCCCTTGGCCTCCTGGACAATCTCCACCCACTCCTCTCGGATCACGGCCTTGGAGCTACAGCCCATGTAGGGCCTTGGCCTCCTGGACAATCTCCACCCACTCCTCTCGGATCACGGCCTTGGCGCTACAGCCCATGTAGGGCCTTGGCCTCCTGGACAATCTTCACCCACTCTTCTCGGATCACGGCCTTGGCGCTACAGCCCATGTAGGGCCTTGGCCTCCTGGACAATCTCCACCCACTCCTCTCGGATCACGGCCTTGGCGCTACAGCCCATGTAGAGACTTGGCCTCCTGGACAATCTCCACCCACTCCTCTCGGATCACGGCCTTGGCGCTACACCCCCCTTGGCCTCCTGGACAATCTCCACCCACTCCTCTCGGATCAAGGCCTTGGCGCTACAGCCCATGTAGGGCCTTGGCCTCCTGGACAATCTCCACCCACTCCTCTTGGATCAAGGCCTTGGCGCTACAACCCATGTAGGGCCTTGGCCTCCTGGACAATCTTCACCCACTCCTCTTGGATCAAGGCCTTGGCGCTACAGCCCATGTAGGGCCTTGGCCTCCTGGACAATCTCCACCCACTCCTCTCGGATCACGGCCTTGGCGCTACAGCCCATGTAGGGCCTTGGCCTCCAGGACAATCTCCACCCACTCCTCTCGGATCACGGCCTTGGCGCTACAGCCCATGCAGAGCCTTGGCCTCCTGGACAATCTCCAACCACTCCTCTCGGATCACGGCCTTGGCGCTACACCCCCCTTGGCCTCCTGGACAATCTCCACCCACTCCTCTCGGATCACGGCCTTGGCGCTACAGCCCATGTAGAGCCTTGGCCTCCTGGACAATCTGCACCCACTCCTCTCGGATCACGGCCTTGGCGCTACAGCCCATGTAGAGCCTTGGCCTCCTGGACAATCTGCACCCACTCCTCTCGGATCACGGCCTTGGTGCTACAGCCCATGCAGAGCCTTGGCCTCCTGGACAATCTCCACCCACTCCTCTCGGATCACGGCCTTGGCGCTACAGCCCATGTAGAGCCTTGGCCTCCTGGACAATCTCCACCCACTCCTCTCGGATCACGGCCTTAGCGCTACAGCCCATGTAGAGCCTTGGCCTTCTGGACAATCTCCACCCACTCCTCTCGGATCACGGCCTTGGTGCTACAGCCCATGCAGAGCCTTGGCCTCCTGGACAATCTCCACCCACTCCTCTCGGATCACGGCCTTGGCGCTACAGCCCATGTAGAGCCTTGGCCTCCTGGACAATCTCCAACCACTCCTCTCGGATCACGGCCTTGGCGCTACACCCCCCTTGGCCTCCTGGACAATCTGCACCCACTCCTCTCGGATCACGGCCTTGGCGCTACAGCCCATGTAGGGCCTTGGCCTCCCGGACAATCTCCAACCACTCCTCTCGGATCACGGCCTTGGCGCTACAGCCCATGTAGGGCCTTGGCCTCCTGGACAATCTCCAACCACTCCTCTCGGATCACGGCCTTGGCGCTACACCCCCCTTGGCCTCCTGGACAATCTGCACCCACTCCTCTCGGATCACGGCCTTGGCGCTACAGCCCATGTAGGGCCTTGGCCTCCTGGACAATCTCCACCCACTCCTCTCGGATCACGGCCTTGGCGCTACAGCCCATGTAGAGACTTGGCCTCCTGGACAATCTCCACCAACTCCTCTCGGATCACGGCCTTGGCGCTACACCCCCCTTGGCCTCCTGGACAATCTCCACCCACTCCTCTCGGATCACGGCCTTGGAGCTACAGCCCATGTAGGGCCTTGGCCTCCTGGACAATCTCCACCCACTCCTATCGGATCACGGCCTTGGCGCTACAGCCCATGCAGAGCCTTGGCCTCCTGGACAATCTCCAACCACTCCTCTCGGATCACGGCCTTGGCGCTACACCCCCCTTGGCCTCCTGGACAATCTTCACCCACTCCTCTCGGATCACGGCCTTGGCGCTACAGCCCATGTAGGGCCTTGGCCTCCTGGACAATCTCCACCCACTCCTCTCGGATCACGGCCTTGGCGCTACAGCCCATGTAGAGACTTGGCCTCCTGGACAATCTCCACCCACTCCTCTCGGATCACGGCCTTGGCCCTACACCCCCCTTGGCCTCCTGGACAATCTCCACCCACTCCTCTCGGATCAAGGCCTTGGCGCTACAGCCCATGTAGGGCCTTGGCCTCCTGGACAATCTCCACCCACTCCTCTTGGATCAAGGCCTTGGCGCTACAGCCCATGTAGGGCCTTGGCCTCCTGGACAATCTCCACCCACTCCTCTCGGATCACGGCCTTGGCGCTACAGCCCATGCAGAGCCTTGGCCTCCTGGACAATCTCCAACCACTCCTCTCGGATCACGGCCTTGGCGCTACACCCCCCTTGGCCTCCTGGACAATCTCCACCCACTCCTCTCGGATCACGGCCTTGGCGCTACAGCCCATGTAGAGCCTTGGCCTCCTGGACAATCTGCACCCACTCCTCTCGGATCACGGCCTTGGCGCTACAGCCCATGTAGAGCCTTGGCCTCCTGGACAATCTGCACCCACTCCTCTCGGATCACGGCCTTGGTGCTACAGCCCATGCAGAGCCTTGGCCTCCTGGACAATCTCCACCCACTCCTCTCGGATCACGGCCTTGGCGCTACAGCCCATGTAGAGCCTTGGCCTCCTGGACAATCTCCACCCACTCCTCTCGGATCACGGCCTTAGCGCTACAGCCCATGTAGAGCCTTGGCCTTCTGGACAATCTCCACCCACTCCTCTCGGATCACGGCCTTGGTGCTACAGCCCATGCAGAGCCTTGGCCTCCTGGACAATCTCCTCCCACTCCTCTCGGATCACGGCCTTGGCGCTACAGCCCATGTAGAGCCTTGGCCTCCTGGACAATCTCCAACCACTCCTCTCGGATCACGGCCTTGGCGCTACACCCCCCTTGGCCTCCTGGACAATCTGCACCCACTCCTCTCGGATCACGGCCTTGGCGCTACAGCCCATGTAGGGCCTTGGCCTCCTGGACAATCTCCAACCACTCCTCTCGGATCACGGCCTTGGCGCTACACCCCCCTTGGCCTCCTGGACAATCTCCAACCACTCCTCTCGGATCACGGCCTTGGCGCTACACCCCCCTTGGCCTCCTGGACAATCTGCACCCACTCCTCTCGGATCACGGCCTTGGCGCTACAGCCCATGCAGGGCCTTGGCCTCCTGGACAATCTCCACCCACTCCTCTCGGATCAAGGCCTTGGCGCTACAGCCCATGTAGGGCCTTGGCCTCCTGGACAATCTTCACCCACTCCTCTCGGATCACAGCCTTGGTGCTACAGCCCATGTAGGGCCTTGGCCTCCTGGACAATCTCCACCCACTCCTCTCGGATCACGGCCTTGGCGCTACAGCCCATGTAGGGCCTTGGCCTCCTGGACAATCTCCACCCACTCCTCTCGGATCACGGCCTTGGCGCTACAGCCCATGTAGAGCCTTGGCCTCCCGGACAATCTGCACCCACTCCTCTCGGATCACGGCCTTGGCGCTGCACCCCCCTTGGCCTCCTGGACAATCTGCACCCACTCCTCTCGGATCACGGCCTTGGTGCTACAGCCCATGTAGGGCCTTGGCCTCCTGGACAATCTGCACCCACTCCTCTCGGATCACGGCCTTGGCGCTACAGCCCATGTAGAGCCTTGGCCTCCTGGACAATCTCCACCCACTCCTCTCGGATCACGGCCTTGGCGCTACAGCCCATGTAGAGCCTTGGCCTCCTGGACAATCTCCACCCACTCCTCTCGGATCACGGCCTTGGCGCTACAGCCCATGTAGAGCCTTGGCCTCCTGGACAATCTCCACCCACTCCTCTCGGATCACGGCCTTGGCGCTACAGCCCATGTAGAGCCTTGGCCTCCTGGACGATCTCCAACCACTCCTCTCGGATCACGGCCTTGGAGCTACAGCCCATGCAGAGCCTTGGCCTCCTGGACGATCTCCAACCACTCCTCTCGGATCACGGCCTTGGTGCTACAGCCCATGTAGGGCCTTGGCCTCCTGGACAATCTCCACCCACTCCTCTCGGATCACGGCCTTGGCGCTACAGCCCATGTAGAGCCTTGGCCTCCTGGACAATCTCCACCCACTCCTCTCGGATCACGGCCTTGGTGCTACAGCCCATGCAGAGCCTTGGCCTCCTGGACAATCTCCAACCACTCCTCTCGGATCACGGCCTTGGCGCTACAGCCCATGTAGAGCCTTGGCCTCCTGGACAATCTCCACCCACTCCTCTCGGATCACGGCCTTGGTGCTACAGCCCATGCAGAGCCTTGGCCTCCTGGACAATCTCCAACCACTCCTCTCGGATCACGGCCTTGGCGCTACAGCCCATGTAGGGCCTTGGCCTCCTGGACAATCTGCACCCACTCCTCTCGGATCACGGCCTTGGCGCTACAGCCCATGCAGAGCCTTGGCCTCCTGGACAATCTCCAACCACTCCTCTCGGATCACGGCCTTGGTGCTACAGCCCATGCAGAGCCTTGGCCTCCTGGACAATCTCCACCCACTCCTCTCGGATCACGGCCTTGGTGCTACAGCCCATGCAGAGCCTTGGCCTCCTGGACAATCTGCACCCACTCCTCTCGGATCACGGCCTTGGCGCTACACCCCCCTTGGCCTCCTGGACAATCTCCACCCACTCCTCTCGGATCACGGCCTTGGCGCTACAGCCCATGTAGGGCCATGGCCTCCTGGACAATCTGCACCCACTCCTCTCGGATCACGGCCTTGGCGCTGCACCCCCCCCTGGCCTCCTGGACAATCTCCACCCACTCCTCTCGGATCACGGCCTTGGAGCTACAGCCCATGCAGAGCCTTGGCCTCCTGGACAATCTGCACCCACTCCTCTCGGATCACGGCCTTGGTGCTACAGCCCATGTAGGGCCTTGGCCTCCTGGACAATCTCCACCCACTCCTCTCGGATCACGGCCTTGGCGCTACAGCCCATGTAGAGCCTTGGCCTCCTGGACAATCTCCACCCACTCCTCTCGGATCACGGCCTTGGTGCTACAGCCCATGCAGAGCCTTGGCCTCCTGGACTATCTCCAACCACTCCTCTCGGATCACGGCCTTGGCGCTACAGCCCATGTAGAGCCTTGGCCTCCTGGACAATCTCCACCCACTCCTCTCGGATCACGGCCTTGGTGCTACAGCCCATGCAGAGCCTTGGCCTCCTGGACAATCTCCAACCACTCCTCTCGGATCACGGCCTTGGCGCTACACCCCCCTTGGCCTCCTGGACAATCTCCACCCACTCCTCTCGGATCACGGCCTTGCCGCTACAGCCCATGTAGGGCCTTGGCCTCCTGGACAATCTCCACCCACTCCTCTCGGATCACGCCCTTGGCGCTATAGCTCATGTAGGGCCTTGGCCTCCTGGACAATCTCCACCCACTCCTCTCGGATCACGGCCTTGGCGCTACAGCCCATGTAGGGCCTTGGCCTCCTGGACAATCTGCACCCACTCCTCTCGGATCACGGCCTTGGCGCTACACCCCCCCTGGCCTCCTGGACAATCTCCACCCACTCCTCTCGGATCACGCCCTTGGCGCTACAGCCCATGTAGGGCCTTGGCCTCCTGGACAATCTCCACCCACTCCTCTCGGATCACGGCCTTGGCGCTACACCCCCCTTGGCCTCCTGGACAATCTGCACCCACTCCTCTCGGATCACGGCCTTGGTGCTACAGCCCATGCAGAGCCTTGGCCTCCTGGACAATCTCCACCCACTCCTCTCGGATCACGGCCTTGGTGCTACAGCCCATGCAGATCCTTGGCCTCCTGGACAATCTCCACCCACTCCTCTCGGATCACGGCCTTGGTGCTACAGCCCATGTAGAGCCTTGGCCTTCTGGACAATCTCCACCCACTCCTCTCGGATCACGGCCTTAGTGCTACAGCCCATGTAGGGCCTTGGCCTCCTGGACAATCTCCACCCACTCCTCTCGGATCACGGCCTTGGTGCTACAGCCCATGTAGAGCCTTGGCCTCCTGGACATTCTCCACCCACTCCTCTCGGATCACGGCCTTAGTGCTACAGCCCATGCAGAGCCTTGGCCTCCTGGACAATCTCCACCCACTCCTCTCGGATCACGGCCTTGGTGCTACAGCCCATGTAGAGCCTCGGCCTCCTGGACATTCTCCACCCACTCCTCTCGGATCACGGCCTTGGTGCTACAGCCCATGTAGAGCCTTGGCCTCCTGGACAATCTCCACCCACTCCTCTCGGATCACGGCCTTAGTGCTACAGCCCATGCAGAGCCTTGGCCTCCTGGACATTCTCCAACTACTCCTCTCGGATCACGGCCTTGGCGCTACACCCCCCTTGGCCTCCTGGACAATCTCCACCCACTCCTCTTGGATCAAGGCCTTGGCGCTACAGCCCATATAGAGCCTTGGCCTCCTGGACAATCTGCACATACTCCTCTCGGATCACGGCCTTGGCGCTACACCCCCCTTGGCCTCCTGGACAATCTCCACCCACTCCTCTCGGATCACGGCCTTGGCGCTACAGCCCATGTAGGGCCTTGGCCTCCTGGACAATCTCCACCCACTCCTCTCGGATCACGGCCTTGGCGCTACAGCCCATGCAGAGCCTTGGCCTCCTGGACAATCTCCACCCACTCCTCTCGGATCACGGCCTTGGCGCTACAGCCCATGTAGAGCCTTGGCCTCCTGGACAATCTCCACCCACTCCTCTCGGATCACGGCCTTGGCACTACAGCCCATGCAGAGCCTTGGCCTCCTGGACAATCTCCACCCACTCCTCTCGGATCACGGCCTTGGCGCTACAGCCCATGTAGGGCCTTGGCCTCCTGGACAATCTGCACCCACTCCTCTCGGATCTCGGCCTTGGCGCTACAGCCCCCTTGGCCTCCTGGACAATCTCCACCCACTCCTCTCGGATCAAGGCCTTGGCGCTACAGCCCATGCAGAGCCTTGGCCTCCTGGACATTCTCCAACTACTCCTCTCGGATCACGGCCTTGGCGCTACACCCCCCTTGGCCTCCTGGACATTCTCCAACTACTCCTCTTGGATCAAGGCCTTGGCGCTACAGCCCATGTAGGGCCTTGGCCTCCTGGACATTCTCCAACCACTCCTCTCGGATCACGGCCTTGGCGCTACACCCCCCTTGGCCTCCTGGACGATCTCCACCCACTCCTCTCGGATCACGGCCTTGGCGCTACAGCCCATGTAGGGCCTTGGCCTCCTGGACAATCTCCACCCACTCCTCTCGGATCACGGCCTTGGCGCTACAGCCCATGTGGGGCCTTGGCCTCCTGGACAATCTCCACCCACTCCTCTCGGATCACGGCCTTGGCGCTACACCCCCCTTGGCCTCCTGGACAATCTCCACCCACTCCTCTCGGATCACGGCCTTGGTTCTCCATCTTTTTACTCCCATTCTCCTCAGGTCATCCTCTACGTCATCCAATCATCGTATCCTCATACGACGCCCTCCAGGTTTATCTTCAAAGACTTTCTTTGCTATCCGGTTCTCCGTCATTCTTTCAACATGCCCTAGCCATCTCAGTCTATTGCTTTTTTATTTTGGCTACTAAATCTGGTTTTCCATATAGTTCTCTGATCTCTCTATTGATTCTGATTCGCCAAAATCCACTATCATTCACTGGCCCATATATTTTCCTAAGTATCTTCCTTTCCCATCTTCCTAATAACTCCTCATCTCCTTGTGTCATAGTCCATACCTCTGAATCATAGGTCACCACCGGTCTCACTACTGTGCGATAGATAATTAATTTCAGATTCCTACTTAGGCTTCTCGTCTGGAATACCTTGCCTAACGCATAGTAACTCCTGTTACCAGCCGCAATCCTGGTATATATTTCTTCTCTTATGTTGTTATTTTCTGTTACTATTGACCCACGATATTTGAATTCCTTGCATTGTTCATATTCACTTCCATTTAAATGCACTTCTGTCGTTTCACTATATTTTCTCCTAGATGCCAGCATGTACTTGGTCTTTGACTGGTTTATCTTTAACCCCATCTCAGCGCCATACTTTTTTAACAATCCCAGTTTTCCTTCAAGATCCCGCTTCCTCCTAGCCAATATGTCAATACCATCTGCATATGCGAGATCTTGTATCACTCGGTTCAATAATGTTCCTCCTGGGTTGCAATCTTGTGTCATTCGCATGACTTTCTCCAAGGCAATATTGAATAGGAGCGTAGAGATTACATCACCCTCCTGATGATCATGTTGTTGCTCATTGCAAAATCGATCATCCTGATACCATTATCGTTAGATACCTCATGTAGGCTCTTTCTTCCCGCTGTTCTCCTGAAAGCACTTTCTCTTCCCACTTGTGCATTCAAGTCCCCCATAATCACCCTCACATCATGCTTTGCCACCTGTGTTAATTCCTGTTCCAACTGTTCATAAAAGGTATCCTTTTCTGCTTGCTCTGCCACGATATTTGAATTCCTTGCATTGTTCATATTCACTTCCATTTAAATGCACTTCTGTCGTTTCACTATATTTTCTCCTAGATGCCAGCATGTACTTGGTCTTTGACTGGTTTATCTTTAACCCCATCTCAGCGCCATACTTTTTTAACAATCCCAGTTTTCCTTCAAGATCCCGCTTCCTCCTAGCCAATATGTCAATACCATCTGCATATGCGAGATCTTGTATCACTCGGTTCAATAATGTTCCTCCTGGGTTGCAATCTTGTGTCATTCGCATGACTTTCTCCAAGGCAATATTGAATAGGAGCGTAGAGATTACATCACCCTGACGTAATCCCTGATTAACCTCAAAGGTCTTTGATAATATACCTTCCACCTTCACTTTACACCTGGTTTTGGTTAATGTCATTTGTACCAGTCTTACAAGTTTAGCAGGTACTCCTGCCTCTTGCAATGCCTTTCATAACTGATCTCTCCTGATGTTGTCATATTATATTTGTTTGAAATCTATGAACAGCTGATGTACATCAATATTGTACTCATAGCATTTCTCCAGAATCTGCCTGATAGTAAAGATCTGGTCAGTAGTGGACCTGTTTCTGAAACCACACTGGTAATCCCCTAAATATGCTTCCACGTAGGTTCTCAGCCTTCCTGCAATGATCTTTGCTAATACCTTAGAGACAATACTAAGCAGTGCTATTCCTCTGTAATTTCCACAATCTGCTTTGTCATGTTTCTTGTGAATGGGACAGAGTATTGTCGTATTCCATTCCTCTGACATGTCTTCTTTGTTCCATATTTCCACAATAAGTTCATGTTTTTCGCCGCCATGCATGATCATCTCAACTGTGATGTTATCTTCCCCTGGAACTTTGTTGTTTCTGAGTGTTTTAACATAATTTTTAACTTCCTCCAGTGTGGGCTTAGCGATTGACTCCAGGTTCGCCTCTTCTCCATCTTGTTCTTACCCTGCCCCTTCTACATCTCCATCCTCAGCAATATTTTCGCTTTCCCCAACTGAATTCAGTAGTTCACTTAAGTACTCCAGCCACCTATCTAGGATCTGATTTCTACTACCAATGAGATTTCCTTTCTTATCTTTATAAAAGATTGCCTTAGGTTGAAATCCTTTCTTGATGTCTTTAACCCTAATGTAGAATTATCTTGTGTCTTACACAGTATTCCTCTCTTCTAAGTCTTTGATCCACTGCTTTTCATAATTCCTCCTTTTCCCTCTGCATTCTTTGTTTGCTTCCTTTCTCTTCTGTTGATACACCTCCACATTTCTTCTTGTTCTTCTCTCTAACATTCTTTTTCTTGCCTCGTTACTTTCTTCAATCTTCTTCATACATTCATCATCGAACCATCCCTGTGTCTTTGTTTGCTTCCTTTTACCCAATACATTTTCAGCTGTCTCGTGTATTATTCCTTTCACAACTGACCACCTTTCTTCAATACTTTTCTCTGTCCAATCATCAACCGTATTGAGTCTATCGATCATAACTTTTTGGTATAACTCTTTTGTGCTTTCCTCATTTCTTAGCTTCACATCATCATATCGAGATGTAATAGCTTTCTTGGTCTCTCTGTAGCAAGCTGTCCTTTGTCTATATTTAATTCTTACTAGGTAGTGGTCACTGTCTCCATCAGCTCCTCGACAGTTATCCACTTCCAGAATATCCGAAGCATGCCGTCTCTCTATGAGGACATGGTCGATCTGGTTTTTTGGTGACCCCATCGGGTGAGCACCAGGTAACTTTCCTTATATCTTTCCTTTTCATCCAGGCACTTTTGATGATCATGTTGTTGCTCATTGCAAAATCGATCATCCTGATACCATTATCGTTAGATACCTCATGTAGGCTCTTTCTTCCCGCTGTTCTCCTGAAAGCACTTTCTCTTCCCACTTGTGCATTCAAGTCCCCCATAATCACCCTCACATCATGCTTTGCCACCTGTGTTAATTCCTGTTCCAACTGTTCATAAAAGGTATCCTTTTCTGCTTGCTCTGCCTCTTCTGTTGGTGCATATGTACATATAAGGGATATGTTGAAGAAGCGAGCTCTCAATCGTAGTACACACAATCTTTCATTAACAGGTTTAAAATTCAATATAGCAGCCTTAAGCACTCTGTCAATAATGAACCCCGTGCCTCCATACCCTCTATCTCCACAGCTATAAAACAGGGTGTGGTTCCCAGTTGTCAATAGTCCACTTCCTTTCCACTTAAGCTCTTGGATCGCAGCTACTGTTACCTTATATTTCTTCAGTTCCTGTTTCAAGTTCTGTAATGATCCAGGCTTCCCCAGTGTTCTCACATTCCAAGTAGCTACATACATACATACATGTACCATTTCCGTTGCCAAGGTCGTTTTTCCATTGAATCCATCCGGCTTTTTTGTCCTTTGGTTCCGTAACAATTGCTTTTTTTACGGGGTAGGGTTGTTAACCCCACGCCCAACCCCAAACCTGGAGGACCAGGGTACTGCTCTTAATCTGGCTCATCACTTTAGACCTGTCCAGCTTGGATGGCCCTACCAGGAGCTTAAGCTCCCGCTGGCATAGCTCTGAAGATCATTTGAGCTCGCAAGCCCCCCAAACACCCGGCAACCCAGATTGCTTTCTTCAAGGTGGCAGTACCGGCGGGGGGGGGGGGGGCCTTTCCTAGGATCGAATATATTATCTTTCAAAAGATATGTCTCTAATCATTTATATTTATGAAGAGCAAAGCCTTCCTTCAATGCAATATACTGTAGTTTGTCATTAGCTGAATGTATCTTCATTCTACACAAAGTATGTTCATAACTATTCACTTTCACGTAGTATTCATAACGAATATAGCTTGCTTAGATCGTCGAATTGTTTCTAATTATAGTGATATTTCACATTATACCACTCGTCGGTTTCTTCTTCTAATTATATATTTCTTCTTACAAAAGAACACCCAAGTTCGTTTTAAACAAAATTAATTTAATGAATGTTCTAGACTAAAAGTCTGAAGTCTTGAATAAAAATCGAAATCCTAGAATAATGACTTCCTTAAAGATTTTTCCAATGGAAAATAAATTTCTCAAACAGTTGACTTCAGTTCAGAAACTGAATCAGAAATATTTAACTAGTATAGTAGATGATAAACTGACTTTCATCTTAAACAGTCTTGAAGAATAAAATTTACTAAACATCGAGCGGCTTCGGTGGCGTAGTCGGTAGCATGCTGAACTGCTATGCCCAAGATAGCGGGTTCAAACCCGGCCGAAGTCGTCGGATTTTTCAAGAGCGTTACAAATCCTTCAGTATGCCTTCCTTCGGAGGGCATAGATTTATGGCATGTAAAAGATCCTTTCACAGACTAAACTTGTGTAGGGCAAAATTTGTTAGGTTAGATTTCGTCAGAACGCTCTATCAAAGTTCCAACGTTCGCCACTAGGTATCATTGATATCTGGTGGCGAAAGTTGGAACTACTTGAAATTGAACGGAACTTGTAGCTCACCCTTTAGGGTGTCCGCTGGAAGCAGCTAAAGACTCAGGCGAGCCGAACATGTCCTCGGACACTCCCGGCACTAAAAGCCATACGGTAAATAAATAAATAAATAAATAAATAAATATAAATACTAAACATCGAAGTGAAAATACATGAAACAAATATGGAGAATTGTTGTTCCGAAATGCCATTAACACACTCAAACAAGAATAATAATGGAAAACATCTACCTTGATCTTGTAGAAAATTGAAGTTCATTGTCGGGTATTAGAACATACCCAACTGAATAGTCATCCAGGTATGATTTGTTGAAATCAAACCCAGTCCCCTCCATCGGATACGATCTGCTTCTTCGAGAATGGAAAGGATTCCTTCTCGGCATATTCGTCTCCTCCTGGAATCGAACTTCGTTCTTCGGACTCGAGTTCCATCTCAAACAATCATCGGGCTGATATATTCTGTCCTCCGGTGATGCTTCTTCAATCGCCGACATCTCTACTTCTTCAATCGCCGACATCTCTAGAAGTTCCTCGATCATCATTGAGCAATATATTCTGGATAGCATCATCGTTACAAAATAAATTCTTAAGTTGAGTATCGATTCACTATCGTAGATGGTAAAGTTCATTTGGTTGGTCAATGAAAGGTTATATTTGCTCGTAGTCGAGAATGAATGTATATGGAAATACATTAAATGTACTGGATGGAAGTGTACATAATGTATCATGTTGTCTAGATGTTATAGGTCTTCTCATTGTTTCTTAACGTTGTTCCATTGTTGCTATCACAACTCTATCTTGATATATCCCAAACGCGTAATAGTTTAATACATCATCACACACATATTTAATAAGTAATAAACTATTTCCTCTTCATAATTGTCTGTAGCCTTCATAATGTTCATACACAATAAAGTCACAATGTTCATACAATATCACTGTACTTACTTCGAGCTGCAGCGTGGACTTGGGGTTGAAGTCGCACTGCACTAAAATGATATTCTCCGCTCGGAGTTGAGTAACTTTGTCTGACAACACAAAGCCTCAAATATCTCGTAAAATAATCAATGGATTTTACTGAATCTTCTTGTGGTGAAGCCTTATCACTGGATAAGTAAACTGATAACTCTTATATTTCGACAAAGTCGAACACTTGTCCGCTATTAAGCAAATTGTCCGCCGCTCAACTTCGCCTACAGTAGATTGAAGCGGGGCTCTCGAAAAATGTTGGCCGGTAACACCGCTGCCTATAGTGTCGCGTAAGACCTCACACTGTATACGTCTACGGGAATGAATTACCTCCGGACGATACGTCTTGTCGCTATGAAGTCAGTCGAGAGAAGAACCCTCTTGGCTGTCGTTCCCTCTTCAACTCGTCTGAAATTCGTGCAATTGCTCATCCCGCGCAGTTAGTGGCGCTTACTTGTAATAATGCTTATTACAGTGAAATTCTTTCGTTTAACGTCATTCAAAGTAGTAGTAATATCTTCTTTTAATTTTCTTCATGTTTTCAATTGAGTAAAATTGTTACACAGGGCTTAAATGGCATAGTTAATCACATTAACTAGGTAAAAATCTATGTCTGCTTCCATAAACCCTCCTCTCATTGGCTGAAAGAATATATACAATGATATATTTTATAACAATTAACTGGTAATATTACGCGCAATTTCCTTGTTGCTATGCACTTTCCAATGATCGAGAATATTCTGGGCGTCTCTGATCACGTGATGGGTTTCTCCCATAGCTTGCGTTCGCTAACAAATCTCGCCTTGAGCCAACTTCCAAGATTTATATTCCAATGTTAAATTTTATCATGGGCTCGGATAATAACATCATTTTCATCATAAATCATCCAAATTTCGGGCGCAGTACCTAGGCATGTTGGTACCAAACTAGTCGGTATGAAGGCAGTGTAGATAAGTTATGATTTTTGTTATCTCCTGATGTCACGTGTAGTAATCCCTGCGAGATTATTAACTTTCTTAATTCGGGTGGGTCTGAGGTGGTCTACATCTCTCGTTTAGGGTCACATCGATCTGTTTAGTGGGGGATTGACTTGTACCACACCGAGCTGACGTAATCACCCGGAGAGTCCTGATTGTTTGAGGATGTGTACCCCACTATGTTCCCGGCAGTATCCAAAGGAGATAGTTTCCGGAAGACCTTTTGCTTCGCCTTTTGTCAGTGTTGCTTGGGGGAAGGGGTGAATGTTCTTTTGCACATTCCTATGAAAACTTCTGGATACGCACTATATTAATTACCTCATAATAATTTGTTTTCTGTTGACGTTTTCACCAACTGAAGGACTACAAAGTAACATACAGTCATACAGTACTCTGAACTGAAACATAAAATACGCAACCGAGGATGAGATTACGCCGCACTTGGCATACTCATTAGCACAAAATACAGTATATCGCGAGCAGGGGGTATAAGGAGGCGCCCTGTCAGCTCTCTAGCATGCTGTGAGTTGAAGCATTGACCACGCCCCCGTAAAGGTTCGAGCTTCTCGTACCTCTCTCTGTCTTCATTAGCAAATACACACATCAAAAGAAGTTTTGCATATTGCCATGGAGCACGGCGGGGATGAAAGTGAGGACACTTATTTATTCACCATTTATAGGTCAGAATCATAGGCTATTGAAGATATTTTATTTGTGTATATTTTAATTTCATTTTAATTATTTTAGCCTAATTGTAGGGTGTTCTTCTCATGTACGTATGCCGTTTAACAACAATAAATACATTTCTTCAATATTTAAAACTTCGTTCTCCCACATTTTTCCCTACTACCCCATAAACCTACATTCACGCTGAAAAAGCTCGCACAGGCCCACTAGTACGCCGCGCTCCCGCCAGATGGCTGCCACCGCCGCGCTGCATTGCGCTCTAGCGGCAGGCTCGCCAGGTTACGGTGCTCCCATTGTAAATGTACATATTTTAAGGTATTTATTTAATTGTGAGGCATTTAAAGAGGAAGTGAGTGCGTTTCGGGCACACATGGGGTTATGCGGAACTTGTAGGTACCCCATATATGTAGGTTGGTGTTAACAGGACCTTATTTTCGGTACAAAACCGGAATGGGACCTTAGCAGAATAATATAAGGAGGATTTTTAGCCTACTTTTCACATTTTGCAAAAATGAGGAAAAAGTAGACTTATGAGATCGGGCAAATGTGTGTGTGTGTCTCTCTGTCTGTCCTTCTGTCTGTCTGTCTGTCCGTCTGTCTGGCTGGCTGTGTGTGTGCCCCCCCCCCCTATCAACTCCTAAACGGCTGCAGCAATCGAAACAAAATTTGGTAAGAGTAAAGATCTATACCTGAATATCTCACGGCCATCTTTGAAAATGATGTCAGTGCTACCAACTGCTGAAAAATAGCAATTGAAATTTGAGCTCCATGTTGGATATCTTGGAAAGTATGAATGGGAGCTATTTCAAAATTGGCACACGTATAGATAATAATATTACAGTTTAATTTCCAGAAGGCCATACATGGCAGTGTTGCCAAAATTATTATAAGCCTGCTGATAGGTCCAAATTTTAAATGGATATAACATCTAAACTATCAATTGGATTTTAACAAAATTTCGTATGTGCTATGTGTACATAAACAGATATGGCTGAGCGTATTCTTAAGAGCCACCAGGGCTGCCAACTGTTAATAAATGCTCTCATAAAAAAATCCAAATACCCGTATATCAGAAAGTATGCAAGCCGACAGCTTTAAACTATGCACACGTGTAGTACCTGACATTCTATATTAATTTGGAGTAACTTATATACATCAGTGCTACCAACATGATTCTAAGCCTGCTGAGAGGTCCAACTTTAAATACATGTAACTTCTATACTATCATTTGGATTTCAATCAAATTTCGTGTGTGCTATGAGTACCATAACAGATATTACTATGTCGATTCTTAAGAGTAACCAGGGCTGCCAACTGTTAGTAAATACTGTCTCTATTTTTGTTACTCTAATATCAATATATCAGAAAGTATGCAAGACAATAGCTCTAAACTTTGCACACGTATATTACCTGGCATTCTACATTAATTTGGAGTAACTAATATAGGCCTACGCCAGTGCTGCCAACATGATTCTAAGCATGCTGATAGGTCCAATTTTAAAATGCATGTAACTTCTATACTAACTAATGGATTTCATTCAAAATTGACACAACAATAGATCATATTATTTCAGATTATATCTGCCCAATACATGTATGTCATTGTTGCCAACATGATTTTACGCGTGCTGTTAGATCCAATGTTTAACTGCATGCAACGTCCATGCTATCCATTGGACTTCAACCAAATTTTGTATTCTGTACCTTACGAGATGGAACTAAGAATATATTCAGTCACCAGGGCTGGCAACTTAAGCTCTCTATTAGGCTACATTATGCCAGGTATACAGTATTTCGAACTAGTTAGATATTTCGATATTACCAACATAATTTCATCATTATTCTAGATAGATCCATATAGATTAATCATTGGCATGAATCTTAAATTTTAAGAAAAGTAGGCTCTTTAGTTCGTCACGGAACTTCTTGTTAATATTCATATTTATTTTGATAATTTTAATTTTATATCATTTTTAATGTCAAAATTAAGATTATAAAATTATTATATCATTTTTATGAGCTTAATAGATTTTGGCCAACCAAGGACCATGCAAATAACTCTTCATGGTTTCAGTTTTCTTTGGCGCCATATTCCTTCATTCTCTTGCTCACAGCTTCTTTCTTTTCAGCTGACCAAAGTTGTTTCTTCTTGGTCGCTGTTTCTGGCTCTAGGAACCCCTCAAATGTGTGTATCTTATTTCTGAAAGTGGTTTTGTTGCGGATGTCATGATCAGTGATGTTCATTTCTTATAGATCCATCTTGTTGTTAGCAAACCATTTTTCATAGGAGTTGCCTTTTCCATTGGACTTGTTGAAGTGGTTAAAAAGTTTCTTAGTGAGTCTGTCGTCAGGCATTCTTGAAACATGTCCAAATAATTATTTAACCCTTAGTTTTCGTATGGTATCTGAGATTCTGCTGCCTGTTTTATATACTTCTTTGTTACTACGTAATCAGTATGTGTCAGCACATATCTTTTGGTCCAAAAATGTTTCTTAAAATTTTTCGTCCCTTTCTTTCAATTTCTTCAATATCTATTTTAGTTGTTAGTCCTCGGCATTCCGAAGCATACAGGCACTCTGGTTGAATTACTGTTTGATAGCTTATTAACTGTCAATTCTTATTTGTTATTATATTTTTTCACTCTTTAATTTTAATTGTTATTATTTAAAATATTTTTTTTTTTTTTGTCAAGCACCTTAGGTCTAATATTTTGCTTTCAGAATTATCATATATATTTAATCAGTAGTATAGATCCCTCCTGCGGCGCTCATAAGCGACCGAGCGTGACCATGAGCTTTCAAATGGAAGAGAATAGACATAAGCAGTGACGAATTGCACTCTAATTTCATAAATATCTATAATTTCTTTAAAAAAATACTTTAAAAAATGTACGAAGTGTGCGATTTGCAAATACCGTACTGTTGATGTAGGAGAATACGTTCCATAATTGCTGTCCACTTCACATTATGGCCGCTGTGACTCCTCTTTCATGCCATTTTAACATTCTGAGTTCTTTCCTTTATCATTTTGCATGGAACTTGGAATTCTAACTGAAGTCTAAATAGTTTTCTATACGGTAGTCATTTAGTTGAAATTTAAACATAACAACCTTTCTCCTTAATCTCTTATTATAAACCTATTGGGGAAAGTGTGGTTTATGAAATGCGAGATTTCTCGCACGGATCCGCTAGTATATATTATTTTCGTTTGCGGCCTTTAAAGACCACGTTAAGCAACAATTACACATTATTGGAAGCCTTCTTCGAGGCCTAAAATCTTCGCATTCTTTCTCTGGCAGCCTGTCCTCGTTCTTTTGTCCAACCACTGTTAAGTTTTGGTCCGTCGTGGAATCTTTGGAATTTGTCGATAACTGACCTAAACTTAGTGCGGTTTGAAATGTCTTCCGAATTTAGTCCAACCTGATGAAGATCCTTCCGCACCTCCCTAAACCATTTGTCAGACACCTTAGGTCTACTATCGAGTAATAAAAAATATTGAAATCCGCCTTATCATTACTGTGAAAATGATGATTGATTAAACGTGCATGTTTCGGTATGTCATTAGTACCGTCTTCAACGTATTTGTAAGATATTAAAATCTTAAACTAGGTTAACAAAGCCAAAATACACTGGCGCGAAGAGATATCCCAACACCAAGAAGGGGTTGTGCTAGATTAACGAACGTTGGTACGCGTGTTCATACAGTACATCTGAAAGATGGCGTTGATTCAAATTTCCCGCAAATCGCATTAGCGTGGCGCTAGTAGTGGCCTCATGACGTTGCACATAAGGTTTGCTTTAAATACGGGCTGTACTGTGTGAGAGCGTTAATTAACTGTGAGATTGGACGACGACGAAGAGGCCAGTATCAACAGCTCATTGCGATTCAACGAGGCTGTGTAATAGGTCTACGTGAAGGTGGATTTTCCTTCCGCGCTATTGCAGAACGACTTGGCAGGAATGTCTCCACTGTGCATGCGTGCTGGCAGAAGTGGTCACGAGAAGGTACGGTCGCAAGAATACCAGGCTCCGGACGTCTCCGTGGCACCACCGAGTGGGAGGACTGCCGTATACGGCGTATGGCTTTGGCGCATCGGACGGCGTCTGCAGCACAATTCAAGCGGCAGTTGGCACCACAGTGATGCAACGATCTGTTCAAAATCGGTTACTTGAAGGACAGCTCCGAGCCAGACGCCCTACGGCGTGCATTCTATAAGGTGCGCTCAAAAAGTAACGAGCCGGAGGCTGGAATGCGCAAACCGGTGACTACATCGGCTAATCGTGACGTGTGTAACGAGGTGTGGTTTCGACCAGAGTGTGCAAGGTCACAGCCCGTCGCTAGAGGGCACGAGTGCACGTCACGTGACGATAAAAATGCGAGCACTCCATGCATCAATCGTCCAACGCTGCCAGTCGCATTGCAGTAACATGGAGGCGTCAAACGAAGAGCAAAGAGGTGTTGTTCGGTTTCTGACAGCGGAAGGAGTAGGGGGAACAGACATTCATCGCCGAATGTCACAAATGTACGGCGAACACTGCATGTCCCTTGCAAGGGTCAAGGCGTGGCACAAGCGCTTCAGGGAAGGACGGGTGTCGTTAGCCCGGTCTGGGGCACCCTCTGCCTTACCGATGACAACGTTCAGCTGGTTGATGCATTCATTACCCAGGACCGCCAAGTGACAGTGAACGCCATAGCCACCGTGGTCACTCCACGACAATGCACGACCTCATACGGCCAACACAGTCGCGGCACTCCTGCAGACATTCAAATGGGAGGTTCTCGGCCACCCTCCATACAGTCCAGACCTCTCTCCCTGTGATTACGCCATGTTTGGTCCCCTGAAAAGGGCTCTGCGGGGCCAACGATTCACCTCGGACGCCGACGTCCAGATGCACGTGAGGAACTGGTTTACATCGCAGCCCAGGAAATTTTATGAGACAGCCATTCACCGCCTCGTGTCACAGTGGGACAAGTACCTCAACAGCCAGGGCCAATACTTCTAACATACAGGTACTGGTTTCTGTAATTATGCCTCCGGCTCGTTACTTTTTGAACGCACCTCATACTTACCCCAAACCACCGCCGCCTGCGACGCGACGTCAGAGGTGTCAAGCGAGAGCTCATTGGAGGATGGAGTGGAGGTCCGTTGTGTTTTCCGATTCTGCCTTGGTGACAGTGATGACTGGGGCACAGATGTTGATGCTGTAAAAAGTTTTCAAAAATGACTGTAATAAATGGGATAAAATTTCGAAAAATGCACTATAAAATGGAGAAAATGATCTTATAATAATAATAATATAAATTTAAAAATCTTGGGGAATGGATCCAGCAAAATAGCCTTGACAAGGAAGCCATAGAAGCAAGAATCAAGAAAATGGAAATCGCTTTTCAAACCACCCGCAACATATATAACAAAAAGTGCTTTTCTATGAACACAAAAATTCGTCACTACAACACTGTCATCAAACCAGTACCGCTATATGCATCTGAATGCCTTATCCTATCCGAGAAATGTTTGCTCGCGAAGTTAGAGAGAAAAGAAAGAAAGAAAGAAAGATCCTACACATCATACTTGGCCCAGACTACAAAAATGGCATCTACATCAGAAAATCCAGGCAAGAAATTTACTCGAGGATAGAGAAGATCACAGACACAATGCGAAAACGCCGAGTTTGCTTCTACGGTCATATGCGACGGATGATCGATTCCCGATGGACGAAACGTATCTTCAGTATATTCGACTCAAAACCAAAAACGACAATGCCATGGTATGTTAACGTCCAGAAAGATCTGAAAGAAATGGGGATACGAGCAGAAGATGCACAAGACCGAAATCTTTATAGAGCAGCCATCAAGACGTTTGGAACTTTCCGGGACGAAAAACGGACAACTGGTGCGAAATGGACAGAGGAACGTCGTGCTAAACACAGTGAGCTCATGAAGGCAATGTGGATCAAGCGAAAAATGAACAAATGCCAGAATGTAAAATGAGGCTTATCGTGGTCCCTAGTTGGCCGATTAGCGAAATTGAATGAATGAATAATAATAAAACTCATGAGAAACAATAAAAAGGTGATCCTGACATTTGTTAATTTTAAGAAAGCATATGACTCAGTAGACCGTGAGACCCTTATTGAAATTCTGAGAGAATTTGGAGTCGACGAAAAATCAATATCTCTCATTCGCCAAACTTTGACGAATACCTACTCACAATTCAAGTTTCTTGGAGAACTCTCAGAATCTTTCGAAGCCAGGACAGGATTGAGACAAGGTGATGGCCTTTCCCCCCTTTTGTTTAATTGTGTTTTAGAGAAAATAATTAGAGAATGGCGCAGAGTGACAAGTCAACAAGGCATTCCTGAAGGAATTCAACTTGGATATAAAAATACTGGATTCAAAATAGACTGCCTCGCATTTGCAGATGATGTTGTTTTCTGTGCACAAGATCTTGAAACTGCAACCAGACAAATTGAGATACTCAAGGCGATAGCTGAAAAAACAGGTATGCAAATTTCCTTCTAAAAAAACAGAATATAATATGAATTTGGACAACTGGGATCAGGTTCAAGAAATGAATACTGATTATGGGACAATTTCAAGGAGTTATACATTCCAGTATTTGGGTGAAATTTTAACTCCCAATGCAAATGAGAAATTCGCCATTGAAAAAAGGGCTAGGAAAATGGATATGGCATTTAGACTTTGCATCCACACTTATAAGTCCAAGTCCCTCTCGTATCAGACCAAGAATAGGCAGTATAACACAGCTGTTAAGCCAGAGTGCCTCTATGCGGCAGAAACTTTAACAAGCATGAAAATTGCTGAAATTGAGAAAAAATAAAGGAAATTCTTACGAACAATTTTAGGTCCCAAGAATTACCTGGGGAAGAATATAAATTTAGAATGCGATCTAACCAAGAACTGTATAACTGTATAACAAGTTTGAAGGGATTTCTGTCAGTATAAGGAAAAGACGGTTGATGTTCTATGGGCACGTTAAGCGATTGGGGAACGAGAGGTTGGCTAATAAAATTCTTAATCTGCAAGAGAAGTAGAAGGTACAACCCTCATGGCTTCAAGAGGTCTATCAAGACTTAAAAATGGCAAACATAGGATTAGTCGAAGTGTGGGACAGGACAGGATACAGATCTCAAGTTGCAAGTGTGAAGGATCCCCCCGAAAAAAGACTCGCTCTTTCAGTGGAAGAACGATTACGAAGGAGCCAACGAATGAAAGATCTCTGGCAGGAATCTAAACAACAAGGCAGAAACACCTTGAAGAAGATGAAGACCTGAATAATGGTTGTGTATTTGTAGTCCATAGATGGCTGTATCAAAATAAAAAATAAAAATAAAAACTCACCAATATTTCAAAAATTCGAAAAATACACTATAAAATGGAGAAAGTTATCTTATAATAATAAACCTCCAATAATTCAAAAATGACATCTTAAGCTCAAACTGAAGTCAATCAAAATAGATTTCTAGCACTTAACAAAAGGCTTATGTTCACTTTAGTCTCAGTTGCACTGCACTACAAATGTCATTCTGATGTTGTCAAATGTAAATTATCTGCGGTTATCAGCCAACAAGATTTTATATCTCGAAAAGCTGCGTTCAACATTAACTGATGTGATTGGAGCGTACTTGAAGTGAGGAAGGTCGTTTGCCGCTAACTCGGAGAGACGTAACTCCCTCATATAAAGCTGTGACATTACTAAATTGGAATAAAATGACCTTAAAAGGCCGATTTCTTTAAAATATGACCAAAAAAATCTACCAAACTTAAAAATGTGCTCTTAAAATGGAAAACAGCAAAAAATGCAAAAAGATGCAAAATAAAAATGACATATTTGAAGACGGGATGGCCCGTCCGAAGTTTCTATGTACTTCAGCATTGCTTTAGACAGCTCAATTAAAAGATGACATGTCATCAACATCCGGGCCCTAGTGATGACCGTGTATTGGTTAGAAGGAGGCCAGGTAAGCGCCTGCATTCCACCTGTCTGCAGCGTCGACACACTGGACCTACACCGGGCGTTCTGGTCTGGGGAGCAATTTCCTATGACAATAGGAGTACTCTCGTGGTTATCCCACGCACCCTGACTGCAGATGTATACGTCCGTCTCGTGAATCGACCTGTTGTGCTGCCATTCATGAACAGCATCCCCGGGGGTGTTTTCCAACAGTATAACGCCGTCCCCATGCCGCTGTTGTAACCCAACGTGCTGTACAGAGTGTCGACATGCTGCCTTGGCCTGCTCGATCCCCCGATCTGTCCTCAATCGAGCACGTATGGGACGTCATTGGACGACAACTCCAACGTCATCCTCAACCAGCGTTAACCGTCCCTGTATTGACCAAGTGCAACAGGTATGGAACTCCATACCTCAAGCTGACATCGGGCACCTGTACGACACAATGCATGCTCGATTGCGTGCCTACATTCAACAGTCTGGCGATTATACCGGTTATTAATGGACCAACATTGCACATTTGCGATGGCCTTTCTCACGCGGACATTAACCTGTTGTCTTGCACCTTTAATCAATTAAATATGTTACCTTGCCAAGTATTACTGCTGAAATCTTCGTACTCTAGATTCCTTATTTCATGGTGTTGGGATATTTTTTCCGCCAGTGCAGAAATGGATATCCTTGCAAATATTGTTAGAATTTAAATAAAATGAAAAGTTCACTATAGTAAAGCCATCATTACTTCCGACTTGACGTTTCAGTGCTAGGCTAGAGATTTGTTCGGTAAATCGCGACATCGCGAACGAAACTCAATTTGTAGTGATATATCGAGGTTGAATGGTGCCTGTGATTGTCTAGTTAAAGTGTTTTCCTTCTGACCGCTAGATAACTCTAGGGCACTGCCGGCTGGATCGCAACACTCCTGGTTGCTTTAAACTGCCTGCCCATTCGACACTCACAGGCGTACAAGATATATGCATTAATTCACCGCTAGGTGCAGCACCAAGGCACTGAGATTGCCGCGGCTTTTTAAAGGGGAAGATACCTGAAACGAAGTATTGTTATGTTTGGAGGCTTAATATCGAGATTGACGGACGTGAAAACATTACACTAAGTTAGTTCCTTTGTTATTCTAACATCTAAAAGTATTCAGACACATTCTTACGGGCAAATTTTCAATATAAAGGAAAGCAAAAATACATGTGGTGGAGGCGATTGTTTTTAAGGGGCGAAATGTCCAGCTCATTTTCCCGTAATTATGCAGAAGATAATAAAAATATAACTACTTCTAACTGACTTAAATCTATTACATACTTGGCGAGATGAAAAGAAAAGAATAAGGACATTAAAAGACAGGGAAAAGAAATGCCTCCGGCCCCCGAAAAATGGGATGATTTATTTAGGGGCTTTGCGACATTGTGGTCATGTAGCCCCATGCACTTGGGTGTGAGGTGAATTTGTCTGATAACCTGTCTTATTGGGATGGCTGTATTATACATTTTTACAGAATTTTTGGACAGATTGTTTATTTTTTACTTATTTATTTACTTACAAATTTACCGACAGTAGTGGCTACGCTGGCTAAAGCGCAGCATTAGGTCATGGGGCCAAGCTCTCTGCTGACTCGGTAGACGCGTGGGTTCGAGCCCCACCGTCGGCCGTCCTTGAAATGGTTTTCCGTGGTTTCCCATTTTCAACACCAGGCAAATGCTGGGACGGTACCTACTGACAGGCCATGGCCACTTCCTTCCACATCCTTGTCCAGTTTCATTCCCCATCATTCATTTCATCTCTCATTAACTCCTCTCATGAGGTTGGCGTCAGGAAGGGCATCCGGCCGTAAAAACCATCGCCACAAAGTCTTCCATCGCATCTCATCCCCGACCCCGTTGGAAAACAGGACTAATAGGGGTAGACATACATACATACATTTACTTACAAATTTATTTATTTATTTTCTTATTTATTTGCTTATTTATTTATTTATTTATTTACGTATTTGTTTATTTACTTAAATGTATATTTATTTAATTATGTATTTTCTTATTTATTTGCTTATTTATTTACTTACTTATTTGCTTATTTACTTACATATTTATGTATTTAATTATTTTCTTATTTATTTGTTTACTTATTTATTTATTCACGTATATAAAGTATTTATTTACTCATTTACTTACATATGTGTTTATTTAATTATTTTTTTATTTACTTCTTTATTTACTTACGTATTTATCTATTTAATTATTCATTTACTTATTTATTTGCTTATTTATTTACTTATTTATTTACTTATTTGTTTATTTACTTATATATTTATTTACTTATTTACTTACACATTTATTTATTTAATTATTTATTTTCTTATTTATTTTTTACTTATTTACTTACTTATTTATTTGCTTATTTATTAACTTATTTACTTACACATTTATTTATTTAATTATTTATTTTCTTATTTATTTGTTTACTTATTTATTTAATTATTTATTTTCTTATTTATTTGTTTACTTATTTATTTACTTATTTATTTGCTTATTTATTCACTTACATATTTCTTAAATTATTTATTTACTTACATATTTACTACTTACATATTTATTGTCTCACGTATTTACTCAATCATTCATTCATGTACCGGTATGTATTTATTTATTTGTTTATTTGCTTCCCCTGCGTCACCTTCTCTGGAAATGGTACGTAACCACATCCCACGCAGTGAATTGTCCGATGGTATCTCATGAAATGAGATTCCCCGGTATTCTAACTTGCCCTGTTCTGATTTACAAAAGGGCACGCAGCAGTACAGCATTATAAAATCATTCAGAATACATTCCAAACACAACTGCTCCATTAACATCAACACAAAACTTATGCCTGCCACAGTGCCTAGGTGCTGCTTCCTAGCGCCTTTATTTGGAAACGAGGTTGTACGCTCAAATCGTAATCGTCGAATGGGCAGGCAGTTTAAAGCAACCAGAAGGGGTGCGATCCAGCCGGCAGTGCTCTAGGGTAACACTGAAACACAGGCACTGAAACGTCAAGTCGGAAGTAATGATGGCTTTACTATTGGCAACTCCAGCTATCTGATATGACATCTAGCGGTAAAAATGAGAAACTTACCAAGTAGGGTACATTTGTCACGTGGTGCCTGTTTGTATATGGTTTCTTGTATTGGTAAACAGATCGTGGTAAATTGTTCGTGTCTTTATACATAAGTAATAAGTTTTACTCGTTGATAGAGTGAAAAATGAGTAAAAGCAAAGTGTATTGCTCAGTTTACGGCTGTAAGTCGATGTATAAGAGGACTGCGGATATACGTTTTCATCACTTTCCAAAAGATGCAAATAGCAATAGCCGAAATGTGATGATACCTAATAATACCTAATACCTAATAATAATACCTTTCCACCCCGGGAAGGATCTAACACTTGTCGAGGTAGACAGGCAGAAGACCTGCGACGTAAAGCCAGCGAAGGTTATTCAGTTTAAAAACAGCTGTTACGATGGGCGCGCTGGTAAGATTGAAGTTACTTGAATAATTAATTAAATAATTAATTATTGGCTGCTTGGTAGGGAGAAGGGATGAGTTTAACTTGTATTAAAACTCGTGGGGCGACAGGAATTGCTTGATTTGGATGGTTAAAAGGTGGGTTTGGTGTTGAATATTTGAATGGTAGCGGAATCACTCATTCTACAGTGCCCACGGGGAGGCAAATTAGGCTTATATGACTCGTAGTGGAATAGCTCGAATATCGAAGAACTTAGCGATTACGATGTGTAGGCTTGGCGGAAAGGCTGGCGGATCATCAGTTTGACATCAATTCACGATATAAGTCGGAGCTTGGAACAGTGGAGTCTGGTTTGCGTGGATGCTAGTCTCGGAATGATAAAAGTAGCACAGCTTCGGTGTGTTATTTATTTGTTTATGTACCGTATTTCTCTATTTGAATGTCCTCGGCGTTGACTCAGGATCGACATTTACATTATATTGCGCATAATAGTACCGAAATAATGTCCGAAGTGTAGCCCTGTGTAAATTTGAATCAGCTGATCTACATCAACCATAAAAACTGATGCTTGATAATATGCAAATGACACCAAAAAATCCAGTGGAACACACAAATTAGATCACGTGTATCGCACAGTTATACATGTATACAATTAAAAATAACACTTTCATTACTTTAGAGACCACATTTACTGATTATAACCGAAAAATAAAAAGTGTTCCATATCAAACGCGTGTTATTGAGTATTTTAAACCCTACTTATCCAGACCGACCGCAGCGCCCCGAGTGTTAGTTTGAGTTGCCAATAATAGATTAAATGTCTTGTATTAGAAAGAAGACGATAGTAAAAATTGATGATACGAATATAAGAAATCTACCTAATTAAACCTTATTAAACTGCCTTCATCACACTCACTTAATTTGGTTCAATACTGTAGTGACAGAAGACGTCGCTGCCAGAAGAATAAAGATGTGAAAAATGCGTGGTGTTATAAGATGCCGCTTCCAGGTGGAATAATGTTGTGAGAAACGTAAAACTTTCTGTGGTCTACTAGCTGAACCCGGGCACGCTTCGCTGTGGCTCAGTCTGATATGAAATGGGTAAGTAAATGAACGTATTGTAGCGAACATTGATTCATCAAGAAAACACGTCATTCAATGTCTTGCGTCTATGTTGTGGAATGAAAGGAAAGGAAGAAAACGATGTTTTTCATATGACATCATTTGTTATTGTAAAATGTAAAGCTAGTGGATTGACTACATTCTTTGTTTGTCCGTTCTCTGCATTAACATAGAGATCAGATGGTTTACTGACTTTTATGTTGAATGATTGTTCACTGTCGAATGTTACATTCGTGGACCAATTTGGCGCTGTGATTCCCAATTGTGCCAAAACCTTGCCACACATTTTAAGACAAAGATCCTCAATGAAGCTGTTCATCCAAGAAAATACACCTCAACTCTTAGTTTCCAGAACAAAACAAAACAAAAGATGGGCAATTATACATCACATGCTCCAAAGTCAGTAAACCATCTGATCTCTATGTTAATGCAGAAAACGGACAAACAAAGAATGTAGTCAATCCACTAGCTTTACATTTTACAATAACAAATGATGTCATATGAAAAACATCGTTTTCTTCCTTTCCTTTCATTCCACAACATAGACGCAAGACATTGAATATTGTAGGGACATTTATAATATTAGTTAGTAAGTTGTAGTTAGTAAGTTGGCAGTTGAGAGTCAGTTGTTATTGTCATTGTCAGTGGGGTTAGATCATTAATCTGGTATTCCAATAAAAGGTACGTAATAGTGAAAGTGCTTAAATTAAATAGTTGATGTGAATAAATATAAAATAAGAAAACGTCCCGACAAAGTGGTGACCCTGACGTGATTTGTGAAAGAAAGAGTAAGTACCATGAATGCCGATGAAGGAAATATTGCCGCCTCCAGTAAAACCGAAGTTGACAAGATTAGTGTGAAATTGCCGCCATTTTGGGTAGAAAAGCCCTACATTTGGTTTTGTCAAGCTGAAGCACAATTTCATATCGCTGGCATAAAAACTGAAATGACAAAATTTAATTATTTATTAGCGCAGTTAGAGCCACGTTTTGTTGAAAATATCTGGGATTTAGTTACTAGTTCCGAGTGTAATAAATATTCCTTGGCTAAAGAAAGGCTCTTAGCCGTGTTCAAAGAGAGTGAAGAGCGCCAGATAAAACGACTAGTCAGTGAACTTGAGTTAGGTGACCAAAAACTAGAGATGGGCAGCAGTCGACTGAAAACAGTCGTTGGTTGGTTGGTTGGTTCCTTAGTTTAGGGGCTGCGACAACGCGGTCATGTAGCCCCGTGTACTTTGGGTGTGTGTAGAATCTGTCTGATAACCGGTGTTAATTGTGATGACTGTATTAGTGCTGAAAACAGTCGAATTAGTCGATAGTTAAAACAATCGACTTATTCGACTGCTTTTAAAAAACAGCCGAATGAATTCAACGACTACTCACCGTATGGCTTCAAACACCACAATACTCACCGTATCATAAACAAGTCGTTTGCAAACGACTGATCCCAAAGCTATCGTTGGAAATCATTCGAATGAAACAAGTCGATGGCAAACGACTACTTCCAAGCGAATGGAATCATTCGAATAAAAGTAGTCGTTGTAAACGACTGATCCCAAAGCAATCGTTGGAAATCATTCGAATGAAACAAGTCGTTGGCAAACGACTACTTCCAAGCGAATGGAATCATTCGAATAAAAGTAGTCGTTGTAAACGACTGATCCCAAAGCAATAATTGGAAATCATTCGAATGAAACAAGTCGTTGGCAAACGACTAATTCCAAGCGAATGGAATCATTCGAATTTAAGTAGTCGTTCTAATCAGACGACTTCTTCAGGATAACTTCATGCTACAATTCATTGTGCTGTATGTTTATTGTAGAGCTTTAATTAATAAGTTAAATATACCTGTAGGTGCCTATAGTTTTATACAGTTCGTTGATTCTTTCAATGAAATAGCCTAAATCCGATTGTCCAAGTTATTGGACAATTCAATATTGTCATTCAATATTTAGGTTATGTTTGAACTCCAGATACCGGTTTTGTGGCACATCATCCCAGGCAAGCCGGTAAATACCTTTGCCTCCCAGTCAGATGGATCATTTAGCCGTAATTTTGAATTAGAGTAAGGTTGTAGTATGCGTGGTCAGATTTAGACAATATCCTACTCCATGAAGGGGTCATGGCTACGCCTTATATGTTTGTTTAATGAATAGAGTAACTGAAATGAGGGATGTATACTGATTTTAAGATTTGTGGAATGAGTTTATGAATTTTTTTAAATAGAATTTAATGAAGTCTTCGGTAAAGTTGGAGACATGATCGTGTTTAGACCATAGCCTACTCCATGAAGGGGTCATGACTATGCCTTCTATGTCTGTTTAAGGTGTAGTGTGGCTGAAATGAGGGAGGTTTACTAATTTTGGTGTTTGTGGAGTAGTCTTTTCGTTTATAATTTAGGTTTTTGTGAAGCTTGTTGCGGAGTTGTTTTATGGATTTTATTGCTCTGAAAATGAAGTGTATTAGGGGTTTCTGGGTTTGGTTTAGCTGTAGTTTACAGGGTTATGGCTGAGACTTGTTGTAGCAGGCCTAACAACTGTGTCAGAGCAGTGGCGTGCTGTGTGGGAGGGGGGAAGGGGTTAGTGGCAAAGACATGAGGGCAGGGATGGAAGAGTTGTAGCGTTGTCTGTGGTTAAACTGCCGTTGCCTTATGGCTGATTTTATGTACTGACATCCATCATAAGATAGAGTGGTGATGTGAATCTCTACATATACTGCAGCGGGTACTGTGAGGACAGCTTGACCGTACGCACAAATTGATTCTGGTCGTCAATTGTTTGGAGATGGGCAGCACCGCAGCAGTCGACTGAAAAATGTTAAATCCATCGACTTGTTTGACTGCTTTTAAAAAACAGTCGAATGAATTCAACGACTACTCACCGTAACATAAACAAGTCGTTTGCAAACGACATATCCCAATTGTGTTTTAACTTTTAACACGTAGAACGCGCTCGGATAGTTTTACGTTCTGGTCGTCAATTGTTTCAGCACATGGATAGCGCGCGCATTAAAAAAACTTTTAGTATTTACATTGTTACCAACATCTCCACTGAAAGTTCGCCCTCGTTGCTGTTCTAAAGTGTTCTATTTTCGAGTGTATTTACTGTAGGCCGTAATTTTCTTGTTCAAGTCGTATTTCAGCTCTACGTGCTTAGTACTTCAGAGAGGATTAAATTAGTGAACACATAGCCTAACTTGTTTATGACTCTATGGACATATTTTACATTTACTATTATTTGGCATTAAAATATGAAGTGTGATTATTTCAATGTTGGCTATGGAATTGTTCCCGGTACTTAAGAACTCCCTCTCAGTAATAGTGATTTAATTTACTCTTAGGTTAATTAAGTATTGCTCTTTTACTTCACTTATCCACAGTACATACAGGTAACGTGCCCTGTATCAATACCGGTATCGGGCAGTGGCGTGGCATGGAATTTTTTCGAGGGTAAGCTGTGAAGAAGACTCAAAACATACCATAAAGCAACTTCAGCACCCGGTTCCAGCTATGCCCTTGTCAATGTTGAGGTTGATATCTGAAGTAGCAACAATTACTCTACACACATAATTATTGGCCTTTCACATTAACAAAAATAAATAAATAAATAAATAGAAAGAATTGTAATACAGTACAGCTCATTTTTCCCTTTTTCAACTTTAGGCATGCCAATCCATGTACATTAAGTGCGGAGAAAATTATTCAACAATAGGGTTGGCCAGCTCCTCTTATCGTGTATCATTTGACGATTGAACAGTGTGGCAATTTGTGTTTTTGTTGTTCGCATTTTTGGCCTAAGAGCTAAGCTTTTAGGTTATTACCCGTAAATTTTCTATTATGCGTGGCTCAGCGGTATCGTTCTCGCTTGCTGAGCTTAAGATAGCGGGATCGAATGCCGTCGCAGTCAGTCGGCATTTGAGGGTGCGCAAATGCGAGGGAGCCGTGTCAGTATATTTACTGGCACGTTAAAGATTCCCTTCGAGTCAAAATTCCGGCACCCCGGCATCTCTAAAAGCCACAGTAGTTAACAGGGACTTAAACCAATAACATTATTATTATTATTATTATTATTATCTATTATGAGACCTAAGTGAACATTAAAATAATAAACATGCTATTTGTAGGCTAATAGATATTCTTATGTCATTGTATTGCATGTTCGGTTAATATTTATTTGCAAATATCACTCAAATTGTACTGACGTAGGCTTTCACGGCTTCATTAGTTTGAATGTCTTAATTGGGGCGTAGGCCTATAACCTATGCAAACTAGTACTAAGGGGGGCGTGGTGGAGCAGCGGTCAAGCTGTTGGCCTCCCACCAAGTTGGACAGGGTTCGATTCCCGGTCAATGCATGTGACATTTCGAAGTGAAATGCCATGTCCTGTGGCTCGGATTCCACGCAAAAGGGAGGTCCCGTGGCTCATGATCGCATGATTAAGGTAAAACTAAAAGCTTCCTTCTTTTTTTAAACTAGTACTAACAATTCCGGCGTCTAGTGCATCAGTGGAAAGAACGTTTTCTACCATGAAACGTATAAAAACCTTCACCCGAAACTCAATCCATCAATAAAGACTTGCACATCTAGCGCTTCTTTCCATTGAAAAAGTGTTATTGTGCAGCCTTCAGGGGAACACTGATTTTCACGACCATGTAATTGATGAATTCGCTAAGAGGGAGAGAAGAATTGAACTTCGCTACAAATGATCCGCCAAGGTACAGTAAATAGTGGCATTAATTAATTTTGTACAAATGAGAACTTGATAGACCGTAATAACCAAATATTTTTTAAAATAATGTGATAGGTTTTTAAAATATTATTCAAATTATACGGATGTACATACATTTAAAAGTATGTATCCTTTACACCTACAGTTTGAATATAATTTGAATGATAATCAGAGCAACTTTTCGGGTTGATGGGTCACTGAAGATTCCAACGCACTGTACACTCCAACACAATAATATCAACAGTAGTTACGGTATACTAAATTTTGCTAATTGCACTCAAAAACATAAGAGTTGTGAGTTAACCGGACGAAGAAGAATTTCAACTACCGCGCCCAACAAAGGTCGGGTCTGATGGTCAGATGGAGGGAGAGCAAGGAGTGGGTGGGGACTGGAGAGGCGCGCCAAATAATTTTAAGCAGTGCTGGTGTTCCATGCTCACTAGGGTAAGCCGCCTGAATCGAAGCAGACCCTGCTACCCACTTTGACTTGTCTCGACGACAGCGCTGTGGCTATGGAACGCCACACCCCCTGTCTTAGCCAATCAAGGACGACCTGGCGTTCTTGGTGTACCACTCCATCGGCCATAGCAGTGTTTCGGGCCAGAAGGCTCCTGGAGGTAAACAAGCCGTTGTCATAGCAACCGGCCGCACTCTTTCTTCTCTCTCTCCAAAAGTAGTACTGGCTGATCGTGGAGAACTGGGGTAGAGAACGAGGAACGTAATTCAAAGCGGCGTTTTTGCAGTTGCTTGCGCGTTAGAAAGTGATATTATATATTTTATTCTTATGAGAATATGCTAGGTAAGCGGTGCTTACCCCGTGGTATTGGAGAAAACGCCACTGGTATCGGGGAACATTTACTCACACATTTTGCATTAAATGAAATGTGCAACATTGCAAATAATGGCTGCACTCTACACGACGTAAACCACCATTTCGAAGCACAGTAAAAATAAATAAATAAATAACTTTGACCAATTGCATGTTGCCGAGCGTGGAGTAGTCCAAACTAACGTCTGCAAAAATAGGTGGGTTAAGGAGAAGTTTGATTTTCATCTGTTGGTACGACTCAACTCAGCCGGTAACGGCTTGCAGTGCTTTGTACGCTGCCTAGAAGCGACTACTTTCAGTCGAATACATGAAACAACACTCTTAGGAGCTATGCGAATTCAGGTAACCATTCGACTGAAAGTAGTCGACTATCTAGTCGATAGTTTCTTCCAATGAATGACTAGTCAGTCGATGGTTAAAAGTAGTCGATAGTCCCATCTCTACCAAAAACCAAGTCAGCTGTTATTGAAAATGAAAGGTTATGCCGGAAACAATGTTTCTGATAAGATTCTTAAACCTTTATGGTTAGATAAACTCCCAGGCCATATTCAAAGTATTTTGACTATTTCTGACGAAGGTGTGGATAAAATGGCTCTCATGGCAGATCGAATGATGGAGATGCGCTCAGTAAATGAGGTTCAGACATCATCTACACAGAAGACTATCACTGCTGTAGTTCCTACCTTTCAATTACAAGAATTAACTGCGCGCATCGAAGAATTAGAACATCAGCTGAGGGTACAAAAGAATAAAAACCATCAACGTACTCGTAGTAGAAGTCGTAGTCGATCAAGATATAACAACAGAGGGAAGTACTGTTTCTACCATTTTCGTTTCGGTGCTGTCTGTAGGCCAGAAAAATGTGTTCAGCCTTGTGCATGGCAGAAACAGGGAAACTAAAAGGGGCAGACAGACTAGCGGCTGAATGTTCTGCCACCGATATTAGCATAGGCCGCCAGTATCGCCTTCTTGTCAAGGATTATAATTCAGGGCAGATGTTATTGGTAGATAGTGGAGCAGACGTCTCTGTCCTACCAGCAACAAAACATAATAAAACAAAATTGTCTGAATAATTGTATGCAGCAAATGGCTCTCAGATCCCAACCTATGGTTCAAAATTACTGATTATGGATCTAGGATTAAAACGTCGTTTCGAATGGCCATTTATAGTAGCAGGAACTTCAAAGGGCATATTAGGCGCTGATTTTCTTCATCATTTCCACCTTCTGGTTGATCTCAAGAACAAAAGACTCATTGATAACAACACGCAGTTGAAGGTAAAGGGGAATATAGCAAGTATTGAAGCAACTGAGACAGTTAATTCTTTTCATATTACCTGCAAATTTTCTGAAATTTTAAAGAAATTTCCTGAGTTAACAAAACCATGTGTTGCGCCAAAATAAATCAAGCATGATGTTAAACATTACATCACAACGGCTAGCGGACCTCCTGTTTTCTGCAAACCTCGTAGGTTAGACCCCAAGAAACTGTACATCGCTAAGCAAGAATTTCAGTACATGTTAAATCACAATATTATTCGACCATCTAAATCACAATGGGCCAGTCCTCTACACATGGTTACGAAACCAGATGGTCATTGGCGTGTTTGTGGAGATTATCGCCGTCTGAACGACTGCACCCTTCCAGACCGTTATCCAATTCCACGAATAGATGATGCCACCCTCATCCTCCATGGCAAGAAAATATTTTCTAAAGTTTATTTAATAAAGGCGTATTATCAAGTGCCACTCGCAGAGGAAGATAAGCATAAATCAGCTATTATAACCCAGTTCGGATTGTTTGAATTCAACTTCATGTCATTTGGATTACGTAATGCACCCAGCACTTTTCAAAGATTCATCAACGAAGTACTGAGAGGATTAGATTTCTGTTTCGCATACTTAGATGACATCCTGATTGCATCAGATTCCGAAGAAGAACACTTGCGCCATCTAACCATCCTTTTCGAACGTTTCGATAAGTAGCTTATGGTCTCAGGATTAATCTCGGAAAATCTCTGTTTGGCACCCAGGAAATTAGTTTTTTGGGATACGCCATCACACCAGAAGGCACCAAACCGGACTTAGAGAGAGTGTCAGCTATTATTAATGCACCTCGTCCAGAGAATGTACAACAACTGCGAGCATTCCTTGGCACACTCATTTTTTATCGTCGCCATCTAGAACATGCAGCACAACATCAAGCTCTTCTAAATGAATATCTGAAAGGGAGTAAGAAAATTGATAAAAGGAAAATTGATTGGACTCCAGAGGCAGCAGCACATTTTGAGAAATGTAAAGAAGATCTAGCTCAAGCTGCACTGCTAACTTTTCCAAGTGTGGAGCATGAACTTTCATTTGTAGATGCATCAGACTTCGCTTCAGGAGCAGCCCTACAACAGAAACAAGATGGAACGTGGAAGCCTATTGGGTTCTTTTCAAGGAAGTTTTCCCTTGCTCAGAGGAACTACTCAACCTATGACCGGGAGCTTCTCAGTATCTATCTAGCGATAAAATATTTCAAATACCAACTTGAAGGAAGAATATTTACTGTCTACACAGACCATGTCCCATTAACCTTTGCATTCAAACAAAAAAATGAAAGAGCTTCGCCATTGCAACTCCGCTATCTCCAGTACATTTCTCAATTTACAACTGATCTGCGTCATGTATCTGGAAAGGAAAATGTGGTAGCTGATCATCTATCCAGACTGGAAGAATTAACGACAATAGACTACGATGGGATGGCTGTTTCACAAGAATCAGATGAAGAACTTCCAGACCTCAAGTCAAGCAGCATCACCTCAATGCAATTCAAGCAGTTTACTACCTCTGGTGGATTAAAACTCTGGTGTGACGTGTCAACTGAAAATATTCGTCCATATGTACCAAAACAATTTAGAACCCCCAGTATTTGAGCATTATCACAACATGGCTCATCCAGGTGTAAGGTCTTCAGTGAAGCTCATATCATCCAAGTTTGTCTGGCCAAACTTAAAAAAGGATGTGCAACAATGGACTAGGGCATGTACAGCTTGCCAGAAGAATAACATTTCTAGGCATACTAAAGCACCTATTGGAAAATTCCCCGTTGTTGATGAACGTTTCCAGATGGTACATATTGATCTTATTGGTCCTCTCCCGCCTTCTGATGGATTCACTTACTGTTTGACTTGTATAGATAGGTTCACCAGCTGGACGGAAGTTGTGCCCCTCCGGAATATTGAAGCCGAAACAGTAGCAACAGCATTTTTCAATTCCTGGATTACCAGGTTCGGAACGCCGCAACAGATAGTAACCGATCAGGGAAGACAATTCCAGTCATGTATGTTCCGAGCTTTGACAAAGATTTGCGGTTGTAAACTGACAAGAACGACTGCATACCACCCACAGGCTAATGGGAAAATCGAAAGGGTTCACCGTACGCTGAAGAGTGCCATTCGAAGCCATGGTACAGCTAAATGGAGTGATGTGCTGCCAATGATTCTGCTTGGTCTTCGTTGCTCCTTCAAGAATGAAAGCAATTCGACAGTGGCGGAGATGGTCTATGGCACTACGTTAAAGTTGCCTGGAGATTTTTTGAGGAACCTTATACCACAGTGGACACTGACCTTCCAACATTCGTCACTGAACTGAAGAAAAGGATGAATTGCTTGAAGCCAGCAGAATGCTCCCACAAGGCCAAAGAAAATACTTTCGTTCACAAGGATCTCAAAAGTTCAAATTATGTGTTTGTCAGAATCGATAGGGTAAAGAGTGGACTCACACAACCATATGAAGGGCCTTATGAAGTACACACATCAAAAAAAGTTTTGCATCACCTCGGTTCCCAGATCTCCGGCATATAGACGTTGACTGTGTATATTGTATCCAAGATACAGTCCCTTTGACTGTTCATAGATGTCACTAAAACTGCTCAAAGATGTAAACAACCATGCATGAGCAGGGCCTATTAGACGGAGGGGGTACGACAGCCGATCAGTTCCAGTCATTCCACCAGGACGAAGGTACGCTGCTCATGTTGTCTGTAGTTCTACCATGCCTAGAAGGTCAATACCGCAGTTCGATCGCGTCCGCATTGTTACTTTGTGTCAAGAAGGGCTCTCAACAAGGGAAGTTTCCAGGCGTCTCAGAGTGAACCAAAGCGATGTTGTTCGGACATGGAGGAGGTACAGAGATACAGGAACTGTCGATGACAGGCCTCGCTCAGGCCGCCCAAGGGCTACTACTGTAGTGGATGACCGCTACTTACGGATTGCCGCTCGGAGGAACCCTGACAGCAATGCCACCATGTTGAATAATGCGTTTCGTTCAGCCACAGGACGTCGTGTTTCAACTCAAACTGTGCGCAATAGGCTGCATGATGCGCAACTTCACTCCCGACGTCCATGGCGAGGTCCAGCTTTGCAACCCCGACACCATGCAGCGCGGTACAGATGGGCCCAACAACATGCTGAATGGACCCCACGGAATTGGCATCACGTTCTCTTCACCGATGAGTGTCGCATATGCCTTCAACCAGACAATCGTCGGAGACGTGTTTGGAGGCACCCTGGTCAGGCTGAATGTCTTAGACACACTGTCCAGCGAGTGCAGCAAGGTGGTGGTTCCCTGATGTTTTGGGGTGGCATTATGTGGGGCCGACGTACGCCACTGGTGGTCATGGAAGGCTCCGAAACGGCTTTACGATACCTGAATGACATCCTCCGACCCATAGTGCAACCATATCGGCAGAATATTGGAGAGGCATTTGTCTTCATGGACGACAATTCTCGACCTCATCGTGCACATCTTGTGAATGCGTTCCTTCAAGATAACGACATCGCTCGACTACAGTGGCCAGCATGTTCGCCAGACATGAACCCTATCGAACATGCCTGGGATATGTTGAAAAGGGCTGTTTATGGACGTCTTGACCCACCAACCACTCTGAGAGATTTACGCCGAATTGTCGTTGAGGAGTGGGACAATTTGGACCAACAGTGTCTTGATGAACTTGTGGATAGTATGCCACGGCGAATACAGGCATGCATCAATGCAAGAGGACGTGCTACTGGGTATTAGAGGTAGTGGTGTGTACTGCAATCTGGACCACAAATGCTGAAAGTCTAGCTGTATGATGGTACAACATGCAATGTGTGGGTCTCATGAGCAATAAAACGAGCTGAAATGTTGTTTGTGTTGATCTCTATTCCCTTTGTATTTAACGGTTCCGGAACTCTTGGAACCGAGGTGATGCAAAACTTTTTTTGATGTGTGTAGTTCAACGTTCACCAAAATTTTTCAATTTGAGGATTAAGGACAAATTGATCAACGTTTCTATCGATCGACTCAAACCAGCTTACTTCATTGCTGATAGCAGTACACATGAAGACCCACAAATATCAGATCAGCTGCCAGTTAAAAATGATACGAACTGTCCCCAAGTGCCTCGCAAAAACCACAAAATCAGGACGTGTTGTGAGATCTCCAGCAAAATTTGCAAACATTATTGAGTAATACCCTAGGAATATTTTGTGGAAGTACGTAGGTACAGTAAAAGAAGAAAAATGACTTATTGAGGGGGGAGTGATGTAGGGACATTTATAATATTAGTAAGTTGTAGTTAGTAAGTTGGCAGTTGAGAGTCAGTTGTTATTGTCATTGTCAGTGGGGTTGGATCATTAATCTGCTAATCCAATAAAAGGTACGTAATAGTGAAAGTGCTTAAATTAAATAGTTGATGTGAATAAATATAAAATAAGAAAACGTCCCGACATATATTTCTTCTGTAAAATCCAACCCCTGATTTTGTCTTTTCTTGACACGTTCTGCGTAGAATACCTTCGGTTTTGTATTTCTCCCACAATTGTGCTGGTTGTGAAGGGGGACACATAGATAAGATAATTGCCAACAGCGTACGTATTAGATAAGGTTGTTGTTGCTTCAATTGAGGGGCTTGGACATCGTGGTCATTTATCCATGTGTACTTGTGAGTATATATACTGTATATACAGGGTGTTTCTAAATTCCCATTAGACTTTTTTTTTGTAGGCGGCTTCGGTGGCGTAGTGGTAGCATGCTGAGCTTGTATGCCCAAGATAGCGCGTTCAAACCCCGCCGAAGCCGTCGGATTTTTAAGAGCGTTAGAAATCCCTCAGTATGCCTTCCTTCGGAGGGAAGTAATGCCGGCGGTCCCATGTCATAGATTTATGGCATGTTAAAGAACCTTCCACTAATTGCACCTGTGTGAAGCTAAATTGGATAGGTTAA
This sequence comes from Meconema thalassinum, assembly GCA_946902985.2. NCBI lineage: Eukaryota > Metazoa > Arthropoda > Insecta > Orthoptera > Tettigoniidae > Meconema > Meconema thalassinum. Next base: position 251,055,071 of record OX336396.1, read on the forward strand.
GAATGTAAACAAAGCTCTTAGGTTTCTACGTCTGTTGCCAAGAGCCGACTGCGGTGGCATCTAGTAGCTAAGTTCTGAACTTGGCCTAGTAGTCGTTGACGGTGGCGCTTGGCAGCAAAAGTAGGAACTATTTGAAAAATTCTAAGTTGCAGTACTTAAATTAAAAAACAGATAACACACACTAATACAGTCATCACAATTAACACCGGTTATCAGACAGATTCTACACACACCCAAAGTACACGGGGCTACTTGACCGCGTTGTCGCAGCCCCTAAACTTAAGAACCAACCAACCAGACTTTGAGGATTGTAGTGGGGACCAATACGGTTGAGTTTAACTTAGGAACTTGTGTCCGGAAACGAACAGTCTTCCCGCTACCTGCAAACAAAACATCACAGCACACGTTCAAATCTCCCGGATTTTCGGCACCACTGATTAGAGTACGTACTGTACGTCATTGAACGATCACCTGATGTCTCATAACCCCTACATGAAAACCTTGATTTACGAGACTCCTGTGGAATCGGAGGAAGACCTACTGGCGCGGGTTATGGCTGCGGCGGATGGAAGGACCAGAGATTGGTGATCGTGTGTACCAGAACATGGTGCGGAGGAACCGTGTCTGTGTTGGTGTCGGTGGTCGTCACATCGAGCCCCACCTGTAATTGGACCCAGATGACAAGCAGCAGGAGTCGGACAGAGCGGGAGCTGTGAACGTGTAGGCCTACGCCCACACGCATAATGGCGCGTCTCGCTCGGAGGTGATGGGCTCCATCTCAGCAACGCTGGACAGCTTTTGCTGGAGCGGCTAACTGTTGAACCATGTGTTATTTCCTCGTACAAATACAAACCGATATAAAATAAGTGAATTAATTTACGTATTTCACAGTCATACAGCATAACTTTTTGATGTATAACGATTACAACGCAACCAAGAACTACATTTTCCAACCACCCAGAGCCGAGAAAAAGTTACCTTACAACAATGATAACAACTTTGTTTCTTGGACACACAAAATTGTGAAATTAATAAACCAGTTACACAACATTCCAATGTACATTGTGTTAAAATTTGGATTCGATCTCATGACGGGTTTTTGAGATAATAATTCTTAAATGTGACGCATGGTTGAAACACGCTTAAAAACGTGCACTTTTTGTGTTCCAACTGCGATAAAAATATTAAAATATAAATTTAAAAATCCAAACCTACATGAACTAACGTAAAATAGAACGACGAAAATGTTGATGGTATTGGATTTTATGTAGGTCTAATGGTTACTTAAAAAACAACCTTCAAACTCGAGTACACATAATACTTTGGTCGACAGTAGTGGTTTCTTGCATGTAGCGGGAAGACGGTACGTTTCCGGACACAAGTTCCTATGCTAAACTAAACCATCTTGGTCCCCACTACAAGCCCTCCGAGTATGTAGCCTAATGGGAATTTAGAAACACCATGTATATAAAATTTGTCCGATAACCTGTGTTAATGTGGTATCTTTAGTAGAGTATGTGTAATGAAGGTGATTATTAGCTTGCCAAGTTGGGTGAGTGGATATCGTGTCGGTCTACTAACCCCAAGATTGCAGGTTCACTCCTGGCCGTGGTAAGTGATTTTTGAAAGGCGGCAAAAATACGACACGCATGTCATACGATGTTGGCATGTCAAAGAACCCATTTGAATTCAGCAGGCCCTGTTCATAATGGCAAAATTAATCTCGGGAGTTTCCGCCAACACAAAGTTCCTCATTTCTCTACTAAAAAGCGCTAAAGTGTTCAAGGAGCTTAGATATCTAACATCTAACCTCCTTGACTTTCATAGTCAAGGAACAACGAAATTCAACATGCAAGCTACCCTCTGGGTGCAAATAAAAAAAGCTTGCACCCGGCATCCGAGGCCATACGATATTATTATTATTATTATTAGGTCATTATTGGAAAGGACGCGGCCGTGACCTTCATGGGGGACATACAGCTTAAGGAGCAATAATGGTTTTAATATTATAACTGTGCCGTCATAAATCTTAAAAAACAATAATTAACATTTCCAAGGGAAACACAAATCTTGCTACAGTATTAGAAACAAAGTTCTACATTTTCAAAATTCAAATCATAACTAATGTTGTCCATTTTTCAAAATTTAGTTCTTGCTTTGTGCTGATCTTCAACGTTTCACTCGTATATCCCATGTTTATTGGAATTTTTGGACTTTTTTTTAAAGTGGGCGCTAAACCTTCAACTACAAAATGAATCTCCCTCATTTCCATATTATTATAGTACATTATGCAACGAGCCTATAATGGCAATAATTAAGACACGAGTATGTTTATAAAACGAACGTATGCGAGTTTTATAAATTCCATACGAGTGTCTTAATTTCCATTATAGGCGAGTTGCATACGACTGTTTATGTTCGACGATAATTATTATAACTATTTTATGTTCGAACATAAATATTCATAAATATCTGTCGAGATTTCGCCAGTTTTATGTACAGAACAGAGCGCATGGGACGCAGGGAATGCCTTGTATTTGACCATGGCCTCTTTGATTAAGTTACCCCACTATGACACTAGGCAACGCAGTGAAATTTAAATTAGAAGGCCTTGGAACTCAGTGCAGGTGCGATGTTATCCTTATCTAATTGGTCAAACAACTGTATCTTGAGCTATGATTGGTGGGAGAAACTGTTTCATAATGAAAAATAGTGTTATAATGACCATCATTATGATACAGTTTTCTGACATATAATAGTCAGGGTCGAACATAAATTAATTAAGCGTTATATTTTCATTCCTAATTTGAACAAACTCAAAAAATAGTTTTATGTTCGACCATGGCGAAATATAATTATTATATGTGAGAAAACTGTACTATAATGAGGCTCATAATACTACAAGTTTTCATTATGATACAGTTTCTCCCACCAATCAGAACTCAAGAAACAGTTGTGTGACTAATTAGGTAAGGATAGCATCCCAGCTGCACTGACTTCCACGGCCTCTTATTTTAAATGTCACTGCGTGGCTAGTGTCATAGTGGGGTATTCGAGGTATTCTCTGCACCCCATGCGCTCTGTTCAGTACATAAAACTGATGAAATCTCGACAGATATTTATGAATAATTATATTCGAACATAAAATAGTTATAATTATCGTCGAACATAAACAGTCGTATACAACTCGGCTATAATGGCAATTAATAATAATAATAATAATAATAATATATATATATATATATATATATATATATATATATATATATATTAGGGGAAGAAATGCATTTACGCACAGAGTGTCGGGCTCCTGCTACTGAGTAGCAGACTACCGACTAAAACTCCCCCTTTACTTCTGAACACTAGCCTGGAACCGTTTAGCACATTACTTCAGGCTCGAGTCATTTTATATTTGCCCGTAGGGCACTCTTCCGTAATGAATTATCTTCAGTGGCGATCCAGATCCGTCTTCTTTGTTCGGAGGATATCTTCAACAAAATAATAATAATAATAATAATAATAATAATAATAATAATAATAATAATAATATCATATGGCCTCGGGTGCCAGGTGCAAGCTTTGTAATTTGACACCCAAAGGGTAGCTTGCATGTTCTTTGAAGCACTATGAAAGTCAAGGAGGTTAGATATCGAAGCTCCTATAATGGCAATTAAGACACTGGCATGGAAATTATAAAACTCGCTTCGCTCGTTTTATAAACATACTCGTGTGTTAATTATTGCCATTATAGGCTCGTTGCATAATGTACTATTAACGTTTCATAGAAAGACTAATTAAATCCACAGATGTTTGAGTGAGATTTGTTTTGTTGGTTGGTTGGTTCCTTAGTTTAGGGGCTGCGACAACGCGGTCATGTAGCCCCGTGTACTTTGGGCGTGTGTAGAATCTGTCTGATAACCGGTGTTAGCTGAAGGTTTCCACCCACCTTAAAAGAAGAAAAGTCCAAAAATTCCTATAAATATGGGAACTATCAGGGAAACCGTGAAGATCAGTGCAAAGCCAGGCACAAATTTTGAAAAATGAATAAAAATAGTTACGATTGGATTTTTGAAATTTTAAACTTTTCTTCTAATAGCAAGATGTGCATGTTTCCTTGGAAATGTATCCAATTGTTGTGCGAGATTTATAACAGGCACAGTTATAATTTTACAATCGTTATTGTTTTGGCTCCTTTAGCTGTACTGTATGTCCCCCCTTAAGTTAGGAACCATCCCAGCATTTGCCTGGAGTACAAGAGGGGAAACCATGGAAAAACACTTCCTGGTTGGCTGGGGTAGGATTTGATCCCATCTCTTCTCAGTTTTGCCTCACGAGGCTGAGTGTTCTCCGTTCCAGCCCTCGGACCAGAATTAAATTCCTTGGTAGAGCCGGGAATCAAACCCGGACGTCCGGGGCAACATCCAAGAGTGCTAGCTGCTATACTAAGGCGGTGGTCTTGATTAGAGATATTATTTTTATTATTATTACAAAATATGTTCATAATTAATTCGGCGGCCTCGGTGGCGTAGTTGGTAGCATGCTGAGCTTCTATGCCCAAGATCGCGGGATCAAACCCGGTCGAAGTCGTCGGACTTTATTAAGAGCGTTACAAATCCCTCAGTATACCTTCCTTCGGAGGGGAAGTAAAGCCGGCGGTCCCATGTCATAGATTTATGGCATGTAAAAGAACCTTCCACTATTTACACTGTGTGAATCTAAATTATAGGTTAGATTTGACTAACGCTCTTAGGTTCCAACGTTCGTCGCCAGGAGCCGAATGTGGTGGCATCTAGTAACCAAGTTCAGAACTATTAGTCGTCGACGGTGGCGTTTGGTAACAAAAGTAGGAACTACTTGAAAATTGATTGTGTGCAGTCCTTACTTGAATTTAAAACAGGTAACCCACACTAATACAGCCATCACAATTAACACCTGTTATCAGACAGATTCTACACACACCCAATGCACATGGGGTTACATGGCCGCGTTGTCGTAGCCCCTAAACTGAGGAACCAACCATAATTAATTCAATAATCTAACAATAATATGTCAGCAATCAATCACAAATATACCATTCAACATAATGTACTCGTATGAATTATTCACGTTTCTACGGGATCGGGGTTGAGGGGTGATAAATACAAGGCATCACAAAGCGAGGGCCGCTTTAGCTTCATCCCTCAGTACAGGGAGAAAATTATGTGAAGAAGCGGCTCGAGCAGGTCTGCGCATGGGTGAGGGGTAAGTAAGGGGACTGAGTGGAAAAGGAAGGACAAGTGTTCTCGACGCGCTACTACCCAGGCTACATCAGTGCCGGCCCTGGTGACCGTTATTTTGTATTAGGATACAAAGCGGCAGCCAGTGGTCATCAGCAAAACAATTAAATGCTATTCTGATTAATTCGATCAACATCCTGTGTTTTCATGCTATGGATAAAATTGATGCTCTGACGACAGGGGCGTATATAGAGTTTTATTTCGGGGAGTTCCCAACTGGGGGTTAGGGAGCATGGTATAGGCCCAAATAATAGAGGGTCCGGGGTTCTCCCCGGGAAACTTTTGTTTAATTTGGTGCAAAATGATGAGTTTTAAAGCTATCTGGCATCACTTTTTCAACCAATTAATTGTGATGTTTTATGTTTGGTCAATGTGAAACACAGCTACGACCATTTTATTAATACAATCATCTTGCTCACCTGATAGTGTTTACATGGAAAGAATTAATGTTACTGTTTTGATTTACAACTCACACTATAACATAAAGTCAAGGTTTCTTGAAGCATTACCAAATCGGTTCATAACTTCATCGTCAGTGAGATGTATGTCTCTGTGAATAGATGACAACACTAGACAGCTGAGTCTGTTTTCAGAAGTAGAATTTCTTAAGTATGTTTTCAACCTTCTCAAACTCCGTTCGGCATTACCAGTAGCTACAGAGAGAGGCAAATTTGCCAAATGTCTGATGAAAAAATCCACAGCCTGCTTCCAGTCTCCGACCGGGTCAGGAATGGAATGAATGACGCCCCTATCTAGCGGCGAGGATATGAACTGTGCCGGCTGCCGAGGCCTGACGCACTCCTCTGGGGCAATGATTAAATGAATGACAGATGCAATGAAATGATAGTGGAGAGTGTTGCTGGAATGAAATGTTGACAGGGAAAACCGGAGTACCCGGAGAAAAACCTGTCTGCCTCCGTTTTGTCCAGCACAGATCTCACATGGAGTGACCGGGATTTGAACCACGGACCCAGCGGTGAGAGGCCGGCGTGCTGCCGCCTAAGCCACGGAGGGTTCGCCAAATGTCTGATAAGTGTATAAAAGTTTCGGAAAAATCTTTTGTCACACGCTTCAAGGGCACTTGTTGCTGTTCTTGGTTCGTTCATAAGTGCGAAGGCACTGGAGAGTAATAAGAGGTTATGTTGTTACACATAAGATCAGAGCAAACTGATAGTCACACTGGTTAGGCTACATCGCTCTGCTTTGCAACGTTGCCATACGTCACTTAGTAACAATAGTACATGATTGTATTGGTTTTCAATGTTTTAATTAATAAACAAATAATATATGTGACAAAAGTTTCGGGGGGACCTGGGCACCCCGGGTCCTCCCTTCTATACGCCCCTGTCTGATGACTTCTTCACGAGTCATTGAACCTCAGCAAGCAACTTAAAGGGGGTATGTAACTGATGAGGGGTTAAAATATCAAAATGTTGAAATGTTTATTTTTTGAATGTATGGTCTGTTATACATTGTGTAAACCTTTCAAGCTCATAACTCAACTGGAAGAATTTTTTTAAATAATTAATATCTGATGTTGTACCGTATGCCAAGAGCCACGCGCCATTGGGGGATGTACCCCCTTTGAGATCAGAATTTTAGAAAAGAAATATTATAACCAACTAGATCTAGCCAATCAGAGTCGATAGTCTAATGTTTTGATTAGATTTAATTTATATTTCGTGCACACCTTTCTGATAAGCGTCAGTCCTGAATGTTTAATGTTGCAAATTATTTGAAGAGATTCTGATTTCTGGGTCCGCTAGTTTCGACTCTGTATTATAGTGACTATGGCATCTAAGGAAGAAAACAATAACTACATCCATTTGAATCTTAATAGTGAGCTCTTCATTCACAGTCAGCATCAATTGATAAAGCGGCCTAGACGTCTAGTGCTTAAGTATCTTCTTCTTTTTCTGCTTTTACGGCCTCATTGGACCACTTCAGTCAGTCATTTCTTGGTCCTCTTCTTCAGTAAGTTTCCTTTCCGAGTCGCCCAGTAGCTCTTCATTCGCTCTGATCTTCTCAGGCGTTCCTCATCTGTAAATACCCTTTTTACTGTATTACGTTTGTCTATTTTAGCCTGAAATCTTATTTTTATATCTCTCAGTTTTTTTAATTTTGTTGTTTTGTTTTGCAAGTCATCCAAGGTTATTTCCAATTCTTTCATATCTTCTCTAATTTCCTTAATCCATCCTACTTGTTGTTTCATATTCCAAAGTTTCACTACAATTTTTCTAGATAACCTGGTTTCTGGTGTCCTCATGATGTGACCAAAGAAAGAAAGCCGTTTCTTCCGAATAGTATCAGTGATGGGCTCCAGTTCTCTGCATACCACTTCATTTGGTACTATCCGCCACTGTCCATCTTTCTGATATTTTTTATTTATGCATGTTCTAGCTATTCTTCTTTCTACTTTTAAAATTTTGTCGATTCTGTTTTTCTGAGTAACTTTAAAAAGAGTTTCACTTCCATAGGTCACCTCTGGTTGAACCACCGTCTTGTAATGTTTTAATTTTGTTGCGATTGATAGACATTTTCTTTTATATGTAGACCATGTTAATTTTTGGGCTTTTATCATTTTATTAGTTCTTTCTTGCCATGCAGGTTTCTCATCCAAATTGTAAGTTATAATTTCTCCTAAGTACCGTCAGATGGGGTTACTTTACACACTTTTCTTGCATTTTCCTCATTTTCTTTGTTGTTATTTGTTGTCAAATTTATTGAAACATGTTAATGTATGCTTTAAGGGTACTTACACAAAAATATAATGTCACAATGAATGCAAACTATGCCTAAGACATTTAAAAAAAATAAAAAATGGGTGTGTAAAGTTACCCCACGCATGGGGTTACTTTACACATACCAGTACCTATCATGATTTTTGGCTATACAACCACACAAGGGGTAACTTTACACCTGCCTGGAAAATTTAAATGGGAAGATAACACCAATTAGAGGTAAGTAGTTACTTTAAAATGCTTTATTGAATAGTCTGAATACATTTTAAAAATAAATGAATTATGTGTAAAATGTTTAATTTTATGTTTGTAGGAAATAAGAATGAAAACAATGCTGCTGAAGTGTTTGAAGCAAAAAGTCTATTAAACTAAGTTTTTACACGAGTCTAAGGCATTATTAACATTATTACGGTACCGTAACATAAATGTCACTTTCATGGAGACTGAATATTTACATCAATGACTGCAGATGTTCTCTGAATTTCAGGAAACCTCTCCTCAACATTCTAGGTTCATCAAGCAGTCCCAATATGTCCTGGCAATTGACAACGGAAACATCTTCAACAGCTGGCCATACAAATGTGTATGCTGAGCAACGTGTCATCTTTACAAATCGAATTTGCCTCTCATCACAAGATATTACTTTGTTTATTTGCCCAATGAAATGCTTAATTGTCTTCTTAGAGGCAAATTGTACCACAACCCATTGGCCTATAATACACTGATTATCATCTGGTGTCCTTGGAAGATGAAATGTCTCTGACATGTCACTATCAGATGAACCACATTCTACCTGATTATGCCCATCATTCATGGGCTCCTCTTCTTCACTGGCCACTTGTGTGTCACACGTAGTTGGTCTTCCATACCGGCAATGTTTCCCTTGAGGTTCCTTCATTGGAACGTGGAACTTGGATTCAGCTGCACGCAATGACATTCCCTCATTTACAGCATTTACTGCAGAGTCAATATCATGCTGAGTGTAGTCTGCATACCTGCGAGAACCGGGCTTCCTAAGATAAGTTCTTGGCATTTTGCAGGGTTCGAACCTGAAATTAAAGCACGCTGACATTATTACCCGTGTATATGGGAGTGATAAGAGAAAACTGGCTTAGGCTGTTATTAATCCGCAACACCCAAATACTCTGGGGTTCAAACATGAAATGCCAAACACTGCCTTAGCCTGTGTAAAGTTACCCCCTCCGAAGGGCGTGTCGTGCACCTTCGGTTATTTTCGGCTCTCAGTGATGTGACTCACCAAGGAAATTTGTTCCACATCCAATTCCCGCCTCCCAAGTCTTTATGGAGATATCATTGTTACAAATTACAACATGTAGTACAACATGACTAAGGTAACGAAATGAAAGTTTCTATACAATATAGAATATGTACAAATACTCACGTACGTTTAGCTGCAGTTATTATCCAGCGGAGTGAAGTACAAACAACACAAACACGGTTTTCTTACTAACACAGTTCACTACGTCTTGTATAAACAGACATCTTTCTCACAACTTCCAAAACCGGCCACGTGCAGCGCTCCAAAGATTTTAGCGGGAAGTGTGTAAAGTTACCCAGCCTGTGTAAAGTAACCCCAGCTGACGGTATTTAAATTGCTTCACTATTTTAACTTTCTTGTTATTTACTGTTATGTGATTGATTACAAGTGGATTTGCTACCATTATCTCTGTCTTTTCAAATGATATCTGAAGTCCAATTTTTTGTGCTATATTTTGTAGGCTTATTATTTGATTTCTGGCTTCTTGAATATTATTAGCCAGTAACGCTAAGTCATCTGCGAATCCCAAGCAATTTAAGTCTATTTGATCTTTCTTGGTTCCAATTCTTATGTTACTAGGATTTTCCCTGTACCATTCCCTCATTACATATTCCAAAGCACAATTGAAAAGTAGAGGCGATAAACCATCTCCTTGTCTTAATCCTGTTTTAATCGTAAACGGTTCAGATATTTCTCCTCTGAATTTTACTTTAGATTTGGTGTTTGTTACAGTTAGTTTTATAATTTTTATTAATTTGGGATGAAGTCCGAAATTCCTTAGTATTTTCAGCAATGAAGATCTATGTATGCAATCATACGCTTTTTTGAAGTCTACGAAGGTTATGACTTGCTGTTTTTGTCTATGTTTGTAGTAGTCCATTACTAATTTTAAGGTGATTATCTGTTCAGGGCACCTTCGCCATGGCCGAAATCCACCTTGATATTCTCCTATTTCCAGTTCTAATTGATCTTTACAACGATTATATAGAATTCGTGACATGATTTTATATGTGATATCCAAAAGGGAAATTCCTCGATAGTTGTCAGGATTTGATTTTTCTCCTTTCTTGTGTAATGGATGTATTATAGCAGTAGTCCAAAGGTCTGGCAGTTCTTCTTTGATCCAAATGTTCACTATGCATTGGAGTAATGAAATCTTTACTGGTTCTGCTGCATATTTCCACAATTCTGCAAATGTTTGATCTTCTCCACTCGCTTTGTAGTTTTTGAGCTCTCTCAGCGCTTTGTAGACTTCTTGGATTGTGGGTGGATTTATGTTTTCTGATGGTGTTTTAATAGTGGTGTCTGTATTTATTTGAAGCAGTTCTGGTGGATCTTCGCAATTTAGCAACTTGTTAAATGTTTCTGCTAAAATTTCTGTATTTCTTTTATTACTATGAGCTAACTCGCCATTTTTGTCTTTTAACATTAATGTTGGAGGTTCATATCTTTGTAGTTGTTTGCTAAAAATTTTGTAGTAATCTCTTGAGTTTGTTTTCGCGCTATTTGTTTCGATCATCAGAAGTATATCCTTTTGGTATAGCCGTTTAACCCCTCGTATTACTTTTTGAGTTATCTTCCTTTGTTTTATGAGATCCAAGTGTGATTCATCTGTTTTTTGACTCTGATACCGTAACCAGGCTTGATGTCTATCTTCCACTGTATTATCACATTCATCGTTCCACCATTGGTGTTTCTTCCTTGGATGTATTGGGGCTATTTGTTCAGCTATTTGTTTCAATTCGGGAACTATTTCCTCTAGAGCATCTGTTATTTTAATATATCTAGTTCGTTCTTTGTATCCCTTGTTATTTATTAGTTTATGAGGGTCGTATGTTCTCTTCTTTTTAGGTGAGTTTTTTCTTTGTCAACGGGGTAAATTTAATTTTAATCTTTATCATGTAATGATCCGATCCAGTATCTGTTCCTCTCAGAACTTTCACATTGTAGATCTCCCTGTGATAGTTCTTATCCATACAAACATGATCTAGTTGCCATTCACCTTTTTTCCAATCTGGATGTTTCCAAGTTTTGAGTTTATTTGGTCTTCTCTTGAAGTAAGTTGATTTGGATATCATATCATGGTTTCTGCAAAATTCCACCAGTCTTATGCCATTCCTGTTTGTTCTTCTCTGTGCTGGACATTTTCCTATTATGTCTCTATATCTTTTTTCCTTTCCTAACTGGGCATTAAAATCTCCAATTAAAATTTTGGTGTGACTTTTATTTATGCTTGTTGCTGTCTGATCTAAAAGCTCCCAAAATCCCTCCACATCATCTTTGTGTTCTTTCTTATTATTTTTATCATTAGTTGGGGCATGGGCATTTAGAATGGTATATGTTCTATTTGCAGCTTTTAGAGTTAGTGTCGAGAGCCTAGGGGATAATGCTTTAAATTCTATGATGGATTCAATTATTTTGAGATTGACTACAAATCCTGTTCCGAATTGTGGACATTGCTTCATTACTCTTTTTCCCGGTATTCCCTTGTAAATTCTATACCCTTGTGATTATATTGGTTCCTGATCGGTGTTTCTCATTTCTTGAAGCCCGGTTATTAGAATCCCTTTGCGATCCATTTCGTCTGTCAAAATTTTGAGTTTTCCTGGTTGTCTACATTATTTTTCTATTTTTTTAAATATTTCACTCGACGAAAGATGCTAAGAGAAAGGAACTATTACACTGGTCAACAGTGATTTTGGTGCCGGGGTTTCTTAGGCTGATTTGATATGATTTTGATGCCCTGAATTCAAATATACCATTAGTTTTAGCCTATCAGCTCTAGTTTCAGCGATATGACATTTTTGTGAAATATACATTACACTATCGCTTGATAATAAAAACCTAAACACGGAATTGTCATTATTATATTATACAAATATTATTATATACAAACATAGAGAAAAAAGTAGTGAATGAAACCAACCAATCACTGAACACTTCGGAAGCTTCTTTTCCGTGACATTCTTGATTGTATTTTGGAACAGTCCCTTTTAAAGCTCCAGCAGTAATCTGCCATCATGTGCATGTCCCATCTTCCTTGGTAGCGGTCCTCCGCAGTTTTAATATCCTGGTGAAATCGTTCACCTTGTTCCTCACTGGTGTCTGCTAAATTTTCAGGAAAACGGTAGAAGTGGCTGTGTAAATAGTGCACCTTAATACTCATGTTGCGCCCAAGGGATTTGAAACTGTTAAGCATCTCGTTTACCAGTCCAACATAGTTTTCAGCTTTGCGTTTGCCTAGAACATGTTTTACAACTGACACAAATGAAGTCCAGGCTTTTAGCTCAGATTCATTCATCGAATTTACGAAATCAGGATCCTTAATGAGTTGTCTATTTGTGGGTCATCAAATATCGCTGCTTTAAGTTTTTCCATACTCAAGAGAGGCATTTTATTTCCTATATATGCAAAGAATGATCCGTTCTTATCAAGAGCCTTCACAGACTGCTTCATAAGGCCCAGCTTCATATGCAGTGGAGGAAAGATGATTTTCTCTCGTTCAACTAAGTGGTCGTTAATAACATTCCCCCCCCAAACATCCATGTTTTCTCTCTAAGGCCACGCTTTTCTAAAACGGAGATAGAACTGCACATTTCGTGTAAAACTGCACATAAAAACAACACAGATCTAAAAGAATAAAGGCGATAGAGGAAAACTGATATCTAAAAAAATAGAGCTGTTAGAGAAAAAATGATTTCATATTTAGATTCAGCGACACAAGTATACCTAAAATCAGTTACAAAATCTCCGACACCAAAATAATCTTCGTTTTTTTTTTGTAGGCCTGTGTTATATAAGTCCCCAATAATAATAATAGTAATGTTATAATAGTGTTACGTGCCACCCCTTAGTGGCACTTTTGTTAACTGGATTACGGTGGGTAGGAAGCACAACACCATTTACTGCTTAAAGAAATAATTAACTTTATTGTGGCCAGAAATATACACTACTCAACAGCAAATAGCAATTATTTGCTTACTCCAGTTTCCTCAAGTCGAGAATACTTCCCCTTTCACTTGTCAAAGGACCACAGTTAATCCCTCGTAATGAGGTGGCCCCGTACGCTAGCTCGAAATAGCTGCACTAGCTCTGTCACTCACTGTTTCACAAGCACCACAATCACTTCCTCGGTGTCAAGAGAATCAGCTTCACTCGCTCAAAACACAGTTCCTCTGTAGGAGTCTCACTTTACCGCTCCACTAGGGGTTTCGCAAGTCACCACACTTCTGTCGCTCACGATAATCGCTCACACTAGCTCGTAAAACACAACAACAACAACTGCTTCACGGGTCACTCTTATATAGCAGGCCGGTGACTCAATAAATGGTTCTAGATCCATCCAGGGTCCACGGCTTCTCGAGGTTTCCATCGCTGGTCCAGTCACGAATCTTCTGGACTATCTCTTTGTCTGTAGTAGCCCTGTTGCATAAGGCGCGCGCAATACAGGAGGCAGGCCACAGCCCAGCCCTGGGGCAGTTGTGACTCAGCGGCGAGTGATGACACAAACTCACAGCCGTAACACCACCCCCTTCCTAAAAAGGTTGATCGTCCCGATCAATCATTGGTCCGTCTGTGTCCCTCCGTAGGCTGCCAGGCGATCTCGATGCACGATCTTCATCTTCGCCCTCGGGCTCCGCTGGATCCTGTACACGACATCGTTGATCCGTTTCACGACTCGGTACGGGCCCTCCCAGGACTTCTGCAGTTTGGATGACAGGCCTTTCTTCCGTAATGGGTTGAAGAGCCAGACCATGTCGTCCTCATGGAATCCTCCGGCATCCGTCTGCTGGTCGTATCGGGTCTTCATTCGGTCGGTCTCGATCCGCAGTTTCCTCCTCGCGACCGCGTGCACGTCCTCCAGTTGGTCGACCAGTTCTTGACAATACTGGCTTACCGGGATCGGATCATTCCCAGGTCGGCCGAAGGCAAGATCGACGGGTAGACGGAGCTCCCTCCCAAACATGGCCCGGGCTGGTGTGCACCCGGTGGCTTCATGCACGGCGGCGCGGTAGGCCAGGAGAAATAGTGGAAGATGCTTGTCCCAGTCCCTCTGGTGCTCGCTGACAACTATTCGGAGATGGTTCTCGATGGTGCGATTGAATCGCTCTACCATCCCGTCGGACTGAGGGTGTAGCGGCGTTGTCCTTGTCTTCCGGATTCCCAGCAGCTGGCATAGGTTCTGGAACACCTGCGACTCGAAGTTCCTCCCTTGGTCGGAGTGCAGCTCCAGGGGTACTCCGTACCGGCTGACGAATTCCTTCACCAGGGTCTCTGCGATCGTCGCGGCTTCTTGGTTAGGGAGCGTATACGCCTCCGGCCATTTTGTAAAGTAGTCGCTGACGACTAATATGTAGCGGTTCCCTGCCTCGCTTAACGGGAATGGCCCAGCAACATCGATGGCCACTCTCTCCATGGGGTCACCCACGTTGTAGGTCTTCAGTGGACCCCGTCGTCTTCGTCCTGGGCCCTTGCTGGCTGCGCAATCGTGGCACCTCGCGCAGTGGTTCTCCACGTCTGTTCGGCATCCGATCCAGTAGAACCGCTCTCTCAGCTTCTCCAGGGTCTTCTTTATCCCTAGGTGTCCACCAGATGATCCTCCATGGACTTCCTTCAGGACTTCCTCCGTCATAGCCTTTGGAACGACGACTTGTTCCCGAGACGTCTTCCCGTCGGTGCTCTCCCAGGCGCGGCAGATGAGGCCATCCCTTACAATCAGCGAGTCCCACTGCGCCCAGTAAGACTTAAACTTTGGGCTGCAGTCACTCACAATGTTCCACCCGGGTCTGGGGACACAGGCCCGCTTCCATTCGGCGATCAGTCCCAGGTAATCATCTTCTGCTTGTGCCCGCGTGAAAGATTCGCGGCTCCAGTTCCCTTGAAGTTCCACAGTAGTCCTCCGGCACTGTATCCCGGTGTTCTCCTCCCTCCTAGTACAGAAGGTGCAGTCTTCGGGGCACGGTCTTCGTGACAGGGCGTCGGCGTTAGAATGCAGTTGGCCTTTCCTGTGCTGAATCTCAAAGTTGTACTGTTGAAGCCTCTCTAACCACCGCGCGAGTTGTCCCTCGGGCTGCTTGAAGTTCAGGAGCCACCGCAGGGATGCATGGTCGGTCCTGATGAGAAATTCTTGCCCGTACAGGTACTTGTGGAAGTGTTCAATGGTCTTCACGATGGCGAGCAGCTCCTTCCTGGTGACGCAGTAGTTCCTTTCAGGCTTTGACAAGGCTTTGCTGAAGTAGGCCACTACTCTCTCCTCGCCGTCCACTACTTGAGACAGGATTCCCCCTATGCCAAAGTCGCTGGCATCGGTATCGACGATGAACCTTGTTCCAGGTCTGGGGTAGGCCAGAATAGGTGCGGTGCACAGAGCCTGCTTGAGTTGTTCGAAAGCACTGTGGCATTCTGCTGTCCACGTGAAGAGATGGTCCTTCTCAGTCAGTCGATGTAAAGGTTTGGCGATGTCGGCGAATCCTCTCACGAAGCGACGGTAATAAGTGCAGAGTCCCAGGAAGCTTCGTAGTTGGGACTTGTCCTTCGGAACTGGCCACTCCCTCACAGCTGCGGTCTTCTCTGGGTCGGTGCGCACCCCCTCCTCGGAGACGATATGCCCAAGGTACTGGACCCGCTTCTGGAAGAGTTGACACTTCTTGGGGCTCAACTTCAGCTGGGCAGCCCGTAGCTTCAACAAGATCTCCTTCAGGTTGCTGTAGTGCTCCTCGAAGCTTCTCCCCAGAACGATGACGTCGTCTAGGTAGACCAGGCAGGTCTTCCAGTGTAGTCCCCTCAGAATGGACTCCATTAGCCTTTCGAAGGTCACAGGGGCGTTGCACAGACCGAATGGCATGCCGGTGAACTGCCAGAGCCCGCTGCCCACAGAGAACGCCGTTTTCTCGCGGTCCTTAGGGTGGACCTCCACCTGCCAGTAGCCACTCTTCAAATCCAAGGTGGAGAACCACCTTGACCCTGATATGGTATCCAGCGTGTCGTCGATCCGGGGTAGAGGGTAGCTGTCCTTCTTCGTGACGTCATTCACCCGCCTGTAATCCACGCAGAACCTGGTGGAACCGTCCTTCTTCTTCACTAGCACGACCGGAGAACTCCAAGGACTATGTGATGGCTCGATCACCCCTTGCTCCTTCATCTCTTCTACCATCCGGTCGACTTCGGCTTGCTTGGCGAGCGGGACTCGTCGGAATGGGGCCCTAATCGGTGCGCTGTCCCCAACGTCGATTCTGTGCTGGACCAAGCTTGTCCTGCCGAAGTCTTTGCTCCCCACGGAGAAGACGTCCTGGAATTCGCGTAGCAGGTCCTGAAGTTGGCGTGATTGTTCCTCGTCTAAATGGTCCTGGGATCCTTGGTACAGCTTCTGTAGTTCTTCTGGCAGTGTGCGTCTTCTTCGGTTGTCCGTCTGCAGGTGTCCGTCCGTCGTGTCGGTGATGCGGGCAATCCAGGTAACGGGCTCGCAGACTCCTAGGTTGGTGTCCCGGTGAACCGTAATGTCGTAGTCGTTCAGGTTGGACAGGCGGACGTACGGCCGAGACGTCGTGTTGATGAGGGTCTTGGCAACTAGCAATCCTTTTGTCCGGATGTCCTCATATTTTGGCTCGATGACAGCCGCCACTCCCTCAGCAGTTCCGTCGACAATTACGGCGGCGCTGACCTCCGTCCTGGCAGGAACGATGACGTCCTCTCTCAGCCTTACTCGTCGTGCGGTGACGGCCTCGTGTGCTGGTTGCAAAGCAAGTTCCTCACCTCCGAAGTGCAGAGTGTTGGTACTCAGGTCCAAGATGATGTTGTTCTGGTCCAGGAAGTCCAGTCCGATGATCACTTCGTTTGATACGTCTGCCACAAGCACTGGATGCTTTATCACCCGTCGACCAATGACGAACTCCAGTGATGCTTCGCCATGTACCGGTGCGGTCTCTCCGGTCGCGGTTATTAGCTGGAGGTTCCTTTGTGTGGGTTGCACTCTCCACTTCGGGATCACAGTGGGATTGACGATGGTCCTCGATGCTCCCGTGTCGATCAGCATGGGCCAGCTCACTCCGTTGATGACTCCGTCGACCATCAGGCTGCTATTGTCCCTCCGTAACTTCGTCACACGCACTTGGACTGCCGGGGCTTGACGACTGTCACAAGCCAACCTTTGCCCCCCAAGGCTGGCTAATACTCGTTTCCCTGCGCGGTTTTCAGACGACTGATTTCCTGTCGGATACCCTCGGCGGCGGCGATCACCGCAGTCCTTGCTCAGGTGGCCTTTCTTACCGCAGGCCCAGCAGGTTGGTAGTCCTCTTCCGGGCCGCCTCTCCGGTTGTCTTCCGGCTGTGTCGTTGCTGGTGGTGCCGCGACTATCGAAGAAACGGCTTAGCGCCTCCATCAATTCGTCGGCCAGGGGCTTGGTCTCGTTGGTTTTTGCTGGTTCGTCGACGTCCACTTGACGCACCCGCGCGTGCATTCTGGATGCCTGTTTTGCCGTCTCGAATTCAAGTGCGTGGCTCAGCGCATCTGCCAGGGTCTTATTGCGCGCGAGTCGCAGCGCCTGTTGAGTGTCCGAGTCCCGTAGCCCGGCGGTGAAAGTCTGCGTCGCTATCTGCTCCAGAAAGTCGGCCGGCGCTGTTGGGTAGGCGAGCCTTACGAGGCGTGCGATGTCCATCTCGAACTCCTGCAGGGTTTCCGCGTTCTTCTGTACCCGTGTCCGGAGCTGCATCTGGTAGGCCTGCTGAAGATGGCTATCTCCATATCGGGACTCCATATGGGCGATCAGTGCAGCGTAGTCCTGGGATCCAGTCGGGATGGCCTGAAGGACGTTAAGGGCGTCGCCTCTCAGCGCTACAATGAGAGCTGTAGCCTTTTCTGTGTTGTTCCAGTTATTTATGGAACAGGCTGCCTCGAACTGACGTAAGTAGGTGCTCCACGGGACCTTTCCGTCGAAGGTTGGGGGCGTCACTCTGCTATGTCCCGTTCCTGATATTCCCGGTGTAACGGTGGGCGGGCGTTGGCGCAGCTCGGCAACTTCCTCTCGTAGAGCGTTGAATTCCTCTTTCACCCCTGTCAGTGGGCGTTGGCGCAGCTCGGCAACTTCCTTTTGTAAGGCGTTGAATTTCTCCTCCACCCCCATCAGCGGGCGTTGGCACAGCTCGGCAACTTCCACTTGTAAGGCGTTGAATTTCTCCTCCACCCCCATCAGCGGGCGTTGGCGCAGCTCGGCGACTTCCACTTGTAAGGCGTCGAACTTCTTTTCCACTGCTGCGACTTCCTCACGTAGGCCCTGTTCTAATTTCCTTTGGCTCTCCTCTAATTTCGTCAGCAGACACTCTTCCAGATTTTTCTGGCCATCCAGAAATTTGGCGGTTAGGTCCTCTGCTAACTTATTTTGGCTGTCCTTCAGGTCCTCTGCTAACTTCTTCTGGCCATCCTCCATCTTCTTCTGGCCATCCTCCATCTTCTTCTGGCCGTCTTCCATCTTGGTTTCCATGCCATTTAACTTTTCTAGCAGTGCTGCCAATTTCTCCTCCATTTTAGTTGTTTGTCTTGTAAAGGGCATGCACTCACAGGAAAATTAGAGAAAATGACCTGCTCGGGTTTTGAAACCAGGACCGTCAGGTGTTGTGCTTGAGTTCGTAATCCGGCTTCTGACACCAGTTGTTACGTGCCACCCCTTAGTGGCACTTTTGTTAACTGGATTACGGTGGGTAGGAAGCACAACACCATTTACTGCTTAAAGAAATAATTAACTTTATTGTGGCCAGAAATATACACTACTCAACAGCAAATAGCAATTATTTGCTTACTCCAGTTTCCTCAAGTCGAGAATACTTCCCCTTTCACTTGTCAACAGACCACAGTTAATCCCTCGTAATGAGGTGGCCCCGTACGCTAGCTCGAAATAGCTGCACTAGCTCTGTCACTCACTGTTTCACAAGCACCACAATCACTTCCTCGGTGTCAAGAGAATCAGCTTCACTCGCTCAAAACACAGTCCCTCTGTAGGAGTCTCACTTCCCCGCTCCACTAGGGGTTTCGCAAGTCACCACACTTCTGTCGCTCACGATAATCGCTCACACTAGCTCGTAAAACACAACAACAACAACTGCTTCACGGGTCACTCTTATATAGCAGGCCGGTGACTCAATAAATGGTTCTAGATCCATCCAGGGTCCACGGCTTCTCGAGGTTTCCATCGCTGGTCCAGTCACGAATCTTCTGGACTATCCCTTTGTCTGTAGTAGCCCTGTTGCATAAGGCGCGCGCAATACAGGAGGCAGGCCACAGCCCAGCCCTGGGGCAGTTGTGACTCAGCGGCGAGTGATGACACAAACTCACAGCCGTAACAATAGGATCTACCGTCTATTGAAAAGAAATCAGAGAGGACTTAAAAGAAATTGGCCTAACAACAGGAGATGCTGCAAATAAGAAAAGTTTAACTATAGCACTTAAAAATACGACTTTTCATTTTCCACTCACAAAAATGAAAATTCTTACACGAATATTTTCTGCCCAAGAAAGGGCAAGAAGATCAATACGCATGAAGAAGTACGGGGAGGACCGCAAAGCTCGTACAGTTCCTTCAAGTCGACGAACTAATGGTCAGTTTTTTTTTTCGTATGGATTTTAGTGTCGGGAGTGTTCGAGGCGGACACCCAATGGGTGAGCTACACGTACCGTCGCGTGTGGAGTTTGTCTGGGGAGGAAAGTTTGATGTAAGGACGAGGAGTTGGAAGGTAGCGGCTTTGTCCTATAGTTAGGGACCAACCCCGGCATTTGTCTGGAAGGAAGATGGGAAACCCAAAAGACCATCTTTAAGGTTGCCGGCAGGGGATTCGAACCTCCCGGATGTGAGCGACTGCCAGCAGTCATGCCGTAACGACCACGGCTAACTCACCCGGTAATGGTCGGTTAAAGTGATCCTATGTGGACTCAAAAGGCGAAGAAGAACAACGAATGTTGGACCCATGTAGAGCAGCTCTAGAAGCAGCCGGGCCAAACATCAGCAGACAGAAGACTGAATAGTGATGGGGGTTTACTTGAATGCTACGCAGAGGAATGCAGCCGAGAACATGGCGCCTTGTTGTGTAGCTGAGAGCCAGAGACATCTGCCTTCCCCAATATATTGCACCATAACTTTTGAGCTCAGTGTCTACTCGTCCTACTGAGTGCGCAACGGGCCGATATATTCTATCAAGTAGTAAGCAGCTTGTCATAGCAACGAATGACGTATATTGCTTATGGAGGCCCCCTTCTCTCGTTCTCCGCCTCACCCTCACTTGTGTTGCAACTGTGCAACCCTATACCTTCAATAAATTCCACTCAATGAAGTAGAAAGCTTCAAATGTCTTGGTTCATGGATTTTAAAAGATGGAACCATTGACACAGACGCTATAACTTCAGGTGATTGAAATGAAGAGAATTGTCTGGAGTACGGTGCGGTACTATGTGAGAAATACGATTTATTGACCAAAATTCATCAACTTCCCGTATCTATGGTTAACCCTGCCCGGATGCGGACATAGTTTGCATGGCTCTGCGGATAGCAGATAAACCGCGGATAATGTTTGGAGTAATATTGTGGATAGCAGATAAACCGCGGATAATGTTTGGAGTAATTTTGTAGATAGCAGATAAACCGCGGATAATGGTTGGAGTAATTTTGTGGATAGCAGATAAACCGCGGATAATGTTTGGAGTAATTTTGTGGATAGCAGATAAACCGCGGATAATGTTTGGAGTAATTTTGTGGTTAGCAGATAAACCGCGGATAATGTTTGGAGTAATTTTGAGGATAGCAGATAAACCGCGGATAATGTTTGGAGTAATTTTGCGGATAGTCTTTAGATCACAATCCGAACTTGTTAAATAGCATTACTAGGACCCGGGTGTTATGATCTATATATTTTTCAGTTACCCTATGTTTTTCTTTTCATGAAGCTAATCTCATCATTAAGCATGCTGTAATTAACACTCCAGACTGAAAAGGGCTGCAATTCAGGCTGTATAACATTCATCTTAAACATAGCACATGGTATACATAGCCTAGGGGAACGACTTTCTCCTCAAATATCTAAATGTGGTGTTTAATACTTTGTGCATTATCTAATTAAAATATTATTGTAATGCCAGTAGATTCGGGTAACAAACGTGCGGATGCGTATAACAGTCGTGTGGATGCAGGGCGGATGCGGATAATCTTTTGTTTATCCGCGAAGGGCTCTTCTATCTATGGGCTGCCAACAATGGACAAAATATACAAGAAAACTGTAAAAGGTACAACGTATTATCATGCTCGCTCAGTATGTCTTCCTTCGGAGGGGAAGTAAAGCCGGCGGGCACATGTCATAGATTCATGTCATGTAAAAGAACCTTCCACTAACTAAACTTGTGTGAAGCTAAAATTTGTAGGTTAGATTTGATAACGCTATATTAGTTCCTATGTTAGGTGCTGGCTGCGATGGCATCTAGTAGCCAAGTCCGCAGCTAGGTGTCGTGGACGGTAGCATTTGGTAGCAAAAGTAGGAACTACTTGAAAATTGATCGTCTGCAGTTCTTGCCTGAATCACAGATGTCACACACTAATACAGCCATCACAATTAACACCGGCTATCAGACACATACAGGTACTATTCAAGAATGTTCAAAGTTGTATGTGTGGGACCTCAGTGTTTCCTTTTTGCCTTGTTCAACACTTTTACATTATTTAACGTATTTAATAAATCATCATTACTTACATGAATTTCAGAGTAGTTGCTGGAAATGCTATTCTTCATTTTTTTAAACACACATTTCAGCATCGTAGGAAGTTTTGGTACACTCGCTGTAATTCATCCTCACTGGTATTTCGTATCAGTGTAGTTATTTCGTTCTCGAGAGCCTCCAGAGTACGGGCATTGTTTCTGTATACATTTTGTTTGAGATTCCCCCATAAGTCAAAATCGCATGGCGTTGAAACTTACGAACACATTTACTGAAAGACTTCTTTTTGAGAAGATAAGTTTCCGCTAAGGTATCTTGCCAGCTCCGTATGTAATAAATGCAATGACAGCATTTGGGGCTTTGACTATTCACTCTCACTGTAGTTGTAATATCAATAAGGCAACACTAAAAAAATGGCTTCAAAGCTATCTATAGTAAGCCAACTAATTATGTCGTCAAGACATACAAAGATACAAACACCTTGGTACTGTTACATAAATAGTTATATACTGAAGTGAGTCACTTATCTGATTCCAGGCAGGCGCGGATCTAGAGTTTGGCTTTGGGGGGGTTCAGAGAATCGAAATTGTTAAGAAAAATGGTATCACTAAAAACGCAATCACAAAATAACCAAACGTACAAAACCAGACCAATTTTATTTGCAAGCTACATGGATAGAAATTTAATGCGTTTAGCGCACCAAAAATATTCGTACAAATTGCAACGGCGTGTTTTGCGACTTTTACATCGAGCTTCGAAAAAAGTATCAAGGTACGTTACAGTTTCGGCAAGTCGAGTTGGTACCGACAAAGGGAGAAAGTCACAGCTTAAATTGCCAACCAAGCTTGCAGTTTGTACGTCGGCAATTTTTTTTTGATGCGAAAAAAGCCCCAATTTCCTATCCATGCATTGCTGCACATTCATCGTGACATCACTATAAACATCGATTCGGTAATCACAAGGTTTGCTAAACATAATAGACGAATTGATTTTGTTATATAAATAATCGTTTTTATATAACAGGTATGAAGTTGTAAATAATTATGTACAGTTGTAACAGAACATAATAATTCCAATAAAGATATTTCAGTATTGAATAAAATGAAAAACATACTATTTTTCAGTTAAAATTCGTTAAGTTTTATTTGTCTGGTTATTGTGTTTTCGTTTTTTGAGTTTGCAAAAAAAAATGGTCTCCGTTTGGGGGAGGGGTATGACCCCCGTGACCCCCCTTGAATCCGCACCTGATTCCAGGAAGATCTCCTTCATCAGTGCCCGTGACACACCACTGCTCATTGAAAGCTCACGTATAGCTATTTTGCTTGAATTAATAATGTTAGATATGCTGTTAAGGCATGCAAACACCTTGGTACAGTCATGGTTATGGTTTTTGAGTTCCCTTCTTATAACTCATACGGTGTTAGAGACGCTTTGGCAATGGCAACAATTTTGCCCAGGAAGGTGTATCTACGTAAGTACCAGGTTGTCGCATAGGACTGACGTGAGCTGAAACCTTAGGTTTTGAAGGCCAGCCCAACACTCAATATTCTCGCATTATGAGTTTGAATCAGGATTAATGACGTTTTAATCTCCTCTTAACGATAGCTGTCTCTTTGACGACCATGTTAATCAAATAAAGCGCGCGATAAAATGACAGATTTTCCGTAAAATTGAGTCATCTCTGTATTCCAGGCTTTGGGCTTAGTTCTCGCTTCAATAGGAGCAGCTGCAATAACCCAATGAAACTGCTTTTGGTGACACAGATTAGATTTGCTTTGTCCGGCAAGATTAGAGTCATTTGGGTCTTTTTCGTCTGACCAGATTATTACATGAATACAGTATACATAATACAAGCATAAATAGACTTGAATCCATAATTAAAGTGACAATACTAATGGTCGCCTCCGAGGTGTAGTTGTCAGCGTGCTTAGCTGCCACCCCGGAGGTCCAAGGTTCGATTCCCGGCTCTGCCACGAAATTTGAAAAGTGGTATGAAGACTGGAACGGGGTCGACTCAGCCTCGGGTGGTCCAAATGAGTAGAGGGGGGTTCGATTCCCTCCTCAGCCAACCTCGATGTGGTTTTCCGTGGTTTCCCCCACTTCGTATGGCCACGGCCGCCTCCTTCCCTCTTCCTTGCCTATCCCTCCCAATCCCCCCCCCCCTTTCCCTCATGAGGCTTTGCAGACGAGGCCGCCTGGGCGAGGTGCTTGTCCTACCTCCCCAGTTGTATCCCACGACCCAATGTTTGAAATTGGAGGGTGAAACGACTTAAAAAAAAACTATTACAAGTGATGATAATATCGCCTTTTTTTTCGCTATCGTTTTACCCTCCAGGATCGGCTTTTCCCAGGGACTAAGCGAGGGATCCCACCTCTACCGCCACTGAGGGCAGTGTCCTGGAGCTTGAGACTCTGAGTCAGGGATACAACTGGGGTGTGTGACCAGCACTACACCCAGGCGGCCTCACCTGCAATGCGAACAGGGGGCCTGATGAAGGGATGGGAAGAATGGGATGGTTAGGCAAGGAAGCGGGCAGGAGGCTGCCGTGGCCTTATAGTAGGGACCATCCTGGCATTTGCCCGAAGACAAAGTGGGAAACCACGGAAAACCACTTCGAGGATGGCTGAGGTGGGAATCGAACCCCCTCTACTCATTTGGGCCACCCGAGGCTGAGTAGACACCGTTCCAGTCCTCATACCACTTTTCAAATTTCGTGGCAGAGCCGGGAATCGAATCCAGGACTCCGGGCGGCAGCTAACCATGCTGACCGCTACGCTACGGAGGCGACGATGATAATATCAAAGTATTATATTATAATTATTATTTATAAAGTTCTTACAAGCCATATCTCTGAGACTTATGTAATAATGTTGATTCATGCGGCATGGTGGTCATGTACCACCATGTACTTGGGTGTGTGTGTGTGGATTCTGTCTAATAACCTGAGTAATTGTGATAGCTGCACTTGTAAGTTGAGGGTAGGAGATGACCGTGGCCTTAATTTAGATATAGTACCATCCCGACATTTGGCTGAATGAGGTACTTATTATGTTAGTTATTGTTGTTTTAAGGGGTAGAACTACGAGGTCATCTGCCCCGCTGAATGAGGTATGAATGGCTAATGAAGTAGGAATGGAACCCAGACCTCAGACCTGACAGCCAAGAATACTAGTCCTGCGTGTCATACAGTACAATAACCACCTCGTGGTGTAATGGCTCTCGTCCCGGAGGTCCGGGTTCGATTCCCGGCACTGCCAAAAATTTAATTCTGTTCTCAGAACGGGGTCCATGAAACCTCGCAAGGCAAAACCGAGAAGAGGTGGTTCGATTCCTACCTCAGCCATCCTGGAAGTGGTTTCCCGCTTCTACTCCAGACAAATGCCGGGATGGTACTTAACTTAAGGCTGCGGCTACATCCGACCTCAATTACAAATACACACACATCACAGTGACAAAGGTTATCACTTATCAGACACCTTCTATACACACCCAAGTACACGGGGCTACATGACCACGATGTCGCAATAATCAACATCAAACATTTTGATAGAAACTAAATAGAGCAGTATAAGAACCTATCTTATGTACAAATTTTGAGCTCTGTCATCCTAGAAGCGTATTTTCCACGGCACCCATTTCTTCTCCCTCCCAATCCCAGTCTCAATTACAAAAAAAATCACTGGGTTGCTCATGCTCCTAAACAACTAGAACAATCAAAAATAATATAGCAGTGAATATTCACCTCTTTTAGGCTCTGTATTTATGCATTTCGAATTAAAGCAAATAGTTTCGTTGGAATGAACGCTTATCCGGAATTAACGCAAATACCAGTGTCAATCAACTATTATTCAAACTGAAGATTAAAAATAACCTCCCCGGCGGGGAATCGAACCCCGGTCTCCCGCGTGACAGGCGGGGATACTGACCACTATACTACCGAGGACTGGGAAAGGAACCTGGCGCTGGTTAGGATATGAAAGTGCTCAACAAGTATTGAGTAATGTAGGCGCAGTGACGTTGAAGGTCGTTAGTCAATGTCAAAGCGGATAACGGAGATAATTAACTTTCCACTCTCTACAATCATGTGTTCTGCCAGCAGTCATACATACGATGCAGATTCACGGTTACGGTTTTATAGGCCTACCAGTGAAGTTGGTAAAGAAATCCCCCGACAATTTGGGCCAACAAATAATGATAATAATAATAATATGAGGTATCGGGAGAGCATGGGTTCGAATCCCAAGCCTGAAAAATGATTTCAGTGATTTCCCATCCTCACCCCCAGGCAAATGCCGGGATGGTTCTTTTCCCACTTAGGGATGCCTTAACATGTAGTTTCATGAAGAACAAAATAGCCTATTTTCATATATCCCACAGTTCTTCTCCATTAATATTCTCCTGCCTATTACAAGGATTTTCCGAGCAACATCTATATAAATATTTAAATTTCGCATCGCCGCCATGTTGGATTTGTGTTCATCAGATTATTGAATAGTCCATAGGTAATAGCCTCTATCAACATACACATTTTCAGTTACATTGCTGTAATAGAATCGGAGATATTGAGAACCATCGAAATATTTCAAATATTCGCCATGTTGGATTGTTCTATAGTAGGCCATAGAGTTATGTACCTTTAGAAGAATATTACATAGGTTTATTTTTCACTTCAATCGCATTGTTAGGAAATTTAAAAAAACGCACAGCCGCCATCTTGTTGTTATGATAAAAATTGAATTGAACCAGACGCCAGTAGCTTAAATCTTGTATAAACATTTATCGTACCAAGTTTCACTGCGCTCGGTTGATTAAATCTCGAGAAAATGCCATTTAAATATTTTAACTTCGCTTGGCCGCCATGTTAATTTCGTACTTACCATGTGTTTAAGCATCTCATTGCTGAACTTAACATAGTATTCTCTATCACCGTACAAAATTTCAGGGTGGTATCAGTAATAGTTTCGGAGATATAGAATACCGGTGAAATATTTCGCACAGCCGCCATGTTGGATTGGTGAGACGTATTAAAATTTCAAGGGCACGGTCGAGGTCGGACAAAATAGTAATATATCCTTACCGAGTTTTCATAGAAATCGCGCCAGCCGTTTAGATTTAATTACGGGACATACACACACACACACACACACACACACACACACACACGGACAAAAGGTGATCTCATAAGCGGTTTTTTTTCTTTCATAAATGGAAATAGACTAAATATGTCTATACAATTGTATTTAACCGCTTGCCACGATGGGTGGGTGGTTTTCGTGTCGGACTGCCAACCCCAAGCTTGCAGGTTCGCTCCTGGCCGTGGTAAGTAATTTTTGAAAGGCGACAAAAATCACGATACGCATGTCATACGATGTTGGCATGTTAAAGAACCCTATAGAATTCAGTAGGCCAAGACCATGTTTATAATGGCAAAATTAATCTCGGGATTTTCCGCCAGCACAAAGTTCCTCATTTCTCTACTAGAAAGCGCAATAGTGTCAAGGAGCTTATATATATCTAATCTCCTTGATTTTCATAGTGCTTCAAGGAGCGATAAAATTCGACATGCAAGTCGCCCTCTGGGCGTCAATTAAAAAAGCTTGGACGCGGTACCCGAGGGCATACGATATTATATTATTATCATTATTTAACTGAAGCACCATATAGGCTACTGTATTTTCCTTACACAGTTAACAAACACCCATGAGGAAGTTCCTGAACTATCAGGATTGCTTTAACTGATCCAACTGCTAGTCTATTTTGTCTGTCATCTCTCCATAGTGCATTAATAGTAGAAAAAGTATTTCGACGCATGATGCATTTTCTTAAATTCCCAGTAATTACAAACACACAATCCCGTTGTATAAAGAAAACGGAACAATTTCGAAACAGTTTTTATTGTGTTAGCTGAAAAGACAATCGGAAAGAGAACATTAAGCAAATTAGAAGATGAATTTACTTTCCTGTAATCAATGATAGTCTCCTAATACGTTCTTTGACTTCCAATATCGCTTTGTTTCTTCAAAAAACGGAGGAAAATTGCCGCTGACGTAATCAAATGTAGAAACATTTCTGCTAAAATATTCTCTCACGATGAGACTTTTAAATCCAGGACATTTTAGTATACAGTATTTAAAAAATAATGAAGAAATTACGGCAAGTCCCGCTTTTTCAGGACGTAGGCCTACGGCAATACTAACCCCAACTCCCTTCCCTGACCTTTCCTTCATTAGACCCAAGTTAGCGGTCGTCTGGACGATCGGCCTGTCACCATCCCCAGTTGTATCTGCTATCAAAGTATGTTCAGCTCCAAGATAGGTTGGTTGGTTTCTCATTTTAGGGGCTGCGACAACGCGGCCATGTACCCCGTGTACTTCGGGTGTGTGTAGAATCTGTCTGATAACCGTTGTTAATTGTGATGGCTGTATTTGTGTGTACTATCTGTAATACAGGTAAGGATTGCAAACGATCAATTTCAAGTAGTTCCTACTTTTGCTAGCAAATGCTACCGTCAACGACACCTAGCTCTGAACTTGGCTACTAGATGCCACCACACCGGGCGTTTGGCGACGAACGTTGGAAATTTAAAAGAGCGTTAATCAAATCTAACCTACAAATGTAGCTTCACACAATTGTAGTTAGTGGAAGGTTCTTTTACATGCCATAAATCTATGAAATGAGCCCACCGGCTTCACTTCCCCTCCGAAGGAACACATACTGAGGGATTTTAACGCTCTTAAAAACTCCGACGACTTCGGCCGGGGTTGAACCCGCGATCTTGGGCATAGATGCTCAGCATGCCACCAACTACGCCACCGAAGCCGCCCCAGGTCCTGTCCTTGTGTGGAGGAATGATCCCTCGCAGAGTCCGTGGGTGAAGCCAAGCTTCGAGGATAAGCGATTAAAAAAAATACGAGCCTTACAGTAGTCGTATATGATGTGTAACATCTGACATACAAGAAACCTCACGTGAAATTGTTGATACACCGGTATTTTATACTATTATTGGCACAAATATTAATCTATTGTAAAAGGGAGTGTTTTACAGATATTGTAGTTTATAATACGGAACTCATTTTATTCGATGATTTGTAGCTTCCACCAGCACTAGCCTAAATAAAGAATACGATATGGATCAACTAGATTAATAAGGTTGCAGGTTCGAAACCTGGCGCAATCAGCTGGCATTTGAGGGTGCGCAAATGCGAGGGAGCCGTGTCAGTACATTTACTGGCACGTTAAAGATCCCCTTCGGGGCAAAATTCCGGCACCCCGGCGTCTCTAAAAGCCAGTGTAGTTAAAAGGGACGTAAAACCAATAACATTATTATTATTAACTAGATTAATAGACGCGACACCGTTCATAACCTTAAATTCCTTATAAGCAGGTCCTCTTGATCCACAGACCAACACATAATTTCATATGGATTCTGTTAAAATGAGTCATATTGATATGATAAATATCGTTTAAAATTATAATCTGGTAGCAAAAATATCTATCTCACCCAGGATTCGAACCCAAGATCTCTAGACTCACAGTCATACGCAATAACACCTCGGCTATTTCGACTACACAAATACTTTGCACAAGATGGTGACTTGTTTCCACGTTCCAATAATACTGCATTACGGAATTAAGTTTCATTTATATTTTGCTTGTTTCGATAATGTTCCTGAGTGACATTGAGTTTAAAATGCCTTATGCCAATGCAATGCCGACTACTTACAATGTTTGATATTAAGGCATTTTACCATTTAAAAATACTGATACGAAGACTTCGAACATGTGCCATGTCATTTGTTTAAATCACTTGACACCAGAGTTCGCATGAGCATTTTCCGTTCAGTATGTCATATACATTCCACATGGCCGAGAGTGCGTCATGGTATCAATTTTCGACACCGCGCGCTGATTGTTTCTCTTACCAGTGCCAGCTGGATCGATCGAGTTGGCAGTGCGTCTTATACTTCCGTTCGATCCACCACTGCCAGCTAGGGCACACTTCCATTCGATCGATCGAGCGGGCAGTGCATACTTCCGTTGTCCACCACTGCCAGGTAGTACACTTCCGTTTGATCGATCGAGCGGGCAGTGCATACTTCCGTTGCCCACCACTGCCAGCTAGTACACTTCCGTTTGATCGAGCGGGCAGTGCATACTTCCGTTTGATCCACCACTGCCAGCTCGATCGTTCCGATCGACTTCCGTCCCCAATTTTCAAAATCACTCCCACAAAACTATCCAGCAACCGAGCGGAAAGATATTGCACATCAATAATAATAATAATAATAATAATAATAATAATTTTATTTTTTTATTTAGTCAATTTACCCTCTAGGTTGGTGGTTCCCACGGACTCAGCGAGGGAACTCACCACTACCGCCTCTATGGGCAGTATCCTGGAGCTTGGAACATCTGGTCGTGATGGATACAACTGGGGAGGTATGATCAGCACTTCGCCCTGGTGGCCTCACCTGCAAAGCGAACAGGGGCCTCATGCGGGATGGGAAGGGATGGACGATTGGGATGGAGAGGTTAGGAAGAGGGAAGGAGGCGGCCGTGGCCTTACAGTCCCCGTTATCATGATAGTAGGCTGTCAGATATCCGCCCCCTCAATCGGATTGCCAATAATCAATCGCACCGGCACAGCTACATCAATGAAAATGGCACTGACAGATACTATCGAGATTAGAGCACAATAGTTAACAAGAAATTATTCTGGAACACACCAAAATATACGGGGGTTCATACTTACCTTTTACTTACCTTTTAAATTTATCTCGGGGACTGGGTTGTCAACTGGATCACTTAAAGTATGCCCTCACAATAACCTCCACCATGATATTTAAAATGAACCAAAAAAGAAGACGAGAAACTTTAAACTGCACAATAATTTATTTCACATAAAGAATGAATTTAACAAAAATAAAACAACAAAATCCATGTGGCAATCAGAAGTCATTGTCCACATAACTATGTCCTCCTGTAGAACTTGTATACTCTACATACAATGTTTCAGCTTTCTCAAGCTCAAAATAACGTAATTATAATAATGCACTTGGAATGGAAACGGGATTTGGGACGAGACATATATAGCAATTGTTTTGCGTGTTTATACACATCACATTTATTTATAGCCACAAGGCTATTATGGAGACGTCCTTGGCCTCTATCATACAGTTGTCCGGGCCAGCTGCAATGCACTTGCATCGTCAAAGTGGACTCACCCCTCCGTTCAACCCTAGCATAAGCGAGTTCCATCAGAGCTTAGCTCTCCTTTCAAAACACGTTAAATGTCCACATCTCAACTGAAATATTATCACGCAAATGTTTTAAATGCTCCATTCAAACACCAGTGGAATACTCCAATAATCCTAAATCATGTTTAATTGTTCAATCCACTTGTTTAATTAGCGTTGTTTAGAGTATAATAACAAAACTCTAAATGTTAATAACAAAAGTTCATTAATTATTTATAACAATAATAAATTGTTTATAACAATGTCAAACGACAATTGAAAATTTTTATACACGCCTCTATTAATCCCTTTCATTTCATATTGTTATCAAAGATATTTACAAAATTATTTACAATATTAATATTGTTTATATTATTTATACAAGAAATACATTAAACCACACGTTTATCCGGTTGATAATTACTCAAATCGTGGTGATATAATCGACCAATGAAGGTTAGTTATATTTAACTGTCAAATTCAGGTTTAATAAGGTTTAATAATAATTATAATTATTTGTGACGGTAACCTCCATTCAAAATCTTTATCTCAAATTATTTAACACTCTTGTTAACTTTAACAGTATTTTCACATGAATAACTTTCAAAGAACCAGGACAATACATTCAGCGGAAAAATACTTCGCTCAAAACGCACAAAATTGCTCAACAATAGGCCCAAAATTCATCATATATCTTCATATATATGGCATCAAAATCTTCCAAATTACATACAAAAACCTCCACTCATAAATTCAACAACTTCATTTATTACTGTGGGAACCTCCTTCATTATTCAAGGGCATTACTCATCAGCGACTTTTACAGGTCCACTGAACTAACGATTATACATCCATTGTTCCTCTTCAAAAATTCTTATATTCATCAATTGTATTAATGTCTGTTATTTTATTAACCTTCGTGGGTTTCATTCATGAATCGATATGAAGTAAAAATTTGCCAATCACAAATAAATTTAATAGCAAATACGATTAGACACTCCTCACTGGTCTATCAAAATTGAGATTAATATCTTCAAAGTAACGCAGTATAAAAATACTATCTTCAATCAAAGTTCATCTAAACTGCATAAATAGTCGAATAGAATACAATTAGATTGTGGAATGCAAACATTATTGTTCCAATCTATAATTGAGAAAAATTCCTATCAAATGTTCATTATAATAGTGTATTCAATAAATCGTAATCAAAGTTCATATTTCATAAAATTGTCTATAATGCAATGATAAATGTCTATGTTGCAATCATGTTCATAAGACGACTAGTATTTCAAAGATCGTCGATAACGTATTAGATTTTAACGCTCTAAAATCATTTAATTATTCTTCTTTCTTGAGGATGACAGAAAATTGGTCAAAGTAATTTACTGAATAGAATTACTTTAATAAAATGACACGCTGTCTGAATTCAAATCTGCCATAGAAATCGTTAACTTTACACTCAAATCGTGACTACAAAAATATGCAAATTAATGAAAGAATCTAAATTATCAGTCTCAACTGATCCAAAATTATTTAAGTATGCCAATGACATAACAATGTCTCAATAAAACGTAGAAAAAGGCATAAATCATCGAAGTGTACTGAGTACAGAAATGTTAATCAGGAAAATGGGGCAAAAGATAGGACAAAAAATATGGGAAAATGGTTGCTCAGATATCGCTACATGACTCAAATAATACAAGAAACGTTCACGACTACCTTATCTGTTGATTGAAGTTCTAGAGGAAAGTTTTCAAAGAAAACTGCTGTTGGTTCCATTTCACCAGCGTGAAGATGTGCTCCGTCCTCGAACCTGGAATCAGCGTCCTCGGAGAATCGAACTGCTTCCTTCTCCGGAAATTGCACTGCTCCATGTATACGAAAGACATCCTTCTGGCAAAATTCTTCTTTGTGAGCCGGGTCCACCCTGGCCTCTCTTGAAAGTTCCCTGAAGTTCTGGTCGCAAATCGCCATGAAGTTTATTGTAGTAATTTCCGCAGAAATATTCATAATCGTGGAGTATGAAAATATTTCCACTGTCATTTGATATAATTCAGCGATGGATTCACGATGCATGAGTGTAGTTGGATGTTCACTACATGCTCGCTTTTGTAGAATGACGATTAACGAAGTTCCATGCTGTTACTTCACTCCATCGATATATGTCCCAATTGCATTAAAGCCTTAGCCTTCCATCTCAACTTCTGTTATAATCATTGAAAGCACTGCAAGATTATAATGTTCCATAGTAGAATGTATCGTTGTATTACCAAACGTATGCTCCAATATCACGGTTGCGATGCACGTGTCAGCCGTAGTGTATAATGTAGAATTTTAAAAGTGCTTCTCAGGTGGCGAGAAAATCACTTTTGTCTGCAGCCTTAAAGTGTCAATATCTTTCAAAGTATAACTGTGAAATTGTTCAAATGTTCTACACACCTCAATGTTGTACTGCCCAATTGAATTATAATGAAGGCAGAAGTTAACTCTTTATATCTTATCTGGTAGAAACGTTAATGTGAGCGTTACAACTTCACCTAGTTTCGAACAGCGTAAAATGGAACTGCTCCGTGTTCGTTCGATGCGCCGGGCTTTAACCACACGCTAAAGACAACTTGCTTCACTTATTCACTCGACAATGACTATCTGACATCAGAAATATATATGCGGTATCAGCGGTATGAGAGATATGAGAGATATGTGAGAGCTCCTCTATCCTGTGCACGACCTTTTATCAACTTCTTAAGGGGCGTATCCATCCCTTCCATAGTTCGTTGCTCCGTCATTGCTAGAAGTTTCAACTTTGGCTATACTTGACGGATTTTCAAATTTCAAAAACTCAAAATTAATTTCTTCAAAATTCCAAATCAATGCCATAACTGAAAATAGTTTTCCACAAATCTGCATGCCAAAAGCAATCAAATATCGTAGTTTCAGCAATCTCCGTCTTCCTTCCAAACTATCGTTCATTGGTTCGAGTCTCTCCTCCAATAGCGTAACTTCTTCCTTAGCACAATACCTTGTTTCCTGCAACTGCGTCGTAAATCTAAGATCTTTCTCGACCAAAATCATGACGTCACCAAGAATCTCAGCTCAACCAGCCTACTTGCATGAAATCTGCGTCATCCGTGCCTACGTCATGAATATACACGTCACAACTATGACATCCATAACTTTATTCATATTTGCCAATACAGCCATCGTGGTCTCAATATAATTCAATTTACGGGGGCAGTACCATCCCGGCATTTGCCCGAAGACGAAGTGGGTAACCACGGAAAACCACTTCGAGGATGGCTGAGGTGGGAATCGAACCCCCTCTACTCATTTGGACCACCCGAGGCTGAGTAGACCCCGTTCCAGTCCTCATACCACTTTTCAAATTTCGTGGCAGAGCCGGGAATCGAACCCAGGACCTCCGGGGCGGCAGCTAACCATGCTGACCGCTACGCTACGGAGGCGACTATAATAATAATAATAATAATAATAATAATAATAATAATAATAATAATAATAATAATAATAATAATAATAATAAAGGTGAATAAATACCACAATAAAAATTATGAGAAATAACATATTTAAAGCATACCACACATGGAGAAATAAGAATTATAGTGGGGCAAAAACCCAGAAGAATTGCGGCGTCCAAAGATTGCAGAAACACAATTCTCAGCAGAAACTACCGTGCAACAGGCAATTCGGACCATTACATTAACAAGAAACAGATATGGTGCAGTATCATCTGGCTAAAGATTGAACACTTGCTTGCAACAAGAAATCTTAACACATGCAGTACCGTGTTGACATAGTCATATTTCCCACAATAGAAGATACTGTGTTGTCCTTCATTCGACGTCGAAGTGTAAATGTGAAGTTGCAATGAAGTGATTAAAAAACAGCGGAATGGTACAGTACGCACACCTAACAATGGCAACATGTAGACATAGGTACTCCATTATTTACAATGTTCCCGCATTGCAATAGTCCAAACTCAAATGCCACGGTGATCACACTATCACATACTCAGATGGCGCTGGCGACCGAACACGTACTTTTACAGATGAATGGCATTGTTAGCTATTGACATAGGTACAACTGTATACTTTAAACCAACTTTCAGTTGGTTTTCGTCGTTCGAGCTGGAATACTTCCCTCATAAGTAGAGTCGGGAATCGTGCTAAGAATGCAAGCCCCTACACCACAAAGTGGTCTGGTAAAATAAATTAAGCCTGCCACTTTCAAGCTCAGCGTTGCCTACCTCGTAGGTTGATTGTCTGTCTGTTAACTGACTCAGAAATATCTTATTTTGCACCGCACGATCTTACACACTTGAATTTATTTTTTAACATAACATACCAACTCAGTTAATACGTTTTAAGTATTGGTAAAACATTTCTCAAGAATGTTAAACACAGTATACTCTTGATTATCCGGGCTAATGACCGGGGTGAATGGCACGGATAATCGGAAAACACGGATAATCCAAAGCATGTGTTTATTGTAAGAAGAATGCCTTCTATTATTTCTTTTTAATACAGTTCCTTATAAAGTAGGCTATAATACATTTATTAAGATAACTCACCCACATTATTGTGATGTCTGTAATGGTTCTCTGCTTCCTTACCGCGAGACGTATTTTGCGTGCGGCAATAATGGCACCATGTTCAAACCCTCTTTGTCCCATATAATCCAACAGGGTACGGTATCTCTAAACTGTAGAGCCTTCTTACTGTATGACCATTTAAGGCGATCCCTCAATGGAAATGCAGACAGCACTTGCCTTCCAGCAACCTTCAAATAAGCCTATCCCCACCTCCTTACGGGACTTACACTTCGCTATTTAAAAGAAAAGACTGGACAATACAAGAAGTCGTCGACCTGTCACAAAGTACCGCACTAAAAATAGCTTACCCCCATCGGAACTACACTGCAAAAATATGTACGAAAAATACCGGGACTATACAGCAAAAATATGTAGAAAAATAATTTCAAACGTATTCAATTTACAGTACAGTACGAATTACAGAGAAATTGTTGAACGGTGTAATGTATTCTCAATTATTTTTTAATTAGGCGAAAACGTGCACGTTTAATCCGCAAACCGGATAATCGAGAGTATACTGTAATGCAGTAATAGCCTATCATAGTGATGCAGTTATCATTTTCATTAAGAAGTGTGAATGTTTTACCCGTTTACTCTTCTATGGTTTAAACTCAATTTTCGACTCTACGTATTTATAGGAGTGGGGAGTAATTTAATGATATTCCCTCAATAATTGTATTTGTTATTCTTCCACTTCTTCGTATCAACTACAAACTGATGTATTTGTTCATCTAGATTTTGACTTATTTAGCAGGTTACTTTTAAGCAGGGGCGGCTCCTGAAAACAATTTTAGGGTGGACCAGATGACATTATTAATTTTATATTTATTGATCCCAATATTGCCATTATCATAATTCCACACAGCGCAACATTTGAAACAAATGTTACTAAATAGTTCGTGTATTAAGAACTGTACTCACATGACTCCTTATTTGTAAATATATTTTTCTCTCCTGTGCTTGGATGAAGCAAATTTATCTATCAGCTTGGTTGATGAGGTCCTAATTTGTAATATCTAACTTTGTGTTCGAAGGTACAAAAAAGAAAATGGATTTGTTAATACAAATTCGATTCCATTCATTTGCATATGTCGCACGCACACATCAGCATTTTAAGTAACTACGTACGGTCACAAAGGTTTTAAAAAAACATTAATTCATAGGAATTAACTTCATTCACAGAACTCACCAACACACCAGACAACTGAAAATGTAGTCTATAAATATGTATTTTTGTGTAAAATCTGAACTCCAGGAAGCTGTGAACGGGTGAACAACAGCTGAGTGCTTGTTTAAGGGCGTTGGATGGACTCAGTTCCCGTAGTTCGGTTTGACCTTCAAACAGAAGCAGGAAGTGAAATGGAGTTCTATTTCACTCCAATGGGCCAATTCTCCAGGCCCTTGAAAAGAAAAGAAAATCCTTTCATAGCACAGAGAATTCGCGTCTAATGTCTAATGTTCTCTCACCCGGCCCTTTTCACATGACCCTCGCTATGACAATGCACCGTACGAGATGTCAGCCCGGGTGTTAGGAACTTAAGTTAAGGATAAATTCTTTTTAGAGATTCTATTGGGAAAAAACACTTATTTTTAGCAGAATATATGCATATTAAAGTAATTTTCGAGGCATTAATGTAACACATTTTGTGTAATGCAGCCTAACGGCCCTAGGCGAGCGGAGCCTTTTCAGCCCTTAATTACGCACCGCCCCTGCTTTTAAATATACTTCGCTGAATTTTTCATTTTTGAACTCTCAGTTATGATCATAGTATGTTTTGAATTCAATAAAAACAAGAAGTTCCGTGAAGAACTATACAGCCTACTTTTCATGCCAATGATTATTCTACAGAATATGAACCTATCTAGAATAATGACGAAATTAAGTTGGTAATATCGAAATATCTAATTGGTTCAAAATATACCTGGTATAATGTAGCCTAATAGAGCACTACAGTTGGCAGCCCTGGTGACTGAATATGTTCTTAGTTCCATCTCCTAAGGTACAGAATACAAAATTTGGTTGAAGTCCAATGGACGTTACATGCAGTTAGACATTGGATCTATCAGCACGCGTAAAAAAGCATGTTGCCAACAATGTCATGCGTGTGCTGGTCAGAAATAATCTGAAATATTATGATATCTTGTTGTGCCAATTTTGGATGAAATCCATTTGTTAGTATAGAAGTTACATGTATTTTAAAATTGGACATATCAGCAGGCATAGAATCATGTTGGCAGCACTGCCTTGTATTAATTACTCCAAATTAATCTAGAATGTCAGGTGCTATACGTGTGCAAAGTATAGAGCTGTTGGCTTGCATACTTTCTGATATATTGATATTAGGGTAAAACAAATATAGACAGCATTTATTAACAGTTGGCAGCCCTGATTGCTCTTAACAATACTAATAGTAATATATGTTATGGTACACATAGCACATACAAAATTTGGTTGAAATCCAACTGATAGTATAGAAGTTACATGTATTTAAAAACTGGTACTATCCGCAGGTTTATAATCATGTTGGTAGAACTGACGTATATAAGTTACTCCAAATTAATCTAAAATGTCAGAATATACGTGTGCATAGTTTAAAGCTGTTGGCTTGCATACTTTCTGATATATAGGTATTTGGATGAAAAGAAAATAGAGAGAGCAATTATTAACAGTTGGCAGCCCTGGTGGCCTTAAGAATACGCTCAGTCATATCTGTTTATGTACAGATATTACATACAAAATTTGGTTGAACTCCAATTGATAGTGTAGACGTTATATACATTTAAACATTGAACCTATCAGAAGGCTTAACATTATATTGGCAACACTGTCATGGTTGGACTCCTGGAAATGAAACTGAAATTGTCTTATCTACATGTGTGCCAATTTTGGAATAGCTCCCATGCATACCTTGCAAGATATCCAACATGGAGTTCAAATTTCTAGTGCGTTTTTTCAGCAGTTGGTAGCACGGACATCATTTTCAAATATGGACGTGAGATATTCCGGTGCACATCTTTACTCATACTAAATTTGGTTTTGATTGCTGCAGCCGTTTAGGAGTTGATGGGGGGGGGGGGGGGGACACACACAGCCAGACAGACAGACAGACAGACAGAAGGACAGACAGACAGACAGACAGACACACATTTTCCCGGATCGATCTCATAAGTCTACTTTTTCCTCATTTTTGCAAAATGTGAAAAGTAGGCTAATAATGTTTGGCATCATAGCTTGATAAAGCTCCATAGCCATTTGTCTATCGGCGGGAAATGGGGAAGGGGGGTATTTTATTTATACGTTGTGTGGGAGGAAATGGGAAAATTACATTTTCCTGTAGCCCTCCCCTCCGACATGAAATCCTGGCTACGTCACTGTATGTGTGAATGGTGTTTACGCATACTCATTAATGTCACTAAAAATCATCATCGATTCCGATATTTCTCAGAGCAGTCCATAGAGAGTACTATAACTTATTTTCCAGAAGAAGTTTGACTATGATAACAACAATTTCCTCGATTTACATACAATTTTAGAAAAAAAAAGTGCTTCTGATGTGCTGTAGGCTTATTTTGAATACGTTATACGTACACATATAGATGAATTTTTAATCTACCCTCAATATTGCTGTTCTTAATAGGCTTCGGTTAGAATGGTGTTTAGGCCTTCATACAAATGTCGTACAAGATCCAGTAAATCAAACTAAGATAGATTTTAAAAAGCAGAAATAAGTTGTGTTCCATAAAGAAAGAGGTGACTGAAACGAAAGAAGGAACTTTTCTTCTATTCCTTATTTTACCAATTTTCTTTACTTTACGATAGTTTAAACTTTCAATATCAGCACAGAACATCCAACACAATTTGTTTCTAGTTAGTTTGTTTTTGTTGTTTTAAGGGACGGAACAGCGAGGTCATTTGACCCACAATTTGTTACTCTCTTTCTCTCTCTCTCTAACTTATTTGAACGACATATTTTGAATATTTTTATTAGCGGAGTTAAAGTGTCTTCATGATTTTGACTTCTCTGAGCTAAACAGTGCTCCGATCTGTAACCTGACAATGTGTGGTCATACAAACCATTCCATTGATTACCTACGTTAGTACTAGAAATTCCTCCCGAGAGGACATTTGTTCCACAACTACGTTTCACGCTGTAGTATACCACGCAGCGATATAGCCATTAATTCTGGGAAGAGACCTTGAAACTCCTGATTTAGATACACATTTTTCTCTGAATAATAATAATAATAATAATAATAAGTTGACACGTTAGAACCAAGTAGCCTACTGTATGTTAATGCTATCTGATTTATTTTTTGTCCTAAATAAGAAGAAATTTAAGAAATGCTTGGAAATATATTGAATAGTATTTATGTCAGGTGAAGTATGAAGCAATATGTTTATATTTATTGACAAAATAATCTGCTCCACTATAAATATTGATGGATACCCGTAACATTTATACCTATAGACAATGACAAACCGTGTAATTTGTCAAATATTTTGTGAAGTTATCTATAGATAGACTACTGTATTATTATATTGATGTTTATTTATAGGTGGGGGAAATATCGCTTTTATGACTAAGTTAGTCAATAAAACTTTTGTGAAATATATTTGGTGAATGATTATCCATGAATAGTTCCAATATTTCAAGCTATATGCCTAATTCGAAAATATACTTGTATTTTGTACACATTGAAGTGTTAGATGTTTTATTATTGCATATAATAGATTCATAGACTTATTATGTAACACTCCAAAGTCTTGAAGAGAATAATGCTCAAGGTGCAGAATTTACACGTGCTGTATGTTCGCCCAGCTCTTCACTTGACATGTTTCATTTCATATTAGAATTTGCCACGGTGGGTGAGTGGTTAACGTGTCAGTCTACTAACCCCAAGCTTGCAGGTTCGCTCCTGGCCGTGGTAAGTGATTTTTTTGAAAGGCGGAAAGAATTACGACACGCATGTCATACGATGTTGGCATGTCAAAGAACCCATTTGAATTCAGTAGACAATGTTCATAATGCCAAAATTAATCTCTGGGGTTTCCGCCAACACAAAGTTCCTCATTTCTCTACTAGAAAGCGCTATAGTGCTCAAGGAGCTAGGATATCTAACCTCCTTGACTTTCATAGTGCTTCAAGGAAAAACGAAATTCGACGTGCAAGCTACCCTCTGGGTGTCAAATAACAAAGCTAGCACCCGGCAACCGACACCATTCGATATTATTATCATTTCATATTGACTGTATTTATCAGTGCAATGCATTATACTGTGTATTTAGAGTACACTGAAAGGAATCTATGAAAAGAGCAACGCCCCAAAGTAAAAGTATTTAATACAGTGAGATTCTTTTGTTGGAGCGGGCGGGCGGCCAACTGCCGGGCGCGCGCGTCTTCCGCGAGCCAGCCGCCTTCGGGCCGCAGGGTGCGCGAGGCGGCGGCGGAGGCGAGCTAATCAGGGCTATTAAAGTCATTAAGTCACTAAACATTCATCAATGAGGGTGTGTAGTGTCAGTGCACAGATGATAGGGTAACATAAACAACAGCTGCAAGATTTAATTAAGGAAGCACAGATGTTTTTTATTTCTTGTGAATCTGGATGATCTCACGTCACCAGTTAAAGGTTAGAACTTATCGCAGAAGATACTAAAAATGTTCTCCTTCAGCTGACAGTCGGTAACTTTGGAAGTTAAATCGTTACATTATGTGGCTACTCCATCCCCCCCCCCTCCCCCTTGCGTGTTTTCTGTAATTAATCGAAGCATGGACCTAAGCCCGTTTGATGTTTAATTGTGGGTTAATTTAAAATACAAAGTGTACAGATCAATTACCCGTACTCTAGAGGAGCTGGAGAACAATATACGGCAGCAGATATCCCTCACAACAGAAGGGAATCACAACGTGTAAACGCTAATTTATTTATACGGTACAACGCCTGTCTGTCTGCTGAAGGAGAACATTTTCAGCATCTTCTGTGGATAGGTAAGTTCTTTAATCATGATGTGCTGGTGAATTTACCATTCATTAATGTACTCTGTTACGGTTTCCACCTGCGCGCTATCCGCGACCCAAGCTCGGTTGGCAGGCAGAAGGCACGCGCGCCCGGCAGCCTGCCGCCGGCCCCGCTCCAGCAAAAGAATCATCCTGTATAATGCATTAAATATAATAACAAAACAAAACATTAAAATATATGATTTATTTATTTATTTATTTTAGTCCTTAGATCATAAATCCAATAGATGGCTGATGACGTCACATTGGTTAAACCAACATCTCGATCAGCTGACTAAAGGGAACTGCCGGGAACTGCGGATAGTTTGGAGCACTGAAATACTACACGTGATGATAGAATTGGGCTCTTCTATTCTATTCATTACCGTACTAAGCCAGAATGGTGTTTTACTGTGTAGCGTATGGATGTAAGGAGACATTTAGAAAAGGATCGGGCATTTCTTTCCATAGATAGGCCTAGCCTAATTTAATTCATTGTAAAATAACCCTAAAATTCTTGACTTCACTACTTGCATTTCTTTACGTTTCCTCCTAACTCCGAAGCATGAAAGAAAAATAATTTAACATGTAAATGCTGGGCATTTATTACAAATTATTAAAATTTACCCTATCCCTTACGCCACTGAACAGGCCTATGAAGCAAAATTAGGACCATCACAACATAAAAGAACCTTCCTTTTCAATCATGTTCAGTGTCAAATTGTAGGTTATGCTACTGATGTGACGATGTAGTCTTCGATAATAAATACGCTGAGGTAATATTTGTCATCTTATTAAACGCATGGACAGTGCGTTTGGTTGAGGAAATTTTCAGATTCTTCTAGGGTACAGTGAAGCCCTAAATTAGTCAATTTTTCGTAGAATTTGAAAGTTCTGGGTTATTTTTGTGAAGGATTCTATGATTCATGGAAAATGGAATTTAAAAGGAAACAGTTCATTGCTTGTAATGTTTTCCTTTGTAGCAACTCTAATGCATAGTTTTAAAAATCAACGCTTACTAAATCAATAAGACTTCCTTTTTTCCATTTGCCCATGTTTTGTTCACTTTCATAAAATACTGAAGTGGAAGGTAAAGCTGAATAAGAGCTAATCGTACGATAAAATTTTGAAAAGTAATGTACTGAAATAATCCAAAATACATTTTCTAATGATGAAAAACAAATTAGGAAATGATGTATGGGAAGGTGGGCCACAGTGAGACAAGCTCATTAAATCCTTTTTATTTTTATTTTTAAGAGGGACATTTTTTTAATATTTCTTAGAGGTTGGCTCTCCTGGTATCAGACATTTTGATCCTGTTTACTCTTTGAAAGAAGCATGTTATGTAGGAGATAAACAACATCTTCGGTTTTGAGGTAAGAAAAGCAAAATTTTCTTCCTTTGTTTTTTTTATTGTTATGTGTATCATTGTACATTAATGAATATAATATGGTCGAAATACATACATATTACTAAATAATTATTGGAATTGTCAGCTTGTTCAGTATTGTAGGTGAGATAGTAGACATAATTGTTTTTACATGTCGCAAGTGGGCCACAGTGAGACACAGTAGGGTGGGCTACAGTGAGAC
Source organism: Meconema thalassinum (assembly GCA_946902985.2). Lineage (NCBI taxonomy): Eukaryota > Metazoa > Arthropoda > Insecta > Orthoptera > Tettigoniidae > Meconema > Meconema thalassinum. The sequence continues at coordinate 251,098,485 of OX336396.1, forward strand.
AGTGAGAAAGATATACGGAGTTACCCCAAAGCTGAGGAGAGGGCAGAGTCAACTTCTAGGAGAGAAAAGGGGAGATCTTTCATTCCAACTCACACCCCAAAAAGAAATAAAAACTTGATTTTAAGTCCACAAATAAAAATTAAAAAATCTAAAGAACTGCAAGAAGAATTTGTTCAGCCAAAGGCAGCCCTAGCTACAGACATTTCCATGGATGATGATGTTGATGATTCTTCTAATTCAGACAGCTCATCAGATAATGAAGAAATCGAGCTCCTAACATTTCATCAACTTGCTCGCAAACCTAAGGAAGGTGACTTCGTTCTGGTTGAGTTTTCAGGGAAACACTCAAGATTTTGCATCGGGGAAGTGAAATGAGATTTAGATGATGAGAATTATTAAGTAAAATTCTTAAGAAAAAGAGCAAAAATGATAGGCAGTTCTTTTTTTTTACCCATAGGGTGCAGATATTGCTTCAGTTCCCGCGAAAGGCAACAGATCACTGTGGCCGGTTTCCTTGCATATGGCAAAACAAATAGACAAAAGTCATATCTCAAATTTTCTGTAAAATTTGGGAATCTGAATGTGGTGTAGTATTTTCTGGCATTAATTATTTGTTTTAGTGTTTATCTCTGTATTTAACCAGTCAAAATAAATTCTTTTCATTGTGTCTCAGTGTGGCCCACGGGTGGGCTACAGTGAGACGGCTGCAACATGTTCACAATTTATTCTTTTTACAGAAACGTCTGGATGTTTTGGAAATTCTAAGGGTATGAAATTGATGAGCAACAATCAACTTATATTTCAGTATATAAATACATTCTCATATATCAAAAAATAAGACAGTATACTAAAATATATTTTTTCTGTCTCACTGTGGCCCACCTTCCCCTGCTAATAGCTCTCGGGCGTACAATAAAAAATGACCAGCTACACAAACACAATTCTGTTCAGAAATCAGAGTTGGATTTGTTATTATAGACTGGTTCACTTTTTCCAAAAAACGCCTCTTTTCTAATTTGAGCGGCATTTTGGGTAACATTTGGGCAAATGGCTTATTTTTACTAATTCGGACCTGCTGAATACGAATATCGCTGTTGCCAGGCTGATTTCTCGACCGGAATCCAAAAATCCAAGATGGCGGACTTAGCCCTATATCTGCACTATTTTCGTTTCCTCACGTATTTGTATTCCGATAGGGGTAAATTATGCTGTAAAGCATTGTTGAAACAATGGTTTGTCGATTGACTAAGTTTTTAATCAGACTGAATACATTTTTCCCTTAAAAATATATACAATATATACATTTTCTCCTTGTAATATTTTACAACATTTGTGTTGTTTAGATTGATTTATGTTCGTTTTTCTATACGTATAATTACAAATACTACTGATACCATAAATACTATTTCTGTTCAAATTGCCAAAATCAAGGGAAGGAATGAGCCTGTTTTCAAAAAAGCAGTTAGCACGAATTTGTATCGTCCCGGTGGAGATACAGACTGTGATATCGAGTCCGAAGCTACGGATTTAGCGTTTGTTTATCTTCGACAAAAGGAGACTTTGAAATCCGGATGGATGGAGTTTAATCAAGACATTACACACAACACATTGGGCATTTCTCAAGCTGGCTACATGCCCCTAAAGGCTAGTCCACACCAAAATTAATGAGCAATGTTAATGAACAATGTTCATGAAAAATGTTAATGAAAACATTTCTCAACATCTAAACTAAACATTTGTTAACAAACTTCTTCAACATTATGTCCACACCAAATAAACTTTTGTTAACAAACATCAACATTAAATGAACTGTTTGTGAGGTTATAATGGATAGGGTCAGGAAGGAGAATGTACTTAGAGCTGCAGCTTTCATTATTTTAGTGAGTACAATTAGAGAAAAGCGCAGGCGCAAGGTGTGGCAAAGAAAAATAATGGAAAGGCGTTTAGAATTAAGTTTGGAGAGTACACTTATGTCAGAACTATTAATTCATTAACTATTAATTTCAACACTTTCTGAGAATGTCTCCACATGACTTTCAAGTTCTTCTTGACAGTAATTGGGCCTGAAATTGCAAGAAATGACACAAATTATCGGCAAGCCATTTCCATTAATGACAGGCTAGGTATAACATTAAGATTCCTAGCAACTGGTGACTCCTACACTTCACGTATGTACTTGTCTAGAGTATCAAAACAAGCAATTTCATAGTTATGGTGCCTTAATTGCGTCTTTGCGCATGCGCGAACCTAAATGTTAACGAAAACACGAAAAGTTTCATTCACAAAAGTTAAAGAGATTTTGTTCATGAACATGCTCGAAAAGTTAACGAACACGCTATTTTGTTTATGAACAGTCAAAAATGTTCATGAACAGTGTTCATTAACAAAGTTAACGAAAACATCTTGGTGTGGACTAGCCTTTTTATTAAATCCTGCCCATGAGTGGGACACGCTCCAAACAGTGCTTGAAAGATCCGTCGTTGTCGCGGATATGCTGAAGCAGCGGTACGTGGTGTTAACTTGTGATCAAGCGCTCTACCATAAGTTGTTGGAGATCAAATGGGGCTAAGAACTGTTTGAAAATCGGGTTGTTTTGAAGATGGGAGATTTACACGTTGTACTTAATTTTCTGAAAACCATAGTACAGCATAAGGCAGGAAGTGGTATTCGTGAGATCTGGGTGGAAAGCGGAATCTTTGCAGAGGGATCGGCCGCTGGAGTTCTTGATGGAGGGCATATGGTAAAGGTCTTCGTAATCACAAACTTCTGTTCCAGGCTTTATGGCGCATTTTACTGGATAGGCTGGCTAATGAGAAGAGCTGCGATATTTTTAAAACCTCCCCTATGATGCAGAAACAGCTATCGAGCATTTCCTCGTACAAGAAAACCGGGAAAAAATCAAAGACTTTGTATGAGGCATCACGATCGAGTTCAAATTTTGCGTACTGTTGGTCATATCTAGAGATGGTTTCGACATTACTCAAATTTACAAGGGGGATCTGTTCTGGAAATTGGGACGTATTAGACTGCTCTTAAGGAGATGCTTCCTTTTACTGCACGATACGACCACACCAATTACACTAAGTCCTTGGCAGTGTATATATCTGAAATGCAGCAGCTCCCTGAAGAAGTAGAGATGGCATTCAGGAAGGGAGACTTCGGGGTCCAACGGAGCAACGGAAAATTTTGTCAAGTTGACGCGGATCATGCACAGGAATGGACAGTGGGCACTTCTAAGAAAGCCGGCGGATTAGTTGGAATCACGCAGGAAGAGTCTGCTCTGCATCGTAGGGCCTTATCATTTCACTGGAGGAGCGATATTACTAATTCCGCGTCTGAAATGTTCGTGGTGGGAACAGAAGGCTGCGCATATAAAGAACAATCTGTCTATCCTGGTAGGAGACGGCGAGACAACTCGGACGAAGAAAAACTCTTGTCCACTTTGAAAACTTTTAAAGTTTTCTCATAAGACAATGCTGATCTCTCAAATAATCACAATGTAGCAACTAAGGACAATGCTACCGTCAAGATCCAAGATTTGCTTCTACGCGCACGAGAACTGGGGCTTGAACAAGTGAATAAGTTCGTCTCCGAACGCCTTGTGTCATCTGAAGACACCTGGAAACCGCAAGTGAGCTTCCATTTGCCCATTTCTAAGAATCGCCCTCTCACACTGAACTACATGGCGAAAATTTTAAAACATGAGCTCATGGTCTGTCCTCAATCCCTGACAAACTCGGATGGAGATTTAAGAAGTGGAGATAAGTCTACACTGATTACAACTCTGAGGACATTGACTGCCCTGATGATATAGTTCTGGAGAGAGAATTATCACATGCACTCATTGACGGCATGGCAATGATCAATGCACTGCAGAAGCCAGCAAAATGCGTTACGTTTGGAGATTACGCCATGACAGTGGAAAAACATATATCCGTTCCCACACTTCTGTCTATTCAAGACTCGACATTGTTTTCGACCGGTAGGTGTTTTACATTATTATTATTATTATTCAAATTCCATGACTAACTGATTTTACATAGTGCTAAAAAAAATTGTAATCTTATTGAACATTTATTTCTTAATTTTTTGTAAATAGTCATATTTTTTGTCCGAATTATATTATGTACGAAAAAAATGAGCGTTGGTAGCTCTTTGTAACGCATAACGATCATTTATATCGCTTCTCACCACAAATGTATCCCCAAAACCGTCTTCAAAATAAAAATACAACCTGAGGAAACGAAAATAATGCAAATATAAGGCTAAGTCCGCCATCTTGGCCGCCATCTTAGATTTCTGGCTTCCGGTCGAGAAATCAGCCTGGCAACAGCGATATTCTTGTTCAGCAGGTCCGAATTAGTAAATATAAGCCATTTGCCCAAATGTTACCCAAAAAAAGTTACCTTACAAAAATGATAACAACTTTGTTTCTTGGATACACAAAATTTTGAAATTAATAAACCAGGTATACAACATTCCAATGTATATTGTGTTAAAATTTGGTTTCGATCTGATGACGGGATTTTGAGATAATAATTCTTAAATGTGACGCATGGTTGAAATACGCTTAAAAACGGGCCCGTTTTGTGTTCCAACTGCAAGGGGCCGATAGCCTAGATGTTAGGCCCCTTAAAACAACAATTATCATCATCATCATCATGTTCCAACTGCGATAAAAATATATATATATAAATTAAAAATTCCGAACCTGCATGAACTAACGTAAAATATAACGACGAAAATGATGATGTTATTGGATTTTCTGTAGGTCTATTGGTTACTTCACAAACAACCTTCAAACTCGAGTGCACATAATATTTTGGTCGACAGTAGTACATAAGTTGCTGTACTGTTCATAGCATGGAAGTAAAGTTAATTGTTTTCCTGGATGTATTATCATTCTTTATGTCATTGTTTGACTTAACAATAGCGATTCATTACCATGATGCTGTTTCCCGCGGAAAGATGTGCGCGCCACCATTTTCGATCAGAGCCACTGCCCTGGCGACATTTTCAGGCCTCAAGCGCATATTCGTTTCTGAATTGCACAAGAACAACTGAGGATATGGCTGTATTGATCTTTCCCTATGCCAACAAGTGGCAAAAGAAAATATAATAAAACAGTGCATTGTTGATGATAGTGATGGCGCGCACATCTCTCCGCGGGAAACAGCATCATGTCAAAGGATCACTATTGTTAAGTGAAACAATGACATGAAGAATGGCAATGCATCCAGGAAACCAATTAACCTTACTTCCATGCTATAACTACTGTATGTACTGTACTAGGCCTATACCATTCATATTTATGATTTGAATTTTTCAAGTGATAGTTGTTCTTTGCCGGTCAGTGTATATCACTAGAGATGTCTTTTCCCTGAAGGTCTTTTTAAACTTCAAGAAGCCAGTTGTGCTTAGCTTTCTTTGAGAGAGTAAGATTCAGAATTCTTTTAGTCAGCCTACGATCGTTCATTCTGAGAATATACCCATAAAATTACAAATTAGTATTATTACTATTATTATCAATCTCTGTAACGTACTGTTATTACTATTGTATTATTATCCTGTAATTTTTCCGTACTATATCACGTGGTTAAGCAAAGAGAGGACCATGCGCCATACGGTAACTTTGTCACTGACAAAGACATACAAACTCTAAAAAATCTAATAGATGATGTTCACGTACCCTCTTCGTTATTCTCTCCAAAGCTTGTACACGTTTTTCCTTCATATATACATAAAGGAAAATGCATTGTTGAATTTAATTATATGCTTCTAAGTGTTATGAAGATGGTCGATGCTTGTTTTAAATCAGATTTGTATAAACCTCCCCAATATGCAATAAATGTTTAATAATAGTCAGTCCGCTATGTTTTGGTATTCTTACCATGTTGTAAACATTGATTATTGTAGGCATGTCAAACGGTGTAGGTATTCAAAGTGATGTAAGTTACTACACGTTTTGTGTAACTTATATAACTAATCTGTAAATATTTTCGGATGTATGTTTTAAAATAAAGATTGTTAAATCGTTTGAAGGAATTCATTTAACACCCTACTCACATCCTGGTCCTGATCCTGTTGCTGTACTTAACGTGACTGTTGGTGTTGATACGGTACATAAATTAGCATTCTTGTGAAAGAATCTTCTCAATTTTGTTTTAATGAAAGTAATATTAATTTGTTAAGTTTTCAATTTTTAAGTTGCTTACTTCGTAAGGATATCCATTTTAACCCAAGAATTAATTCAAATGGTAAGATTAATATTAAGTTTACTTTACTTAAAGTGTATTTAGTATAAGATTTTTTATTAGATATACTGAAGATAGCACCAGCGTGTGCCGAAACATGTTAATTTTAGCTTAATAAATACATTTTTTTTAAGTATTGACAGGTGTTATAATTTGATTACAAGCATCAAGTAAGGGAACAAAGCCATTCAATGACCTGATAAGCACAAAACCAACATGGTGGCCACGTGAACTTTAAATACTGAAATAGAGTTTTCTCGCGACTTAAACAACTAAGCGCAGTGGAACTTGGCACGGTAAATGTTAATGCAAGGTTTGATATAGTGGCGTTTATTTCAATTCAATTCTTGAGAAATTCAAAATGGTGTCTGTGCAAGCGATCAAATTGAAAGTTTGTATAACGAACCAGATTATAATCTTTACCTATGACCTACATATACAACATTCAACATGGCAGCTATGTGATATAGGTATTTCACCAGTTCACAATATATCCGAAACTATTACGGTTGAAATGTTGTGTGGTGATACAGGACTATTAATTACATACAGTACACGTCACATCCAAAAACCTGATAAACACAAAAAGAACATTGCCGTCACGTGAGTTTCAAAGATTCAAAATGAATTTTCTGGCAGCCTAATAAAGTTGGCACAGCGAATCTCTAATTAAAGCTTTTTTGAGTCGTTTTGGTCATCAATGGACCACGATGTTCTTCACTCATATGATCACTGTAATGCTTGTTATCTTGTCTGCCAGTAGATCATTCTTGACGAATGTTCAGCTCTCCTTTCTTCCGTCCACTTGCAGCGAGGGCGAGGCATCACAGATGTTAAAGCGTGTAGATTACTGGTTGATTTAACCGCCTTTCTGAACAGGTTCCTATCCCAAACCAGAGCCTGATTGATTCGAGCTTCTGTTAGGTCCATTTTAACTTGCATCGACCATTTACAATAGGAATTTTTTTTAGTGATTGATGAGTGTATTCGATATGAAAATCGGTGATGCTCCATCCGTTCCAAATGTCCAAAGAAAGACATTCTCCTTTTTCTCATCACATTCACCAAATCTTCTATATGTTCAAATAATTCATTGTTATGCCTTCTTCTGTAAGTACCATTATCATTAACAGGTCCTAATATTTTCCTTAGAATTTTCCGATCCTTAAGTTCTAATTATCTCAATGGGCCTTTGTTTGTTATCTGTAAGCATTCTGCGGCATACAGAGCTGACGGCCAATTACTGTGTTATAATAACAAAGTTTGACATTCCGGGACAAGCTTTTACTTTTGTAAATGTGTTTGCAGGTTTGAAAGGCACCTTCCAATTTGTTACATCTGCTCTCAATGGCAGCTATTTCTGAATTATTAGGGGTAATCCATTCCCCTAGGTATTTACATTTTCGGACTTTTTTGATTTTTTGCAGACCAATCGTGATGAATTTTGAGGCATCTTTGACATTTGTGATAAAATTAGTTTTATGAAAGGCCACTTTAAGTCCAGTTTTAGCAGCTATGATTTGTAGTTTATTAAGTTGGTCAGTGGCCTCTTCCATTGAATTAGCGAACAAAGCAATGTCATCTGCAAGAGCGAGACAGTTTATATTCAGGTCTTCTTTTTTATAACCAATTCGAATACCATAATTATTTGGTAAGATTGTTAACCATTCTCTTATAATTTTTTCCAAGACACAGTTGAACAGCATCGGTGATCCCAAATCACCTTGTCTACAGTCAGTCTTGATTGCAAAGGCTTCGGACAATTCACCACGAAATTTGACCTTAGAAATGGTGTTTTCTAAGCTTGCTTTGAACAAATTAATTGATTTATTGTCCAGGCCAAACTCACGTAAGGTGTTAATCATTGTGTCTCTATGAATGCAATCATAAGCCGTTTGAAAGTCCACAAAAATTACAACATAAGGTTTTGATCGTACCGTACAGTAGGAAATGATGGTCTAATTAAAGCATTAGTGAACAACTAATGTTGTTTTATCGTTTTCAAAAATTCAAGATGGCGTCGGTTCAAAATTTTTAAACTTTTCTCGTATCCTATTCAAGAGATCGGAGAGATGCTACGTTTAATGAAGTATTATAATAATATTTGTCTAATTACGCTGAATTCTGTACTTTACGTTTCGTAAATCATGGTACAAGCCGAGCATATGACTTTTCTTAAAATTAACACCGGTGACTCGTTACAGAAAGATGCCATCTCGCGGGAGGAGTCATAATCACCGATACTAAAAGTTTTATATTCTACCACATAATTTATCATTGTAGTGGTGGTGGTGAACATCGTTGTAAAGGGTAAAAATCCAAGGTCAATTTGCTATTGTAGGTATCATAAATTATCATTTCTGAAAAGGAACATACAGTAGTCTATTTTACTGTATTCTCAGCAAGTTGATAACCCAGCGCACAATTCCTTAGTTTTCCGTACAAATCATTCTTGAAAATAAAAACAGTATAATAACGTCTATAGTTCTACAAACTGTTGCCGCCTTGTTTAGTCTCGGGATAGGTATTGAGACTCCGGATCCAGAGGCTCTTGGGTTTATTCTCAGCTCTGTTAATTCTGCTCTGAGGGTTGGAACGGGATACAATCAGTGAGACAAAACAAAGAAGAGATGGGTTAGGTTCACCTCTTCAAATGTATTAGAAGTGATTATCCGTGGTTTCCCACTTCTGCTCCAGGCAAATGCCAGGGTGGTTCCTAACTAAAGATCGCGGCCGCCTCCTACCAAATCCCACCCTGAATGACTGATATCAGGGACGTATATACAATTTCTTTTCGAGGGGGGGGGGGGGGGAGCTGACTGTCCTGGAAAATTGTGAGTATTCTCAGGGGATTTTTCACAGCAAAAAGCCCAGAAATATCAACCAACATCTTAGAGCATTTAACTATGTGCAATTAGGCTATTTTAGATGAGAGTCAATTGTAAAATTGTCCTGCCAGTGTGCGGGACAAATGCTAGGAAGAAGAAGATATAGGTTAACTTACAATTAGTGGCAATACAAAAAAAAGTTGTAAAATACAACACACAAATACAATTTTATACTTAATGAATTTTCTATTACGGCCTATGGAGTATGAATGGTAAATATCTGAATATTTGTCAATTTATTAAGCAGAATGGTAAACAGTTCTTTTGGGGGGGGGGGGGCTGGAGCCCCCATAGCTCCCCCCCCCCCTCATATACACTCCTGACTGATATACACACTACTACAGCCATCATAATGGCACAGGATATAAGACAGATTTCACACACGCCCACGTACACAAACTTATAAGACCACGATTGTCGCAAAGCGGCTAAGTCAATCAACAACAACAACTGTTGCAAAGGGGTGGAATTACCTTCAACCCTCAGAATTTAGAAAACCTAGGCCAAGTTAAGTAAGAATCAGATGGGTGTTCTTTTAGTGTTTTCAATAGCTTATCTCCGATCGGTTCGAAATGAACCCATAAAGTGACGGTGTCCACAATGCTGTGAGTATCCAGAACTTTGATTCACACCACTCTATCCACAATCTCCTCCACGGCGTGGGCTTGCATTATACCAAGATGGACGTAGCTGTATATTTTAAATTACGGGCATCCTGAAAATGGTTTTCATGGTTTCCCATTTTCACCACCAGGCAAATGCCGGGATGGTTACTTTCAACAGATTCACGGCCGACTTTCTTACCAAATACCTTCCCTAAAACCCTTCCGTAATTAAACCCAAGTTAGCGGTCGCCTGGTTAACAGTTGGCTGGCTGCGACAACGCGGTCACGTAGCCCCGTGTACTTTGGGTGTGTGTAGAATCTGTCTGATAACTGGTGTTAATTGTGATGGCTGTATTAGTGTGTGTTATCTGTTTTTAATTCAATATGGACTGCAGACAATAATTTCAAGTACAGTACTATAGTTGCTACTTTTGCTATCAAATGCCACTGTCCACAACACCTAGCTTGCGGACTTGGCTAATAGATGGCATCGCAGTCAGCATCTGGCGGTGAACGTTGGAACTAATGGAGCGTTATCAATTTCTAACCTACAACTTTTGGCTTCACACAAGTGTAGTTAGTGGAAGGTTCTTCTTCATGCCATAAATCTATCACATGGGACCGCCGGCTTTACTTCCCCTCCGAAGGAAGGCTCATTGAGCGATTTCTAACGCTCTTGAAAATCCAACGACTTCTATGCCCTAGATCGCGGGTTCAACCCCGGCCGAAGTCGTCGGAGGAATTATCCCGCAAAGGGTCTGTGGGTGAAACCGAGCTGGGAGGATAAGCGATTATAAGATAATTAAGTAGAACCGTACACAATTAACCGAGTATCATTATCTCGTATATGAGACCTCGCAAGCATTAAGACTATCACACTGCATTTAGCACGCAGCCCCCATCTTGAAAATATAAGAAATTAATATCGATAACCCACGGTTACAAAGACGAAAAGCAGCAATTAGCCGATGTACTGTATTTTAGTCTCACGTAAGAGGCTCTCCCTGCAGTAGGCACAAGCGCAACGATTTCATACATACAATATGGTGGATGGACGTACTTTTCAAATGTTAGAATCAATTCCCCTGGATGCAATATGGGAGTTACAACGAATCTTAGTGAACGAGGTTGTTATATAGGGCATAACTTTTAACGTCCTTCACAAGATTGGACATCGTGGTAATTTAGCCCCGTGTACTTGTGAGCGTGTAGGAATTGGTCTGATAACCTGCGTTATTTCGGTGTCTGCAGTAGTGTGTAATTTTGTAATGCAGGTGAGGATTGGGGAGGAGGTGGCCGTGGCAAGAAGTTAATCCATCCCGGCATTTGCCTGGAATAGAAGTGGGGAAAGTCACTTCCTGGATGGCTGAAGTGGGAATCGAACCCAATTTTTCCTCACGAGGCTGAGTATGTTCCAGACCTCAGACCATAAATAAATATCTTGGCAGAGCCGGGAATTGGACCCAGACCTCCGGGACGACAGCCAAGAATGCTAGCCACTACACCACGAGTTGGTTACAGACAAACGTTACTCTACTGTTTTTATTTGTATAGAATAAGTACGAAATATTTTTCTACCTTAGGGGGAATGTGACCCCGCCTGGGCGCTCCATCTTGAATTTATTCAATGCATTCTACGAACATGCAGGGACCAATATTATGAATAGGCCTATACGGGAAACCTGTGTGGCTGCCTCAGTTTGTTCTCGTGCTAGTCACCTGGATGTGACGAGGTGGCCGAGTGGTTAAGGCGTTGGACTGCTAATCCAATGTGCTCTGCACGCGTGGGTTCGAATCCCATCCTCGTCGGATCCAATTTTAATATTGTGCAAATACTGCCGGGATGTTCCGTCTGACAGCATCATAAATTAATGTAATTCAATTCGTGACCTTGGGTGACTGTCGTTATTCACAAAAACTCAACTTTTGAGGAGTTCCTGTAATTAAGTAGACACAAGAAAGATCGCAGAATTTTAGTTAGATAGTTATTGTTGTTTTAAGAGGCGGCACTACGAGGTCATCTGCCCCTCTTGACACAGATTAAAGTATACAAATTTGGAATGGAATTCAAAATTTAAAGGTTGACACCTAAATTTGAAAAGAGCGAAAATTAATTTTAAAAAAACTAATAATTATAATATAAACAAAAAATACGGAAAAACTAAAAATCAGCATTCAAAAACGAACAAGTCTTTGAGTCAATGTACACTGGAAAATTTAGATTGCTGGCCCTAACCCACTCTCACTTTGTAACGTGTTTTCGAGGGGTTTTTATGCAACTGGCATAAGTCAGTAGGAAGCCATTCTATATTTATTTACGCGGCAAATTGTTCAGCCAAGAGAATTTTTCATGTTAATTTATTATTATTATTAATTTATTATAATTATTATTAAGATATTTTCGGAGCATTTTATAAAAATTATAAGCATACAGATAGGTTTTCTGTGTCTTAGAAAACGCTATCAAGCAAATTATTACGAACGACGATATCATAGAAAATTATTTGATTACGGAATTTTACGGAGTTTTGTCAGTTAGGGTATTTGAGAGAGATGAGTCACGGGGAATTCAAATACAAGCTTAATCTTGTCAGGAAGTATTACGCAAGGCTGGGTCGCAGCGTCCAGAAAAGGCGAATAGTTGGAACGGAAATCGACTTCATCATCGCCGTGCCGTGTGTAATGACCCGGAGGAGGGGAAGATCGCGTGGTGGGTCAGCCAATCAGTGAGGACCACGCAAGCTGAAGTCGGCTGAAGAGTGGGGGAGCCGACAGGTGCATATATCGTTCGACGCGCCGTCGAACGAGGACAATCTGTGAAATACTTGACGAGTATGGGTGCGCGTGCGTGTGGCTCCGATGTTCGGTGGAGTTAACAACAATCTGTATAGAGTTTAACGAGTACGGTTGTACGCGGGAATCGCTCCGATGTTCCGTGGATTGGAGGACTAACTTTTGTAAAACTTAACCAGTGCGGTTGTACGAGTGTTTGGGTCCGAGGTACGGACCATAGAATTATCTAATCTACCAGAATCTCATCAAACATCGACGAAGATGACGACATCCAGGAGACTGTGGGAAGCTCACAGCATCATCCAGTACGAGGGAAAGGCTTCGGGCATTTCCAATGGTAAGCGCTAATGACGCAGAAATACGCAATCTCTCATTTCTCTTGGTTTTATATTTCATATTTCAGTAACTTCATAGCTTGGGAATAAGAGTAAAATCAATAATTTATCAGACTCCGTTTTCACGTAATTTTCTATCGGTAATATTAAAATCGCAACGCTCCAATTTAAATTTTAAACTTATTATTATTATTAATTTTGCTATACTTGTTTTATATAATAAATTCATTTCTTTTACAATGCAATCTTTGCTTTCAGTAGGTAGCATTAGATATAGACCAATTCCTTCTCCTGATACAATTGTTTGTTGGGTTAATGATCAAATCATACCACGATCTGAGTGAATAGAGTCTTGAATGTGTTCTGCCAGAGCTAGACGTTGTTAAATACAAATTTAGATTTCAACATTGGGTTGAGGTCTTGGCGCCCATTAAAACAACATAGCTTAGGCAAAGGTAAACAGTTACATTTCTCACCCAACAGTTAGGGGCTAGCAAAGCGTTTCATTTGTCGCCGACAACTTGGGGCTGAAAACCTAATAACATTTGTGGAAGGAGAAGGGTATATATTTCTGTGCCTGTATTTTGGGGGTTATTTGTCTGTATCAGTGTATATCATTATGGGGGATGAGAGAGAAAGACAGATGAGGTTACGTAGTGGTCATCAACGGGAGAGTGATGATACGAGCAGTATGTCGAGTGATGGTAGTACCGGGGTAGCGGAGGTAAATCCCGATACTGAAACAGGGAGTGTAGGCGGCCAACCAGAATTAAAAACTTTACTTCTCGAGTTCATGTATCAGAACAAAGTTAGTAGTGATGCCTTAAATGCAAAATTAGAACAAAACAGTAGGGAAAATAAAGAAAGTACAGATGCCTTAAATGCTAAATTAGAACAAAACAGTAAGGAAAATAGAGAGAGTACTGAAACTTTAAATGCTAAATTAGAACAAAACAGTAGGGAAATGAGTGACAAATTCGAACTGATTAGAGGTGAGATCAGGGGGGTGATGGAAGAAAAGGCTAAAGAGATTATTGCAAATGTAGACAGAAAATTAGGAAAAGTACAGGAGGGGTTGGAAATTAGAATCAGTACACAGGCTGAAAATTTAAAAGAACTAGTGCAACTGGAAACACAGCAGGTCAAAAAGCAATTGGGGGGAGAAATTGACAAAATTCAGGTAGCTACTAAAGAGGTTAAGGAACAGCTGGGGGGTAGAATTGAGAAAGTCCACTCACAAATAGTTGCAGAAGTAAATGATTTAAGAGAGAGTAACAGAGAGAGCATTAGCAAGATTGAGGAGAAACAAGCAAAGCTATATGATAAAGTAGAAGAATCAGAAGGAAACATTAAATTAACAGTAAACAGTATTGAGAGGAAGGCTGAGGAGAAAATCGCAGAATTAGAGTTAAAATTAAAAGCTAGGATCAGGCAAGAAAATAGTCAGAATAGGCCAGTTTTTGTGAATAGCACACACAGGGAGGTAGAACAGGGTAAGTTCAGCAATCGACAGGGGTGCCCAATGGAGTTCATGAACACTATAGAAAATAAATTCGGGGAGAGGTTGGAAAATGGTAGTATTGAGTGGTGCCAGGTAGTTGAAATTTTAGAACAAGTGTTTGTGGGGGAAACGAGGAATTGGTTTGCTGTCTACAGAGACAAGTTTACTGATATTAATGACTTTAAAATGAAATTCTGTGAAAAGTTCTGGAATGAGGTTATTCAGTCGCAGCATCGTGAGGGAGTAGTGTGTGGTAAATATAACCCTAAAGGAAGCTCCACCATGACCGAATACTTTTAGGGCAGGTATTAGTGTGTAAATATCTGGATGGGTTGAAGGAGGAAAGTGATGTGGTAAGGTTGCTACTTAGGCACTTTCCCTATAGGATCAAGGAGGCTGCTTGTATCCAGAATGTAAAGACAATATCACAAGTAGAAAATTTGTTAAGCACATTTGATGCACTAGGGAGAGGGGGTTATGAGGACAATTTCAATAGGAACCAGGGTAATAATAATAACAGACCTAATGAAGCCAGGCATCAAGAAGTTCAAGGGAACGGTGGCGAAGGAGCCAACGCTCAAAATAGAAATAATAATAATCAGCTAAATCAGAACAGAGGAAATGGCTATGGTAATCAGTATCAAGGAAGGAACAATGATTTCAGGGGAAATCAAGGGAGGAACAATGATTACAGGGGAAATCAAGGGAGAAACAATGATTTCAGGGGAAATCAAGGGAGAAATTATAATGACAATAATTACAACCAGAATAGGGGTCAAGGAAGAGGACAGCCTAGTGGTAGTAATATACAGCCAAACAATGACAACACAGCCCAGAACAACCAGACCAGTTCAGTAGTTAGTAGTACTACGGCCAGCTGTAGCGGTTCTTTAAACGCGAACCAGGCTGCGAAGTAAGGTCAGAATCTCAGTCTGTAGCATGCCCTGTCCATACAATTATACAGGAACCCTATGACCTAAATGTGAGAAATGAATTATTACATGAACTAAATGATGAAGGTATTATTCAGGAAGTGGTTAGTAAGAGCCCCATAGTTAAATTTAACGTGTCCGAGGCGTACACAGATGTTTTAATTGATAGTGGTTGTATGAAGAGTTGCATAAGTAGTGCATTTTATGATAAAATGAAAGGAACTGGAGTAAATTTTGAGGAGATGCCAATTAAAAGCACTTTTGTTATCACAGCTGTTGGGAAGAGGTCTAAAGTAATTTCTAAGCAAGTTTTAGTAGACATTAAAATTAATAATCATGTAGAGAAGCAGATTTGTCTTGTAATTCCAAATTTAGTATTCAGTGTTATCTTGGGTTCAGAGTGGCTAAGTAGAGTGTCTGGTAACTTATGTTATGATGTAGGGAGTTTGAAATTTAAATGGGGAGATTCTGAAGTAGAAGTAGCGTTCAATGACCATATTCAGAGGAGTAGTATTGTAGGTGTGATTTGTACTTTAAATGAGATATCGCCAGCCGTAGAGCGGGGTTCTCCATGTTTTGTGGGCAGTGTGATTACGAACGGAAGTCTAGAGGACTCGTTACGTGATGCTGCATTTCAGGGAAATATAGAGGTGGAACAATGTGTTCGGCTCTATGATGTGTTATGGTGTAATAGGAGAGTGTTTGAGGATCGCATTGGTATGGCCAATTGCTATACCCATTCATTGAACGTTATTGATAGGTCAGTATTCACAGGACATAGATATCATGTACCTTTCGCTTATCAGAGTGCAGTTGAGGCACAAATTAACCAGATGCTTGAAGATGGGATTATTGAGCACTCTAACAGTCCAAATGTTAATTCTTTGATCACGGTACCCAAGACCGACGGCACGGTTCGTATTTGTTTAGACGCTCGTTTGGTTAACAGTAGAATTAGTTCAGATCAGCTGAAATCTATGTCAATAGAGGAATTAATGCAAACATTTGAGGGGAAGAAGTATTTCACTTGTGTAGATTTGAGTTCCAGTTTTTGGCAAGTGCCACTTATGTACGAAGATAGACCATTTACAGCTTTTAGTCATAAATATAACCTTTATCAATTTTGTAGAACACCTTATGGGTTAAAGAGTAGTTCAGCAGCTTTAATTAGGGCTTTAAACATCGCATTAGGGGTTGACACAGGAGAGTTTGTAACCATTTACATTGATGATATGGTAATTAGTTCACGCAGTTTTGAGGAGCATCTACGTCATTTAGATATAGTTTTTCAGAAGTTAGATCAGGCAGGGCTCACTTTGAAGCTGTCTAAGTCGTCATTCTGTCAGTCACAAGTGACATTTTTAGGTCATAGAGTGTCGAGTAGAGGTGTGACACCAGAGGAAAGTAGGGTTAGCATGTGTGGACAGTAGCAACAGGGCATCGTTACAGACACTGAGTAATATGCTAGGTAGAGCAACGTGATGACGTTCATTTAAGGGAGCCCCTTGCAAGGTTGGAAGCAGGTGACGCAGAAACATTTATAGTTTCCAAACGTATTGGGAAAACAGTATGTGCTGGAGAATAGTGAGGGAAACAGATTATACGGAACGTATAATATACATAGTCTACGAAAATATGTGTCATAAAGTGAGTGTGTTTAGCTGGCGAGCCAGCCTATCAAATGAGTAAGTGTGGTGTCTGGTGCGTGGAAGATCTGGTCTTCAAGGCAGGCGTATCAGAAGTCGCACAGGGGGGTAGTATGTAAGTAAATGAGAATTTTTAAGGTACAGGGAAATATGACGGGATTGTCGGATGCTCTTGAGCACTAAAATGTCTCGATACACCAAGGCCAGAATTTGGTAGCGCTGGTGAATTCCCATTTGCCTCCAAGAGATGGATGAGCGCTTGTACATGGTATTTTTGCTTAAGGCGTCCACGAGGCAAAAGATGGGCCATCAGAATGCGAGACAGTCCTTCATGAAACTCATACATATCAGCACACGTGATTTCTGTTTACGGCCTCGCCATGTAAGATTTGTAAGTGTGTAATTTAAGATAATTTGTACAAAGGTATTATTTGTGTGAGAAGAATTGATCTGTGTTGAGAACTAGTATTAAGTAGAATATGGTCTACGGGAACTTAACAAGACAGGGCGACTACGGCACAGAAATATTTGGTGTTATATGTAATGCACATTTACTGTTTTTTTTTTCAGAAGTCAATATTAATTTAATCATCTTTTATAAAGAGAGATCATGTATTATGGTCACGAGGCGCTGCCACAATAGTGTGATCGTGTGCTCAGTGATAAGTGAGATTAAATTTCACCATAAGGAAGGGACCTCCAGTGAAATTAGGAAGTTCTATGGAGATATAAATATATCAGAACACCTTCAATGCGTGTGATATGACATCATAAATACATAGTGCTCACACATTAATTATGTCTATTTCTCCAACATAGAGAAATTTGAGAGGCGGAAATATCCGTGGAACACTATTCTATATGTAAAACATTGGACTGGTTGCAAAGTGCAATCCATAGTGACAACAAACTTTGACGCAAAGTGCGTGAAGAAAAATTATGAGTGTATATATCTGTAATTTAGGGTGATTTCATTTATGTAATATGTATTTTGGATGGGGATTATTAACGTGTCTGGGATAATCGGATAATGGACCGTCGTCTCGGTAAATCATCCGATGATCCGAGGCGAATATGTAACGTGTTTTTCGAGGGGTTTTTATGCAACTGGCATAAGTCAGTAGGAAGCCATTCTATATTTATTTACGCGGCAAATTGTTCAGCCAAGAGAATTTTTCATGTTAATTTATTATTATTATTAATTTATTATAATTATTATTAAGATATTTTCGGAGCATTTTATAAAAATTATAAGCATACAGATAGGTTTTCTATGTCTTAGAAAACGCTATCAAGCAAATTATTACGAACGACGATATCATAGAAAATTATTTGATTACGGAATTTTACGGAGTTTTGTCAGTTAGGGTATTTGAGAGAGATGAGTCACGGGGAATTCAAATACAAGCTTAATCTTGTCAGGAAGTATTACGCAAGGCTGGGTCGCAGCGTCCAGAAAAGGCGAATAGTTGGAACGGAAATCGACTTCATCATCGCCGCGCCGTGTGTAATGACCCGAAGGAGGGGAAGATCGCGTGGTGGGTCAGCCAATCAGTGAGGACCACACAAGCTGAAGTCGGCTGAAGAGTGGGGGAGCCGACAGGTGCATATATCGTTCGACGCGCCGTCGAACGAGGACAATCTGTGAAATACTTGACGAGTATGGGTGCGCGTGCGTGTGGCTCCGATGTTCGGTGGAGTTAGCAACAATCTGTATAGAATTTAACGAGTACGGTTGTACGCGGGAATCGCTCCGATGTTCCGTGGATTGGAGGACTAACTTTTGTAAAACTTAACCAGTGTGGTTGTACGAGTGTTTGGGTCCGAGGTACGGACCATAGAATTATCTAATCTACCAGAATCTCATCAAACATCGACGAAGATGACGACATCCAGGAGACTGTGGGAAGCTCACAGCATCATCTAGTACGAGGGAAAGGCTTCGGGCATTTCCAGTGGTAAGCGCTAATGACGCAGAAATACGCAATCTCTCATTTCTCTTGGTTTTATATTTCATATTTCAGTAACTTCATAGCTTGGGAATAAGAGTAAAATCAATAATTTATCAGACTCCGTTTTCACGTAATTTTCTATCGGTAATATTAAAATCGCAACGCTCCAATTTAAATTTTAAACTTATTATTATTATTAATTTTGCTATACTTGTTTTATATAATAAATTCATTTCTTTTACAATGCAATCTTTGCTTTCAGTAGGTAGCATTAGATATAGACCAATTCCTTCTCCTGATACAATTGTTTGTTGGGTTAATGATCAAATCATACCACGATCTGAGTGAATAGAGTCTTGAATGTGTTCTGCCAGAGCTAGACGTTGTTAAATACAAATTTAGATTTCAACATTGGGTTGATGTCTTGGCGCCCATTAAAACAACATAGCTTAGGCAAAGGTAAACAGTTACATTTCTCACCCAACAGTTAGGGGCTAGCAAAGCGTTTCATTTGTCGCCGACAACTTGGGGCTGAAAACCTAATAACATTTGTGGAAGGAGAAGGGTATATATTTCTGTGCCTGTATTTTGGGGGTTATTTGTCTGTATCAGTGTATATCATTATGGGGGATGAGAGAGAAAGACAGATGAGGTTACGTAGTGGTCATCAACGGGAGAGTGATGATACGAGCAGTATGTCGAGTGATGGTAGTACCGGGGTAGCGGAGGTAAATCCCGATACTGAAACAGGGAGTGTAGGCGGCCAACCAGAATTAAAAACTTTACTTCTCGAGTTCATGTATCAGAACAAAGTTAGTAGTGATGCCTTAAATGCAAAATTAGAACAAAACAGTAGGGAAAATAAAGAAAGTACAGATGCCTTAAATGCTAAATTAGAACAAAACAGTAAGGAAAATAGAGAGAGTACTGAAACTTTAAATGCTAAATTAGAACAAAACAGTAGGGAAATGAGTGACAAATTCGAACTGATTAGAGGTGAGATCAGGGGGGTGATGGAAGAAAAGGCTAAAGAGATTATTGCAAATGTAGACAGAAAATTAGGAAAAGTACAGGAGGAGTTGGAAATTAGAATCAGTACACAGGCTGAAAATTTAAAAGAACTAGTGCAACTGGAAACACAGCAGGTCAAAAAGCAATTGGGGGGAGAAATTGACAAAATTCAGGTAGCTACTAAAGAGGTTAAGGAACAGCTGGGGGGTAGAATTGAGAAAGTCCACTCACAAATAGTTGCAGAAGTAAATGATTTAAGAGAGAGTAACAGAGAGAGCATTAGCAAGATTGAGGAGAAACAAGCAAAGCTATATGATAAAGTAGAAGAATCAGAAGGAAACATTAAATTAACAGTAAACAGTATTGAGAGGAAGGCTGAGGAGAAAATCGCAGAATTAGAGTTAAAATTAAAAGCTAGGATCAGGCAAGAAAATAGTCAGAATAGGCCAGTTTTTGTGAATAGCACACACAGGGAGGTAGAACAGGGTAAGTTCAGCAATCGACAGGGGTGCCCAATGGAGTTCATGAACACTATAGAAAATAAATTCGGGGAGAGGTTGGAAAATGGTAGTATTGAGTGGTGCCAGGTAGTTGAAATTTTAGAACAAGTGTTTGTGGGGGAAACGAGGAATTGGTTTGCTGTCTACAGAGACAAGTTTACTGATATTAATGACTTTAAAATGAAATTCTGTGAAAAGTTCTGGAATGAGGTTATTCAGTCGCAGCATCGTGAGGGAGTAGTGTGTGGTAAATATAACCCTAAAGGAAGCTCCACCATGACCGAATACTTTTAGGGCAGGTATTAGTGTGTAAATATCTGGATGGGTTGAAGGAGGAAAGTGATGTGGTAAGGTTGCTACTTAGGCACTTTCCCTATAGGATCAAGGAGGCTGCTTGTATCCAGAATGTAAAGACAATATCACAAGTAGAAAATTTGTTAAGCACATTTGATGCACTAGGGAGAGGGGGTTATGAGGACAATTTCAATAGGAACCAGGGTAATAATAATAACAGACCTAATGAAGCCAGGCATCAAGAAGTTCAAGGGAACGGTGGCGAAGGAGCCAACGCTCAAAATAGAAATAATAATAATCAGCTAAATCAGAACAGAGGAAATGGCTATGGTAATCAGTATCAAGGAAGGAACAATGATTTCAGGGGAAATCAAGGGAGGAACAATGATTACAGGGGAAATCAAGGGAGAAACAATGATTTCAGGGGAAATCAAGGGAGAAATTATAATGACAATAATTACAACCAGAATAGGGGTCAAGGAAGAGGACAGCCTAGTGGTAGTAATATACAGCCAAACAATGACAACACAGCCCAGAACAACCAGACCAGTTCAGTAGTTAGTAGTACTACGGCCAGCTGTAGCGGTTCTTTAAACGCGAACCAGGCTGCGAAGTAAGGTCAGAATCTCAGTCTGTAGCATGCCCTGTCCATACAATTATACAGGAACCCTATGACCTAAATGTGAGAAATGAATTATTACATGAACTAAATGATGAAGGTATTATTCAGGAAGTGGTTAGTAAGAGCCCCATAGTTAAATTTAACGTGTCCGAGGCGTACACAGATGTTTTAATTGATAGTGGTTGTATGAAGAGTTGCATAAGTAGTGCATTTTATGATAAAATGAAAGGAACTGGAGTAAATTTTGAGGAGATGCCAATTAAAAGCACTTTTGTTATCACAGCTGTTGGAAAGAGGTCTAAAGTAATTTCTAAGCAAGTTTTAGTAGACATTAAAATTAATAATCATGTAGAGAAGCAGATTTGTCTTGTAATTCCAAATTTAGTATTCAGTGTTATCTTGGGTTCAGAGTGGCTAAGTAGAGTGTCTGGTAACTTATGTTATGATGTAGGGAGTTTGAAATTTAAATGGGGAGATTCTGAAGTAGAAGTAGCGTTCAATGACCATATTCAGAGGAGTAGTATTGTAGGTGTGATTTGTACTTTAAATGAGATATCGCCAGCCGTAGAGCGGGGTTCTCCATGTTTTGTGGGCAGTGTGATTACGAACGGAAGTCTAGAGGACTCGTTACGTGATGCTGCATTTCAGGGAAATATAGAGGTGGAACAATGTGTTCGGCTCTATGATGTGTTATGGTGTAATAGGAGAGTGTTTGAGGATCGCATTGGTATGGCCAATTGCTATACCCATTCATTGAACGTTATTGATAGGTCAGTATTCACAGGACATAGATATCATGTACCTTTCGCTTATCAGAGTGCAGTTGAGGCACAAATTAACCAGATGCTTGAAGATGGGATTATTGAGCACTCTAACAGTCCAAATGTTAATTCTTTGATCACGGTACCCAAGACCGACGGCACGGTTCGTATTTGTTTAGACGCTCGTTTGGTTAACAGTAGAATTAGTTCAGATCAGCTGAAATCTATGTCAATAGAGGAATTAATGCAAACATTTGAGGGGAAGAAGTATTTCACTTGTGTAGATTTGAGTTCCAGTTTTTGGCAAGTGCCACTTATGTACGAAGATAGACCATTTACAGCTTTTAGTCATAAATATAACCTTTATCAATTTTGTAGAACACCTTATGGGTTAAAGAGTAGTTCAGCAGCTTTAATTAGGGCTTTAAACATCGCATTAGGGGTTGACACAGGAGAGTTTGTAACCATTTACATTGATGATATGGTAATTAGTTCACGCAGTTTTGAGGAGCATCTACGTCATTTAGATATAGTTTTTCAGAAGTTAGATCAGGCAGGGCTCACTTTGAAGCTGTCTAAGTCGTCATTCTGTCAGTCAGAAGTGACATTTTTAGGTCATAGAGTGTCGAGTAGAGGTGTGACACCAGAGGAAAGTAGGGTTAGCATGTGTGGACAGTAGCAACAGGGCATCGTTACAGACACTGAGTAATATGCTAGGTAGAGCAACGTGATGACGTTCATTTAAGGGAGCCCCTTGCAAGGTTGGAAGCAGGTGACGCAGAAACATTTATAGTTTCCAAACGTATTGGGAAAACAGTATGTGCTGGAGAATAGTGAGGGAAACAGATTATACGGAACGTATAATATACATAGTCTACGAAAATATGTGTCATAAAGTGAGTGTGTTTAGCTGGCGAGCCAGCCTATCAAATGAGTAAGTGTGGTGTCTGGTGCGTGGAAGATCTGGTCTTCAAGGCAGGCGTATCAGAAGTCGCACAGGGGGGTAGTATGTAAGTAAATGAGAATTTTTAAGGTACAGGGAAATATGACGGGATTGTCGGATGCTCTTGAGCACTAAAATGTCTCGATACACCAAGGCCAGAATTTGGTAGCGCTGGTGAATTCCCATTTGCCTCCAAGAGATGGATGAGCGCTTGTACATGGTATTTTTGCTTAAGGCGTCCACGAGGCAAAAGATGGGCCATCAGAATGCGAGACAGTCCTTCATGAAACTCATACATATCAGCACACGTGATTTCTGTTTACGGCCTCGCCATGTAAGATTTGTAAGTGTGTAATTTAAGATAATTTGTACAAAGGTATTATTTGTGTGAGAAGAATTGATCTGTGTTGAGAACTAGTATTAAGTAGAATATGGTCTACGGGAACTTAACAAGACAGGGCGACTACGGCACAGAAATATTTGGTGTTATATGTAATGCACATTTACTGTTTTTTTTTTCAGAAGTCAATATTAATTTAATCATCTTTTATAAAGAGAGATCATGTATTATGGTCACGAGGCGCTGCCACAATAGTGTGATCGTGTGCTCAGTGATAAGTGAGATTAAATTTCACCATAAGGAAGGGACCTCCAGTGAAATTAGGAAGTTCTATGGAGATATAAATATATCAGAACACCTTCAATGCGTGTGATATGACATCATAAATACATAGTGCTCACACATTAATTATGTCTATTTCTCCAACATAGAGAAATTTGAGAGGCGGAAATATCCGTGGAACACTATTCTATATGTAAAACATTGGACTGGTTGCAAAGTGCAATCCATAGTGACAACAAACTTTGACGCAAAGTGCGTGAAGAAAAATTATGAGTGTATATATCTGTAATTTAGGGTGATTTCATTTATGTAATATGTATTTTGGATGGGGATTATTAACGTGTCTGGGATAATCGGATAATGGACCGTCGTCTCGGTAAATCATCCGATGATCCGAGGCGAATATGTAACGTGTTTTTCGAGGGGTTTTTATGCAACTGGCATAAGTCAGTAGGAAGCCATTCTATATTTATTTACGCGGCAAATTGTTCAGCCAAGAGAATTTTTCATGTTAATTTATTATTATTATTAATTTATTATAATTATTATTAAGATATTTTCGGAGCATTTTATAAAAATTATAAGCATACAGATAGGTTTTCTATGTCTTAGAAAACGCTATCAAGCAAATTATTACGAACGACGATATCATAGAAAATTATTTGATTACGGAATTTTACGGAGTTTTGTCAGTTAGGGTATTTGAGAGAGATGAGTCACGGGGAATTCAAATACAAGCTTAATCTTGTCAGGAAGTATTACGCAAGGCTGGGTCGCAGCGTCCAGAAAAGGCGAATAGTTGGAACGGAAATCGACTTCATCATCGCCGCGCCGTGTGTAATGACCCGAAGGAGGGGAAGATCGCGTGGTGGGTCAGCCAATCAGTGAGGACCACGCAAGCTGAAGTCGGCTGAAGAGTGGGGGAGCCGACAGGTGCATATATCGTTCGACGCGCCGTCGAACGAGGACAATCTGTGAAATACTTGACGAGTATGGGTGCGCGTGCGTGTGGCTCCGATGTTCGGTGGAGTTAGCAACAATCTGTATAGAATTTAACGAGTACGGTTGTACGCGGGAATCGCTCCGATGTTCCGTGGATTGGAGGACTAACTTTTGTAAAACTTAACCAGTGTGGTTGTACGAGTGTTTGGGTCCGAGGTACGGACCATAGAATTATCTAATCTACCAGAATCTCATCAAACATCGACGAAGATGACGACATCCAGGAGACTGTGGGAAGCTCACAGCATCATCCAGTACGAGGGAAAGGCTTCGGGCATTTCCAGTGGTAAGTGCTAATGACGCAGAAATACGCAATCTCTCATTTTTCTTGGTTTTATATTTCATATTTCAGTAACTTCATAGCTTGGGAATAAGAGTAAAATCAATAATTTATCAGACTCCGTTTTCACGTAATTTTCTATCGGTAATATTAAAATCGCAACGCTCCAATTTAAATTTTAAACTTATTATTATTATCTGAGTGAATAGAGTCTTGAATGTGTTCTGCCATAGCTAGACGTTGTTAAATACAAATTTAGATTTCAACATTGGGTTGAGGTCTTGGCGCCCATTAAAACAACATAGCTTAGGCAAAGGTAAACAGTTACATTTCTCACCCAACAGTTAGGGGCTAACAAAGCGTTTCAACTTATAAAGCGGATGACGAGATCAGCAGCCACCGCGTCATCGTATAAGTTTGAGTGTCCGCAGCATTTTAATTATTCTTGGTTCGCCTCATGGCTTATCGACTAGCACCCAGAGATCCGGGTTCGACTCCCGGCTCTTTCAAGAAATTTTATTCCGGTTCACTCTGCCTTGTTTGCCACAACTGACAAGAGGTAAGATTGATTTCTACCTCAATATTCTTAGAAGTGGTTTACCGTGCTTTTCCCACTCCTACTCCAGGTAAATGCCGGGATGGTCCAGTGGCGTAACTAGGGTTTTCTTCTGGAGGGGGATGAGCTGAGTCAAAATGACATTTGGGGGAGGGGGTAAGGTTTCGAACATAATGAAGTATAATCAACAAGCCGTATCCGGCATGCGTTGCAATGCCAATCAAGTGTTGGCCTAGTAATTTTGTTGCAGTGTTTTTGGATACACAATATTTTATTTCTCAACTATTGTAAAATGGATTTATTAATTCAGAAACATTCGTGGGAGCGTGCACAACAACTCATCACATTTTCATCGCAATCAGATGAATGTTATATGAACGCATACGGGACTTTGTAGAAACGATTTGCCCGCCATCACTCATTTGTTGAATCTACTCGTGCGCTACCAACTGTGAAATGGATTTACTAAGTCAGAAACCTTCCCTGGAGTGTACACAACAACTCATTAAAGTTTCGTCGCAATCGGATGAATAGCATATGAACGCATAGGGGACTTTGTTGAAACGATTCGCGTCCGTCACTCATTTGTTGAAACTACTCGTGCTCTACCTATTGTAAAATGGATTTACTAAGTCAGAAACCTTCCCTGTAGTGTACACAACAACTCAACAATTGGACAACACACCGAAAAAACGACACCTCAAACATCGTTCTAGCGTTATTGGTTCGCGATATTAAAAAAAAAAAAAACGTTTTAGCCCCAAAATCCAGTTTCAAAATTCAACCTATTGAAAAAATAACCTCGCCATTACATAGATCAGAAAAATACCCTTAAAACGAGACTATGTATCCTCCATGATAAAACCACACCCTCATGTTCTATGGGATCTAAAACGTCGGCTTGACTGAACGGATGGTGGGGGGGAATGGGCTGAAGGGTGCGGAACTGATGCAGTGTGCGGCTGGACATTAGGTTGCATTGTCAGCGAGTCACCCAAGGTCAACTGAACGAATGCAGTGTGCTCCCAGTTCTTCATTGATCGCACCACCTCTAGGATAGAATTCATCAAGCAGGTTTACGTGGTAACCAGATGCTGTAAAATCTGCTTGTCCTTACGTGTTAACGTGTATTCACGTGGCAAAGAACTAACACCATGGCTAGATGGTGTTGTTCCTTTATACACCAACTTCATAGTGGTTTTAGAACCAACTTGTAGGTGACTGGTGTGCGGGAATCTAGTTGAAACAGGTGTTGGTCTCTATTGACAAGTCTTAAGGTTATATTACTAATATGATCAACACCCACAGAATGAAAAAGCACCACTGGAGGGTTTTCACGAATAATATAGCCACT
The DNA here is from genome assembly GCA_946902985.2 of Meconema thalassinum. Lineage (NCBI taxonomy): Eukaryota > Metazoa > Arthropoda > Insecta > Orthoptera > Tettigoniidae > Meconema > Meconema thalassinum. The sequence continues at coordinate 251,125,336 of OX336396.1, forward strand.
AAGCGACGTCACAATAACATCGTAGAGCGAATGCGGTGGCTCTTGATTGGTGTAGCCTACACGTTGCTAATAAATAAAATATTTATTGCAGCTAATAGCCAAAGGAATGATGCAGACAAAATAAAACATACTCGTACATAGGATACCTTATGAACACTAATAACTACCGGTATTCATTCATTACAACAGAAGGACGTCATGGATTCAAGTCTATATGTACAGTACTATACCCTTCAGTGTTCTTCTAGGATGCCGACTCTTGCTCGGGTAGTGGTCTGTTCGGTGTGGCTCTAACTTATTCTAAACATCCTAGGAATATCGTCACAGGATCACAGGAGGCTTAACTTAAAATCAGTATGTCAGAGGACTCCTAATATAAAATAATTTTATTCACAAAAACATCATCTCCCTTTCTCCCATCCATAGACAAATAAAAACAAAATAAACTCCCTTAAATTACTCTACTCAACAACATCAAAAAAATGCACAATAACGTTATCACACTGGCTGAAACCAGGAAAAGAAAAATAATCTATTTTTTACTGCAGTCCACTGCTTCAAGTTCAAGAATTAACGTCAACAGGTTTTGTTCAATTAATTATGGCTTAAATAACCCAGCCATTCTATCACAACAAATGTGCGCACTCATGTTTATAACTTGCAAAATTGGTTTTTGGGAACTCGGACATGTTTTCTCGTACAATCATCATCTTTCCTCACAAGAGTCAGATAATGAAGGCAATAGATGTATTCTAGGTCACAGGCATGTGTGTACTTCTAACTTAAAAACAATTACTTCTCTCAGAGCCATGACTCCGTTAATTATGGTAAAATAAACAAGTCAACATACATGAAGCATCAAATAAATACTTCGGCGGCCGGTGCCCCGTGATTATTAATAAACAAACAATTATAATGAATGCATTCAAAAATAATGACAATACAAGACGTCGCTTCCTAAAGCGGCACAAAAGAATAAACCCTGGGAAGTCGGACTACCTTCCCTCACAGAATACAATAACAACCTCGACCTTGTGACAGACACTCTCTCCACACTAACCAGCTGGGCCGGCAATAACCTTCATTGCTACTTTTAGAATTCAGACGGCTGGCCACCTTCCTACCTGCTTCTTAAGACTCCCTTTTGACTACCTGGGTTTCGAGCTGTACCATTACTTTTCCGACGGAGCTAAAGTGGACTCGCATCAGACAATGAAGTCAATCATTTCACTTACCATTTATATCATCGTAGAACGCGGGAATATCACCTCCGCTATTAATTTCACTTACCATTTATATCATCGTAGAACGCGGGAATATCACCTCCGCTATTAATTTCACTTACCATTTATATCATCGTAGAACGCGGGAATATCACCTCCGCTATTAATTCTGCTCGACCCAGGATCGACTCTCAACCTTTTCTGAATATATCACATTATCATCCAGCCATTCTTGTCTTACCTTCCTTACCTCAATGTGATCATCACTCACCATACTTATTATTCACATAATTTCAGTGTCACTTACTGGTCTTGTCACAATATCGAGCTGTCTTTCCCATATTAGCTTTTACGTTCATATCGTGCATAAGCACTATGAAACCAATTATTCCCTTAACTGTGCATTCAGCAAGATTACTGACATTCTCAATCAAAACATATTTAAATAGAATCTTGATGCTCATATACTTATTACGTTATAAAACACACAAAAATAATCATTACTGACAAATACACAAATCTACAAAAAACATGCCCGCTATGCCTAAAATATTTATTTTTATCATAATTGCTTATGATCGAGATAAACTTATCCGATTCCCTTGATGGGAAACGCTATGGCAAACATGCCCCATACAATATTTACTTATCTCTCATACATCCTGATGCTGCTCTGGTCCTTGATATCAGTCTTCTTGATTAGTTGGTTCATCTTGCTAGGAGGATAATTTACACACGATTTCCAGAATTTCACCAAAGCAAAGGCCCACTGTGAATTATTATGATTATCACGATGCACGGTTCTCGCATATGAAGCTCCTATCTCCTATAGCTATTATCAACCTACTTAGTTCAGCTGACAGTTCAATAGCTTCCTAGATCACTGGTTTAGCTACTAATAGCTCGGGCGGCTATACCTATCATTATAACTGCGTCGCACTGTTATGATATGCACTGTTCTAATTCGCACTCGCGAATACTTAGCGATATTCAAATTTCAGAGGTATACGTGCTCCTACTTATAAAACTTGTAAAGAATGTTACTTTTCTGTCGGCTACTGGGTTCGGCTTCCGCCTCTACAGCGCAGAGTAAGAACTTATAAAAACTTGTAAAAATTATCACTGTCCGTATGATCTCAAGCACGGGCTATCGCCTCTACAGCGCCCGGAGTAAGAACTTATAAAAACCACGGTACTTTCTGATCGTCCGGGGCAAAGGCTTCCGCCTCCAGCAATGCCCCAAAGTAGACTTATAGAACTTGTAAAAATCACGGTACTTTCTGATCGTCCGGGGCAAAGGCTTCCGCCTCCAGCAACGCCCCAAAGTAGACTTATAAAAACTTGTAAAAATCACCGTACTTTCTGATCGTCCGGGGCAAAGGCTTCCGCCTCCAGCAATGCCCCAAAGTAGACTGACTTCGCTGCGTCTCCGACCAATATTTATACGATTTCTCTTAGGGGGACTTGGAGTAGGGGGCTTTATGAATTTATTTCCAAAATAACACTCACATGAATATGCAAACTAGCTCCTTAGAACGTCCTCATTTCCAATGTCTCAATGACTCCTTTTTATCCAAAATCCGATCGCTGGATCCTTATATAATGAGCTCCGTAATTTCCTTCATTGTTCCTTAATTTCGGCGGGATTTGGTCGCGTCTCACGTCTTTCGCTGCCATTGGTCGTTTCAAATCCACCCCCTGATTTCATTTTAATTCTGGCAAAATCACAGAATGATCCAATTTAAATTTTGACGATACTTCTGAGAGGCTGGGATGTTCCCCTATACGATGGTATAATTCCTGTTTCTGTATTTTAATTACTGCTCCAATTCCTCTCAAATGGGCGGGGTTTATTTGGTGGGTGATCGTTGAAATCTTCGCATTTACCCGCTTAGTTGAACGACCTTCGCGCGTAGTCTGAGCGCATTTGGTATCCAGATGTTGAGTTTTCTCTCCTACCCTATTTGTCTGCGCTGGGTGAAAGCTACTTCAAGTCACGTACGAACCTCTCTTTTGTCATGCCTGTTCCACAAGCAACTTCTATTCTCACACCGGCTTTGAGACATGAATAAAATCTTGTTGGAATAAATATGTAGACTTTATGCAATCAGAGATGCATAAAGGTCACAGTACATCGCATGATATCTTTCGCAACATTTGCCGCAACGTTCACATACACAGTCTGCGTCTGGCTGGTGAAACTTCTTTAACGTGCACAGCTTATGGTGAAAGCCATGTATGGCAAAGCGTGTAACAGTATGTCTTAGTTCGTAGCCTCCCCGTTTCCAATCATTGCAGGTCATTGCGTCAGTGATGTAGAAATCCCATCATATGTCTCCCTTCTTCGATTGCAGGTTCTCCATGAGTTGCACGTATGCAGGTGTAGACGGTAGCGACAGTTGGAGGCGGAGCTCTTCCACATAATATAATTCACGTGTTAATTCATAGACTAGTCTTGAAGGCGTGTATTTTGAAACACACAGAACCTTCTTTAAGAAAGTAGCTTTTAGTTTTTCCAACTTTTCCAGGTGTTTCAGTTTGAGGTGCGCCCAGATATTCTCTAATCCATATGTTACAACCGGTGTAACCTTGAGCTGGAAGAGTTTCATGGCTGTTTTGACGGAGAGTTTTCTCAACTGTCTGATATCATTTATGACCCTCGTAGCCACACTGATCCTATCGTTAACGTGAAGCGTAAAGACGTTGCCCGTTGTCTGAAGTGTCACGCCTAGATACTTAAAGTTAGAAACGCTCTCCAGGGGTTTACTGTGTGTGTGAAAAACTGCTAGTTTTTGCCCTTTGCGGAAAGTCATTGACACAGTCTTGTTTTCGTTTAGGTTGAGTTCATTCTCTTCCGCCCATTCCAACAGCAGATCAAATGGAGATTGTAGTTCCTCTTGAGATCTCGAGGCCAGCACAATATCGTCAGCGTACATAAATACAGAATTACTTTCTCCGAGACTACCTGTGTGATATCTGCCGTCGCGATGGTGAACAGTAATGGGCTTAGAGGGTCCCCTTGCAATACACCGGTTGTTTGATCTAATAATATTACACGTCACCGACACGTGATGGTCCTCAATCAATTTCACTTCATGGTCCGATTCATGTTTCTTGTTCGGTTCCAACACTCGTGGTAGAAACCCCAGTAAAGGGCCAATGGAATCGGGTTGTGATTGAAAGTCGATTTTAAACGAGAATAAAATACTGCAGCGATGAGTGATGGTTTGGCCGACAAGTTCAAACTTGCGTGTTCCATCAAGAAATGACTTTAAACCATTTTGCTTCACCAGTACCACGTAAACGTGTTCATAAATATCGTCTATAGTATATCCACCGGGGTTGAGGGCTAGCATGGAATCATCATAGTAAAACTTGGTCATTGACATTTTTACATATGCATATGTTGTATATTAAATTGTACGTTTCAAGAGAAACAAGCCCCAAACCATAAGGTCTTTCACCCAATTCAATAGGAGGGTATGACTTCAGGTCCACGTCCATGTAGTGTAAACGTCGTACTTTCTGCTGACGTACTGTTTACGTTTTTGCTTACGCTGTGTCTTATATAAAAAAAATAAACACAAATGCCTGCACTCTTGCGTGTTGAACTTTTGCTGACGTTTCTCATTATAGTATACATTTGTCTTGTTTCCAAAATACGTGTGTAATTCCATGGGCACAGGAAGATTTCCAAAACTGTCAAAGTACCACGCGGTGGAACCCTCCTTCAGATAGGCTACATAATGGGTTCCTGGTCCTCGGTGATCATCTAGATTAATGATGGCACATTCCTGTTTCCATGGCTGTGGCGGTAATTGGTTGCGCATAAACACACCTCGAAAATGGAAAAGCTTTAGTTGTTTGTCATAGCATTTGACTTATTCATGGGTCAGGGCATGTCTTGGTAACGCTGTGGTTATTTTTTTTAAATTATTTGGTGATAGGTAAATACCAAGTCTTTGTTTATAGAAGGCTGGCATTAAATTATTTGCGTTTCTAGCCCCCATAGCAATGGCTTCCATCGTTTCATTTTGTCGTTGACTCTCTTTCAATTGTTTCTTGCCCTGTTGTACAGAGTTTATCGTTTTAGCCACAGCACTGGCACCGCCCAAAAGTGAACCCAAGGCTGCAAGACCGGCAAACAAAGCCGGTAAAAATCCAGCTCGTTTTGGAACAGGAATCACTCGGGCTTGTTTTGAAACCTGTCGTTTACTTTGTCTCTGTGTTGCTGGGAGTGCTTTCTTAATAGTCAACATTTCATTTTTTATTTATTTTTATTCGCAAGGGCTTGTCAACAAGTGCCTTAATCCCATTCTTTTGCGATTGTATTGTTACATTTGTTAAGTGCAATGATTGCCTAGGGCAGCGGTTCTCAACCTTTTTCAACCATCGTGCCCCTTAAAAAAAATTAAACATCCTGCGTACCCCCTACTAACCTTTCTTAGGTAGTAATAATGGTTATTAAAAATGTGAAAGGTATTTAGTTAGTATGGTTTAACCTTTGTAATTTTATAAGGAAAGATATTTTAATAAAACAAAATATAGGCCTAGTTGTTGTTTTTCAGTTCCTTTTCCCAAAGGGTGATTGTTGCAATCATTGAGTTGGTTTTCATTTCAACATACTGTAGAACATATCAGAAACACTACCTTGCATACCCTTATTCCGAATGTTCAGTTTTTCAAAAATATCACTTAAATAGGCCAATTTTAAAAGCAAAGCAAAGTCATTGAGTAGTCTACTGATGATAAATTAGAATTGTGCTCGGTAAAGAAAAGATGCAATTCTTTGTGGAGTTCAAATACACGCGCCGTAAATAACTCACACAGTAGTCTCGGCACGAAGCTCACTGCGCATGTGGATCGAGTAGAAGGATGGCCTGCCGCGTACCCCCTGAAATGTTTCGCATACCCCTAAGGGGTACGCGTACCACAGGTTGAGAACCCCTGGCCTAGGGAAAGGAAGAGACAAGGAATGTATGGGAAATGGTCGTAAACTGTTTATTTACTTTACTTTATTTGTTGTTCCTAATTTTAGGGGATGCGAAATCACGGTCATATATCCCCGTGTATTTTTGGATGTTGGTGGAATTCGTGTGATAACCTGTGTTATTGTGATGGCTGTACTAGTGTGTATCATATCGCGGTCATATAGCCCCGTGTATTTTTGGATGTTGGTGGAATTTGTGTGATAACCTGTGTTATTGTGATGGCCGTACTAGTGTGTGTATTTGTAAATTGGGGATAGGATTGGGAAGGAGGCGGCCGTGGCTTGTGTTGGCCTGGAATAGAAGTGGGGGAAACCACGGAAAACCTTTTCGAGGATGGCTGAGGTGGGAATTGAACACTCCTCAGTTTGGCCTCACGAGGCTGAATGTACCCCGTTCCAGCCCTCACACCGGGAATCGAACCCGAACTTCCAAACGCCGAGAACGCTAGTCACTACACCACGAGGTGGCCTACTTTACTTTAATTACTTTCATAGAAGGGCAAATACTTGTTTCTAAGGTTGCCTACTATTGTGATAAATCACCTTTTATTAAACTAGATAAACAACTTATAAACACATTAATCGTATACTCAATTTACAAATACACGCTTTAGTACAGCCATCACTTTAACACAGGTTTTCACACAAAATTACACAAACACACCCAAACACACGCGGCTATATAACCACGATGTCACAGCCAGTAAAATAAGCAACAACATAAAGTATTAAACTTGCATTTCGTCTTCATTTATGGGTATCTAACGACTTTAGCTGTAATGTATGCGCCTGAGATATCAATTAGAAAGTTCGGAAAGAGAAGGTAATATTCACAAATTTCATCCTCAACAGTTGGTAACACATACAAACCACCAGAGACTCAATTATCGATTACTCGAGCGTCCAGAGCCGTTATTGCGGCGCACTGATCTGTATTGTTCTGTATATATTGTTTGGCTTCCTCATAATAAATGTTCAATCTTAGAAAACACAAAAGTGGTGTCAGAAGTAGGATTGATAAATAATGTGTACGGTGCCGAAATTCAACTGCACGCCGTGAAACTTGTGCGAAACCTGCTACCGAACGAAATTCAACTCCACGCAGGTTAGTGTATCAGTGAAGCATCTCCCTTCATCATGGCAGAAGGAATATCCACAGAACTTCTTCAGACGCTTTCTGGGATTATTGCTAGCGCTATCAGGGAATCCAACACGCGAGGCGGCATCGGGAATGAGCCGATGTCACCGGGACGGCCTAGACCACCACAATTCTCAATGTCAGCATACCACGCCGCCAATGGGACCACCATAGGGGACTATTTCACACGGTTCACATGGGCGCTCCGTCTGAGTAAGGTCCCGGAAAACGAACACGCGCAGTACGCACGTGTCTACATGGGCGCCGAACTTAACGAAGCTTTGAAGATTCTAGTAAGTCCCGTCGACCCGGAAACTCTCTCATACAGCGAAATCCAGTCAAGATTGTCGAACCACTTCGACGACAGCCGTAACAAATATGCAGAGAGCATAAAATTCCGGAACGTCATGCAGAGAGCAGGGGAGACGATCGCCAGCTTCACTCTCAGATTAAGACAAGCAGCAACACACTGTGAGTACGGAGAATTTTTAGACCGCATGCTAATTGAGCAACTGCTTAAAGGTTTGGAATCGAGGGACATGTGTGACGAAATTATTGCCAAGAAGCCGGAGAGCTTCACTGCTGCGTACGAGATAGCCTGTGCACTCGAAGCCACCCGGAATACTGCTGACGAGGTTAACAATTTGAATATAACCTCAAAATCCGATTCAACCAATCGGATAGGCTTCGAAAAGCCACAGTCGCGGAGGGGTGGCAACCAATGGCAACGTGGGATATCGACCAATTGTCAACAGAAATCCGACCAATCAAGGCCTCAACAAGGATTGCATCCAGCAAATCAGGGAACATCAAGTAACCAATCGTTGTGCGCTGGGTGTGGTGGGGAACATCCACGCAGTCAGTGCAGGTTCCTCAACGCTGAATGCCGGACATGTGGCAAGAGAGGTCACATTGCTAAAGTTTGTAGGTCCAAACCAAAGCATCGGAATACAAATCACGTGACCGAAGGAGAACAACCAGCTGACTGCGTTGATGTCATACATCATTTCAACAAAGTTGAGGTCATCGGAACAATGCAGTCTCCAGGAAAGCAGTTGATAGATGTCATCATAGAGGGAACCACCGTCAAGGTGGAAGTCGACACCGGCGCCCCCTGTTCGATGATGAGTAAACTGAGGTTAGGTATGATCAAACCAAATTGTGTTTTACAAAAGGTTGATCGTATTTTTGCGAGCTACTCTGGCCACCGTATTAACTGCATCGGGAAGACACCAGTCACCGCCACCATTGGCACCATCTCCAAGAACCGCGACCTCTACATCGTCGACGATGAATTTGAGACACTCCTTGGTCGAGAGTGGATCTCTGAGTTTGTGCGAGAGATCAATTTCGAGCAGCTTTTTGGAAAACCAGGACCGTTCCACCAACTCTCCGTCAAACAGTCTCTGTCCCTGGACCAGCAAAAGGAACTTGATGCCACCCTCAACCCCTACCATGATGTATTCAGTGATACCCCCGGGAAGCTGTCAGGCCCACCAGTGAAGATGCACCTGAAGGATGGCGCCACCCCAATCTTCTCCCGAGCACGTGACATTCCTGTAGCCCTGCGAGATGCCTATGCCAAAGAAATCGACGCAAAAATCGCATCTGGTTTCTACAAGAGGGTAGACTACTCAGAGTGGGCGTCAACAACTCATGTCGTTGTGAAGAAGAACGGCAAGTTGAGAATCACGGGAAACTACAAACCTACTCTTAACCCGCGGATCATCATTGATGAACACCCGATTCCGAAAGTGGAATACTTGTTCAACCAATTGCGTGGTGCCACCCTCTTCTGTCACCTGGACGTCACAGACGCATACACTCATCTCGAGGTCGATGATGAGTTTAGCCAAGCCCTCACGCTCAACACTCCAACCCATGGCCTGATCCGTCCAACTCGTGCTGTCTACGGAGCAGCCAATATCCCCGCTATCTGGCAAAGGCGAATGGACACGGTTTTGCAGAAACTCCCAAACGTTGTGAGTTTCTTCGACGACACCATTGTTTTTGCCGATAGTTTTGGCAATCTGATGGAGGCCCTCGCCGTGGTATTAGAGCGCTTTCGCCAACACGGTCTCAAGCTCAACCGAGCAAAATGCAGCTTTGCAGAACCTGTCCTGGAAGCTCTTGGCCACAAGATCGATGCTTCAGGCATTCATAAGTCTGATTCGCACATCCAAGCCGTACGGGATGCGCCGAAACCAACGACTCCAGAAGAACTCCAGCTGTTTTTGGGTAAAGCGACATACTACAGTGCCTTCATCCATAACCTGTCAACGAGAGATCGGCCACTCAGAGACATGCTGTTGAAGGATCCTCTCATATGGACACCAGACGGCGACAGGGCCTACCGGGACATCAAGGACGCTCTAACCTCACCGCAGGTCCTTATGCAGTACGATCCAACACTACCACTTTTGCTGGCAACGGACGCCAGCAAAACCGGTCTCGGCGCAGTGCTGTCTCACCGGCTCAGCAACGGACTAGAACGGCCTATCGCATATGCTAGTCGTACAATGTCATGTACGAAGCAAAGGTACCCCCAGATCGACAAGGAAGCGCTCGCCATCGCTTGGCAGTACAAAAGTTTTTCAACTATCTGTACGCTCGACACTTCACGCTAATCACGGATCACAAGCCCCTGACGCAGATCCTACATCCAGAGAAGTCGCTACCAGTCCTGTGCATTAGTCGCATGGCCAATTATGCCGACTACCTCGCACACTTTAACTACACTGTGGATTTTAAAACATCGAAGCAAAACGCCAACGCTGACTACTGCTCTAGAGCACCGTTACCATCGACCGCCAACAAGATCCAAACCTCAATCTTGCAACAGAGGGAGGAAACTGAGGATTATGACGACTTTGATTTTTTTACGGTTCACCAGACGCAGCAGTTACCCGTCAAATCCGAAGCCATTGCACGAGAGACGAGGAAGGACCCTGATCTCGGAAGAATTGTCAAACTTCTGGAAGGAGGCCGAGATCTCACCCGCCACGACTTCAAGGCACCCGAGATAAAATACACGCTCGCCGCCAACTCCTTGATGTTCGAGCACAGAGTAGTGGTTCCACCTGCACTGCGAGATGCTATCCTCAACGACCTCCATGCAGCTCACCTGGGGATCGTCAAAATGAAGGGAATGGCACGTTCCTTTGTGTTTTGGCCAGACATCGACTCCGACATTGAGAAGCTCGCAAAGTCCTGCACTACATGCGCAACCCATGCGCACGCTACACCCAAGTTCCGCGAGCATCACTGGGAGTACCCGAAGGCACCGTGGGAACGCATTCGCATCGACTACGTGGGCCCAGTAGCTGACAGCATGCTTCTGATTGTTGTAGACGCCTACAGCAAGTGACTCGAGGTCAAGACAACAACCACCACGACAGCTGCAGTAACAATCTCCCTGATGGATGACCTGTTCACAGCACACGGCACCCCAGTCACCGTCGTTTCAGACAATGGCAGGCAGTTCGTCTCAGAAGAATTCAAGGCCTTCCTGCAGAACAGTGGTGTGAAGTACCACAAGCTTACAGCACCATACCATCCATCAACTAATGGCCAAGCAGAACGGTATGTCCAAACGGTGAAGGATGCCCTCTACGCGATGAAAACAACCAAAGGAACTCTGCAGACAAACCTGAACGGGTTCCTTCGCCAATTTCGAAGAGCGCCGCACTCTACCACCGGACAATCTCCATCTCAACTATTCCTGGGACGAGAACTTCGGACACGTCTCAACCTGGCGAGACCCGAAGACGTTCGCACTAGAGTCTGCGAGAAACAGAAAGCAGAAATGGAATCTACATTCCGCACCTTCGAAGCGGGTCAGTCAGTCTACTTCCTCTCTGGCAACCCGAACCTGGACAAGTGGCTCCCCGGTACCATCGCAGCCCGCATCGGAGATCTTCACTATGATATCAACTACAGGGAGAAACGAATAAAGCGCCACATCGACCAAATCAGGCCATTTCCAGGAATATGGCCAAACACAGAGAACCAGGAACCGACCAGCGAAGGACCTACCGAAATTCCACCTAGACCACGACGTGTTCGGTTCTTCCCAGCACCAGCTACCGCAGTACCACCCGAGAGGATGCCACAAGTGATCCGTGGAAACCGAGCACCAACACCAGCTACTCCAGTAATACCGCGCATGTCTACACGCAAACGCCGCCCACCATTAAGATTTTCACCATAGACATAAGTTCAATTTAAAAGAGGGAGGAAATGTTGTGTATTCGAACCCTCAGAAATGTATGTTTTAAAGAAATTTCATCCTCAACAGTTGGTAACACATACAAACCACCAGAGACTCAGTTATCGATTACTCGAGCGTCCAGAGCCGTTATTGCGGCGCACTGATCTGTATTGTTCTGTATATATTGTTTGGCTTCCTCATAATAAATGTTCAATCTTAGAAAACACAAAAAACTGAAAATCCACAGCCTGCTTCCAGTCTCCGACCGGGTCAGGAATGGAATGAATGAAGCCCCCATCTAGTGGCGAGGATATGAACTGTGCCGGCTGCCGAGGCCTGACGCACTCCTCTGGGGCAATGGTTAAATGAATGACAGATGAAATGAAATGATAGTGGAGAGTGTTGCTGGAATGAAATTTTGACAGGGAAAACCGGAGTACCCGGAGAAAAACCTGTCTGCCTCCGTTTTGTCCAACACAGATCTCACATTGAGTGACCGGGATTTGAACCACAGACCCAGCGGTGAGAGGCCGGCGTGCTGCCGCCTAAGCCACGGAGGCTTCTTAAATGTATATCATGAATCCAAAATATTATTTATTTTTCCCGGGTACTTCACAGGCTATAGCTATAATTTCCCCCTCATCATCGGAAGAATATAAGCTCGACATTACTATTCTCAAAGTGGTGTTCCAAGACTGGATTGACGGAGATTGAGGCAATGTGCGGCCGGCGAACTGATGCGAACGGATACGAGAGAAACGGAACCGAAGCAAACTGAACGGAACGGAGGCAGTGTGCTCCCTGCTTTTATACCGTCGGGGTCGGAAGAGAACAAGAGTTGACCAAGGGAGACTGACAGGAAAGATAACAGAGAGGAGTCCGGCACAAGTAAGTGGAAAACAATGACGGAATCAGCTGGGTTCCCATGGTCGCCAACCCACGTCCCACTACATGTGAGCCCCTGAGCAATATATGGCCTAGACTGGGAATATCTCGCGAAAAAACATTTTCAAGATTTGGAAAGGTTGAAGGCAAGATTTTTTAAGCGAGTTCTATGTGCGTCGAAAATTATACACCATCTTGTCTGGTCTATGTCCTTGCAAAGGAGACGTATTTTGTGGAAGACTTAAGGCTGAGTGAGACTTCTACTTCCGGAGACACGGGCCTACACAGAATTACTGCAGGAACTACACATGAAGAGAGATACGATATGGGATGAATGTTATTCCCCAGATGCGTTGATTAACCGGGAATGGACGCGTGGAGGATATGATCTGATTCATACAGTTACCAGGTTTGCCGTACATGGATTACACTACAAAATATGCAGAACTTCGGAATTCCACGAGCCAGGTCCAGGCTGCTTGTGTGTTCACTGTGACCAAGGGTGTGACATAGGCCTATACCATGCTATGAAATGTGTTCGTAGACAAGGAAGCCTGACTCAATTGTGTCAATAACTGTTGGGAGTGCTTCTCCTATTTGAATGTGTATCTTTATGGCCATTGGCTGGAATACAAGTTTGTTTATAAAGGACATACACACACAGACTATATCACGTAACCTTAATTTGTATATATTATTATTTTTATGTATAAGAGGGCTGGTTTATTTTTCAAGCTCCGGAGGGTCATAAATGAAAGACAAGTGTACATATCCAAATGGATGTATTACCAAATGTTAGGTACTGTACCCTTATATCTGGATGATCCACCAAAATCCAAGGATGGAAAAAATAATGGATTGTAGCATCTTGAAGTCCCGGCTAAAAAAACAACACAGTTCTACTTGGCGAAAACACTCAGAATAAGGTACAGGATTTTATCAAACTGAATGTGCTATAGTAACTAACTACAGAACAATAGGATTCTCTATCTACTCAGGAAAGGCGAGAATCTATGAAAATCTCGAGCGTAAGGATGCGGATTAGGTCCCTCGGGAACTTCCACCCTACAGCACATTCCACTACCATTTAACTACAAAGACAATGCCAAATTTCCATAAAAGATCAGGGAATCGTAAAAACGTGCCTGTCATATTTATTGACATTAACAAATACACGTTGCCTAACACTAGCATTGATTATATGCGTTAATAACGTTCAATTAAATCATGTGACGAAATGTCATTACTACTGTTACATTCAATACATGTTTGTTTCTTCTAGAAACTGATAACATTATTTCTAAATGCTTTCATAAGCTCAAATAAAATAATTAAATAAATCGCAGCATACAACTGCTGTGCCCTAGGTAACGGGAGTTTTATAACAAGATAAAATGTTATAAAGTTAAAATAAAATATCCCCAAATGAAATGAATCTACCCTGACGTAGATCTCCGTCATTACAAAAACTATTCGTTACTCTATACAATTTATCTCCCGTCTCCTATCACTCAAATCCTTCTCATAGAAGCGATAAAAATTCTCTACTCATATTTAAACTATAAATTAAACATTTTAATACGCGTAAATATAATTATGAACCTTTCTTTAAATTCTAAATATTATTTATATACAACACAAATATTGACGCTGTAATTCAGCAACTACTCAATTTAAAAATAGAATATATACAACGGGTCAACTGCCTCCTTCTCAGACAATCTAGACATAAACTGTCTTCCTATTCCTTCACTACATTTCAACGGACTTTAGAAAATTATCATTCCCCATACTATGTCTTATTCGTGAAACTGCTACAATTCGGGATACTATAATCCGTACAATTAAGTACAGACATAGTTCATAGACCTCCTACAACTGGTCTGTCATCAAAATAAAAATACTTAATAAAAATATGATCTTCCATTTCGTAGAATAATCACCGTAAATTCAATATCTGATTAAGAACCATTTAAATAGAGCTCAGTTTACTCTCAGTTTCAACAAAGATCCATTGATACTATAATTCCTTTCAGATTCAGCTTCATCTAGGATCCGCTGTCCTAATGCTTTCAGGGAGTTTCACCTCTGTGAGACTATTGCAATAACTTCAAATATTAATAAACATCAATACTGCTTCTTCATAAAACATCCTATTTCAACATCAAAATATGCGCAATTCTGTCACTACAGACATTCCTTCAACAATTGACCAATGGCTTCACAATGCTCATTGTCACACAACAAATACCTCCGTCTGCTACGGGAATAAATAAATCTCTCTCTTAGAGATGCTTCGCAGTTTCTTCCAAAAACATATTATTCTGAACTAACTTCTCGTTAACAAATTCTTTTCGTAGTTTCAGCATCCTTAATAAAAATATGTAATAAAAATACTGGTTCTATCGATTAATTAATTTAACAGGTAATACAATAAAATACTAGTCTTCCAATAACAATATTATTTCTTTTTATCACTCACATTTCCTTAAAGCTTCCTCTTAGCAGTGATATTTCCTTTAAATTCTTTCTTCAAAATATTATTACTTCAAAAATACGCTGTAATTCGTATTTACTAACTTCACATTACAATCTTTTACAAATTCTTTCTTTAATATTTCTCATAAACTTTTATACTTAATGTTTGTTAGTCACCAAATATTTCTAACCAAATCTGTCTAACAAGTTATCAGATCGTGATTACATGGATCTCTACATAAGATCTTTAAGAATCGCATTCTCTAAAATATACCTCTGTAAAACATTCTTGGAACAAATTTCCATTATTTTAATCGTTGTCAAAAAACGATATCTTACAATACCAAAACTGACAAAATGTGATCTAAACTTGACCATACAAATATTCTGAACTAAACTGTAAAATCTCATTTAAATGTCGAAAGTCGCAAAATTCCCAAAAATTTAAATCGAATTCTAAAAAGTCAAAAATCGACGAAAATCGTGAATAAACATTCGCATGACGTAGTTACGAAAATATAACATCGAAAACTATAACAATATTATTTAAACGTAGAAAAATGGCATTAATAAACAATTGTCGGATATTCTTAACAGTTTCTACAATACTCTACAAGATGGGATATATCGTTGGTCCTTAGACTACCTTGTGTTGCGTTAGAGATGACTAGAAGTGGGCTTTCTTCGCTATCCTTCAGAAACGGATTGTTTCCAATAGCGCGAGACTGCATGATGTGTGGGCCCCTACGGTCTCCTACAGAAGTCCCCATGCGGTCAGGTACGGGATTCGAACTCTATCATCTTCGTGTGGCCGTCCTTTCTGCTGGTGAATCTTCTTGTGTGAGATGGGATACCCTGTCTCGCTTCATGGCGCTGGGATAACCCTAGCCGCCCTCAGTCGTGAATTCTTCTGTCTTTTCTCGCCAAAGTTCTGATATATGTATTCGTCATTTTAGTTGGTGAAATGACTTGTAGTTGTAGAATAATATCGATGGGAGGGATGAGATGTTAATCTCCCCCACGAGATTGATGTTATGTCATTTCGAATACTCTCGTTGTCGTCATAGTTCTGTTCCCATAAACATCTTAGTCTGTCATTATTTCTCCTGTGGATTCATTCGAATATTCCTTCCTCAACTTAAGTAATTTCGACATGGTTAAAAATGTAGATTAATTTCAATAAACTTTAAAAAAATCGTTGCATGTCGACTTGATATAAGTTTGCACAAACTAAATGCCTTCGTTTGCTAATATTCTTCTTCAGAAATATCGTAATCTCTATCAGCTTGTTATATTGTTGAGTATTTCGTTGAGACGTCCTTCTCCCATGAAGTTGTAAGTATTAAGAGCCTCGATTCTCTTCTCTCATCCCCCTCTTCAATGCTCAAGTAAGCGTCTTTTTCAGAACATGGATCTGATTGGTTGCTTAATATCGATGATAGTAATAATCCTTAATTAAACAAATAATTAGCCGCAATGTTAATAAATAGTTCTTATTTAATATCTTCCATGATATTACGATGTGTTAAAATCATGCTGGTAATTAGCTATGCTCATTACATTGCTTGCTGGTTGGTTGGTTCTTAAGTTTAGGGGCTGCGACAACGCGGTCATGTAGCCCCGTGTACTTTGGGTGTGTGTAGAATCTGTCTGATAACCGGTGTTAATTGTGATGACTGTATTAGTGTGTGTTATCTGTTTTTTAATTTAAGGACTGCAACTTAGAATTTTTCAAATAGTTCCTACTTTTGCCGCCAAGCCCCACCGTCAACGACTACTAGGCCGAGTTCAGAACTTGGCTACTAGACGCCACTGCAGTCGGCTCTTGGCAGGGAACGTAGAAACCTAAGAGTGTTGTTTACATTCTTAACCAATCCAATTTAGCTTCACACAGGTGCAATTAGTACATTGCTTGCTATTATCTAAGTAAGGTCGCTTCTCATTGGCTGTGCGACACGCGTATTGCTCGAGTCTACCCCTACCATACTCGAGACACACTTACGGCGCATTCGGGGAATCGGCTCGCTTCGGGAGTCCTCGATCATCTCCACGGATCAGAATTCCGTCTTTGTTCTGGAACTACACAGTCTACTCCCCAGTCTCCCACGAGATTGCTAATTTTCTCATTGGTCGGCTCGGTTAACTAGCTAACTCGGCGTGGTATAAACCAGTCCTGTGGACAGTTTCCCGAGTCGCTAAATTTTATCACGGGACAGTTTAGAAAACTTTTGAAGAGATACATATTTCCAAGCTCATATCCATATAAGAGCAGAGTACGAATGTGGTTACTTTTCAACATAATCGCCATGAAGTTTGAGGCATTTGTCATACCTCTGGACAAACTTTTCGATCCCTTCTGCACAGTATGTTGCCGCCAGTGAGTTCAGATAGGCCCAAATGTTGGTTTGAAGATCTTCGTCCGCCTCGAACCTCTGCCCTCCCAGCCACTTTTTCAGTCCCGGGAAGAGGTAAAAGTCACTCAGCGCTAAATCGGGACTGTACGGTGGGTTGTCAAAAACGTCCCACCAAAATTCCTGCAGAAGTTGTTGGGTGACATGAGCACTGTGAGGGCGAGCGTTATTATGAATGAAGAGGATCTCAGACGTCAGCATGCCTCGTCGTTTGTTCTGTATGGCCCTCCGCAGTCGTCGTAAAGTCTGGCAATAAGCTGCATTGATCGTAGACTCCCGTTCCATGAACTCAACAAGCAACACACCCAAAAGACTGTAGCCATCATCTTCTTTTCGTTGAAGGTTTGCTTAAACTTCTTCGGTTTGTTTGGTGAGTGCGTGTGCATCCATTGACGTGATTGTAGTTTTGTGTTTCGGGGGTGATGTAACAAAAACCCAAGTCTCATCACCAGTCACAATAATGTCTTCAACAAATCGCCACCTTCAGCCTCATAACGGGTAAGAAATGTCAACTCTGCTGCCATCCGGCGACTTTTGTGGTAATGAGACATCTTCGGAACCCATCGGGCGCACAATTTCCTGTAGTGCAGGTGTTCTGTTAGGATATTATAAACAGATGACCTTGAAACGGCAGGAAATTTCTCACACAACTCGCTTACGGTAAACCTTAGGTTCTTGCGAGCCTCTTGGGTCAATTTCGTGAACAATGTCATCTGTAGCGACAGACTTGCGTCCTTGCCCCTCTTCATCGTGAACATCGGTCAGGCCTGCTTCGAACTTCCTACATCATTCACGCACAACACCATCACTCATAATGTTTGGACCGTATGCTCGACTCATTCGTCGATGAACGGCAGCTGTCCTTCTGCTTGAAGGAAACGAATCACACTACGCACCTCACAATCGGCAGGAGCGTCAATAGTAGTGGCCATGTTTCCGTGTCAATACCCCGGCCCTCGGCTCACACTGGTGTGATGAAGTTGGTTGTGACCACCGGTAGAGGGGAGGACTTGCGCAGTCACCCTCCATGCGCGAACAGTTCCCACAGCTTGTGTGGTTCTTTTACCTGCGCGATCGGAGTTGAAAAAAAAACAGTCTTCGTAATATTTGCAAATGGGGGTAATTCCCCGGTGGCAAATTGTACAAATACAGAAAATGACCAACAATAACATCAAAATATACGGTACACAATTCGCAATTTAGGAACTATAGTAATTACATCGTAGTATTTACGCAAACAGTGAGAAACATTCCGAGTCTAGCTGCTGAACAGGTCGCAAGCTACTGATCCGAGCTCCAGCCACGAACAGCGAGTACACTCGAGAACTGATGCAAATTGATGGCCCACCTTCTGCCGAGACTTCGACTCATCGCTACCATCAAATCCTACCCAGCCTTTAGCCAATTCCCTTCCCGTCCTGCATTATTAAAACAACAATACCATTTCCAACCGTTACCCATTGTCGTCCGCAACCAAGCTCTTAGCCCACACTCAGTCAATCCGAGTCAATAAAATCATATCACCCTGAGTTGCAGCCAAGCTCTACTCATCCCTTCTCACCCCAGCAGCCAATAATTAATTAACAAATTATGAATTAATTATTAAATTTAAATTCTACCAGCTCGTCCACTGTCGCAGCCCCTCTGCTCAATAACTGGAAACCTTGGACGACTGGTATTTCTCTTGGGCGAAGCCAAACAACGCTTAGCTACACGCATCTCTTTCACTAACATTCGTACTAGCGGCACTCTATGCCGCAATATATTGTTTCATTCTTTTTCGTAATTTAGTGACTTGCTAAACGGCTAAAATTGATTTGTATAGAGAATTATACAGAACCTATGAGAATACATTGAAAAAATCTTATCAGTATGTATGAAATTCGAACTAATAAAATATATTATTGGGAGGGATGGGATAAGGACATATTTACTATTCATACTTAATGTATTTAAAAAATCTTATGAACATTTATTGGAAAACGAAGAAAAAATTATAATTTTCACACACAAAAGAGATATTGAGAATTATTGGATTGAGTTTGCCCTTTTTTCAGGCTCATATTACAAGACATTGTACCTGATGCTCAACAAGCTCAAGATATACACTAGAGTAAAAGAAAAACTGTTTGTCAGAATCATGTAGGCCTATACACTTAGATTCTTGGCTTGGAAAAGGACACTTTCTGCAAATTTACAATACGAAATAATATACTGTGCCTAAATACACAAAATAACTCTGCACTAGGACTTAAATATCGAATAGATCCTCTTCATCCAGTGACCCTTCCTGCTCATCAAGTTCTTGGAGCAACCTCTCAATCTCCTGTTGTTGACAGCCATGTCGGAGACCTATAAACAGAAGGCAAGCGTGCAGACTATGTGCTGACATCGATAATAATGATAGAAGCATAGAAAGAAACAACAAAGGTTAAGTTAAATACTTACATTATTTCACAACTCCGATTCCAGCCGTTGTTACACGCTAGCGGTACGGAATGCCGCATTCACGCACCTCGCACTTTGACAACTTGTCTCAGACTGACTGGGAACCAGACAGGCTCCGAACCTACCCCCTCCACTGCAGGACATGTCGAACAAAGGATATAGCGGGCGATCTCACAGAACTCGTAAGTGTTTACCACGTCAAACAAAATGTTAGTGCCGCTTAGCGTGTATCTATGGGTTAACAGGTCTGTCAACGACATTTGACCTACCGTACTATTCATACACTACATACATTCAGCTCAACATAAACCTGAACTGCTCACGCAGACACAATCCTGAAGAGTAGGCTACGATCCAACCGATCTTGCCTGGGATACCTTCAGGGACACAACACGCTCATCAACACACTCAAACTGGATCCTAGCAATAGATTGGCCTACATCTGAACAACTCTATGCTATTCCTAAAAAAAAAAGTTCCACAATGGAACACTATGGTTATGATCCACCCTCCCCGCAAACTACATCCCACAACTCTCAGATAGGCCATCTGCCAAGCACTAGCTCCACATTCTAGACTCATAACATGCATTGAGGAGACTGTTCAACACTATGTTACAGTCATTCCAACGCATGACAGACACCTTAACACCCTGAGCGCAGCGCTCAGGGAACACTCAGCCATTCCACCAATCGCCTTGTCCACAAGCTCCACATTACTATGCCAAGCAATTACAAACAGACTCTAGCCAGAACTCAGAACAGGATACTCAAACAATACCTATTCCACCACCTACGCCTGTTTATAAACATACTAGGGAAACTCAAACAGTCACTCCAATAGCCCAAATATCACTGGCCCAAGACAGAAAACACGCTGCAGAAAAACTTCATGAGCAAACAACAAAAACTAAACGCAAACATAAATCCCAATCCCAAAATTCACAGCCCAAAGCAACAGAAGAAACTAGCCCTCAAATAAATATCACGGAAACTTCCCCTCGACACGGTGGCTTCACCACCACAACCAAGTACACGGGTGAATAGTCGCCCCCTCCCAAACCTCATGCTACACTAATCATACAATGTTACTACTGTCAAAGACTGAACCATAATGCTGCCCTCATGATACCCGCTGCAATAGATGTGGTAATTATCATCATCACTCGACTTGTAAGGTACCTCGTGACAAGCCTAAGTGCGTCAACTGTGGGGGATCCCACGCGGCCTCTAATAATGGTTGCAGATACATTAAAATAGCCATCAGGCAAAGGCAGTTGCAACTCAGACAACGCACTAACACAAGTCCCCCTGCCCTCATGCCTCTACCTATAACCCCCCCCCCCCCCCCCTCCTACACAGCCCGCCACTGCTCTCACACAGTTGCTGAGCCTGCTTCAGCAACTCACAGCCATTACCATGTGAATTGTGGCTTAATCGAACACAGAACCCACTCCCAAGTACATCTTAACGATCACACTACCTTTACACACATAACAGACCCCTGGCCCCGTGGTTTTACTGCCTGGGGGCTAAAGGCCACGGCCAACCCCACCCGGGATGTCGAACCGCGGACCAGGGAACTCAAAACACACCCAATTGCACTGGAGCCATCACAGCAGAAAGCCCAGTGGAGCGCGGCCAGCCTATGGCTGAACTGCGTTCGGCTGGCTCAAAAAGCAATAAATATACTCCGCTCACTCCATAAAACTGTGAATTACACTAAAATCAAACCCAAATAATTATCCATAAAACAGCAATATTTCGACCTACAAGTACATTTAAATGACGCATAAGCAATAGCCAATCAGCGCACAGCACATTCAAATTCAAACTCCCCGCTCCAGTGACATACATTACACTACAATTACACAGTCCATGAACACTACACAAATTTAAACCATAAGAGGCGGAAACTGAGGTCTTTTAAAAACAATATATCGTTGCCAAACCTACTACAGGTCTTTATTTTTCATCTCTCCTAAAGCACTACTAAACTTCAACCTACTCAAGGTCTTCTATTTTACACTTTAAATTATGAAGCTGCTGCATAACTTAAAACCACTACACACACTGCAAAATCACACACAGCTAAATCATGGCAAGCTAACGATAATAATATCTACAGTATCGGCAGGTTCGGGACTGGTCAACAATGACCAACGTTCACTTCCTGACCCGAACTTAAGCTGAGACGGTCTGCTACTCTTATTTTTAACTTGCACTGCCCCTAGTTAACTAATTAATTAAACACATTTTCTAATACCCTTGCACAACCTAAAACAATTGCACTGCAAATACTCTGGCTATCAGTCATCTGATATACTATAGCCTGAAGTAATTCACTCAACCATGGTCGACTCTATAGAGCACCCAGCGTTTAGAAAAGACTGTGGGTCTTATGGGCTTTTACTTTTAACGGAACCCCCCCCCCCTACACTGGTTTTGTTACCTCACCTTTTATCATGAAGGAACTCGGAACATATATATATTTTTCTTCCTACAATACGGATGTAGCGGGAGAAAGTTCGCGCCAGATAGCGCTCGTGTAGTACTGGGTAAGCGCAAGGCGATCGTCTTATGTTTCTCCCAGTCAGCTGCGAAGAATGTATAAATTGTGACCGAGTTTTCTAAGCTAAAGTAAATTATATCTTCTTTAATTTTACTCCAAGACTATATTAATTAATTCTATAGGTATATCTCCTAATATATTATGGACGATTTTCAGCGTTTAAGCGTTAAACAGCTGCAAAATGAGCTACGGACTAGAGAACTAAAACTAGCGGGAGGAAGGAAGAATTAATGGCCTACAGCGGTAATAACAACATTCTAACACGCTTTATTATTCAAATAATGAATATGATTCAGCATACTTTCTCCTAAGGATTACAATTACTAGAGTATTGTAGGCCTATATTGATAAATATATCTCCATAAGACTTAAATCATAAACAGAGATTTAAATATTCACTTGCTCCCCCTGCTTACAGACTTCGATTCATGTATTTTTTTTAGGTTGATAGCTTACATGAAACTGTCGTGTTTTAAGGTAAACATAATCAAAGAAAGTTGATACCGGTAATGTGTACCTCGAAAATGCATCGCAACGTTTGGTTCTTATGTAATTTTGTCAATTTCTCAATAAGAATCGTTCCCTTACCTCTGGAAAAGGACTTGGGGGTACAATTTTTTAAAAGTTTGAGAATCCCTGCTTTAGAGCCACGAACTGTTTCCATTCATCTGACTATGTCTCAAGAATGTACTGTAGAAGTCAGTCGCTACCACATTCTCCGTCGGGCAGATGGAAGTTGACGATTAATTCTGTTTCAAGAAACCAACCATAATACGTTTGTGACTGTTAATGTTGCGACATTTATTCTTGAAGTATTTGACCGAGTAGCCTATTGATGTCTTTGAGAATGGGAGTCTGAAATGTTACTTTCATTTCTTCGTGTATATTGACGATTTCTTCCTGTACTTCAATGGAGATGATTTCTGCAGATTCCGATTTTGTAGGCTTATCGTGATAATCTGGCAATTTTCTTGTGTATGGTCTCTTCCTAAATAATTCTTTTTGTTGTGTTCGTGGTCCACGGAAAAAGCGATGGAACAGCGCCCGGTTTTTATCTTGCTCTTTCACCTTCAGATACAAACGCATAAATTCAGTGGTTGTTATCGAAATGTCTAATCAGTTTATAGGTACAAAACAGGAATTATTTCCCTTTGTAAGTCACACTAATCCAACACAGTTTTCGTGAAGTCATCGGGTTGTAAATGATGGAAACACACTTTAATATATTCGGTCAAATTTTTCTCACCGAAAATTTTCCTTCTGATAACATGTGACCATTTCTTCCTCATTTCTTCATTTTGTAGAAATTGGTGAAACGAAAACGGGCTTCCCTGATTTTTGCAAAGAGGAACACTGCAATAGCTCGGCATAGTCACGAAAATAACAATTTAAACAAATTAAATTCGTACATATTAGCGGCATGAGAACACAGGAGACAAATGAAGAGCGCCGTGCGCTCAAGGTACTTAGAATACTCAATAGGTAAGCCATTCCGGGGTACGCGCTGTCATTGGTCAGCGCTCCGTGACGCAGCCAGGCAGGCAGAACGCTCTCTATCGTTGAGTTACCCACAGAAATATGAATACTGTTTCGCTCTTCCTTTCCTTCTGTCCGCATTAAAGGACAATACCGATGGACTGTATTGCATTTTAAATATTTTTACTTTCGATAGAAAGACATTGAATAACAATCAGGCAGATAAACTGGCAATAAACTACGTTATATTTGCTGCCAGCCTTGCAGTAAACTTTAATTAGGCATGTTCAATGTGTAACGCACTGGCTGCATACGGCTGTCAGCTTGGGAGTCCTACACCTGGGCTCTACGGAAGTCACACATAATTATCATTATTGTTTTAACTAAACAATATTATAATAATACTATAAATGCGCTTCTTTTACCTTTCAATACGTACACCGCAACAAAAGTTAATCAGAGATATTCCGTACCCTAGTGTTTCGTAATTATTTTAATTCGTAGAGACCTCCGGGTGAAGCGGCTAGCATTCTTAGCTGTCGCCCTGGAGGTCCGGGTTCGATTCCCAGCTCTGACAAGAAATTTAATTCTGGTCTGTGGTCTGCAACGGGGTACACTGAGCCTCGTGAGGCAAAACTGTGAAGAGGAGGGATTGGCTACCACCTCAACTATCCCGGAAATGGTTTTCCGTGGTTTCTCACGTCTACTTCAGGCCGCGGCCGCCTCCTTCCCAATCCTCACCTGAATTACAAATCCACGGACTATATCAGACACCACATTAAAACAGATTATCAGACAAATTCTGCAAACACTTTAGTACACGGGGCTAAATGACCACGATGTCAAAGTCTTTCAAATTAATCAATTGTAGGCCTAATTGTCCATGTAACAGTACCAATTTTAGAGTATTGACAAGTCTGACCTAAATCATTTCTTTTATCATGTACTGTTTTACCGTATGTCATGTAATTATCTGTTTAATTTTTGGACTGTGAATAATGTTTACATTTTTCCATGCTTCTCGTACAAACAAGCAATTTGTTTCATTCCAAACTTTTACTAAACAGACGTTAATCAAAAAAGTCTAACAACTTACGAAATGATAGTGATCCAGTCGTGTTCAGTAATTAGTTTTTCAACAATAGGTCAGTTTCAGCTACATTTCCTAAAAATGTTTTTTTTTTTTTTTTTTTTGCATTTGAAAGCAATGAAACCTGCGATTTATCTTAAGGCATCGTGAGTCACATCCTCATTGCGGCATGTTGAATTGCCATGGTCGAGGTTGATATCTTGAAGCAACTGTTCTTCACTTTCATCGCCTGAATACTCACAAAGTACCGGTACATGGGATGAGGTGCCCATCACTGAGATGCACAGTTCAATTGAGAGGAACTTCTCGAATTCTTCTGTTGTTTCTTCTACTAGGCAGTCAGAAGAGGTACCAGGTTGACTTGCATCCTCAGCAACAGAGACATCACCGGACAAAAGTATCTCGTTCGCATTCCCTGTTATAGGAGGCGCATTCGGTTCTTTACTTCGAAAGGCTAGGGTTGTTATAGAATACACCAAGGCCGCGAAGACGAGACAAGAAATTTTCGAGGCAATCTTGGTTTAGTCTTGAGGTCAAAATATAGGGCACACCAATGCTTTTGAGATCTAGAAAAAGTCCAAACAGAGAATTTATTGACATTAAGAACCCTTTCTGAAATGGGAGAAGGCCACTTCTCTTCCCTACACGCAAGGCTGAACAAATGTCTAGGAACCTTCTTAAGGTGTTCTCCTGGTTTATGTGATTCAGTCCATAACCACTTCTAAGGGGACCCTTCTCATCCTTGGGGAATCTAGAATTTAGTACATCAAATACATCGTTAATTAATTCAATAATAATTCCTTCGTGATCTTGGTTTAGAATGTACTTCACAGCTTGGGCAGTGTGGCAGGAAAAGAGCTGAGCAGCCATTCTTACATTTTGGCGAGTACTCCACTAACAGTCAGGTGGCCTTGAGAAATATGGTGTGTGAATGTTAGATCACCTCTCTGATGTTCCAGGAGATCTTCTATCAATTTTTTCGTAACAGTTGTTCCGTCGGGTAGAGTAATTCCTTTATCTAGGAAGTGATTTCGGAGAAGTTTTAACCAGTGAGGGACGTCACAAAAAACACTTTCTTATTACTGTCTACATGGTTGTGGAAATACGTCTTGCTAGAGGATACCCCCAGTTCTTTCCACACCTTCGCATTTTTACCCCCATATCACAAGTGACAGCCACAACACGCACTCCAGCTCCTTCTACCTCCCGGATTATGGATTGTAACAGTGTGCTTGTCATCGTGACATCAAAGTCATAGTACACAGGTTGTTTCCATGGCGAAAATAAGCTGCAAATCATCGCCACCTGAAAGTTCTTATGAGGCCCAAGTATCATCAGATGACCGTCGATGTTCATTTCATCGAAACTTAGAACAGTCAGTGCGTCCAAAGGTTTGAAAGTTTCTGACCTAGCATTAATTAAACTAAGAACTTCGGTTAAAAAGCCCGGTCTACACTTAAACTGTCTTGCCCATTTTAGGAGAGATGAGCGGCAAGGCAAGGGGTACTTCCTTTTCCTCAAGTACGCATACGCCTCGGGAGAAAGAGCTCTTAAAGTGAGGGTATTCGCGATGTCTCTAGGACCCCATCTAACGCGTTTTTCCATTCTTAGTAAACAGCGAATTTGTCCAGATGTAAAGCATTGTAACAAAATATATTTTATTTCTTTGTATATCACTTGCTTTATGCTCCAATGTGATCTTCTGTTGGATACCACATGTCCTTTAGGTTTAACTTTCTTGAAAGCAACATTCTTCTGCACCAGGATAGCATTCTTTTTCGCCAGAGCAGCATTTTTCCTCTTTAAGAACTCAATTTCTTTCCGTAATTCTTTAATTTCTTGCTCTTTCATTAATATAACAGAGTCGGTGATTATGTCTGTGTTGGTTTCCTTATCGAGTTTTCTTTTCTTTGGGGATGGCGAATACAATGTTGTTAGAACTCTCTTCCGTACCGTACTGACCTTGTGTCACAGCGGAGTTCCCGGTCTGTTACAACCAATAGAGAGAAAGAACTTTAGAACAACAGTTCATGCAAGATATATACGCATGAATTCACAGCTTAATCAATAACGCTCTTATTTAAAGGTGATTTTCTTTAATGTGCTAACGCTAACGCTACTCACATCTGAAAGTTCATTACAACAGACCCGCACATAATATACTGTATTTCCCCGTCCCTAGAGAACAATAGGGTAAAGGAATGTCAAGTCCGTACTCCTACTGCACAAACGTGAAGTTGCACTACCACCGTAACTTCAATTCGTAGATTAATTATAAAAAGTAATGCCATTTTAAAACCCTCAAACATTCCCAACGATGTAGGCCTAATAAAAATGTATAATATAGAAGTAACGAACAGTGCAACTGTAATAAAGACGGTGTTTAACATCAATAATACATTATATCGAACCTTATCTCCTATACTGCTGGCCCCTGCTACAGAACATTCAATTTTATCTCCATGCCAGTTGGGTATTTTTTGAGATGGAACAGCGTCTGATATCAGTATCTTCCTTAAAGGGAGACTCAATAATTCATTTTTCAAATCCCGCTCGTAGTCCTCGGGAAGGAAATGTACTGAACATATTCGTGCATTGAGCACTTCATAAAGAAGTCCGCTCGCTTGCACCGCGATACCCACATACGTTGAAATTCTAGGTCTTTGGGGAAACGATGGTAAACTACGTTTTGAGTCTTGTAAGCAATATTTTTGCATTGTGCAACGGCACAATTAGATTTATTTTTACTCATTTCACCATAGACGTAAGTAAAATAATGCGGAAATTAAATAAAGTATTACCAGGTACTGTAACTTTTCCACTAAATACGTTTTGTACACTATAAACTATTCGTCATGCTATAAACAATACCAATACCGCTCATAAACAGACAATGATTACACAGGGACTGCCGCGCGCGGAGACTAGATGCCTGCCCAGTGACGTAGGTGCTCCCTGGCTGGCTGTATGGCGGGAAGCCGGAATACACCTACCTGCCGTGCGCTTACCCAGTACAACAGCAGTGCGCTCTGTCGGTGCTAGTTCTATACATCTGCCAATTGATTACCTTTGTTATTGCATTCAAGTATCGTTTGTATTACGTCTTATTAATTTAAACATTTTAGAGGTTTGCAAGCTGGAAAGAAGAGCCTCGATCTGTGTTGCATGCTCGCCCGGAGTGGAGCACGTGCTCAGTTCCGATCCACCGGCAACATAAGTACTGAAGCACTATCCGTCATTGGTGTTATTGTTGTGTGTCCGTTTTATTTTCTGTTCGATCGAATCAGGGCTGCCGACAGTTGGGTTTGAACCCACTATCTCCCGAATGCAAGCTCACAGCTGCGCGCCCCTAACCGCACGGCTAACTCACTACAATATTTCAAATATTAATCTAAACAAAACAAGAATAAAATTGAAAGAAACTAAATTATAGCCTAACTAATAACAAGAAAAAAGTCCTCTCGGCACGCCGGAAGGCAGAGGTAGATTTCACCGGACAAACTTGAGGATAGGCGAAAATAGGCAGAATATGCAGGTTTTTGTAGAAGGATCAGGCCTCATTTATTGCGAGAAAGTTTTTTATAATTGGAGCTTAATTAACTTTGTTTTTCGTCATTTTATACATATTTTAAACATTTTATTGTCTTATGGGGACAGTAACCTTCTTGTCATTTGGGGTCCATTTTTATACTTGTGGCCACACTGTCCTTATGCAAGGTCTCGACACTGATGTGTAACTATGTAACTTAACGGTCTGTTACTTCTTCACGCAAAATTATATCTCTCGCAGAGATGTTGGTTGGTTCCTCAGTTTAGGGGCTGCGACAACGCGGTCTTGTAACCCCGTGTACTTTGGGTGAGTGTAGAATCTGTCTGATAAACGGTGTGAGTTGTGATGGCTGTATTAGTCTGCAATTCAGGTAACACTGCAGACGGTCAATTTCAAGCAGTAGTTTCTAATGTTGCTACCAGATACTACCGTCAACGACACCTAGCTGTGAACTTGGCTACTAGATGCCACCGCAACCAGCAACTGGCAACGAACGTTGGAACTTCCCCTCCAAAGGAAAGCATACTGAGGGATTTTTAGCGCTCTTACAAAAACCGACGACTTCGGCCGGCTTTGAACCCGCGACCTTGGGCATAGAAGTTCAGCATGCTACCAGTTACGTTACGGAAGCCGCTACACACTTAGTCAGATGGAAATCTGAATCTGATCTCGTGCAAGTGCGTAGTCATGGCAACGTCTGATGGCTCATCCCTCATCAATTTAGTAGTGTTGCCATGGCAACCTCCGATAGCTCTTGGCATTTTCTTAAAATTCCGAAATCATTTTTCTCATCCCTTGGCGTAATGGTGGGTCATATCAAAAATTCTTTCAGACAAAAGTTTTAGGTAATTATTAGGGGAATAGTGTCCATTTTGTACGGCTTTGATATTGTGCCTATTAAGAGAGATATGATTAATGTTTCCCGAAAAACCCACTTTTTCCCACCCCTTTGGTCAATGGTTGGTGCTATAAAAAAACTCTTCAAACATAAATGTTTGGGCTTTATCCGACACATAGTATGAACTTTGAACGGATTCGATATTTCACATATTAAGAGAGTTATGGCAATATTTCACTTTTTCGAAAAAAAGCCCCCCATTTTCACCCCCTTCGACCGATTTAGCCCAGTAACGAACTCGTCCGAGATTTTATAGGTATACATATTCGGTAAATAAATTCAAAGTGATTGGTGCAAAATTACGGCAGTTATAGTGTCCACATGAAACTGATATACATATATATATTATTAGTATTATTATGTGCGTATGGACCCTATTGGATCACGTATTACATTTATGATTCTCCTTTCTAAAAGACCATATTGCTTTCATTCTTTCACTGTGCGCTTGTTTTCTTTCTTCTGACCACTTAGTCCCCGATCTTCTGGGGACTTCATTCTCTGGCTGTACCACCCATTTATTTATCTTCTGACGGTAGACATTTCTGTCTAGTATTTCTGACGTTTCTATCCGGGCCTTTTCCAGGTCATTTTTAACATCTTGTATCCAAGATACGTTCTTCAGTTTTCCAGAGTATGTCAAAATCTTGTGAGTTAACCTTGAATATGAGAGTCTGTGAACGTGTCCATAGAATTTCAGTCTTCGTTTCCTGATGTCTGCAGCGAGGTTGGATAGTTTTTCCGTGGCTTTGCGTGATTTGAGTCTATACCCTTCTTCACTTTTCTCTGGGCCCAGAATTTTCCTCAAGATCTTTCTTTCCTCCTTCAAGATATTTTCCAGATCACCTTTCTTATTAAGTACCAAGGTTTCACTTGCATACAGCACTTCAGGTTTAATCACCGTATTATAGTGTTTGATTTTTGTATGTAAGGACATGCATTTCTTGTTATAGATGTCACGGGTTCTCCAATACGCTCTTTTTAGTTTTTGTAATCGAACTTTCTGAGCTTTCTTTTCCAATCCTGTTGGTTCTAGGATGTCACCGAGATATTTTAAGTGTGGAACCCGTTTGATGTGCCCGTATTTTGTTTGTAGTTCCTGGATGTCGAACCTAGTGCAAATAAACTTGGTCTTCTCGAATGAGATTTGCAACCCAGTTTTCTCAGCGCATTCCTTGAGGACTTCAATCTGTTTGATCGCTAAAATATCGCTGTCTGCTAGTATCGCTAGGTCGTCTGCGAAAGCTAAACAACTGACCTTGATGTCATCATTCTTTCGTCCAAGTTGAATGGGTTTCCAGAGCTTCTGGGCATTCAAGTCCTTCTCCCATTCTCGAATGACTTTATCTAGAACAAGGTTGAAGAGCAGTGGTGACAATCCGTCACCCTGTCGCACACCGGTCTTAATCGCAAAGGGCTCTGATAATTCACCCAGAAATTTTACTTTTGACTTCGTGTCCGTGAGTGTTTCCTTGATGAGTCTTAATGTCTTTGGATCAAGTCCTAGTTCTTCTAAGATGTTAAAGAGAGACTGTCGATCGACCGAATCGTACGCCTTCTTAAAGTCGACGAAACTACAAATGATCGGAGAGCTTCGGGTCGCTCTATATTTCAATATCGTCTTCAAGTTAAAAATTTGTTCAACACAAGAACGCTCAGGTCGGAAACCAGCTTGATATTCACCAATTTTGTGTTCAAGCTGTTCTTGTACTCTTTGAAGAAGACACGCGGAGAGAATCTTGTAGGTGACTTGAAGGAGAGAAATCCCTCTGTAGTTATTCACATCCGTTCTGTCACCTTTCTTGTATAACGGATGGATGAGTGCACATTTCCATTCTTCAGGTAGCTTTTCTGTTTTCCAGATATCCATGATTAGTGTGAGCTCCTCAAGTGTATTTGGGCCTACGTTCTTTAATAGTTCTGCAAACTATGCCATCTTCTCTAGACGCCCTGTTACTTTTGATTCACTCTCACCTCCTCGCTGGAGTTGATTTAACTTTAACTACCCTCATTTACCACAAACCTACAGAATTTACTGCCTTTAAATACAGGCCACAAGTGATTTTAACGTTACTTCCTGACTTTGAATGGGCGCCAAGGTCGACCATATGGGTCTTCCTGAATAAAATAGGATAAAATACGATACATAACTGTTGCCCCGACTATGAAACTCCATATCCCAGGCGTAGGGCATTTGGCATGCGTTTGCTGATGTACCAGGTTCATGCAAGGCAGGAATATAACCACACATGGATTTTAAAAAGATAATCTATTGGCTGTACTAAACACATATATACAAAATATACAACAAAAATACCCTTCATACACTCGTGCTCAAACTTGATACAGTACCTTGCCACTGAATTTAGGCTCTGAGAGCAAGAAAAACACTACGGTCATATCAGACCCAGGCATAATAGCCACCTATGTATATACACTGTACCGTCCGTACACAAAATATCTACACACGTTACGACTGGTTCATTCTACTTTCTTCTGTTACGGCACGTTCACCTCTCCATTCTCGCATGACTTCGATGAATTGTTTACGACTGGATTATCCTTTAGGCGTGGTAAGTTATTACCGACAGCCCATGGTATGGATGGACCCATGAAAAATCGTAGCCTCCAATAGCCCGTAAGAACTCAGTGGATAGCTAAACATTAGTCACCGCTCGTTCGTATTACGATACCATGATCGAGTAATAACGACACTAATTGCAAGTTGACAAACGGACTTTCGTAGTACAAGCAAGAAGACGATCTCTAACTGTTCGTTACGGAAACCATGTCACGTAAAACGACCCTGGGCGTTAGTAGATCAGTGTTCTGCCGATAAAACAATAAGACCAGCTCTGAACGCCAGACACGCCATTATATGCACTCGCGTAAGGATCCAATAACCCCAAAGTTTCTGTCGGAACTAACTTGTACGTAGCCCGCTCCTAGCGGAACATCCGCGTCAACACATAAACATCAGACAGTCAAAATCCACACTGACGTCACACAGTTGTTTCTTCACGCGAAGTTCATGGGAGTTCATGCCATAAATAGCCTAGGTAATCCCACACAAGCCGAATTACTGCCTGTCTTTTCCGGGTATGTCACAAATCCAGCACTCGAAAATATCAATTCTTTGTACCTTTATAGTACAGCCACAAATCTAACCTTTAACATTACTAGGTCAAAATAAAGCAATTAACCCCAAACCAAAATGAAATAATGCTTCTACTTAATACAGTCTTATATATCCTTATTCCCAAAACGTAATAAATCGCAAAACCCCGTATTTTATAATATCAAATATCCAAAAACCGATAATTAATAAACAGTGATCCTAGGTTGTCCGGACCATCCAAATATGAATCCGTCCACAAAAACACACAGGCACAATAAAAATCACCTCTGCAACCCCACGTTAACCCAATATAATAAGATACGAATAAAATACCCCAAACTAACTGCACAAGGCAGAAAACCCGAGGGTGAGCTACTGTAACTGAATAAATTCGGTTACAAACGCCCCCACAAGGATCAATCTCTAAACTACAAGGCTATAGATTTATCCTTGTCCCTCACACAAATACACTAGTACTCCTGTCTTGTCATCGTGAGCAAGATCTCTAGGTGACATATAGCTTGAGGTTAGCAACGTTATATGTACCTAGGACCTTGTCATCTTTGGAAATCAAGCTGTAGGCACATGCACCTACCCTGCGGTCTATAACAAATGGACCCGAATGAAAAACCTCAAGAATGCAACTCTGCTCTATCGACAGCAGATGCTCAGCTCGCAACAACACCAGATAACCTATCTTAATTTTTACCCCCTCCCTTCCCTGCTGTTTCAAAACCATCTTACCTACAATTACAATAATCCTAAATTTATTTAATCTCTTAGGGTACAGCTTCCCCGGTTGAAAATCCCAAAATCCTACGAGACACACAAAAATAAATCCTTCCTGCAAACTACTAACTGCCACGACCTCCAAACATAACCTACTGGTACTATCCCACATGGTCACCACCACCAGAAGACTAACAGACTGACTGTTACTAATCACAAATATAACCTCATACAGCATCTGACCAATCACCTCAACAACACCCTCCATGTAAGAATGAGCTATAGGGTACCTAGGACCGCTCAAGCCAGACCTATCTGCGATGTCAAAACTCTGCCCGTAGCCGTGAGTACATCCAGGTTTCTCCGAGAACACCACACTGTGTTCCCTCAGTACGTCAAGCACCTCTGACTTCTGACCCTCGTCCAACATGGTATCTTTAACAACTGCCTCAACACAGTGATCATCATCACTCAACTCACGATCATCTCCCATGACCCAGAAACAACAGTGATCAACATCACTCAACACATGATCATCTCTCATGACCAAAATACAACTTGATACCATGCCGACACCTAATTCTTTCTCCTCAGAAACCTCTTTAATCACCTGAATGCATCCAACGACACTAACAAAATCTCTACCACCAACCTGATAATCTAACCTAACCCAATCCTGTTGCTCACTCCACCCAAACTTCACTAGCGCCTTACTGTAATCTAATTTACAGCTCTGGTCTCCTAACCTATCAGATCCTACATTGACATTATACTCTACATTATATTTTTCTTCCAGAGCGTGAGCAGGAATACTATGCAAGGACTCTCTTCCTGCTCCATATAGTGAGTCCTGGTGAAGTTTAAACTTCCTGGCCTATTGCTCCTCTCAAGCTGCCTTTCCATGCCACGCCCCCTATTTGCCTGCTCTACCTCACGTGGTCTGTTCCCCGGTTGATTGTTTTTCCCGTACCCCTGACACTCATTGTTATTTCTTCCTCTCCCATGATCTTCATACCAAATGTGCCTATCCCCTCTACCTGGATCCCAATTCCTCTCTCTCCCCTGATTATAAT
The DNA here is from genome assembly GCA_946902985.2 of Meconema thalassinum. Lineage (NCBI taxonomy): Eukaryota > Metazoa > Arthropoda > Insecta > Orthoptera > Tettigoniidae > Meconema > Meconema thalassinum. Next base: position 251,159,624 of record OX336396.1, read on the forward strand.
TTCCTTCCCTTTGATTACCCCCATTTCTCTGACGTTGCCTACCAGTCTTTCTCAAGGTACTTAACCTTCCAAGTGACCTCTCTATGCCTGTAACAGCAACTATCTCCTGCACGCACACTGCAGTCCTAATGTCATCAGAGAAATTACATACTAACTTCGTAGCAAGATTTTCACTCCCTCCTAGTTCCAAATGTTGACCACGTAGAATTCTACCTACAGTATCTTCCTCCATACTAGTCACTATCTCGCTAACCTGGCTAATATTCTCATCTACCTTCTTCATAACATTCCCTAGCAAACTAATCTCGACTCGCTCATCTATCTCCACCACCTCACCACTCTCCTCACTAAATTCAGCACTCTCAAGCATCTCCACTCTCCCAGCACTCTCCCCACTTACTTCAGCACTCTCATCCTTCTCCACTCTCCCAGCACTCTCATCACTAACCACAACGTTCTCTTCCACGATGCCTACAATTTCCACTTTCTGCTCTCCCAACCTATCTACCCTGAGAAATTTCTGGCTAGTCAAAAGTGCCTGGCTAGAAATCTCCCCTGCCAACAACACTTGTTGAGCATCCAACTTATCTACTTCAGATTCTAACCTTTGTTCCTGAGCAGCAATCCGACCACCTAGCTTAATTTCCAGATTAGTGATTTCTACTCTGACTTCACTAAACTGGCGAGTAACACTGCTGTCTAGGATAGTCACCTGCTCTTTGACCTCATCTATCTTTGCTGACATTTCCTTTAAACTAGTCATCTGGGAGGCCATCTGACTGGTTATCCTCTCCTCGGAACTGTTACTACGAAACAAGAGCTTCTCCAACATGTCCATCATACTTAATTCATTCCCCCCTGCCCTGGCAAATCTCCCCTGACTCTACCGTTTTCCCCCATCCCTACAGCAAATTTCCTATCAGACCCTGTCTGATTCTGCCGCTCACCAGCACCGTCCCCCAACAAAGCAGAATTGCATCCTGGCTCTAACGTAGCCATCCCTAATTGAAATACGTGAAATTGTGAAAATATGCCTACAGTTTAATTCCCTTGTCCTGGTACACATCAGCATGTCTAAAGCCTCACGTTGGGTTCGCCACTGAAACTCTTCTCACTTCCTCGCTGGAGTTGATTTAACGTTAACTACCCTCATTTACCACAAACCTACAGAATTTACTGCATTTAAATACAGGCCACAAGTGATTTTAACGTTACTTCCCGACTTTGAATGGGCGCCAAGGTCGACCATATGGGTCTTCCTGAATAAAATAGGATAAAATACGATACATAACTGTTGCCCCGACTATGAAACTCCATATCCCAGGCGTAGGGCATTTGGCATGCGTTTGCTGATGTACCAGGTTCATGCAAGACAGGAATATAACCACACATGGATTTTAAAAAGATAATCTATTGGCTGTACTAAACACATATATACAAAATATACAACAAAAATACCCTTCATACACTCGTGCTCAAACTTTATACAGTACCTTGCCACTGAATTTAGGCTCTGAGAGCAAGAAAAACACTACGGTCATATCAGACCCAGGCATAATAGCCACCTATGTATATACACTGTACCGTCCGTACACAAAATATCTACACACGTTACGACTGGTTCATTCTACTTTCTTCTGTTACGGCACGTTCACCTCTCCATTCTCGCATGACTTCGATGAAATGTTTACGACTGGATTATCCTTTAGGCGTGGTAAGTTATTACCGACAGCCCATGGTATGGATGGACCCATGAAAAATCGTAGCCTTCAATAGCCCGTAAGAGCTCAGTGGATAGCTAAACATTAGTCACCGCTCGTTCGTATTACGATACCATGATCGAGTAATAACGACACTAATTGCAAGTTGACAAACGGACTTTCGTAGTACAAGCAAGTAGACGATCTCTAACTGTTCGTTACGGAAACCATGTCACGTAAAACGACCCTGGGCGTTAGTAGATCAGTGTTCTGCCGATAAAACAATAAGACCAGCTCTGAACGCCAGACTCGCCATTATATGCACTCGCGTAAGGATCCAATAACCCCAAAGTTTCTGCCGGAACTAACTTGTGCGTAGCCCGCTCCTAGCGGAACATACGCGTCAACACATAAACATCAGACAGTCAAAATCCACACTGACGTCACACAGTTGTTTCTTCACGCGAAGTTCATGGGAGTTCATGCCATAAATAGCCTAGGTAATCCCACACAAGCCGAATTACTGCCTGTCGTTTCCGGGTATGTCACAAATCCAGCACTCGAAAATATCAATTCTTTGTACCTTTATAGTACAGCCACAAATCTAACCTTTAACATTACTAGGTCAAAATAAAGCAATTAACCCCAAACCAAAATGAAATAATGCTTCTACTTAATACAGTCTTGTATATCTTATTCCCAAAACGTAATAAATCGCAAAATCCCGTATTTTATAATATCAAATATCCAAAAACCGATAATTAATAAACAGTGATCCTAGGTTGTCCGGACCATCCAAATATGAATCCGTCCTCAAAAACACACAGGCACAATAAAAATCACCTCTGCAACCCCACGTTAACCCAATATAATGAGATACGAATAAAATACCCGAAACTAACTGCACAAGGCAGAAAACCCGAGGGTGAGCTACTGTAACTGAATAAATTCGGTTACACTTTTGAGTCTGAAAATGTGTCTCTGGATTTCTTCTTTAGTAGGTGGTGGAGATTCAGAGTTTACATGTACGGGAGTCTCTTTGGGCCATCGTGATGTTGGCTCCTCGCAATTGAGTAACTCAGATAAATACCGAGCCAGTTCACTACAATTATCCCGGTTGGACAACGCGAGGTTTCCATCTTGTTTTCGGAAACACAAGTTCTGTGGGGTGTATCCTCGGATTCTTCCTGCGAACGTCCTGTAGAAATCTCGCGTTTTGTGATCTCGGAAGTCTTGATCTATAGATTCCAATTGGTCCTTCATGTGTTTCCTCTTAGTTTGTCTGATTACTTTTGACACTTCCTTCCTGGTCTGAAGATAGTGTTGTTGAGTCTCGAGTGACTTCTTACTGTTGTATTTCTGAAAAGCTCTCTTTCTCATTTCCAGTGCTTCTTCACATGCAGAATCCCACCACGGGTGTTTCGTATTCTTCTTCAATGGAATAGTCACTTTAGCTCTCGTAATGATCTTGTCATGGAACTGCTTCCAGGTGCTTGCCTTTTCCTTTTCCCATTCCTCTGTTATGTTACTATCCTTTATCTATTTCGTGTCAAATTTCTGAAGATGAGATTTCTTGGGGTGGATTCTTTTCGGGGTAAATTTCACTTTGATTCGCACTAGATAATGGTCGGAGTCAATATTGGCTCCTCTTCGAACTTGCACATCATGGATTTCTTTCTGTAAAGGATGTGTGATGGCCACATGGTCGATCTGATATTCTCCAAGAGATTGCACAGGTGATCGCCAAGTCTTCTGCTTTCGAGGGTGCTTCCTCAGAGAGGTGGACATTATCTTCAAGTTGTTCTGTTGGCACAGTTCAATGAGTCTCATGCCATTCTTGTTGGTGAATTTATGAGCTGGGTATTTGCCTACAGTCTTTTGGTATTCTTTTTCTTTGCCAATCTGTGCATTGAAATCACCTAGTAATATCCTTGTGTCTTCTCTAGGAACCGTTGCTACGATCTTTTCGAGTTTAGACCAGAACTGTTCTACCTTCTGCAAGTCCCTTTTATTTTCAATGTTCGTGGGGGCATGTGCGTTAATTAATGTGTATTTTTTGTTCGCACATTGTATGCGCATAGTCATTACTCTATTACTTATGGGAGTGACTTCTTTTATCGAATCAACTATGCTCTTGTGAACTACAAATGCCATACCCAAGAGGGGGGTGCCACCTCTTCCTATTCGTTTGTCCGTTTTACTTTTGAAAATACGGTAGTTACCATAGTCTAGTGTGCTCTCATCTGTAAAGCGTGTTTCCTGAAGAGCTAGTATCTGTATCCTTTGTCGATCTAGTTCTGATGTTAAGGTGTGTAGTTTGCCTGGTTTTAGTAATGTGTTGATGTTGAAGGTCCCGATGTATGTGGGTGTCTTTGATGGTAGTTTGCCAGAGAACTCCGACTTTCTCTGTGATCGTGGTTGCCCAGGACCCCCAGAGTCCGAAAACCTGGTTGCCGTCCATGGACGGGTGGATTGGTTACCACCTGGGGTAATTCTGTAGTTACTCGCACGAATCATAACTGCTTGTAATCAAGGATTAATCCAGTGTTTCCACTGGGAGTTTAGGACCAGGGATTGCTAGTTCCTGGAACATAAGTTATGCAGCCGTACCTACTAGGTAAGCAGACGCTGACCACTTTGCCGCTCGATCCAAGTCAGACGCGAAGTGGATTTCAATTTTGGTTCTTCCGCCCTCGCTGCCATTGAGACATAGGTCCTCCTCTGCCATCGAAGCCGTTGGCCATTGTTATATTCACCTCAGTTGATCCGCGGGTGCTTATTTGACTAGGTCTTATTCGCACCTTTCCTGTATATCTACAGGAAATTCCCCAACAGTCATCGGGATGCGCCGTGTCGGGGTTGAGGGCCCCCTTCCCAGTGTCTCACGCAGGGTCATGCTTAGCTCGTACTCAGCTCGGAACTAAACCCCCACGTGAGCTGACTAGGTAATAATGTAGTATGCTGTCTAGTACAAAAGCGTCACATTGCCGGTCGTAAAGATGGCTGACAATAGTGGCCGGTTGTGTGACCTAGGTAACACCGAGACTATACAGACTAGTGCGTATCCTATTCATGGCCTCCATGGGATCAGTGACAAAAGAAAACAAAATGGAGACAGTTAGGTCGAAGGTGTTAGTCAGATATACGGAGTGACCTCTAGATAGTGTTATCTATGGAATAATATTGTCGCAATTACCAAGATGGCGGACATTTATAGCACAAAATTCGTATTAAATATTACTTTAAAACACTATTACACAGGAACACATACACTAGATAACACTAACACACATTCAGCACTAAAAGTAAAGCCACTATTATTCCCTGGAAGCCACAAACGAAGCACAGTTCCTCCGTATTGGCCGATATAAGACGCACCATCATTACCCATGATCTCACCCACTGGGCACGGTATATATATAAACTTGCGAACTGACGGTGGTTTTGGGGTCTGGGGGATGTGAAACGCGAAGATATGTCGAAATTTTCCGGAGGTCGAAACATGGTACCCATTGCAATAGTTAGCTTTCTAATGAAATCTACCTAAAAGGTGACGATCAACAATATTGCTGACCTAAAAATTGTTAACATCGTCAGCATACAGTACATCCGAGAAGGAAGGAAGGGTTGTGTTCTCGACATCTGTCAATCAGTAATGCGTCATATCACAACGAAATGAATGTCGTTATTGGTTCTCTTCGCGTACGGTATCCTTAATACTGGTCCAATCCGTTAACACCTGCAAAACTGCTCCTCATGGGCGTGTTCTATTTCAGGAAGCTGCTGTGGTTGTGTTGTGTCGCTAACTTATGAAAGTGCAGTACTCGAAATGGGTAAACATAACGTATGACGTCAGCGCTACCTCTGCCTAGAGTCAGCAACACTGTCGCCATAAGGCTCCACAGTCTTTCCTAACGCTGGATGCTCTATAGAAAGGTCGGAAGGATCGACCTGACAACACTAGCTACGGTTCTCGTCAGTCATACTTCGTCGCGAGCGCCTGAACAGCTGTTTGCTAGCAAGGGAAGCGACAAAATCTACGGAATTAATATTGGACACAATGCTTAGCAAGACATCTGTTTATTTATTTTTATTATTTACTTATGACCAGTGTTACAATCGGAAATAAATGAATAGCGTACATATGATCGTGAAAAGTTGTTATAAGCAGGGCCGTGGAGAGCGGCGACGGGCCCTGGGGCTGGAAACTTCCGGGCCCCCAAGACCCAAAAATTAATCAACAGGATGTTCAGTTCACTGAACTGCATGTTAAAAGGGGTGGAAGGGTATACTGTACACTGTACAGTACTACGGCCTCTGTGACATATGACGTAATCTCTTTTCATAATGAAAACATGATTTTTACATAAAGTCAAGACATATTTTAAAATACGTTTTACATATAAGGGTTTTCTGTTGACATTCTTAAAACTTGCTGCCCTTGAAGAATCAGGACCTTGGGTCTAAGCCTAAACACTGATAAATGTTTTGGTTGAACGGCGATCACACATCATTGTACATTAAACAAAGCAAAATGTATTTTCATAATTAACCACAGGTATACTCACACGTAAGTCAAGTTATGTAGCCTATTATGGGCTATCAGTAGATTGCAGCTGATCAGTGATTGTTTACACAAAAGAAGAAAATGTGAATTTGAACTATATTTTGCAATTCGCAGTCAGTGGACTTCTTATAATTTAATATTGCTTTGCAGTAGGCAAACCTAGAGCCAGGTTCTCCTTAAACTCCTCAATCCTATCTATGACTGGTGACCATCGGGGGCGCATTTAAGCCAAGACACACCAGGGATCTGGGGGTATGGAATATCACCAAACTCAGAGGGGGAACTGGGGGTCGTCCTCCGGAAAATTTTACAACAATTAAGTCCAAATTATTGAGTTATAGGACATTTGGGTGATTACTTTTGTGATATTTTGGAATAAAAGTTTGGTGACTATTGGCATTTAGTGGCTATAGAAAAGACTCTCCGTTATTGAAGTAAAAGCTCTCGCACCTTCAATTAAGACCCCACAGTGTAGCTCACCAATGACCGTGATGGGGGTCTACAGCAAGTCTGCAGATCAGAGGTTCTAATCCCGGTGCTGACAGCGGCTATCCCGAGTGTGGGTTTTCACACTCCCTCCAGACAAATGCCGGGATAGTACCTTATTTCAAGTCCAGGGGCACCTACCCTACTCTTAACCCTAATAATTACAGTAATAGTCGCGATGGGGAACACATTCCCAGTCGGCAACTAAGAATACGGCATGCGATTGATTATGTCACAGGGTATACCCTGCATTTAGTCCAGCAGTGGGTGGTCTTAAGAGGGTCTATGTTTCTACTCTCCAAGACGAATAATGACAACAATGTTGCCAATAATCCTCTCCAATTATACAACAACCACTAGCCTCCCCTTTAGTCTACACAATTCGCACGTTTCTTGGTTTTCTATTTTGTTCGCTGTTTAAGAATCCTATAATTTACTTCATTAATATTTGTGAAAACTACCGTACTGCTTTATAGTCAACTTCATTCAATAATGTGGAGGCCCCAGGAACAAACCGGAAAATTAACGCGTCAGCAAATACTAGTTGATGCAAACGATTCCCAACCGAGCGCCAATGGTTCATTGCCCGCCAGTGATATTAGACCTACTAGCTACCAAGTACACGGGATAAATGTCGCAAGCCCCTAAATGAATTAACAACTATAACGACAAATAGGTCTATTATTAACTGTTGAGTACGAATGACACCGCAGTCGGTAAGCCGAATCCTGCATTCGTGCCGCGGCTTCGTCAGGACCCGGTGTCATTTCCAAGTCATAGAAAAAGGGAGCAACTCATTTTATGTTTAACGGTACTGAGACGTTAAAGCGTATCATGAAAGGGCTTGATTCGCAAGGGAAAATATCTCTTCGCGGCCTAAAAATAAGTGCTTTGCAGATCGATGCTGCTCTTTGGAATAAACGGCGTAGAAATGTCCAATAATAATAGCAGTCACTGCACCAGCTCAAAACAAAATTGTATTTATGTTAATATTCGACAATACTTCATCTTAATTTTCTTCTAACTTAAGCAGAGTTCAATATTTGGTCTTAGAAAAGTCTGCGCGGTTGCCTACATGCAATATATTAATTTCTCCATCGCCATGCACACCACTGACGTTACTTATTGTTGTTTCAAGGGGCGGAATAGCTAGGCCATCTGCCCCTACCACTGACGTTACTTATTGTTGTTTTATGAGGCGGAACAGCTACGGTAGGTCATCTGCCCCTACCACTGACGTTCCATGAGAGGAATTGGAAAATAAAGTTGAGTGGTTCAGTGTCCCATCTTAATTGTAATTTTTCTCCAGGTTAATTAAACACTCAGTCCAGAAAAATACTGGAATGCTACCTTAGTTTCAGTCTTTGTATACATTTCCCAACTCTAGTACCAATGGTAGTATAGGTTTTCAATAAATCCCTTAATCAGAAATGATTTGCGCACGAACCCAAGTGCCTAGGATTGTTGATCGTATTGAATGAACCAGTTATATTAATAATTATACTGCACCTAAGCATACAGATTATTCAAATGTTAGCATTGTTTTCTCAATTCAGTATACGAGAAGATGAACAATTTCATATGCATTTCTTCTGTCTACATTTGACAACAGAATCATCCCATCCTTTCGCAAGATATTTAGCCAGCAATGATAATTTTTCACATAGTGCGAAAGTGAACGACTAGGAAACGGTGACCTCGCTGTTCTGTCCCTTAAATAAACTATAACGTGAATTACTGTGTGGACGCTACTTTAAAATATATTTTACTTACCTGGCTGCATGGCATACGATACGTCTAGTTAGACAATCAAGGTGTCTACTGTAAGGATGAAGTAAAAATTAGTTACTTTTTAGGTACCTTTGAATTCAAGTTACGTATGCGGTCTACAAGCATAGGCGCTCATCACGCGGTGAAGAAAAACAACAGTGAACTGTTTTTAAAGAAGTTTTTTTAATTATCGTATGGCTTTTAGTGCCGGGAGTGTCCGAGAACATGTTCAGCTCGTCTGAGTCTGTAGCTGCCTCCAACGGACACCCTTAGGGTGAGCTACAAGTTCCGTTCCATTTCAAGTTGCTACCAGATATCAATGATACCTAGTGGTGAACGTTGGAACTTTGATAGGGCGTTCCGACGAAATATAACCTACCAATTTAGCTTCACACAAGTTTTGTCTGTGGAAGACAAAATCCATGACATGGGACCGCCGGCTTTACTTCCCCTCCGAAGGAAGGCATACTGAAGGATTTTTAACGCTTTTAAAATATCCGACGACTTCGGCCGGGTTTGAACCCGCTATATTGGGCACAGCAGTTCAGCATGCTACCAACTACACCACCGAAGCCGCTTTAAATGAAATTCTCATGATGTTATAAAAATTTAAAAAATAATAAATATATACTAGATATTTAATATCCAATGAGTTGTTTCAGCTAATATGTCGTCTTGTCCACAATATGTTGTTATTATTACGGTACCAAGAGGTTGCTCAGCTCTTGACCATTTGGCGAGATTTCCTTCGTCCCCGCGGTAGGTCGCGAAGAAATGTATGCCATGTTACGCGATCGTCACCGAATTCTGTCTTCGCAGTCAAATGCGGAGAAATATCGAGATGTTACACGATCGGCGCTGGTCTCAGTTGTTTGGTGAGCTTCCCGTAGTTTTCACGATAGAACACGGAGAAAAGTCGCGAATTTAGATCATCAGCGTCACTTTTAGTCATTCGACGAGATTTCCATTGTCCTTGAGTTCGGGCACAAGAAAATATAGCATTATTACGCAATCGGCGCCACTTGCTGTCCGTTTGACAAGAATACAGTTGTCCTCGTCAATGAATGCGGAGAAATATCGCGATGTATCGCAATCGCTGCCACTCTCGGCCGTTTTACGTTGTCCTCAAGATATTATGCAATCGTCGCCGCACCCGGCCGTTCAACGATTGTCTGCCTGTCTATCTGTCCTGATAGAATGGCGAAGGCAAGCTCAAGGTTGGGCATGGTTAAAATTCACGCGTAGTTATGAACATGTTGTTCGGTCGGCGCCGTGATTCCCTTTGTCCCTATGCTGTAGTTGGGAGTTCATGAGTTCAGGGTAGATCACGAGGAGGATTTAGTATTTCGATGCTACGTAGGCTGCCATTTTTAAGTGGGTTGATGCACTTCTCGCTCCCCGCACGCTTTTAAGTATACGGTCATGGGAAAAGTGGCAAGTAGGTTTCGTGATGGGTGCCCAATCACCTTTGACAGGATTCCCGCAGTCCTCGTGGTCACAAGTTCACGATAGGGGACGGGTTTTATGATTTTACGCAACTGACGTCGATCTCGGTCCGTTTGACGAGATTCCCGCAGGCAAGTCGTGCGGTCAGCCGGCCGTCTTGAGGATGCGATTTTGGAAGATGAACGTTCGAAGTAGGTACGGTATCGTATATTACGAATTGTTCTGAGAGGATTGCACGAATACGACAAGAGGGCAAGTTTTATTTCGATTGAGAACCACGAATTATCAACAAGTTATCGAAATAATTGGTTAATTATATATCCGATGGAACGAAAGTTCGAAGGAAAAATCGACTTATAACGGAATTTCGAATTAACCATACTGAATGTCGCAAATTTACTTGACATATTTTTTAAATAAGTTATATATATTTCGAAGATTTTTCGCATTTTTTTCGAAACGGTAACATTTCGCAAGATTGTGACATTAAATTGTTTCGCGTTATTTCTGGACTTCAATTTGACATAGTTTCCAAATAACAGAAATGAGAGATTTCTTTTTAGTTTCGGAAGTATTCGCGAATAAACGTCTCGCGAAAAGTCAGGTTTCCTAATACAGTAACACAGAAAAATATTTCACACGAATCTTAAGACTAATTCTTGATGCCGAAAATATACGTTGAACCGATGTATACCGCTCAAGGTATCCTCGGTATGTATTTCCTTGAGGTCGGGCACGGAGACAATAGCTTAGTACTATGCAATAGGCACGGCGCCGCTTGCGTGAAACTCGCAATCTCTGAGCCTAGCGGCGCGAGTTTAAATGATTCAACCCGCCTTCAGAAAATTTTCGTTACCCGTTTGTAAAATTCGTTACCCATTTGTGAAATTCGTTACTTTTTCGTTACCGGTAGACACCCTGATCAATATATTCATTTCAGACACTATCACCTCTAAATATCTAAGCTCAACGAGACGCACCAAACTTGAAACTCTTGAGATAGCTGACCAAGCATACGTGGCCGTGGCGAAATAAGTGAAGGGATGAGAAATGTATTTGAACGATTGGTGCATAAGCCGAATAAGCTAAATTTAGAATAATGGAATGCTCTCTCTGTCTTCAGGTACATTCTGAGAACAATACATAGCGAAGCCCCATCGCCTAAGATTACCACTTTGAGACAGTTGTTCTTCCCACAAGCGCTTTGTAGAGGAAAATATTGTCCACTTGACATTATAAGTTTCTCAATTCTTGTAACATTGTTCACATACACTTTATTGCATTCACTAAATGATTGCCAGTAGCAGGGGCAGATGACCTCGTATTTCTGCCCCTTAAAACAACAATAACTAACTAGCAAGTTAAAGTCACATAAAGGCAATAATAAAGCAATGTCCGATCAGGCCCATCCTTCTAGGACGCCGAGCCCCGGGGCACCAGCCCTGCCTCATTCCCCCCCATCTCGTCGGGCCTGGTTATAAGAGCCAAGCAGCTGGTATTAGGCGTGAATGACACGGAAATAATTTACCAACATAAATGTGTTAAGCAAAATAAAGAAAATTCTTTTAGGCTTCTATTTGTATTTTACTACTCTGAAGTACGGTTTAAAAAATGCCGGTATTATAAAAATATGGAGTAAGTAGATGCAATTGAGGGTTGTGTGATGCAAAAATGTAGGTTATCTCCCATAACATCTTTACACTGTAGGCCTATAAACCCTAAATTCCGCCACACATGTATCGTATGTAGATAATTTACTACCACTATAGAAATACTCTGCTGTGCTGGTATTTCATAAATATATCAGATTACTTCTGTTTCCTTCCTAAAGTGTCTGCAACTTTCTCTTCCCATAACCAAGTTTGCTGACATCAACAGCATCATTCCTAGCCTGTAAATAATTGTTTAGCAATACATTGGCAATAACTGCAAGTTACAGCTGGGGACAAAACATTTATCTGGCATTGTTACTGTGCCGAAACATTTCTGGAAAATCAAAGTCTAAAACATGTAGTACATGTGATAATTACATGTATCGTACAAGCACACTCGTCAGTGTGTCCTCGATTAGGGATTACAGTCAAAATCTCACTTGGAAGGGTAGTATGATCGCTACTATAATGATAATTGTTTTAAGGGGCCTAACATCTTGGTTATCGGCCCCTTGATCGCTACTATAAAGCGTATAAACGTACAAAGCATGAGAAACAAAATATAGAAGGAAACATCCCTGCGAGATAAACGAGAACACCTTTCAGACTGAACGTTCACTTCGTGTTGCCGCCTGACAAGCGTAGGCCTATGACTAGAGGTGTTAGTTTTTGTTAATTCGCGATAAAACGAAAGGTCATATTTAGAGGTTAGGATGTTTTATTTTCACGTATTTACATGTTTCGTGCCTCCCAGGAGTGAAATTAAATCGCGAAATAACGCGAATTTTGTGAATAACACCACAAATACCGCAATCTGCGAAATAAAAACAATTTTTCATATTTTTTCCCCACACCAATCCGAACATTTTTGTCCACAAGCCGATAATCGAATTTGGTTGGTGTTCAATTCGAGAGAATGATCGATTGTATAGTTTCGCGAGGGTTAATACTACGATATACGTCATATTACGATATACTGTCGATATTCTCGTTACTCGTTGGATTTTAGCGCTGTGGTAAACAGCTGTTATATCGCGGCGTGAATAGTTTGGCCGACTACCTCCAAAAGGTTATGTGATAGTTGTTCATAATGTAAACTACGTTTGCCTCCTGTTACATCGGTAGCGAGTGTAAATTATAGTAGAGAATTCTATATAATTTAATAAAAAGTGCGCAAATTGTGCGTTATCATCGAAGCTAGTGTGTTATTTGCGTGAATCAGTTGGCGACCACGTGTTCGTCGTATTAGTTCCGAACTTAGCAGTACAGGAAGATGAGACGCGACGTAATTTAAATATTATGACACGAATTCAGAAATACATTTTGCGCGTGGTTACGAATTTATACTGGCGTGTGACTACAGTCAACCGTGTGATAACAGTGTTTGTTACTGGGCATCGCTCAGTTGAGTTTAAAAATGCCGAAGGTAGCTGTTTCTGCCACAGACAGACTTAAAGAATATAAGAATGAAGGATTTATAATTTCTTGTGGCATTCTTATGTGCAAATATTGGGATTGTCGGTTAGATTATCGCAGGAAAGATGCATTAGACAAACATTGCAAATCGGAGAAGCATTCAAAACGCCGAGAAAATTCGCATCTTGAATTTAGTGTTCCTAGAGGGGCCACCTTGAAAGAAACATTATCAAATGCTAGTCGTGTGAAGGATATGAAAGAAGAGTTTATTTTGGACACTACTACTGCGTTTGTGAAAGCTAATATACCAGTAGAGAAACTAGACAATCCTGCTATCCGTACTTGGTTTAATAAGTACGTTCGCGGAAGTGGAGATTTACCATCAGCAAGTCAGATTCGTCAGAAATACATCCCCATGATTGGCGAAAGAAGGAGGGAAGAAATTAGGGAAGATATAAAAAACAAAGACGTGTTTCTGCTATGTGACAAAACAACTGACAAGAATGGTAGGTGTGTTTTCAACATTCTTTTTCGTCCATCAGTACCATCAACTGAAATGAACACCCATCTGGCTGCCTCTGTTGTTCTAGATTCTGCCAATAGCGTAAATTGCTCCAATGCGATATTAGACACCTTGAATTCCTATGAAATTGAACGGGAGCGTGTAGTGGCAGTAGTTACGGACTCAGCACGCTACATGACAAAATGTGTAACTACTCTTCAAGGATTGATTGAAGAATTAAGTCATGTCCAGTGTTGGGCTCATAAAGTCAATCTTATCGGCTGCGTATTTGAAAACGAGCTGGACGAATTGAACATGTCTATAGTAAAGACAAAGAATGCCATTTTAAATACGCGAAAAAGAAAAAGCAATTACGTTGCATTTCTAAGGGAGAAATATGAAAACACAGAAAAAGAGAATGAAATTCTAGCTTTCCCAATGCCTGTATGTACAAGATGGAATTCATGGTTTAAGGCTGCAATGTATATGGCCACGCATGTGGAAGATCTGGTAGAATTTTTCAAAACATTGGAAGATTCAAATTCTGGGGTCAAATTTTTCCAACAAGCATCGACTTCAACAATACAATTTATACAATTACAAGCATTGTATGTTTCTGTTGTTGGTGCCTCTCTTATGGACTTGCTTAATTTCTTGGAGGGATCTAAGTACCCAACAATTCACTTACTGGCTGGGAAGCTAGATGACCTTGAGGTAAAGCTCAAGCTATTAGGCGATGGTGGAATGTTCAATCATACGATCTTCCAGAACTTGGAACAGCTTCCTCAAAAGATGCAGATAAAGGTTAAGTCCAAGCTTACGTGTGTTGCCCAGTCAGCTCTAGTGAAAGTCAGGACTTTAAGGACCACGGATCCAGCCAGGAAGACTGTAGAAACCATCGGGTCATTGTTTGATCCTCGGCATGCACCTAAGAACGTATCTCCCACAGAACTGCTCCAATTTAAGAAGAATGCCCCATTTCTTACGAAGATGGAGTCTCAACAGTTTTTAGAGGCTCACAGCATTTACCCGACTGCAATCAAGAATCAACTGCGTCATGAAGATAATGTGAATGTTCCAGAGATCCTCATGGGATTAAGGCCTGCTCACCGAGACTATGCAACAGCTGCATTAAAGTGTGTGTGGTATCCTTGTTCAAATGTGGATTCTGAAAGGTCATTTTCGAAATACAGTCTCATAGTAAGTGATAGGAGGCGAAAATTGACAGCTGCAAATGCTGAGACTTTAACCATGATCTACTTCCAGTGATTTCACCGTAGTATTTGGATAAAACTGAAAAAGGTATTCAGTGAAATGTGTTTCGAGATGGTGAATGTAAAATAAAAATGTGACTTCCATATAAGTATTATCTCATTCTTCCATAGCCATGTTTAACGTTTTACCCTGCTGTTTTGTTTTTTACTTTGTTTTATTAATTGTTTATATTTTTAAATGCACTTATTGTACAAACCTTATCGCTTTCCAAATTTTAACATGTCATCCCCCGAAAAAATAATAAAAACACAAAACACCCCCTTTTGAATTTTAAATAAACAATTCTTCAAAAAAAAATAACACTTTCTAACACCTCTACCTATGACTGATGAACATGTTATAAACCGCACTCGTTCCAGGTTCCGTATTGACCATGTTTAGAAGAAGTATAACAATTTTCACTCGCCAAATAAATGAAAAACCACAGCCTGCTTCCAGTCTCCGACCGGGTCAGGAATGGAATGAATGAAGCCCCCATCTAGCGGCGAGGATATGAACTGTGCCGGCTGCCGAGGCCTGACGCACTCCTCTGGGGCAATGATTAAATGAATGACAGATGAAATGAAATGATAGTGGAGAGTGTTGCTGGAATGAAATTTTGACAGGGAAAACCGGAGTACCCGGAGAAAAGCCTGTCTGCCTCCGTTTTGTCCAGCCCAGATCTCACATGGAGTGACCGGGATTTGAACCACGGACCCAGTGGTGAGAGGCCGGCGTGCTGCCGCCTAAGCCACGGAGGCTTCCGCCAAATAAATACTTTACTAAAAATACTATGGGTACATGTTTCGGAAACGTCAAGTTGTGTTATACTTCTGATGAACATGTTGCCAAGTCTCAGCCTTCCGACCCATCTCGAGTCGACTGACTCAACTCATTATTACCCTTCAAACTTTATTCCCTCAAATTTGAGTGAAAGGAGCCCAGGTTACGGGCACCACTATATTTCTCACTGCATTCACCTTCCCAAGGTGTTATGCCCTTCGATGCATTAGTATTTACGCAAAATTTCGATCTCCTCTTAAACAAAAAGATGGTAAGCCTATATTGGCTTTCACGGCCGGTGAATTAAAACTGGGTCTTTGTGTCCTAGGCGAAACGCCACACAAGACACAAACCTAGAAGAATTGCCGAGTTATCTTAAACACATCAATATTGTTACGTGCCACCGTGGCACTTTTGTTAACTGGATTACGGTGGGTAGGAAGCACAACACCAATTACTGCTTAAAGAAATAATTAACTTTATTGCGGCCAGAAAATTACACTACTCATCAGCAATTACAGACAATAGGAACCTTACTCCAGTTTCCTCAAGTCTCTTGCTTGTGGAGAGCTCTTGCCCTTTCACTTGTCAACAAACCACAGAAGTTAATCCTGCCGCTAATGAGCCTAGTGGCGTTGACAGAACTACATGCAACTTCTTCCTAATGTGCGCCTACTACAGTACTTACGAGCACTTGCTGCACGCTGTTCTCAAGCTGGGAGAAACAATGTCACTGGATTTCGACACCACAATATCTCAGACACACAGTGAAAGCACACTCACTCACTTCGCCGCTACACTAGGGGTTTCGCAAGTCACCACACTTCTGTCGCACAGAATAAACGCTCACACTAGCTCGTAAAACACAACAACAACTGCTAGACAGGTCGCACTTATATAGCAGGCCGGTGACTCAATACATGCTTCTAGATCCATCCAGGGTTCACGGCTTCTCGAGGTTTCCATCGCTGGTCCAGTCACGAATATTCTGGACTATCCCTTTGTCTTAGTAGCCCTGTTGCATAAGGCACACGCAATACAGGAGGCAGGCCACAGCCCAGCCTCTGGGGCAGTTGTGACTCAAGCGGCGAGCGATGACACAAACTCACAGCCGTAACACCACCCCCTTCCTAAAAAGGCTGATCGTCCCGATCAATCATTGGTCCGTCTGTGTCCCTCCGTAGGCTGCCAGGCGATCTCGATGCACGATCTTCATCTTCGCCCTCGGGCTCCGCTGGATCCTGTAGACGACATCGTTGATCCGTTTCACGACTCGGTACGGGCCCTCCCAGGACTTCTGAAGTTTGGGTGACAGGCCTTTCTTCCGTAATGGGTTGAAGAGCCAGACCAGGTCGTCCTCGTGGAATCCGCCGGCATCCGTCTGCTGGTCGTATCGGGTCTTCATTAGGTCGGTCTCGTCCGCAGTTTACTCCTCGCGAACGCGTGCACGTCCCCCAGTTGGTCGACCAGTTCTTGACAATACTGGCTTACCGGGATTGGATCATTCCCAGGTCGGCCGAAAGCAAGATCGACAGGTAGACGGAGCTCCCTCCCAAACATGGCCCGGGCTGGTGTGCACCCGGTGGCTTCATGCACGGCGGCGCGGTAGGCCAGGAGAAATAGTGGAAGATGTTTGTCCCAATCCCTCTGGTGCTCGCTGACGACTATTCGGAGATGGTTCTCGATGGTGCGATTGAATCGCTCTACCATCCCGTCGGACTGAGGGTGTAGCGGCGTTGTCCTTGTCTTCCGGATTCCCAGCAGCTGGCATAGGTTCTGGAACACCTGCGACTCGAAGTTCCTCCCTTGGTCGGAGTGCAGCTCCAGGGGTACTCCGTACCGGCTGACGAATTCCTTCACCAGGGTCTCTGCAATCGGCGCGGCTTCTTGGTTAGGGAGCGCATACGCCTCCGGCCAATTGGTAAAGTAGTCGCTGACGACTAATATGTAGCGGTTCCCTGCCTCGCTTAACGGGAATGGCCCAGCAACATCGATGGCCACTCTCTCCATGGGGCCGCCCACGTTGTAGGTCTTCAGTGGACCCCGTCGTCTTCGTCCTGGGCCCTTGCTGGCTGCACAATCGTGGCACCTCGCGCAGTGGTTCTCCACGTCTGTTCGGCAACCGATCCAGTAGAACCGCTCTCTCAGCTTCTCCAGGGTCTTCTTTATCCCTAGGTGTCCACCAGATGATCCTCCATGAACTTCCTTCAGGACTTCCTCCGTCATAGCCTTTGGAACGACGACTTGTTCCCGAGATGTCTTCCCGTCGGTGCTCTCCCAGGTACGGCAGATGAGGCCATCCCTTACAATCAGCGAGTCCCACTGTGCCCAGTAGGACTTAAACTTTGGGCTGCAGTCACTCACACTGTTCCACCCGGGTCTGGGGACACAGGCCCTCTTCCATTCGGCTATCAGTCCCAGGTCATCATCTTCTGCTTGTGCCCGCGTGAAAGATTCGCGGCTCCAGTTCCCTTGAAGTTCCACAGTAGTCCGTCGGCACAGTATCCCGGTGTTCTCCTCCCTTCGGGCACAGAAGGTGCAGTCTTCGGGGCACGGTCTTCGTGACAGGGCGTCGGCGTTAGAATGCAGTTGGCCTTTCCTGTGCTGAATCTCAAAGTTGTACTGTTGAAGCCTCTCTAACCACCGCACGAGTTGACCCTCGGGCTGCTTGAAGTTCAGGAGGCACCGCAGTGATGCATGGTCGGTCCTGATGAGAAATTTTTGCCCGTACAGGTACTTGTGGAAGTGTTCAATGGTCTTCACGATGGCAAGCAGCTCCTTTCTGGTGACGCAGTAGTTCCTTTCTGGCTTTGACAGGGCCTTGCTGAAGTAGGCCACTACTCTCTCCTCGCCGTCCACTACTTGCGACAGGATTCCCCCTATGCCAAAGTCGCTGGCATCGGTATCGACGATGAACCTTGTTCCAGGTCTGGGGTAGGCCAGAATAGGTGCGGTGCACAGAGCCTGCTTGAGTTGTTCGAAGGCACTGTGGCATTCTGCTGTCCACGTGAAGAGTTGGTCCTTCTCAGTCAGTCGATGTAAAGGTTTGGCGATGTCAGCGAATCCTCTCACGAAGCGACGGTAATAAGTGCAGAGTCCCAGGAAGCTTCGTAGTTGGGACTTGTCCTTCGGAACTGGCCACTCCCTCACAGCTGCGGTCTTCTCTGGGTCGGTGCGCACCCCTTCCTCGGAGACGATATGCCCAAGGTACTGGACCCGCTTCTGGAAGAGCTGACACTTCTTGGGGCTCAACTTCAGCTGGGCAGCCCGTAGCTTCAACAAGATCTCCTTCAGGTTGCTGTAGTGCTCCTCGAAGCTCCTCCCCAGAACGATGACGTCGTCTAGGTATACCAGGCAGGTCTTCCAGTGTAGTCCCCTCAGAAGGACTCCATTAGCCTTTCGAAGGTTGCAGGGGCGTTGCACAGACCGAATGGCATGACGGTGAACTGCCAGAGCCCGCTGCCCACAGAGAACGCCGTTTCTCGCGGTCCATAGGGTGGACCTCCACCTGCCAGTAGCCACTCTTCAAATCCAAGGCGGAGAACCATCTTGATTCTGATATGGTGTCCAGCGTGTCGTCGATCCGGGGTAGAGGGTAGCTGTCCTTCTTCGTGACGTCGTTCACCCGCCTGTAGTCCACGCAGAACCTGGTGGAACCGTCCTTCTTCTTCACTAGCACGACCGGAGAACTCCAAGGACTATGTGATGGCTCGATCACCCCTTGCTCCTCCATCTCTTCTACCATCCGGTCGACTTCGGCTTGCTTGGCGAACGGGACACGTCGGAATGGGGCCCTAATCGGTGTGCTGTCCCCAACGTCGATTCTGTGCTGGACCAAGCTTGTCCTACCGAAGTCTTTGCTCCCCACGGAGAAGACATCCTGGAATTCGCGTAGCAGGTCCTGAAGTTGGCGTGATTGTTCCTCGTCTAAATGGTCCTGGGATCCTTGGTACAGCTTCTGTAGTTCTTCTGGCAGTGTGCGTCTACTTCGGTTGTCCGTCTGCAGGTGTCTGTCTGTCGTATCTGTGATGCGGGCAATCCAGGTAACGGGCTCGCAGACTCCTAGGTTGGTGTCCCGGTGAACCGTAATGTCGTAGTCGTTCAGGTTGGACAGGCGGACGTACGGCCGAGACGTCGTGTTGATGAGAGTCTTGGCAACTAGCAATCCTTTTGTCTGGATGTCCTCATATTTTGGATCGATGACAGCCGCCACTCCCTCAGCGGTTCCGTCGACAATTACGGCAGCGCTAACCTCCGTCTTGGCGGGAACGACGACGTCTTCTCTCAGCCTTACTCGTCGTGCGGTGATGGACTCGTGCGCAGGTTGCAAAGAAAGTTCCTCACCTCCGAAGTGCAGAGTGTTGGTACTCAGATCCAAGATGATGTTGTTCTGGTCCAGGAAGTCCAGTCCGATGATCACTTCATTTGATACGTCAGCCACAAGCACTGGATGCTTTATCGCCCCTTCGACCAATGACGAACTCCAGTGATGCTTCGCCATGTACCGGTGCGGTCTCTCCGGTCGCGGTTATTAGCTGGAGGTTCCTTTGTGTGGGTTGAACTCTCCACTTCGGGATCACGGTGGGACTGACGATGTCCTCGACGCTCCCGTGTCGATCAGCATGGGCCAGCTCACTCCGTTGACGACTCCGTCGACCATCAGGCTGCTATTGTCCCTCTGTAACTTCGTCACACGCACTTGGACTGCTGGGGCTTGACGACTGTCACAAGCCAACCTTTGCCCCCCAAGGCTGGCTAATACTCGTTTCCCTGGGTCGCGCGGTTTTCAGACGACTGATTTCCCGTCGGATACCCTCGGCGGCGGCGATCACCGCAGTCCTTGCTCAGGTGGCCTTTCTTACCGCAGGTCCAGCAGGTCGGTAGTCCTCTTCCGGGCCGCCTCTCCGGTTGCCTTCCGGCTGTGTCGTTGCTGGTGGTGCCGCGACTATCGAAGAAACGGCTTAGCGCCTCCATTAATTCGTCGGCCAGGGGCTTGGTCTCGTTGGTTTTTACTGGTTCGTCGACGTCCACTTGACGCACCCGCACGTGCATTCTGGATGCCTGTTTTGCCGTCTCGAACTCAAGTGCGTGGCTCAGCGCATCTGCCAGGGTCTTATTGCGCGCGAGACGCAGCGCCTGTTGAGTGTCCGAGTCCCGTAGCCCGTCGGTGAAAGTCTGCGTCGCTATCTGCTCCAGAAATTCGGCCGGCGCTGTTGGGTAAGCGAGAATTACGAGGCGTGCGATGTCCATCTCGAACTCCTGCAGGGTTTCCGCGTTCTTCTGTACCAGGGTCCGGAGCTGCATCTGATAGGCCTGCTGAAGATGGCTATCTCCATATCGGGACTCCATATGGGCGATCAGGGAAGTGTAGTCCTGGGATCCAGTCGGGATGGCCTGAAGGACGTTAAGGGCGTCACCTCTCAGCGCTACAATGAGAGCTGTAGCCTTTTCTGTGTTGTTCCAGTTATTTATGGAACAGGCCGCCTCGAACTGACGTAAGTAGGTGCTCCACGGGACCTTTCCGTCGAAGGTTGGGGGCGTCACTCTGCTCTGTCCCGTTCCTGATGTCCCCGGTGTACCTGTGGGCGGGCGTCGGCGCAGCTCGGCAACTTCCTCTTGAAGAGCGTTGAATTTCTCTTCCACCCCCGTGAGTGGGCGTTGGCGCAGTTCGGCAACTTCCTCTTGTAGGGCTTTCACTCTCTCATCCACCCCGGTCGGCGGGCGTCGGCGCAGCTCGGCGACTTCCTCTTGTAGGGCTTTGAATCTATCTTCCATCCCTGTCGGCGGGTGTCGGCGCAGCTCAGCAAATTCCTTTTGTAGAGCGTTGAATCTCTCTTCCACCCCCGTCAGCGGGCGTCGAACTTCTTTTCCACTGCCGTGACTTCCTCATGCAGACCCAGTTCTAATTTCTTCAGGTCCTGTGTCAACTTATTCTGACCGTCTTCCATCTTCTTCTGGCCGTCCTCTATCCGCTTCAGGTCCTCCGCTAGCTTATTTTGACCGTCTTCCATCTTCTTCTGGCCGTCTTCTAGTTTGGCAGTTAGGTCCTCGGCTAACTTCTTCTGGCCGTCTTCTAGTTTGGCAGTTAGGTACTCGGGTAACTTCTTCTGGCCGTCCTCCATCTTCTTCTGGCCGTTCTCCATCTTCTTCTGGCCGTCTTCCATCTTCTTCAGGTCATCCTTCAGGTCCTTGGCTAATTTCTTCTGGCCGTCTTCCATCTTGGTTTCCATGCCATTTAACTTTTCTAGCAATGCTGCGAATTGCTCTTCCATTTTAGATGTTTGTCTTGTAAGGGGCATGCACTCACAGGAAAATTAGAGAAAATGACCTGCTCGGGTTTTGAAACCAGGACCGTCAGGTGTTGTGCTTGAGTTCGTAATCCGGCTTCTGACACCAGTTGTTACGTGCCACCCCCCCTAGTGGCACTTTTGTTAACTGGATTACGGTGGGTAGGAAGCACAATACCAATTACTGCTTAAAGAAATAATTAACTTTATTGCGGCCAGAAAATTACACTACTCGTCAGCAATTACAGACAATAGGAACCTTACTCCAGTTTCCTCAAGTCTCTTGCTTGTGGAGAGCTCTTGCCCTTTCACTTGTCAACAAACCACAGAAGTTAATCCTGCCGCTAATAAGCCTAGTGGCCTTGACAGAACTACATGCAACTTCTTCCTAATGTGCGCCTACTACAGTACTTACGAGCACTTGCTGCACGCTGTTCTCAAGCTGGGAGAAACAATGTCACTGGATTTCGACACCACAATATCTCAGACACACAGTGAAAGCACACTCACTCACTTCGCCGCTACACTAGGGGTTTCGCAAGTCACCACACTTCTGTCGCTCAGAATAAACGCTCACACTAGCTCGTAAAACACAACAACAACAACTGCTAGACAGGTCGCACTTATATAGCAGGCCGGTGACTCAATACATGCTTCTAGATCCATCCAGGGTTCACGGCTTCTCGAGGTTTCCATCGCTGGTCCAGTCACGAATATTCTGGACTATCCCTTTGTCTTAGTAGCCCTGTTGCATAAGGCACACGCAATACAGGAGGCAGGCCACAGCCCAGCCCCTGGGGCAGTTGTGACTCAAGCGACGAGCGATGACACAAACTCACAGCCGTAACAATATGTTTGGGGAAAGGTTCTAAGACTGCGGCAGGCATGAGTTCCAATTATATATACCAGGATTATTGAAAGAATATTTCCCATATTTTGCCCTGCTCAGGTAGGTGGGATTTCCCAGGCGTTTGCTCAGTTCTCCCCATGCTGGCCGATTAGAAGTGTTAAACATAGCGCATGGTCTGGCTTTCGTTCTATCTTCCCGAGTTTTGCACCCTAGTTATTCTATCATTCGAGTTACACTACTTCTAGGATTAAAATCGTTGAGTACAAACCTAGCAGCCTTCCTTTGAACCATATCCAGCTCATTGATGAGTCCTACCTGATAGGGTCCGAAACCGCTGAGCCGTATTCCAAGATTGGCATCACCAGGGTCAAATATCCTAATTCTTTTGAGGTAGAGCTACTGCCTTTTAACACCCGCATTACAAAATGAAGCGATTCGTACGCTTTGGAGACAACACAACCCACTCCATTTCGTATCATTCCTCACATGGAAACCCGAGTATGTATTAATAATATTTAATGCAGCCCATAAAATTTAGTCTTTGCAGAAAGAATTTAGGGATGTCCTCTCTGTACACACCAGCACATGGTACCCTTCACAGTTTTCCACATAACCTGCATGGGCATTGTTTCCACCGTATAGAACCTCTAGTCTTGTCACTAATGGCAAGTCATATTCTCCTCCATGCCTTGTTCATCATGGCACCTGTGGCATAAAAATCTTGCCCAAGTATTTGGAAGTCTTCTTCTAAAAGTATTCCAGAGCCAATATTATATTGAAAAATCTTACCTTTGTGCTGTCTCCATTCGCACGAGACCAACTCGTTGCCTTTATGTTGTCAACCGCCCATTTATGAACCAGTTTGTAACTGAGCATTGTCTTGTGATGCTTGAATTTTTCGGTATATTACACAATCATCCACTAACAATCTATTCACTTCGAAATTTCGGCTCCTTGAAAACTAATCTGTCGAGAAGGCAGAGTGGGATTTGAATAAATCAAGAGACTAATCGTTCCAAGACTTCCAACACTGTACTAGGATGGAATATGCATAAACCATGTAAGTGAGGTAACTGTTTCCCCCCTCACCGCAGTGTAACAGGCTGAAAGTGGACTGAAAAAGAATTCATAAACTCGCTCTTAACCTACTCACAGCTGACCTCATGGTTAAGTGATTTATCACAAACTGAATACACCAACTTCAGCCCTAGTAGTCTTTACATTAGGCTGTGCTACCGAAAAATAAAATTTTTATTTTATTTTTATTTTGTCTTCTTAATCTGTTATATAGGTCTTCGGGACTTGTTATATGCCACTTTTGTAAAATATAGACTGCTCGTTTGTTCAGTGCATGTATTCAAAGTGTCTACTTTGAGGGTTAAAGGTACATACGTCACGACAAAACTAATAACAGGAGAATTTCGAAATTTCTGTGCAATAATCCTTGTAATAGTAGCTTCATTATGAACAATTTTTATTTCAAAATTCCACATATTTTATAAAAGCATAATATTTCAATAACCTTTTTTATTTTTAAAAAATTGCTATAAATAGCTTCAAATTTATTCAATTTGTAGAGGGTCTAATTCTGAGCAGTTCGAATATTTGATGAAAGAAACTGTTTAGTGATAAACCCGTGACGTATGTACCTTTGACTAGTCTTCAACTCGGCAGAACGGTAACTACACAGGTTACACGATAGGCTACCCGCACTACCACTTGCACCGAGCTTAATTCCCCCACCCTTCTACCTAGCACCGCACCGCATCTCCCGTTGCGGGTCATTCCTTTCCTTACGCAACATTCCATTCTACTTACAGTGGAGTGCAAAGAAAACAAAATAACTCGCCATCTTCCATAACTTTTTCCTGCGCGCTTAGTCGCTGACACTTCAGTCTGACTAGACCTAATCTTGAGGAAGCAATGGAAGAATATATCTCGCCCCTTTCTCGTTTCATTTCCTAATTCTGCGTTTGTGTTTCGTGATTGAGTGTTCCTATAACATTCACACTTTATTCTACAATGCCACGAAGGCATTCTCCGTCAAGGAAACGTTCCAGAAGAGGCCGCGCAGCAAAGACTACGTGGGAGAAAAGAAAAAAGGAAGATTGTAGTTTTACGTGACCGTGAATCTTGTGATTATGAGCCACGGGGGGAGAAAAGAAAACAACAAGAAATCACCGTGAATGTTTCAAACGATTCTGCTCAATTTGAAGACTCCGAAGAAATATTCAACAGCTTGTTAGTTGAAAGCACTCCCCCAATAGGCCACGATGCAAGTCGGTAAGTAAACTAATGCTACAATATATAAATTAGTTATTAATTAATTTGAAAGGACTTGTCATTTTTTAGTAGATTACCTACTTGTAAAACGTGTTGTTGTTGCTTATTTTAGGGACTGAAACATCGCGGTCATATAGCCCCATGTATTTTTGGGTGTGTATGGAATTTGTGTGATTACATGTGTTAATGTGATGGCTGTACTATTGTGTGAATTTCTAAATTGGGGATAGGATTGCTTTTAGAGAGGAACCATCCCAGCATTTGCCTGAGTTAGTTTTAATTCGTATTTGCTTTCTGTATGTTAATAATAATCAAGGTAATATTTTTTAACATTGTGTGATTTCAGGTATGAAGATCAAGATTATTCCATAAATTTTCCAAACGATTCAGGAAGTGATACAGATGATGACAATGAGTCTGATTGTGAAGTACCACCTATGGTAATTGAAAGGAATACTGAGGCCAACGAACTGCCTCCAATAGGGCGACGCATCGTTGATATTGGTCACGTTATGAAAGAAATAGAATTAGTAACGATCCATTCCAAACATTGTACCATGGGAAAATACAAATACAAAAAAGAAATAAAAAATGGATTATATTGTACATGGATTTATTATTGTGATAACTGCGAAAACGAATATGCTGTAACTTCAGAGCCTGTTAACCAAAAAATGGAAGTGAACGATGCTCTGGTGCGGGGAGCTACGGCAGTAGGCATCGGGTTTTCTCAAGTCGAGGAAATGTTCAGTGTTTTGGACAGTGTTGTGGGCCACAACAAAAACGCAAACCATGAAATACGAGTTGATGATGTAAGTACTGTATATTGATCCATATTTCCTTATGACCTATATATTATAAACAATTCTGAATAAGTGGTTTCAGTGAATTATGAATACTATTTTGTTGTTGTTCATTATTAGATGAAAATGATGCAAAGAAAAGCCTCTCTTCAAACATTTCTATATTAAGACAATTTTAAACATTTTATTCAAAAGTTATTTAAGATTTTAAAATAAATACATTCTGTAAATTATAATTCCGTCCAAGCAATCATTGCTATTGTTGTTATTAATATTATTATTTTCTTTCTAAAGGTTTGGGAAGTAGCTCTCATACGTAAAATCCAGAAGAAGAAAGACGTATTGCCATTGCAAAGAACAACTATTTGAATGGCGTTCCGTACATATCTGTTATTGGCGACGGAGGCTGGGCGAAGAGGTCGTATGGACATGGGATGAGCTCGCTGAGTGGTGTTGTAAGCATTTGGGAAATATTAAAGGGATTTCACGTATTCCTTTCATTGCAAAATGGCGATGTTTACTTTTGCTTAGCTTAGTCACACCACTGTGTCTATATGGCATCTTAGTCCCTGGAGAAAACTACATGGAAGCCCAGGTAGTATTTTCAAGGCGTAAATTGTCGCCAGAGAGAAAAGACGATCTCAAAGGACACTGGCATTTTCTAAAAAACCGGCAGTAAAGAGACGAAAGTGTGATGAAAACTATGGGCCACTAGCACAGTTGCCTGACGTTGAAGATGAAGTTCTTGAGACAAGAATGATCAACTTCTAAAGAAAATGGCCGATGAGGTAACAAACCGTAGTCCTATTGAGGTATCAACTCTTGGACAACACACTAACCCCATGTGGCACGACCAAAGAGTGAATCGCCTGACAGCTTCCAAGTTTGGGCTAGTCATAGCGTTTATCTCACACCCCTTGCCACAATCTTGTAAAATCAACTTTGTATCCCAAATATCTCACCTCAGTTTCCGTCAAATTTGGAAGAGATAATGAGGACGCTGTGTTGAAAATGTACGAAGACAAAACTGGGAGCATGGTCACCAAGTGTGGGTTCTTCGTAGATCAAGATCGTTCATTTTTAGGAACCAGTCCTGATGGTTTGGTTGCTTGCGATGGCCTCGTAGAAGTAAAATGCCTTGCGTCCGTCACTGAATCAGATTTGAGAGACGAGGTGACAAAAAAAAAAAAGTTTGTGCTTGGAACTGTCACAAGGAAAATTGCAATTGAAACGAAGCTAGAGCTACTTCTTCTAGGTCCAAGGTCAATTGAATATCACCAGGAGAAAATGGTGCGACAATGTAGTTTATACGAAGAAAGGAGAACTATTCGTAGAAAGGATAGAAAAGGATGAGATATTATGGCAAAGAAAAATGCTTCCAAACCTGGTACAATTTTATAAGGAGTGTATTTTGCCAGAAATTCTAGACAGTCGTGTTGTTCAAGGTATGAACATCCGAGATCCCTCATTTGTGCTAGAGGCACAACGACAAAAGCAGGCGACAAATAATACCAACAAACGAAAGAAGAGGAAACCACTGACACATTCACAGACAAGAAAAACATTAACCACCTGGGGGTGTAGAGGCTAGCGTTCTTGGCTGACGCCCTGGAGGTCCGGGTTCGATTCCCGGCTCTGCCAGGAGATTTTAGTACTGTTGTGAGGGCTGGAAAGGGGTACACTCAGCCTCGTCAGATAAAACTCAGAAGAGGAGGGTTCAATTCCTACCTCAGTCATCCTGGAAGTGGTTTCCCGTGGTCGGGGTGGTTCCTAACTTAAGGCCACGGCCGCCTCTTTATGTTCTATCCCTGATTTACAACTGCACACAGTGGTAGAGCCATCACAATAACACAGGTTACGCACACCTAGATGCACGGGGCTATATGACCACGATGTCGCAGCCCTAAAATAAGCAACAAGAAGCTAATATTGTTGAATGATACTCGAACGTACTGTAAATTGTTCAGAATACCTAGCCTAAATCTTTTTTTTATCAGTTGCCATGCAAGTTTCTTTGGTTTAGGAAGTGAATAATAAATTATTCTTTATTATTTAATGTGAAATAATTAATAACATAACAACTTTAACATACTTAAATATATCAATAGCTGCGTGTTCTGTTTGCCATGTCTTGATGAATGCAGTGCATTTGCATTTGTCTGTTGGCACAGGCTAGAGTAAAATGTGGCTTTTCACCGATGTCTGTCTCGCTCATGGCTGTGATTATATGGAAGCTACTGAGGTATGGGTGGTGCTTAGTAATAACATTCAGGTCACAGTCAATGCCTGTGAATTCTGTGAAAGGTCTACTCATAGGGTTAGTACTGATATACCGACTCAGTGAGGAAAGCAATGGCAAACTACCTCACCCTTCTTCTTGCCTAGTACGCCTCAATATAGCGCTGCCTTGTGTTTTTGTGGGCATCTACCCACATTACCTAACAGCGGTGCTTTTTGAGGATCCAACCAGCCTTCGGGCTGACTACCTAACAGACAAATAGTGCATAATTTGGGCGTTTTCTGAAAGAAAAAAAAAAAAGAGATTGTTTCTTATTTGGAAATGATGTTATAATATTTGCTACATACGTATGTAAATGAAAGTTAAGCTACTATAAATTACGTGTTTTCATTGTTTTGGCTCTTAATTGTAAAAGTGTGTGTTTTGTTCACAGAATGTTAAATATGCATTGTACTCCATAAAATTCTGCATACGTGAACTTGAAATTTCATTACTGAATGAGCAGTCATTTTGTTTACATAAATCACCTTTTGTGGTTTACTGCATTATTTTTTTTATAATGTTTTGCATTCCATTGCAGTTGTCAGTGCGCAATAAAAAGGTTTATGATCCATCCAAACACTCCTTTTGTGTTTTAATTTTATTGTTATATCACTGATATGCAACCACTTCGCTACAGAAAAACTCTTCCCCCCTATGGGTAGTTACAAAGCCCATATGTAGTTTCGTTTCACGCGCGCAAATTTTTTTAAGAAAGAACTTTTTTGGAAATTATGAAAATGTCAAAATACTGAAACTGATATATATCTTTACATCAATTATACTATTATTATTGCGTTAAAGCTGGTAATTTATATAAATGGAATCCCTGAAATCTTATAAAATAGCTGGCATTAAAAATTATGAGCAAAGTATCCCTATATTTTTACTCTTGGTTAATATTGCAAAGAAACTAAAAAAACTCAATGTATTTCTACATTTGTATTAATTCCATTCCTTGAAACTGGTAGGTATACTGTAAGCTTTAATTGTGTATTCATTTTATGTGTCATATATCCAGCGCAGTAAATCTGCGTTCAGAAAATATGTAGTGGATCTGAGAAGGTTAAGTGGTGTCATAAAATTACTTCCTGTTGAACTGCACAATTCAAACGACAAATTGAACTTCTGAATGGCTGGAAGTACTTTATATTAATATAATTCAAGATTTTATAGTAGCTTTATATTGAGGTGTTAAAACACGCTTAAAAATATATTTTGTTTTTTTCGCCATTGTTTTACCCTCCAGGGTTGGCTTTTCCCATGGACTAAAAGAGGGATCCCACCTCTACTGCCACTGAGGGCATTGTCGTGGAGCTTGAAAATTGGGTCTTGGATACAACTGGGGTGTGTGACCAGCACTACGCCCAGGCGGCCTCACCTGCAAAGCGAACAGGCCTGATGAAGGGATGGGAAGAGTGGGATGGTTAGGCAAGGAAGTGGGAAGGAGGCGGCCGTGGCCTTACGGTAGGTACCATCCCAGCATTTGCCCTAGGACGAAGTGGGGAAACCACGGAAAACCACTTCGAGGATGGCTGAGGTGGGATTCAAACACCCTCTCCCCATTTGGACCACCCGAGGCTGAGTAGACCCCGTTCCAGTCCTCATACCACTTTTCAATTTTCGTGGCAGAGCCGGGAATCGAACCGCAGACCTCCGGGGTGGCAGCTAAATCATTCTGACCACTACGCAACGGAGGCGACTTTAAAAAATAATATGGTACCTAATTTGACGTTATTGAAATTCTTGATCGAATTTTGAAGTTTTTCGTTCTTATTTCTAAAAATTACAAAAAAAAAACGGGACACGATAGAGAAACTCTGAATACAGAGTTGGATTCTACATCCCTCAATACCTAAGCAGTCATTTAGGTATATTGTCTTATTAATATTATATTTATTAGCCTATTTTCAATTTTGAAAAAAAAAAAAAAAAAAAAAAAAAAAAAAAAATAGGCTTATGAGATCACCTTTTGTGTGTGTGTGTGAGAGAGAGTGCGAGTGTGTCCCTAATAAATTCCAAACGCCTGGACCGATTTCAATGAAACTCGGTAAGTTCATAGCACTATTCCGGGCGACCCCGACCGTGTCCTTCAAATTTTGTTACGTCTCACCAATCCAACATGGCGGCTGTGCGAAATATTTCACCAGCATTCAATATCTCCGAAACTATTACCGATATGACCCTGGAATTTATTACGATGATAAAGGAAACTACTAGAAGTTCACCTATGTGACTTTTGAAAAACTGGGAACTACAAACTCAACATGGCGGCCACGCGAATTCGCGACTTTTAAATAGAAGTTCCTCGCGATTTAACCAACCAAACGCAATAAAACTTGGTACAGTATATGTTTATACATATTATAATGCACCGACATCTAACTTCGTTCAATTGTTTACATAACCACAATATGGCGGATGTGCGAAATATTTCACCAGTATTCTATATCTCTGAAACTATTAGCGGTATCATCCTGAAATTTTGTACGGAGATAAAGGGCACTACTGGAAGTTCATCTATAAGACTTTCAAAAACCTGTTAACTACAAAACGAACATGGCGGCCAAGCGAATTTGGAAATTTTAAATACATCTTTCACGCGATTTAATGTTCCGAACGCAATGAAATCTGGTACAGGAAATGTTTATACACATTGTAATGCACTGGTATATAATTTAGTTCAATTGTTTACATAACCTCAAGATTGCGGCTGTGTGAATTTTAAAATTAAGTTTTTATTTCTTGTGTCGTAATCATGCGATCGAAGTGAAAGTTTGAATAATTTTCCTTTAATGGTATATGACTCTATGGTCTATACATTTAACAATCCAACATGGCGACCATCCGAAATATTTAGACGGCTCTGAATATCTACGAATCTACTATAGCAATAAAGTGAATTTTTTATGTTCATAGGGGCTATGAACTTAAGTTCACCTATAGGACTTTAAATAACCTGGTGATCACATATCCAACATGGCGGCGACGCGAAGTATAAATATTCACATGGACGTTTCTCGCAATTTAACCATCCGAGTGCAGTAAATCTTGGTACAGTAAATCCTTATACGAATGTTAATCCACTGGCATCTAATTTATTTCAATTGTTCCCATAACCACAAGATGGCAGCTGTGCGATTGAAGTTTGGATGCTACACGTACACAATAATCTTCATGTAGCAGTACATAACTCTAGGACCTACATAATTATATAAAATCCAACATGGCGACCATCCGAAATATTTAGTCGGTTCTCAATATGTACGAATCTATTACAGCAATCAAACTGAAATGTAGTATGTTGATAGTGGCAGTTAACATAAGTAGGATATATGAAAATAGGCTGTGTAGTTCTTCACGGAACTACTTGTTTTTTATGATAAACTTTGCCAATTTTGACGTTTTTTCGATTTTCTTTTCAAAATTACAAGAAAGGAAACCTGGCGTGCTACAGAAAATCTGAACACATGGCACTTTACATAACAATAAGTAAATATTTTCCCTTGTAGCAGAAGAAAATTGAAATGCATAGTCCTATCAATCAAACGCCCCGACCCATTTTATCCGGCCGGACGACAGATCTCAAGGTTGCAATAAGCTTACGACTCGGAAACAGATCGCTGTGCTACTAGCAAGGTAGGCTTCAACTGAGAGAGGGGAAGATAGTGTGCGAATGAGGAGTAATGGAAGGGTGGAGGGGAAGTCGCTATTCCAATGCGGTGGCTTGCAAGGGACGGCAGTGCTGCCATCTCTTGTCCAGCGACTGTCAGCAGAAACGGCCTCACAGCCTTAAAGGCAACATGTCCAACAGAGGGTTGTCCTAACTAGCCAGGATGGAAAAAATGGTTGAGAAGTAGCCAAATAACTGTGTTGCACAACTAGTGCACAATCTTCACATGCATAGCACATTTATTTGGCTACATCCGTACCTCAACCACTCGCTGTTGAAAGAAAAGAAAAAAATTTTTGGCCCATGCCATAATAGTCTAAAAACAAATGCTTGCATACTGATGTTTAGTTTGACCACATATTACACAGGCTAAACCATATCATGTTAACAGTTTTAAACAATAATACTGCATCAACACCTTTGAATGTACATGCAAGTTTTGGCTTTAGCACAAGAATGCAAATTCATTTTTTCAAGAATTTTACAACTGGCACAGCAAAGCTCGCACGGCAGAAGTTTTGGAGATTAAAGTAACCAAACAATGGGGGCCGTTCAGCACATGGAATGCTGGGACAAAATACTACCACCATGCAGAAACCCCTTAAAACTTACAGGTTGTCCACCATAGAACACACTGCAGGTCAAAAGACCAGAAAAATTTAAGTTGTAAGGATCTACTGTAAGGATGAAGTAAAAATTAGTTACTTTTTAGGTACCTTTGAATTCAAGTTACGTATGCGGTCTACAAGCATAGGCGCTCATCACGCGGTGAAGAAAAAGAACAGTGAACTGTTTTTAAAGAAGTTTTTTTAATTATCGTATGGCTTTTAGTGCCGGGAGTGTCCGAGAACATGTTCAGCTCGTCCGAGTCTGTAGCTGCCTCCAACGGACACCCTTAGGGTGAGCTACAAGTTCCGTTCAATTTCGAGTTGCTACCAGATATCAATGATACCTAGTGGTGAACGTTGGAACTTTGATAGGGCGTTCCGACGAAATATAACCTACCAATTTAGCTTCACACAAGTTTTGTCGGTGGAAGACAAAATCCATGACATGGGACCGCCGGCTTTACTTCCCCTCCGAAGGATTTTTAACGCTTTTAAAATATCCGACGACTTCGGCCGGGTTTGAACCCGCTATATTGGGCACAGCAGTTCAGCATGCTACCAACTACACCACCGAAGCCGCTTTAAATGAAATTCTCATGATGTTCTAAAAATTTAAAAAATAATAAATATATACTAGATATTTAATATCCAATGAGTTGTTTCAGCTAATATGTCGTCTTGTCCACAATATGTTATTATTACGGTACCAAGAGGTTGCTCAGCTCTTGACCATTTGGCGAGATTTCCTTCGTCCCCGCGGTAGGTCGCGAAGAAATGTATGCCATGTTACGCGATCGTCACCGAATTCTCTCTTCGCAGTCAAATGCGGAGAAATATCGAGATGTTACACGATCGGCGCTGGTCTCAGTTGTTTGGTGAGCTTCCCGTAGTTTTCACGATAGAACACGGAGGAAAATCGCGATTTAGATCATCAGCGTCACTTTTAGTCATTCGACGAGATTTCCATTGTCCTTGAGTTCGGGCACAAGAAAATATAGCATTATTACGCAATCGGCGCCACTTGCTGTCCGTTTGACGAGAATACAGTTGTCCTCGTCATTGAATGCGGAGACATATCACGATGTATCGCAATCGCTGCCGCTCTCGGCCGTTTTACGTTGTCCTCGAGATATTATGCAATCGTCGCCGCACCCGGCCGTTCAACGATTGTCTGCCTGTCTATCTGTCCTGATAGAATGGCGGAGGCAAGCTCAAGGTTGGGTATGGCTAAAATTCACGCGTAGTTATGAACATGTTGTTCGGTCGGCGCCGTGATTCCCTTTATCCCTATGCTGTAGTTGGGAGTTCATGAGTTCAGGGTGGATCACGAGGAGGATTTAGTATTTCGATGCTAAGTATGCTGCCATTTTAAGTGGGTTGATGCACTTCTCGCTCCGAGGGCAAGTTTTATTTCGATTGAGAACCACGAATTATCAACAAGTTATCGAAATAATCGGTTAGATTATATATCCGATGGAACGAAAGTTCGAAGGAAAAATCGACTTATAACGGAATTTCGAATTAACCATACTGAATGTCGCAAATTTACTTGACATATTTTTTAAATAAGTTATATGTATTTCGAAGATTTTTCGCATTTTTATCGAAACGGTAACATTTCGCAAGATTGCGACATTAAATTGTTTCGCGTTATTTCTGGACTTCATTTTGACATAGTTTCCAAATAACAGAAATGAGAGATTTCGTTTTAGTTTCGGAAGTATTCGCGAATAAACGTCCCGCGAAAAGTCAGGTTTCCTAATACACTAACACAGAAAAATATTTCACACGAAACTTAAGACTTCTTGATGCCGAAAATATACGTTGAACCGATGTATACAGCTCAAGGTATCCTCGGTATGTATTTCCTTGAGGTCGGGCATGGAGACATATAGCTTAGTACTACGCAATAGGCACGGCGCCGCTTGCGTGAAACTCTCAATCTCTGAGCCTAGCGGCGCGAGTTTAAATGATTCAACCCGCCTTCAGAAAATTTTCGTTACCCGTTTGTAAAATTCGTTACTGGTAGACACCCTTTAAGTGTCATTCCTTTTTTATGTTTCGGGGCCAAGGATCAGGTTTTGTACACTTGGGAAAAAGAATATGAAAACATATGGCTTATCAAGTGATTCTGTCACCTAGGGTGGATTTGGAATTTGATGGCTGTATCTGCATTAAATTTACAGCTTCGTACTTCTATTATTGTGATGTGAGAATAGAGGTTTGCTGTGCTCCCATGACACTTTATTCTGTACTTCCTAGGACATGGAAAAGCCTGATTGCAGTAAAGATGCCTTCAAGCAGTGTAGATTCTGGAATAGCTGTCTCATTACTTGAGACTTAGTTCATGAAAATATGTCAGAAATCAAAAAACTCGAAAGTAAACATTCAAGTGAAAAATGATCTTTCATGAAGTCACAGTTTAACTTCCTTGCATTTAAGTTTCATAATATCCAACTGTTACGTCTCTTTGGCCAGCAGTGTATATCAGTGGCGGCCGGTAATAAGGTTGCAGTGTTGCACAGCGACCAGATTAATTCATGAAAAACAATTCCGTAATAATATCTTTAGTACAAAAGCTGTAGGTTTCCTTCTATATGTATAGGAATTCATAATTCTGTTCTTTAATAATTCAGGAAATCTTATAGTAAGTTACTGTGAACTGACAAAAGCGAGGAGCGCCAGCCGTCTAGGAGCGCTCGTGGCCCAAACACCGACCAGATCTCAATACTGAAGGGTATGGCAAGAGATGCCAGACCGGGTAAGCCCTATCCCAACAGCTAACACGGCTGGTCGTTGCTCCCCGACTGCAACCAGGAGCTGAGGCGCAGCCGGAAACATCCGAGATGCTTCGTCAATGTTGCACGTGAACTTGTGACACTCAGTTCTCGCCCTCATTACGTGGTTTTGTTCCCGTGAAGGTTTTCATGTAGACTAACTTATATTCCAATTGTAATCCGATGAAATTGTGATGTCTCTGAACTGCCGCATTCGTTATGAATGAGGTACATCAGTTTTACCGCTTAATTGAATCCAGTTTTCTCAGATATCAAGCAGTGTTTTACCCTATCACATCATGGGTGCCCGCAGGTGGTGTGGGACAAGGAGGGGCCATGTCCCCACCCCCTGAAATCCCAAGAATATTTAGATTGTTCATTGTCACACCAGTTTATTTCATAAAGTGAAGTTACTGATTTAGATGTACTGTAGGGATAATTCCACAGTTTTATTTAACTTAGTAATTAGGGATTGAGAATATCTTCAGTTATTTAAAAAATCGCCAAACTGGATTAACATTACTATTTTAATTAACTGCTTTTCGATAGGCCTACAGGGGGTTACAACTAAGTTTTGCCTATTAAAAAAATGAACATTATGACTATGATTCACAAATCATCTCCTATGGACAAAAACTCTGAAAGAAAAAAAAAATTCCTCCCATTTATGCCATAAAGACCAAGTAAGCAAGTAAAAAATAAAAAATTGCAGGGGGGGGGGAGGTGTAAGTCTCAATATCACCTAGTGACATGTAGGCAACAAAATAAAAAATACATGCCCCCTCCCCAAGAGAAAATCCTGGGGGTGCCCTTGAACCACCTTAATGAAAATAGTGCAACACCCAGAACAATTATCCGCCAGACGCCGCCGCTAGTGGTGTATATTCATAAAATCTCCACACTGAAATCAATACTAAATCTCTCTCATGCCAGCCTTCTTACTAAAATCGATCCGAGATAGGCATGTGAATGTAATTCAAAGATTTCTTCCATGTGAATGTTCGAAGGTATTTGGAAAGACTATGGTAATGGTCTTATCCCAGTCAGATAACTTAAAATTAGATATAGTTGAAGATGGTACTAACAAGAACAAGACCTCAACCTTCAAATCACCATGTTATCTACCCTGATGCCCAGATAGCCTCATTGTGCAAATAATGCAGTTGCAAATACAATACTTCAGGAAGTAAAGCTTAATTTGGAAACCATCCCTTTCCCCACATCTAGGACAAGGACACAGGAATATTGAAAGAAAAACACTACAGTGTTACATAACTTTTCTTGAACTAGTTTTGAAATATGAAATACAGAAACATTACACAGAAACAAAAAAGCATTACAAAGGAAAACTGCTGCTTGTAAGCAGGTTATTTCAGGAATGCCAAGTTAATTTTGTATTTCTTAAAAAATAGATGCAATTTCAGCCGAATAAGACAATTGAAATATTCTCAAGAGAACATTACCAGAAATTGAGATTCCATAAACTACATACTTACACACATTACAGTTCTTCTATTGGTTTCATCTTTAGGTAAGGGATATTAGATTTATACTATTGTAATTCTTTGGCATGCCATCACCTAAATAGAACTTAAGGTTAATGGAATGATGGATATAACTTTTAAGATCATTTGTTTTTTTACGAGCCAATTATTTTAAAAAAATTGCTGCAGTTTTAGGAAATTATTTGGTCTTAAACTGGCTTACATTAATTGGAACGTACAATGGTCAGCAAGCAGCAGATTAAAAAAAAAAAGAACATTTTGCATAAATGAAGGAAAGTTTAAAGCTGGCCACTGTCTGCAACAACAATTTTCTTCGCAGTCTTGCCGCTCTGAGATCCATAGGACTCAATCTGAAAAGAAAAAAAAAATATCAATGCATTTAATAATTCACAGTACACATTTCTAAAAACAATGCACCCTATCCATCACTTCCCTCTTCACCAACAATAAAACTACACAAATTTCCCTCTACACCGGCAACGAACTTGTAGTAGCTAGAATTGCATCCTATCGAGCACCCAGCGTCGAGAAAAGACTATGGGTCTTACGGGCTTTTACTTTTAACGGACACCGCCCCCTACACTGGTTCCGCACCTTTTGTCATGAAGGAACTCTGAACATAATTTTTCATCATAATAGCTTAATTTTTCTTTATAATAGCATCTACAATCATCTACCAATTGATTACCTTTGTTATTGCAAACAAGTATCATTAGCTTGCCACGGTGGGCGAGTGGTCAACGTGTGTCTACTAACCCCAAGCTTGCAGGTTCGCTCCTGGCTGTGGTAAGTGATTTTTGTAAGGCGGCAAAAATTGAGACACCACGTCATGAGATGTTGCCATGCCAAAGAACCCATTTGAATTCAGTAGGCCGTGTTCACAGTGGCAAAATTAATCTCGGGAGTTTCCGCCAACACAAAGTTCCTCATTTCTCTACTAGAAAGCGCTATAGTGTTCAAGGAGCTTAGATAACTAACCTCCTTGACTCTCATAGTGCTGCAAGGAACAAGGAAATTCAACATGCGAGCTACCCTTTGGGTGTCAAAGCTTGCACCTGGCACCCGAGGCCATACGATATTACAAGTATCATTTATATATAGGGCCGTTTTCACCAACTCATTAC
This sequence comes from Meconema thalassinum, assembly GCA_946902985.2. Taxonomy (NCBI): domain Eukaryota; kingdom Metazoa; phylum Arthropoda; class Insecta; order Orthoptera; family Tettigoniidae; genus Meconema; species Meconema thalassinum. The sequence goes on from OX336396.1 coordinate 251,197,388, forward strand.
TAACGATTAGTTAATTCCTATTCAACTTAAATCATCATCATCATGATGATCATGTTTCCACTCCAGTTTCCCGGAGAGTTAATGCAGGATTATCGTCGATACATTTCACGAGGCCATTAGCGTTCACAATTACTTAAATATGGTCTACGGCTCTCGTGCATGCGTAGACTGGGTTGCATCTTGGCGAGCATGGCGGACAGAATAAGTAGAGTCTACCACCGATTGTGGTTTGTGATGCTTCCTTGAGACTTTCTGGAACAGTTATAAAGGAAGAGAAATACAGAGGACGCACTTACCCAGTTTTCGTAGCGTAAGGGGTTGAGGTGCCGACTCAATTTATTATGCAGCACTGGAAGGAGTTCGAATCCCCCTTGAATATATATTTTATTAAAATTTCCGTATTCATCTTTCTTGGTATTAAAACTTAGTAATGTGTGTTATCTATACTAATATAATAAAGCTGAAGAGTTTGAGTATTTTTGTGCTTAAACGTGCTAATCTCTGGAACTACCAGTCTTGATTCGAAAAATTCTTTTTTATACGATAGCCAGATTCAAGAGGAATAGTTTAGGCTATGTTAAATTTCGGATAGACCGCTCCATTACCTGCATTTAGGCCCTTTATCACAAATCCACACAGTTCCCCCTAATTGAACCAAATTATACATACACTTTGAAACCCTGCTGGTAACACTGTCCACTTGATATTTTGGACTACACTCTCCATTCCCTACATTTAGAATAAACTGAACTTGAAAACCATGTATTAAGGCCCTAGAATCAATCATGTCTGCAGTAGTGGAACTGTAAGAGTATATTAATAAGTCTATTGTTGACACAATTCGGGCTGCATCACATCGCCCCTACCAGTGTTCTGGTGCAGAATTGTGAAAATAGTTAAATCTTGCGCTGCTTATAAATTGCAGTCACGAGGAGTAATTAGTGTAAAAAGATCTCTTTCGCCCCTTAAAACAGTTATGAACATATTCTGCATCTGTATAAGCGTTGGTGCTTTCAAATTTACCGTAATTTATTCCGAAACTTTATCGTTGAGCGCTATGTGGCCATAAATTATACTATTGCTACCTCAGGAGCTCGGGACAGCCGAAGTTTCCCAAAGTGTTCTGATTATTTTCCTACGGCGCTATGCAACAAAAGACTATACTATCGGTCTCTACATTCCTAACAGACAATGAGATACAGCCCCCCCCCTGTTGGTGTCTTATTTCACTTACTCCTCTTCCTAATAATTTTTCAAAATTTGTTTGTAAATTACATGTGTCAGTGCTGTAGTTAGTAAATAGCCGTTTCCCTAATCATTATTATCATTAGGGGAAAAAGATTTAAATGTTACGTCCATTATACTGCACTGCTCATCACCCGCACTACAACCACCACCACAAAAAGTTATATTTAATCAGGGTTGATACGCTTTCAGGATTTCAAAATTTCCCTGACTTTTCCCGGTTTTCCTGAGCAAAGAATAGAAAATTCATTAACCAGAGGGACGACATTTACCTCGCTTTTCCTTAGGTTTTCCAAACCTAGCAGAAGTGCATTTACCTTTAGGAAACTTTATTCTGTATGATCGATTAAGATCAAGTTAGAAAAACTGATTTTAGACTAATTATTTGTGCAAGGCTATTCCTCGACGCGAGGAGAAATGTAGTAGATGAAAATAATAGTGATAAAAAATATCCGAGCAACGTTTCATTATATAAACAGGACTTGACACGTTTCTTTAAAAGTACAGTGGAACGTGGCTAATTCGAACTTCTATAATTCGAAATCTTCTTTAATTCGAATTTTTCTCTTGGTCCCTAGCATTTTATATAGAATCAATGCTAAAAATCGTGGTTAATTCGAATTATATTTTGGATAATTCGAAGTTTTTACGCGTAAAAACTCTGAAAAACAAGATGGTTCCCGAAAAAACAGTTCCGAGTGCAGCCCAAGTAACAAACCACATCCCAGGTTTTTTTATAAGTAGAAGTGACGTAAGTGATTCTGTTTCCCGTTCCGTAAATTTGTTAGATTTTTGTGATGGCCGAGAGACTTAATTGTAGGAAACCGTAAAAATCTCAAACTTTTTTGAAAAACTACATTCCTCTAAGACTGAACCAGATTGCTGGATTATTACTGTTAAATAGGTGAATAGTACATTTTGGTTTTATTTTATCATTTGAAACTTTTGAGGTCATTCACGATAGTCATTATACAGTGCCGTTGTCTGTTAATCTGCTTTGTTGAACGTAAATCATTATGCAAACATATTGCAGTACAATATCTTTTCTCAACCCTTTTCAAAGAACTTTCTTAATTCGAATTTTTGGATAATTCGAATTTTCTTACTGGTCCCTTAAGGTTCGAATTATCCAAGTTCCACTGTATAAAAACAAATAAATAAATTAAAAAAAAAACAGTTCCTTACTGTAATAAATAACTTTTATTACGATAAGAATAGAAACACATTTTTACAATAAATGTTAATTTGCTAACATCAATTTTAAAAAATAACAGGAGAAAGCAATCGACCACCAATTCTTACTTTCTAGTCAATCACAATAAAAGTATCTAGAAACTGTCAACTGATACATTTTATTCTAACATTAGATAATTGATATCAAACGAGTTGTTTCAGTTAATATGCCGCCGTGTGTACGAATGATTACGAAGAAGTTGCTCTGATCTCGGCCGTTTGGGGAGATTTCCTTTGTCCCCGTGGAAGATCACGAAATATATGAGACATTGCGTGATCGTCACCGAATCATGCCTTCGCAGTCAAGTACGGAGAAATATCGAGACGTTAAACGATCGGCGCTGGTCTCAGCCTTTAGACGCGATTTGTTGTTTTCACGATCGAACACTGAGAAAAATCGCTATTTACATAATCTGTGTCACTTTTAGTCGTTCGACGAGATTTCTACTGTCCTTGAGGTCGGGCGTGGAAAAATAAGAGTATTATTACGCAATCGGCGCCGCTAGCTGTCCGTTTGACAAGCATCCAGTTGTATTAGTCAACGAATGCGGAAAAATATCGCGATGTATCGCAATCGCTGCCGCTCTCGGTAGTTTTAAGAGATTCACGTTGCCCTCCCGGTTGGACACAGAGAACACGATATTATGCAATCGGCACCGCATCCGGCCGTTCAACGATTGTCTGCCTGTCTATCTGACCTGGTAGAATGGCGGAGGCAAGCTCGAGGTTGGGCATGGTTAAAATTCACGAGCAGTTATGGACATGTATGGTCGGGGCCGTGATTCCCGCTGTCCCTATGCTGTGGTTGGAAGTTCACGGTGGATCACGAGAAGAAATGAGTATCGTGCTGCTACGTAGTCTGTTATTTCTAAGTGGGTTGATGCACTTCTCGCTCCCCGTACACTTAAGTATACGGTAAAGGGAAAAGTGGCGAGCAGGGCTTCGGTATGTTTCGTGATGGGTGCCCAACCACCTTTGACAGGATTCCCGCAGTCCTCGTGGAAACAAGTTTGCGACCGGGCAAGAGTTTTATGACTTATACGCAACTGGCGCCGATCTCGGTCCGTTGGACGAGATTCCCGCAGGCAAGTCATGCGGTCAGCCGGCCGTCTTGAGGATGTGATTTTGGAGGATGAACATTCGAAGTAGGTATCGGATATTATGAATGATTCAGAGAGGATTGCACGAATAATACGACAAGAGGCACATTTTCTTTCGAATTCAAATTATAAAAGTTTTCAAGATAACCGGTTAGATTATATATCCAATAGAACCAAAGTTCGAAGGAAAAATAGACACAACGAAGTTTCGAAATAACCAAACTGGATGTCGCAAATTTACGAGACTGATTGATTTTTAAAATATACAGTCGTCTATGAATTTCGGAGCATTTTTGAGATATTTTTCGCATTATTTCTGGACTTCAATTAAAGATATCCAAATTTAGAGGTCAATATCAGAAATGACAGGTTTCTGTTGAGTTTCGGAAGTTATCGCGAATAAAGTCAGGTTTCCGAATACAGAAAAACATTACACACAAAATTAAACTCTTCCTGATGCCGAAGATATACGTTGAACCGATGTATACGGTACCACAGAAGGTATCCTCAGTATGCATTTCCTTAAGTTCGTGCACAGGGAAGCCTACGCAATCGGCACCGCTTGCGCGAAACTCTCTTCGCAACAATCTGTGAGCCTAGCGGCGCAGGTTTAAATGATTTAAACAGACCTCAGCGAATTTTCGTTACCTCCAGCTATAAAAATTAGTTACTATTTCGTTACCAGTCGACATCCTGGTATACCAACCAAAAAATAACTGTCCAACCTTAATAATTCTTTTTCTTCTTTCTCTCTCTTTCGTTTTTTTTTTACAAAATTCCCTGACTTTTCCCCGACTGCAACAACAATCCCTGACTTTTCCTGGTTCTCCCGGTCGCGTATCAACCCTGTTAATTTTTCTTTCGGGTAGTTTAAATATCATATGCCAGTTCTGTAGTAGTATTCATTATCATCCATAAAACAATAAATCCACCGGGTAAAGGCGGGCACTACTACTAGTCTTTTATAATTTCATTGTCATAAACATTTCATATGGATGAAGGTTTGTGTGAAACTCTGAAACAAACCACCATTGTGGAATGCACAAGGCACAGTTCAGCCATTTCCTGCCACATTAAAGATGGTTTAGAGAGTTGAGTGGTCAGATTTGGCCATTTAACGCAATTTCTTAATGGTAAGTTAACGAGAGTGTTTGGTGAAATGCTGCTGCTAAGTTAAATTACTTTTATTGATGAATTAAGAGATAATTGAAGTTTGTGAAAACGGCCTAAGTCTTAGTAATATAAACATTCTAGAGGTTTTCACACTGGAAAGAAGAGCCTCGTCCTGACTGCATGCTCGCCCGGAGTGGAGCACGTGCTCAGTTCGACCGGCAACGTAAGTTCTGAAGCACCATCCGCCATTGGAGTTACTGTTGAGTATCTGTTTTATTTTATGATCGATCGAATCAGGGGGGCCGACAATGCGTCATATCACAAGCCATTGGTCCTCTTCGCGTATCCTTAATACTGTTCCAATACGTCAACACCTGCACAACTGCTCCTTCCTGGGCGTGTTCTATTTCAGGTAGCTGCTGGGGTTGTGTTGTGCCGCTAACTTATGAAAGCGCAGTACTCAAAGCGGGTAAGATAACTTATGACGTCAGCGCTACCTCTGCCTAGAGTTAGCAACACTGTCGCCATAAGGCTCCACATTCTTTTCTCAACGCTGGATGCTCTCGACACGGAGGTGCCAACTAAGGATTTCACCTCATAATTACAACATACTTCCAAAGGGGAAATTACAGAAGTTTTTTTTTACAAAAATGAATTTGTAAATCTCTCCAAGCATTACTGTACAACCTTCCTAGTTTCAACATTTATGCCAAAACATTGCAACACTACTTACTCTCACTCCCCAAAAAATCACCATGCCTCCCCCATTTCCATTAAAAACTTCCGCAGGGTGTCTACTGTAAGGATGAAGTAAAAATTAGTTACTTTTAGTAACCTTTGAATTCAAGATACGTCGGCGGTCTGCAAGCAAAGGGGCTCATCACATGGTTAAGAAAAACAGCAATGAACCGTGTTTAAAGCGATAAATACAATTCACTTAGGGAGTTCTACAAATTTAAAAATAATAAATAAATACTAGATATTTATTATCAAATGAGTTGTTTGAGCTAATATGTCGTGTGCACAAGGCGTTTTTATAATTGCCAAGAGATTTCTGTTGCCCCCGCGGTAGATCACGAATAAATTTATAGGACGTTACGTGATTGTATAGGAATTCTGTCTTCGCAGTCGAGTACAGATAAATTTCCAGATGTTACAGGATCAGGCTGGTCTCGCCCGTTTGTCGAGATTCCCGTAGTTTTCGAGGTAGAACACTAATAAATATCAAGATTTAGAAAATCGGCGTCACTTAGTCGTTCGACGAGATTTCCATTGTCCTTGAAGCCAGGCACGAGAAAATATATCTTTACTGTATTCAACTTTACTGTATTCAAAATATATCATAACGCAATCGGCGCCACTTGCTGTCCTTTTTACAAGAATCTAGTTTTCCTCGGGATTGAATACGGAGAATTATCGCGATGTATCGCAATCGCTGCCGTTTTACGAGATTCACGTTGTCCTCATGATATTATGCATACCACACCACACCCGGCCGTTGAACGATTGTCTATCTGTCCTGACAGAAAGGTGGAGGCAAGCTCAAGGTTGGGCATGGTTAAAATTCACGAGTAGTTATGGACAAGTTGTATGGCCGGCGCCGTGATTCCCGCTGTCCCTATGCTGTGGTTGGGAGCTCATCAGTTCAGGGTGGATCACGAGGAGAAATTAGTATCGCGACGCTACGTGGGCTGTCATTTCTAAGTGGGTCGAAGCACTTCTCGCTCCCCGTATGCTTTTAAGTATACGGTCATGGGGAAAAGTAGCGAGTAGGTTTCAGAATGTTTCGCGATTGGTGACCAATCATCTTCGACGGGATTCCCGCAGTCCTTGTGGTCACAAGTTCACGATAGGGGACAGGTTTTATGATTTTACGCCACTGACGTCGATGTCTGTTCATTTGACGAGATTCCCGCAGGAAAGTAGTGCGGTCAGCCGGCCGTCTCGAGTATGAATGTTCGAAGTACAGTAGGTATCAAATATTAAGATTTATTCTAAATATTAAGATTTATTCCGAGATTGCACGAATAATACGACTAGAGGACACGTTTTCTTTCGAACAAGAATCACGAATTATACAAGTTTTCGAAATAACCGATCAGATTATAATATATCTGATGGAACCAAAGTTCGAAGGAAAAATAGACATAACGGAATTTCGAATTAACCACTCTGGATGTCGCAAATTTACAAGACAGATTTTTAAAATAAGTTATAGCCTACGTACAGAGCGTTTAGTTTGAATGTATCGAAGACCGTCGCTATTGCGCTCGCGGCGCGAGTCGGTCTCCCGCCACGTACTTTGCCGTTATGCGGTGCCCACGCGGCACAGAGTCATTGAGTATAGGAATTTGTACTTGCCTAGTTCACAGCTGGTGCTGAAAATGTTCGCCATTCACTGCTACACATCGCTGGCACCTTTTTATGAAACTGGCATGTACTCTCTGAAGTTCCTGAGCACCGATTGACTGTATTTCAGCTGCAATCTAGTCTTTAAGCTCATTTATAGTGGAGGGTTTCTCGCATACAATATTTTTAAGCGTCCCCCACAAATAAAAGTCACATGGTGATAAGTCTGGGCTTCGCGGGGGCCACACGTTCCGACTTATAATCCTAGTACCGAAATGCAACGCAATTCTGTCATGGATACTTCGTCAGTGTGAGCAGTGGCAGAATCTTGTTGAAAATAAGTTTACAATCGCTCTCCGTAAGTCAGTTCGTCAAAAAAATTGGTCAAGGATCACATTGAAGTACAAATTCCTATACCCAATGACTCAATGCCGGGCGAGCGCCGCATAACGGCAAAGTGCCTGGCGGGAGACAGGCTCACGCCGCGGTCTCCGATACACCCAAATTAAACTCTCTGCATTTCGAAGCTTTTCCAAATCCTTTTTCGAAACTGTACATTTGGCAAGATTGAGACATTAAATTATTTTGAGTTATTTCTGAACTTCAATTTGACAGTCTCCAAATAAATGCGAGAAAGGTGTTATAATTCACATACCTTTCTGGTAGTCATTAGAAATTGAAAATACTGTCAAATATCACTGCTGCACATTGAAAATACTGGATATAATAATTTCTAACATTGCTTAAATGAAGGTGTTTATTCCTAGCTTGTTCAACAACGGTGGTCATGTTTGAGACCCACTCCTTGAAGTCATATCGAGTCATGTCTCATCACTGTTGCCAACACGTCCGATACAAAATACTCAACACGTAACTTTGTAATTATGTGAAAGAAAAAGAAAAACCATGGGCCTAGATAAGATTGATGCACGGCTACCCCCAATTAGCGGGCTGTGCTACCTAACAATTACTAACAATTATTGGTCAAGGTGAAAACCCGGCTGCAGTATATATCGCGAGTCCTGGGGTTTAGTGGGATGTTAGTGACCTCTAAGACGTCACCTATGACGTATTTGTGTTGACGCTCGTTTGTTGCCGATGATACTTGACCCGATTGCTCAGAAGACATCCATTGCCTTGAATTATGATTGGCCAGCTGATGTGCACTGTGATTGGTGGGCGCCATTTTGTATTTTAGTGTTCCCGGAGGTTTCGAATGGTTCGGTTGCAATAATATTGCGTTGCGGAAATAAATTAAAGTAAGATTTTGTTGTGGTATAATGTGGATGGTATATTTATAGTGATTGTGGTATTCTTGATGGTTGGTAGTGTGTAGGCAAGAAGGCAGTGTCTGTGCATAACGAATAGAATAAGAAGTGATATCACTGGCCTAGTACGCCTGGTTCGCCGCAGCGCTGGCTCCGATCTGTGATGTAAGTTAGCATTGGCACTTACGACACTTAAAACCTTGCGACCTGTTTTACATTTTAAAACACCGCAATATATTCTCATAGGTGCTAATAAGTTCGACATCTCCACTTACTTTACTGTGCCCAATTATAATTTAATAAGTTGTCTCCTGCAATAGTCTAGTTTCGACAATAAGCGAAGACAAGAGAGCAAGTTCAAAATGCAATTCGTTTTGCCAGCTATCGGTAAATTTAAAAAATTAACGGAAAAATTAACCTCGCTATCAGTAAGGATTTCTTCACATTGTCACACATTTTACATTCAAAAAACCCGTACGAACGCAATTTTCACTTTACCGTAGATTACTATAAAATTCAATAATAGCCATAAATGTCACTCCACAAACACCAAAATCAGTAAACTACCATCATTTCAGAAGAACTTAACATTAAACAGACATAGAAGGCAGTCATGACCCCTTCTTAGAGTAGGCTATTGCCTAAAACTGATCGCTCCTTCAGCATTACGGTAGATACCGTACAAGTTTTTAAACTCATTGTCTTTTTATTCTCATCCCTGCCTTCACAGAAGTAGTCTTTAATGGCATCAAGAGCATTTTTATTTACACCATACTGGACAAATACTGAGGCAAATTAGGAAATATATGTGGAACAGAATAGTCTTTCAATCGCCAGTTGGTTCTTGGGAGAAGTACTACTTCCTTCCCTTCTATCACAAATTTGTCAAATTTAACAGTTAAATCTTCTAAAAAGTGAGCATCACAGATGTAGAACTTTTCAGTAAGTTCTGCATCACAGATTTAGAACTTTTCAGTAAGTTCCCTATCCTTCCCTGGTATGGCCCCTTTGCACTTGATTAAACTGTCCTCATCTTGAGGAGGTTTGAAAAACCGTCTGATCTCTTTCCAGTCCTGGTACAAAAGAGCAAGGCATCTTCACTACTCACATTAAGCACTCATGAAAATGAAAGGGCTAAACTGCCGTTTACTTACATTAAATAACAATAAATTAACACGCGAAGATAACGTCAACTCGCGACAAGAAATTAAATTCCATTTCAGTTAATGCTTCCTACAATTAGGGTGTCTACCAACTCATCTTAAAAGAATTCCCTGATTATTCCCTGATTTTTCCAGAATTAATGAGAGAATTCCCTGAGTAAAGAATGCTAAACATTCGCCCGGGAACGGGAAGTGTGATGAAATGCACGCTATTTTTGATTGGTTTTAAGCGCTCTCCAGGAACAAGAAGCAAAATGTAATCCAGGAAAGCAAAAGGAAAATAGAATTAAGTTTTATGTTTTCTGTTCTCGGAAATTCCAGGATCCAAACAGATGGGAGCAATGGCGGCACAAGGGAAACAGTTGTGAAAATAAATTTATTTCAATAAGTGAACTTGTTGTCCAGTAAAATAAGCAAGGTCTATTAAGTCATGCTACAGTAAATGCCTCCAATAAACGGGACAAAGGGAGGCTGAATACACACATCAAGGTGTCACCATATGATTGGGATCATCTTAGACCAATATTTAATTTGTAAAACCTTTCATTACCATTGAAATCACTAATCTACGTCGCAGGTATGATATTCGGTAGCATAAGCCTGAATATAAGCCTATACAGTAATTTACACATATCCAAGGGACGAAGGGAGGCATATTCCAAGTTCTCACTCTGAATTAGGTCCACCTCGTCATGACAGATATAATTGAGTAATCATCATCCAAGTCCCACTACAGCCACCCGGGTGTGGTTTACAAGCCTCCTCCACTCCTTTTGGACCCTCCATTTTTACTGTTCCATCACTTCTGCCACATCCAAACCAGCTTCTCCTATGTCCTTCAATATTTGGTCCAACCACCTTCTTCTCGGTCTTTCAACTGGTCTCTTTCCCTTGACTTCTCTTTCTAATTCCCGTGGATCATGATCTCGAGATTAACGGTCACGTTAAACTACAAGCTTGCTTGCTTGCTTTTCTTTCTAATTCCCTTTTTGCTACTCTTTCCTTACCCATTCTTTTTACATGTCCGAACCAACGTAACCTTGCTTTCTGTATCTTCTGATTTGACGGTTCCATATTTAACTCTTCTCTCATTTCAATATTTTGAATTCTATCCCTTCTTGTCTTTTCAGCTGACGTTCTTAAAAATTTCATTTCTACTGCTTGTATCTTACTATTTTGCCTTTTATTCGTTACCAGTGTTTCCAGTCCATATGTTACAATTGGTATGCAATACTGTTTATATAATATTAATTTCGTCAATTTAGTAATTTATAAATACATTTAAACGAAGGAAATCATTATCAATGATGTTTAGACAGGCCAGAACGCACATAAGTCTAAAATAATTTAACCTAGTCTGTTTGATAATACAAGGCCGAGTTTGAAAAGTGTTACAAACACATTTCCTGGGTGCAATTAAAAACAAAATAGGACATAAGTTCTAGCCTAGCCAAGGAACGTAGGAGCAATAAATATGCATTTAAGGGCACTAGGCATATCCATCATATTACTTAAACATCAAACATTTTCCTTGTTCCCGTTCCAGTGGTTAACCAGAGCCCCAGCAAGCTTCCCTTTCTCATTCCCGGGCCAATCGTGAACCAGCCTGAACATAACTGGCAGCATCTACAAGGTAAAGATACCAAGTGGACTTCAGATGATCACATTAACAACCTCATAGTGATCATGAGCTAGACAACAGCACAAGTGCTTGAGCTTCCGTTAAGCCTTTTGATCACTACAGTATAAAGTACAAGGTATCCCAAATGAAATATTCGTAAGCAGAGCGAGAGGTTATTTGCCTCGATGCACAAGAGTAGACACAGATAGAATAGCACACGATATAATCGGGGGTAGCACAACCACGTGTTTGAACGACTACGTATTTTAGGGGCTAAATCATATATCAAGAACACCCTAGAAATTATTGCACACCATAAGTTTTCAATATAGATTTAGCACACAATGGCACAAATGTTATATTTTTAGTAAACTTCAAACAGCACACTAAAGCATTAACAGTAGAACTACAGCAGACAATAATCAAAGAATACCGGGATGGAAAAGCCACGCAAACAGTATTGTCAACCCAGGTCTAACACATGTTGCCCGGGCGCGCGCTAACACTTGACATGACAATACACACGGTAAAACCTCACTTCCTGTACCGAAAGCACTATCGAGACAATATACCTATCTGCGCGTTTGAAGCTTACACTGGGCAAACCCTTAAAAATATCAATATACTATGAGTAAGAATTGTTCAGCATGGAAAGTTCTACAAAAAAGTCCGGGAGAGCATATATCTATCTTCAATACATCGCCCACTATAAGTGTTTTTAGATTGGACGGGAGCGGGATTTGAGTTTCATGCACCTCGCCATTCTTAAAACACGTCTGACAAGAATTCGTTGTACGTGCTATCTCCATGATAATATAATTAATAGTCCAGTCAGTGATTTCAACCCATAATGCAGAGACGTAAAACGGATATAGGCCTGGGTCGTAGTTCATTGACATCGAAAAAAAAAAAAGCGCTTGTCACGTAATGCATTCATAACTGTTTCCGGGCGAAGCTAGTATATTATACTCTGTGAGCTGCCAGAATAGGATTGACATTTCTCGTCTCGCCATGTGGTCTGAGAACGAGATTGCCAAACTGTACAAGCCAAAGATAAAGCTGACCAGGCACTGAGGCACGTGGGCGGTAATATTGCAACGCAGAGTATTATGACATCAACTATGCGAACATGGATTGGTCAAGAGGCAGAGCGGTGATGACTGACGTGGAATTTCCGCTGAAATGTCAATCCTATTCATGATGATGATAATTGTTGTTTTAAGGGGCCTAACATCGAGGTTATCGGCCCCTCAATCCTATTCAGGCAGCTCACATAGTATATTTATAAACAATACAAAATTTACAATATTTTGTCGCCAAATTTGCTACATCTACCGACAAAACCGCTAAATTGGCAATACTGATCACAACGAACAAAATGCTCAAGGCCCAATAAAATGGCGTAGTTGGCTCCTGCGCAGAAAGCGAACGGAAAAGTTGCCACATCATACGTTCAGTTGACCTTGAGAAGGCACTGCTCATTGGCTGAGCACTGTCATCAGGGTGTCTACTGTAAGGATGAAGTAAAAATTAGTTACTTTTTAGTTACCTTTTAGTCAATTTTAGTTACCTTTGAATTCAAGATACGTCTGTGGTCTGCAAGCAAAGAGGCTCATCACGCGGTGAAGATAAACAACAATGAACTGTGATTAAAGCTGTAAATAAAATAAATAATAAAAAATACTATATATTAATTATCAAATTAGTTGTTTCAGCTAATATGTCGTCTTGTGCACAATACGTTGTTTTACTATCAAGAGGTTGCTCTGCTCTTTACCGTTTGGCGAGATTTCCTTTGTCCCCGCGACGTTACGGGATCGTCACCGAATTCTGACTTTGCAGTCAAGTACGGAGAAATATCGAGATGTTACACAATCGGCGCTGGTCTCAGCCGTTTGACGAGGTTCCCGCAGTTTTCACGATAAAACACTGAGAAAAATCGCGATTTAAATAAACGGTGTCACTTTTGGTCATTCGACGAGATTTCCATTGTCCTTGAGGTCGGGCACGAAAAATATAGCATTATTACGCAATCGGCGCCACTTGCTGTCCGTTTGACAAGAATCCAGTTGTCCTAGTCATTGGAGGTGGAGAAATATCGCGATGTAACGCAATCGCTGCCGCTCTCGGCCGTTTTACGAGATTCACGTTGTCCTCGCAATATTATGCAATCGGCGCTGCATCCAGCCGTTCAACGATTGCCTGCCTATCTGCCCTGACAGAATGGTGGAGGCAAGCTCAAAGTTAGGTATGGTTAAAATTCACGAGTAGTAATGGACATGTTGTATGGTCGGCGCCGTGATTCCCGCTGTCCCTATGCTGGACTTGGGAGTTCATAAGTTCAGGGTGGATCACGAGGGAAAATTAGTATCGCGATGCAGCGTAGGCAGTCATTTCTAAGTGGGTTGATGCACTTCTCGCTCCCCGTACGCTTTTAAGTATACGGTCATGGTAAAAGTGGCGAGTAGGTTTCGGAATGTTTCGTGATGGGTGCCTTTGACAGGATTCCCGCAGTCCTCGTGGTCACAAGTTCACGATAGGAGACGGGATTTATCATTTTACGCAACTGACGTCTATCTCGGTCCGTTTGACGAGATTCGCGCAGGCAAGTCATGAGGTCAGCCAGTCTTGAGGATGTGAATTGGAGGATGAACGTTCGAAGCAGGTACCGTATCGAATATTACCAATTATTCTGAGAGGATTGCACGAATAATACGACAAGAGGGCACATTCTCTTTCGAATCACGAATTATACAAGTTATCGAAATAACCAGTTAGATTATATCTCCGATGGAACCAAAATTCGAAGGAAAAATCGACATATAACTGAATTTCGAATTAACCATACCGGGTGTCGCAAATTTACGAGACAGATTTTTAAAATACCGGTAGGTTATTATGTATTTCGAAGCAATTTCGTATTTTTTGTTTCGAAACGGTGACATTTCGCAAGATAGCAACATTAAATTATTTCACGTTATTTTTGGACTTCAATTTGACTCAAAATTTAGAGGTCAATAACTGAAATGAGAGGTTTTTGTTTAGTTTCGGAAGTTTTCGCGAATAAACGTCTCGAGAAAAGTCAGGTTTCCTACTAACACAGAAAAATATTTCACACAAAACTAGAAAGTATCCTTGATGCCGAAAATATACGTTGAATTGATGTAGCCTATACCACACAAGGTGTCCACAGTATGCATTTCCTCTAGCTCAGGCACGGCGAAGTATATGCAATCGGCGCCGCTTGCGTGAAAGTCGCTCCATCGCAATCTCTGAGCCTAGCGGCGCGAGTTTAAATGATTCAACCCGCCTACAGAAAATTTTCGTTACCCGTTTGTAAAATTCGTTGCTTTTTCGTCACTTTCATTACCCGTTTGTAAAATGTAACGAGCGATCACTTCCCGCGAAATTCGAAAGTATTGCTTCCACTTTTACGGGATATAGACAAATGGAGAAAAATCCCTGATTAACAAAGAAATTCCCTGATCTTTCCAGAAATTCATAATTCCCTGAGAATTCCCGGTTTTCCCGGGTCGTAGACACTCTGTACAATAGCATTTCAGGTATTAATACTGAGAAGTAATAGTGTAAGCACTTTTATATCATTTAAACGTTTGCACAGAACACCACCAAAACACTCCGACCGATTAAATACTTAATATATCGCACAAACATATGTGGAAATCAACAATCTCAAGTCGACTGGAGCACTGCGTAGCGGCGAATGCCAACCCGATCCGTATTCATTACATGCTATCGAGGGAGAAGAGATCACACTTCTTATTCTATTCGTTATGGTCTGTGCATGGAAATTAAAAAGTAGCCTAATGAAGTTGCTGTTGGACTCGAGGGTGGCGAATGGGGTAAGTGTAGTGATGTGGGCTGGGTAAATACCCAATGGGAAGGTAAATATATATTGGGTATTTACCCGGGTATATACCCAGTGGCCATTTAAATACCCAAAATGAGGGTATTTTCAGTTTTTTTTGAGCTTTGTAAAACACTTAAAGATGTGTTGATTAAGTGTTGGACAAACACAGGTATTTCATGCCTTAAATTTTAAATCTGAAACAATATTGATCCTTCAAAACAAAAGGAAAATGGACATCCGGGTATTTTTGGGCATTTATAAGTTTTGGCACTGCAACCTTTTTTTAAGTGTGTTTTTTCTTAAACTTAAGTAAAATATTGGATAAAACCTTTTAGTTGTTTTGTGTTTTAAATTTTTTAATACCAAGATATTGAGAAGGTAGAGTTATATTACGGTACTGGAAATGAGCATCAAAGATGTGGTAGGCTATATGCATATTAATTGAAATGTGTATGTCAAAACTGAAATGGTAATAAAATAAATTTATTAGGACATTTTGAAAGAAAGAAAGAAAGAAAGAAAGAAAAAGCTTAGTAAAAGGGCTTAAGGTTATTTTTTATTAAATTTTAAACAATAAAAAAAATATGTACTCTATTATATTTTATTACCGGTACCTATCTAATGTTACTTTTCTAAAAAGTTAATGTAGAATAGTTTGCATACTGGTATCCTTTTTTAAGGTTCAACTTACGACACAGGATTTTTAAGAAAAATCTAAAATGCCTGGGTATTTACCCAAATTGGGTATATACCCTGGGTATTTACCCCGATTTATAAATACCTGGGTATTTTACATCACTAGGTTAAGTGTTGTATTTCTTCATATGTTTATTAGCCTAGTGTGCTTCTGGTAGTTGAAAGATCAACATCTCATGGATATTTTGCTGCGCATCGCGATTGCTTGAAAAGGAGGTGAAATGAAAATTTTTCACGCTACGCAGAAAAAGTCAAGATCGCGATACCCATGACAAATTTGCCATTTCAGCTCTTTTTCAAGCAATCGCGCTACGCAGAAGAAAGTAAAGAAGCTAGTGAGGCACTTCAGACCAAACATTGGTCTGGGCGGTTAGGCTGTAACCATTGTCAGAACCATTGGATAGGACGCAACGAAGGTTAGAAGTCTGTGGGTAAGTGTGCGGCACTGTTCACACTAAACCATTGGTCTGGGCGGTTAGGCAGTGACCATTGTCAAAACCATTAGATAGGACGCAATGAAGGTTAAAAGTTTGTGGGTAGGTGCGGCCTTTGGCTGTGGCCACATAGAGGGGCACCAAAAAACAATTCCTCTAGGCAGGTTAGGCTGAAACTACTGACAGTTATGCCCCGGATCACTTTGCTTGTAGCACGCGTCCACAGCCATCGTACAGTCATCTAACCAAGTAGCAACCAATGATTTTGTCCGACAGTCTAATCAAGTAGCAACCAACGGCTCGTCTCTCCCGTTTAAGTACATCAATATTATTCGTCCAGTTTTCTAACCATGCTACAGAGGAGTGCATAGCGAGATACAAGCCTTATTCAATATGGTGACTTGTTTCTTCCGCCAGTGTATTAATACAAAGTGAAAGTGTTAATTTCCTGTCTTCATTTGCAGTGCAGACTCACGACTACAACATCTCATAGATCTCTACAGACTGCTATAATGCACTTCACTGTACTCTCCTGTAGTGAGGTTAGACAACTGTGTGAACGAAAAATACAGGTTTACAAGAGTTGGGCCAGACAAAGCTATTGCTCACTACTTGGTTAGAACACTGTCCGGAGGAAACCATTGGCTGCTGATGGGATAGAAGACCGTATGAATGAAAATTACTGCTTGTATTAGCTTCGTTCGTAGTACAGACAGAAACTGTTGCAAACCGTCAGACGCATGCGCACTCCCATTGTCGCGTTAGTAGTAGCGATCATCGGAGTTGCCGACTACTAGTTTGTTGTTCGTACAACGTTCTCAAACGACTGGAAACCAGCAGCAAACCGTTGGAAGAGTTTCTGATCCTACACGAAAACTCCTTCAGTCAGAGAGTCAGAAATATGCGCGCATGTCCAGCGCCACCTATGTTCGTTTCATAACAGCACTGAAAATTAGGTTACGGCCGTCATTCTACTATCTTGTCAAGTGCAGAATTACTCTAGTCTCCAATTTTGTTTCGAAAAATGTCTGATATCGAGTCCAGTGATCCAGATGAACTTCTCAATAGCGAGTCAATCTCAAGTGATGATGACTTAGAGCTGCTTTCGGAAATTAGACATCCCAAAAACGAAGGATATTTTGAAGATAAGATTCCGCAGTACAATAATGAGTTCATTGGAACATTTTCGAGTTAGTAGAGAAGTAACAGAAAACATAGCGGAACGTTTCTCACTATCACCATATTATCATCACCAAGCAGGTGAATTTGGAAATATTACTGCACTGAAGTTTGTGTTGGTGTTTCTCTGGTTTGCTGGTCACGAATCTGCTGGGTTTCGGGATGTTTCAGACCGATTCAATGTAACGATTAGTAGCTTGCACAAGATTGTCCGAAGGATGACGTACTTTTTAAGTAATTTGTCGCCAGAAATTATCAGAAGGCCTACAGCACAAGAAAAACATGAAATCCAAGCTCATTTCAAAGCAAATGGTTTCCCAGGTGTAATTGGAGTTATAAATGCATACCTGCCAACCTCTCAAAATGAAAAATCGGGAGATCGACGAAGTGGCGATGGGGGGGGGGGGTGCAACGCAACATAATACATACACAGGCTAAGACATTACAGCAAATATATAAGTTACACTATTAACCTGTACATGACTAATTTGATGATGATGATGATGATAATTGTTGTTTTAAGGGGCCTAACATCGAGGTTATCGGCCCCTGATGAAATGAAATGGCGTGAAATGAAAGGATGAAGAAAAATAACAGCTCACTGCTATGGATGAAACGAAAATGGTTTAGATAAAATAGACAGTGAGCCTCAAGAACTATGCCTTATATAGCAGGGAAAATACTTACAAAAAGGAACTCAGATTGAAACTACTCACGACATGGAGAGCGGTAATAGGTACATAAGGGAATTTGGAACGAAAAGACCCACAAAAATAATAGATTGAAAAAATACGCACAAAATGTAGGTTAAGTCCAAAATACGTACAAAATGCAACGTACAGTCGAAATACCTACAAAATGCAAATGAGATTGAAAATACGCACAAAATGTAATGTAGATTCAAAATACCCACAAAATGCAATTGAGACTTAACTACTTGAACAAAGCGGGGTAGGTTGAAAACACAAAATGCAATTGAAATTGCTTACAAAAGGTATGGTAGATTCAAACTTCTCATTTGGATGGACAATACCTACAAAATGCAATTTAGATTGAAAATAATTACAAAATGTAATTTAGATTCAAAATACCCACAGAATTGCAATTGAGACTTAACTACTTGAACAAAGAGGGGTAGGTTGAAAGTACAAAATGCAATTGAAATTCAAAATACTCACTAAAGTCCCAGCCCCTAAATTGAAAGACTTACTAAAAAGCAATTTAGATTGTCAATCGATGATGATGATAACTGTTGTTTTAAGGGGCCTAAAATCTAGGTTATCGGCCCCTAATGGTTTGGGTGGTCGTGAAGATGAAAATGCAAACTTAAAACTAAAACTAACTACTAACCTACATACTAGAAGAAGAAATGGAAAATTAAAGGAGAATAAGGCAAATAAAAGGACAGAAGGAAAAGAAATGATGATGATGATAATTGGTGTTTTAAGGGGCCTAACATCGAGGTTATCGGCCCCTAATGATCTGGGTGATAGCGAAAATGATAATGAAATGGAAACCAGAACAAAATTATCGAAGACGGAAAATACGTACAAAAAGGAACTCACATGGAAACAACTCACAATATGGTCTTACAAAAGGGAATTTAGAACGAAAAGTTGCACAAAAAGAATAGATTGAAAAAGACCCACAAAACGTAGGCTAGATTCAAAATACGTACAAAATGCAAAGTAGCGCCGAAATACTTACAAAACGCAACTGAAATTCAAAATACTTACAAAATGCAAATGAGATCGAAATTACGCACAAAATGCAATTGAGGTTGAAAATACTTACAAAATGCAATTGAAATTCAAAATACTCACTAAAAGGCCCGGCAACCTGCATTGAAAGACTTACTAAAAAGCAATTTAGATTGTCAATCTTTACAAATTGCAATTGAGGTAGAATACAATCGCGTGATGTAATTTAGATCGAAAAAACTTACAAAATGCAACATAGATCAAAAATGCCTTAAAAAATCGCTAAAAGGGAATTTAGATACACGGTGATTCGAGTAACAAAAACAGTGCGGGAATCTTAAAGAGAAAAGGAAATAGAAGGAAAAGAGGAGAGGAAAGGGGAGAGAGGAGAAGGTCCGCCCCAAAGGGAAGGGACAAAAAGGGGAAAACGGACCCAGCTCAGGAATCCCTCGGGGTCGCCAACGCCCGAACTCACCAGCCGTGAGCCCCTGAGGGTGTAGCATTATCGACGGTGCACCAGAAGTGGTGGGGCTACATACACCCTGCCTCCTTAAGGGCCTTGAGCACAAGGCAGGAGGTAAAAGGAAAAGAACAGGAAGGCTGACCCCTCACAGAAGGAGGGTATCAGGAAAGATGAGACAAGGGCCAATTAAGGCGGGAAAGTGAAAGACTCCCTAGGCCTCGGATAACCTAATACCGTCAGGGTCGGAAGAGAACAAGAGTTGACCAAGGAAGGTCGACAGGAAAGAAGAAAGAGAGGAGCCCGGCACAAGTAAGTGGAAGCAATGCCGGACTCAGCTGGGGCCCCGTGGTCGCCAACCCACAACCCACTAGATGTGAGCCCCTGGGGGGTGACTAATTTGATATGACATCCCAGTTTACAAATGTACTTAAGTAATTTTAAATTGTAAGTAGTCTATCAAACAAGCATACCTTTCTTTCGACCACACTCAGGCATACAAAAGTAGTGACGAATCGAAGATCATATAATTGGTCGTTGTTGCAGGTGATTGTGATTGATTTTGCCCTCTTCAAAAAGGTCTTGCTATATTCTTGCTCGAAACACTTCCCTTTCTGAATCGACTTCAGAGTTATAAGTTTGTCCAAAGTCTTGTCGGAGAGAGACGACCTGAACGGAGTTCTTGTTTTTCTGACAAGACTGAACATTCTCTCACACTCTGCATATCTATGCGGAATGGTCAGAATAGAAAGCATAACTTTAGACAATTTGTCATACTTGAGTACCCCACCACTATATTTCATTTGGCCTACCAGTGCCCACTTCACATCAATTCTCTCTTCTTCCTCAAGAGATGTCACATCTTTAAGTTGGAAGTTACAGAATTGGGAATGCACATTTCTGCAAGGATGGCCGACGTTTTAGTTCTGGCTGAGCCATATCTCCCGGCAATTTTTGAGTCTGGGAACATCTTCCTAAATAAAGGACCAGCGTGATCGGAACAATTGACAGGGAGGTTATGTTCAAAAATAAACGATGTGAACAATACTTCTGCACGTGTTATACTGTCAGTGTCTTCCTCCTTACACTTGAAATAATCAAGTTTCTGGTTTTTCCCAACACACTGTACATTGTCTTTATGTTTCTTTGAGAGCACATGTTTTGAAAAGTCCCCATTTCCACCAAGCGAGATGCTGAAATCACACATACAGACACTACAAAATGCAAATGTTGCGCCTCTTCTTGACTCAGTTATATGCGGAAAGTCATCTTTATATAAACTTTTAAATGTCACATCATATTTCTTCGCCATATTACCGAGGAACCGATGCAATCACTCACATCGAAAAACCACAATAGCCTACAGGCATATTAACGCCAACAACATCTAACAAAGTTATACGCAAATCATATAATTTCACGTGTGAAACCGATACAATATTCCGTACCGTACAATAACTCTCACCCACATGTGATTATGCCAAACATCTAGGACCAAGCCCTGAATTAACCATCGACGATTTCAAACAAGGACGTATTCGAAGCCAACTTCAAAGAACTTTTTATAACAGCACGACGCAACGCGGGACGCGGGAGTTTGTACGCAGTTGTCGATTACCGGTATCGATACAGAGCGATACTGTGGTATCGAGATATAACTTCAAAACACGTAAAGTCTATCCGTTCGATAGACGACTGGAGTGTCATCTCGCACATTCAATCCGAAATTATGCGTGGGATTTTTGAAAAATCGGGAGATTTAATACGTTAAGCGGGAGGGCGGGAGAAATGGTCTGAAATCGGGAGTCTCCCGCCTAAATCGGGAGAGTTGGCAGGTATGTAAATGGAACGCATATTAGAATTGATAAGCCCTCCACGGATCCATATTCGTATTTCAATAGGAAACATTTTCTTTGCAGAATGCACTTGTAATCTGTGAAATTCTATTTGTGATTATTTATGAAACAGAATTTAACTTGTAAATGGCAAATGTTTAACTTTTAAAAAACTTGTGAGTTTTACAGTATAGGGCCAGGGTCAGTTTGTCAAAATATGTAATTTAAATATAGGCCTATTGCAATTATTTATGAAATCCATTTCTTAGGACCAGGTTGTTTGTGACCACCAGCGGAGAATTTGGAAATCCTGGATCGGTCCATGATAGCCGTGTTTTTCGTACATCACAGTTGATATTTCCAACACTACCGTTCGTAGTGGCAAAAAATCGAAACACTTCAAAACAGTTGCCATTCACGCATGCGCATATGGTTTCCAACTACTACCGTTCGTAGTGGCAAAAAAAACTACACGCTTCAAAACAGTTGCCAACCGCGCATGCGCATATGGTCGATAAGTCGAACGATCACAAACTCCTTCTACGAACAAAGCTATAACAAGCAAAGGGACCCTCAGGTCAGGGTTGTTTGTAAAGCCTCATTCCACACTCACCACTTTCTAAGCTAAAAAAAGAGCTGGGGAAAAACAAAATGCAAGAACACACTCGACCGATAAAATGTTCAACTCCAGTATCTTAGTCACGGAAAAACAGCTGCAGAGCCGACGGCACCGCGGTAGGATTCAGGCTAAGTCCGTAGCTATGACAATGCGCATGCGCCAGAATGCATCAGACGGGAAGAGAAGATAACAACACAAATGAAATATCTGATGAGAGTCGAGATATTTACGTTGCGATAGCATAATATACGTTATCGATTACATCCATTGAAGCAAAGAATATCGCGAGAAAGACAAGACACTCACTCACAGACGAGAAGAAAATATACAAACACAAAAATAGAACAAACATGTGGTATTCGCCAATTAAGCCTAGGTTAAAAATACGGGTTAGTTATTGTTGTATGAAAGGACGGAAATGCGAAATCATCTGCCCTAATGATATACGCTATATTTACGAGTAGCCTACTGTCACAGGAAATATCTGAATACTAATTTAATCAACACAATACCGAATCGATCCGAGTCGCATATCGCAGATACGAATTTACAAACCTCTTCCAGATTTAGATTCGAACCAAAGACCCTCCTGGGCGCTACACGTGACTTCTCGAAATTCCAATGTAAGAAACATCTGAATACTAATTTAATCAACACAATACCGAATCGATCAGGGTCGCAAAGCGCAGATTCGAATTTACAAATCTCTTCCAGATTTGGATTCGAACCCACGACCCTCCTGGCCGCTACAAGCGACTTTCCGAAAATCCGATGTAAGAAATGTCAGAATACTAATTTAATCAACAAAATACCGAATCGATCCGGGTCGCATATTGCAGATTGGAATTTACAAACCTCTTCCATAATTGGATTCGAACCCACGACCCTCCAGGGCGCTACAGGTCACTTTTCGAAAATCCAATGTAAGAAACGATTAAATACTAATTTAATCAACACAATACCGAATCGATCCGAGACGCAAAACGCAGATTCGAATTTGCAAACCTCTTCCAGATTTGGATTCGGACCCACGACCCTCCACGGCGCTACAGGTGACTTTTTCGAAAATCTGTTGTACGAAACGTCCGATTAGTAATTTAATCAACACAATACCGAATCGATCCGGGTCGCAAATCGCAGATTCGGATTTACAAACCTCTTCCAGATTTGGATTCGAACCCACGACCCTCCTGGGCACTACAGGTGACTTTTGGAAAATCCGATGTAAGATACGACTAAATACTAATTTAATCAACACAATACCAAATCGATCCGAGACGCAAAACGCAGATTCGAATTTACAAACCTCTTCCAGATTAGGATTCGAACCCACGACCCTCCTGAGCGCTACAGGTGACTTTCCGAAAATCCGATGTAAGAAATGTCAGAATACTAATTTAATCAACAAAATACCGAATCGATCCGGGTCGCATATTGCAGATTGGAATTTACAAACCTCTTCCATAATTGGATTCGAACCCACGACCCTCCAGGGCGCTACAGGTCACTTTTCGAAAATCCAATGTAAGAAACGACTAAATACTAATTTAAACAACCCAATACCGAATCGATCCTGGTCGCAAAGCGCAGATTCGAATTTACAACCATCAACTGGATATGGATTCGAACCCACGACCCTCCACGGCGCTACAGGTGACATTTTCGAAAATCCGATGTACGAAACTTATGATTACTAATTTAATCAACACAATACCGAATAGGTCCGGGTCGCAAATCGCAGATTCGGATTTACAAACCTCTACCAGATTTGGATTCGAACCCAAGACCCTCCTGGGCGCTACACGTGACTTCTCGAAAATCCAATGTAAGAAACATCTGAATACTAATTTAATCAACACAATTCGTAATCGATCTGGGTCGCAAAGCGCAGATTCGAATATACAAACCTCTTCCAGATTTGGATTCGAACCCACGACCCTCCTGGCCGCTACAAGCGACTTTCCGAAAATCCGTTGTAAGAAATGTCAGAATACAAATTTAATCAACAAAATACCGAATCGATCCGGGTCGCATATTGCAGATTGGAATTTACAAACCTCTTCCATAATTGGTTTCGAACCCACGACCCTCCAGGGCGCTACAGGTCACTTTTCGAAAATCCAATGTAAGAAACGATTAAGTAGTAATTTAATCAACACAATACCGAATCGATCCGAGACGCAAAACGCAGATTCGAATTTGCAAACCTCTTCCAGATTTGGATTCGGACCCACGACCCTCCACGGCGCTACAGGTGACTTTCTCGAAAATCTGTTGTACGAAACGTCCGATTAGTAATTTAATCAACACAATACCGAATCGATCCGGGTCGCAAATCGCAGATTCGGATTTACAAACCTCTTCCAGATTTGGATTCGAACCCACGACCCTCCTGGGCGCTACAGGTGACTTTTGGAAAATCCGATGTAAGATACGACTAAATACTAATTTAATCAACACAATACCGAATCGATCCGAGTCGCGAAGCGCAGATTCGAATTTTCAAACCTCTTTATACACCAGTGGCTAGAGATTGACTTGCGCTGGATTGTTTGATTAGACAGAGCTAATTATACAGATATATTGCCATAATAATCCCTGTAGATTACATGGTATGCTCGGCTAATACTAGCTCAACTCCTACAAGTAGCGTAAAGAAACGGTGATAGCATCGTCTCATTGGACTGTGTTTCCATTCAATTTTCACATGCCTTCAGATTTCGCATTAGGGAGATAGTATCGCTATGTAAAGGTAGATTGCGAGCTATCTAATAACATGGCAGAGTAGGCAAGCATTCGTGGGAATATTCCCACTTTGATTTGATTGGCACTGTTCGCATCTCCCAGTTTCTTTTTCTGATCTGCGTGGCACCAAGTTTAATTATGTATTAATTAAGCTCTTGATAGAGACTGCAGTGAGACAGAAACTCGACCCACCTTTCTGGCTGTCACCACATAGAGCTCCAAACAACAACAGGCGCCATCGTACAAGGAAGCTGTTTGCAAAAGGTCTAAAGAATATTAAATTTTAAGTTCAGGAGGAAGTCCACTGAATTGGTGAAGAAGGAAGCACCCGTCGTGTACAATAGATAGCATCGCGTTGGGCAGGACACGAGGAAGGGGGACTATAATCGATCTCACGGTACGACTGCCTTCATCAATCGATTCTGAAAAGAGGCAAATATGCGAACCATTCGTATCCTATTTCCAATAAGCTATTGTTGTTGTTATTTCATTTGAGGGAATTGGACATCGTAGTTATGTAAACCTGTGTATTTGTGTGTGAAAAAGATTTTGTCTGATAACCTGTATTATTGTACTGTCTGTAGAGGTGGTGGTGGTGGTGGTAGTGGTAGTAGTAGTAGAAGTAATAGTTGTGTGTATTTGTAATATAGGTGAGGATTGGGAAGGAGGCGGCCGTGGCCTTAAGATAGTAACCATTTGCCTGGAGTAGAAGTGCAAAACTGGAAACTTCCAGGATGTCTGAGATGAGAATCGAACCGACCTATTCTCAGATTTAACTCAGTAGGCTGAGTATACCCCGTTCCAGCCCTCACACCAGATTTAAAGATTTACTGGCACGTTAAAGATATCCATCAGGGCAAAATCCTGGCACCCCGAGGTCTCTAAAATCCGAGTATGTTGTCAGAGTCGGGAATCGAACCCGGATCTCTGAAGCGACAGCCAAGAATGCTATCCACTGCAGCACGAGGTGGTCTCTGAATTGTACTACAGCATGGAAGCAACTCAAAAGAAACTGTAGTAGGCTGGATACCAGCAAAATGGGCGACCAGGCAACGCCGCTTGAGTGTTTTAATGCCACCAGTCGGGCGACGCTACTGGGGTTGCAAAGACAGGTAGACCGAACTGACTCGAGTATCCGTGACCTAGAAAGCCGGCCCCCTCGCTACTGAAAATGAAAATCCACAGCCTGCTTCCAATCGACCAACCGGGTCAGGGAATGGAATGATAAGCCTTTATCTAGCGGCGAGGATATGAACTGTGCCGGCTGCCAAAGCCTGTCGCACTCCGCTGGGGCAATGATTAAATGAATGACAAATGAAATGATAGTGGAGAGTGTTGCTGGAATGAAATTTGTGACAGGAAAAACCGGAGTACCCGGAGAAACACCCGTCTGCCTCCACTTTGTCCAGCACAAATCACACAAGGAGTGGCCGGGATTTGAACCACGTACCCAGCAATGAGAGGCCAGCGTGCTGCCGCCTAAGCCACGGAGGCTCTCCCCTCGCTACTCCAGTCTCCAATTTCTTATTTGGTGCTTGTCAAATTCAATGGAAGAACAAGTTTTTATTCCGAAATTCGTTAGCTAATTTGAAAAACAATATTCAACATGAAGGAGTATTCAAGACGAAAATTGGGGTCCGATTCTTGCATTTTTTTTTCAGGGATGAAAATCTACAGTTGATATTTCTTTCAATATATGGATGAATCCAGAATTCTCTTCTACGTCTCTTTCTGTAGGAGTTATTTTTATTTTATTTAAAAAAAAAAATCGAATTTACCCTCCAAGATGGTGGCTCCCACGGATTCAGCGAGGGAACTCACCTCTACCGCCCCTACGGGCAGTGTCCTGGAGCTGGGAACATCTGATCGGAGTGGATACAACTGGGGAGGTGTGACCAGCACCGCGCCCAGGTGGCCTCACCTGCAAAGCGAACAGGGGCCTCACGAGGGAAGGGAGGGAAGATTAGGAGGGATAGGTCAGGAAGAGGGATGGAGGCGGCCGTGGCCTTACAGGAGGTACCATCCTGGCATTTGCCCGAAGACGAAGTGGGAAACCACGGAAAACCACTTCGAGGATGGCTGAGGTGTTAAACGAAACCCCCTCTACTCATTTGGACCACCCGAGGCTGAGTAGACCCCGTTCCAGTCCTTATAGCACTTTTCAAATTTTGTGGCAGAGCCGGGAATCGAACCCAGGACCTCCGGGTCGGCAGCTAACCACGCTGACCGCTACGCTACGGAGGCGACTTGTAGGGGTTATAATAATAATAACTGACGGTAATATAGTCTTCACTACTAGAATGAGACATTGATACGACCATTATCAAGTGGCCACTACTCGAAGCTTCATATACCATGTGGGCCGATAACCTCGATGTTAGGCCCCTTAAAACAACAATTATCATCATCATCATCATATACCATGTGTAGAGAACGAGCAGCTTGAGTAACTTATAGCCGCCCAATTGCCTGGTATCCACTATCATGCTACTACAATTTCTTTGAGTTGCCCCATGTGTAAAGGGTCTAAGAACACATTTTTTTTCTTTTTTTATCGTTTTACCCTCTTTGGTTGGCTATACCCACGGACTCAGCGAAGGAACCCACCTCTACCGCCACTAAGGGCAGTGTCCCGGAGCTTGAGACTCTGAGACGGGGGATACAATTGGGGAGTGTGACAAGCACTTCACCCAGGCGGCCTCACCTGCAAAGCGAACAGGGGCCTTATGAGAGGAGGGGAAGATTGGGAGGGATAGGCAAGGAAGAGGGAAGGAGGCGGCCGTGGCTTTCCGTTAGGTACCATCCCGGCATTTGCCCGAAGACGAAGTGGGAAACCACGGAAAACCACTGAGGATGGCTGAGGTGGGGATCGAAACCCCTCTACTCATTTGGACCAACTGGGCTGAGTAGACCCCTTTCCAGTCCTCATACCACTTTTCAAATTCCGTGGCAGAGCTGGGAATCGAACCTCGAACCTCCGAGGTGGCAGCTAAGATCGCAGATCACTATATCACGGCACACACATTTGTATGGCATTTTTTCAATTTACATTGAAGTCATGAGTGCTGCGCGCCAGGTATGAATAAAGGTTGGAAAGCCATGCACCATTGCCGATGTGAGTAAAACATTATCTCCCCAGAGGGACAAATTATTCTATGAACAGTGTAGTTACCTGGGTACTTAAATATGTCCCAGACCATTCAGATGAAAGGGCAGAGGTTTATTACTTATTAGCCGGGACAGCATTCGTTAAATAGTGTGCCACTTGCCCCCACACAAAGTGCACGAAGGTTAAAGGCACTAAAACTATATTCTGTACAGTTCCAATGTCTTCTCTTTGTAGTCATTTTCCCAGGTCCCACAATAATAATCTGCATTCAAATTAATTGTAACTTTGATCCAAGAGAATATCCACACATCTGTCCATTCAGAACAGGGTCAGGCTGCTCCAAGCTCGGCATTCTCGGCTGTCGCCGGGTTCGATTTCCTGCTCTGTCAAGAAATTTATTTCTGGTTTGAGGACTGAAACGGGGTACACTCGGCCTCTTGAGGCAAAACTGAGAAGAGGATGATTCGATTCCCATCTCAGCCATCCTGGGAGTGGTTTTCCGTGTTTTCCCACTTCTACTCCAGGCAACTGCCGGGATGGTTCCAAAATTAAGGCCACAGCCACCTCCTTACCGATCCTTACCTGATTTAAAAATGCATAGCATGCACTAATACAGCCATCACAATAATACAGGTTATCACACAAATTCCGCGCACACACACACACACACACACACACACCAAACCCCATAGAGGAGATTAACTACAACAAAAACTCCACACTCGGGACACGAGTATGTTTCTAATCCCACCACTGGCCATCATTGGAATGGCTTCCTGTCGTTTCCCATTTTCAACTCCAGGCAATTGCTGGGACGGTAATTTCCAACCGGCCACGGCCGCCCCCTTCCAAATCCTCTTAACATTTTCATTCGTTGATTCAATCAGAACTCGCGACGCAGCCGTGTGCGCTAATTCGCTCACCACGACATCGATGTGGAGCAGCAGTAAGTCGAGAGATTGAAGGTTCGAATACCGGGGCTGACAGTGATCTAATGAGTGAGGTTTCCCCCGCATTTCTTTCACACTCTCTCCAGAGAAATTCTGGTATAGTATCTTATTTCAAGTCCCGGGGCACATATCCCTTTCCCAACCCAAATAATTACAGTTACAGACACTTCTACAGTCACCACAAAATCACAAGTTATCAGGTAAATTGAACAGACACCTTAGTAGTTGAGTGCAGACAGTGATGGATCGCGTATGACTCAACCAGCTAAGTAGCCTAGACAATAAAATCTGAACAGACCATTTAACAACAATCACATACTCACACTAAGCAAGCACATTTGGAGGTCAATCACCACTTTCAGTAATTTAACAAAATATCACATAGACTATAACTAATGGGGCTGATGACCTCGTAGTTCCACCCCTTAAAACAACAATAACTATCAAATATTGACTAGTTGCATTGCATTACAACTAGCTTAATAAGTGTGCATATTGTAAATACTGATTCCTGAGAAGTATGGTCCAGAAAACGAGGAGAGACAGAGTGAGAAATGAAGATATACGGAAAGAACTGGGAGTACAGATACCAAATGACAAAATGGAGCAAAACAGATTGAGATGGACTGGACATGTCAAACGGATGAATGATGTAAGGCTACCAAGACGAGCACTGGAACGACAGATGACAGGGAAGAGAGGACGAGGAAGACCAAGAATGCATTGGATGGACTTGGTGAAGAATAGTATTAGAAAACGGAACCTGGATTGGAACACCGTGTTGGAAGAGGAATGGTGGAACGACAGAACAAAGTGGAGAGGAACCATATTTTCCCCCACCCAGTGTCAACTAGAAAAGGGGAAATGAAGATGATGATGATGATTGTAAATATTATCACCCATACTTTTAGACATAGATATAATAGCCTAAGTGTAATTGATCTGATGATGATCGCTTGACGATCGAAACTGGTCAGCCAAGTTTATTTATTAATCTGATGTAAATATTTTTCACGATTAGGGAATAGCCCATCACAATTGGGTACAATCGTGTTGACCGACTGAAAAAAGTCAAATTTCAATTAGTGGACGGAGCTGATGACCACATTCCTCTTCGCCCTAACCCGAATTCACAACAACAACAACAACAAACTGTAATCTGTGCAAATAAATATTGATTAGATGTAAATGTTTTCGGGTAGGGTCTTAAATCCCTCAGTATGCCTTCCTTCGGAGGGAAAGTAAAGCCGGCAGGCCCATGTCATAGATTTACGGCACGTTAAAGAACCTTCCACTAATTACATCTGTGTGAAGCTAAATTAATTATAGGTTAAACAATGCTCTAATTAGGTTCCTACTTTCGTCGCCAGGAGCCGACTGCGGTGGCGTCTAGTAGCCAAGTTCTGAACTAGTAGTCGTTGACGGTAAAAGTAGGAACTACTTGAAATTTAATGTCTTCAGTCCTTACCTGAATTAAAAACAGATAACACACACTAATACAGCCATCACAATTAACACCGGTTATCAGACAGATTCTACACACACCCAAAGTACACGGGGCTACATGACCGCGTTGCCACAGCCCCTAAACTGAGGAATCAACCAACCAAGAGTCTTAAATATCCCGCCTACTATAATGAAGCATAAATACGTGGTTGGTTGGTTCCTCAGTTTAGGGGCTGCGACAACGCGGTCATGTAGCCCCGTGTACTTTGGGTGTGTGTTGAATCTGTCTGATAACCGGTGTTAATTGTGATGTCTGTATTCGTGTGTGTTATCTGTTTTTAATTCAAGCAAGGACTGCAGACATTCGATTTTCAAGTAGTTCCAACTTTTGCTACCTAACTCCACCGTCAACGACCAACTAGTTCTGAACTTAGTTACTATATGCCACCGCAGTAGACTCCTGGCGGCGAACGTTGGAACTAAGAGCGTCAGTCAAATCTAATCCATAATTTAGCAGCATCACACAAGTGTAATTAGTGGAAGGTTCTTTATCATGCCATACATATATGGCATGGGTCAGCCGGCTTTACTTCCCCTCCGAAGGAAGGCATGCTGAGGGAGTTTTACGCTCATAAAAATCCGACGACTTCGGTGGGGTTTGAACCCGCAAACTTCGCCATACAAGCTCAGCATGCTATCAATTACGCTACAGAAGCTGCCTATAAAAACGTGTTTACTGATTGAAAATTTAATTAGTCAGAACTGAAAAAGGCTTCAACATTTTCTTTGCAGTTAGCTACACTGTAGAGCCCTGCGCGGATAAACAAAACATTATCCGCATCCGTCCCACATCCACACGAGTTTTATCCGCATCAGCTTGTTTTTTATCTAAATCTGCTGACACTACAATGATATTTTTAATTTATTACATAAAGTACCGTATTAAACAACACAATTAGACATTTGATTAAAAATTGGTTCCCCTATGCTATGTGTGAATCGCAAGACAATGTTGACTGAGTTGTGTCCCTCTGAGTATCGGCAAGTAAAACCGGATGGCTAATATATAGCACTTAGTCGTCGGATGTACCCACGCGAGCAAGCGCAGGTATAAATGACTTTTTTTTTCATAAGTCAACACTAATTGAGGGTGTTTTCAGGACTGGCTTCTCTCACTTCTTTATCATTCTCATGCAATCCAAGCGATAGCAAATAGGGAAATAACAAGAAACGTGATATATGCAGATCTTAGCAAAAACGTTTTTCAAAATCCAATTCAACCTTGTATTCTAAAAACTATCTGCAAATTTAATCGAAACATTATCCGCAGCTTATCCCCTTTCCGCTCAGCCATGCAAACTATATCCGCAAGGTGAAAATCCGCGCAGGGCTTTACTGATGAGTGCTTATGTTTGTGTATGGATCCTTATAGATGTTACTGTTACATATATGTACCGTGAAGCCAACAGGTCACTGGTGACGGATAAGAGGCGTGTATTTGCTCAACCATTGATAAGACTGTAATTTTGCCTGAGGCCTGTAGTGTGTTTACTGCAGGGCTTGTTGCCTTCTATAAAGCTCTGCAGTTTGCACTGCAGGGTGCACGAATCCTCTTTCTTGTGTGTACCGACTCTTTGAGTCCGTTGCAGTCAATTGCTACATGTTTCCCGCAACAGCCCTTAGTGCAACGAATCCATGACCTACTAGCCGGGTTGTGCCGCACTGACACTGAAATCACCTTTCTATGGCTCCCAAGCCACATGGGAATTGCGGGAAATGAGTTAGCTGATCAAGCTGCAAAAGAGGCGGTATCGCTACCACCTCGACCAATGCAAGTACCCGCTAGAGATATTCGCTCTCAGTTACGCCTACAAGTTCTGGCATTTTGGGAGCGTCAGTGGCTAGCTGGCCCACTGCCCAGTAAACTGAGAGCGTTCAAGGGAACTACTCGCGTGTGGCGGAGCTCCTTCCGGTCACGGAGGGAGTCCGTCATTTTGTGTAGGCTGAGGATAGGTCATACAAGATCCACCCACTCGTACCTAATGAGAAGGGAAGACTCCCCACTTTGTACCTGTGGAGCCGATTTCACCGTGGCCCACATTTTAACCAAGTGTGTGGATCATGCTGATCTACGAAGAAACCTTGGTTTGCAGATGACACTCGAACTTATATTAGCCGATGACGTGGCGCCCGCTGATTTCGTCATCCGCTTTATGATCAATCTAACTTATCCAGTGTACATTAACTCAAAGACTTGTTCCTTTTTGAATTCTTATTTGTAATTTCCATAATATTGGTTTATTATTTTCATTAGTTTTATTTTTTGTTTTATTACTTTTAGGTAATTTTCATATTTACAGTAGGAGTCCACCTCTCAATTTTAATATGTTCAAAATTTGTATAATTTAATCTGTGTTAAGAGCGCATATGACCTCGCTGTTCTGCTCCTTAAAACTTCATTAACTAACTAAATCCCCAGAGAATCGATTATCAAGGCCACCACTTTCAAACCAATTGAGTAACATAGGTTTCCTTGTCCACGCATGGTAGGGGCAACTTTTACCATAATGGGCGTATGCTCTCTCAAAAATGTGCTGTTTCCCACCCTTTTTAAAAGGCATGAACTGTCAGTGTGGCTGTACGTACTTAAGGCTCATCATCTAGAGATTGTGTTCTCTGACATAGTGTTTTGGTAATACAAACTACGAGAATGTTATACCTTTCCGTTTGTAGGTAGATTTCATTAGAAAGCTAACTATTGCAATGGGTACCATGTTTCGACTTCCGGAAAATTTCGACATATCTTCGCGTTTCACATCCCCTAGACCCCGAAACCACCGTCAGTTCAGAAGTTTATATATAATGTATGTATATATGTATAGATATCAGTTTCTTGTGGACACGATAACTGCCGTAATTTTGCACCAACCACTTTGAATCTGTTACATAATATGTACCCCCTTAAAGTCTCGGTCGAGTTCGTTAATGGAAAAAATCGGTCAAAGGGGGTGAAAATGGGCGGAGGGGGAGAAAAGGAGAAATATGGCTATAACTCTCTTAATATCTGAAATATTTAATCCATTCAAAGTTCATACTATGTGTCGGATAAGGCCCTAAAATTTATGTTTGAAAAGTTTGTTGATAGCACCAACCATTGACCAAAGGGGTGGGAAAAAGTGTTTTTTTTTTTCGGGAAACATTAATCATATCTCTGTTAATAGACACAATATCAAAACCGTACAAATTGGACAATATTCCTCCAATATTTACCTAAAACTTTTGTCTGAAAGAATTTTTGATATGACCCACCATTACGCCACGGGGTGAGCAAAATTATTTAAATTATAAGAAAATGCCATGACAACTTTACTAAATTGATAAGAGATGAGCCATCAGCAGTTGCTATGACAACGCCACTGCACGAGATCACATTCAGTTTCCCATCCGTCTGTGGAAAGCGACTTTGGTGTCGGAACTGGTAGCATGCTGAACTTCTATGCCCAAGGTCGCGGGTTCAAACCCGGCTGAAGTCGTCGGATTTTCTAACAGCGCTAAAACTCCCAGAGTATGCTTTCCTTCGGAGGGGAAGTTCCAACTTTCGTTGCGAGTTGCTGTTTCCGGTGGAATCTAGTAGCCAAGTTCACAGCTAGGTGTCGTTGATGGTAGTATTGGTAGCAAAATTAGGAACTACTAGTCTACTTGAAATTGACCGTCTGCAGTCCTTACCTGAATTACAGACTAATACAGCCATCACAATTAACACCTGTTATCAGACAGATTCTACACACACAAAGTACACGGGACTACACGACCACGTTGTTGCAGCCCCTAAACTGAGGATCGAACCAACATCTGTGCGGGAGATAACGTTTTGCGTGAAGAAATAACAGACCGTTAGATAGTTACACATCAGTGTCGAAACCTTGCATAAGGACAGTGTGACCACAAGTATAAAAATAGACTCCAAATGACGAGAAGGTTAGCGTCCCCGTAAGACAATAAAATTTAAAAAATAAGCATAAAAAGACGAAAAACAAACTGTATTAAGCTCCAATTGTAAAATACTTTCTCGTAATGAAGTGTATAAAATGAGGTCTGATCCTTCTACGAAAACCTGCATATTTTGCTTATTTCACCTTGCCCGAATGCCAAAAAATAACGGAAATAAGAAGAATACGTTAAATTTCGAAACGGACATAGTCCTATGTTTAATCTGGGTATCAAAATTATGTTCATGCAAAATTAGAGCTTAATCGGTTGGGTAGTTTTTGCGTGAAAGAGCACCAGAAAGACACCACTACATGTAGGTAGATTTCACTAGAAAGCTAACTATTGCAATGGGTACCATGTTTCGACCTCCGGAAAATTTCGTCATATCTTCGGGTTTCACATGCCCCAGACCTCCAAAACACCGTCAGTTCAAAAGTTTATATATAATTTATGTGTATATATATGTGAATATATCAGTTTCTTGTGGACACGATAACTACCGTAATTTTGTACCAATCACTTCAAATCGTTTACATAATATGTATCCCTTCAGTATCTCAGTCGAGTTCGTTAATAGGCAAAATAGGTCGAAAGGGGTGAAAATGGGGGGCTTTTTTTTTTCAAAAAGGGAATTATCGCCATAACCCTCTTAATACATGAAATATAGAGTCTATTCAAAGTTCATACTATGTATCGGATAAGTGCCAAAAACGTACATGTTTAAAACATTTTTTGGTAGCACCAAAGGGGTGGGAATAAGTGGGTTTTTCGGGAAACATTAACCATATCTCTCTTAATAGGCACAATATCAAAACCGTACAAAATGGACAATATTCACCTAATTATTACCTAAAACTTTTGTTTGAAAGAATTTTTGATATGACCCATCATTACGCCAAAGGATGAGAAAAAAGATTTCGGAATTATAAGAAAATGCCAAGAGCCATCAGAGGTTACCATGACAACGCTTCTAGATTGACAAGGGATGAGCTATCAGAGGTTGCCATGGCAACGACATTGCACGAGATCACAATCAGTTTCCATCTGACTCTGTGGAAAGCGGCTTCGGTGACGTAACTGGTACCATGCTGAACGTCTATGCCCAAGGTCGCGGGTTCAAAGCCGGCCGAAGTCATCGGATTATCTAAGAGTGTTAAAATCCCTCAGTATGCTTTCCTTCGGAGGGTAACTTCCAACGTTGCTGGTTGCGGTGGCATCTAGTAGCCAAGTTCACAGCTAGGTGTCGTTGACGGTAGTAATTGGTAGCAATATTGCGAACTACTATTTGAAATTGACCGTCTGCGGTCCTTACCTGAATTACAGGCTAATACAGCCATCACAATTAACACTGTTTACCAGACAGATCCAACACACACCCCAAGTACACAAAGTTACATGACGGCGTTGTCGCAGCCCCTAAACTGAGGAACCAACCAACATCTCTGCGGGAGATAAAATTTTGCGTGATGAAGTAACAGACTGTTAGATAGTTACACATCAGTGTCGAAACCTTGCATAAGGACAGTGTGATCACAAGTATAAAAATGGACCCCAAATGTCTAGGTTACAGTCCCCATAAGACGATAAATTGTTAAAAATATGCATAGAAAGACGAAAAAAGGTTAATTAAGCTCCAATTGTAAAATACTTTTTCGCAATAAATGAGGACTGACCGTCTACGAAAACCTACACATTTTGCCTATTATAGCCTATCCCCTAGTTTGGCTGATGAAATCTACCTCCGCCTTACGGCGTGCCGAGAGAAATTTTGTAAATATTATTTTATTAACACGGTACATGTTTCAGGGCTATCATATATTGATAGCTCCCTTCATCAGCCTTTAATGAACTGTGTATTCACTAGCTCATACAAGGACATCAAAAACTTTGTAATCTATATAAAATATTGTGAAGTTTAAAGCCATTTTTCAGTGTTGCCTAAGTAAACAAAATTTTGGTGCTTTTCAGTAGGTCAACACGAATGTACCCAAAAAGAGCTGGGTTATGCCCTAATCCTGAAGAAAATTACACGAGATTAATAAATACACTAGGATGACCAGTTTCGATCGTCAAGCGATCATCTTCAGATCCATTACACTTACCGTCGACCAAAGTATTATGTGTACTCGAGTTTGAAGGTTGTTTGTTAAGTAACCAATAGACCTACATAAAATCCAATACCATCAACATTTTCGTCGTTCTATTTTACGTTAGTTCATGTAGGTTTGGATTTTTTAATTTATATTTTAATATTTTTTATCGCAGTGGGAACACAAAAAGTGCACGTTTTTAAGCGTGATTCAACCATGCCTCACATTTAAGAATTATTATATCAAAAGCCCGTCAGCAGATCGAATCCAAATTTTAACACAATATACATTGGAATGTTGTATAACTTGTTTAATAATTTCACAATTTTGTGTGTCCAAGAAACAAAGTTGTTATCATTGTTGAAAGGTAACTTTTTCTCGGCTCGAGGTGGTTGGAAAATGTAGTTCTTGATTGCGTTGTAATCGTTATACATCAAAAGGTTATGCTGTATGACTGTGAAATACGTAAATTAATTCACTTATTTTATATCGGTTTGTATTTGTACGAGGAAATAACACATGGTTCACCAGCTAGCCTCTCCGGGAAAAGCTGTACAGCGTTGCTGAGATGGAGCCCATCACTTCCGAGCGAGACGCGCCATAATGCGTGAAAATAAGTGAATTAATTTACGTATTTCACAGTCATACAGCATAACTTTTCGATGTATAAGGATTACAATGCAACCAAGAACTACATTTTCCAACCAGCCCGAGCCGAGAAAAAGTTACCTTACAAAAATGATAACTTTATTTCTTGGACACACAAAATTTTGAAATTAATAAACCCGTTATACAACATTCCAATGAATATTGTGTTAAAATTTGGATTCCATCTGATGACGGGTTTTTGAGATAATAATTCTTAAATGTGACGCATGGTAGAAACACGCTTAAAAACGTGCACTTTTTGTGTTCCAACTGCGATAAAAATATTAAAATATAAATTAAAAATTCCAAACCTACATGAACTAACGTAAAATAGAACGACGAAAATGTTGATGTTATTGGATTTTATGTAAGTCTATTGGTTACTTCACAAACAACCTTCAAACTCGAGTGCACATAATACTTTGGTCGACAGTAGGCTATAACATCTATGTTTGAGAATACAGGTGAAAAATATTTACAATATGTACAATTATTTAGTTGCAGTAATGGTAATGCAACTGTCGGTGTATGCTCAATGTAGTATATCTAATGTTAGGTGAACTGCTAAAATGGTGATAAAAATCCAGAGTTTGTCTGTTCGGGGGTGATTATATGGTTATAAAAAAATCAAATATGGTTATACTGTAATTATACAGGCTGATACTTATCCGGTTGTCTTCCTGACTGGAACTTCGAGCAGTTTCGTGTTCACTCTCGCACCAGTTTGGGTCGACTGACAGTATAACCATAGTTGATTTATTATAACCATATAATCACCCCAAACAAACTGCGGATTTTTTAATCACCATTTTAGCATTTCACCTAACATTAGAAATACCACATTTAGCATACACCGACAGTTGCATTACCAATACTGCAACTAAATAATTGTACATATTGTAAATATTTTTCATCTGTATTCTCAAACATAGATTTTATAACCTAAGTGTAATGGATCTGATGGTCGCTTGACGAACGAAACTGGTCACCCTAGTGTATTTATTAATCTCATGTAATTTATTTCAGGATTAGGGCATAACCCAGCTCTTTTTGGGTACATTCGTGTTGACCGACTGAAAAGCACCAAATTTTGTTTTGGCTAGCCTATATAAAATATATCTAAAACATATAATATAAAAACAAGTAGTTCCGTGAAGAACTATACAGCCTATTTTCATATATCATGCTCATGTTAATTGCCTCTATCAACATACAAAATTTCAGTTAAATTGCTGTAACAGATTCGTAGATATTGAGAACCGTCTAAATATTTCAGATGGACGCCAGGTTGGATTTTTATTTTTGTACTTTTACATTAAGATTATTGTGTACGTGTGGTATTCAAACTTCAATCGCATGATTAGAACACAAGAAGTAAAAACGAGATTTTAAAATTACGCACAGCAGCCATCTTGTGATTATGCAAACAATTGAAATAAATTAGATGCCAGTGAATCAATATTTGTATAGGCATTTAACGTACAATATTTCACGGCACTCGGATAGTTAATTCGCGAGAAACGTCCATTTAAATATTTATACTTCGCGTCGCCGCCATGTTGGATTTGTGCTCACCAGGTTACTGAAAGTCCTATAGGTGAACATATGTTCATTGTCTCTATGAACATAAAAAAATTCAGTTTGGTTGCTGTAAAAGATTCATAGATATTGAGAACCGTCTAAATATTACGGAAGCTCGCCATTTAGGATTGTTATATGTATAGACCATAGAGTTATGTACCATTCAAGGACAAATTTATTGCCTAGGTTCATTATTCAAACTTCACTTCGATCGCATGATTACGACACAAGAAATAAAAACTTAATTTTAAAATTTCGCACAGCCGCCATCTTGAGGTTATGTAAACAATTGAATTAAATTAGATGGCAGTGCATTACAATCTGCAAAATCATTTACTGTACCACATTTCACTGCGCTCAGAGAGATAAATCACGAGAAAATTCTATTAAAACATTTCAAATTCGCTTGGTCGCCATGTTCGTTTTGTACTTTACAGGTTTATGAAATATACATAGATAACCTTGTATCAGTACCCTTTATCACCGTACAAAATTGCAGGGTGATATCTGTA
Organism: Meconema thalassinum; assembly: GCA_946902985.2. Lineage (NCBI taxonomy): Eukaryota > Metazoa > Arthropoda > Insecta > Orthoptera > Tettigoniidae > Meconema > Meconema thalassinum. Next base: position 251,236,345 of record OX336396.1, read on the forward strand.
ATAGTTTCGGAGATATAGAATGTCAGTGAAATATTTCGCACAGCCGCCATTTTGAGGTTATGTAAACAATTGAACTAAATTAGACTCCAGTGCATTACAATGTGTATAAACAATTGCTGTACCAAATTTCATAACGTTTGGATAGTTAAATCGTGAGAAAAGCCTATTTAAAAGTCTCAAATTCGCTTGGCCGCCATGTTGGTTTTGTAGCCACCAGGTTTTTGAAAGTCTCGTAGGTGAACTTCTAGTAGTGCCCTTTATCACCGTGCACAATTTCAGGGCGATATCGGTAATAGTTTCGGAGATATTGAATGCTAGTGAAATATTTCGCACCGCCGCCATGTTGGATTGGTGAGACGTAACAGAATTTGAAGGGCACGGTCGAGGTCGCCGGGAATAGCGCTATGAACTCACTGAGTTTCATTGAAATCGCTCCAGCCGTTTAGATTTTATTAGGGGACACACACACATACACCTCTCTCTCACACACACACACACAGACAAAAGGTGATCTCATAAGCCTATTTTTTCAAAATTGAAAATAGGCTAATAAATGGCAAAATTATAACATTTGAACAAAACTTTTCCCCCTTTTTACCCTTTGAAGGTCTTTTCTTAGTAGAAAGTCAATCTTAAAACAATATTTGTATTATTTTCACCATATGTTCAGATTGGAGTTGATGAAGCGTCGTATTGCCGACCCATGGTGTAGGGGTAGCGCGCCTGGCTCTCACCCGGAGGCCCCAGGTTTGATTCCCGGGATTTTAGAAACGGGTGCACTCAGCCTCGTGAGGACAATTGAGTAGCCGTCACACAGGGAGGCAGGGCATCGGTAACTAAACCCAAGATTAACGGCCGAGGGGACATTATGTATGACCACACGTCACCCCAAACAACTGCAGGTAAAATGGCTGGGCGGCAGTCGCTTGGTAGGCCTAGGCCCTTCACGGGGTGTAGTGCCAGGGGTTATGTTATGTCTTGTTATGAAGCGACGTATTGAAATATTTGAATTTACTTGGCAAAAATAAGTTTTGATTTTCCTGTCAGAAAATATCTAAGAGTAAATTTTGTTTATATATCTGTTATATGATCTTCATGGAATCTGGTTGGTCGTGTTTTATCCTATGTTTAAAACTTCCACTTTAATTTGATAATATATTGATCATTGGAAATTCCCATCAATTTTATTGGTTGTTGTACATGTCCTTAATGAATCCTCTTGCTCATTTCCAGGATTATAATGGTGAAAATCATTTCTGTCACTTATGGATGTTACATCAATTATTTCAATCATTGGAAGCAACAACTGAAGTTGCGTTGTACGAGACCTGTGATCGTGCTGGCTCCTGGTGAATATCTGAACATTAGATCATTCAAATTAAAAAGACCATCAAAGGGTAATACGAAATGTATACAAATTAATATTCAGACGTTTCTTACATCGGATTTCCGAAAAAGTCACCTGTAGCGCCCTGAAGGGTCGTGGGTTCGAATCCAAATCTGGTAGATGTTTGTAAATTCGAATCTGCGATATGCGACCCGGATCGATTCGTAATTGTGTTGATTAAATTAGTATTCAGTTGTTTCTTACATCGGATTTTCGAAGAGTCATCTGTAGCGGTCTGGAGGGTCAAGGGTTCGAATCCAAATCCCGTAGAATATTATAAATTCGGATCTGCGATTTGTGATCCAGATCTGTATGGTATTGTGATCATTAAATTAGTATTCAGACGTTTCCTACATCGGATTTTCGAAAAGTTTCCTGTAGCGGTCTGGAGGGTCAAGGGTTCGAATCCAAATCCCGTAGGTGATTATAAATTCGAATCTGTGATTTGTGATTCGGATCTCTACGGTATTGTGTTGATTAAATTAGTATTCAGATGTTTCTTACATCGGATTTTCGAAAAGTCACCTGTGGCGGTCTGGAGGGTCAAGGGTTCGAATCCAAATCCCGTAGAATATTATAAATTCGAATCTGCGATTTGTGATTCGGATCTGTACGGTATTGTGTTGATTAAATTAGTATTCAGATGTTTCATACATCGGATTTTCGAAAAGTCACCTGTGGCGGTCTGGAGGGTCAAGGGTTCGAATCCAAATCCCCTAGCATATTAAAAAAATTCGAATCTGCGATTTGTGATCCGGATCTGTATTGTATTGTGATCATTAAATTAGTATTCAGTTGTTTCTTACATCGAACTTTCGAAAAGTCATCTCTAGCGGTCTGGAGGGTCGAGGGTTCGAATCCAAATCTGGTAGATGTTTGTAAATTCAGATCTGCGATGTGTGATCCGGATCGGTATGGTATTGTGTTGATTAAATTAGTATTCAGATGTTTCTTACATCGGATTTTCGAAAAGTCACCTGTAGCGCCCTGGAGGGTCGTGGGTTCTATTCCAAATCTGGAAGAGCTTTGTAAATTCGAATCTGCGCTTTGCAACCCGGTTCGATTCGGTATTGTGTTGATTAAATTAGTAATCAGACGATTCGTACATTGGATTTTCGAAAAGTCACCTGTTGCGCCCAGGAGGGTCGTGGGTTGGAATCCAAATCTGGAAAATGTTTGTAAATTCGAATCTGCGATTTGCGACTCGGATCGATTCGGTATTGTGTTGTTCAAATTAGTATTTCGACGTTTCTTACTTCGGATTTTCAAAATGCCACCTGTAGCGCCCAGGAGGGTCGTGGGTTCGAAATCAAATCCAGTAGATGTTTGTAAATTCGAATCTGCGATATGTGATCCATATCGGTACGGTATTGCGTTGAATAAATTCGTTTTCAGGAATTTCTTACATCGGAATTTCGAAAAGGCAGCTGTAGTGCCCTGGAGGGTCCTTGATTCGAATCCAAATCTGGAAGAGGTTTGTAAATTCGAATCTGCGATTTGCGTCCCGGATCGATTCGGTATTGTGTTGATTAAATTAGTATTTAGTCATATCATACATCGGATTTTCAAAAAGCCACCTGTAGCGCCCTGGAGGGTCGTGGGTTCGAACCCAAATCCAATAGATGTTTGTAAATTCGAATCTGTGATATGTGATCCATATGGGTAGACTACGGTATTGTGTTGAATAAATTAGTAATCACAAGTTTCTTACATCGTATTTTCGAAAAGTCACCTGTAGCTCCATGGAGGGTCGTGGGTTCGAATCCAAATCTGGAAGAGGTTTGAAAATTTGAATCTGCGCTTTGCTATTCGGATCAATTCGGTATTGTGGTGATTAAATTAGTATTCTGACATTTCTTACCTCGGATTTTCAAAAAGTCACCTGTAGCGCCCTGGAGGGTCGTGGGTTCGAATCCAAATCTGGAAGAGGTTTGAAAATTCGAATCTGCGCTTTGCGACTCAGATCGATTCGGTATTGTGTTGATTAAATTAGTAATCAGACGTTTCTTACATCGGATTTTCGAAAAAGTCACCTGTAGTGTCGTGGAGGATCGTGGTTTCGAATCCAAATATGGAAGAGGTTTGTAAATTCGAATCTGCGATATGCGACTCTGATCGATTCGGTATTGTGTTGATTAAATTAGTATTCAGATGTTTCTTACATCGTATTTTCGAAAAGTCACCTGTAGCTCCCTGGAGAGCCGTGGGTTCGAATCCAAATCTGGAAGACGTTTGAAAATTCGAATCTGCGCTTTGCGACTCGGATCGATTCGGTATTGTCGTGATTAAATTAGTATTCTGACATTTCTTTCATCAGATTTTCAAAAAGTCACCTGTCGCGCCCAGGAGGGTCGTGGGTTTGAATCCAAATCCGGTAGATGTTTTTAAATTCGAATCTGCGATATGCGACCCGGATTGATTCGGTATTGTGTTGATTAAATTAGTATTCAGATGTTTTTTACACCGGATTTTTGAAAAGTCACCTGTAGCGCCCTGGAGGGTCGTGGGTTCGAATCCAAATCTGGAATAGGTTTGTAAATTCGAATCTGCGATTTGCATCCCGGATCGATTCGGTTTTGTGTTGATTAAATTAGTATTTAGTCATATCTTACATCGGATTTTTAAAAAGCCACCTGTAGCGCCCTGGACGGTCGTGGGTTCGAATCCAAATCCAATAGATATTTGTAAATTCGAATCTGTGATATGTGATCCATATGGGTATGGTATTGTGTTGAAGAAATTAGTAATCACAAGTTTCTTACACCGTATTTTCGAAAAGTCACCTGTAGCTCCCTGGAGGGTCGTGGGTTCGAATCCAAATCTGGAAGAGGTTTGAAAATTTGAATCTGCGCTTTGCGACTCGGATCGATTCGGTATTGTGGTGATTAAATTAGTATTCTGACATTTCATACAACAGATTTTCGAAAAAGTCACCTGTAGTGTAGTGGAGGGTCGTGGGTTCGAATACAAATATGGAAGAGGTTTGTAAATTCGAATCTGCGATATGCGACTTGGATTGATTCGGTATTGTGATGATTAAATTAGTATTCACAGGTTTCTTACATCGGATTTTCGAAAAGTCACCTGTAGCGGCCAGGAGGGTCGTGGGTTTGAATCCAAATCTGGAAAAGGTTGTAAATTCGAATCTGCGATTTGCGACCCGGATCGATTCGGTATTGTGTTGTTTAAATTAGTATTTAGTCATTTCTTACATCGGATTTTCAAAAAGCCACCTGTAGCGCCGTGGAGGGTCGTGGGTTCGAATCCAAATCCAGTAGATGTTTGTAAATTCGAATCTGTGATATGTGATCCATATCGGTACGGTATTGTGTTGAATAAATTAGTAATCAGAAGTTTCTTACATCGGATTTTCGAAAAGTCACCTGTAGCTCCCTGGAGGGCCGTGGGTTCGAATCCAAATCTGGAAGACGTTTGAAAATTCGAATCTGCGCTTTGCGACTCGGATCGATTCGGTATTGTTTTGATTAAATCAGTAATCAGACGTTTCTTAAATCGGATTTTCGAAAAAGTCACTCGTAGTGTCGTGGGTTCGAATCCAAATATGGAAGAGGCTTGTAAATTGGAATCTGCGCTTTGCGACTCGGATCGATTCGGTATTGTGGTGATTAAATTAGTATTCTGACATTTCTTTCATCAGATTTTCAAAAAGTCACATGTAGCGCCCTGGAGGGTCGTGGGTTCGAATCCAAATCTGGAAGAGGTTTGAAATTTCGAAACCGCGCTTTGCGTCCCGGATCGATTCGGTATTGTGTTGATTAAATTAGTATTCAGATGTTTTTTACACCGGATTTTTGAAAAGTCACCTGTAGCGCCCTGGAGGGTCGTGGGTTCGAATCCAAATCTGGAATAGGTTTGTAAATTCGAATCTGCGATATGCGACCCGGTTCGATTCGGTATTGTGTTGATTAAATTAGTAATCAGACGTTTCTTGCATCGGATTTTCGAAAAGTCACCTGTAGCGCCCAGGCGGGTCGTGGGTTCGTATCCAAATCCAGTAGATGTTTGTAAATTCGAATCTGCGATTTGCGACCCGGATCGATTCGGTATTGTGTTGATTATATTAGTATTCAGTCGTTTCTTACATCGGATTTTCAAAAAGCCACCTGTAGCGCCCTGGAGGGTCAAGGCTTCGAAACCAAATCCCGTAGTAGATTTTAAATTCGAATCTGCGATTTGTGATCCGGATCTGTACGGTATTTTGTTGATAACTTTAGTATTTATACATATCTTACATCGGATATACGAATAGTTACCTGTAGCGCAGTTTATATTTCAGTGTTCGATTCGCTTTCCCGAAGTCGGTGGTAAATTCGATTTGCGATGTAGGCCTAAATCCTGGATCAGTTCGGTTTTGTGTTGCCGTGCCCGTAGCGTCTTGGTGCCTGGATGGTGTCTTTCGTAGGGTCACGGTCGCCTCCTTCCCAATCCTAACTTGAAATGCAATTAAACAGACTATAACAAGTCACCTCAATAATACAGGTTATCTGAAATTGGAGAGAATAAAGTATAAGTTCTATTTACATTGATGCTAATGGATGCTTTGCCTGTGACAGTAGGGTACTCTTAAATATAGCGTATCATTAGGGCAGATTACTTCGCAGTTCCGCCCTTTCATACAACAATAACTAACCCGTATTTTTAACCGAGGCTTAATTGACGAATACCACATGTTTGGTCTATTTTTGTGTTTGTATATTTTCTTCGTTCTTGCCGTGGTTATGCGAAAAATCAGCCGTAGTGCCCTTGTTGTTCGGGATTCGATTCCCCTCCCATGTACTAACAGGAATAATCGAAATAGCGATGTATGGCCCCGATCGGTATGGTGTCGTGTTGATATAATTAGTATTAAGACATTTTTTTGCATTGGATATGCGAAAAGTCACCCGTAGCGCCCTTCAAGTTCGGGATTCGATTCCCCTCCCATGTACTAAGTGGAATAATCGAATTTGCGATGTATGGCCCCAATTTGTACGGTGTTGTGTTCATTTAGTTAGTTTTAAGACGTTTCTTGCATTGGATATGCGGAAAGTTACCCGCAGCGCCTTTCGGTTCGGTTTGGTATTGACATTGTGATGAAACGTTTCTTACACCGGTGTGTGAAAATTCACTCCCACATGGATTAACAGTAGTTGCTTTCTGTGCTCATCTTTCTCGCGATATTCTTTGTCTTCAATGAATTTTAACGAATCAATGAATTCGAACAAATGACTGCAGTTCTGGAGAGTTAAGAGAGTGCTTTGAGATTGTGTTGGTACACTGCATCTGTGACGCAGGCACTGTGCTTCAATTGTTTGGTTGGTAAGTTTATGGACTCGGAAAGAGTTTGGTGCGTATCTGTTCTCCTATATAACAGCCCTTAGTCACATTGAAAACTTTCCTGATTTTGATGGGAACCGGCAATAGAGCTCGTGCTTGAGTTCCCTATTAACTATCAGTAAGCTACGAGATAGAATTCACAATTCTCTTAGCTACAGTAGTTTCCAGTTTACCTGCAGAGTAGGCTAGGTCTATAGCTACAAATAAACTCTGTAAACTGTACCTTCTTGACAACATCCATCCCCTCTACCACCTGGCCGAATACAACATGCCTGTTATCCAGCCAACTTGTCTTGGCAGTAGTGATGAAAAATTGGCTACCATTGGTGTGTGGGCCAGCATTAGCCATTGAAAGCATTCCTATAAACAAACAAAATTACTGAATACATTTCAAATAATCCAGAAGCTTCAATCCCCATATTATAAAAAACAATTCAACCTAACTGTAGCAGAACAATTTTTCGTACCTGGACCAGTGTGTTTCAGCTGGAAATTCTCATCCTCGAATTTATTACCATAAATTGATTTTCCTCCAGTGCCATTATGGTTGGTGAAGTCGCCGCCTTGGCACATGAAGTTGGGAATAACACGATGGAATGTGCTACTCTTGTAACCATACCCCTTCTCACCCGTGCAGAGGGCACGGAAATTTTCAGCCGTCTTGGGAACAACATCGTTCCTTAACTGGAAAGAAAGGAATGACTCTCAGAAATGGAATATGCAAGTTATAATTCAGAAGCACACTGCGACTCGAATACGTAAATCTAAACCACGGAAAACATACTTCCGAGAACGATCCAGTGCCCGCAACAAATTTCGGCTTAGCATTAGACCGAATATTCTAGAAATTTTTCACTAAATATTCTTCGTATAGATTGATATTAAACTGAACAAAGCACTTAATATATATTTAAATAGATTCGAAAATGCAATTAACGTATTAAGGAAGTCCTTGACCTCACTCAATCGAGAATGAGGAAGTACTCGCTACTGCAAATTAGTACGTCGAATGTTTCTAGAAGTTTCCAAATTCTAGGCCTATACTTTATATTACAGCTGTCCTGGCATTAAAGAATGAATGAAAATTAAAATATATTCGAAAATCGAATTAGAAAATACGGGCACGGAAGTTACAAGGAACTGTCTCCATTTTGACCACGCCAAGTTGCAAGATCCTTGCGGTACATTTTTCACATCCTGCAATGTAACACCTTACCTACACGTATTTAAAATACATGAAAAGCTCTTATAAATTACAGGCAATTACATTTAACTCTCACGCTAAAAGGGAATTAAACCACGTGTTTCTGAAGTTCCAAAAGCCGGTTTATGAAAGACAGGATTATTCACAATGGAGCGTTGTTACCCACATCTATTTTTGGCAAATTCTAATGAAGTATAAAATTATGAAGCACTTACCTCCATTACAATTCTTCCGACAGGGACATTGTCCGCAGTCATGTCGAAATATACCCTAGGATGACCCATTTTTGCAGCAAATTGTCGAAGTACTGATGCACAATATCCGAACTGAGACGCTCTATGGATGCCGATTCTCTGAAAAGAACACGATTGGCGGTATACGCACAGCGCTGCATGTGCCATTTTAGCCCAAAGCGCTATGCGCAAGACTATATAGATATGTAACACATTGGATTATATTATAATGAATGTTTAAAATCATTTAAAATTATATACTTGTGATTTATCATACAATATCATAAATATATTTCATTTTATTTCTTCTAAATCATGATTTAATATAAAAATTATTTTCTAGTGCGGATGTAGACTGCAGTCCCTGCCGCAAGGTATGTGAACCAACGCAATTAATAAATTTATAAGCTGAAAAGTTATCCAAATAAATATACTTAAATTTTATTTTTGTATGTCTCTGAAAATCTTCAATATAAATTGTTGTTTTAACCGATACGATAACAAAAAAATAAAATCAATTTATGAACGAGGGAACTGCATTCATAATACGCCAGTCAAATGAAGTTTGAAAATTATGAAAAATTATCTTGATCTGAATATAATTGTAAAAACCTGTGCTATTTCTCCCGTACATTATGGCAATTTTTCGGAGAGATGTAACATCCCATAATAAAAAAATAAACTATTTGTTTTACAGCTTTCGCATGGATACCCATATTCTTTGGCATGGATTGTGAATGGCATAATATTCTTTGGTAAATGGCGTCACTAAAATATTCTGTATCGTGATGTTTACGAAGTCTCGAGACAAATTTGTTTATAATTTATAAAACATAAAGATTAGAATTGTGACACGTAAGTACCGCAGATTACGTTACAGATTTATACATTGGTGAATTATGCAGATACTTTTTCTTATTTGTTGACCTTTTATAGTGCAATGAAATTGGGTTCAGGTTTTCTTAATGTTATTTGTTATGATTTGCACAAATAACAACTTTGATCAGTACATATAATCTGGAATGGCCAGAGCTGGAGCCTCTACTTTCCAAATTGGATGCAGTACTGTGAGAATAAAATTGTGGTTGTGAGTTCCTGCATTACCCGCTAAATGAGCTTTGAATTGGATGCAGTAATTTTTCAAGTACTGGAATTGGTTTTATGTGTTAGTGCAGTACCACCTAAATGAGCCATTAGTATAGCTTCGCTACTCCGTGAATGAATTTTATTTTTAAAGCTATTCCAGTGGCTGTGGTTTGCATGATCAGTTTTTTGAAAAAAGAGAACTCTCACCATTATTCTCGTATAAGCTATACAATATTTTCTAGTATGTACAGTAATAAAATGAAATCTGAATAATATACCATAGGTTTGGACCAAAACTTTCCAATGTCAATTGAATTTATGTACCTTGAAGAGACTACAATGCACAGAGAAGCAGGAACTCGAGACAATTGCAGCAGCCAAAGCAACACCTTATAAGATACTAGATTCCAGGAAAACTAAAGTAAGCCCACTGATACCAATGGTCTTATGGGAGGGTCATTTCTCAATGATTTACCAAAGAATTCAGATGGCAACAAGGCAAACCACAAACACACACGAGGAACTAATGGCAATCTCAACAATAGAAGTATGGGATGTGTTTCAAGGATGTAAACAGGGCAAAGCACTGGGACCAGACAATCTGACCAATGAGCTCCTGAGAGAATCAATATTATCAACGGTGGACATCTGAACAGCAATATTCATTGATTGTGTTAAACAGGGAAGAATCCCAACGAGGTGGAGCGAATTATCTAGGTTCTATACGAGGGGAAGGGGCCAAAGGACTCGTCCGACGCTTGTGGAATAGCCGTAGAATGTGCTCCCTTCTAGTTGCTAAGATAATTCTAAAATGCATCCTTCCAAAAGCCATGGCTCACATACCAGAAGAGCAATTTGAATTTGTAGCAGATAGATCCATAATCCAGGCAATTGAAAGAGTAGGCTACTCACAGTTACATTGGGTGTAACAAGTGTGACTGAAGGTTTCGTATACGTCACCTTCGTGGACTACACCAGAACAATATTAATGGGGAAACTATTCACCATCTGCGGTTGCCAGGGAAGCCCACAACTGCTCGAACTGGCTAATGGTTGGCGACAGTGTAGACCAGACGTTCTCAACCATATGAGACTGAGAGCACCACCCTTATGCCATACCAAGCACCCGAGCAACTTTAAATGGAATATAATAGTTATTATTTTTAAGCATGCGCCTCTCTGTCCTTTTCGTATCTCTCTCTCCTTCAGAAGTGCTGAAATAGCAAGTGATTCATCGCTCACCAGGCAAGTTGCAACTGCTTGCATGACTCATACAGATAAGATATATTTATGTGTAGACAGTCGAGTCGAATCAGCATTTTCCGTGTTACTCATAAAACAGGGATGTCCAATTATTTTTACTGTAGATTAAATACTATTTCACAAAATCATAATATTTCTGACTGTCAAAACTAGTAATGAAAACACTTATTCTGGGTGGCTTCGGTGGCATAGTTGGTGGCATGCTGAGCTTCTATACCCAAAATCGCGGGTTCAAACCCAGCCGAAGTCGTCTAGGACTGTTACAGGTCAGGGAAGTCAGGGGAAAAAAATCCGGTCATGGAAGTCAGGGAAATTTTCTGCAAGGTCAGGGAACTTTTTAATTTTTAAAAATAAAAGCCTGAATCTGTCTATTTGCCTGTAGCGCGAAGCTCCTTCGCTTTGTCGGATTAGGGCTGCAAAATGCTAAAATTGTGAAATAGAGGAGAGAGCAAGAAAGGAACACATTGCGGTAGCCCTGTTGCTCTCGATACTTCGTCTCGTGGTTTGTCCCCACTACACTCTTTCTTCCACTTTCCCTTGCCCAAGTCGGTCGCGTTTCGTCGAGAATCGCGCGTGTTCGGTTTGCCGAAGTTTCGCTTCGTGTACCTTCGGCATAGCATCTATGCTTGATCTACTAATACAGAGATGATAGTCTAAAATCAGCTCGAACGTTCTCTCATAGGCCTACGACAAGTGTACGATGGTGTTCAAACCGAGGGAGAGTTAGGTAAAGTGACTGTCACCAAAGAAATGCTCGTTCAGAATATGAAAATGCGCCTAAGGAGAGGACCGCCGAAATGAAAACGAGGCCAAAGAAAAACAGAAGGGAGCATTATTGTAGACGAGGTAAAAGAGTTGAAAATCAAGAGAGTCAAATTGATGTTAGAAAAAGAAGCCGAACTAAATGATATTGAAGAACGTTTAAAAGTGCTAAACAGCGGGTACTTGTAGAGAGTTATTCAAATAGATGTATGCAACGAAAGTTTTAAAGCTAGTGTGATAGCTTTTCAAAATGTGATCGTACTTACTTTCGCTAAGAATGTAGCAAAAAGGTGTATACTCCGAGCCAAATGCGTGTATTTCCTGTTTTAGTCCATCGATTTCTTTACCAGTATCGGTCACTAAATTTTGTGTTTTCGATGTCTATATTTTTTCTCAGTATTGTTTATGTATTTTAAGTGCTAGTAATTATAGCAATAAGATTTTACGGGCACAAAACATGTGTCACGATGTATGGTCTTTCTAGTGTACGTTAGGCATCCGTTAAAGCTTTTAAGTTTCAAACCATTCTTTTTGTTCTTCAATTTTGATCAGTATAGGATAAGGTATTGTACCCGTTCGGCCGAGGTATGCGATGACCCATCTGCTATTACATCGCATTCCTGGATTTCCAGGACAGAGTGGAGTTAAATGAACATGAAATCAAATAAGGAATGTGTCGGAAATTCAGTTGAAAATTCACAAAAGCAGAGGGTAACACAAGATTAAGTATCTCCAGGGTCGTTACGGGCTTAAATTTAATTTTAAAAAATACAAATAGAAATGGGCGCCATCAACTGAATCCCTAGCAAACCACCTCCTTCCTGTTTAAGCCTTAATTAAGACAAGGAAAGGATTAGGAAAACCACATCATCATCAGATCACAACTGAGATAAAAACAAATTTATTCAAACTTTGATAGTCAGACAGAAATATTAAACACACATCCTACCTAAGAGTATGGTCGAATGCCAACGTTAGATTGTCATTGTCCTGAAAATCGAACCATCTCTTCGCTATTCAAAGTGTACTTCATCCACAAAAAAAATATGAAAATTTTCTAAAGTTCGCTTGGGTTCTCAGGTTCACCGTAGCACTATGTCTATGCGTCACTGACATTTGTGATTCCTGAGACCTAACTTCTCTTTAAGTTAACATCATGAATGTGGATGTCAAAAAAAAAATATGAATCTGTCTAAACAAATTATTCTAATAACACATATTTAAATATCAACTTATTTTTATGGCTTGAATGGCATTATTCACATGCTGAAAATCTCAATAAATGCTCCTAGAAATCTAACATTTAATTTACATTATATTTACACTGTCACTGATTATTGCTTGTTTGTGAATCAAAGAAACTTCACTAATCATTGTTTATCATCATCATCATCATATCAAAATTAAATATCTCTCACTTTAGTTCTCATCTCAATATTCATTATTTTCAAGTCAGAATAATTAATTTATTACCATCAAATCATTTAAATGAATATTATAATCATCAATTCATTATATTCTCCAATTATCCACACACTCTCATTTCTGTATCTCATTCAGATTAAATCATCTCAATTCATCAATTTAAATTGTTTAATTCATTAATTCAAGTTGCAATTCAACAAATTATTTAAATCATATTTCTTATTTAAATTTATTTAAATCCATTTAAATTTATTAATCATCAGCTTCTTTAATTAATTATCACCTTCTAATTCAGTTAGTCATCAGCCGTTTAATCACCTATTAATTTATTCAATTCAGTTAATTTATTCAATCTTTAATTCATTCATTTATTTAATTCATCGATTTATTCAAAATTTAATTTATCAATTTATTCAAATTTTAATTCATTTGGTTATTTAGATTTTTATTTCATCGAATCATTTAAATTTTTATTTCATTGGGTCAGATCATTAATATGCTTAAACTTCGGATTATTATTTTATAAATTATTATTATCATAAAATCTTGTATTATCAAAATTATTTATTTATTTATTTAATTTCCTAAAAAATTGTTTAATATAGGTTATAGAACGTTGTCTTACAGTTTTATCACTTCCAAGTTATATCTCGTATTTAATTATCATGCCAAAAAATTATTATTGCCTTCACAAAATTACGTTGGATCTCACTATCCAAAACTTCATCATATACTCTCACTTTATCAAATACCATATTTGAATACCATAATTATTCCACATAACACCATAACTATTCAGCGCACAGCATGAATCTCAAAAATATGCTAGACTGGGTTCAACAACCTCATGTCTGCCTCAAAATACTCATTAGCAATATTGCAAAACTTCCACTTGACAACTTCCAAAATACCTATCACAAACTTCACTTAATCACGTTGCATGATCTACAAAAATATATAACTGGCTTCAAATTATTAACGCACACAATCTCCAAGAACTGTAATTAATCTGATCATATCTAGACAACTTCTTAAACAATAAGGAAAAATTACCTTAGTAATCGTAATCCAATTCAAGATCTGCTTTCAAATAGAGCATAAATTCTCTTAAAATTCTCAAAATTCACTTCAAAGAAAAACACCAATGTGTTATAATATCTCACATCAAAAATATGTAATACTGATCTGCCTCAAAATAAATCTTGACCATAAATGATTCATCTTACAAGATTCAATTACTTGAAATCCTTCTCAAAGGTATCCAACTACTCACAAAAGAGTATCAAAAGTATCAAAGGATCAGCTGTTAAATGAATGTACTCTCGAAAGAGTATAGCAACAAAATATTGGATTGGCTAAACAAGAATTACAAAATGTAACCCTGCTGACATTTATTTTTAATTTATTTAACAAAATTCGACTGATGTGTGACTAGTAGTTTCTTGTTTAATCCTCTTACGATCTTAAGTACACTCGGATGATAAAAATGAGGCCCTCGACTGGCAGGTAAGGTGTGTGCCACCACGCAATCGCCTAAAGCGAAAGGCCCTGCCCCGTAGACTACCATGATAATGCCCTAGACGATGGGTCAGGTGAATGCCACCACGCAATCGCATAAAGCGACAGGCCCCATCTCGTAGACTGATGAGTGAGTGTACCAGATTGGAATCAACAAGTCTCTAGTTGTCACATAAAAGCGATATTCATTCACTTGAGTGAATAAAATCTTAATATCACCAAACAATCCAATAGAAATCCCTACTGATGAATTATACATACTCGCTAGTATGCAATGAACTGACGAAATAATTTAAATTATCCAATTGCAGATCACGAGTTCGAAACACTCGCCACAAACAAAGATCTATCCAAGAAATACTATCCTTAGGCCTACTGAAAAATATCAAAAGACCAAACTTCTGCCTAATACAGCCAACCAATGGTGAGAACGTCGTATAACGGTGCCTGCCATATCATATGGTAACACCATATTCTAGCAAATGGAGCAAAAATTATCTAAGCCATGTCAAAAATAATCGTAAAACTCCTACTAGAAATATATACAAGTATGCCCAGTGTTCATGAAAAAAATCATATCAGGAAAGTCATAACTCTTACAATAGGGCGATTCCATGGTTACGGGTGTTACATTCGGACACTTAAATTGTACTTTCTTTACTAAACTGTAAGTTTTTAACTAAATATAACAATACTAAAATTTTTAACATAAAATTCCAATCAATTTGATACAATCAAAACTGGTTTTTGTCCTTTCATAAATGCAGGAAAAAACTAAAAAGAGGTGTTACGGGTGTTACAGAAAATGGACATGGTGTCTGATGGACATGTGTTAATACCACAAACTCTGTGAATGTTGTAGAGCAAAATTTATATTTACATTAATTTGTTGTGTATTAAAGTACAGACTATACCATAGTGCAGTTTCTATGTTTTTAAATGTTTTGCATTCCACTCAGTAAATTAAACCGTAGCGTTACGGGTGTTACGAACATTGTTACGGGTGTTACGTAGTACAACAATCTACAGTTTATGTACGTGTTTTATATTAATTTAACACATTTTGGTAGATGAAATGCATATACTAACACTAGCAAAAGGTTGTGAGGGATATATAGAGGTTTAAATGAACTTTTTTTTGTGTAAATTATTACACTTTTACTCAAACAACACAATGTTAATACAAAAAATACCCAATTGTCTCAATTTAATTTTTTTATAGACTTACAGTTAAAAAGAGACCTTAAAACCTATTGATAAAGTTGTACAGAGTTCAATTATTTTTAAAGAATTAGATTGAAACACAGAATATTCTCTAGTAGGCTACTTGGATAACACACTTCTTGGTAATAAATATTGCACAACATTTTGCAGAACAATAAATTGTATAATTACAAAGAGTTCATAACTTAGTATGATACTTCGGCATTCTTTTACTCATCGTTCTTCCACCTTTCCTCTAAAAGGGGTTCTACCACTTTAAAAACTCCACGATTTGATACAGGAATAACTGAACTACACTCAATTTTCTTAAGAATTTCTTCCCTTGAATAAAACATTTCATCAGGAGGTGAAGGCCATTTCCAATTTGGTCCTGACTTCATCATACACTGTACCTTAAACAGAGGTTGGTCACTTTCCAGTTTAACCTCAGATATTTGTCCTGGGAAATACTCTCCCTCATATACCAGCACGATAAAGTCTTTTACTTTTATGCCCTCAGAAATGAAGGAAATTTCTTGTCGGGAAGGGTCGTCATTTTCATAGTCGGACAGTTCCGAGTCTGTTTAGACCTCGTTAAATTTCAGACGCCTCTTGGCTCCTAGAGCTTCATCTAAGTTTAAGAAAATTGGAACTCTCTTCATCAAGGAAGTTGCAGTTTTAGAAATTAGAAGATCTTGATCATCTTAAGGGCGAAAATGGTGGCAACTTTGAACTCCTGTTATGGGGACGACTTTCTCCCATCTCTTGTTCAAGAAAGGTACACATTTTTCGACATCTTCTTTGTCGATGTACAATGACTTAATTTTTGTTTTGAAGACTTGGTCAACATACTGGTGAAAGTGTTTGGCATTATCAATTAAAACATTCCTTGATTTTACAGCTGTCCAGACATTTCTTTTGGCCGTGCCACCAATTCCATCCATAGCTCCTTTGCCATGAGAACTAACAAAGAAGTTCCAATTTAAACATAAAAACTGGATTTTTTAATTGTTTATTACCAATTACTTAACAATGATGAGTACCTACCTGTTAAAATATACAAATAGCTTAGTAGTGAGCAAAGAAAAATATTTTAGTTCGTGTTACGGGTGTTTCATTGTTATATTGTAACACCCGTAACATTAGTTTTGTAACACCCGTAACACCAAATTTCAGGTGAAATAAACTTTTAACACATCAAATTTATAATCTTGATGTTTGAAAAGAACATAACCTCACTTTCACAAAAGGTTTTTGTAAACAAACATTTCACCTTGTTGATAATTAAACGTTTACATGTATTTTGTTACGGGTGTTACAAGCTGCAATGCCTTACAAAAAATATTAATAACACATTAAATCCTATACTTCAATGAAAGTAGTATCAGAAGTTCATATAATGTTGTAGACTCTATTCACATGTTTCCCAGGCTGCCAACTGTTTTTATTGTTTTTTTACAAACAAAGATCTTTAAAAAACTAGTCCTATATCAACCAGCATGTGTATGTAACAACATAGGTGAAAAACACTGCCAAATAATATATATATTTTTTAATCGCTTATGCCATGTGAACGAGTATATATTTATGAGTCCAAATATCAATAAAACAAATTTAATAAAAAAGTTTTAAAAATTACTTGTTGGCTCACTTTTCATGGAATTGCCCAATACCTTCTTATTTCAGCTGTTAATATAATTCAAAGATCGCCGATAATCCTCATGTGTGCCACAAATTTCTCGATAGATCGACGAAAACATTGTATCACCCACTGAACTAACGATTGACTTCATATTCCAAGTGAATCTGATGTTGGATATCCTCTTCTTCAGGAACCGAATCCATCGCTCTGTGGTGCCATCACGTCTCCGTATTCAACTAGCCCGACATGATGAATGCAATATTATCCATCACGGATATTGTCCAAACTCTTCCATAAAAGTTCAAAAATGTAGAGTACCCCATACTCTTCAAATATGTCACGCCACTGTCCCATACAATGTTCGGTTTGCATATGACAAAAAGTTAATCTCCACAGCGGCTGAACTTCACTAGTAGAAAATAAATTATTTAGAAAAGTGTATTGATTTCTTAAACACCCTGTATCTGTGTTCGTAACTGATATTTCATAATTGTTCATGAAAAGCAACTGCAATACTGCACGTGCCACTGTTCATAAAGTGCGTACTCTTGTAACTGTTCACTTGCCAAAAGCAGTAATGTTGGACCGACCCCATGGTCGCCTTAAATATTCCGGTCTAGAATGCATCGTCTAATAAGCCGTAATACAGTTGAAATATGTCCAAGTCTATTTAAAGGTTTACAATAGCAGTGTATAATTGCTATCTGCTTGCACAATTGGACTGTCTAAACACAAGTCCAAACTTATTAAGTTTGACAAAATGTCGAAATAATGTTCAGCTGCTTGCATATCGCCTGCTTGTAAAATGTCGGCCCCAGCACGACCTGTTCCGCCTTACTGTTCTCGTATAATGCGACGCTGAAAACTGGCCTCATTATATCACTTCGCTGTGCCGTTCTGTATTAAGAATGTAGCTCGAAATAATGTTCTCAATTCTGTCACAAAGCTGCGTATTACTTTAATGAACTGTAACATTGGAAAAGCATTGCTGTTTCATATAACTGTAGCCACGATGTTGAAAATACATCTGCCCGAACACCGGCTCTCTTTCACTTCCACGGCTTGTGTAACCTGCCTTGCTAACTAATTCTCGCACTGCACACCGTGCTCCGCTCAGCTTGACTGACTGACCTACTTTCGTTCTCCTGGCGCACGTTGCTATCAGCTTGACTTGCTGGACTAATACTGCTGTCGTTTTCCTAGCTCACCATGTGCTCTGCTCAGCTTGACTGGCTGGAATAGAACTGCTGTTGTTCTCAGACGGTGCGATGAGCTCCGCTCGGCCCTATCACGTGACCTTCCCCTTCCTTCTGCGGTCATACGTCACAACTATAATCTCGACCACAATTATATCGGCAAATAAGTTATAATATAACTTGAGGAGTTATCTGCCTTTCTTCAAGTTATCACCATAGATTTCTTGATATTTCCTTTTCTTCTGAGATTATATAATATTTCATTCCATATTGATCTTTATAATACTCCAATATTCCTCCCATAATTCCATCTGCTTGACTGGTAGTGCCTCCTTCATCCTTGGCCTCCTACGTCACTTCCTACCATTCTTCTCGGCTCAATCTGAGCGCTATCTTTTCTTCTTTTCCCATAAATCTCAACTATGGCTCGATCTCAACTGGCGTAGCCGATAGCCTCAACTAGGTATCGGGTACAGTATCAATGAATCCGTGCCATACCAGACTTGGTGTCACCTAGATCGCGTATGGATTTTGTAATCCATTGATGTCAGTCATGGCGCAGTCGTAAGACGTAAAAGATTACAAAGTGTTAAATGTCTTTCTGTGTTGTCTGTGGGTCCGTGCAATACTTGTTTGCTTCCTAGACAATGAAAAGGACTTTTGCAGTCAATCATTGTAAATAAGTCCGATAGTTTGAGTCCAATTAAATGGTTTCGTTGTGCCTTTTTTTTATTACCTATTTTTAATTTCTTTCTTACCTTAGCAATAATTTTGAAAGAATCCGTGCCATGTACGTTACTTACCCATCATATTATTTGACTATTAGGCCATAGTTTTTAAGTCATCTATCTATATATATAAAAATCAATTTTACGTGATAGTTTGTCTGTGGGTGTGTATGTCTCCTATGCGTTCACATACCATTCGTCCGATTGCGATGAAACTTGGGTGAGATGTTGAGTACACTCCAAGGAAGGTTTCTGACTTAGTAAATCCATTTTACAATAGGTAGCGCACGCGTAGATTCAACAAATGAGCGACGATGCGCGAAGCGTTTCAACAAAGTCCCGTATGTGTTCATATACCAATCGTCCGATAGCGATGAAACTTGGGTGAGATGTTGTGTACACTTACGTGAAGGTTTCAAAATCAGTGAATACATTCCACAGTAGATAGCGCACGAGTAGATTCAACAAATGAGCAACGGCGCGCGAAGCGTTTCAACAAGGTCCCATATAAGGTCATATACCATTCATCCGATAGCGATGATACTTTGGTGAGATGTTGTGTACACTCCAGGGAAGGTTTCTGGCTTTATACATCCATTTTACAATAGGTAGCGCACCAGTAGATTCAACAAATGAGCGATGACACGCGAAGCGTTTCAACAAAGTCCCGTATAAGGTCATATACCATTCGTCTGATAGTGATAAATGTTTGGTGAATTGTTGTGTACACTCCAGGAAAGGATTCTGGCTAAGTAAATCCATTTTACAATACGAAGCGCACGTTTAGATACAACAAATGAGTGACTACGCGCGAAGCGTTTCGACAACGTCCCGTATACGTTCACATACCATTCATCCGATTGCGATGAAACTTGGGTGAGATGTTGTGTACACTCCAGGGAAGGTTTCTGACTGAGTACATCCATATTAAAATACGTAGTGCAAGAGTAGAATCAACAAATGAGCGACGACACGCGAAGCGTTTCAACCAAGTCCCGTATGCATTCATATACCGTTCGTCCGATAGCTATGAAACTTGGGTGAGATGTTGTGTACACGTCACGTAAATCCACTATACAATATGCAGCGTACAAGTAGATTCAACAAATGAGGGACGACGCGCGAATTGTTTCAACAAAGTCCCGTATAAGGCCATATACCATTCTGCCGTTAGCGGTGAAACTTGGGTGAAATATGGTGGACACTCCAAGGAAGGTTTCTGGCTTACTAAATACATTTCACATATGGTAGCACACGAGTAGATTCGACAAATGAACGACGATACGCGGAGCGTTTCAATACAGTCCCCTATGTCTTCATATCCCATTAGTCCGATAGCGATTAAACTTGGGTGAGATGTTGTGGACACTTACGTGACGGTTTCTAACTTAGTAAATACATTTTACAGTAGGTAGCGCACGAGTAGATTCAACAAATGAGTGCCGGGGCGCGAATCGTTTAAACAAAATCCGGTATGCGTTCATATACTATTCATCTGATTGCAATGAAACATTGATCAGTTATTTTGTACCCGCCAGGGAAGGGTTTCGACTTAATAATACATTTCTCAATAGGAAGCGCATGAGTCGATTCAACAAATGAGTGACAGCGCACGAATCTTTTAAACAAAACCCCGTAGCCTATACGTGCATATACCATTCATCCGATTCCGATGAAACATTGATGAGTTATTGTATACACGCCAGGGAAGGGTTTGGACTTAGTAAATCCATTTCACAATAGGTAGAGCACGAGTATATGCAACAAATGGGTGACGACGCGCGAAGCGTTTCGACAAAATCCCCTATGCGTTCATATAACCTTCTTCGATTGATATGAAACCTTGATGAGTTAATGTCTACACGCCAGGGTAGGGTTTCGACTTAGTAAATCCATTTCTCAATAGGTAGCGTGCGAGTAGAATCAACAAATGAGTGACAGCGCACGAATCGTTCAAACAAAATCCCTTATACGTTCATATGCCATTCATCCGATTGCGATGAAACTTTTGAAAGTTGTTGTGCACGCTCCCACGAATGGTTCTAAATTAGAAAATCCATTTTACGATATCTTAGAGGCAGTTAACGGAAATTGAAAAACATGTTGTGTATCCAAAAGCACCTCAAGAAACAGAATTTCAACGCCAACACTTTCTTTGATTGGCATTGCAACGCATGCCGGGTTCAGCTTGTTAGTTATAACAATTGCAATAACTTTTTGAATGTAAGAAGTTTCATTGTGAACTGAGTGTACTGACAAAGATAAGTTAAAAATTATGTTCCTTGAATCCACTTTTTAAATTTATATGTCGTGTTATTATTTTTTAGGATAACCGATTAATTTATTAAAAAAGTCAGATGAAGCCAGTTTTTTTCATGCCTTCTAATGTGCTCATGGCATCTAAAACTGGGCTAATTCTTAAAATTAGCTTCTTTAAGCCTTTTCTTTACAATCTCTGAAAAGAAAATCTTTTTCTGTATGAGATAGCTTACATATCTCGTGTAATACAGTAGCTGGAAAAGAAGTTAGCATGGACGTGTATTTAAAGAAAAATAAAAAATTTAATCACCATATGTCGTGCGATTCGAAGATGTAAATCAGTAACTATTGTTTGATCAATTCGACGGGTTTCATTTTTAAAATATGTTCATACGGTGATCAGAATAAAGTATTGGTGGTCAGGGAAAATGGGATCTTAAGTCAGGGAAAATGCAAATCTTGGTCTTGTAACAACCCTGTCGTTGGATTCTTTAAGATCGTTAAAAATCCCTCAGTATGCCATCCTTTGAAGGCGAAGTCAAGCCGGCGGTCCCTTGTAATAGGTGTATGGCATGAAAAACAACCTTCCACTAATTACACTTGTGTGAAGCTAAATTAAAGGTTAGATTTGGCTAACTCTATATTAGTTCCAACGTTCGCCGCTAGGTTCCGACTGTGATGGCATCTAGTAGCCATGTCCACAGCTAGGTGTCGTGGACGGTAGCATTTGGTAGCAAAAGTAGGAACTACTTGAAATATTGATCGTATGCAGTCCTTCTACCTGAATCACAGATAACACACAATATTACAGCCATCACAATTAACATTAAAACTTACAATTTCCGCCTAGTCAATACTATACTAGGCGGAAATTGTAAGTTTTAATTTTAATGTTTACTGTCAATACGGAACCTGAAATGTATAATATCTCGGATCACAATTAACACCGGTTATCAGACAAATTCTACACATACTCAAAGTACACGGGGATACATGACTGCGTTGTCGCAGCTCCTAGACTAAGGAACCAATCAAACTTCGTTTACAGTGTTTGACAATGAAAATAAAAATCCACAGCCTGCTTCCAGTCTCCGACCGGGTCAGGAATGGAATGAATGAAGCCCCCATCTAGCGGCGAGGATATGGACTGTGTCGGCTGCCGAGGCCTGACGCACTCCTCTGGGGCAATTATGAAATGAAATGATAGTGGAGAGTGTTGCTGGAATGAAATTTTGACGGAAAACCAGAGTACCCGGAGAAAAACCTGTCTGCCTCTGTTTTGTCCAGCATAGATCTCACTTGGAGTGACCGGGATTTGAACCACGGACCCAGCGGTGAGAGGCCGGCGTGCTGCCGCCTAAGCCATAGAGGCTTCGCGGATTTCAATTTGATATTACCTTAACACTTTTTAATGTATTTAATAGTCATCATTACTTACATGAATTTCAGAGTAGTTGCTGGAAATGCTGTCCTTCAATTTCTAAACGCATGTTGCACCAATGTAGGAAGTTTTGATACACTCGCTGTAATTCATCCTCACTGATATTTCGTATCAGTGCAATTATTTCATTCTCGAGAGCCTCCAGAGTATGCCTTTTCTTCTTCTGCGCGAATGGGTCTCCTAGGACCACGCGGAATCAACACTTCTTGGCCTTGATATTTGCTCAATAACTCTTCATGCGCAACGATTGAGAATTTTACCCAGCAGTCATGCGCGAGCTCAATTGCAAGACCAAGACATTATCGTTAACTTACCACACGTAACATGTATCTCACCTTCATATGTTATGTAATATTCTGATGAATGCCATGATCAATGTTAGCCTCTGAGGAAAGGAAGTAATGAATAAACTTACTAACGTTGGAATCTATAATAAAGTTAGCACATCATTTGTGGAGAACAAGCCAGTGAAGTTTGGGTGAAACACCAATAGGCCTTATAAAATAGTTCTGAAGCGAATCAAACCTCACTTCTCGTGGCTGCAGACAGTGTTATGTTATGCATGTGACTCACTAGGGAAATAAATAAATAAATAAATAAACTGGGGAAAGATGACCTTGCTGTTCTGCCCCTTAAAGTAATAATAACTACTTAACTAACATGTGGCTCAGAGACACGTGCCTTAGAAGTGTTTTTGTGACATATCCATATCAGCAAGTTTTCCTTACATCGATATATTCTCAGAATAGCACAGTCACCAGTCATGTCGGGAGATGGACAGTGATTGAACAGTAGCCTTACTGTCGAGAATTGAAGTATCCTCTACCCCCCCCCCCCCCCCTCCTCTCACCCCTTTGTATTACAGTATATTGTATAATCAATATGAAGCCTAGTTTTATTTTATGGGTGCCTTCCACTTAAATACAAATTTTCATGTCATTCCCTCCAGTAATGGATGATAACAATGAGGAAATTCTGTCTCTCATCAATGCCAAAAGGAATGCCTATCTTGCCCATCTTCAAGACCCAACTTCCAATACAAAGAGAGATAAACTACTGTACTGGAACTCAAGGGTAAATG
The DNA here is from genome assembly GCA_946902985.2 of Meconema thalassinum. Lineage (NCBI taxonomy): Eukaryota > Metazoa > Arthropoda > Insecta > Orthoptera > Tettigoniidae > Meconema > Meconema thalassinum. Next base: position 251,260,110 of record OX336396.1, read on the forward strand.
CCAGACGCAGATAAGCAGATTAAAAATACTTGGTGGCAACAGAAGGCTCAGGAACTGCAGAGACTATCGGATGCTCGAGACTTGAGGAACTTCTATGCCGTACTCAAGGAAATATATGGACCATCTCGCTCATCATCAGGTACACTGAAAAGCGCTGATAATTCTACTACCTTTACTGATAGTCAAGAAATCTTGGAACGCTGGAAGGAGCACTTCTCCAATCTCCTAAATCGTCCATCAGAAGCTGCTGAAGACTTCCTCTGTGATGTGCCGCAACAACCTGAACAACTGTGGTTGGCAGTACCTCCTACTTATCATGAATTCAGTGCAGCTCTCACCCAATTGAAACCCAGAAAAGCAACTGCCCCAGATAACATCCCTCTGGAACTAATTCAAGCCGGAGGTCATTCCTCAAAACAAGAATTTTCATCCTTATCCTCAGAATATGGGAATCAAGAAAGGTACCTGGGGACCTAAAGAATGCCACTATCGTCACTATCTTTAAAAAGGGTGATCGCAGTGTTTGTGGCAACTACCGTGGTATATCACTGCTATCAATTGTGGGGAAGATTCTTGCAAGATTCTACTTAACCGCCTCAAGGTTATCTCTGAGATGATCCTCCCAGAGTCACAATGCGGATTTAGAACTTCCAGAAGCACAATTGACTTGATTTTCGGTGTGAGACAGCTACAAGAAAAATGTAGAGAACAACAGAATCCACTCTTCTTAGTCTTTTATGACTTGGAAAAGGCATTTGATTCGGTCCCAAGACCAGCTATGTGGGCAGTGCTGAAGCGGTTTGGTTGCCCTCAGCGTTTTGTAGATCTAATCAAGGCTCTCCATGATGGCATGACAGGTCAGGTTTGCCATCAGAATGAGATGTCCGATGAATTACCCATGGACTGTGTACTGGCTCCAACGCTTTTTGCGCTGTACTTGGCTGCAATGCTTTATGATTCACCCACAAACATCCCAGGTATCGTTTTGATGGAGGGCTTTTCAACCTAACTCGTCTCCGCTCCTTGAGGAAAACTCGGGTTACTAAGGTTATTAACATGTTGTATGCAGATGATGCTGCGTCACCAACTCTCACACCAGAAGAGCTGCAAGAGTCAGTTAATTGTTACGAAAGTGCATGTGATCGCTTTGGTCTTACCATAAATGTCAATAAGACTAAAGTCTTGGCACAACCTTCACCAGGCACACCTCTTCCTCAGTTCAATATCTCCATCTAAAATTTGCCATTAGAACAGGTAGACCACTTCTCGTACCTGGGCAGTACCATTTCTGTGAGCTGTACCTGTGAGCAGGATGTGGATAAGAGAATTGGCGCAGCCCATGCAGCATATGGACGATTAGCGCACCGGGTCTTCATGAATAAAGATCTGTCCATGAGTACAAAGCTTATGGTGTACAAAGCAGTAGTCATTTCTACATTGTTGTATGGCTGTGAAACGTGGACCCTTTACCGACGTGATCTTAGGAAGCTTGAGCGTTTCCACCTACAAAAACTTCGATCAATCCTGAGGATTAAATGGGAAGACCGCATTACCAATATTGCTGTTCTGGAAAAGGCTCAAATCAACAGCATAGAATCATCCATAATAGGTCACCAATTTAGATGGATTGGTCATGTCCATCGGATGGATGATGTGAGATTACCTCGTCAAATGCTATATGGTGAGTTATGCTATGGCACCAGACCTCATGGTGGTCCTAAGAGGCGCTACAAGGACCAATTTAAGCAGACCCTGAAATTGACAGGTCTTGATTCACAAACCTGGGACATGCTGGCTGAAGACCGCTCAACTTGGCGCTGTACCATCTCGGATATTGTAAAGACGTTTGAAAGGGATCGACGCGCACATGAAGAGGCCAAGCGTCAAGCTAGGAAACTTCGAGCAGCCCAACCACGTCCTCCTCCAGCAATACTATGTGACTTGTGTGGACGCTTGTTCCATGCCAGGATTGGACTCTTTAGTCACCGTAAACACATCCACAAACTGGACTGAAGGAAGATGATTTATACTCGGATTCGAGTTAAAGCCGATGATGGTGATGATGGAGTAGTGCGAGAGCAAGACTCAGGAAATGGAGAGTTGGATAGCTGAGAGTGCAGATAGTTTGTCTGGTTTGACAAAAATGAAGGATGTTGAAAATGGGAGTTGGGTGCTGAACACACGATATACTGGCAAATCAATTGTAATTTAAATTTGTTATTTCAGATGGTTACTAACCATCTAAGATGTGACAGTAAAAAAATCAAATATAGAGATAGACAATTATTCCACTTCTTCTTCTTCAAGTGTCTTGTCCTCCAAGAACATAGGCGATCAGTAGCATGATGTGCTGTTTGTCCATAGCTGTTCTAAACAGGGACACTGTATTAAGTCCAAACTACTTGCTTAAGTTCTTTCGCCAGGATATTCGTCTGCATCCTGGACCCCTAATGCCACCAATCTTCCCTTGGATAATTAATTGCAAGAGGTGGTAATTGTTGTTGTGCATGAAATGACCAAAGTATTCTAGTTTTCTCCATTTGATGATACTGAGAATTTCCGAGTCTTTGTTCATACACCGCAGCACTTCCACATTTGTGACTTTAGCTGTCCCCTTAGTGCAAATATGTTGACTTGAAGAAGCAGGCAGTTTAATGTGTATTTTTGTAACCCCAAGTGGTCTTCTTTCAGTACCTCATTCTAAGTAGAACAAGGTACTGGGCGCAAATTACAAAATTGCATGGGCCAAACAAGGTCTGTCAATCAAGCCATAACTAAGCTAACCCCTGTCGCCAAGTCTCCTGAAAGCAATTTTTTTTGTTACCCTTACAAGAATTAAAATTGCATGCTGTGCATTAATTGTGCACGACGTATCACTCTTTTCCTTTTCGCTGTCATTTCAACAATATATCATTTTCATACCTTATTTCATCTTTAGGGGGACATTATCAATTGTAACTACTAACCTTGGTAATTTCTGCACCAACTGTGCCGGATATATGAGCTAAATCACGTAAATATGTGCTTTTATTTATAGTTTATTTTTAACAATTGCAGCAATGTTCATCAGCGTATTTAGTATGTGAAACTGCTGCAGTGAGCGCTCACAATGAGGTGCACACATTGACGTCAGTAGTTGCCAAAGTGTTTGATAAAAGATACACCAGACAACACACGTAACGTAATTATGTGAGAAAAAAAAAACCAACAGTGGACAGGATTACCCAGCATTCATAAATTATTCCACATCACAGTTCATAGGCAAAAGGTGCATCATGTGGTCGCTAACATCCCTTAATGGATAGGCATCCGAAGAAAAAGAAGAAGAAATAATGCTTGTATAAGGCAATGGTGCCAGCTTCACTTTACCTCAATCCCCTATAGCGAGGTTTGGCGACTATGTGGACGAAAAATACTGATGAACTAAAATGGGTGTCTGGACTAAACCATTGTATGCTACTTGGTTAGACGACTGTCTGGATGAAACCATTGGTCGCTACTTAGTTAGACGACTGTCTGGACGAAATTATTGGTCGCTACTTAGTTAGATGACTGTCGGGATGAAAATTACTGATTGCACTACAAGGAAGGGGGTCTGGGGCATAAGCCTCGGGTTAGGTTTGTTTTGTATGTAGAACAGTATTGGTTTGGATGAAAATTATTATAAAAAGAACACGAATTATTACACTGCGAAAAAACAACAACAACAAAATACACACATTCAATGTGGAGGAAAAAAACAAACAAGAAACACTCCTTTCAGTTAACACCGATTGAAATTACTTATAATAATGAGACAGCTTGCACAATCCATTGCGAACTGGTTCAAACTCAACCACACTGCCAAGTTAAGTCAGAGTTATTTTGTTTCACGGTACCGCGCATATGCAAAGTAGTACCATAAGTGCGGGGTTGGCAATACTGTACTAGTGCATAATTAATGGCGAAAACGGCAGACACAGCTGGAGTTTCATCTATATAAGTCGCGATCCTATTTGGGATGGTGGGTTGGTTATGGACAGCGGTGGAGTAAACATCTATTACTACATCATCTCCCGATTTTTCCTGACAATACTACAGGTATTTTGGTTAATTTTTGTACTTTAGAAAAGTTATGAGGGAGTGATACGTCATGCACCACTACCAGAGAAATACAGTACAGCATATAACATTGTTTTAATCAAAGTATCAACATGTCTGTCAGCAACAGACAATAGGGATGTAGCCGGAGGAAGTTCTCACCAGAGAGCGCTCGTGTAGTACCGGATAAGTGCACAGCGATCGTCTTATGTTTCTCCCAGTCAGCTGCGAGGAATGTATAGATTGTGACTGAATTTTCTAAGCTAATATAAATTAGCCTATATCTTCTCTAATTTTACTCCGATACTATATTAAGTCTATAGGTATATCCCCTAGTATATTATGGACGTTGTTCAGCGTTTAAGCGTTAAACATCTGCAAAGTGAGCTATGGACCAGTGGCGCTAAAACTAACGGGAGGAAGGAAAAATTAATACAACGGTAATTACAAAATTCTAACGTGCTTTATTATCCAAATAATGAATAGAGTCGGCATGCTTTCTCCGAAAATTACAATTGCTTGAGTATTGTACATTGATAAATATATCTCCATAAGACTTGCTCCACAAGTAAGCTGCGCCTCTGAAGAGAAGGAGGAGTTTGAAGAGGAATTGCAGAAGCAGCTGGTAGGAATAAATATGATTGTTATGGGGGATCTGAATGCCCATGTAGGAAGAGAGAGACAAGGTTATGAGAGTGTTCTAGGACCAGAGGGTTGGGGCAGAAGAAATGAGGAAGGAAAGAGACTGTTGGACTTCTGCCAGAGGAACAGCCTGCTAGTTGGGAACTCCTGGTTCAAGAAAAGAGAGAGCCACACAACCACATGGTACAGTGATGACTTGACCAGGAAGTCGGTGGTCGACTATATACTGTATGAGAAAGAACTAAATAAGAACATCACGGACATCAAGTTTATACCATCGGAGAACCTGGATAGCGACCATCCATTGCTGGTAATGAACCTGAGAGGGAGTAAGGAGAAGAAAGGGACTGAGAACCAGGAAAGACTTATAAGGATATGGAAAATGAAAGAAGGGGATAGAAGGGTCGAGTACCTCAAAATGGTAAAGGAAGGAATTCCAACAGATGAAGAAAGAGGGGTGGAAGAGGAATGGGCTAGATTTAAGAAGACACTAGTAGGTGCAGCAGAAGCAGTATGTGGGAGGACAAGTAGTAAGAAGAGGTGGAAGGAAACACCATGGTGGAATGAGAAGACAAAAGATATAGTAAGGGAAAAGAATAGAGCCTTTAGGAAGTGGTATCAAAATAGGACGGTATGGAGACAAGGGAAGAGTACCAGGAAAGAAAGAAGGAGGCGAAGAGAGTAGTGGCTGAGGAGAGAAGAAAGTGGATGGAAGAGTGGACAAAGATGATGGAGGAGGATAGTGAAGGTACAAAAAAGGTCGTGTATGGGATGGTAAAAAATAAGAGGCGGAAGGATCCTTCGGATTATGTTAGAATGGTGAACAAAAGGGGACAAGAGATAGAAAGTAGGGAAGAACTGAAGAAAATGTGGAAAGAATATTTTGAAGAACTTCTGAACCCAAATGGAAACCACGGAGAGGAGGAAGAAATCGGGGAAGAGGAAGATGAACTGCAAACAGAAAAGTACTTAACATGGAAAGAAGTAGAAGATGCAGTAAGGAAGATGAAAGGAGGGAAGGCACCGGCTGTGGATGAGTTGAGTGTGGAGATGGTGAGAGCAGCAGGAGAGGTGGGGATACAATGGTTGTACCGAGTGATGAGGACAGCATGGAAGGAAAGGAAGACCCCAGAGGACTGGAAAAAAGGAATAATTGTCCCGATCTTCAAGAAAGGTAGTAGAACAGAATGCAGAAACTACCGGGGAATAACACTGATAAGTCATTGTGCAAAGATCTTTGAGAAAGTTTTGGAAAGGAGGATTAGGACAAGGATAGAAGGAGGGATGAGGGAAGAACAACATGGCTTCTGAGCAGGAAGGTCCACGGTGGATTTGATTTTTGCTGTAAGGCAGTTACAAGAACAGCATTATGAGTATGGAACAGATCTACTGATGGCCTTCCTGGACATTGAGAAAGCATATGACAGTGTATGCAGAAACAAAGTATGGAAGTCCCTGGAGGATAGAGGAGTAGAGAAATGGACTATAAAGAGGATAAAGGAGATGTACAAGGGAAGTGTGAGCTGTGTGAAAGTGGGAGGAGAGAGATCAGATGGGTTGGAACAGAGAAACGGCCTGAAACAAGGAAGTGCACTGTCACCGTTACTTTTCATTGTGGTGACGGATGACGATGACATAATGACCCGAGTGGCACAAGAAATTGGGGAAGGAAAGATGAAAGCAATGGTGTTTGCAGATGATTTGATGATTTGGGGAAACAAGGAGGAGGAGCTACAGGAACAGTTGGACGTGTGGGAAGGAATAATACAAGGATATGGGATGACATTTAGCATAAATAAGAGTGAGATGGTGATCACAACAAGGAAGAAGGAAAGAACCACAACAGGAATAACAATTGGTGGGGAACAGCTGAAGAAAGTGGAGAGTTTCAAGTATCTGGGAAGCCTGATACAAGATAATGGAAGAAACGATAGAGAAATAAATGAGCGGGGGAGATGGGCAGAAGCATTCCGGAGGAGTGTGAGAAGCATGTTATGGAGCAAGGATGTCCCTCATAACAGCAAAAAGATCATATATCGGACGTACTATGTCCCTATCCTGACGTATGCCTCGGAGACCTGGGTTATGAAAGGAAGGGAGAAGAGCAAAATACAGGCCAGTGAGATGAGGTTCTTGAGAAGCAGTATTGGAGCTACAAAGATGGACAGAATAAGAAATGAGAGGACCAGAGAATTAATGAAGGAGGAACCATTACAGGATGATATAGAGAAATCTGGACTTATTTGGTATGGACATGTAAAACAAATGGAGGAGAAGAGGATACCCAGGAGGATACACGAGACGAAGTGAGAAGGAAAGAGACCGAGAGGAAGACCGAGAGACAGGTGGCTGAAGGGGGTGGAAGAAAGCGTGAAGAAGAGAGGAGAAGACTGGACAAGGGTGTAGGCTGAGAGATGGTGGGAAGACAGAAGACGTTGGAGAGGCTTGTGTTCCAAACAGACCCGGCCAGTGGCTGGAAACTGTGCAAGATGATGATGAAGACTTGGGGGCTGCGTGGCGCAGTCGGTAGAGGCACTGAGCTTCTAACTAAAAGGGAGTGGGTTCGATCCCCACCGAGGTAGTGGATTTTAGAAACAAAACTACCACTTTCGGAAACGCAAATAGCCCTGGGGTACACTCAGCCTACACCAGAAATGAGTACCAGGGTAATTAATTACTGGGAGCAAAGATGGCCGGACGTGGAGCTGACAACTCCATCCCATCTAGTGCCGATGTCACAAAAAGTGGAAACCTCTACCTTCCATACTCCCAGGGCGCCCATGGCCTGTACGGAGTTGGCTTTGCTTTGCCATAAGACTTAAATCATGAATAGAGATTTAAATATTCACTTGCTCTCCTTGCTTATAGACTTCGATTCATGTCATTTTTTAGGTTGATGACTTAGGCCCTACATGAAACTGCAGATACAGCATTGCCTACTACCAAAGGCATGCAAGTTTCTTGAGTTTTCCTGTGCCGGTTCCTTCGAAGATTTGGCCATCAGTATCACAAATGTGCATTTAATGGATTTCGTATTTAGAAAATCGGAAATAGATGGAGCACCTGTTTCCAACTACAAATCGTTGTGTGATGCTGGATACAGACTATTCACTGAAAAGTTTGTTTTGTTTATAAAATATTTATTTCTTTCGGGTGAAATTCTAATATGCAGTGCTGTGAAATCCGAATACACAAAACATAAGACCTATAATGTGAAGCTTATTTTAGGAGTACCTGGTGACATTATAGAAGGGGAATGTGAATGTGTTGCTGGAGCAGGCCCCGAGGCTTGTTGTAAGAATATTGTAGCTGTAAGCTATGCATTAGAGCACTTCTCCAAGACTGGTATTATTCAGTGTTCAGAAACATACACCCCAAATTTACTAACTTTTCACCATCCCCCTACCAAATGGTTGAGGCCACTTAGCCCTATGAAAGTGGAATGTTTGCCCTTGGAACAAGTTTTCCAGGAACCCTGCCATGATGTTAGGCCATTGTCAGGAGTTAATCAGCCTGAATATCAGCAAAATGTTGAAGGTATTGTGAAAAGTTCCCAACATAAGCTTGTTTTTTCTTTCGTTCTAAAAAAAAGAACAGGTCAGCTGCTTTGATGTCATTCATGTCCATCATTTCATTTTGGTGTGGATCCATGTGCGACTCAAGCTGAAAATCTTGTTGGAGTCAATGATGCGGAAAGGAAGAAAGTTGAGGAAAATACTAGGCAACAATCCCAGCAAAGTCTATGGTTCAAAGAGAGGAAATATCATTTGACAGCAAGTAATTTTGGGAAAATCTGTCACTCAAAAACTCCAAAAGCCTTATTGAAGGGAAGTTTGTTTTGCTCCAGTCATATGAAATGGGGACTTCAAATGGGAGACTCAGCAAGGGACAGGTATTCTGAGCTAACAGACCATGTAGTCCAAAAGTCTGGCCCCATTTTTCATCCTACCAGACATTACCTGGCAGCATCTTGTGATGGACTATGTGGACAGGATAGAATCTTGGAGCTTAAAGGGTTGCAAAGTCATGAAAATGAAGCAGTTTCAATCAAATGTGTTCCATACTTGGGAGAGAGCAGTGGTGCAGTGATACTCGAGAAAAATCACAACCATTACTTTCAAGTGCAAGGTCAGCTGTTTGTTACAGGCAGACATTATTGTAGTTTTGTTGTGTACACTGCTGTTGACATGCTAGTGTTGGACATAGAAAGATACGAGATTTTCATTCATGAAATGGTGGCAAAATTAGACAAGTTTTACCATGAATATTTTGTTCCAGTCATCCTAACCTGACATAATGGTTTTCCTGAAATTGCATAACATAAAGCCTACAAATATTATACTCCCTGAAAGACGAATTTTACTGACATGCAATTTGGAATGCAGTACAGTATTTTGTATGTTTTAGCAAGTCCTATAGCCCGTTCTGTGTATTCATTTAGAGGCTATCCTCCTTGTCTCAATGTTTTCTGATGGAGTAAACTGCCTTTTCTCTTTCAGAAATGGTGGGATATTTAATGTTACACCTTTAGTGCATAACAGATCCTGAATGTTGAACCCCCTATCTGCCATAACTTCTTCCAAAAGATCCAACATTCCTGATCTGATAAATAACTGCCTGTCTGATATTGCCCCACCATATGCATCAGATATGAAACATATAAAACCAGATGGATTTATACCTATTAATACCTGTGTTGTGTTTGCATTTTTGTATGTATAAAATGCAGCTTGCTTGCTGTGCTGTAGGGTTCTTGGGTTTTGCCATTATAATCTCAGTCGCATCAATTATAACTCTAGTCGAGGGGTATTTCTGTTTAAAAGGAAGGAGGCTGTTTTCAAAGACAGTTTCTCGATCAGGCCAAATGTTTAACTCTTTAAATTGGCAGTGCCAGTCATCATCATCATTTTCCGTTTTCCAGCCTAGGCCGGGTCGGAGCAAACATGAGTCCCCTCCACTTTACTCGGTCTGTCCACCACTCTTCCTCAAGCACTGAACGCCACTCCATGTTCCGGTTTATCACGCTGCACTTAACAAGGTCCAACCACCGACCTCTAGGTCTTCCTCGTCCTCTTTTTCCCGTCATCTGCCTCTCCATCACTTGTTTTGGCATTCTTTCATCATTCATCCTCTTCACATGTCCATACCATCTCAATCTGTTCTGTTCCAGCTTTTCGTTCTGCTTCTGTACATTCACTTCCTTTCGAATGTCTTCATTTCTCACTCTATCTCTTCTAGTCTTCTGTAACATACTCCTCATAAATTTCATTTCGGCTGCCTGCATTCTACTTTCATCCCTCCGGGTCATAGGCCAAGTTTCTGCTCCGTATGTCAATATTGGTAAGTAATAAGTCTTGTATATCACTTCTTTAGCCTTCATTGGTATGTCTTTATCCCAAATTAAATTCCGAACTTGATAGTAGAAGGCACTCCCACCTTGTATTCTCTTGCTAATTTCCATATCCAATCTTGCATTTTCCATCAATTCACTTCCCAAATATTTGAAGTGCTCAACTACTTCCAGATTTACATCTCCAATTTTAACAATTCCTTTCCCTTCTTCCTTATGTCTTGTCATCACCATTGTCTTACTCTTTTCTACACTGATTTTCATTCCCCATTTCTCAATATTTTCCTTTAAAACATCCAGCTGTTCCTGGACCACTTTCTCATTCTCTCCCCAAATCAGAACATCATCTGCAAATAAGATTATGTTCATTCTTGTACCTGTGTAGGCTTCCTTTGTTGCCTTCAGTATATCATCCATCACCATTATGAATAGCAGTGGTGAAAGCACACTCCCTTGTTTCAAACCAGTTTCAATTTCAAACCATCCTGTTCTACCTGCTTGGGTCTTCACACAACTGCAACAATTACTGTACATTGCTTTTGTCATTTGTATCATTTCATCTCCAATACCTTTCTGTTTTAAGCTTTCCCAAACTCTGTCTCTAGGGACACGTATCATATGCCTTTTCTAAGTCAATAAAGGTCATTACCATGTCTTTTCCATATTCCCAGTGTTTTTCCATAGTTTGTCTTACAACAAAGATAGGTTCCACTGTTGATCTTCCCCTTCTGAACCCAAATTGTTCCTCTTGAATTTGGTTTTCAACCCTTTTTCGGATTCTTTCCTCTAGTATTCTCTCCATGATCTTGGCAACATGCGAGATATTGGAGGTTTTTATCGGAAGCAGGACATTGGAAACCAAAACAGTGCAGCAAGCCTTTTTCTAAGACTTTTTATTGAACTTTCAATATGACAGTGTTTTAAAAACTTTTTAAAGTGTTATTTTAGTCATGTGTGTGTTGTTTTAATTATTATTTTAATGTCATTGAGTGTTGCCAATAACCATAGGCTGATGATGGTGTCAATGTCACTAGACACCGAAACATGTCCCAACATACGCAAAGACAAGTGATTATGTCACGATAAAATCTCGAATAAAACAATGTATTGACTAGGCGGAACCATAAAAACTTTGTTTATTACTAAATTACATCTCGCGATTGTTTTCAACCTCAATTGCATTTTGTAAAGATTGACAATCTAAATTGCTTTTTAGTAAATCTTTCAATGCAGACAAATGAAGAGTGCCTTGCGCTTACCCAGTACAACAGCAGTGCGCTATATCGGTGCTTGTTCTATACATCCCTATTGATGCAATGTTAGTCTGGGAGGTACCTAAGCAGGGTGCAAAATCATTAAAAATTGGTGGGGAAGAGAGATCCCAATAACACCTGAGAAAAGAAATCACTTGAAAGCTTGGATTGTATTACCTGGACGTTTATTATCGTGTGTGTTGACCGACTGAAAAGCATTACTATTGCACTTCTCTTTCTTGTTTACTCTCCACTTCAGGGGCAGATGACCTCGTAATTCCGCCACTTAAAACCTCAATAACTAACTACTCTCTACTTCCGTGTATCTTGAGTGATTTCATTGTGATTGTTATATTGTTGCTTTTATTTACAGGGGCAAGCTGATTATCAATAAAAATGTCACAGTTTGGGGCAGCTGCTGCTGCGGCCAAGAATCCACCTTGGGTTCGCACAACTGGTGAGTACCAGCTTGAAGCTATTGCTGTTACCCTTTTACCATTTATGTGCATGTATAAGAAAAGGCATCAGTTCTCAGTTTCTATTTTAGGAGATAGTCCAGTTTAAACTGGAAATTGACAAATCTGAATTTTTCTAGATGATATACTGTACAGCCTTAACCCTCTTCCTCTCAGGTCTTGTTTGGTGGAATATCTGAAAGCTGTTGGCCATTTTCTGGCTGTTGTTGTTTGAGTCTTCAGTCTTTTGACTGGTTTGATGCAGCTTTCCATGCGTCCCTGTCTTGAGCTAATCTTTTCATCTCTACATAGTTACCACACCCTACATCCGAGGCAATCTGTTTAACATATTCTAACCTTGGTCTACCCCTACAGTTCTTGTCCTCGACCCTTCCTTCCATAACTAAGCTTGCTATTCCTGGGTGTCTTAGTATGTATCCTACCAACCTATCTCTTCTCTTCATTAGCAGTCGCCAAAAACACCTCTCCTCTCCCACTCGTCTTATTACCTCTACGTTTGTCACCCTATCTACCCTTCTGATCTTCATCATTCTCCTGTAACACCACATTTCAAACGCCTCAATTTTCTTCTTTTCTGCAGCACCAATAGTCCAAGTTTCACTTCCATAGAGTGCCACGCTCCAGACAAAGGCTTTCAAAAATGACTTCCTAATACCTAAATCTATATTCGATGTCAACAGTTTCCTGTTCTGTAGAAATGCTTTCCTTACCTGAGCCAACCTACTTTTTATATCCTCCTTGCTTCGTGCAGCATTGGTTATTTTGCTTCCTAAGTAACAGAAGTCTCCTACTTCCTTCAGCTTTTCACCTGCCAATTTGCTGTCCATAGAGGTTTCTGATTTCTTTCGGCACTTTCTGGCTACTTGCGCTATATTTTTCAAAATATATAACATCTACAACATGATAATAGATATGAGAAAAATCTAGGACATACATGTAATGTCAATCAGAGCAAGGCAAAAAGCTCCTCAGTTTCGATCGGTCTCGTGAGGTGAGAATGATCAGCAGAGATGTTGGTTCCGGAATTGATGTTACCGGTAACGTGAGATCGGTAACAATAATTCTCAACGTTTTCGCTTGGGCAATATGGCGCTGCCCTTAGGCACTGATACCACTACACTGAGGCTTGTTGTTGAAGGATTCAAAGGAAATTGTTAATTCCATAGACTGAAGTCTGCGAATTGGAAATATACCCAACTTCAACGGTATCACCTACTAACTCTCCGTTAGGCATGTGGGTTTGCAGAACGCCGTTTGCTGCGTTGGGTCAGGTGGCCCCATGCTACTGCTTCTCAAGAATCATTCATTATTTCAACTTTATATTGACAGTCTAAGCCTCCGTGGCTTAGGCGGCAGCACGCCGGCCTCTCACCCATGGGTCCGTGGTTCAAATCCCGGTCACTCCATGTGAGATCTGTGCTGGACAAAACGGAGGCAGACAGGTTTTTCTCTGGGTACTCCGGTTTTCCCTGTCAAAATTTCATTCCAGCAACACTCTCCACTATCATTTCATTTCATCTGTCATTCATTTAATCATTGCCTCAGAGGAGTGCGTCAGGCCTCGGCAGCCGGCACAGTTCATATCCTCGCCGCTAGATGGGGGCTTCATTCATTCCATTCCTGACCCGGTCGGAGACTGGAAGCAGGCTGTGGATTTTCATTTTCATTTCATTGGCAGTCTATGTGGTAGTTTTCATTGTCAATAATTAATTCCATTATTTCATCACTGTGAAGCCTCCGTGGCTTAGGCGGCAGCACGCCGGCCTCTCACCGCTGGGTCCGTGGTTCAAATCCCGGCCACTCCATGTGAGATCTGTGCTGGACAAAACAGAGGCAGACAGGTTTTTCTCCGGGTACTCCGGTTTTCCCTGTCAAAATTTCATTCCAGCAACACTCTCCACTAACATTTCATTTCATCTGTCATTCATTTAATCATTGCCCCAGAGGAGTGCGTCAGGCCTCGGCAGCCGGCACAGTTCCTATCCTCGCCGCTAGATAGGGGCTTCCTTCATTCCATTCCTGACCCGGTCGGAGACTGGAAGCAGGCTGTGGATTTTCATTTTTTTCACTAACAAAAGGATTCCAGCATTCAAATTCAGTTCTAGTATTCTTCGTAGTCCTTACAACACCGGGTTGTTTTGTCAGATTATTGTGGGACCCTGTCGAGTAACATCCATGGTTCCATGTTCCACTACATGCTATCCTTGCCTAAAACGGAAAAAAAAAATCCATCCTAATAACTTAATGGTAGTTTTGGTTGATTCTTTATTGGGCTTTGTGACATCGTGGTCATGTAGCCCCGTGTACCTGGGTGTTAGTAGAATTTGTCTGGTAACCTTGAGTCTCTGTCATGTCTGTAGTAGTGTGTGTATTTATAATAGAGGTAGGTAGGATTTGGGTAGGAAGCGGCCGTGGCCTTCAGTTAGGTACCATCCCGGCATTTGCCTGGAGTAGATGAATGAAATCACGGAAAACCACTTCTACGTTGGCCTCTTCTCAATTTTGCCTCACGAGGCTAAGTGTACTCGGTTCCAGCCCTCAGACCAGAATTAAATTTCTTGGCAGAGCTGGGAAGCCAACCCGGGCCTCTGGGGTGTCAGCCAAGAAGGCTAGCCATTATGCAATAAGGCAGACATATAATCTTAATAATGATGGCCTACAAACCAATAAAATATAAACGACCAACCAATTCTTCACTTCCAATACCACCCTCCTGATCAATTTCATAGTAGTCTTCAGATCTTGTTTCAATTTTGTCTTCAGTAACGGTCTCCAATTTCTTTGAAATTATCATCAACTAGCGATTTATTTTCTTCCAGCAAAAGGCGACATACTTCATCTATAGTCCGGGACACCTTAAATAATTACTAGAAAACCAACATGGCCGCCACATTTGGTGTTGCCGACCTACATCATTTAGCACCAAAAAGTCAGCACACACATCCTTGTAACACGTACGCAAATGATCCAAACTACGTAAAGGCCCTTTACATTTTACATAAAGTTGTGAAGCAGTCCTTGCTCAAGTTTGGGACATCTTGTTCATCAGTCCAACAGTATTATGGTAGTGAAGTTAACTTAAATTAGCTCTTCTAGATTGATTTTTAAAGCATCATATAAAATGCATAAGAACAGAAACTTAATACTTACTCAAGGTTTTTTCTAGTTTTGCCGGGGAGCTAAATATGAGCATGTTCATTTCTTCTTATAGGCTACATTTTTATAAATAGTCTAAATATGCAGACCATTGTGTTTTAAGATGAGTGTTCAGAGAAGGATTCAGGAGTAGGAGAGAAATAGAATAGTAGGGTACATAATAGCTTATTATTTCTTTATTTTTGATAAGTACCATACTCATTTCTTGCATGTATAGCCCTACATATATGGAAGCAGAATTGAGACAAGCTATTGAAAGCCTATTGGCAGATCCTTGTTGAGATGCAAGAAGATGGTTGATCCAATGCTTAGGCCTAAATCCATTCGAACTAGTCGTGATTTTAGGGGCATAAGACTGTAATGGCAACTCTAAGATTTCTTCGTGGAATGGTAGAAAGCAGGAGTTGTTGGTTGATTTAGGGGCTTTGCGACATCATGGTCATGTAGATCTGTGTACTTGAACATGTGGAGTTTGTTTCATAACCTGTTATTGTAATGGCTGTATTAGTGTGTGCATTTATTATTCAGATGAGGATTGGGAACGAGGTGGCCATGGCCTTAAATTAGGAACCATCCCGGTATTTGCCTGGAGTAGAAGTGCGGAAACCACTTCCAAGATGGCTAAGATGGGAAGCGAACCCTCCTCTTCTCAGTTTTGCCTCACGAGGCTTAGTGTGCCTTGTTCCATCCCTCAGACCAAAATTAAAATTTCTTGGCAGAGCCAAAAATCGAACCAGGACCAACTGCCAAAAAAAATGCTAGCGGCACAGCGCGAGTTGGTTGGTAGAATACTCTCCTGACCTTTTGTCACCTGGCACATTAAAAGCCACTTGCAGAAAATTCTCTGAATTCACTGACAAATTGACTAGTTAAATACATGCGTTGAAAGGCAAGCTTTATCGACGGAGTAATACACAGACCGGCAAAAAAAAGTGGAACAGTTAGAAATGTAATATAAATAGTATAAAATTAGCCATGAAAAAGATGTAATCACATTTTAAAAGCTTTTCACGCATTAGAACAAACATCTGAAACATCCGTGAATAGTAATTGATAATAGGACATTTCTTAGGGTGGTTTATTACCACCATTTACCCAATCTTTGATGGCGGGAAGCGCACTGTAAGCATTTAAGGGTTATGAGTGTTGCCGCTCTCTTATTGTTGTTCTAGGAATAACAACTGGCATTTGTTGAACACGAGCAGTGGGCCTCTGTTCTCTTCACTGACGAGAATCGCTTTAATCTTAGATCTCCTGATGTAAGAGAAAGAGTGTGGAGAAGGCGCGGGGAGAGGTACAGCCCTGTTGCTTTCTCCTCCAGGACTCCATTTGGAGGTGGCTCGGTTATGGTGTGGGGTAGCATCAACGTTATGGCCCACACTGAGTTGGTGTGCATCGATCACGGGACACTCAATTCCCAAAGGTACATCGAAGAGATCCTGATGAACCATGTGATGCCCTTTGCGCCTTTCATGCCCTCATACTGCTCGCTGTGTTGTATAATATCTGCAGGAAGTGAGGATTCAAACCCTGGACTGGCCAGGCCAGCTCGTAGTCCTGACATAAACCCCATCGAACATGTACGAGATATGCTTGAAAAGAACGTCAGACAGTGTGACCCCACCACCTTGGCACAACTGAGAACATCGCTGCTGGAGGAATGGGATCGCATCCCGGCAAATGTCATCCGATGAGTTGTGAACAGTATGCCTGAGCGTTTACAAGCTGTCATAGATGCTAAGGGTGGAAACACTTGTTTTTAGTGACCAGTGGTGTTGTGCAGTGCAAACATTAACACTGTTTTGTTTGAAAAAGAGGAAAAAAGAAGAAGAAAAAACAGCCTAAAAGAACATTATTAAAAATAGAAAATTGTAAGATTTTCAAAAATATGTAACGAAATTTGTGAGTTAAAGCGTTTTGTAAATCAGGTTTCAATATTTTCTGTAGCCAACCATCTAAAATTTACATGAATAATACAAATATTGGAAAACCGATACATATTAGTGGAATAAATTAAGAAATTACATAAAATAATAGCCCGTCTTCAAGCAAAAATGTTCAATGCAAAACGACATACGTACCGTAATAGAGGTAACACTTCAGAAGTGATGAACCAAGTAGAATACTTAAATTAGCCTAAATACCTTGTGTAATGATCAATAATAATTGTGGAAATGATGTCCTAATAGATGTTTTCTCCTTCGCTGTCTCTAACCCACCCGCTATCCCCTTTACAACACGACTTATATACTGTAGGGAAATTTCAGATTAATTCTGTACAACGTATCACTCTTTTCCTTTTCACTTTCACTTTGATAATATATCATTTTCATGCCATATTTCATCTTTTGGCGGGGGGGGGGGGGGGGTATTATCAATTGTAACTACTAACCTTGATCACTTCCGTACCTGATATATGTGCTAAATCACTTAAACATGTGTTTTTATTTATTGTATATTTAACGACCGCAGCCATGTTCGACAGCATATTTAGTATGTGAAACTGCTGCAGCGATCACATTGACATCATTAGTTACCAACATATCCGATACAAAATAGGCCTACATTAGACGACACATGTAATGTTGCAATTATGTGGGGGAAAAAAAGAATTAATCGGGCTCTTCTTAGTTAGACGACTCATCATCATCATCATCATCATCATCATTTCCCCTTATCCAGCTCCTGCCGGGTCGGGACTGTCTGGACAAAACCATTGGTCGCTACTTGGTTAGACGACAGTCTGGACGAAAATTACTGATTGCACCACCGGGCGTAAGCCCCAGGTTAGGTTTGTTTTGTATGTAGAACCGTATTTACCACTATAATGAACGCTGATCGCAAGGATTCCATGTTTCGAACTAATCGGCAAAACCAGCACCTCAGTGCCTAAAAATTATTGGTCTGGGCACAAACCTTTGGTTTGGATGAAAATTATTGATGCGTGTCTACCCCCACTTTGCGTGACAAAATCCAGGGGTGGTGTTTGTATGGCGTAACGACCTAACAATTATTGGTCAGCCATAGCACTTTTCGATAAACGAAAACAAGCCATGAAATTAAGATTCATGCAATTAACATACAAATCCATGACACAAATCATAGTGTTCACAGCTGGTAGGTGAAACACAACAAGCAACTACGGAGTGTCACTACTCCAAAGGTTTAATGGTTATTCAGTACAAATAGCACCGAGTAAATATGACCAACTTGCCCACCACATTAATTCCCTTGGCAGCGCTGCCTAGCGATTGAAAAACACAATATGGCATTTGATGCTGGGAGTACGCTACTCTGAACTTTGCCTAGCGATTGAAAAACAGTCAACCTCCATCAAAATCTAGAAAATTTTCTACAGTAACTTATGTAATGTGACTAAGATACAAGAGTTGAACATTTTATCGCTGAAGGGTGTTAAACTTATTACATTTTTCAGCAGTGCCAACATTATTGTTTGATACTGGTCTTGCCTCTTAGTTCGAGCGTGGTGAACCCGGAATAAGGCCTTACAAACCTAACCTGGGGCTTATACCCCAGACCCCCTTGCTTGTATTAAAAGCAGTAATTTTCATCCACACAAGTCACCTGGCCTAGTAGCAGCCAATGGTTTCGTCCAGACAGTCGTCTATTCTAGAGTTGTATTTTTAGAGATGTGTTCTGACAGTTCGGCGGATAAGCCATTGAGCTGAAGGAAGCGGGTAATCTCGAGAACCACTGGATGGATTTTGATGCGGTTTGCACTGTTCTCGAGGGAGGTAATTTTAGAAAAAATATTCATTTATGACCAAAAGAAGCCGATTTTGTATCCCACATGTTGGCAACAATGTGTGCGCATCGGTGTGTGCCTCTAGAGTGCGCCTTGTTGACAGTTGAACGAGATGCAAGCGCTGTTGGAACATGGCAGCCGTTTTTAAAGAGCAATAAATAAAAACGTATATTTATGTACTTATGCACATTTATGAAGTGCAGTAGTGACCAGGGTTCCTAATTTCAATACGTAATATCGCCCAGAAGATGAAACAAGGACACAAGGTATGTAAAAGTCACATTCATGTCCGATGCAAATGTATAAGTCGCGTTCTACTTTCATTGAGAATTAATAATACAAGTAGCCTAGGCTATAGTTGCGAGCAATATTTATAACGTACTGCAACCAGTGGCTTCGCCCGAACTGTGTCATCTTACCAAGTAGCGAACTGTGACTTTGTCTCACCCAACTAAAGTACATCAGTAATTTTCACCCCGACATTCAGTGGTGCAATAACTTATGTCGAGAACTAAAAGAGAGCCAAGAGATATTGTTGGTATTTTCTGAAAATGTGCATCTGTGACTCAAGCGCAGTGCATATCCCGTGCACATATGAGTATATGGCTCTTCAGAATGATGAATGATTCATATTGCACAACCCTTGAAGTTCGTTGAAGGCTTCCACACTAATCTGTCACAACCATAACTGAAACAAATAAAAATAGGCCTAATATAAATATTTTATCTGCTTACTACTAAGTAGGCTATAGGTCAGTAGCCAACTACGTAATCACCAATGCATTCACACTACAACTAGCCGAGTGTGGATCATAGACTACTTTCAAACTTACGAGTAACATATGCATTGTATTATAATATTATGGCTGACGGCACTTGGAAGTCGAGGATAAGATACATTGCAATATTAGAAGGCGAATTGATCCTAAGAATATGTTCCTGGGAGTGAACTTACATAGGCTATATTTTAGGTTATGTTTGGTTTGTATTATACGAAAAATGCAGTCGGAAGACTTTTTCAAAATTTCCAAACACCATTAAGGTTCTTTCATCATCATCATCATTATTTCCCCTTATCCAGCTCCTGCCGGGTCGGGGTATTTATGGCATTTCTCCACTTTCCTCTTTCCTTCCACCATTCTTCTTCCACGATCTTGTCCCAGTCCAGATTTCGTTTTCTTATGCTGTTCTTCACTGAATCAATCCACCTTGTTCTAGGTCTTCCTCTTGCTCTCTTACCCTTGCACTTCGCCTCCAGCATCTGTCTTGGTATTCTATTTCCCTCCATCCTCTTTACATGTCCAAACCACCTTAGTTTATTCTTCTCAATTCTCTCATTTAGTTTTTCCATCCCAACTTCCTTCCTAACATCTTCATTCCTCACTCTGTCTTTCCTTGTCTTTCCTATCATACTTCTTAGGAATTTCATTTCACTGGCTTGGATTCTACTCTCTTGCCTGCTTGTCAGGGTCCAAGTCTCAGCTGCATAAGTTAATATGGGAACATAGTACACTTTATACATTACCTCCTTGCTTTTCCTTGGTACTTCCTTATCCCAAACAAGTTTTCTTACACTTTGATAGAATGCATTGCTCTGCTGTACCCTCCTGCCAATCTCCATGTCCAACCTACCAGTTTGCATCAATTCACTTCCTAGGTATTTGAACGTGTCCACAATTTCCAAACTCTTGACTTCCAATTTTCACAGTGCCCTTTCCTTGTCTTTCCCCTCTTGTCATCACCATGGTCTTGCTTTTCTCTATACTGATTTTCAGGCCGTACTTCTGAATATTTTCGTTGAGTGCATCTAGTTGTTTTTGCACTTCTTCGGTGTTCCTTCCCCAGACCACAATATCATCTGCAAATAACAGTAACTTCATTTCTTTATGTCCATATGCTTCCTTTGTTTCCTTTACAATTTCATCCATCACCATTATGAACAAGAGGGGTGTCAGCACACTCCCCTGTCTTAGTCCAGTCTTGTTCCTAAACCAATCTGTCTTTCCAACTGGGGTCAGTACCCTGCTAACACAGTTGTTGTACATTGCTTGCACCATTTCCAACATTTCTCTTCCCAGTCTCTTCTTAACCATGGTTTCCCATACCTTCTCTCTGGGGACACTATCATATGCCTTTTCTAGTTCTATGAAAGTCATGATCAAATCCTCTCCATATTCCCAGTTCTTTTCCATCACCTGCCTCAAGCTAAAGATTGGGTCCACTGTGGATCTTCCACTCCTGAAGCCATACTGTTCCTCTTGCAACTCTCCTTCCACCTTTCTTCTCATTCTTCTTTCTAATATCCTTTCCAGTAATTTTACTATCTGTGATATGAGGGTGGTCCCTCTATAGTTATCACACACCTTCTTGTCCCCCTTCTTAAACACTGGTATTATTAGCCCTTTCTCCCAGTCTTCTGGTACACATTTCCGTTTCCACACACACTTTAGCAGTCGATACAACCATTGCATACCTACAGGTCCAGCAGCCTTTATCATTTCTACACTGATTTCATCCACCCCTGTTGCTTTTCCCATCTTCATTTTCTGTACTGCTAATTCCACCTCCAGCATTGTTATATCATCTTCTGTTATAGAGTCGTCAGGTTGTGTCACTTCCATCTCACCAGTACAATTGCTCACATTCAATAGCTTATCGAAGTACTCCTTCCATCGTCCCTTTATCTCTTCTGGGTGTGTTAACAACTCTCCATCTTCCTTTTTCACTAGCTTTGTAGTAACTATTTCTTTCCTCTTACTACTTAGAAGCCCATACAGCATCCTTTTACTGCCACTTACATCTGTTTCCATTCTTCGTGTAAATTCTTCCCATCTTTTCTTCTTTTCTTCTCCTACCACTTTCTTACACCTCCGTTTGCTGTCATACTTCCTTTTGCTTTCTTCTGTTTGATCTCGGTTCCATTCTTTCCATGCAGACTTCTTTTCTTTCACTGCTTTCCTCACTTCCTCATTCCACCACGGTGTCTCCTTCTCTTTCACTCTTGTTGACGTTCTATCACAAGCACTCTCTGCTGCACCAACAAATGCCTTTTTAAAGTGGGACCATTCCTCTTCTATGTTTTCCACTTCAGTAACTGGGATTTGTTGCTTCAATCTCTCCTGAAAATCTTCCTGTACAGTTTTGTCTTTCAATTTCCATACTTTTATTTTACTTTCTCTGATCTCCTTTAGGTTTTCCAATTTTTCCCATCTAAATTTTGCCACCACAGCTCTATGGTCCCCATCAAATGCTTCTCCTGGTAAAGCTGTCACATCTATCAGCTTTCCACGATTAGTCCTTTCCTCCAGAAAGTAGTCAATTACTGATTTTGTTCTTCTATCGCCCCAACCATATCTCGTAATTTTCCTGCTGTTTTTCTTCCGAAACCATGAATTACCCACTATCAGCCCATTCCTTTCACAAAAGTTTACAAGTTCCTCCCCTTCCCGGTTCTTTTTCCTATATCCATATGGTCCAATGACTTCTTCCTTTCCTTATCTCTCGTTTCCGACTTGTGCATTCATATCTCCCATGATCACCACTTCTACATCTGAAATTACTCTTTCTACATCCTCCAGGAATACTTCAATATCTTCTTCTCTGTTTCCAGTCTGTGGTGCATACACTTGTATGAAGTCCATCACGTCATTTTTCATCTTCATTCTAATTTTCATTATTCTGTCACTCACACACTCGACCACTTCAACATACTCCTCCAGTTCTTTCGAGGTTATCAGTCCCATGCCATTTTTTGCCTCTTGGCCATCACTCCAGTATAATGTATATCCTTTCCTCAATTTCTTCCTTCCTTTACCTTTCCATTTCACTTCACTCAGCCCCATCAATCCAACATTCTCCCTCTCCATGAAGTGTACCACCTCCTCCACCTTGCCTGTCAGGGTCATGACATTCATGATTCCCACTTTCATTTCGGTTACTGGTCGCCCATTTCTCACAGTTCCCCCAGTACCAAAAGAACTGCGCGTCGCCTGCAGGGTATGCCCTAACCTTCTCCGAATCATTTGAAGTGCCATTTCCATTTTAGGCTATTATTACGATGGGGTCGCCACTCCCAAAGGCATTTTATGAAGCTACTGCCAGCTATTATACAGGCCGCCCCTAACATGGGAAACAGACGCCCTTGCAGCCGCCCCTAACCTGGGAAACAGACGCTGCGGATTGATGCTGTACTCATACTATTCCCTGAGTACTGGGTTGCCTCTTCCGCAATCTCCACCGTTCCGAAGTCCATCTTCTCCGCTGCAGATTCCGTTGAGGTCTTCGCACGTAACCCTGTGCACGGGGCCTATGTTATACCCCATAGCACTGGGTCCTCACCAGAACTTAGCCGGTACTGTAGTTCCATGGTATATTACAGTACCGCTGCCCACCCCGCGACGTGGACGCGCCTGGCAAGAATTATCCATGTAGCCAATTATAATTGCCTCATGGACCGGGTTAAGGAGCTGTCTAAATCCATGTTCTTTATTACGTTATTTGTGATCGGACTGAATATAAAAATAAATAAAACAACGATTAAATAACTTTGTACTTTTAATTATGCAGATAGGGTCTAGGCTACTTACTCAAAACCTAGTTGATTCGCCAGTGATCTTCAACGAGTTTCTCCAATCCATCTCCAATCTTGTTCTCATGTTTTTTAAATGTCATGATGAAATCTAAATAAGAATTTATCCAAAAATTAATTAAATAAAAGCTTGGAAACATCTCAGACGAGTGGGTATGAACATGCACATATTCCATAATCAAGGTCTATAATAACTGTAAAAACTGTTGTAATCGATGTATATTAGTAGTATTTACCTTGTACAACTTGTTATAACTTCATTAGACTTGAAATTCGAAAGAAAACTGTGAAATTATTCAGATAATAGGCATTAGTAAAATTCGTAATTATTATGTTGGGAGAATGTGTGGAAAATGCATTCTGGGAGAAAAATGTCGGCAACTGTGTGTTAAGAAATTTTACTGGTACTATGATCTTTGGAGGTGACGAGATTTTAAGCAGGGTTGGCGACAATGTGCTAGCACATGAAAACAACTTAACTTCTAGAAATTCAAGCATAAACCAACATTTACGTAGGTATAGGGGACGGCTGTTAATGTTGGCTACCTTGTTTTGATCTAGTAACTTATTTAAGCTGTCCCGTACTATACATCCTTAGGTTTTCGTGAGTCGTATATCTGTTTACTTATATTCACAAAGGCAACGTACCAAACCAAATAATCGCTCTAACAACACAACTGCAACTCGCTCCCGGCTCACTGACAGAATGTTACATCATTGGGCGTGCTGGGGCTAGCAGTCCCACATGATACAGAAGCTGGCAAAAGTTACACGTGTGGAGTTATTTTCAGATTCGTCATTTCACAACTCCAGGAAAATGCTGACTAAGGTATGGTGTAAGATGTCCCAAGACCATAAGATTATAACTTGAACTGTTAGCTTGATATTGGAACCATGGGGCTGTCGGACCCAAGCGCGACTAACGGAGGGTTAACAGACTATATTGTGTATATCATCTTGATAAAATATCGAAGGAGATTTCGATCGTCAGTGCTCGGATCGCTTCTTATGATAGCCCTCGGTATTTAACCCTGCAGTGTCGTGGGGGGGATTGTCTCACTTTGGAAATGTCTTGCATGTAACTCTGCAGTCCGCACACGGATTCATCTACCCTCCTAGGTATTCCTAGAAGGGGGAATACGAGACACCTCTCGCAACAATAGCAATTTAACACTTGACATATTCACACGGATTCATGCAGTTACTATTATTGTACACGCCTGCACAGAAGTGGGACTTTCCCTCACCTACAACTATAAACGTAGCTATTTTTGTGTTACTTTTCGTTGTATAGTTTGTTCTCAAGTGAATTTAAAAATGGTTAATAAACTAGAGGAACAGGTTATGGTATGGTAGGACGAGGTGGAGTAAGAATTAAGAAGAAATGGTGAGGCAGATGATGATAAGTTGGAAGTGCTAGTGAAGTCGAAGGGGATAATATAGAACTTAGTGATTCAGTGCTTCAGATATTTCTGGTGATGAACTGGATAATGCTGGTGCACAGTACTCGGGGAAAGATAGACGCACAACCTGCTACATCTACTGCCCACAATACATTGCAGAAGCCAGAGACAAGAACCTTGTTCGACGCCTACCTGGAGTAAAATATGAGGCAAAAACTGTGACCTACCACAGTGAGGCATTGAGATTGTTTTTCCTCAGGAAACTATTCAAGAAATTGTGAACTGCACTAACATACAAACGTCAAAATTGAGTAAAAATTATGCACAAGAAGGGGACGCTCGAAACACTGACTGTGAAGAAATAACTGTGTTATTTGGCCTATTCTATATCTCTGGCATTTTGAAGGTTTCTCATGTGAATGCAGAAGACTATTGGGCAATCACTGCCTTATTTCTTTCTAATGGTTCCCACTACTGTCAATCCTTTCTTCAGCGAGTCTAAAGCCAGGAAAACCGATGAAAAATAATTATCCACAGTGAAGTTTCTTCCGTTATTCTCAGTAGGATGTGCTAGTCGTTTGACAACCTCTGCAGGCTTGCTCACAACATAGTAAGGTCCATCAGGTTGCTGTCTCTTTTGTACGTATGCTTAATAAATGCGAGCATCTGCCTGAGAATATATATTTAGATGCCATATTTTGACTGCTCTGAATTAAAACATTTAATTATTCTTATTGGTCTGGCAAAATTAAAGTATCTTTTCTTTTTAATGAAAATATATATTAGATGCTGCACGAAAGCAAATAAACGTATTACCGTCTCTTTCAAAACAACCATTTGTGTATCATCATCATCATCATCTTGTACAGTTTCCAGCCCCAGGCTGGGTCTGTTTGGAACATAAGCCTCGCCACTTAGTTCTTTCTTCCCACCACCTCTCCGCTGTCACTCTGGTCCAGTCCTCGCCTCTCTTCTTGACACATTCCTCCACTCCTTTCAGCCATCTATCTCTTGGTCTTCCCCTTGGTCGTTTCTTCTGCATCTGCATCTCATGTATCCTCTTGGGAATCTTCTTCTCATCCATTCTCTTTAAGTGTCCATACCACCTCAGTCTTGATGTCTCAATCCTACCTTGCAAGGGCTCCTCTTTCACCATTTCCCAGACCTTTTCATTCCTCACCCAGTCTCTTCTTGTTACTCCGATCCTACTTCGCAGGAACTTCATTTCACCTGCCTGTATTCTGCTTATGTCTCTTTCCTTCATTGTCCACGTTTCTGAAGCATAGGTCAGTATCGGGATATAGTAGCTTCTGTATAACACTTCCTTGATTTTTTGTGGGACATCTTTATTCCACACTAAGCTCCTAATGCTTCTCAGAAATGCTTCTGCCTGTCTGCCACGTTCTGTAATCTCTTTGTCATTTCTCCCATTTTCCTCCACTGTACTTCCCAAGTACTTGAAACTTTCCACCTTCTTCAGCTGTCCACCTCCAAGTGTTATCCCACTCATTGGTCTGTCCTTTTTCCTGGTCGTTAACAGGATCTCACATTTACTAATGTTGAACTTCCATCCGTACTCTCCCACTGTTTCTTCCCAAGCCTTCAGTTGCTCCTGAATTTCCTCCTCCTTGTTTCCCCAGACCATGAGATCATCTGCAAACACCATTGCTTTCATCTTATCTTCTCCTATCTTTCCTGCTATCCGTGTCATTACCTCGTCCATAACCACAATAAAGAGAAGGGGTGACAGCGCACTACCCTGTTTCAGGCCACTCATTTGTCTGAACCAGTCTGTTCTTTCCCCTCCAACTTTCACACAACTCACACTTCCACAATACATCTCCTTCACTCTGCCTACAGTCTCTTTTTCCACTCCCATGTTTTCCATTGCTTTCCAAACCTTCTCCCTACACACACTATCTCACCCGCGACCCCTGCCGGGTTAATAACAAAATATTACATTGTTACAAAAGAAAACTCTATTTGACCTGTACATATTAAAATTGTTTTGTGTAATACCACATTCAAACACTATGTAACATTCACAGAATCCAATCTCAAAATTCATGCACTTGCTATATTACTAGTGCCCCTGTGATGGAACTGTGTTTGTAGTGAGATGTTGGTAAAGCAGATTACAGGAACTATAAAAACAAACGATATAAATTCGAACATTTCAGGCGTAGCTGTTCTAAACAGTGACACTGTATTAACTCCAAACCAGTTGCTCAAGTTCTTCAGCCAGGATATTCGTCTGCATCCTGGACTTCTAATGCCATCAATCTTCCCTTGGATAATTAATTGCAAGAGGTGGTATTTGTTGTTGCGCATGAAATGACCAAAGTATTCTAGTTTTCTCCTTTTGATGATACTGAGAATTTCCAAGTGTTTGTTCATACGCCGCAGTACTTCCACATTTGTGACTTTAGCTGTCCATGATATCCTTAAAATCCTGCGATACGTCCACATTTCAAATGCTATCAGTTTCTTACTTAAAACCTCGGTAAGTGTCCATAATTCAACTCCATAGAGCAGGACACTAAGAACGTAGCATCGAAGCAGTCGGGTGTGTAATGACAGACTTAAATCACTGCTGGTCAAAACTTTTCTCCTTTTCATGAAGAACTTCTGGCCTGCCCAATTCTGCAGCAAATTTCTTGACTTAAATCCCAGTTATCTTAAATGGCTCAATTGTAGGTACTTCGTATTTTTTCTATGGGTTTGAAACCTTTCATTCCTGAATTTGACAATATAACTTAATACAATGGCAATTTTACAAATAATTTTAGCAATAACAATATTGTGCACCGTACCTTCATAAGAGAATGAACAGTGTAGCCTACCACATCTAAGTTTGTGAGCATTATCCTGACGACATAAATTAGCTTGCTTATTCATTAAATCAGCTCTCTGACTATTTAAAATCCATTTTCTAGACCTGAAAATTAAAATATCGACACGTGTTTGAGATGACCACATCATTTACGTTTACTTATGTCTTAATTTTCAAAATGCATAGGCCTAGAAATACTACCGAGATATACTTCTGATTTATAACCGACTTGCTGCGTGGCTCAGCGGTAACGTTCTCGTCCCCTGTGCCCAAGGTTGCAGGATCGAATCCTGGCGAAGACAGATGGCATTTGAGGGTGTGTAAATGCGAGGGAGCCGTGTCTGTAGATTTACTGGCATGTAAAAGATCCCCTTAGGGGCAAAATTCTGGCACCCCAGCGTCTGTAAAAGCCACAGTAGTTAAAAGGGACGTTAAACCAATAACATTATTATTGATTTATAACTAGTTAAAAACCTATTTCCATTGTTTGTTTGAAAAGCTTTATCATGACGAATGAAAGAGAAAGTGATAGGACTCCTCAAATTCAAGCGCGCCCCGCCCTGCAGCACGAGAGTGGGCAAGTTTCTCGTTGCCGGTCGGCCAATGCCAAGGGAAACGAATTACTTTGTAACTGATACTCTTTTAAAAAGTAATTAGCGATTACAATTAAAATAACACGGCAGGGCATAATGGAAAATATAATTCATGGAAATAAGTACTACGGTCTCCATTACATGTTATGGAAAGCACAGATTCCTGGAGTAGGCTATACAGACTGTTACTTTTGTTGTTTCTTGTTGT
Organism: Meconema thalassinum; assembly: GCA_946902985.2. Classification (NCBI taxonomy): domain Eukaryota; kingdom Metazoa; phylum Arthropoda; class Insecta; order Orthoptera; family Tettigoniidae; genus Meconema; species Meconema thalassinum. The sequence goes on from OX336396.1 coordinate 251,288,458, forward strand.
GGCAATTTAGTTTCCTCAGATTGAGAGACTAAAGAAGGTGAATTTGTGGGTCTGAATCTAATTAATGAAAATCGGGGAATTGCAGAGCGGCTCTTGAGAGGACTAGTGACAGAGTTGAGATAGCTATCTCAGAGGGAGTGATGCCTATGTGGTGATTACCTAATTCCTCAATGAGGAAATACATTGGGCTATGGGATTGAGCGCATTAATTACTGCTTGTCTGACTGATTTACAAAGGCTAATACCAATAGGTAGGTGGATGAGGACCATCGTGGTCTGAAGGTTACTGCCATTGGGTGAAGCGTACCACAGCTCTTTCTCGAAATCAAATGTCAGGAATGAGACGTAGCCCGGTGAGGGAAGAGGTGACCTAGAGAGTGAGGAATCTGATTTTGGTGAAGCTGGTTTAAGTGGAACGAGTATACCATCTCGTTTTTGGGTAGGGCCATTCGGAATTAATGTTTTTGGATTGACAGGGGTATAATTTGGGCTTTTAAGGTCATCAGGGTCCTGAGTTATCAGGAATGTTATGCCCTGGTACGTTAATGTGCGAGGTTTAGTGTCAGTGCGCGACATGTTTGTGTTCGTGCGTGTTATGAGTAAGAGGTGATACCTTGGTCAACCAGAGAATAAGGAAAGAGAAAAACAAATTTACCAGTCACTCAAAGTTATCCAGTTTAAATACAGTTGGAGCTGTGGCGTTGAGTGCGCTGATGAAATTTGCAGTTACTTGAAATAATTAATTAAATAATTAGTTATTGGCTGCTTGTTATGGTGAGGGGATGAGCTTAACTTGCATTAAAACTCGAGGGAGACAGGAGTTGCTTGACTAGGATGGTTACAGGGTGGGTATGGTGTTGGATATTTGAATGGTAGAGGAGTGACTTAATCTGCACTGTTACCATGTGATGCAAATTAAGCCTATAGGAACGTAGTGGAATGGCTTGAAATATCGAAGTCGAGGCGATAGCGAGGACTAGGCTTGGTAGAAAGGCTGTCAAGGCTGGCGGATCATCGATTTCATCAATTGGCGTTAGAAGACGGAGCTTGGAGCAGTGGTGTGCAGTTTGCTTGGATGCTGGACTCGGAATGATGATGGCACAAAACAGTATTATTAACAAAGAAATATGTTTGAAGTAGGCCTACACAAAACATAAAACGCTGATGTACACAAGACACAATGAACTGAATTTAAGAACTGAAAGCAAAGAAAATTCAATTTAATTCACACAAATATCTCACACAGTAGCTTTCCCCGCACTTTTCTATGACACGGTTCGACGGAACAACAGGACACGTGTTGGATATAATCACTTGCAGTGCCTGTTGCGGCGGGACCACGAACTACCGTTCTATAATGGCGGAGTCCTCACACTAGGTCCTTCTATTTGTTATGGCATTATGATACTACCAGTAGCCTAAAATCTATAGCTCAAGTCGTATCTTTTAGGGTCCTTAGGAAACTCGTCTTCTTGTTATTTAAACGGTCTACATTAATAGAATAAAAAAAGTCCTCTCGGCACGCCGGAAGGCGGAGGTAGATTTCACCGGACAAACTTGGGGATAGGCGAAAATAGGCAGAATATGCAGATTTTCGTAGAAGGATCAGACCTCATTTAATGCGAGAAGGTATTTTATAATTGGAGCTTAATTAACTTTGTTTTTCGTCATTTTATGCTTATTTTAAACATTTTATTGTCTTATGGGAACGGTAACCTTCTTGTCATTTGGGGTCCATTTTTATACTTGTGGTCACACTGTCCTTATGCTAGGTTTCGACACTGATGTGCAACTATGTAACGGTCTGTTACTTCTTCACGCAAAATTATATCTACCGCAGAGATTTTGGTTGGTTCCTCAGTTTAGGGGCTGCGACAACGCGGTCATGTAACCCCGTGTACTTTGGGATGGCTGTATTAGTCTGTAATTCAGGTAAGGACTGCAGACGGTCAATTTCAAGCAGTAGTTACTAATGTTGCTACCAGGTACTACCGTCAACGACACCTAGCTGTGAACTTGGCTACTAGATGCCACCGCAACCAGCAACTCGCAACGAACGTTGGAACTTCCCCTCCAAAGGAAAGCATACTGAGGGATTTTTGGCGCTCTTAGAAAATCCGACGGCTTCGGCCGGCTTTGAACTCGCGACCTTGGGCATAAACATTCAGCATGCTACCAGTTACGTCACCGAAGCCGCTTCACACTTAGATGGAAATCTGAATCTGATCTCGTGCAAGTGCGTTATCTTGGCAACGTCTGATGGCTCATCCCTCATCAATTTAGTAGTGTTGCCATGGCAACCACTGATAGGTCTTGGCATTTTCTTATAATTCCGAAATTATTTTTCTCATTCCTTGGCATAATGGTGGGTTATATCAAAAATTCTTTCAGACAAAAGTTTTAGGTAATTATTATGGGAATATTGTCCATTTTGTACGGTTTTGATATTGTGCCTATTAAGAGAGATATGATTAATGTTTCCCGAAAAACCCACTTTTTCCCACCCCTTTGGTCAATGGTTGGTGCTATAAAAAAACTCTTCAAACATACATTTTTGGGCTTTATCCGACACATAGTATGAATGTTGAACGGATTCGATATTTCACATATTAAGAGAGTTATAGCAATATTTCACTTTTTCGAAAAAAAAAAGCCCCCCATTTTCACCCCCCAACGACCGATTTAGCCCAGTAACGAACTCGACCGAGATTTTATAGGTATACGTATTCGGTAAAAAATTCAAAGTGATTGGTACAAAATTACGGCAGTTATCGTGTCCACAATAAACTGATATACATATACATACATAAATTATATATAAGTTTTGAACTGACGGTGGTTTTGGGGCCTGGGGATGTGAAACGCGAAGATATGTCGAAATTTTCCGGAAGTCGAAACATGGTACCCATTGCAATAGTTAGCTTTCTAACGAAATCTACCTCTGGTTGGTTCCTCAGTTTAGGGGCTGCGACAACGCGGTCATCTAACCCCGTGTACTTTGGGTGAGTGTAGAATCTGTCTGATACACGGTGTGAATTGTAATGGCTGTATTAGTCTTAATTCATGTAAGTACTGCAGACGGTCAATTTCAAGCAGTAGTTCCTAATGTTGCTACCAGGTACAACCGTCAACGACACCTAGCTGTGAACTTGGCTACTAGATGCCACCCCAACCATCAACTCGCAAGGAACGTTGTAACTTCCCCTCCAAAGGAAAGCATACTGAGGGATTCTAGTGCTCTTAGAAAATCCGACGACTTCGGCCGGCTTTGAAACCGCGACATTGGGCATAGACATTCAGCATGCTACCAGTTACGTCACCGAAGCCGCTTCCCACTTTATCAGGCGGCTTTGGTGGCGTAGTCGGTAACATGCTGAGCTTCTATGCCCAAGATACCGGGTTCAAACCCGGCCGAAGCCGTCGGATTTTTTAAGAGCGTTAAATATCCCTCAGTATGCCTTCCTTCGGAGGGGAAGTAAAGCCGGCGGTCCCATGTCATAGATTTATGGCATGTTAAAGATCCTTCCACTAATTGCACCTGTGTGAAGCTAAATTGGATAGGTTAAGAATGTATACAACGCTCTTAGGTTTCTATGTTCGTTGCCAAGAGCCGACTGCGGCGGCGTCTAGTAGCTCAGTTCTGAACTTGGCCTCGTAGTCGTTGACAGTGGCGCTTGGCGGCAAAAGTGGGAACTATCTGAAAAATTGTTAGTTGCAGTACTTAAATTAACAAACAGATAACACACACTAATACAGTCATCACAATTAACACCGGTTATCAGACAGATTCTACACACACCCAAAGTACACGGGGCTACATGACCGCGTTGTCGCAGCCCCTAAACTTAAGAACCAACCAACCAACCACTTAATCAGATGGAAATACTGAATCTGATCTCGTGCAAGTGCGTTGTCATGGCAACGTCTGATGGTCCATGCCTCATCAATTTAGTAGTGTTGCCATGGCAACCACTGATAGCTCTTGGCATTTTCTTATAATTCCGAAATCATTTTTCTCGTCCCTTGGTGTAATGGTGGGTCATATCAAAAATTCTTTCAGACAAAAGTTTTAGGTAATTATTAGGGGAATATTGTCCATTTTGTACGGTTTTGATATTGTGCCTATTAAGAGAGATATGATTAATGTTTCCCGAAAAACCCACTTTTTTCCACCCCTTTGGTCAATGGTTGGTGCTATCAAAAATCTTATTTGACATAAATTTTTGGCACTTATCCGACACATATTATGAACTTTGAATGGATTCGATATTGCACGTATTAAGAGAGTTATAGCGAAATTTCACTTTTTCGAAAAAAGCCCCCCATTTTCACCCCCTTCGACCGATTTAGCCCAGTAACGAACTCGACCGAGATTTTATAGGTATACATCTTCGGTAAAAAATTCGAAGTAATTGGTGCAAAATTACGGCAGTTATCGTGTCCACAAGAAACTGATATACATATATATATACATATATATATACATAAATTATATATAAACTTTTGAACTGACGGTGGTTTTGGGGTCTGGGGGATGTGAAACGCGAAGATATGTCGAAATTTTCCGGAAGTCGAAACATGGGACCCATTGCAATAGTTAGCTTTCTAATGAAATCTACCTAAAAGGATGGAAGCTTTTAGTTTTACATGACCGTTAATCATGCGATCATGAGCCACGGGACCTCCTTTTTACGTGGAATCCGAACCACAGGACATGGCATTTCACTTCGAGAATCTCACATGCATTGACCGGGAATTGAACCCGGTCCACCTTGGTGAGAGACGAACAGCTTGACCACTGTGCCACCACGCCCCGAATTAATAGAATGACTTCTCAGTCGGTTAACACGAATACACCCAATTAGATAGGATGGGGAATAACAATTAATTTCCCTGTGTAATTGTGTAATTCATAGTACAATAATTATTTATACACTTAATAAAATATCACTCCCGGCCCAATCTAATTGGGTACCGTACACTCGTGTTGGCCGACTCAAAAGCGATCATATAGGTTACTTAGCAACACTGGAATATGGCTTCTAATATTTGATCTGTTTATTGCACTGCACATTTCTTGTAAAACACATGATTAAGGATACAGTGTAGGCCTACCCCCTATAATTCACATGCAGATAATTTGCTTTGCTGTTAATTCGTGGTTCCCCAAGAGTATTTTTTAAATGTAGTAATTCCTACAGAAACTAATCATCCCGTTAAATAAAAATATCTCCTTCGTTTAAACAAATTTTAACGTGATACGATGCATGCAGAGAAAATCATTGAGATTTGAGATGACTAACAGCGTTTCTCAGCCATGTAAAATTAGGCCCACTTGCGCACTGCTTACATCATCATCATCTTGTACAGTTTCCAGCCCCAGGCTGGGTTTGTTTGGAACATAAGCCTCGCCACTTAGTCCTTTCTTCCCACCACCTCTCTGGTCCAGTCCTCGCCTCTCTTCTTGACACATTGCTCCACTCCTTTCAGCCATCTATCTCTTGGTCTTCCCCTTGGTCGTTTCTTCTGCATCTGCATCTCATGTATCCTCTTGGGAATCTTCTTCTCATCCATTCTCTTTAAGTGTACATACCACCTCAGTCTTGATGTCTCAATCCTACCTTGCAAGGGCTCCTCTTTCACCATTTCCCTGACCTTTTCATTCCTCACCCTGTCTCTTCTTGTTACTCCGATCCTACTTCGCAGGAACTTCATTTCACCTGCCTGTATTCTGCTTATGTCTCTTTTCTTCATTGTCCACGTTTCTGAAGCATAGGTCAGTATCGGGATATAGTAGCTTCTGTATAACACTTCCTTGCTTTTTTGTGGGACATCTTTATTCCACACTAAGCTCCTAATGCTTCTCAGAAATGCTTCTGCCTGTCTGCCACGTTCCGTAATCTCTTTGTCATTTCTCCCATTTCCCTCCACTATACTTCCCAAGTACTTGAGACTTTCCACCTTCTTCAGCTGTCCACCTCCAAGTGTTATCCCACTCATTGGTCTGTCCTTTTTCCTGGTCGTTAACAGGATCTCACATTTACTGATGTTGAACTTCCATTAGGTACAGCACTCATTTCAGGTTCCGTATTGACCGTGTTTACACAAGTAAAACCTGAATTTTCCGCCGAATCAATACTTTACTTATGGAAAACTTTATGGGTACATGTTTCGGAGACCCTACTGTCTCCTCCTTCAGCCCTCCTTTGGTGCTACAAACATCGTATAACACATTCGAAATCCCCTAATAAAACAACACAGAATACACAACATAAATTACAAAGCCACAACATATTAAAAACTATGAGCTTAAAACACATTAATTAAAATTCAACAAACAACCAAAGATAAAACATGTAATGTTCCTCGCATTTTCAGTCATTCAGTTCTAGTTAAGTTTGTGTCTTAGGACACGTTAAAATATTGTTAATGCACAACCATTTGTTTTGTTCGCAGTGTCTTCAAACTCTAAAATAAATGTAATCAATCTATGGAGATTCTTGCATACGTAGGGCTTGTTGAATTAAAAGCATCTAGGATTTGCCTATTGTCGATGTACATTTGTTGTTTTAGGTAGAACATCAAATATTATGGTGTTCCTTCTCTAGAATACTTAACAACATGCTATAGTAAAGCGACTGTTGTTATGAATAACAGTCCAATTAGAATTGAAGACGGTCAATTCAAGGCTACTTATGATGGTAAGCTGACGGTCGGCGGCATCGATTAAATATTTTCATTACTATTGTTTTGGTCGAGGAACATTATCAAGTTGATACCTCGTCTTATTCGTCATGGAAATGCTGAATAGTTCCAAATAATCGGACATATGTGACCTAGTCAAACTCACAGCCCTCATAGAGGTCAACTTCAACTGAGCAACACCTTAGACATGACACAGCTGCTCGCTCAGCTCTAGTGCTATGCGGGCTTTACTCGACACAGTTCTGCCAGGGGGCTATCGTCTTGTTTAAAAGCACTTTAATCTCTAATTATAAAATCCGCCTCATCAAACACTAAGAAGTTTTATAATTAAATTAAAATGTACATGTTTCGGTATAACAGCGCAGATTAAATAAAACTATGATAACAAATACAAAGAAAAATTGGTTATCCTTACAAAAGCATTAGAATGTAAATAAATGAAAGTTCACAAAAGAAAAATGGAAATGCATAAAAGAATAAGATTAAGAGTTAATGTAAATCTACCTTAATGGACTGTCCATCGGATGTCAATGCTGAGAGCTATATGTTGTTGCTTCCAGCCAGGTATAGGCTAATGATACGGAACAGAGAAGAAGAAAAATAATGGAAAATATGATGATACTGAATCAGAGGAGACGGACCAAAAGAAGGAAAAGAAAGGAAAATATGTTGATACTGAATCAGAGGAGACAGACCAAAAGAAGGAAAAGAAAGGAAAATATGAGACTGAATCGGACGAGACAGACCAAAACAAGAAGAAGAAGAAGAAAGGAAAATATGATGATACTGAATCGGAGGAGACCGACCAAAAGAAGAAGAAAGGAAAGGGGAAAGGACTTGATGATGATGATGATGACGACGATGATTATGATATTGGCACAGACAGGTCTGATGACGATTCTGCCATTTCTTCTGACTATGATATTGTTGTTGGATTTTTCCGATAGAGTAGGAGTGTCTGATAGACTCGATGAGATAGTTTCGGCTACTCTATCAGAAGAAAATATTTATGCTGGTGATTCTGGTGAATTTAGAATAATAGTTTCTGGCGATGATAGTGCCAATAGTCTTTCTGAAGATATCGCCATTGAAATGGAAGATGATGATGCCACTATTGGCGAAGATGATCCTGTTATCTTTTCTGAAGATGATCAATATTTGTTTCACTTTGTATTTTGTTTTAGTCTGTGTATGTTTCATGTATTTTGTTAATGTACGTATTTGTTTCGAGGGTTGAGAGTGAATCTCCTACTTTCAGTTAGAAAGTTACTCTCAAGGGGGCGTTTCTCTAACTGAACTTTAGACTGCTTCTAGTTTGTTTTGTTGGTCAGCACCATGGAGTATCTTGTGTGTTCAGTGCCATAGAGATTCTTGGTGGTGGTCTGGCTATTGCTGGTAGGTGGCCTTGCTAATCGCAAGGTTACCATGGGGATATTATTGATTGTTAGAATGCCATGCAGGATGGATGCTGGCTTTTTATGTAAATGGTGATGTTGGGAATTATATTATGCTCCGGTCTGGCAAATCGTTTTCAATGTTGAAGAAGAAATCCTGCTTATATGTTTGACATAAAAATATTGATAGTTTATGATTGCCAGAGTATGACCAGAAAACAAGAATTCGTAAGTAGAAAAGGATGCAAGTTATGGTGTACACTCTGCAAGAGATGCAGGTAATGGAAACCTGATTATATGTCTGACAAACAGGTATTGTTAGTTTTGATTGCCAGAGATCAACGTTTGGAGAAGAATTATTATTAATAAAATGTGTGTTTTGTGAAGTTGGTGTACTGTGTCTTTGTGTGATGTCATTTAATTAATTAATAGATTTATTACAGCCAATGGCCAATATATACAGTATATAAATACATTTTAATTTCCTTAACTTTAATTCGTGATAGATCTTGATCTTTTCGAGCAGTCCCGTAGATTTAAGCTAGTACCTTATAGCCCCACTATGCTGAGGTGGCTAGCTCGGATTATCATATTAATTATTACAATGGCAAGCTTGGAGGATTTTATATTTATTACAATGACACACCAGCGTGTGGCTAGATGAAGGACGTACCAATAAGAAAGAATTTAAGTTTATCGATTTAAATATCAATATATGAATAGAATAGTTACAATGAACGCCCAACTGTGGGGCATGTTGTTGGTTGACTCAGACCACTATAGGGACATTCATCATCATCATCATCTTTAGCAGTTTCCGACCGATGGTCGGGTCTGCTTGGAACATAAGCCTCTCCATCGTTTCCTGTCCATCCACCATCTCTCGTCTTTCACTGTGTCCCAGCACACTCCTCTTTCCTCCACACTCTTCTTAACTCCTTTTGTCCATCTGTCCCTTGGTCTTCCCCTTGGCCTCCTTCCCTTCATTTCCATTCCAAACATCTTCATCGGTATCCTCTCCTATCGCATCCTCCTCACATGTCCATACCATTGTAGCCTAGATCGCTCTATTCTATTTTGCAATGGTTCCTCTCTTACCATCTCTCTGACTCTCTCATTCCTTACTCTGTCCATTCTTGTTACTCCTACCCTACTCCTCTGGAACTTCATCTCCACTGCTCGTATTTTATTCTTGTCCCTTTCCTTCATCACCCATGTTTCTGAACCATATGTCAAAATTGGCTCAAAGTAGGTCTTGTAGATGATTCCTTTACATTTTTGTGGTACATCTTTTATTCCATATCATCCCCCTAACACTCTTGAAAAATTCACCTGCGCACCTTCCCCTTTCATTTATTTCCATCCTATTGCCTCCCTTTTCTTCAATTATGCTTCCCAAGTACTTGAAGCATTCTACTTTCTGCAACTGCTGTCCTCCAAGTGTTATGCCCATATCCAGTCTGTTCTTCCTCCTCGTTGTGATGACCACTTCACTCTTTTGTGCTGAGAACTTCATCCCATATGATAACACTACCTTCTCCCACTCATCTAATTGCTCTTGTACTTCTTCCTCATCCTCTCCCCATACCAGAAGGTCATCAGCAAACAACATTGCCTTCATTTTCCTTTCCCCAATGCTATTTACCACTTTTCGTATGATTTCATCCATCACCACTATAAATAACAGGGGTGAGAGGGCACTTCCTTGTTTCAGACCACTCTCCAGTTGAAACCATTCCGTTCTCTCCCTTCCCACCTTTACACAGCTTTTGCTTCCCTCGTATATTGCTTTCACTCTTCCCACTGTCTCCTTGTTCACTGCTTTTGCTCTCATTGCTTCCCATACCTTGTTTCTATTAATACTATCATATGCTTTCTCAATATCCAAGAAGGTCATCACCAGATCTTTCCCATATTCATAATGGTGTTCTTGTAGCTGTCTTACAGCAAAGATGAGGTCAACTGTTGACCTTCCTGGCCTGAATCCATACTGTTCTTCCCTCAGCCCATCTTCAACTTCTGTCCGAATTCTTCTCTCCAGTACCTTCTCAAATAAGGGACAGTATCATAGTGTTATATACAGCCGCGAACCGGCAGGAGACTTTCGGGTGAGTGACAGCGTGACAGACCAAAGCAGCTGTCTCGTTGGCCTTGAATAGAACCATCAGCCGGAGAGAGAAAGTTCCCACACCCTCCCGGCCCCTCCCACCAGCAGACACAATAGCGAGACATCTGTGAGTCATCGCGGGCCGGCCAGAGAATACGTGAAAAGTCTGGACTTGAACCATCGAGAACAGACTCAATGCGGCAATAGGTTGTGACATTTCGAACTTTCCAGGCCAGGGACTGATCCCTTATAAAACAGCGAGCTGCGGCGAGGAGGCAGTGAATTGGACAGTATTGGTCAGTGCTAGTGTGTATTGAAGAGTGGCCGAGTGAGTGAGTGCGCAGCAGTACAGCAATTATTACTGGACGTCTACGGTAACAGATTGGAAGCCTGTCTGCCAGGGTGCAACTTTGAGTCAGGACTGTTAGTGCTTGGAGGTGTCGTGGTGCTTCGTGGAAGACGTGGTCGTGGGATCGACACGGGACAAGCAACAGCGCACAAGGAGCAGCAAGAGGACTCTGGAAGTAAGTGAAGTGGCAGGGGCAAGGCTGTATAGAACCTGTGTAGACTGTACGTGTGAGTGTAAGCTGGAACACTGTAACACCTCACGGACAGAGAGAACATAAATAGCGAGGACAGTGGTGTGAGGGTAAATGTGGAAACTTATAGTGACTAGCAGTGTTTCTGAAGTTAGACTCAGTGTGTGTGTGTGCAATGTGTATGTTTGTAGACGTGTAACAAATTTATATTTCGTTAAAGGAACAATTGTGTTTGTGCTTTCGCCCACCGTAATCCAGTTAACGTAAGTGCCACTAGGGGGTGGCATGTAACAATATTTATTATAAGTGTCGCCCAACGTAGGGGCAGTTTTAAAATTATTAAAAACTGCCAGAAGAAGTTAGCAGAGGACCTGACTACCAATATTCTCGAAAACCAAAAAAAAATTGGAAAAGTAAATGACTGAGCATTTTGAAAACTTTGGAAATAAAATGATGGAACATTTTGAAAACCTGGGAAAGAAAATGGTGATATATTCGGAAAAATTGGAAAAGAAAATTGGGGAAAGTTCCGAAAATTCTGAAAAGAAAGTGGAGCATGGAACTAGTCAGGACGAGCTGAAATCAGACCTGAAATCAAGACCGGAGTATAACAAGCTTGGAGGTGATATGGAATGTGGTGCGGCAGAGGACGCTGATGGCCAAGACAAACAGTTCGTGGAGTCTGGAGTTCGGAATGCTCAGCGAGTCAGGGACGAGCCACTGGGAAGCGTCACGGGCTTGGAAATCTGGCCAAGGCTTAGCAGCTCTGATGGCAGGAACAGTGTTACGAGTGTGAGGACGCCGCACTTCGATGAGACTACATCAGGGCAGATCTGCGGGACCGGGTTCGACACTGTGGTGGACCATGCCAGGTGTACGTTGGAAGACGTAGCCGTTCAGCTCATCACAGGACTTCGCATGACGGAGGTGTTACACAACGTCCTTACGGGGACTGGGTACAACGGGATCGTCGCGACGCTGGAGGAGCATCATGGGGTCTACCAGCTACCTGCCATGTACCACCTACGGCTAGAAGGGAGGAACGGGCGCGCGAGTAAGTCAATTGAAGAGCTCACGCTAGCTGGCTCTCCTCCCGAGCACGTGCACCGAGAGGCGGCGTACATCTTCGTGGATGGGCATCGCGACGCCATGGTACGTGAGTATTCGATGCTCAGTAGAAGGTGCTACCTGCGGCAGGTAAAGACCATCGCATTGGGAATGGCGGCGACGAGGAGGACAACATGGGTAACGCCACTGAGGAAAAATGATGCCGCCGGACACGGTTGGAGGTTGGCTACCCTCCTCCAAAGCGGCGTAAACCATCACTGGGGCGCCGTTGCAGTAGGAAAGCCACCTGTTGGCTACGGTGTGAAAGGGGCCATCTAATGAGCAGCTGTCGGCGAGGAACAGCCTCACGGTTAGAAAAGCGAGTGAGGGCCAGGGCCAGCCAAAACAGGGGCTTATCAGCGCCGTCGATGCCACCCCTTCGGACTTCAGACGGCCTTTACGACGAACAACTCGAGGCGAGTTGCTTTAAAGAGGGGAGCAGTGTTATGTACAGCCGCGAACCAGCAGGAGACTTTCGGATGAGTGACAGCGTGACAGACCAAAGCAGCTGTCTCGTTGGCCTTGAACAGAACCATCAGCCGGAGAGAGTAAGTTCCCACCCCCTTCTGGCCCCTCCCACCGGCAGACACAATAGCGGGACATCTGTGTGTCATCGCGGGCCGGCCAGAGAATACGTGAAAAGTCTGGACTTAGAACCATCGAGAACAGACTCAATGCGGCAATAGGTTGTGACATTTCGAACTTTCCAGGCCAGGGACTGATCCCATATAAACCAGCGAGCCGCGGCGAGGAGGCAGTGTATTGGACAGGATTGGTCAGTGCTAGTGTGTATTGAAGTGTGGCTGAGTGAGTGCGCAGCAGTACAGCGATTATTACTGGACGTCTACGGTAACAGATTGGAAGCCTGTCTGCCAGGGTGCAACTTTGAGTCAGGACTGTTAGTGCTTCGTGGAAGACGTGGTCGTGGGATCGACACGGGACGAGCAACAGCGCACAAGGAGCAGAAAGAGGACTCTGGAAGTAAGTGAAGTGGCAGGTGCAAGGCTGTAGAGAACCTGTGTAGACTGTACGTGTGAGTGTAAGCTGGAACACTGTAACACCTCACGGACAGAGAGAACATAAATAGCGAGGACAGTGGTGTGAGGGTAAATGTGGAAACTTATAGTGACTTGTAGTGTTTCTGAAGTTAGACTCAGTGTGTGAGTGCGCAATGTGTATGTTTGTAGACGTGTAACAAATTTATATTTCGTTAAAGGAACAATTGTGTTTGTGCTTTCGCCCACCGTAATCCAGTTAACGTAAGTGCCACTAGGGGGTGGCATGTAACAATATTTATTACAAGTGTCGCCCAACGTAGGGGCAGTTATAAAATTATTAAAAAGTGTCGCCCAACGAGAGGCATCAGTAGCTCGAATATTATATTTATTACAATACGAGGAAATTTTTTATAAATTATTCAAAAACAGTTCTGTAGCAATATGGGATTTAATTTAAAAATGTAGAACGCTGACTGGAATAAAACTAGATTTTTTTAAAACTCTGATCGAGAACATAATATGATTGAAACTTGGTTTGATTAGTTTTCTTCTTTTTTTTCTCTCATATTTTACGCCTTCATTGGAGCACTTAAATCAATACAAATAAGTCTAACAACGGTATTTTGAGATTGGCGATTCAGCTTCAGCTTCTTCTGCACCCAAAATTTCTTCATTCTATCTGACCTGGCTGCCCTTTGTTCATCAGTGATGGACGACGGTGTAGTTTTTCTGTTCAAATGTTGTTAATGTGAATCGTAAGTGTTTATTCCTTAAAATATTCTTCTCTTCTCTATTTTTAATTTGGAGCATGGTTAAATTTAATTCATTTAAATCATGCCGGATCTCTTTGAACCAGTTGTTATTTGTTTTACTCTTCCAAAAGTAACTAAACAGCTGTTTTTTTAGTCTGGTTTCTGGTAGGCGAGGGATATGGCAGAAAAAAGATATTCTCCTTTTCCTCATTGTATCTATTATTGGGGGCCGATAACCTCGATGTTAGGCCCCTTAAAACAACAATTATCATCATCATCATATCTATTATTGATTCACTCTCTCGATATACCACTTCATTCGGCAGCAATCTCCATTGGCCATTTACTTGAGGTTTTTTGTTAATAATTGTTCTGATGATTCTTCTGTCTGCTTTCTGCAGGTTGTCAGTTGTTGATTTGATGTTCAACTTAAAGAGTGTTTCACTATCAGACGTTGCCTCGGGTTTAACAACGGAATTGTAATGCCGAAATTTGGCATTTATTTTAAAGGAAAATTATCGACTTGCATGGAATAAATAGATTATATACCAATTTGGTACTTCATTAATTCAATTGTCAATAAGGGAATTTATTGATATGATTAATTTTATATCATTAGGTAGAATGTTATCATTAGTTTTTATATTATACATTTAATAGTTGTTATCTGTTAAAGCATCTGCTGAAATCTATGGAATCACAGTGTGTCGTACAGTTCTACAGAAGAACTGGGAATATTTTACGATTATATTGATAATTTGAAACTTGTATGGGTAATCGTTATTTCTCTTATAATTACTTTCAATTATAGTAATGATAAGGTGGTACACCAGCGTTTTATTTGTTAATTAAACTCCTTAGTTTATATCAGTTTCAACCTATTATCATTAGTGACTGCAAGCTTTATTTCCTGATAAGCTTTTATACTGCTGTTTAAAGTCTCCAAGAATCTCCTTCATATCATGTTTCGAATGAACTCTTTTCTTCCTTCAGAGTAAAATAGTAGGAGTACCATTTGTGGTCACTGCACCAGTCTTGGCCAGTTAATAACTCGAACTACTGAAATAAGATTACTGTAGTGTGATGACCAGTAAATCTGCATGTTCGTTGAAGATGAGGCATATACATCTGTTGCTAAAACTGATCCACAAGACTAATTTGTCTGTACTCCCTCTCCTCTCTTTAACACAAGACTGAATACACTAGTCTCTAGCGGTAAGAAATGATACTACATACCTGCCTACTTTTACGGCTTTTCCGTAAAATCTGTGGAATCACAGTGTGTCGTACAGTTCTACAGAAGAACTGGGAATATTTTACGATTATACGAACCAAAATCTTCTCTATCAAATTCGCTCCAGGTCAAGCTTTCACAGGTCATTCTGTGTGACCGGCGAATATTCGATACATTGCTCTTATTTATATATATACACTGACCGGCAAAAAAAGTGGAACACTTTAATTTTTTATGTAATTTCTTAATTTATTCCACTATAATGTATAATGTTGTAACAAATTATAGTATTGAATAGGCGGAAAATTGTAAGTCTTATTCTTCACTATAATGTATAGTTTTCCAATATTTGCATTATTCATGTAAATTTTAGATGTTCGGCTACAGAAAATACCGAAACATGTTTTACAACACGCTTTAACTCACAAATTTCGTTACATTTTGCAAATCTTACTATTTTCTATTTTTTAGTAATTTTCTTTTGGGGTGGTTTTTATCAAACGTATTGCCAAACAAAACAGTATTAATGTTTGCACTGCACTGCACGAGAACACTGGTCACTAAAAACGAGTGTTTCCACTCTTAGCGTCTTTGACAGCTTGTAAACGCTCAGGCATACTGTTCACAACTCCTCGAATGGCATCTGCCGGGATGCGATCCCATTCCTCCAGCAGCGATGTTCTCAGTTGTGCCAAGGTGTTATGGTCACGCTGTCTGACGTTCCTTCCAAGCATATCCCATACATGTTCGACGGAGTACAAGTCAGGACTACTAGTTGGCCAGTCCAGGATTTGAATCCCCACTTCCTGCAGATATTGTACAACACAGCGAGCAGTATGAGGGCGGGCATTATCCTGCATCAGCATGAAATTCTGACCAATGAAAGGCGCAAAGGGCATCGCATGGTTCATCAGGATCTCTTCGATGTACCTTTGGGAATTGAGCGTCGCGTGATCGATGCACACCAACTCAGTGCGGGCCATAACGTTGATGCCACCCCAGACCATAACCGTGCCACCTCCAAATGGAGTCCTGGAGAAGAAAGCAACAGGGCTGTATACATCTCCGTGCCTTCTCCACACTCTTTCTCTTCCATCAGATCTAAGATTAAATCGACTCTCGTCAGTGAAGAGAACAGAGGCCCACTGCTCGTGGGTTCATCCCAGATGCTGCCTTGCGAAGCGAAGACGCGCCTCTCTGTGATGTTGTTCGAGTGCGGGTCCACATGCAGGTCTCCTGAACGAAAGATGAGCTTCTTCAAACCTTCTTCTTACTGTTCGCTCACTCACTCTCACATTTCTGACATTTTCCAGTTGATTTCGTACCTGGACTGCTGTGGTATGGCGATCACGCAGAACTTGCAGGGTGAGAAATCTTTCATCCCTGGCACTTGTGCATCTTCTACGGCCTGACCCTCGTCTCCTGTCGAATTTTTGGAGTTCTCTGTAACGTTGCACTGCACGGTAAATGCTACCGAGAGATGATCCAATGACCTCAGCAACATAACGGAAGCTGCAGCCATCCTCCACCAATGCAACTGCCTGTGCAGCTCCTTTACGGCTAAGAGGCACGTTTTAGTGTGAACTGCACATGGATAACTTGCTAAAATGTATGACAATGGTTCACACGTGTTCAACAAATGCCAGTTGTTATCCCTAGAACAACAATAAGCGAGCTGCAACACTCATAAACCGTAAACGCATACAGTGCGCTTCCCGCCATAAAACCATTGAGATAGGCTCATCGAAAATTGGGGGTAATTGGTGGTAATAAACAACCCTAAAAAATGTCATATTATCAATTTCTATTCACGGATATTTCAGATGTTTGTTCTAATGTGTGAAAAGCTTTTAAAATGTGATTAATTCTTTTTCATGGCTAATTTTATACTATTTATATTACTTTTCTTAACTGTTCCACTGTTTTTGCCGGTCAGTGTATATGTTTCCTGAACAGTGTTTAACCAGGAATACGGCTCTCCCTGATTCGTGGTCATTTGATATTGTTTTTTCTTTTTTCTTGTGGGTAGGAAATTGATTCATTCTGTAGAACTTTTTATTTTATTTGTTTGATTGCTTGCTTGCTTGCTTGCTTGCTTGCTTGCTTGCTTGCTTGCTTGCTTGCTTGCTTGCTTGCCCTTCACTGTGAGTTTCAATGTTGAGGTCATAGTCCAGGCAACGAAAAGGTATAGAGGGAAATGTTTGGAACACAATTTTTGACTTCGTAACTTTGTTTGGGCTAGTTTGGAGGTGAACATTTCAAAAGTCCCCGCCCGTAGCCTTCCTTTGAGCGGGGGGGTCGCGGCAGGGAAGGGTTTAAAGGTCCCATTTTTCGTTTTTTTGCTTAAATCTCAGAAACTGTGCATCCTACCGAAATGACTACTCTATACAAAATGAAAGCTGATTAAATTTGCTACAAGTTTTTCAATATCTTGTATAGTTTTCGCGTTATCTGCTCTTGAAAGTCTGTAATTTTGGAGAGAAAAAATATTTTGCCTCAAATTTTTGCTCTTTTTGACCGGATAACTCTTCAAACTATGCACCCAAAAAATAAATGCCGGCCAGAGGATTGTAGAACATTAAATTCCCTTCATTAATATATAATTATATTACTTTACTAATTTATCTATTTTCCTTCAAATATTAAAGCAATTTCAGTGTTGAACGTGAAATCTGAAATTTTGCGACAACTGTCTACTAATGAATCTTTCCATTTCTCACCATTCCCAGTCAACGTATTGGCTAAAATGTGCACCATTATGTACACATAGTGAGTACTGGACGTCTAAATAGCACAGATACTCATTTTAGAATATATATACTTGTGGGCCCGCTGACCAGGTTCCTCACACATAATTAAAGGTGATCTAGACCATTTTAATGGGAAAATATGTTGCTATGACCATGTGTTTGCATATATGAGTGTCTATAAAGCATTAGAATAGTTTTATAAATCAGAACCATTAAATTAAAACGAGTTTATTGACTTAGAAAAGTGAATTAACAAAAAACATTACAATGGTAGGTACCATTGAGTCAATTTCTTGCTCTCTTGGGGTGGGAAGGGCCTTCATCCTCGTCTTCGTTTTCATCTTCTCTTTCCTCAATATCTTCTCCATAGGACCCCTTTAGGGAAAAGGTCAGAGGATCCTCCTTCTTCTTCATCTTTGGAGCTAACTTGAGGGACCCCATTCAGCTAGTTACCCTGGGAATTTTGGCATGCTGATGAACATTTGAGGCTTGCTATTTTGCAGCCACACTTCGCGCTAGCACAGTCTTTCGTGTATCAGCAGAAAATCATTTTCAGGATATCCTCCGGTGCAGCTGCTAACTCACTGTGCACCGGGACCAGGCAGTTCATCTCAATCTTCCACCCATGCATCTGAGGAGGCAGGTCATTTCCCAGCCACAGCTGAACTTGGTGGAATGTTCGGAGGGAATGCTAACAGCCCGCTCAGTGGGAGGAAGACAAGAGATATCAGACTTGATGGTGGCCACTGATTTCAAGAATGACTTGTACCTGTAGGCATTGAGGGAGACCTCTTTCGCTGGAGCCCCATACCACCTCAAGATGCAGGTTTCACTTGGACCGTGGTTAAGGAAGGGTCTGAAAAGACTGCTCCTGCTTTCTGGATCTCTGTCGACTTCAGATACAACTTTCCGAATGCGACCTTGCTTTTTCGAAATGTGGAAGATATTGTGTCGCATCCTGTAAAGGCGGGCAAAAACAGCACGTCCTTGAAACCTTGTTGCTGAAGCTCTTGGGAAGAGAAGAAGGAATGAATCCCTTATCTTTCCACGTCCAGGCTTGATGAAAATAATGTCCTTATGCGCTTTAGCTTTAGCCATCAAGAGGACTATGAGGTCGACATCTTCACACACAATGCCGACAGCTGTTGTTTCGGACATTTCCACAGCCGTATCCACGATCAGAACGTCCGCATCACTTTCTGCTTGAAGGGTCCTGATCCCATTGTCCTCAAGCTTCACCTTAAGCATGTTGATGAGCCTGCTTTTGTTGAACTTATTCGATAGAAAATCTTGTTTGACGTTTATCTCTGTGTCTTCGGTGTAATTGATGTCAGCAGGCTTGCTGAGTCGATAGCGCCTTTGCTGCTGCTACTTTCGTGCTTGAAGTTGATGAGGAATAGCCGTCGAAGACTACAGTACATCTCCTTCCGTGGTAGTTCGTCGTGATAAAGTGGATGTAGCTCTCGCAGATTGTCGATATCTTGGCATCTCTTTGCCAAATTACTTTATGGAGGAGGAGCTCTCCGTCAAATACGATGTATAACTGTGCGACATGTACATCCTTGGTCGTAGTGTTGAATACTTTGTACAGCGCTGACTTAGTCGATTTCCTCATCCCACTCTCACTGAATAGGGCTAATGGGAACAGGGCTAATTCATATCCCATGTACAGCTTTAAATCTTCATCTGTATTTTGCTGATGGATATACGTCGGAATAGCAAGAATGGGTCCACAGGAATCTTTTCGTCATTTATTTTGGTCAACGAGCTCACAGTCGACAGGGGAATAGCTCAATCTTTTCGAGACAATTTGATGTTAGAAAATGCCGAATTGACCATTTTAGCCATTGCTTCCTTACCAACTGCAACAGCATTGTAGCAGGTGATCCTTGTATTTACAACAACTCCTGTCACGATAGATATGTCACTGTTCTCTGGGAAGGGAGGAAATTTCTCTAACCAATCGGTGAGCTGGGCAATGTCAGCTATATCCTTGTTTTGGTGGGCTTGTCCCGGGTGGCCAATACGTAGCCAGCGCGTAAGTCTGTGCGAATGGGTTTTAACATTTGAAGGAAAATAGATAAAATAGTAAAGTAATATATATTATTGAAGGGAATTTAATGTTCTACAACCCTCTGGCCAGCATTTATTTTTCGGGTGCATAGCTGAAGAGTTATCCGGTCAAAAAGAGCAAACAAATTGAGGCAATTTCCCCCCCCCCAAAATTACGGACTTTCAAGAGAGGATAACGTGGAAACCATACAAGATATCGAAAAACTTTGTAATGGTTTTACTAGTGTCCCCACTGTTGGGTGACAAGTGTAACTGTTTCCTGGTGAGAGTGTGGAAAAACCACAACAAGTCCCACGTTTGAGGTGATAAATGTAATGTTTACTCTAAGATACGTTGTATTAATGGGCGCCAAGACCTCAGCGCTATGTTGAAATCTACATTTATATTTAACAACACCTAGCTCAGGCAGAACACTTTTAAGAATCTTCACACTCAGATCGTGGTATGATTTGATCATTAACCCAACTAACAAATGTATCAGGAGAAGGAATTTGGTCTATATCTAATGCTACCTACTGAAAGCAAAGATTGCATAGTATAAGAAATGAATTTATTATATAAATAACAAGTAGTGGAAATTTTAATAATAATAATAATAAATTTAAATTGGAGCGTAACGATTTGAATTTACCACTAGAGAATTGCGTGAAAACGGAGTCGGATGAATTACTGATTTTACTATTATTCCCAAGCTAAGAAGTTACTGAAATACTGAATATGAAACAATGAAACGAGAGATTATGTAGTTCTGAGTCATTCGCACTTACCATTGGAAATTGCCGTGGCATTTCCCTCGTACTTGATGCTGAAGAGAGCTTCCCACAGCCTTCTGGACGTCGCCATCTTCTTCGTCAGTTGTGGAGATAGTTGTAGAAATGTAAAGTTATGGTCCGATCACACCGGAACCAACCAAACTAGCAACCACATCGGTCAAGTTTTACGATGATAATCGTCCTCCCTTCTCGGCGCGCAAACAATATATGCACTCCTCGAATCCCCTCTCTGGGGCCGTCTCCTGTGATTGGCCGAGACACCACGCGATACTCCCGACATAAGGGTCAATATGCTCAGCGCGACGATGTCGATTTCCGGTCCAGGCCATTTCGCCTTTTCTTGATGCAGCCAGCTGGAAGTGCCCCACGGCTTACGTCACGCTACTCGACAAGAATATACCTGTAGCTGAATTCCCAATGACTCATCTCTCTCACAATACCCTAACTGACTAAAATCCGTTAAATTCCGTAATCATATAATTTTCCGCGATAATGTTGTTCGTAATAATTCGCTTGATAGTGTTTTCTATAACATCGAAAACCTATCTGTATACTTATAATCTTATAAAAAACGCTCCAAAAAATACCTTAATAATAATAATAAGTTACATGAAACTTGTCTTGGCAGAACAATTTGCCGCGTAAATAAACATTGAATGGCTTCCTACTGACTTATGTCAGTGGCGTCAAATACCCTTGAAAAACACGTTACAACTTGACTGAGTAAAACTTGTAGCAAATTTAATCAGCTTTCATTTTGTATAGAGTAGTAATTTCGGTAGGACGCACAGTTTCCAAAATTTAAGCGAAAAAACGAAAAATTGGACCTTTAACTCCCCCCCGGCTCAAAGGCTATGGGCAGGGACTTTTGATATGTTCACCTCCTAACTAGTCCAAACAAAGTTATGAACTCAAAAATTGTGATCCAAACAGTTCCCTCTATACCCTTTTTTGAGCATTCGTTGACTGACTATCATGTGCATGTGCGAATTATGTTTTGTAAATGGTTTATTTTTTTAAGGCATTTGTGGTAGTTTAATTCAGATGAGATGTTCGTCCCTTAGAATGTCATCAGTTACATGTAGCATTATTAGGGATGGTGATTTTTCGCAAATGCAATAAAGCACGAAATGCTCATTGAAGCTTGTTCTCTCGTATTTTCACTTTTCACGGCCTGTAAACCACTTATTAATGTGTTTTGAGAAAGTGACAAAATGCGAAATTGATTCAAAATGCTAAAATTATACCAAAATGCTACATAAATGAGAATTCCACAATTTTTTCAAATATAACTTGTTTTATTCTCTCTTTTCTTATGGAAACTTAAAGTAAAGAGTTTGTACACCCTTGAAATATTTATGACGGCTTGACCACTGGTCTGGAATGTGAAAAATGATCTCTCCTGCACCTCATTGCCTGCCCGTCGCTTTCATTCCCTTCGCGTTGGCCAAGTCAACAAGTGCTAAGATGATGGGACCAAAAATGTCTATAAAACAGCTCTAAGATTACATGAACTTGCATGCTCTTGCCCACTGTGGTGGATATTGAAACAAGATTTGAGTTGATTTTGTGTCATTTACTTTGCATTATTCTGGTTATGCAGGTTTTGCATCAGTATAATTTTTTTTTTTTCTTTCTTTTTTTCTGTGTAATACTTTAGACTGTAACAATTTTCTTCTGTGTTACTTCAAGATAATCAATTTAAAATAAACACACAATTACATGCATTCATATCTCGCTATTAAACATTTCGAATCCCCTCTCTGGAGCCGTCTCCTGTGATTGGCTGAGACACCACGCGATACTCCCGACATAAGGGTCAATATGCTCAGCGCGACGATGTCGATTTCCGGTCCAGGCCATTTCGCCTTTTCTTGATGCAGCCAGCTGGAAGTGCCCCACGGCTTACGTCACGCTACTCGACAAGAATATACCTGTAGCTGAATTCCCTGTTGCGTGCCACCCCCTAGTGGCACTTTTGTTAACTGGATTACGGTGGGGGTACAAAGCACAACACCAATTACTGCTTAAAGAAATAATTAACTTTATTGTGGCCAGAAAATTACACTAATCAGCAAATACAAGCAATTAGGAGCCTTACTCCAGTTTCCTCAAGTCTCTTCCTTGAGCGCTCTTGGCCCTTCCACTTGTCAACAGATCACAGAAGTTAATCCGTCCTAATGAGTACGGTGGCCTTGACAGAAACTACCTGCTCCTCTCCTTTATGTTCACCGACCACAATTACTTACGATCACTTGCTGCAGGCTATTTCGCTGTCCACAAGCTGGAGAAACAATGTCACTGGATTTCGTAACTCGCACAGCACTTCGTCACCACACTTCTGTCGCACAAGATAATGGCTCGCACTAGCTCGTAAAACACAACAACAACAACTGCTAGACAGGTCGTACTTATATAGCAGGCCGGTGACTCAATAAATGCTTCTAGATCCATCCAGGGTTCACGGCTTCTCGAGGTTTCCATCGCTGGTCCAGTCACGAATATTCTGGACTACCCCTTTGTCCTAGTAGCCCTGTTGCATAAGGCACACGCAATACAGGAGGCAGGCCACAGCCCAGCCCTGGGGCAGTTGTGACTCATGCGGTGAGTGATGACACAAACTCACAGCCGTAACACCACCCCCTTCCTAAAAAGGCTGATCGTCCCGATCAATCATTGGTCCGTCTGTGTCCCTCCGTAGGCTGCCAGGCGATCTCGGTGCACGATCTTCATCTTTGTCCTCGGGTTCCGCTGGATCCTGTAGACGACATCGTTGATCCGTTTCACGACTCGGTACGGGCCCTCCCAGGACTGCTGCAGTTTGGGTGACAGGCCTTTCTTCCGTAATGGGTTGAAGAGCCAGACCCGGTCGTCCTCGTGGAATCCGCCGGCATCCGTCTGCTGGTCGTATCGGGTCTTCATTCGGTTGGTCTCGATCCGTAGTTTCCTCCTCGTGAACGCATGTATGTCCTCCAGTTGGTCGACCAGTTCTTGACAATACTGGCTTACCGGGATCGGATCATCCCCAGGTCGGCCGAAGGCAAGATCGACAGGTAGACGGAGCTCCCTCCCAAACATGGCCCGGGCTGGTGTGCACCCGGTGGCTTCATGCACGGCGGCGGGGTAGGCCAGGAGAAATAGTGGAAGATGCTTGTCCCAATCCCTCTGGTGCTCGCTAACGACTATTCGGAGGTGGTTCTCGATGGTGCGATTGAATCGCTCTACCATCCCGTCGGACTGAGGGTGTAGCGGCGTTGTCCTTGTCTTCCGGATTCCCAGCAGCTGGCATAGGTTCTGGAACACCTGCGACTCGAAGTTCCTCCCTTGGTCGGAGTGCAGCTCCAGGGGTACTCCGTACCGGCTGACGAATTCCTTCACCAGGGTCTCTGCAATCGTCGCGGCTTCTTGGTTAGGGAGCGCATACGCCTCCGGCCATTTGGTAAAGTAGTCGCTGACGACTAATATGTAGCGGTTCCCTGCCTCGCTTAACGGGAATGGCCCAGCAACATCGATGGCCACTCTCTCCATGGGGCCGCCCACGTTGTAGGTCTTCAGTGGACCCCGTCATCTTCGTCCAGGGCCCTTGCTGGCTGCGCAATCGTGGCACCTCGCGCAGTAGTTCTCCACGTCTGTTCGGCATCCGATCCAGTAGAACCGCTCTCTCAGCTTCTCCAGGGTCTTCTTTATCCCTAGGTGTCCACCAGATGATCCTCCATGAACTTCCTTCAGGACTTCCTCCGTCATAGCCTTTGGAACAACGACTTGTTCCTGAGATGTCTTCCCGTCGGTGCTCTCCCAGGTACGGCAGATGAGGCCATCCCTTACAATCAGCGAGTCCCACTGTGCCCAGTAGGACTTAAACTTTGGGCTGCAGTCACTCACAATGTTCCACCCGGGTCTGGGGACACAGGCCCTCTTCCATTCGGCTATCAGTCCCAGGTCATCATCTTCTGCTTGTGCCCGCGTGAAAGATTCGCGGCTCCAGTTCCCTTGAAGTTCCACAGTAGTCCGTCGGCACAGTATCCCGGTGTTCTCCTCCCTTCGGGCACAGAAGGTGCAGTCTTCGGGGCACGGTCTTCGTGACAGGGCGTCGGCATTAGAATGCAGTTGGCCTTTCCTGTGCTGAATCTCAAAGTTGTAATGTTGAAGCCTCTCTAACCACCGCGCGAGTTGACCCTCGGGCTGCTTGAAGTTCAGGAGCCACCGCAGGGATGCATGGTCGGTCCTGATGAGAAATTCTTGCCCATACAGGTACTTGTGGAAGTGTTCAATGGTCTTCACGATGGCGAGCAGCTCCTTCCTGGTGACGCAGTAGTTCCTTTCTGGCTTTGACAAGGCCTTGCTGAAGTAGGCCACTACTCTCTCCTCGCCGTCCACTACCTGCGACAGTATTCCCCCTATGCCAAAGTCGCTGGCATCGGTATCGACGATGAACCTTGTTCCAGGTCTGGGGTAGGCCAGAAAAGGCGCGGTGCACAGAGCCTGCTTGAGTTGTTCGAAGGCACTGTGGCATTCTGCTGTCCACGTGAAGAGTTGGTCCTTCTCAGTCAGTCGATGTAAAGGTTTGGCGATGTCGGCGAATCCCCTCACGAAGCGACGGTAATAAGTGCAGAGTCCCAGGAAGCTTCGTAGTTGGGACTTGTCCTTCGGAACTGGCCACTCTCTCACAGCTGCGGTCTTCTCTGGGTCGGTGCGCACCCCTTCCTCGGAGACGATATGTCCAAGGTACTGGACCCGCTTCTGGAAGAGCTGACACTTCTTGGGGCTCAACTTCAGCTGGGCAGCCCATAGCTTCAACAAGATCTCCTTCAGGTTGCTGTAGTGCTCCTCGAAGCTTCTCCCCAGAACGATGACGTCGTCTAGGTAGACCAGGCAGGTCTTCCAGTGTAGTCCCCTCAGAATGGACTCCATTAGCCTTTCGAAGGTCGCAGGGGCGTTGCACAGACCGAATGGCATAACGGTGAACTGCCAGAGCCCGCTGCCCACAGAGAACGCCGTTTTCTCGCGGTCCTTAGGGTGGACCTCCACCTGCCAGTAGCCACTCTTCAAATCCAAGGTGGAGAACCATCTTGACCCTGATATGGTGTCCAGCGTGTCGTCGATCCGGGGTAGAGGGTAGCTGTCCTTCTTCGTGACGTCGTTCACCCGCCTGTAGTCCACGCAGAACCTGGTGGAACCGTCCTTCTTCTTCACAAGCACGACCGGAGAACTCCAAGGACTATGTGATGGCTCGATCACCCCTTGCTCCTTCATCTCTTCTACCATCCGGTCGACTTCGGCTTGCTTGGCGAGCGGGACACGTCGGAATGGGGCCCTAATCGGTGCGCTGTCCCCAGCGTCGATTCTGTGCTGGACCAAGCTTGTCCTGCCGAAGTCTTTGCTCCCCACGGTGAAGACATCCTGGAATTCGCGTAGCAGGTCCTGTAGTTGGCGTGATTGTTCCTTGTCTAAATGGTCCTGGGAACCTTGGTACAGCTTCTGTAGTTCTTCTGGCAGTGTGCGTCTTCTTCGGTTGTCCGTTTGCAGGTGTCCGTCCGTCGAGTCGGTGATGCGGGCAATCCAGGTAACGGGCTCGCAGACTCCTAGGTTGGTGTCCCCGTGAACCGTAATGTCGTAGTCGTTCAGTCCGTCCGTCGAGTCGGTGATGCGGGCAATCCAGGTAACGGGCTCGCAGACTCCTAGGTTGGTGTCCCCGTGAACCGTAATGTCGTAGTCGTTCAGGTTGTACAGGCGGACGTACGGCCGAGACGTCGTGTTGATGAGGGTCTTGGCAACTAGCAATCCTTTTGTCTGGATGTCCTCATATTTTGGCTCGATGACAGCCGCCACTCCCTCAGCAGTTCCGTCGACAATTACGGCGGCGCTGACCTCCGTCCTGGCAGGAACGATGACATCCTCTCTCAGCCTTACTCGTCGTGCGGTGACGGCCTCGTGTGCTGGTTACAAAGCAAGTTCCTCACCTCCGAAGTGCAGAGTGTTGGTAGTCAGGTCCAAGATGATGTTGTTCTGGTCCAGGAAGTCCAGTCCGATGATCACTTCGTTTGATACGTCAGCCACAAGCACTGGATGCTTTATCACCCGTCGACCAATGACGAACTCCAGTGATGCTTCGCCATGTACCGGTGCGGTCTCTCCGGTCGCGGTTATTAGCTGGAGGTTCCTTTGTGTGGGTTGCACTCTCCACTTCGGGATCACGGTGGGATGGACGATGGTCCTCGACGCTCCCGTGTCGATCAGCATGGGCCAGCTCACTCCGTTGATGACTCCGTCGACCATCAGGCTGCTATTGTACCTCCGTAACTTCGTCACACGCACTTGGACTGCCGGGGCTTGACGACTGTCACAAGCCATCCTTTGCCCCCCAAGGCTGACTAATACTCGTTTCCCTAGGCCGCGCGGTTTTCAGACGACTGATTTCCCGTCGGATACCCTCGGCGGCGGCGATCACCGCAGTCCTTGCTCAGGTGGCCTTTCTTACCGCAGGCCCAGCAGGTCGGTAGTCCTCTTCCAGGCCGCCTCTCCGGTTGTCTTCCGGCTGTGTCGTTGCTGGTGGTGCCGCGACTATCGAAGAAACGGCTTAGCGCCTCCATCAATTCGTCGGCCAGGGGCTTGGTCTCGTTGGTTTTTGCTGGTTCGTCGACGTCCACTTGACGCACCCGCGCGTGCATTCTGGATGCCTGTTTCGCCGTCTCGAATTCAAGTGCGTGGCTCAGCGCATCTGCCAGGGTCTTATTGCGCGCGAGTCGCAGCGCCTGTTGAGTGTCCGAGTCCCGTAGCCCGTCGGTGAAAATCTGCGTCGCTATCTGCTCCAGAAAGTCGGCCGGCGCTGTTGGGTAGGCGAGCCTTACGAGGCATGCGATGTCCATCTCGAACTCCTGCAGGGTTTCCGCGTTCTTCTGTACCCGGGTCCGGAGCTGCATCTGGTAGGCCTGCTGAAGAAGGCTATCTCCATATCGGGACTCCATATGGGCGATCAGTGCAGCGTAGTCCTGGGATCCAGTCGGGATGGCCTGAAGGACGTTAAGGGCGTCGCCTCTCAGCGCTACAATGAGAGCTGTAGCCTTTTCTGTGTTGTTCCTGTTATTTATGGAACAGGCTGCCTCGAACTGACGTAAGTAGGTGCTCCACGGGACCTTTCCGTCGAAGGTTGGGGGCGTCACTCTGCTATGTCCCGTTCCTGATATTCCCGGTGTAACGGTGGGCAGGCCTTGGCGCAGCTCGGCAACTTCCTCTCGTAGAGCGTTGAATTCCTCTTTCACCCCCGTCAGTGGGCGTTGGCGTAGCTCGGCAACTTCCTTTTGTAAGGGGTTGAATTTCTCCTCCACCCCCATCAGCGGGTGTTGGCACAGCTCGGCAACTTCCACTTGTAAGGCGTTGAATTTCTCCTCCACCCCCATCAGCGGGCGTTGGCGCAGCTCGGCAACTTCCACTTGTAAGGCGTCGAACTTCTTTTCCACTGCCGTGACTTCCTCACGCAGACCCAGTTCTAATTTCTTCAGGTCCTGTGTCAACTTATTCTGACCGTCTTCCATCTTCTTCTGGCCGTCCTCTATCCTCTTCAGGTCCTCCGCTAGCTTCTTCTGGCCGTCTTCTAGTTTGGCAGTTAGGTCCTCGGCTAACTTCTTCTGGCCGTCCTCCATCTTCTTCAGGTCCTCCGCTAACTTATTTTGGCTGTCCTTCAGGTCCTCTGCTAACTTCTTCTGGCCATCCTTCATCTTCTTCTGGCCATCCTCCATCTTCTTCTGGCCATCCTCCATCTTCTTCTGGCCGTCTTCCATTTTGGCACTTAGGTCCTTGGTTAAATTCTTCTGGCCGTCTTCTATGCCATTTAACTTTTCTAGCAATGCTGCCAATTGCGCCTCCATTTTAGTTGTTTGCTTTGTAAAGGGCATGCACTCACAGGAAAATTAGAGAAAATGACCTGCTCGGGTTTTGAAACCAGGACCGTCAGGTGTTGTGCTTGAGTTCGTAATCCCGCTTCTGACACCAGTTGTTGCGTGCCACCCCCTAGTGGCACTTTTGTTAACTGGATTACGGTGGGGGTACAAAGCACAACACCAATTACTGCTTAAAGAAATAATTAACTTTATTGTGGCCAGAAAATTACACTAATCAGCAAATACAAGCAATTAGGAGCCTTACTCCAGTTTCCTCAAGTCTCTTCCTTGAGCGCTCTTGGCCCTTCCACTTGTCAACAGATCACAGAAGTTAATCCGTCCTAATGAGTACGGTGGCCTTGACAGAAACTACCTGCTCCTCTCCTTTATGTTCACCGACCACAATTACTTACGATCACTTGCTGCAGGCTATTTCGCTGTCCACAAGCTGGAGAAACAATGTCACTGGATTTCGTAACTCGCACAGCACTTCGTCACCACACTTCTGTCGCACATGATAATCGCTCGCACTAGCTCGTAAAACACAACAACAACAACTGCTAGACAGGTCGCACTTATATAGCAGGCCGGTGACTCAATAAATGCTTCTAGATCCATCCAGGGTTCACGGCTTCTCGAGGTTTCCATCACTGGTCCAGTCACGAATATTCTGGACTACCCCTTTGTCCTAG
Organism: Meconema thalassinum; assembly: GCA_946902985.2. Classification (NCBI taxonomy): domain Eukaryota; kingdom Metazoa; phylum Arthropoda; class Insecta; order Orthoptera; family Tettigoniidae; genus Meconema; species Meconema thalassinum. The sequence goes on from OX336396.1 coordinate 251,317,459, forward strand.
TAGCCCTGTTGCATAAGGCACACGCAATACAGGAGGCAGGCCACAGCCCAGCCCTGGGGCAGTTGTGACTCATGCGGCGAGTGATGACACAAACTCACAGCCGTAACAATATGCTCAGCGCGACGATGTCTATTTCCGGTCCAGGCCATTTCGCCTTTTCTTGATGCAGCCAGCTGGAAGTGCCCCACGGCTTACGTCACGCTACTCGACAAGAATATACCTGTAGCTGAATTCCCAATGACTCATCTCTCTCACAATACCCTAACTGACTAAAATCCGTTAAATTCCGTAATCATATAATTTTCCGCGATAATGTTGTTCGTAATAATTCGCTTGATAGTGTTTTCTATAACATCGAAAACCTATCTGTATACTTATAATCTTATAAAAAACGCTCCAAAAAATACCTTAATAATAATAATAAGTTACATGAAACTTGTCTTGGCAGAACAATTTGCCGCGTAAATAAACATTGAATGGCTTTCTACTTACTTATGTCAGTGGCGTCAAATACCCTTGAAAAACACGTTACAACTTGACTGAGTAAAACTTGTAGCAAATTTAATCAGCTTTCATTTTGTATAGAGTAGTAATTTCGGTAGGACGCACAGTTTCCAAAATTTAAGCGAAAAAACGAAAAAATGGACCTTTAACTCCCCCCCGGCTCAAAGGCTATGGGCAGGGACTTTTGATATGTTCACCTCCTAACTAGTCCAAACAAAGTTATGAACTCAAAAATTGTGTTCCAAACAGTTCCCTCTATACCCTTTTTTGAGCATTCGTTGACTGGACTATCATGTGCATGTACGAATTATGTTTTGTAAATGGTTTATTTTTTTAAGGCATTTGTGGTAGTTTAATTCAGATGAGATGTTCGTCCCTTAGAATGTCATCAGTTACATGTAGCATTATTAGGGATGGTGATTTTTCGCAAATGCAATAAAGCACGAAATGCTCATTGAAGCTTGTTCTCTCGTATTTTCACTTTTCACGGCCTGAAGTGACAAAATGCGAAATTGATTCAAAATGCTAAAATTATACCAAAATGCTACATAAATGAGAATTCCACAATTTTTTCAAATATAACTTGTTTTATTCTCTCTTTTCTTATGGAAACTTAAAGTAAAGAGTTTGTACACCCTTGAAATATTTATGACGGCTTGACCACTGGTCTGGAATGTGAAAAATGATCTCTCCTGCACCTCATTGCCTGCCCGTCGCTTTCATTCCCTTCGCGTTGGCCAAGTCAACAAGTGCTAAGATGATGGGACCAAAAATGTCTATAAAACAGCTCTAAGATTACATGAACTTGCATGCTCTTGCCCACTGTGGTGGATATTGAAACAAGATTTGAGTTGATTTTGTGTATTTACTTTGTATTATTCTGGTTGTGCAGGTTTTGCATCAGTATAAATTCTTTTTTTTTTTTTCTTTCTTTTTTTCTGTGTAATACTTTAGACTGTAACAATTTTCTTCTGTGTTACTTCAACATAATCAATTTAAAATAAACACACAAATACATGCATTCATATCTCGCTATTAAACATTTACACATATGATTTTAATTTCACATTAATGCCATTTCAAAAGACATTACTCATTTGTCAGATTTAACCCAAATTGTTGTTGTTGTTGTTTTTTTTTTTTTAAATACAAAATTGCCAATGCATAAAAGCTACAAAATACTAAATGTTCAAATCAAAAAGCTAAATTTCCGATTTCTAAGTGCTAAAAATTGCCATCCCTAAGCATTGTATATTAATGCTGAAGAACTCTGCTTATCTCGAATTAATAAAATAACATATGTTTTGTTGTGTTTTGCTGCATTTTGAGACATTTGGACCAACTTATTCTGTAGCTTGGGATTTTTTCTGAAGAGATTGTTGGAAAGTTGACAGATATGATACTATATGATGCAATCAGAGATTAGCTGTAACACCCTATGAATAAACTTCTACAAATATGCCTGTTCATTGGTTATTCCTACTGAAATCTTACTGGCCTTAATTGGGGGGGTCTCAAATGAACACCTACCCCACATCTTCTGTCTCTGTGGGGAAATATGTACAAAACACTGAGATAAATAATTTTGTCCCAAGTCTGATTATAGTAAAGTTAATCACGAATATAAAGCTGCTAAAATACTGTCTGTTAAGGACGTATATGCTAGTTAGTAATGCATGATTATTTGCAGCCCAGACAATGGCCAACAGTGTGGCTCAGCAGCAACAACTCCAAAACCAGATGCTTACTCAAACAGCCATTGGAACACTTGGCAATCCTGCAATGGTACAGTATCAACAGCAACAGCAAGTCTTCCAGACTCCTATACAGATGCAGCAGGTAAGTTTAAAGATAAAAGTTTAAATGACTAGTAGATTGCATGCTTTTGCTTTATTTTCTCTCTCTCTCCCTCTCTCACACATACACTCACAATCTCTTCCCATCCCCCCCAAGTAGCATTTCCTCATCAGCAGAGCCACAGATTTTTGGCAAGGGGAAAAGAAAAGAAGAGAACTATTTTGTCAGTTTCAAGAGCCTTATTCCACTAAGAATTTAAAGAAAATTAATTATTTATGTATTTGTTATGTTTTTCATTGATTACAACCACAAATAAACAGACACATCCATTGAAAGACTTTTACACCATTTCGTGGGCAGTGCAGTTCATTTGTTTGATATGTGCATGCAACTTGTGCAGCTGGACAAGGAAGGCAAAGAACAACCATCTAGCATGGATTTCCTGTGATATGGCGTGAGTCAAGCAACCACATCACAGACTGTAATTTCTGTTGACAAATGTAATCGACTCTCCTACAAAACTCGTGCATCTTCAAGTATCCAGACGGTACCTCAGTTTCTCAACCAATTCCACATGTCACTTGTCCCATACCTACAGCACCTGCAGAATACACAGTTGATGAAGAAATACAAAGAAAGTCCACTTTCATCTTCTACCAACGACTCTAACTCTGACTACCACCAACCTGGAGCAGATAATCATTTGATGAATAATGCTGAAATTAACGACCTCTTGCGGGACTTGGCACTAACAAAAGGCCAAGATGAACTGCTCGGTTCACGTCTTAAAGAATTTAATTTGCTTGCACCTGGTACAACGACTTTACACTTTTGGCACAGACACAAAGAACTCTTTGCAATAAGTGACACCATTTGTAATGCATGGAGATGGACATTCAAGGTCTTTTGTCAAGCTTCGGGGTGGACCACAACATTGAAGCATGGCGACTGTTCATCCATTCATCCAAGACAAGTTTAAAGGCAGTACTATTACACAATGGAAACACATATGAGTAGTACTAGATCCATATTCTACCGACATGAAAGAGACGTACATATGCCGCTACTTCTTGGAAAGATATTATATCGCAAGTTCAATCGGCGCATGGGTGGTGATTTAAAAGTTATCACTCTTCTCATAGGAATGCAAGCAGGTTATTGCAAGTACTGCTGCTTCATTTGCGAGTGGAACAGCAGAGATAGAAAGCATCACTACGTAAAGAAGAATTGGCCGATCAGAGATAGAAAGCAGCCCGGAGTAAAAATGTCCTTCGCGTGCCATTGGTTAAGTGGGACAAAGTTATCATGCCACCGCTTTGTATAAAGCTGAGGCTCAAAAATTTTGTGGCCGCGCTAGATGACTCAGATACCTTTTGGTACCTGTGCAACAAGTTACTTCAGTAAATTCGAAAGTGAAAGAAGGTGTGTTTATAGGTCCACAGGTAAGATCATTGTGGACGGCCACTTTCAAGATTTACTGGGTGCTACTGAAAGATATGAATGGGTGGGATTCAAGTCAGTCGTAGCCAATTTCCTTGGAAATAATAAATCTGAGCACTATGTTGTACAGAAGTGCATTAGTGCATACAGACAACTGGGTTGTAACATATCCCCCAAAGTTCATCTCCTCGACTCACATCTTAATTTCTTTTCCGAGAACCTAGGTTCAGTCAGCGACGAACATGGTGAGTGTTTTCATCAGGACATCTTGGTGATGGAGTCAAGTTATCAGGAGTGCAGCGATGTTGTCCAACTACTGCTGGACACTTCAGCACGTCATGCCTAATGCTCAGCACAAACTCAAGTCTACAGCTAAGAAATTCAAACTAAACACACCTTATCTTAAGGATGTATCCCTATAAATAAAGTAAGCTCTTTGAGGAACATTTGCAATTTTTGGCTAAAATTTTGTATTTATTCTAGATGGGGTGTATAGTGACTAAATATATAATAAATATATAATAATAATATAATAATAATTATATTAGTGACTAAATATACCCCCCGTTTGAGTTTTGACCGTTCGCTTCTTTGTTACGGATTGGCGTCAAAACTACTGGAATGAATAACATGAAATTTCGTTTGTAAGTAGAAGACACCCCTAAATAAAACTAGGCTACAAATTACCGTATGTAATACATTGGTGTGATATTTTCAAAGTGAAATGCCATGTCCTGTGGTTCGGATTCCACATAAAAAGGTGGTCCCATGGCTCATGATTGCGAGATTAACGGTCACGTAAAACTACAAGCTTCCTTTTTACAAAGGGGTGAGAGTGTTAACAGGAAGCCTTAAATCCTGCAGTAACCCAATTGCACAATCAGTATCCTTCTCTGGACATTGCAATGTCAGGAGTGAAAACTGCTTGCTGATTCATCGCGAGGTGACATGTCCTGACTTGGATGTCGCATCACAGTTTTAATATATTTGGTAACTTATAACGTTTAAATTATAACAAGAAAAGCTTTCCGCCTAGATAATACTTTATTGTACAGGGTTATTCAAAAAGATTGATCCAATTTAATTGATTTGTATTTCCCAAAATATACAAGGTCATTCCACACGCGAGAAACCATGCCTCGTGTTACTGAGTACACCGCAGCAGTGATATGGTTCCGCAGGTCGGCCAGAGTTGTTTGTAGAGGTGGGACGTAAACCATGTCCTTAACATAGCCCCACAAGAGAAAGTCACATGGTGTGAGATCGGGTGATCTCGGTGGCCAGAAGTGTAGAGCCAGGTCTTCTTGTCCTTTGGGACCTATCCATCGCTAAGGAAGGGATTATTTTTACATCTTTGGACATCACGATGCCAATGCGGGGGAGCTCAATCCTGTTGGAAAATGAAGTCTTGTGAATCTTTGGTAGGTTGAGGGAAAAGTCATTGTTCCAACATGCCCAGGTACGTTATTCCACTTACAGTGAGTTCCGCAAAAGAGAATGGTCCATACACTTTTGTTCGTGATAAGGCACCGAATACGTTTAACTTTGGCGAGTCTCTCTCGTGTTCGCATGTTACATGGGGATTTTGCACAACCCATATGCGAGTATTATGTTTATTCACATGTCCACTAAGATAAAACGCAGCTTCATTGCTAAAAATTATGCACGACGGAAACGCGTCATTCTCCATCATTTCTAGCACATCACCACAAAATTCAATACGCTTGGTTTTGTCATTCGGGCGGAGAGCTTGTACAAGTTGTAAACGGTTTGGCTTGTACAGCAAACACCGTCTCAAAACACGCCATACATTTGTTTGGGGGTATTCCTAGTTCTCTACTACCTCTATTGTTAGACTTACATGGACTACGAACAGAACTTTCTTCTATTCGTCTGACACACTCGGTCGGCCTGGGCTTTTTCCTTTGCAGAGACGAAAAGCCTGAGCACTGTTACTACCGACTCACATTTTGCAAACTAAAGAACACAAAAAACCTTATGCTGCATAGTAGCCATCTTATTCATAACAGACGGTGAAGCAAGACGGTGCGAGTACCCAAGCAGCCGTTTTTGCAACTATCACCCTAGCGGCCGTGTACGCAACTATCGCCGCCCAAGTGGTAGTCAACAAAACTTTTAACCTTCCTCTGTTCATTGGTATGTCGATTGTTCATGTCCAATGTGTATTTTGTGAAATACAAATGTATTAAATTGGGCCCATCTTTTTGAATAACCCTGTATATTTCAATCAAAGGATCACAGATTGGATTGGTTTTTTAAATTATAACAAGAAAGGTTTACCACCTACTGTCGCCCAAAATATTATGTGTACTAGAGTTTGAAGGTTGTTTGTGAAGTAACCAATAGACCTACATAAAATCCAATAACATCATTATTTTCGTCGTTCTATTTTACGTTAGTTCATGTAGGTTTGGAATTTTTAATTTATATTTTAATATTTTTTATCGCAGTTGAAACACAAAAAGTGCCCGTTTTTAAGCGTGTTTCAACCATGCGTCACATTTAAGAATTATCTCACAAACCCGTAATCAGATCAGTTTAACATTAATAAAATAAAAATGGATATCCTTACAATAATTTGATCAAAATTGAAGTTCAAATACATAAATAAATTGTTTTTCAAACATGTAGTGAAGGAGTGCCTTTCCATAGCTACACAAAAGAGAGGGAGCGGCAGACCTCAAACAGCACAGATGACGAATGTCCAAAGGGACATGAGGGTATTGGGTCTATCTGCTGATGATGCTTTACAACTAAACGACTGGTGCCACAAGATTAAGAAAGCCGACCCCGCATTCCTGGAAAAGGCGAAGAAGAAGAAGAAGAAGAAGAAGTTGCTTCTAAACTGTAGTTGTGATGGATTATGGTGAACTTGTAAACTCTGATACAGGGAATTGAGACTTCTACCCTCGACATTCACCAAAGTCACAACCTTACTTGTGGGCCCATTCTCACTGCATTTGTTCGAATAGCTTCAAAAAACATTTTTATACCCCACAAGGACAAAACCATTCCGCGCTGATATATGAATGATTCCCTGCATTGCAAATTTCACTCGAACGAATGCAATGCTCTCGTGTCAAGCAGGTTATATTTGCATCAGAGTTGAAATTGAATGGTATTGTTCTGATGTTAATATGTACCTTGAGAATCAGCTGTTCTTGGAGGTATTACAATGTAAGGCGCGATACCCATATCTATAGACTTACCATGTTATGTACACTTACAAATGCTCATGTTGGTTGTATCATTTAGATGCGACTGGTGAATTGAGTGCTTTAATTATTGAAATACTCTTAATTCAATATCATTGCTTACTGATAACAGTATAGGGTCCATATTAGTTGGTTATAATGTTATGAAAATTCATCATCATTGTAACACCCTCTACGTTTGTCACAAGGTTTTTAATTAGAATAATGAAAATGTGTGAAGCGTGCCCAATCTCCCCAGGGGATCAAGATTCATAATCAAAGGGGAAAATAATAACATAACCTATTATTAAAAATTAATAGAAGAAAACTCAAATCAAATTTCAATCATATTACAATATATCCATACCTGCCAACTCTCCCGATTTAGGCGGGAGACTCCCGATTTCAGACCATTTCTCCCGCCCTCCCGCTTAACGTATTAAATCTCCCGATTTTTCAAAATTTCCACGCGTAATTTCGGATTGAATGTGCGAGATGACACTCCAATCGTCTATCGAACGGATCGATTTTACGTGTTTTGAAGTTATATCTCGATACCACAGTTTTGCTCTGTATCGATAATCGACAACTCCCGAGTCCCGCGTCGCGTCCTGCTGTTATAAAAAGTTAGCTTCGAATACGTCTTTGTTTGAAATAGTCGATGGTTAATTCAGCGCTTGTTCCTAGATGTTTTGCATAACGACCTGTGGGTGAAAGGTAGTTTGTTGTACGCTGCGGAATATTGTATCTCTTTCACACGTGACATTATATGATTTGTGTATAACTTTGTTAGATGTTGTTGGCGATAATATGCCGGTAGGCTATTGTGATTTTTCGATCTGAGTGATTGCGTCTGTTCCTCGGTAATATGGCGAAGAAATATGATGTGACATTTAAAAGTGTGCACAAAGATAACTTTCCGCACCCAACTGAGTCAAGAAGAGGCGCAATATTTGCATTTTGTAGTGTCTGTAGGTGTGATTTCAGCATCTCGCATGGTGGAAAGGGGGACATTTCAAAACATGTGCGCTCAAAGAAACATAAAGACAATGTACAATGTGTTGGAAAAAAACAAGAAACTTGATAATTTCAAGTGTAAGGAGGAAGACACTGACAGTATAACACGTGCAGAAGTATTGTTCACATCGTTTATTATTGAACATAACCTCCCTGTCAATTGTTTCGATCATGCTGGTCCTTTATTTAGGAAGATGCTCCCAGACTCAAAATTTGCCGGGAGATATGGCTCAGCCAGAACTGAAACATCGGCCATCCTTGCAGAAATGTGCATTCCCAATTCTTTAACTTCCAACTTGAAGATGTAACATCTATTGAGGAAGAAGAGAGAATTGATGTGAAGTGGGCACTGGTAGGCCAAATGAAATGTAGTGGTGGGGTACTCAAGTATGACAAATTGTCTAAAGTTATGCTTTCCATTCTGACCATTCCGCAAAGTAATGCCGAGTGTGAGAGGATGTTCAGTCTTGTCAGAAAAAGAAGAACGCAGTTCAGGTCATCTCTCTCCGACAAGACTTTGGACAAACTTATAACTCTGAAGTCTCTTCAGAAAGGGAAGTGTTTTGAGCAAGAATATAGCAAGACCTTTTTGTAGAGGGCAAAATCAGCCACAGTCACCTGCAACAACGACCAATAATATGATCTTCGATACGTCACTAGTTTTGTATGCCTGAGTGTGGTCGAAAGAAAGGTATGTATGCTTGCTTGATAGACTAGTTAGAATTTAAAATTACTCAAGTACATTTGTAAACTGGGATGTCATATCATATTAGTCATGTACAGTTTAATAGTGTAACTTATATATTTGCTGTAATGTCTTAGCTTGTGTATGTATTATGTTGCACCCCCCCCCCCGCTCTTCCCCCTCCGCCGCGGCGTCGAATCTCCCGATTTTTCATTTTGAGAGGTTGGCAGGTATGTATATCTATTAAAATACATAAACAAGAGGTGTTATTTTAAAAGGTGAAGGTTGTATTCAGGGCCGGTCTTAGGGGTTTCAGCGCCCTGTGCGAAATTCGATTTTCCGCCCCTCTGTGCGAGGCGGGTTGCCTAACTCTGGCAAAAATTATGAGGTATCAGAGAGGAATCATGAAAATATAAAGTAGAAAATGCAGGCAAAGGCAAGGCACCGAGTTATCGGATGAAAATAAATAAAATGTACCTAAAGTACATTTACCCATTTACTATATTATTTGAACATGCTTAACTTGCGTTGTAGTAAGGGGATAGTCAAGGAAACATACAAAATATCGGCTGTACGCTCGCATGATGCAAAAATACTGGACTTTATAACATAATAAAATCACTGGAAAAATACGACGACACACAGGAAAAAAACACACTAAAACCCAAAACCTTATGAGTAGGGAGCTTTCCGTGCTTTGACTGAAGCAAACTGTTTTACTAACTGGGCTAAATCGAGTGAACGCGCAACATCGTTCTCTATTGAAATTAAAGCAAGTTTTGACAGTCCCTCTTGGCCCATTGTAGCACGCAGGTAGGTTTTAATCAACTTCAATTTTGAAAAGCTACGTTCACCCGAAGCGACAGTTACCGGCAAGGTTAAGAGAATTCGCAAACCTACATCGATGTTTGGAAAAACATCAATCATATTCGTGCTGTAAATGTACTGCAACGCAGCGCGAGGGGATTTTTGCGTTTGGTGGTAGGCATGGCCTGAAATGTTGCAGCTCAGAACGTAGATCCATCGCACTTATGTCAGACTCATTATTTCTACTGGAAAGCCGCTTTTGCAAGTTCAAGCAACGATCCATGAGTGGACTACTATCTTTAATAGACCCAGGCAGTGCCTTTACATCGTACAAAAATCCCCATGTATCGGAATGCTCTTTAAGGAAAAAGAATCTCTTCCTTACAGACTTAAAAGCTACTGTTAGGATTTTGCCAAAGAAACTTGTTTTGGACAGTCATTGTAGCTTCACTTGTTTGCGCTTAACCTCAGCCTGAACTTCAGCCTCTGTAAGCTCCGACTCTGACTCAGAACTGTCACTCTCAGTGCCCGACTCGATGACTTGGTCCGAGTCATCTTCCTCAATCAACCGTTTAGGGCGTCTAGTCTTCCCTTTCCATCTACCTTCTTCGACCTCAAGAGACACAGGCGCAATGATTTCTTTAGCCGAAGTTAAAGCGCTTTCATAGCCTGTTTGGGAATATTTTTCAAGGTATGCGATTAGTGATGTAAAATGTCTAGGCATTTATAAGTCGGGGCAAATGCCCAAAACCCATAAATGCCCAGGCATTTTGGGCATTTACCTCTTTTAAAAACATTTTCATAATGCAACGCTTATATAAATATTGTTTTAGCCGTATAAGTATCTACATATATGTATTCTACACATCTATACTAGTGTATTAAAGCTGAAGAGTTTGTGTGTTTGTTTGTGAGTTAATGTGTTTAAACGCGCTAATCTCTGAAACTACCAGTCGGATGCGAAAAATTCCTTTTGTATATGATAGCCTGATTCAAGAGGAATAGTTTAGGCTATGTAGCATTAGGCTACACCTCTCAGGTAACCTTAAAGATTGATTTTTGTTCAGTAAGTCGGGAGAACAAGCGCTCCAGAACGGCTTCAATAATACCGAAGTGTATTGTTGCCATGTAATGCGGGCCGCATCACGTCGCCCCTACCAGTGTTCTGGTGCAGAATTGCGAGCTGCTTATCAATTGCAGTCACGTGGGTTAATTAGTGCAAAATGATTTCTTAGGCCCCTTAAAACAGTTATCATCATGACAATAATAAGCCTCTGTATAAGGGCGATGGTGTTGGCGCAGTATACTGAGGTTATCAGCTGCAATAAGCGTTGGCGCTTTCCGATCCTTATCCTTGAGCGCTCCAGTTCTGTAAAACAAATAAATCCCCCGGGCGAAGCCGGGCACTACTGCTAGTTTATCCATAAAACAGTAGTTGAGGCCAAAATAGGTTGCGGAAGTTGTAGGAATTCACTGAAAGAACTTGATTTTGGTTCTGAGGCTGAGCTTGTGCTTGGTACTGCAGAATTATTGTTGAAATCATCCACTTCAATTAGTAAAGGTTCATAAGGGGTGTTCTTTCGAAAAGGTTTTTCAACCACTGTAACTGTACCTAACTGAAGCACTTTTTTTTAGATCCTGAGGGCACTTAAAACACTTTTTTATGTGCTTTTCCATTTTGTTACAATGTGACTGTTATTATTATTATTAATCTTGATTGGTCACATTGGACCACTTGAGTCGTTCCACAATCACTTCTTCTTTGAAGGTAGTACTGCTTGGTTCTTGCGCTCTTTCCAGTACTTTTTCATTCTTTCAGATCGGGATTTTCTCAACTCATCTGAAATCTCCATAGGCTTTCTGTGTGTCATTTCTGCAGAAAATTTGTGAATTTTAAGAATGGTGTTAATTTTATTTTTCTCCTCGGCATCGGTTATCTTGAGTCCAACTGCTTTGAGATCTTGTTGGATTTCTTGGATCCATTTTCCTCCAGTTTTCTTTCCTAGATTTCTCATCACCAGTTGGCGTACAATTCTGTTTTCTGGAAGCCGTAAGATGTGAAAAAAATTTGAAATTCTTTTCTTCATTGTGCTGGTGATTGGATCAATCTCACGATAGACAGTTTCATTTGGGAGAATCCTCCAGACTCCCTCAACCTGATACTTTTTATTTATGCACGTTCTAATGATTCTTCTTTCCGTTTTGAGGAGCTGATCAGTTCTTTGTTCATTTTTAATTTGGAACAGTGTTTCACAAGCATAAGTGGCTTCAGGGAGAGTTACAGTTTTATAATGTTGGATCTTAGTAGCTATTGATAGGCATTTTTTATTATATGTTGACCAGGTTAGAGATTGTGCCTTTTTCATTTTATTTGTTCTATTTATCCAAGTTACTTTTTCGTTTAAGTTATGTGTTATAATTTCTCCAAGATACTTAAATTGAGGAACTAGGTTAATTTTATGATCATTTATATAGACTTCATTTATATCTAACGGTTTCATAGGCATGATCTCAGTTTTTTCAAAGGATATCTGTAATCCTATCCCTTGAGCAATTTCTTGGAGACTAGTGATCTGAGTACAAACCTCTTCCTTGTCTAGTGCTAAAAGAGCCAAGTCATCTGCAAATCCTAAGCAGTTTATTTTTATTGATGGTTTTGTTCCAATTTTGATCTTAGGAGGGTTTTCCTTTTGCCAAACCTTCATGATATAATCAAGAGCCACATTGAAAAGCAGAGGGGATAATCCATCACCTTGTCTGAGACCAGTTTTTACTGTGAAAGCTGTTGATATTTCTCCCCTAAATTTAACTTTCGAATTTGTGTTTGTTAATGTTAATTGAATGATTTTTATCAACAGTCCTTATTACAATATTTACAAGATACTCCTTTCCCTTTCAAATTAAAAAGTTCCAAATAGGTCATTTTTTCATAAGCATTTTGTAATGATTTAATCTAACACTTAAAAATATAAATAGCCTAAGAAAGAAGTGAGGTTATCTCAGACTCAACCACTCAATAGACAGATCTACTTCACATCTAACTGGGCTGGGCTGCTGGTGGTAGAATGCCTCGCCAATCTCAAGGCCACAACCACCCTACCCCCATTCCAAGATCATAGCACAATGGCTGCCCAGGGCCCAGCCCGAGGAGGATATATGGGTAGAGCTGCAACTTAATGCAAAATTTTGACCCCAACCTATTGCTCGACGCAAATAGTTCCAACTGACAATATGAGATGGCATGACGATGTACTCTCGAGCGTGATCCGTCCCCGACCTGGCCTACTCGCTCCTCTCCCCTCCCGGCCCGTGCCTACCCCTCCCTTTCCCCTACTCTATCCCCCCATCTCTACTTTATATTCCTTTCTTTCTTTCATATTTTAGTAATTGGTCTAATAATAGGCGATTTCTTCCCCTGGTGATATCAGGTAGAGAAGAAAACATAGGCTCTATCAGAATAGTTGTGGATGTTTCCACAAAGCACATAGCATGACATAGGCCTACCCCACAGATATGTACAAATAGAAAGAGTAGGCTACTATACTACAATATTAAAAATGAATGGTAAGACAAAATTACAGCTGCACTTATCACACACCAGTATTATTTAATTGTCCGTGCTGTACTTCCTATCAATCAAATTAAGAAATATCACGTTTGAATTACGGGAAGCGTTGGAACAACCAGCCACCAGCTCTTACTTTGAATTATATCGATAGTATCTGATATCGTTTTCGAGCGCAGTGTATCGACTAAAATCGATGTGTGATTCAATATAATTCAATTTCTTCGTATAATATTGTTCGAAACCGATTGTATTCCTTTTTAAGCACTGCAATATGTATTTACTATTGATATATATTCAAATATTAATTAAATACACAACATTAACAAGAATACTCACCAATTTTCCGATTTTGCTGCCATCTATAGAAGTACAACTCAACTACATCGTCGTACGCGATGACTGCTAGCGTTTTTAACGTTGTCAGCAGGTACTACTACAAGGCAAGCTAGCGTTGGTACCAAAACACCCTATAAAGTTTCACCCGTTCGACCCAGCCCATCCACCCTCCTCCCAAAGCCACTATTCACACCATAATCAAACTCCTACCTAATTTTCCTAAATATAAATGAGTAGACCTGCAGGCCTAACTCAGTAATACAATGTTTTATTCAAACCAGATTTACATAATTCCCATTTAGATGTTATTAACAACATTGACACAGGATAATTAAATTATTATTAGCAATATTCGGGCATTATTAGTTTATCCATGAAATGTACCTTCGATTAATGGTCTTTATTATGTTTTAGAAGCTCTAGTAACAATCACAGTAGTAAAAAGTAAAAAAGAATGTTTTTTAAAATGCCCAGATTTTAGGCGCTTAAAACTGCTTTGGGCGAATGCCCGGGCAAATGTCCACTTATAGATGTCTTGCCCACTGGGCATTTTCCCGGCCCACATCACTATACGCGATACAACCTTCCACGAAAGAACACTCCTTTGTATATCAATTGCTTATGCTTGCATGGCTTTGCTAACTATGTTTACTTGAAACAAAATGTCGTGCCATACTACAACAGCAACGACATAAAATTGCATCTATATAACTTCTAATAGATCAATTTTCTCATAATAAAAAACACTTAAAATTTTACCGGCACAATTTTTTTCACCAAGTATTCAGCTTCATGGCGTAGCCCCGAATCAAAAGCAGGAACCTCCTTAATGGCCTTTAAGGCTGCAACTACCCCTTTCGTATCGTATCTAAGAGGCCTCACTGCACCTATGTGACAATCCCAGAGAGTGTCACTCAAATATTTTAGAGTCAAATTACAAATGTGAGCCAACAATATAGACCACCGGCCAGGAGACGACGAAAATAAAACATATATGCGTTGAATAATGCCAAATACGAGTAACGCAGTAAGGACAGCATTCGGCTGAATCAGATAAAACTAGGTTTAAGGAATGGCTACCACATGGAACATATTTTGCGCGCGGGAACTGTTTTGCAATGCAAACTTGAACTCCTTTATGTTTACCTTTCATATTCGCGCCGTTGTCAAAGCCTTGTCCTCTAAGGTCCTCTAGCTTTAACCCCATTTCTGTCAAAAGTATTAATGATCAGATTGGCACATTATTGGACTGATCAGTAGGATTTGTTTGAGAAGATCTCCCGTCTATTAATGTTGAAGTTCGGACGAATTTTTTAAAAGATTCTGCTGCCTTCTTGTCTTCTTCTGCATGCTGCAACCTTCGTTTTTTGCTTGCAGCTCCACTAGCTTTACCGGAGGAGGCCATTGTTGTAGGGTTTCTCGTTCTTCGTCCCGACTTTACACCATCCGCACAACGCACTCGAATGAACGACAATTAGCAAGGGCCATAACACTCCCGTGTATTGTGCTAAAACGTCCTACCATCTACGAGCGGGTCGACGCTGACTTCGCCCAGCCACACATGCCGTTTGTTATGATTTCTTTCTCTTTGAGTCTGTGTCCAGCTCGTGCCACATCCGCACCCCTTTCTTCAACCTCACTCCCCTCTCTCCCTGCCTTCCTCGCTTTCTTTCTCTCTCCTTCGCTTTGCTACTGCTCTGCAACAACAGCGAACCGAACCGAACTATCATGGAAATGCCCGAGCGTTGACGAAGGGCAATTTGGTTAGTCCCGGGCCCGGGAGTCGAGCCAGGTTGCGTTTCCGCGATAGTGAAAAGGCAAGGCAAGTGAGAGAAAGATATAGTGTTTGCTAATCACTATTTCACTGAGTTTAACTTAGGGTTCGTCACGGTCTAAGGTGCGCGTAGGGTTTTCAGTCGTGAGAGGTAACACCGGTTCAACTTTTTTTTTAAACTGATTCCCTTATTTGTTTGACGAACTTGCATTTACCTATCTTGCCATTTGTTAAATAGCAAATAAATCGAAATTTGCCTATCTTTGGGGAACGCCTTCGGCACCCCCCAAACCGTTGGCGCCCTGTGCGACCGCACATGTCGCACACCCCTAAGACCGGCCCTGGTTGTATTCTCAAGAATAAGTAAACTACGACTATAAGTAATTGCTAAAAAAAAAAAAAAAAAAGGAATCAGAGGAAGCAAGAAACAAGATGAGGTTAAATTAATAAATAAATTAGATATCGAACCTGATGTTCACTAAACGCAGAAGGAAATGAAAAGAAAAGGTAACATACTTACAGGTTTAGTTCAGATGCAACTCCAAAAACAGAAGTTCCAGATCAACCTATAATAAGGTTAATTGAATATAAAATAATTATCTTCTTAGTTAAATGTCTTTCATATATCGAAGGTATTCATATTCTCATGATTATTTGCAATTAATACTTTTAAAATCATATCATCTATCGGAACGATCTTGGTATACGTCAATCTAGATCAAAGTCGAAAAACAATCTCCCCGCAGAAAAAACTGAAGAAGAATATATTGGATTGTTAGATATAAGATTCATGGAAAACAATCCACCACGTTCACATGGCAACGAATAGGATAAAATAAAGTCCAAGGACTTAACACAGGCTTATATGAAGCATACTACAGTGTGGTCAAAGGAAAGAAATTATGTAAGAAAAAAATATAGGTTAAGAAACTTGAACCACACAAACAAAATGATGTTATCATGAGATGAAAATCTCAGGACAACTAAAAAACTGACCTTGAAAAGAAACAAAATAACTTCAGAAAAACATGCTACAAGCACGAAATATCCCTAGAAACAACTTTCGAACTTTCGTAACCCAAATTGTCACAACTTAAACTCACAAGAACCTTCAGTTCACATGCCGAAAAATATGTATCAATTCCCTGTTGGCAAATCAGTTAATTTAAATATAATATCTTTAAAATCTATCTCCCGCGACTGTCGAATTCAAATGTTATACAAATTCCATCGTGATGAAATATAATTAGGGAGCCAAGAGGGCTATTCTACCCCTTAGAATTTTCTGGAGATTATTCCTACATCTTCTCGGCTCGACTTCTCAACACATAATAAAAATTCCTTCCAAAGAGGCGTAGCAATCAATTCAAAATAATCTGAAGATCAACCAGCATACGTCATGTTTGCGTGAACATCTGGTCAAAACAGTTGAAAGGTGCAGAGCGTTACAGACAGTTCATGCTTGCTCCGCTAGGTCGAGCGGGAGGTAATACAGCGCAGAAAATCCGGGAAATTCAAATAGATGTCGAGTCGTAAGCAAATAACGGCTCAAATCTCCTCCTCGCTAATTCAGACAAAGGTTTACCGAAGGCGACGATTTAGGTTTAGTGTAAGGGAGAAGAATTATGGAATAAGAAAGTGTCGAAATTCTTCAGTAAAAAGTTCATGTCATGCACTAATTCTTATCCACAAGAATATCTTCGTAGGCATTGGTAATGAGAAATTGATCGAGAGCATGCTTAGAAATGTAAGTCCTTACTAAAGTTCAATGCACAAGTTAATACACATCCTTCACAGTACTTTTTTTTGACATACAATAATATTTCTTCAGCAGTAGACTTCGGGTACGGATCTATGTGATGTATGGTGTCGAAGATGAAATCCCGGCTGAAGATAACATCAACTGGCATCAAATCTTCACGGTGATCCTCTTCTTGACGATATAACTGCAAACAGATACCACTTCCGAGAGCAAAAGTTTCTTGTAGAAATATCTTAACTACAAATGTCATCATCTATTTCTCCAGAAGAAAATGCACAGGGAAAACTCAAGAAAACCACAAATGTTTGCCAACAGAAAATTAAGGAAAACAAGTTTCAAAATCCGATTCCTCAACTTGTACAACAACCAAATAAATATACAACCTTCATTAAATAACCAACATTCACAGAAATAAAATTTACCCTTTTTTTATCAGTTACAGTTTACAATGATTGAGAGGGGGAAAAAACAACAACATATCTTTACATTATTATACAGATGAAGGATCACTACCCTTCCTCTTTTGCGACTAGCGTATTACAAGGGTTTCCTTTTGACATCACCGGTCAATCAGGTGCGAGTCGTTAAACAATCAACGAAGTCTCAGGATTCATAGAAGTCCGAACTCAATTTTTTTATTTTTATTTTTAAAATATTTATTTTTGTTTTTAGGTAAAAAGGTCACAATTCCAACAAAAAATAATAATTTTTTAACAAAAGATAAGAGCATCCATTGTACCAAGATAAGAGAGCAACATATGCGAAATTCAAGTTAAACCAAAATGGGAACAAGAAGTTCCGTGAAGAACTCAAGAGCCTACTTTTCTTAAAATTTAAGATTCATGCCAATGATTAATCTATATGGATCTATCTAGAATAATGACGAAATTAAGTTGGTAATATCGAAATTTCTTATTAGTTCCAGGGTTGATACGCGACCGGGAATACCGGGAAAAGTCAGGGATTTTTGTTTCGGTCAGGGAAAACCGGGAAAAGTCAGGGAATTTTGTAAAAAAAAAAGAGAGAAAGAAAGAAATAAAAGAATTATTAAGGTTTGACAGTAATTTTTGGTTGTTATACCAGCGTGTCTACCGGTAACGAAAAAGTAACTAATTTTACAAACGGGTAACGAAAGTAACCAAAAGTAGCTAATTTATATGTCTGGATAGTTGGAGATAACGAAAATTCGCTGAGGTCTGTTTAAATCATTTAAACCCGCGCCGCTAGGCTCGCAGATTGTGATGAAGCAAGTTTCACGCAAGCGGCGCCGATTGCGCAGGCTTCCCCATGCACGACCTCAAGGAAATGCATACTGAGGGTACCTTCAGTGGTACTGTCTACATCGGTTCAACGTATATTTTCGGCATCAAGAAGAGTAGTGGAGTAAGGGGGGTTCCAAGCCACCCGGCGTTGCTCGGGCGGCGTTCATATTAAATAATTAATAACTCTCGAACCCATTGTCCGATTTTGACAAATGAGGTGTCGTTGGACTCGGGTTGACGCCCTCTTTCCAATGGACCATTCATTTCAACCCCTAAATAAAACCTACCCCTACTAGGGGGTGAAATTGTAATTTTTAGTGAAAGTCTCTTTTCAAATACGACATGTATAAGGTGCGCTGCTAAAATGAACTTAAATGTTGTTGCTCATATCGCGCATGCGTTTTTCTGGCTGCCGCTATGGATGAACATTTTTGTTTTTTTGTTTTTTACGCATGCGCACTGGGGATTTTTGTAAGAGGGCGAGCTCTTTGAAAAAAATGATTGATAAGAAGAGGTTTTGGTGGTGAGGAGAGAGCCAGATAGTCGCCTACTTTCCTACGACGTTTGCCGATATCTCTCGAACGCAAGGTCGGATTTGGACGTGTGACGTGTCAAATCGCTTGTCTCAAAGCCCTATATATGTTATTAATAGGTTAAAGTTTTGAGAATGAGGGAAACAGGCGTTTTGGGGTAAAATTATGATTTTAGACTTTTTCTGATATTTCACGAATGCCTGGTCGGATTTGGTCCTATAACGTGTCAAATGGCTTGTCTCGAAACCCTCTTTATTTTGGTAATAGGTTAAAGTTTTTGAGAATGAGGGAAACAGAATTTTTTGTTGTAAAACCGTGATTTTAGACTTTTTGTTATATCTCACAAACCAATAACGCCAGAGACGTATACGAGGGGTCGTAGGACTCGGGGTGACGCCCCTTTCCCCTCCCCTTTCGAATATAGTATTTATGTTTAAAAAATGCGAAAGAGCCTAACGACACTTATGTTGAAAACATTTTAGTTTTTACAACTTTTTCTTTTAATCTGTCTAAAATGTTCATGACGAGTGGTTGTAGATAGAAAGAGACGATACCACTGGACACGTGTTTCAACGAAGCTATTACTGGCCACGGTGGTGATATACCAATACAGTATTCGCTATTTCGATGAGACGGCGGGTCGAGGGTTCGTTTTCTGATTTTTCCTATGATGGAATTCCTAATTCCTAAACCCCCTGAAGGGGGTCTTTAACGTGTAAACGATTATGAGTGACATGACAAATGATAATTCCTTGATTCGATGAAGTTGGCTTTAGATAGAACAAACAGAACTTGGTTATATGTTGCTTGAAGTGAGTATAGAAAACAAACTTGCTGGGGCAGACTGACAGGATGTGAATGTTATTTGATCTTATTGGAATGCATTGACTTGACAGGGCAATGAAAAAAAGCACAGAGATGCTGAGGACACTTGAAGGTCAAACGATATGGCAACCATGGTGGGAGGGGGAAGCTAGGATGATGTCGCCGATCATGTTCAATGGATGAATTTATATTTTGCGAAGCATTGTTCGGAGAGGGTCATGGGACGACTTGTTTTAAGGGTATTTATTTTTTCGATGTTTCCTATGGTGGACTCATTGATTGAAATAATCCAAAACTGCTAGGGCATGGCCTTGAGATTTTATAAACCGATAATGGGATTTTGACATACAAGATCCACTCAGAACTTGACATGATGTCATTCTTTTTATGGCTTATGAATTTCCCCAAAAAAGACCCAAAACAACAAGATCATGGACTTTTGCTTTTCTTAATATATTGCAAACCCATAATGTAAGATGTTTACTGTGAGTGACGAAATCTAGCTAGGTAACGAAAGAATTATTGTAGGATATATGTATGGTGACTGACACGTCTTTGAACATTGGAACTTGTTTTCAGATCTGACTGTAGTACATAGGGAGTATAGGTTGTAGGCATGGATTGACAAACGGTGCACACAAAATTCAATTTATCGATTCAAGAATTAAGAGTAGACTATCATTAATTAATTGGTTAAAGAGTGTAGCTAAAAATAAAAAAATGGTGACTACATTAAACTAAACTGAACCAAGTCGAATCAAACCCAACCGAACCAAACCAAGCCTAAAGCAAACCAAACCTAATCAAGAACAAGCCAAGGGCTTAAGTGTAAAACTTGTGGGGGAATGCAGTCATTGGCAATGTCCAAAGGAAGGGATAACGCTCTACCTCTAGAGGGTAAGGTAAAGCTAGCGCATGGTGCTAATGCATATTCCCAAGTACATGAACCACACACACACACAACTATCCTATGCTGTTTTTATGAGTTAACTGTTAAAACTTACTCAGTGGTTACTGAGCAAGATGGTCGCTACACACAACAAGCTTTAAATACTTGAGGCTAATAATCTATACACACACACACACACACGCTTGTTCTAAACTAAACTGTCTTGCTGGCAGTGCTCACACAGTAGGCAAATGACAGAAATGCTTGGCTAACAGAAATACAATCATTTTCGTTTGTCTAATGTTACCAGCTAACCATTACATGCTATAGTGGTGAGCACATGTGCCTCTTGCACTGGAGATCGTAACTCGATTTCTAGCTCTAAGGCCTAGAATGAATCAAACTAAGAAAGAAGGGTATGGTGACGCAGTGGTTAAACTGTTAGCCTTTCACTAAGGTAGACTAGGGTTTGATTTTAGGTTAATATACATGTCATAAACAAACAAACAAACAAACAAACAAAAAAAGCAGAGATAATGTTTAAAACTGATTACACTTGTCTCTTTTCAAATTATTACTTAGATTGCAAATACAAAGGTGGACTGGGTTTGATATTCAGTTAATGCTGCCTATCGCATACTAGCCTGTAAGAAAGCCAAACAAGCAAAAGGCGTAGGTAGAGCAGTGGTAAAATCGCTATGTGTAGAGAACTACCTAACGGTTTTATGAACTGGCAATGGTATGTCGCATAAACAGTGCAGGATACAATCCAGCAACCATAATTTGTATCTTGTGGAGCAGAGAAAACATATATATAGAGAAAGATATAGAAAGCTAGTGTATGTATGGGTAGCATTGATAATTTGACCAGAGAAAATACGATGAGGTAGGGTGGGGAGAGGGAGAATTAACACTTATATATGAATGAATGGTAAATAGTATTTTAGTTTTTTTTCCCCAATAGTTTTGTTTTTTAAATGCAGTGGTAGATAGTCGTTATTTTGTAAAACATTCTTACTTGCAGTAGTAATAAGACTCTATGGTTTCGCTAACACATAGATAGACTGTATTATTGCCATGGTCAAGCACTCACATTAAGATCATTTACAAAATCATAAAATGAAAAATAAAAAATCTTGTTTTGGAAATATCGTTTTTCAACATACACAAAATAAATATATAAAAAAATTGTAAACAGCAAAATGGAAAATCCATGGTCAAGCACTCACATTAAGATCATTTACAAAATCATAAAATGAAAAATAAAAATCTTGTTTTGGAAATATCGATTTTTTTCAACATACACAAAATAAATATATAAAAAATTTGTAAACAGCAAAATGGAAAATCCATGTTTCCATATAGACAAAATTTAAAAACCTTAAACGGACATTTAAGAAAATATATATAAATGGGAAATTGACAAATGTGTAAATATGAAAATGGAAAAATCCATGTTTCCATATCATGAAATTGAAAAACATCAAACTGTCATTTTAAAAAATGCAAATGGAAAATTGACAAATTGCAATGTGTGAAATGTGAAATTGAACAAATGGCTATCATTATTAAAAAAAAAAAAGAACATGGTGCTCTATGGTTGAGGTGTGAATCAAACCCTTTCTACTTATTTGGACCACCCGAGACTGAGTAGACTAGTTTAAGTTGTCATACCACTTTTAAAAGTTTGTGTTAAATCTAGGAATTGAACCCAAGAGCTTGTAGGGGAGATCAAAGGTTATAATATGTTAAACAGATTGCCTTGAATGAAGGGTGTGGTAGCTATATAGAGATGAGACGTTTCGCTCGGGGCAGGGAGGCATGGAGATCTGCATCAAACCAGTCAAAGGACTAAAGACTCAAACAACAACATGTACGTTCACCAAAATAATGTTGTGTAACGGTAAATGTTAGTCAACGAACAGTAATGCATTACTAAAACCCATGACACGATACCTAAGAGCTTTTCTAAAATGATTTTAAAATGCCTTTAACCCTATATTGAACACCCAGTTCACAAAACTCATAACTGCAATGTTATGGTAAAACAAAACAAAATCTATATTTCAAAACAAACAAGTGGTTTAGTCAATGTATACTGGAAAAAGTTTTGTAAACACTCAAGTCCTCAAGACCAATTAAATTAGTAACTGTCAGGTTGGCCGAGTGGTTAAGGTGTTTGACTTAAGATCAAATTTCTGTATAAGGAAGCAAGGGTTCGAATCCCTTACCTGACATAACTATTGCCTTAACATGGCTTGGCCACACTGTATTATTATGATACTCAGTACACAAACCATAGATATAGTGTATTGTTTAAGGCCACTCTCTTTCTGAACATAGTCAGAGACTGTTAATGGTTAACAATTGTATTAATAGTGGGACATGGGGATAGCAATTAAGAAAAAACAGCCAATACCCATACAATATTTTTATTCATTTTAGTTTTTTTTTACAATAGTTACACACTGAATACAACTTTTTATCTCTTTACCATTGTTTGATATAGATTTTAAACACAACGCTTGTTGTAGATCCTTTTACAACTTTCTCTAGGTACTCTTGTTCTTAAAAACTGGGGAAGCCGCAATGGTTTTATAGACATTAAACCCTCATTCTCTTCTTTTTCATCATTATCATCATCATTATTATAAATATTATCTTTATAATTATTATAGTCATTGTCACCATCATTATCATCATCATCATCATCCTCAACATCACTAGAACTATCCAATTCCATTTTTTCCTTTTCAAAAGGGATCTCTTGAAGAGTCTGTGTTGCTTTTGATAGTGTTACGGGTTTATTGAACGTTGACAACTGTCCTAACATGACTTTTTGAGGAGATAAATGTTTTTTCATAAGGAAGTCACTATGTTGAGTAACACTATGTTTTTGTCGGACTTGCTTTTTCTTGTTCTTTTGATTATGTTTTGTTAACACTAACGGTGTTTCATTTGGTATACCACATTGATGAGTACCCACACTTAAGACCTCACCATGTTTACTTTTTAGATGACCTAGACATTTTGTTGTTCTTTGTTTTGAGCACTGCCAAAATATGATGCCATTCGCATTTTCTCGCTTATAGTTATAAGAGTACCCATGATACAGGGCACGTGGTTTACCTTTATTGGTTATAGTATATTCCATAGTAGTCACTGACTTGTATAGTCGATCCGCCTACTACAAAGGTCTGAACACTTGTGGTGAAAGAATGATGTTGTGTTGACGTTTTATGCAGGATAATGTTGGTGGCATATGTGGGTGGCTTATGTTGATGACATGTGTTGTTGGCTGATTTTGGTGGCTTATGTTGATGGTTTATGGTGGTGGCTTATGTTGATGGCTTATGTTGGTGGCTTATGTTGATGACATATGTTGGTGACTTATGTTGATAGCTTATGTTGGTGGCTAATGTTGATGACATATGTTGTTGGCTTATGGTGGTGGCTTATGTTGATGGTATATGTTGCTGGCCTATGTTGATGGTTTATGTTAATGGCTTAGGTTAATATCTTAGGTTGATGGCATAAGTTGATGGCTTATGTTGGTGGCTTATGGTGGTGGCTTATGCTGGTGGCTTATGCTAGTGGCTTATGGTGGTGGTTTATGGTGGTGGCTTATGTTGATGACATATGTTGGTGGCTTAAGTTGGTGGCTTATGGTGGTGGGTTATGGTGGTGGATTATGGTGGCTTATAGTGGTGGCTTATGGTGGTGGTTTATGGTGGTGGCTTATGTTGATGACATATGTTGGTGGCTTATGGTGGTGATTTATAGTGGTGGCCTATGTTGGTGGCTTATTTTTGGTGGTTTACGTTAATACCTTATTTGTAATGGCTTATTTGACAAGTTAGTGTTGTCAATGTATTTAGAGGATTTTTCTCTTGGTTTTGGAAAGTATCTCAACTCTTTTTTATGGTAGCATAATGCTTACCGCCATGTTTGTAAGCAACAACAACACACTAAAATTCCAAGAATCCAAAGTACTCTAAGGTTAATGATTGTCTCTCAACTCCATTCAACGTCTAGTCAAAAAACATTATATATTTTTCACATTTTACAAAAAAGGTAAATTGGGAAAGTAAGCTATATGTTTAAACTGAAAATCATATCAAATCATATGCTAACTCCAACACCTACGTCTACCCCAATCTCAGTCAAAAAAATTTAATATTCTTCAAATTTTTCCAAAACAGTATTTGGAAAGTAGGCCATATTTTGAAAACTAATCATCCTATAAAGTCATATATATATATACTGAAACCAATGGCTTTTATATCCTTAATCTTAAGAACAAAATATGGAATTTTTGACATTTTTTCCAAAAATGTTCATTTTAAAACGGGGCTATATTTTGGAAACTAGGAATTTTACAAGAAAGTTTGTTTAACGTAAATGGCAGGTATTTACCCCCACTACCCGCAAACCAAGTCCCAGGTCTCTGGGGAAAAATCCAAAAAAAGTTCAATTTGGAAAGTAGGCAATATTTTGAAAACTAATCATCCTAAAAAGTCATATATAGACTCAAACCAATGGCTTTTATGTCCTTAATTGGTAGAACAAAACTTAACATTTTTTCAGTTTTTCCAAAAAAGTCCAATTTTCAAAAATTGTCTATATTTTGGGAACTAAGAATTTTACAAAAAAGTTTGTTTAACGAAAATGAAAGGTCTTTACCCCCCTCTACCCAAAACATAAATTTCAGGTCCCTAGGACAAAAACTGTGCAGTATATATATATATATTTTTTTTGGGGAGGGGGTCTATATTCACTTTACCTCCCCACTTCACAAGATGGCGGCCATAGCTTAACTTAACCTAGCCTAACCTAACCTGACCTACGAGGTGTGATCAAAAAGTTCCAAAAATGTGGCTGCAACTTAACCAAACCTAGCCTAGCCTAACCTAACCTCCCTGTTGACTAGCCCCCTTTGGACGGGTCCTTTTTGAAGGGAGTCATTTTTTTTACGTGTCCCGGAGGACGGGTCCTTGTTGACGGGTCCCAGTGGCGGGTCCCCTTTGACATAATTTGGATAAAATGCAAGGCCAGTCCATAGGGATCAGTCCAAAGGACCCGCCACAGGGACCCGTCAACAAGGACCCGTCCTCCGGGACACGTAAAAAAAATGACTCCCTTCAAAAAGGACCCGTCCAAAGGGGGCTAGTCAACAGGGAGGTTAGGTTAGGCTAGGCTAGGTTTGGTTAAGTTGCAGCCACATTTTTGGAACTTTTTGATCACACCTCGTAGGTCAGGTTAGGTTAGGCTAGGTTAAGTTAAGCTATGGCCGCCATCTTGTGAAGTGGGGAGGTAAAGTGAATATAGACCCCCTCCCCCAAAAATATATATATATATATACTGCACAGTTTTTGTCCTAGGGACCTGAAATTTATGTTTTGGGTAGAGGGGGGTAAAGACCTTTCATTTTCGTTAAACAAACTTTTTTGTAAAATTCTTAGTTCCCAAAATATAGACAATTTTTGAAAATTGGACTTTTTTGGAAAAACTGAAAAAATGTTAAGTTTTGTTCTACCAATTAAGGACATAAAAGCCATTGGTTTGAGTCTATATATGACTTTTTAGGATGATTAGTTTTCAAAATATTGCCTACTTTCCAAAATGAACTTTTTTTGGATTTTTCCCCAGAGACCTGGGACTTGGTTTGCGGGTAGTGGGGGTAAATACCTGCCATTTACGTTAAACAAACTTTCTTGTAAAATTCCTAGTTTCCAAAATATAGCCCCGTTTTAAAATGAACATTTTTGGAAAAAATGTCAAAAATTCCATATTTTGTTCTTAAGATTAAGGATATAAAAGCCATTGGTTTCAGTATATATATATATGACTTTATAGGATGATTAGTTTTCAAAATATGGCCTACTTTCCAAATACTGTTTTGGAAAAATTTGAAGAATATTAAATTTTTTTGACTGAGATTGGGGTAGACGTAGGTGTTGGAGTTAGCATATGATTTGATATGATTTTCAGTTTAAACATATAGCTTACTTTCCCAATTTACCTTTTTTGTAAAATGTGAAAAATATATAATGTTTTTTGACTAGACGTTGAATGGAGTTGAGAGACAATCATTAACCTTAGAGTACTTTGGATTCTTGGAATTTTAGTGTGTTGTTGTTGCTTACAAACATGGCGGTAAGCATTATGCTACCATAAAAAAGAGTTGAGATACTTTCCAAAACCAAGAGAAAAATCCTCTAAATACATTGACAACAATAACTTGTCAAATAAGCCATTACAAATAAGGTATTAACGTAAACCACCAAAAATAAGCCACCAACATAGGCCACCACTATAAATCACCACCATAAGCCACCAACATATGTCATCACCATAAGCCACCACCATAAACCACCACCATAAGCCACCACTATAAGCCACCATAATCCACCACCATAACCCACCACCATAAGCCACCAACATAAGCCACCAACTTAAGCCACCAACATATGTCATCAACATAAGCCACCACCATAAACCACCACCATAAGCCACTAGCATAAGCCACCAGCATAAGCCACCACCATAAGCCACCAACATAAGCCATCAACTTATGCCATCAACCTAAGATATTAACCTAAGCCATTAACATAAACCATCAACATAGGCCAGCAACATATACCATCAACATAAGCCACCACCATAAGCCAACAACATATGTCATCAACATTAGCCACCAACATAAGCTATCAACATAAGTCACCAACATATGTCATCAACATAAGCCACCAACATAAGCCATCAACATAAGCCACCACCATAAACCATCAACATAAGCCACCAAAATCAGCCAACAACACATGTCATCAACATAAGCCACCCACATATGCCACCAACATTATCCTGCATAAAACGTCAACACAACATCATTCTTTCACCACAAGTGTTCAGACCTTTGTAGTAGGCGGATCGACTATACAAGTCAGTGACTACTATGGAATATACTATAACCAATAAAGGTAAACCACGTGCCCTGTATCATGGGTACTCTTATAACTATAAGCGAGAAAATGCGAATGGCATCATATTTTGGCAGTGCTCAAAACAAAGAACAACAAAATGTCTAGGTCATCTAAAAAGTAAACATGGTGAGGTCTTAAGTGTGGGTACTCATCAATGTGGTATACCAAATGAAACACCGTTAGTGTTAACAAAACATAATCAAAAGAACAAGAAAAAGCAAGTCCGACAAAAACATAGTGTTACTCAACATAGTGACTTCCTTATGAAAAAACATTTATCTCCTCAAAAAGTCATGTTAGGACAGTTGTCAACGTTCAATAAACCCGTAACACTATCAAAAGCAACACAGACTCTTCAAGAGATCCCTTTTGAAAAGGAAAAAATGGAATTGGATAGTTCTAGTGATGTTGAGGATGATGATGATGATGATAATGATGGTGACAATGACTATAATAATTATAAAGATAATATTTATAATAATGATGATGATAATGATGAAAAAGAAGAGAATGAGGGTTTAATGTCTATAAAACCATTGCGGCTTCCCCAGTTTTTAAGAACAAGAGTACCTAGAGAAAGTTGTAAAAGGATCTACAACAAGCGTTGTGTTTAAAATCTATATCAAACAATGGTAAAGAGATAAAAAGTTGTATTCAGTGTGTAACTATTGTAAAAAAAAACTAAAATGAATAAAAATATTGTATGGGTATTGGCTGTTTTTTCTTAATTGCTATCCCCATGTCCCACTATTAATACAATTGTTAACCATTAACAGTCTCTGACTATGTTCAGAAAGAGAGTGGCCTTAAACAATACACTATATCTATGGTTTGTGTACTGAGTATCATAATAATACAGTGTGGCCAAGCCATGTTAAGGCAATAGTTATGTCAGGTAAGGGATTCGAACCCTTGCTTCCTTATACAGAAATTTGATCTTAAGTCAAACACCTTAATCACTCGGCCAACCTGACAGTTACTAATTTAATTGGTCTTGAGGACTTGAGTGTTTACAAAACTTTTTCCAGTATACATTGACTAAACCACTTGTTTGTTTTGAAATATAGATTTTGTTTTGTTTTACCATAACATTGCAGTTATGAGTTTTGTGAACTGGGTGTTCAATATAGGGTTAAAGGCATTTTAAAATCATTTTAGAAAAGCTCTTAGGTATCGTGTCATGGG
The DNA here is from genome assembly GCA_946902985.2 of Meconema thalassinum. Lineage (NCBI taxonomy): Eukaryota > Metazoa > Arthropoda > Insecta > Orthoptera > Tettigoniidae > Meconema > Meconema thalassinum. The sequence continues at coordinate 251,346,041 of OX336396.1, forward strand.
TTTTAGTAATGCATTACTGTTCGTTGACTAACATTTACCGTTACACAACATTATTTTGGTGAACGTACATGTTGTTGTTTGAGTCTTTAGTCCTTTGACTGGTTTGATGCAGATCTCCATGCCTCCCTGCCCCGAGCGAAACGTCTCATCTCTATATAGCTACCACACCCTTCATTCAAGGCTATCTGTTTAACATATTATAACCTTTGATCTCCCCTACAAGCTCTTGGGTTCAATTCCTAGATTTAACACAAACTTTTAAAAGTGGTATGACAACTTAAACTAGTCTACTCAGTCTCGGGTGGTCCAAATAAGTAGAAAGGGTTTGATTCACACCTCAACCATAGAGCACCATGTTCTTTTTTTTTTTAAATAATGATAGCCATTTGTTCAATTTCACATTTCACACATTGCAATTTGTCAATTTTCCATTTGCATTTTTTAAAATGACAGTTTGATGTTTTTCAATTTCATGATATGGAAACATGGATTTTTCCATTTTCATATTTACACATTTGTCAATTTCCCATTTATATATATTTTCTTAAATGTCCGTTTAAGGTTTTTAAATTTTGTCTATATGGAAACATGGATTTTCCATTTTGCTGTTTACAAATTTTTTATATATTTATTTTGTGTATGTTGAAAAAAATCGATATTTCCAAAACAAGATTTTTATTTTTCATTTTATGATTTTGTAAATGATCTTAATGTGAGTGCTTGACCATGGATTTTCCATTTTGCTGTTTACAATTTTTTTATATATTTATTTTGTGTATGTTGAAAAACGATATTTCCAAAACAAGATTTTTTATTTTTCATTTTATGATTTTGTAAATGATCTTAATGTGAGTGCTTGACCATGGCAATAATACAGTCTATCTATGTGTTAGCGAAACCATAGAGTCTTATTACTACTGCAAGTAAGAATGTTTTACAAAATAACGACTATCTACCACTGCATTTAAAAAACAAAACTATTGGGGAAAAAAAACTAAAATACTATTTACCATTCATTCATATATAAGTGTTAATTCTCCCTCTCCCCACCCTACCTCATCGTATTTTCTCTGGTCAAATTATCAATGCTACCCATACATACACTAGCTTTCTATATCTTTCTCTATATATATGTTTTCTCTGCTCCACAAGATACAAATTATGGTTGCTGGATTGTATCCTGCACTGTTTATGCGACATACCATTGCCAGTTCATAAAACCGTTAGGTAGTTCTCTACACATAGCGATTTTACCACTGCTCTACCTACGCCTTTTGCTTGTTTGGCTTTCTTACAGGCTAGTATGCGATAGGCAGCATTAACTGAATATCAAACCCAGTCCACCTTTGTATTTGCAATCTAAGTAATAATTTGAAAAGAGACAAGTGTAATCAGTTTTAAACATTATCTCTGCTTTTTTTGTTTGTTTGTTTGTTTATGACATGTATATTAACCTAAAATCAAACCCTAGTCTACCTTAGTGAAAGGCTAACAGTTTAACCACTGCGTCACCATACCCTTCTTTCTTAGTTTGATTCATTCTAGGCCTTAGAGCTAGAAATCGAGTTACGATCTCCAGTGCAAGAGGCACATGTGCTCACCACTATAGCATGTAATGGTTAGCTGGTAACATTAGACAAACGAAAATGATTGTATTTCTGTTAGCCAAGCATTTCTGTCATTTGCCTACTGTGTGAGCACTGCCAGCAAGACAGTTTAGTTTAGAACAAGCGTGTGTGTGTGTGTATAGATTATTAGCCTCAAGTATTTAAAGCTTGTTGTGTGTAGCGACCATCTTGCTCAGTAACCACTGAGTAAGTTTTAACAGTTAACTCATAAAAACAGCATAGGATAGTTGTGTGTGTGTGTGGTTCATGTACTTGGGAATATGCATTAGCACCATGCGCTAGCTTTACCTTACCCTCTAGAGGTAGAGCGTTATCCCTTCCTTTGGACATTGCCAATGACTGCATTCCCCCACAAGTTTTACACTTAAGCCCTTGGCTTGTTCTTGATTAGGTTTGGTTTGCTTTAGGCTTGGTTTGGTTCGGTTGGGTTTGATTCGACTTGGTTCAGTTTAGTTTAATGTAGTCACCATTTTTTTATTTTTAGCTACACTCTTTAACCAATTAATTAATGATAGTCTACTCTTAATTCTTGAATCGATAAATTGAATTTTGTGTGCACCGTTTGTCAATCCATGCCTACAACCTATACTCCCTATGTACTACAGTCAGATCTGAAAACAAGTTCCAATGTTCAAAGACGTGTCAGTCACCATACATATATCCTACAATAATTCTTTCGTTACCTAGCTAGATTTCGTCACTCACAGTAAACATCTTACATTATGGGTTTGCAATATATTAAGAAAAGCAAAAGTCCATGATCTTGTTGTTTTGGGTCTTTTTTGGGGAAATTCATAAGCCATAAAAAGAATGACATCATGTCAAGTTCTGAGTGGATCTTGTATGTCAAAATCCCATTATCGGTTTATAAAATCTCAAGGCCATGCCCTAGCAGTTTTGGATTATTTCAATCAATGAGTCCACCATAGGAAACATCGAAAAAATAAATACCCTTAAAACAAGTCGTCCCATGACCCTCTCCGAACAATGCTTCGCAAAATATAAATTCATCCATTGAACATGATCGGCGACATCATCCTAGCTTCCCCCTCCCACCATGGTTGCCATATCGTTTGACCTTCAAGTGTCCTCAGCATCTCTGTGCTTTTTTTCATTGCCCTGTCAAGTCAATGCATTCCAATAAGATCAAATAACATTCACATCCTGTCAGTCTGCCCCAGCAAGTTTGTTTTCTATACTCACTTCAAGCAACATATAACCAAGTTCTGTTTGTTCTATCTAAAGCCAACTTCATCGAATCAAGGAATTATCATTTGTCATGTCACTCATAATCGTTTACACGTTAAAGACCCCCTTCAGGGGGTTTAGGAATTAGGAATTCCATCATAGGAAAAATCAGAAAACGAACCCTCGACCCGCCGTCTCATCGAAATAGCGAATACTGTATTGGTATATCACCACCGTGGCCAGTAATAGCTTCGTTGAAACACGTGTCCAGTGGTATCGTCTCTTTCTATCTACAACCACTCGTCATGAACATTTTAGACAGATTAAAAGAAAAAGTTGTAAAAACTAAAATGTTTTCAACATAAGTGTCGTTAGGCTCTTTCGCATTTTTTAAACATAAATACTATATTCGAAAGGGGAGAGGAAAGGGGCGTCACCCCGAGTCCTACGACCCCTCGTATACGTCTCTGGCGTTATTGGTTTGTGAGATATAACAAAAAGTCTAAAATCACGGTTTTACAACAAAAAATTCTGTTTCCCTCATTCTCAAAAACTTTAACCTATTACCAAAATAAAGAGGGTTTCGAGACAAGCCATTTGACACGTCATAGGACCAAATCCGACCAGGCATTCGTGAAATATCAGAAAAAGTCTAAAATCATAATTTTACCCCAAAACGCCTGTTTCCCTCATTCTCAAAACTTTAACCTATTAATAACATATATAGGGCTTTGAGACAAGCGATTTGACACGTCACACGTCCAAATCCGACCTTGCGTTCGAGAGATATCGGCAAACGTCGTAGGAAAGTAGGCGACTATCTGGCTCTCTCCTCACCACCAAAACCTCTTCTTATCAATCATTTTTTTCAAAGAGCTCGCCCTCTTACAAAAATCCCCAGTGCGCATGCGTAAAAAACAAAAAAACAAAAATGTTCATCCATAGCGGCAGCCAGAAAAACGCATGCGCGATATGAGCAACAACATTTAAGTTCATTTTAGCAGCGCACCTTATACATGTCGTATTTGAAAAGAGACTTTCACTAAAAATTACAATTTCACCCCCTAGTAGGGGTAGGTTTTATTTAGGGGTTGAAATGAATGGTCCATTGGAAAGAGGGCGTCAACCCGAGTCCAACGACACCTCATTTGTCAAAATCGGACAATGGGTTCGAGAGTTATTAATTATTTAATATGAACGCCGCCCGAGCAACGCCGGGTGGCTTGGAACCCCCCTTACTCCACTACTAAGAAGAGAGGTTAATTTTGTGTGAAATGTTTTTCTGTATTATTCGAAAACCTGACTTTTTGCGAGACGTTTATTCGTGACAACATCCGAAACTCAACAGAAACCTCTCATTTCTGATATTGACCTATAAATTTGGAGATCTCAAATTGAAGTCCAGAAATAATGCGATATAATTTATTGTAGCGATCTTGCGAAATGATAGAGTTTCGAAAGAAAATCGCAAAAATAATCCGAAATACATAGACGACGGTATATTTTAAAAATCTATCCGTCTCGTAAATTTGCGACATCCAGTTCGGTTAATTCGAAACTCCGTTATATGTCTATTTTTCCTTCGAACTTTGGTTCCATTGGATATATAATCTAACCGGTTATCTCGAAAATTTGTATAATTTGAATTCGAAAGAAAATGTGCCTCTTGTATTATTCGTGCTATCCTCTCTGAATAATTCGTAATATCCGATACCTACTTCGAACGTTCATCCTCCAAAATCACATCCTCAAAACGGCCGGCTAACCGCACGACTTGCCTGCGGGAATCTAGTCAAACAGACTGAGATCGACGCCAGTTGCATAAGTCATAAAACCCGTGCCCGGTCGCGAACCTGTGTCTACGAGGACTGCGGGAATCCTGTGAAAGGTGGTTGGGCACCTATCACGAAACATACCGAATCCTACTAGCCACTTTTCCCATTACCGTATACTTAAAAGTGTACGGGGAGCGAGAAGTGCATCAACCCACTTAGAAATAACAGACTACGTAGCATCGCGATACCCATTTCCTCTCGTGATCCACCGTGAACTTCCAACCACAGCATAAGGACAGCGGGAATCACGGCGCCGACCATGACCATAACTACTCGTGAATTTTAACCATGCCCAACCTCGAGCTTGCCTCCGCCATTATACCAGGACAGATAGACGGGCAGACAATCGTTGAACGGCCGATTGCATACTATCGCATTCTCAGTGTCTAACCGCGAGGACAACGTGGATCTCGTAAAACGACCGAGAGCGGCAGCGATTGCGATACATCGCGATATTTCTCCGCTTTTCATGACGAGTACAACTGGATTCTTGTCAAACGGACAGCAAGCGGCGCCGATTGGGTAATAATACTATATTTTTCCGTGCCCGACCTCAAGGACAATAGAAATCTCGTCGAACGACTAAAAGTGACACCGATTATGTAAATCGCGATTTTTCTCAGTGTTCGATCGTGAAAACTACAAATCGCGATTTTTCTCAGTGTTCGATTGTGAAAATTACAAATCGCGTCAAACGGCTGAGACCAGCGCCGATCGTGTAACGTCTCGATATTTCTCCGTACGTGATTGCGAAGACATGATTCGGTGACAATCACGTAACGTCGCATATATTTCGTGATCTTCCGCGGGGACAAAGGAAATCTCCCCAAACGGTCAAGATCAGAACAACTTCTTGGTAATCATAACTTCTTGTACATAAGAAAGCATATTAACTGAAACAACTCATTTGATATTAAATATCTAATGTTAGAATAAAATGAATCGGTTGACAGTTTCTAGATACTTTTATTGTGATTGACTAGAAAGTAAGAATTGGTGATTGATTCCTTTCTTCAGTTATTTTTTTTTAAATTGATGTTAGCAAATTAACATTTATTGTAAATAAGTGTTCTTGTTCTTATCGTAATCAACTTTATTACAATAAAGAACTGTTTTTTTAAATTTATTTTTTATTATTTGTATTTATACTTTTAAAGAAACGCATTAATTTATCGAGACAGCTACATATAAGTCCGATTTATATAATGAAACATTGCTCGGATATTTTTTGATCACTATTATTTTCATCTACTACAACATTTCTCCTCGCGTCTAAGAATAGCCTTGCACAAATAATTAGTCTAAAATCAGTTTTTCTAACTTAATCTTAATCGATCATACAGAAGAAGGTTTCCTAAAAGTAAATGCACATTTGCTAGATTTGGAAAACCTAAGGAACAGCGAGGTAAATGTCGTCCCTGTGGTTAATGAATTTTCTATACTTTGTCCTGGAAAATCAGGAAAAGTCAGGGAAATAAACGACTCTGCGGTCAGGGAATTTCTTAAATTTTGGTCTGGAAAACCGGGAAAAGTCAGGGAAATTTGAAATCCTGAAAGCGTATAAACCCTGAGTTCGAAATACTGTATACCTGGCATAATGTAGCCTAATAGAGAACTACAGTTGGCAGCCCTGGTGACTGAATATATTCTTAATTCCATCTCTTAAGGTACAGAATACAAAATTTGGTTGAAGTCCAATGGATAGCATGGACGTTACATGCAGTTAAACATTGGATCTAACAACGTGCGTAAAATCATGTTGGCAACAATGACATACATGTATTGGTCAGAAATAATCTGAAATAATATGATCTATTGTTGTGTCAATTTTGAATGAAATCCATTAGTTAGTATAGTAATTACATGCATTTTAAAATTGGACCTATCAGCAGGCTTAGAATCATGTTGGCAGCACTGACGTAGGCCTATATTAGTTACTCCAAATTAATCTAGAATGCCAGGTACTATACGTGTGCAAAGTTTAGAGCTATGGGCTTGCATACTTTCTGATATATTGATATTAGGGTAACAAAAATAGACAGTATTTATTAACAGTTGGCAGCCCTGGTTACTCTTAAGAATCGGCATAGTCATATCTGTTATGGTACACATAGCACATACGAAATTATGTTGAAATCCAAATGATAGTATAGAAGTTAGATGTATTTAAATTTGGACCTTGTACCCGATACCTAGTTGAGGCTATCGGCTACGCCAGTTGTGATCGAGCCATAGTAGAGATTTGTGGGCAAAGAGAAAAGATAGCGCTCAGATCGAGTCAGAAGAATGGTAGGAAATGACGTAGGAGGCCGAGGGAGATGGAGCCACTACCCCTCAAACATAAGGAATTATGGGAGAAATACTGGATGATTATAAAGATTAATTTGGAATAAAATCTTATCTAACCTCAGAAGGGAAGGAAATATCAAGAAATCTTATTGACAATAACTTGAAGAAAGGTAGACAACTCCTTAAGTTATGTTATGACTTTATAGCTGAAATAGTGTGGCAGAGGTTAGAGCTGTGACGTCAGACAGCGGAAGGAAGGAGGAAGTCACGTGGTAGGTCAAGGCGAGACGGCCGAGTGCAGTGACACTAGAGACGAGAAGTATTCCAGCAGTCCAGCTGAGTGGATCAAGTCGTACTATAACAGAACAGTTTATAAAGCAGAGTAATACGGAGAGTTACGTGCAGGAGAGAGTCGCTAGGCGAAGCGAGGAGTTCGGTTTTGGAGCACATGCTGTCTGTAGGGCAGGTTATGCAAGCCGTTAACTTTAGTAAGGAAGCCGGTGTTTAGACACATGTTATTTCAACATCGCTGTCGTATTCACGTGGAACAGCAATGCTTTTTCAAGCTTACAATTGTGTTGTTGTTTGAGTCTTCAGTCTTTTGACTGGTTTGATGCAGCTCTCCATGCCTCCCTGTCCTGAGCTAATCATTTCATATCTAATTAGCTACCACACCCTACATCCGAGGCAATCTGTTTAACATATTCTAACCTTGGTCTACCCCTACAGTTCTTGTCCTCGACCCTTCCTTCCATAACTAAGCTTGCTATTCCTGGGTGTCTTAGTTTGTGTCCTACCAACCTATCTCTTGTCTTCATTAGCAGTCGCCAGAAACATCTCTCCTCTCCCACTCGTCTTAATACCTCTTTGTTTGTAACCCTATCTACCCATCTGATCTTCATCATTCTCCTGTAGCACCATATTTCAAATGCTTCAATTCTCCTCTTTTCTGCTGCACCAATAGTCCCAAGTTTCACTTCCATAGAGCGCCACGCTCCAGATTTCAAAAATGACTTCCTAATACCTAAATCTATATTCGATGTCAGCAGATTCCTTTTTTGTAGAAATGCTTTCTTTGCCTGAGCCAACCTACTTTTTATATCCTCTTTGCTTTGTCCATCACTGGTTATTCTGCTTCCTAAGTAACAGAAGTCTCCTACATCCTTCAGCTTTTCACCTGCCAATTTGATCTCCTTAGAGGTTTCTGATTTATTTCGGCTGCATTCCAGTATTTTTGTTTTATCTTTATTAATTTTCATCATGAATTATTTCCGTAAGACGGAGTCCATACCATTCAAAAACTCATTCAAATCTTCAGGCTTGTCGGCCAAGATGACGATGTCATCAGCAAATCTCAGAGTTGAAATTATTTCTCCTTGAATCTTCACTCCCACTTTAAATTTTTCTCTAATTTCCTTCATTGCTTGTTCAATGTAAAGATTGAAAAGTATGGGTGATAAGTTGCAGCCTTGCCTTACACCTTTCTGAATACCAGCTTCTCTCTCATGTCCTTCAACTCGAATGACTGCTGTCTGGTTTCTGTATAGATTGTATATCACCCTCCTATCCGTGTACTTTATTCCAATCGATTTCAAAATGTCAAACAATTTAGTCCAATCAACGTTATCAAAAGCCTTTTCTAAGTCTACAAAAGCCATGAACGTTCTCTTATCTTTCCTTATTCTACCTTCCAAAATCAGCCTAAGACTTAGTACAGCTTCCCTTGTTCCTACATTTCTCCTGAAACCAAACTGGTCTTCACCCAACTCCGTTTCTATCTGGCTTTCAATCCTCCTGTAAATTATTCTAGACAGGATCTTTGAAGCATGAGTAATCAAGCTGATTGTACGGTAATCTTCACATCTGTCAGTTCCCATTTTCTTTGGTATAGGGATGATTACATTCTTCTTGAAATCAGGAGGTACCTCACCTGTCTCATAAATCCTACTCACCAAGTGAAATAACTTCATCAGACCTTCATCTCCTATGCAGCGTAGCAACTCAATCGGTATATCATCTATGCCTGGTGCTTTGTTCCTGCTTAAGTCTTCCAAAGCTCTATCAAATTTTGATCTCAATATTAAATCTCCTTTCGCATCCTCATCAATTTCCTTCCTCCGTTTCCATTACATGATTCTCAATCTCCTTTCCCTTATACAAACTCTCTATGTAAGCTTTCCATCTCTCAACCATTTCTTCCCTATCTGTTAGAGGCTTTCCATTTGTGTCCTTAATATTACAGCACTTGGTCTTCTTTTCCCCAAAAGTAGTCTTAATCCTTCGATAAGCTGTGTCTACTTTTCTTAATTTCAAACAATTTTCTATACCTGCACATTTCTCTTTCAACCATTCTTTTTTTGCTTGCTTGCACTTCTTGTTAACCTCATTTCTCAGTCGTCTGTATTCTGCTTTCCCCTTTTCATCTCTTACATTCTTGTGTTTCCGCCTTTCATCCATCAATTCTAGTATATCCTGAGTGATCCACGGTTTTCTACATATTCTTTCTTTCCTACCAATGTTTTCTTCTGCGGATTTTGTTTTTCATTCTTCAAAAGTGCCCTTTCGTCTGCAATTGAAGTTTGTTTAGGGTTTTTCATTAGTCCTTCCTTTATACACTTCTTGAATCTTTCGTTTACATCCTTCTCTTTCAGTCTGTCTATTGCCCACCTTTTTGGTTTTTGACTTTTCTTCAGTTTCTTCAACTTTAATCTGCATTTCATTACAACCAGATTGTGGTCAGAGTTTATGTCAGCACCAGGATATGTTTTACAATCCAAAATCTGGTTTCGAAACCTCTGCTTGACCATAATGAAGTCGATTTGGTAACGCCCTTTATCTCCTGGTCTCATCCATGTGTATATTCTTCTATTGTGGTTATTGAATAAGGTGTTAGCTATGACCAACTCATGCTCGGTGCAGTATTCTACCAGCCTGCTTCCTCGATCATTCCTTTCGCCTAATCCGAAATCTCCTACTATCTTCCCTTCTCTCCCTTTTCCTACCACAGCATTCCAATCTCCCATTACTATAACATTTTCATCACCCTTGATATACCTCAGAATTTCGTCTATTTCTTCGTAGACCTTTTCAACATCCTCATCATCAGCTTGACTGGTAGGCATATAGACTTGTACCACTGTGGTGCAGGTAGGTTTAGTATTGATTTTTGCCACAATAATCCGTTCACTATATTGTTCATAATATTCCACCCGCTGTCCAAGTTTCCTACTCAATATGAGGCCAACCCCTGCTTGGCCATTGTTTGATTTAGTGCTAATGACCCTATAGTCTCCTGACCAAAAGTCCTGTTCTTCCTGCCAGCGCATTTCACTAATCCCAACCAAATCCAACCTCAACCTATCCATTTCCCTTTCTAAGTTTTCTAACCTTCCACTTCCTAGCAGACTTCTAACATTCCACGCTCCGATCCGTAGAATGTCAGATTTCCTCTTTGTCACTTCTGTGATGTTAACCCCTCTCGAGTAGTCCCCACCCGGAGATCCGAACGGGGGACTAGTTTTCCTCCGGATTGAAATTTTACAAGGGAGGAGGCCATCATCACATGTAATTATTTATAGAGAGGTGCATATTCTCGGGAATAGCATACGGCTGTAGTTTCCCGTCGAAGCAATACACAGTATTACATTAGGATTGAGGAACATTATTTAAGCCACATTCTCAATGCATAACAGCACAGCGAAGCAGTATAATGAGGCCAGTATTTAACTGTCTCAATATAAAATATAGAATTTAACTTTTGAGTCAAAAGGCTAGTGAAACGAAACATGTCGTGCTGTGGGCGACATTTTGTTACCATGCGATTGTCAACGAGTTGAACATTACTCTGACATTTTGTCAAGTTTGAGATGTTAGGACTTGTATTTCAACAGTCCAATTGTGCAGTCCAGTTACAATTATACACATTTTATTATGGACATTCAGATGGACTTGAACTTATTTCAGCAGTATTACAGCATATTTCATAATGCATTTGAACCGAAATATTTAAGGCGACCATGGGGCCGTTCCAACATTACTGCTTTTGGCAATTTAAAATATTTAAGCGTATGCACTTTGTGAGTAGTGGCACGTGCAGTATAATAGCTACACATCATGAACAGTTATGAAATATCTTCATTACGAACACAGATACAGGGTGTCTGACAAATCAGTACACTTTTGAAGCTACATTATTTTTCTATCAGTGCAATTCAGTCACTGTGAAGACTAACATTATTATCGAATGCCAACCAAATAGTTTATGGAACAGTGGCGTGACGTATTCGAAGAGAGTATGGGGTACTCTGTGTTTTTGAACTTTTGTGGAGGATTTTGGACAATATCCATGATGGATAATCTTCAGTTCATCATGTCGTGCTAGGCGGATACGGAGACGTGATTGCATCTCAGAGCGATGGATTCGGTTCCTAACGAAGAGGATAAATATGACATCAAATTCACTTGGATGGAGTCAGGTGTTAGTTCAGTGGGTGATACAGCGTTTTCGTCCATCTTGCGAGAAATCTGTGACAAACACTTGGATTACCGACGATCTTTGAATTCTATTAACATCTGGAATATGAAGGTATTGTAAGAGTTATGGCATTACTGATATGATTTTTCATGAACACTGGGCATACTCGTATATATATTTTGGTAGGAGTGCTACTATTATATTTCGACATGGCTTAAATATTTTATCACTCCATTTGCTAAAATATGGTGTTACCATGTGATATGGCAGGCACATTTATACAACGTTCTCACCATTGGTTGACTTTATTAGACAGGATTTTGGTCTTTATATTTTTCTGTGAGGATAGTATTTCTTGATTATGGATATTTTTAGCGAGTGTTTCGAACTCGTGATCTGCAATTGGATAATTAGATTTTTTCGTCAGTTCATTGCATACTAGCGAGTATGTATGATTCATCAGCAGGGATTTTATTTTTATTTTTTTGGATTGTTTGGTGATATTAAATTTTATTCACTCAAGTGAATGCATATCGCTTTTATGTGACAAATAGAGTCTTGTTGATTCCAATCATGTGTACACTCATTCATTAGCCTACGAGACGGGGCCTGTTACTTTGAGTAACTGTGTGGTGGCACTCACCAAACCTGTCATTTTTAGGGATTTTTCATCATAGTCTACGAGGCGGGGCCTGTTACTTTGAGTAATTGTGTGGTGGTACTCACCTTACCTGCCAATCGAGGGTCTCATTTTATCGTCCGAGTGTAATTATGATCGTAAGAGGATTAAACAATAAACTACCTGTCACATATTAGTCGATTTTGTTAAATAAATTAAAAATAAATGTCAGCAGGGTTACACTTTGTAATTCTTGTTTTGCCAATCCAATAGTTTGTTGCAATACTCTTTTGAGAGTAATTCATTTAACAGTTAATACTTTTGATACTCTTTGTGAGTGATTTGATACCTCTGACAAGGATTTCAAGTAATTGAATCTTGTAAGATGAGTTATTTATTGTCCGAATTTATTTTTGAGGCAGATCATTATTAGATATTTTTGATGTGAGGTGATATAACACATTGGTGTTTTTCTTTGAAGTAAATCTTGAGGATCTTAAGAGAATTTATGCTCTGAATTAAACCAGATCTTGAATTGGATTACGATTACTAAGGTAATTTTCATATTGTTTAAGAAGTTGTCTAGACATGACCAGATTAATTCCAGTTCTTGGAGATTGTGTGCGTTAATCATCTGAAACCAGTTATATATTTTTGTGGATCATGCAACGTGATTATGTGAAGTATTTTTGATAGGTGTTTTTGAGGTTGCCAAGTGAAAGTTTGCAATATTGGCAATGATAATTTTGAGGCAGACATGAGGTTGTTGAACCCAGTCTAGCATATTTCTGAGATTCATGCTGTGTGCTGAATAATTGTAGTGTTATATGGAATAATTATGGTATTCAAATGTGATATTTGACAAAGTGAGATTAAGTGGTGAAGTTTTGGATAGTGAAAGATGGTATATTGGCTTTCACGGCCGGTGAATTAAAACTCAGCAATTCTTCTAGGTTTGTGCCGTGTCTTGTGTGGGGTTTCGCCTAGGACACCAAGCTAGGCTCATCGGCGGGCTCTTGGTGTCCCCGCCCGGACCCCCACAGGAGTGACGAACTGCGCGCCACCTCCCTTTATATAAGGTGCAACTGCACCACTTGACTACGAGAACTAAAAGCTCAAGCAGCCTTAACCTCCCTATGAAGGCTTCCAAAAAGATGGTATATTGGCTTTCACGGCCGGTGAATTAAAACTCAGCAATTCTTCTAGGTTTGTGCCGTGTCTTGTGTGGGGTTTCGCCTAGGACACCAAGCTAGGCTCATCGGCGGGCTCTTGGTGTCCCCGCCCGGACCCCCACAGGAGTAACGAACTGCGCGCCACCTCCCTTTATATAAGGTGCAACTGCACCACTTGACTACGAGAACTAAAAGCTCAAGCAGCCTTAACCTCCCTATGAAGGCTTCCAAAAAGATGGTATATTGGCTTTCACGGCCGGTGAATTAAAACTCAGCAATTCTTCTAGGTTTGTGCCGTGTCTTGTGTGGGGTTTCGCCTAGGACACCAAGCTAGGCTCATCGGCGGGCTCTTGGTGTCCCCGCCCGGACCCCCACAGGAGTGACGAACTGCGCGCCACCTCCCTTTATATAAGGTGCAACTGCACCACTTGACTACGAGAACTAAAAGCTCAAGCAGCCTTAACCTCCCTATGAAGGCTTCCAAAAAGATGGTATATTGGCTTTCACGGCCGGTGAATTAAAACTCAGCAATTCTTCTAGGTTTGTGCCGTGTCTTGTGTGGGGTTTCGCCTAGGACACCAAGCTAGGCTCATCGGCGGGCTCTTGGTGTCCCCGCCCGGACCCCCACAGGAGTGACGAACTGCGCGCCACCTCCCTTTATATAAGGTGCAACTGCACCACTTGACTACGAGAACTAAAAGCTCAAGCAGCCTTAACCTCCCTATGAAGGCTTCCAAAAAGATGGTATATTGGCTTTCACGGCCGGTGAATTAAAACTCAGCAATTCTTCTAGGTTTGTGCCGTGTCTTGTGTGGGGTTTCGCCTAGGACACCAAGCTAGGCTCATCGGCGGGCTCTTGGTGTCCCCGCCCGGACCCCCACAGGAGTGACGAACTGCGCGCCACCTCCCTTTATATAAGGTGCAACTGCACCACTTGACTACGAGAACTAAAAGCTCAAGCAGCCTTAACCTCCCTATGAAGGCTTCCAAAAAGATGGTATATTGGCTTTCACGGCCGGTGAATTAAAACTCAGCAATTCTTCTAGGTTTGTGCCGTGTCTTGTGTGGGGTTTCGCCTAGGACACCAAGCTAGGCTCATCGGCGGGCTCTTGGTGTCCCCGCCCGGACCCCCACAGGAGTGACGAACTGCGCGCCACCTCCCTTTATATAAGGTGCAACTGCACCACTTGACTACGAGAACTAAAAGCTCAAGCAGCCTTAACCTCCCTATGAAGGCTTCCAAAAAGATGGTATATTGGCTTTCACGGCCGGTGAATTAAAACTCAGCAATTCTTCTAGGTTTGTGCCGTGTCTTGTGTGGGGTTTCGCCTAGGACACCAAGCTAGGCTCATCGGCGGGCTCTTGGTGTCCCCGCCCGGACCCCCACAGGAGTGACGAACTGCGCGCCACCTCCCTTTATATAAGGTGCAACTGCACCACTTGACTACGAGAACTAAAAGCTCAAGCAGCCTTAACCTCCCTATGAAGGCTTCCAAAAAGATGGTATATTGGCTTTCACGGCCGGTGAATTAAAACTCAGCAATTCTTCTAGGTTTGTGCCGTGTCTTGTGTGGGGTTTCGCCTAGGACACCAAGCTAGGCTCATCGGCGGGCTCTTGGTGTCCCCGCCCGGACCCCCACAGGAGTGACGAACTGCGCGCCACCTCCCTTTATATAAGGTGCAACTGCACCACTTGACTACGAGAACTAAAAGCTCAAGCAGCCTTAACCTCCCTATGAAGGCTTCCAAAAAGATGGTATATTGGCTTTCACGGCCGGTGAATTAAAACTCAGCAATTCTTCTAGGTTTGTGCCGTGTCTTGTGTGAATTGCTGAGTTTTAATTCACCGGCCGTGAAAGCCAATATACCATCTTTTTGGAAGCCTTCATAGGGAGGTTAAGGCTGCTTGAGCTTTTAGTTCTCGTAGTCAAGTGGTGCAGTTGCACCTTATATAAAGGGAGGTGGCGCGCAGTTCGTCACTCCTGTGGGGGTCCGGGCGGGGTCACCAAGAGCCCGCCGATGAGCCTAGCTTGGTGTCCTAGGCGAAACCCCACACAAGACACGGCACAAACCTAGAAGAATTGCTGAGTTTTAATTCACCGGCCGTGAAAGCCAATATACCATCTTTTTGGAAGCCTTCATAGGGAGGTTAAGGCTGCTTGAGCTTTTAGTTCTCGTAGTCAAGTGGTGCAGTTGCACCTTATATAAAGGGAGGTGGCGCGCAGTTCGTCACTCCTGTGGGGGTCCGGGCGGGGACACCAAGAGCCCGCCGATGAGCCTAGCTTGGTGTCCTAGGCGAAACCCCACACAAGACACGGCACAAACCTAGAAGAATTGCTGAGTTTTAATTCACCGGCCGTGAAAGCCAATATACCATCTTTTTGGAAGCCTTCATAGGGAGGTTAAGGCTGCTTGAGCTTTTAGTTCTCGTAGTCAAGTGGTGCAGTTGCACCTTATATAAAGGGAGGTGGCGCGCAGTTCGTCACTCCTGTGGGGGTCCGGGCGGGGACACCAAGAGCCCGCCGATGAGCCTAGCTTGGTGTCCTAGGCGAAACCCCACACAAGACACGGCACAAACCTAGAAGAATTGCTGAGTTTTAATTCACCGGCCGTGAAAGCCAATATACCATCTTTTTGGAAGCCTTCATAGGGAGGTTAAGGCTGCTTGAGCTTTTAGTTCTCGTAGTCAAGTGGTGCAGTTGCACCTTATATAAAGGGAGGTGGCGCGCAGTTCGTCACTCCTGTGGGGGTCCGGGCGGGGACACCAAGAGCCCGCCGATGAGCCTAGCTTGGTGTCCTAGGCGAAACCCCACACAAGACACGGCACAAACCTAGAAGAATTGCTGAGTTTTAATTCACCGGCCGTGAAAGCCAATATACCATCTTTTTGGAAGCCTTCATAGGGAGGTTAAGGCTGCTTGAGCTTTTAGTTCTCGTAGTCAAGTGGTGCAGTTGCACCTTATATAAAGGGAGGTGGCGCGCAGTTCGTCACTCCTGTGGGGGTCCGGGCGGGGACACCAAGAGCCCGCCGATGAGCCTAGCTTGGTGTCCTAGGCGAAACCCCACACAAGACACGGCACAAACCTAGAAGAATTGCTGAGTTTTAATTCACCGGCCGTGAAAGCCAATATACCATCTTTTTGGAAGCCTTCATAGGGAGGTTAAGGCTGCTTGAGCTTTTAGTTCTCGTAGTCAAGTGGTGCAGTTGCACCTTATATAAAGGGAGGTGGCGCGCAGTTCGTCACTCCTGTGGGGGTCCGGGCGGGGACACCAAGAGCCCGCCGATGAGCCTAGCTTGGTGTCCTAGGCGAAACCCCACACAAGACACGGCACAAACCTAGAAGAATTGCTGAGTTTTAATTCACCGGCCGTGAAAGCCAATATACCATCTTTTTGGAAGCCTTCATAGGGAGGTTAAGGCTGCTTGAGCTTTTAGTTCTCGTAGTCAAGTGGTGCAGTTGCACCTTATATAAAGGGAGGTGGCGCGCAGTTCGTCACTCCTGTGGGGGTCCGGGCGGGGACACCAAGAGCCCGCCGATGAGCCTAGCTTGGTGTCCTAGGCGAAACCCCACACAAGACACGGCACAAACCTAGAAGAATTGCTGAGTTTTAATTCACCGGCCGTGAAAGCCAATATACCATCTTTTTGGAAGCCTTCATAGGGAGGTTAAGGCTGCTTGAGCTTTTAGTTCTCGTAGTCAAGTGGTGCAGTTGCACCTTATATAAAGGGAGGTGGCGCGCAGTTCGTCACTCCTGTGGGGGTCCGGGCGGGGACACCAAGAGCCCGCCGATGAGCCTAGCTTGGTGTCCTAGGCGAAACCCCACACAAGACACGGCACAAACCTAGAAGAATTGCTGAGTTTTAATTCACCGGCCGTGAAAGCCAATATACCATCTTTTTGGAAGCCTTCATAGGGAGGTTAAGGCTGCTTGAGCTTTTAGTTCTCGTAGTCAAGTGGTGCAGTTGCACCTTATATAAAGGGAGGTGGCGCGCAGTTCGTCACTCCTGTGGGGGTCCGGGCGGGGACACCAAGAGCCCGCCGATGAGCCTAGCTTGGTGTCCTAGGCGAAACCCCACACAAGACACGGCACAAACCTAGAAGAATTGCTGAGTTTTGGATAGTGAGATCCAACGTGATTTTGTGAAGGCAACATATTATTTTGGCATGATAATTAAATACTGTATGAGGTATAACTTGGAACTGATAAAATCTTAAGACAACGTTCTATAACCTATATTAAACAATTTTTAGGAAATTAAATAAATAATTTTGATAGTCAAAGATTTTCTAATAATAATAAGTTATGGAATAATAATCTGAAGTTTAAACGTATTAATTTGATCCGATGAATTAAAAGTTGAATAAACTCGATGAATTAAATAAATTAATGAATTAAAAGCTGAATAAACTCGATGAATTAAATAAATTGATAATTTAATAAATTAACTGAATTAAATAAATTAATAGATGACTAAACAGCTGATGAATAAATGAATTAAAAGGTGATAATTAATTATAGGAGCTGATGACAATAAAATTTAAATAAATTTGAATAAATTTAAATAAGAGATATGATTTAAATACATTGTCGAATTGCAACTTAAATTAATGAATTGAACAATTTAAATGGATGGATTGAGATAATTTAATTTAAATGAGATAATGAAATGAGAGTGTGTGGATGATTGAATAATCTAATGAATTGATGAATATAATATTTATTTAAATGATCTGATGGTAATTAATTAATTATTCTGGCTTGAATATAACGAATAATAGGATGAGAACTGATGTGAGATACATTTATTTTTTTGACATGATAATGATGGTGATGACCGATGAATAGTGAAGTTTTCTTTGATTCACAACCAAGCAATGATCAGAAATAGTGTAAATATGGTGTATAAATTAATTGTTAAATTTTAGGGAGTAATTGTTGGGATTTCCAACATTGATTAGTGCCATTTAAGCCATAGAAATTAGTGAATAATTAAATATATGTGTTTTTAGGGTATTTTGTGCTAGACAGATTCATATTTCTTGACATCCACATTACTGATGTTAAATTAACGAAATGTTAGGTCTCAGGGATCACGAAATGTCAGTGACGCAAAGACATAGTGCTACGGTGGCCCTGAGAACTCAAGCGAACTTTAATAATCTTTATTTTTTTATGTGGATGAAAAATACTTTGAGATAGCACAGAGATGGTTCGATTTTTGAGGACTATGACAACATAACGTTTACATTCGACCACACTCTTAGGCAGGGTTTGTGTTTCTTTTTCTGTCTGATTAAGTTTAAATAAATTTTGTTTTATCTTAGTTGTGATCTGATGATGATGTTGTTTTCCCAATCCTTTCCTTTGTCTCAATTAAGGATTAACCAGGAAGGATGTGGTTTGCTAGGGGTTCAGTTGATGGCGCCCATTTCTATTTGCTATTATGATTAAATTTAAGCCCATAACGATCCTAGAGATACTTTATCTCGTATTACCCTCTGCTTTTGTGATATTTCAACTGAATTTCCGACACATTCCTTATTTTATTTCATGTTCATTTAACTCCACTCTGGCCTGGGAAGCCAGGTATGCAATGTAATGGCAGATGGGTCATCGCATACCTCGGATGAACGGGTGCAACCTCTCAGCTGGCTAAGAATCCTGTTGGTAGCACTGACGTATATAAGTTACTGCAAATTAATATAGAAGGTCAGGTCCTATACGTGTACATAGTTTAAAGCTGTCGGCTTGCATACTTTCTGATATATGGGTATTTGGATTTTAAAAAATGAGAGCATTTATTAACAGTTGGCAGCCCTGGTGGCTCTTAAGAATACGCTCAGTCATATCTGTTTATGTACACATTGCTCATACGAAATTTGGTTGAAATCCAATTGATAGTGTAGAAGTTATATGCATTTAAAATTTGGACCTATCAGCAGGCTTATAATCATTTTGGCAACACTGCCATGTATGGCCTCCTGGATATTAAACTGCAATATTATTATCTATACGTGTACCAATTTTGAAATAGCTCCCATTCATACCTTCCAAGATATCCAACATGGAGCTCAAATTTCAATTGCGATTTTTCAGCAGTTGGTAGCACTGACATCATTTTCAAATATGGCCGTGAGATATTCAGGTATAGATCTTTACTCCTACCACATTTTGTTTCGATTGCTGCAGCCGTTTAGGAGTTGATAGGGGGGGACAAACAGACAGAAGGACAGACAGACACACATTTGCCCGATCTCATATGTCTACTTTTTCCTCATTTTTGCAAAATGTGAAAAGTAGGCTAAAAATGGGAAAGACAAGACAGAACATACAAGAACGAAAAGAACTAGGATAAAACAATCATTCATTCATAATCCACATATTTTCAAGTTTCCCCAAAATAAAATGCTACCACCCTCAATAATAATTACCCCAGACCATGGACAAGAATATAAAATGTGTACCCACAGAAATATAAACATGCACAAATAAACGCAAAATACTAAAAAGATTTATACTTACTCAAACAAAAGAACACAAACGATCAACAGAACGCATTCAACAAGGATAATCTGGGAATTTATCAACATTTAATCACAAATCTATGCATATCACTTACATGATAATTACTGTTTCAGTCCAAACAAGTACATACAAACATTCTAAAGAATGCATACCATAAGAACCATCCTTTCAGAAACAATTATCATAACTCACCTTAATTAATAGTCACCTTCATCATCGCCCCTCGTTGTCCCATACCAATCGAGGTTAGAAATAGAAGGTATAATGGCTTATCCAACACATCTAATTAAAATTGTCCCCCATCCAACAATAAAACAAATAAGGTAGGAAATCATTCTGATGAATTACAAATTACATCTTTGGCCACAAGAAGATCAAAGTATAACCAACCTTTTAATAAATAAACAACCTAACCTTACTTATATCAAAAGATGACAAGCCAAAAATTTACATCCCCACTAATTCTATTTTCAACACTAATTTACCACATATATACTGCAATACATATTCACCACACACACATATCCTAATAAAGAAATAATTACATAGTATTTATCAAAGGAAATGGCACTACGATGAGATCACAAGTTGCGGATTTTGGGAAAGATCACTGCCCCTTTTTACATGTGACAAATGCAGGTTTTCTTTTTTGTAGAATCTTTTACTAGCATAGTAACTGGAGTGAGAAAACTGAGAATTTTGAAAGGACCACGGAATCTTTCTCTCAACTTACCAGACAACTTAGGACCAACTTCCTTTAAGATGAAGTTCTTAACATAAACATAGTCTCCAACTTTTAGAGATGTAGGTTTCCGACCTTTGTTATATCTCTTTTCTAACCTCTCGTGTGCAACTTTCATATTGTTCTTTGTCTTTCTCCAAATGGATCTAACATCCTGGAAGGTGTATTGGTTAGGAAGCAATTGATTTAATGACCACAAATAGGGGAGTTAGGTGTGAAGGAGAACATAAGAGCAAAAGGAGTCGTACGGTGGGACTCTTGAACAGCCTTATTAAAGGAATAGCTCAGCCATGGAATACAACTGTCCCACAGACTATGATCGTTGTGGTGATAGGCGATCAAAGCCGCACGATGATTGTGGTTAACCCTTTCGGCGTATGACCCCTTCGGATAATATGGAGAAGAAGTAATATGCACATTCGATAACTCGAACAGGAAGTTCCTAAAAACATTGGATTTGAAACATCTGGTGTTACATGATACCAAGAATTGACATCGACCAAAATAAGCAAAAAATTTGTTCTAAACACTTGATTATAGTTTGGGTCATGCAGTTCGAGTTGGGAAGATCCAATTAAAACGGGTAAATCCGTCCGTACATACTAACGCGAATCGGTTTCCCAACTTCCAGACTGGTAACGGTCCAACAAAATCGACGAAGATTTTCTCCATAGGTCTTTGCGCGATGTCAGAAAACAATAATCCAGCTCTGGTGTTATTCGAAGAGTGGTAGCGATAATATATACAGCGCCATTACATGATATGTTGTGGTTCGCATGGCAGCAAGTCCCTCATTTGTTTCCAAGGAAACTTATACAAGGAGATTATTTCTACTAATGGAAAGGAGTAAGAAGCATTTGTAAACTTCTAGGAACACAAGACAAGGCATGTCACGCCATCTCTCAGCGGAACAGAGCTACTAAATGTAGAAATAAAAAAGCGCCGAAGAATCGACTCTGCTGCTACAGAAATGGGAAAACCGTCGATCCATCAACGTTTGCCGGTTCTAGGGTTAAATGTAAGGAGGAGTGTTAAAATGACTTGTAATGATTTTATTTTACCATTTTCTGTCTGATTGATCGATTGAATGACTGATTGAGTTTGTTTGTTTTTGCTCATGATAGACTTCCTATTTCATAAAATGGGAGTTTTTCATGCATAAAAATCTTATCCTACTCGTAATCTTTCCAGGCTGGAATGGCTATGACGAATATGACTGCTGCCCTAGGTTCGGCTGGAGTAGCAGTGCCTACTGGTCTTGCAGCAACACAGGTTAGGATAAGAAAGGACAATATGCATGCTGGAAGTATTAACTGGAACTCAGAACAGTGAATGCTTTTATTAATAAGTTTGCTTTGAAATTTTTAAGGACTAAATCCCATGATCATCCTGAACGTAGGACAAAATCCAATCTGATTTGCAACTTTACTGGGACATTAATTGTGATTATTGTGTGCTGACTGGCTGAAAAGTTGCAATATTTATTGTCAATAAGGCAACACTGAAAAATGGCTTCAAAGCTAGGCCTATCTCTACTTAGTATAAAACAAAGTCCCCGAATCTTGGATGTTGCGGGTAATCTCGAGAACCGCTGGATGGATTTTGATGCGGTTTTCACCATTCTGTAAAGGATTGCTTGAGGAAGGTTTCTGTAGAAATAATTTATTTATGATCAAAGGAAGCCAAGCAGTTTCAGTGAAAAAGTTGGAAAAAAGAACTGGCGTCCATGCGCTTTTAAAGCTTACGCTGGGTAAACCGTTAAAAATATCTATGTACCGTATTTACTCGGCTATAGGACCCCCTCGCCTATAGTACCCCCTTAATTTTGAGAGCCAAAATACAAAATTCTTGGAAATTGCTTATAGTACCCCTCCTTAATTCTTCCCGGTCAATGCATACGAGATTTTCGATGTGAAATGCCATGTCCTGTGGTTCGGATTCCACGTAAAAAGGAGGTCCCGTGGCTCATAATCACAAGATTCACGGTCACGTAAAACTACAATCTTCCTTCCTTCCTTTTCCTTAATTATTGAGTCAAAATACAACATTCGTGGAAATTGACGAATTCTTAAAAAAAAAAAAAAAAAAATTGTAACTGATATTCATCCTCTTTTATGACAAAAATATTTTTCTTGTTAATTATTTAGTTACGTCATTTCGCTCACTTTACTGAATTCATTATTTAGTTATTCGGACGATATGACCGCCATTTTGCATACATGTACCGCGTACGTGATTGGGCACAATATTGAATTGTGTAGCCAATAGGCTTCACCCAATATCCAATAGAAGATGCCACACTATTGGCCGAATAGAAGCGCCAAGTTTAAAATCCGCCAATGAAAGTTATGGTTTTGTATCTTGCCTGGATTCTTTTGTTTTGTATTCTTACAAGGGAACGGATCGCGGTGTAAAATTCTGATCTGGTTGAAATTTAGTACACAATAATCCTACAAAGTTGTACAATGACGTAATGAAAAAAACTCACGAGCCACTTTCAATATTGAATGCCGAAAATCTGCCGGACGACGGCATGAGTGAGGAGGTGAGAAGAAGTAAAGCTGACCTTCAATCCTAGCAGCACACGATGGTTCCCGGCCACCAGGCAGCGATCTGCTGTGCTGCGTTGCTTTCCCCACCTTAAACGTTCCCCTCACTCTTCTACTCTCTCGATTAATGTGATGGTTTACACTTGGCCAATGTAAATAAATAAAACAACTTTTTTTTTTTTTTTTTTTCTGTTTTACTCTTTGTTGTTGTTGTTGTTGTTTGAGTCTTCAGTCTTTTGACTGGTTTGATGCAGCCCTCCTTGCCTCCCTGTCCTGAGCTAATCGTTTCATCTCTACATAGCTCCGACACCCTACATCCGAGGCAATCTGTTTAACATATTCTAACCTTGGTTACCCCTACAGTTTTTGTCCTCGACCCTTCCTTCCATAACTAAGCTTGCTATTCCTGGGTGTCTTAGTATGTGTCCTACCAACCTATCTCTTCTCTTCATTAACAGTCGCCAGAAACATCTCTCCTCTCCCACTCGTCTTAATACCTCTTTGTTTGTAACCCTATCTACCCATCTGATCTTCATCATTCTCCTGTAACACCACATTTCAAATGCTTCAATTCTCTTCTTTTCTGCTGCACCAATAGTCCAAGTTTCACTTCCATAGAGCGCCACACTCCAGACAAAGGCTTTCAAAAATGACTTCCTAATACCTAAATCTATATTCGATGTCAGCAGATTCCTTTTTTGTAGAAATGCTTTCTTTGCCTGAGCCAACCTACTTTTTATATCCTCTTTGCTTCGTCCATCACTTGTTATTCTGCTTCCTAAGTAACAGAAGTCTCCTACTTCCTTCAGCTTTTCACCTGCCAATTTGATCTCCATAGAGGTTTCTGATTTATTTCGGCTGCATTCCAGTATTTTTGTTTTACATTTATTAATTTTCATCATGAATTCTTTCCGTAAGACGGAGTCCATACCATTCAAAAACTCATTCAAATCCTCAGGCTTGTCGGCCAAGATGACGATGTCATCAGCAAATCTCGGGGTTGAAATTATTTCTCCTTGAATCTTCACTCCCACTTTAAATTTTTCCCTAATTTCCTTCATTGCTTGTTCAATGTAAAGATTGAAAAGTATGGGTGATAAGTTGCAGCCTTGCCTTACACCTTTCTGAATACCAGCATCTCTCTCATGTCCTTCAACTCGAATGACTGCTGTCTGGTTTCTGTATAGATTGTATATCACCCTCCTATCCCTGTACTTTATTCCAATCGATTTCAAAATGTCAAACAACTTAGTCCAATCAACATTATCAAAAGCCTTTTCTAAGTCTACAAAAGCCATGAACATTCTCTTATCTTTCCTTATTCTACCTTCCAAAATCAGCCTAAGACTTAGTACAGCTTCCCTTGTTCCTACATTTCTCCTGAAACCAAACTGGTCTTCACCCAACTCCGTTTCTATCTGGCTTTCAATCCTCTTGTAAATTATTCTAGACAGGATCTTTGAAGCATGAGTAATCAAGCTGATTGTACGGTAATCTTCACATCTGTCAGCTCCCAGCTCTTTGTAATTCTTGCAATAGTGAATGCTTACAAAAAAGTGGTCAATGCAAAGAGATTGCTTGCACCACGCGCACCTTGCAACAGTTTCTTTTATACACATATCGCAAGCATTTTGGATAGCATCATCATTGAAACAAAATTGAACGGGTTTCGCAAAGCAAGCGGTCTGTGTTTCAACATAACGGGATTTGTACCAACTATACTCCTTCATGTTAAGAAACCACGGAGAAGTTGGTTGTGGGTCAATGATTGGGTTTTTAAAATATTGTTGCGCAAATGAATGTTAATGTCGAAATTGTATAATACAATTAGGTCATAAAAATAATGAACAAACTGTTTCCATATCCGGAAACCAAGCTGAATCATTCCAGTAGCTCTGGGGAATAGTTTTAACAATGATAGTTTTGTTGGCGGGTTTTGACGCTAATATATTTGCTTCACTTTGTGCTGTCCACGAATCCAAGAGTAAAACACTGTCGTCTGGTACAGTTTGAAAATAAACATCTTGTAACCACGTTTGAAGTAACTTAACTTTTTAGTTTACTTTCCGGACGGTGACGGCTATACAAATAAATTATCTGCTGTAAACAAAATTTATTTTAACAATAGGGCCAAATTTACCGTCCTTATCTTTTAGCACAACTAACAGTTTAGGTAACAGTTCTCCATCGGCAGATATTACAGGCTGAATTGTATAGCTGTGTGTTAATGAGTTCAATGATTGCGCTTCTACATTGTGTTGTTTTTTTTTTTTTTTTTTTTTTTTTTTTTTTTTTTTGTCTGCCTTTAAATGTAGCGTATGTCCAGCATGGAACTCGTCGTTAAACCCGCTTTGATCTGTGTTAAAAACACACTTTGAAGAGTGAGTGTTTATTACCGTATATACTCCAATACCACCCGCACATTTTTAAACAAAATCGGACGTGAAAAATTGGGGTACGGATCTTATTTGAGTCATCTTGATTTTAAAGATTTAAATTGCCCGCCACGCGCGATATCGGGTGTTGCGAGTATCCGCTAGATGGTGCTAGCCTTCTTCCGGCTATCACTTTGTTTTACCGTAAGCAGGCGGCGTCATACAGTCTCGCACTCGTGTCGCGCACGTTTTCCGAGTGTAAACATGAGTTGTACGAAGGGTTTGCGGTCGTTCAATGTGAGTGAGAAGCTGAAGTTATTGGAAATCTTGCCCGGTAGGAAATATGATATTGACGAGTCATGTATTCGTGATTGAGCGGGATGACGTCTATGCTACAACCACTGGATGTCTGCGTGAACCGCCCGTTCAAAGCAGCCTTGAAACAGCTGTATACGGAGCAGATGGCGGCCGATAAGCACACACTGACTCCAACTGGTCGTATTCAGCGCCCGGAAGTTCAGCTGCTATGTTCGTGCATTTTGACGGCATGGAATCGTATCTCCGGAGATCTCATACGGAAGAGCTTCAAGAAATGTAGTATTTCGAATGCTATGGATGTCAGTGATGACGACATTTAGTGGGATGGTGATAAAAGTTCCGAAGTTGGTACTTCTGATGACGATGAATGAAGTGTTTGTGTACTTTTATTTGTTTTTTTAATCGTTTGATGTGTGTTATTTTAGGACGACTTCAATACTGTTGGAAACTATTTTGGATAAATGCTATTCTGTTTATTTAGTTAAGATTGTACATAATTTTGAGTAATTTTTTTTTTTTTTTTTTTAATTTTGTGCTTCAAAATCCGGGTGCGGGTCTTATTCGGGGGCGGGTCGGGTCGTATTCAAGTAAATACGGTAATTCGGATACCTCTCCTACAAAAGTTGTTGCGTTGGATGCAAGGTCAAACTGATCGGCTGTGTAACTTTTGGTTACAAATTTCGTAACTTTTCGGGAACCAATATTGAATTTATTTTTTAACTTGCGAACCCAGAAAGTTGATGCGCGGAAGGTATCGTCATGAACACTCCGAGCATTCTTCAGGGCCCATTTCCTAATGTGTACGTCATGGATGTTTTTGTTGTTATTCAGCCTCGCCTTTTTAAATTGGTGATAAATTTCAGTTTTTCATCCTTTGTACCGCCTGATTCTACTTGTAGCTTCCATCCAGAAAGGTCTGACTGGTGTCATAGCTTTTTAAATTTGTGCTGAATGACTTTAAATGACCTTTTTTCCCTCTGTTCAGCCAATAATCAACCACCTTTTTTTTTTGTATGTGATAATTATTGCAGGTGTTGTGGTCCTTTTCCACTGTCAGTGTTGGATATAGCAAATTTATCGTCTTGAATAACATTGTTATTGTCAGGCAAAACTAACATATCCTCATGTTCAATGGCGACCTACACATCACCAACCCTTTCTGCAATAAGGCCTGTAAACAAGGATCATCATTCAGTCTTGGTGCATGTCTGCCTTTGCCATGAGAAAATGTAAACAAAGTTTTTACTTACGGTGCAGTTCAAAACCCAATTCTCTTTCACCAGGTGTTATTTAGCTTTCACAGCGATCACTTGCAGCAAAGCAGCTTTGCAGGCAAACTACCACATTCCAAGGATTAAAATTGGGATGGTGTTCCGATTGAACACCGTCATTGTCACTTTCCGACATTTGTAAATATTCTGACTAAAGTAAAGGATTTAACATTAATTGCTGGCTGTGCCAGTAAAATTAAACACAGAAAAAATGAAATTGTTATACTTACATGATGACGGTACGATTTGGGACCTGTTCATCCGAAACATAACTCTTTTTTTTGCATAGCCCTATTGAACTGATAAGGAAGTGACGGGATGGGGGGAAGGTGGGGAATGCAACGCAGCACGACAGGTCGCTGCCTGGTGGAGGGGAGCCATCGCGTGCTGCTTGGATTGAAGGTCAGCTTTACCTCTCCCCACCTCCTCGCTCATGCCGCCGCCCGGCAGGTTTTTGGCGCTCAAAATTGAAAGTGGCCCGTGTGGTTTTCACTGCGTCATTGTACAACTTTGTAGGATTATTGTGTACTAAATTTCAACCAGATCAGAATTTTACACCATGATCCGTTCCCTTATTAGTATTGCACTTCAAATTGGTGTTTATGGCAGCCTTCTTCTCAGTTTCATTTTAAACAAGACCCGTCAGTCAGCATTTGTGTGACACGTAATTGGTATATTATTATTATTATTATTAATCTTGATTGGTCACATTGGACCACTTGAGTCGTTCCACAATCACTTCTTCTTTGAAGGTAGTACTGCTTGGTTCTTGCGCTCTTTCCAGTACTTTTTCATTCTTTCAGATCGGGATTTTCTCAACTCATCTGAAATCTCCATAGGCTTTCTATGTGTCATTTCTGCAGAAAATTTGTGAGTTTTAAGAATGGTGTTAATTTTATTTTTCTCCTCGGCATCTGTTATCTTGAGTCCAACTGCTTTGAGATCTTGTTGGATTTCTTGGATCCATTTTCCACCAGTTTTCTTTCCTAGATTTCTCATCACCAGTTGGCGTACAATTCTGTTTTCTGGAAGCCGTAAGATGTGAAAAAAATATGAAATTATTTTCTTCTTCATTGTGCTGGTGATTGGATCAATCTCACGATAGACAGTTTCATTTGGGAGAATCCTCCAGACTCCCTCAACCTGATACTTTTTATTTATGTACGTTCTAATGATTCTTTCCGTTTTTAGGAGCTGATCAGTTCTTTGTTCATTTTTAATTTGGAACAGTGTTTCACAAGCATAAGTGGCTTCTGGGAGAGTTACAGTTTTATAATGTTGGATCTTAGTAGCTATTGATAGGCATTTTTTATTATATGTTGACCAGGTTAGAGATTGTGCCTTTTTCATTTTATTTGTTCTATTTATCCAAGTTACTTTTCGTTTGAGTTATGTGTTATAATTTCTCCAAGATACTTAAATTGAGGAACTAGGTTAATTTTATGATCATTTATATAGACTTAATTTATATCTAAGGGTTTCATAGGCATGATCTCAGTTTTTCTGAAGGATATCTGTAATCCTATCCCTTGAGCAATTTCTTGGAGACTAGTGATCTGAGTACAAACCTCTTCCTTGTCTAGTGCTAAAAGAGCCAAGTCATCTGCAAATCCTAAGCAGTTTATTTTTATTGATGGTTTTGTTCCAATTTTGATCTTAGGATGGTTTTCCTTTTGCCAAACCTTCATGATATAATCAAGAGCCACATTGAAAAGCAGAGGGGATAATCCATCACCTTGTCTGAGACCAGTTTTTACTGTGAAAGCTGTTGATATTTCTCCCCTAAATTTAACTTTCGAATTTGTGTTTGTTAATGTTGATTGAATGATTTTTTATCAATTTAGGATGGAGACCGTATGATCTGAGGATTTTTAGCAGTGTCAGTCTATGAATACTATCATAGGCTCTCTTGAAATCTATAAAAGAGATAAAGAGTTGCTTATTTCTGTTTTTGTAATATTCCATTATTAATTTCAGGCTAAGGATTTGGTCTGGGCAACTTCCGTAAGGGCGAAATCCTCCTTCATATTCTCCAAGTTGTGGTTCCAGAATGTTTTTGATCCTGTTGTAAATTATGCGAGAGAAAATTTTATATGTGCAGT
The DNA here is from genome assembly GCA_946902985.2 of Meconema thalassinum. NCBI lineage: Eukaryota > Metazoa > Arthropoda > Insecta > Orthoptera > Tettigoniidae > Meconema > Meconema thalassinum. Next base: position 251,375,131 of record OX336396.1, read on the forward strand.
CCAGAAGGGTAATTCCTCTGTAGTTATCTGGGTTCATTTTGTCTCCTTTCTTAAATAATGGATGGATTATTCCTATGGTCCAGTGTGCAGGAATTTCTTCAGTAATCCACATTTTAACTAGATGTTGATGAAGATTTATAATCGCAGGTTTACCAGCATTTTTCCAGATTTCAGCAAAGACTAAGTCTTCGCCACAAGTTTTTTTTTTTTTTTTTTTTTTTGTTCTTTAATTGCGAGTTCTACTTCATTAATGTTTGGGGGCGTGGTGGCTCAGTGGTCTAGCTGTATGCCTCTCACCAAGGCGGTCCGGGTTCGATTCCCGGTCAATGCATGTGAGATTTTCGAAGTGAAATGCCATGTTCTGTGGTTCGGATTCCATGTTAAAAAAAAGGAGGTCCCGTGGCTCATGATCTCGAGATTAACGGTCACGTTAAACTACAAGCTTTCTTCCTTTCCTTCATTAATGTTTGGAGGATTTATTAAATCAGGTGAAGTTAAAATAGGTGTATCAGTGTTTACTTGCAGGGTTTCCAGTGGATCATCACAATTTAACAGTTTCTCGAATGCTTCTGCAAGGATCTCTGTATTTTCTTGGTTAGAATGTGCTAACTTTCCTGTTTGATTTTTCAACATTAATGTTGGAGCTTCAAATTTTTTGAGATATTTACCAAATGTTTTGTAATAATCTCGAGATTGCTTTTTCTTGAAATCGTCTTCTATCTTTTCCAGTGTATTTTTAAGATGATTACGTTTCGTTTGTCTGATGATTTTATGGGTTAATTTTCTTTGTATAGTTAGTTCTAAATTTGATTCTTCTGACTTTAGAGCTTGATGTTTTATCCATGCTTGGTGTCTTTCCTTTATTGCTTGATCACAATCTACATTCCACCATTCATGTTTTTTCCTTGGATTTATTGGTGCTAACTCCTCTGCTATTGATTTTAATTTAGTGATTAATTCGTCCAATGTTTTAGTGTCGAGAGATTCTTCTCCTGTTCTTTCACAGTACTCTATATTTTTTATTAAGGTACATTGATCAAATTTCCTCCTCTTGTTATTATTAGGTTTTTTCTTGGCCATTGGAGTTAATTTTATTTTTATCTTTACCACATAGTGGTCTGATCCTGAGTCAACTCCCCTTAGAACCTTCACATTGTGAATTTCGCGATGGTGAAATTTATCCATGCAGACATGATCCAACTGCCATTCACCCCTTCTGAAGTCAGGATGTTTCCAAGTTTTCAATTTATGGGACTGTATATTAATGTGAAATATGTGAATAATACTTCGCCTACTCGGTTGTGTTTACAAATGAAGGGTACAGGGAAAGAACCAGGTAAGTCACTATTTAATCGAAATTTAGTTTGAGATGCCATTAGATTCTCCATGGGAAGGACTATCTGTTAAACGTATGAAACAGGCAAAGAAACGGGTTAGTCATGGATTTATTTACATTCAAAGTTTTGACATACAGGAAAAGAAGCAGGTAAGTCAACTGTTACAGGGAAAAAACCAGGCAAGTCACCTGCCTGCCAACAGAGAGCAGTGTGATCGCTGAAATATTTCATTGTAACTCTTGTTAGTAGACTGTGGTTTTGCACAAAAAGCAAACTGGAATATGTACAGAAAAGCCTGAAAATGACCGGTTGTCTACCAAGAGATGAAAGAGTTAAACATACATCTATTCACAGGAAGTTTCACGAATCTACAAGATCATTGATATGAGGTCACATAAACAGCTTTACAGGCAAACGCAGTCATTACAGCTTAAATTATTAAAAAAACTATTTTCCTGAAGAGTTGAATGTGAAGAAGATGTTTCTGGTGATTAAAGAACGTCATCCTGCAGTTCATGTTTCCTACGAAACCTGCAGGTGCATTATGAACATGGAGTTTAACATATCGTTCGGCTACCCATGTAGTGACACATGCACTCGTTGTGGCGATTTCTCAGCCAAACTAAAAGCGCTGTCCTCAGAAAAGGATAAAAACTAAATTAAAAAGCTGACAACATTGAATGTTCTTCACAAAAGAAAAACAGAATCATTTTACCAACATAAAAGAGATCCAAGACACAACGCTATGAAATCAATGAAGATGGAAGCAATTTGTATGGATTTCGCCAAAAATGTTCCAATACCAAATATAAGTACCAACGACGTATACTATAAGCGTCAGCTATCAATGTATTCACTCAACATCCACCTTCTCTCTACTGGGCAATCAGTTTTCTATGTGTACCGCGAGAGTATTGGCAAGACAGGTCCCAATGAGGTTGCCTTCTGCCTCTTTCATTTCATTTTGAACTACCTTGATGATGAAGTTGAAGAGCTTCGAGTATTTTGTTACTCTGCTGGAGGGCAAAGCAAAAATTTCACTAATTTTCGCTTCATGCACTATGTTGTTGATAGTCTCATCCATGGCTTAACCAAGTTGAAAATCACATTTCCAGAACGAGAAAATTCATACATGGAATGTGATAAGGACATTGGGCTGTGGAATATGAAACAGAGATGGGAACTCGAAACGAGTTAATAAGTATGATTGAAAATTCAAGATTGAAACCATCGCCATTCATTGTGGTGACAGTCTGCGAGGAAGTGCTATTTGCTTGGAAATAACTTTTAGACCAGAAATATGTACTGAAATGTCCGTTTAATACCCAACCCATCAGGGAACTTGTGGCCTTATCCAATCACCCTCGACTGCTGAACTAGCAAGCTACTTATAACGGATCCTTCAAATCCAGCATCATGCAAAAGGCTGACCAAAGTGTTTCAACACAGAAGAACGGAGAATTCGAGCTACCTTCTTTGCCCTATTCAGGTAAAATTGTTATTGCTCGTATATTTTATTTAATGCTCTCCTTCAAATGTTCCGTAGCAATTAGATGTGTGGAACATGTGTAACAAATCTCTCAATTGCCCTCAGGTCTTCTTCGTATTTTCAAAGCTAAGTACCAGGATATAATGAGTCTCATGAAATTTTGTGGTAAGCCAGCAGTGACGTTTTTCCAGGGATTAGCACATTAGCACATGAATGATAAACCATGAATTACCATGGCTTTAATAATAATAATAATAATAATAATAAAATGAATACCATTGAAATCATAATAGCCTAATTATATCGTCTTACGGTCATACAGACAAGATCTTAGGGGCTGACCTGCCAGGTTTACTTTCTGTTTCAGGTGACTTACCTGGTTTTTTTCCTGAACAAATCGGTGTATGAGTGAAATTCTTGGCATTATTTCATATTACTGACATTCTGGGCATTAAGCACCCTTTTACTTGATCCGCTACACTTGAGACTTCAATATTTCATTTGGTTTAAAATAATTACTCTGTATGAGAAGCATTTATTACGTTTTACATTTAAAAATTCGTTTTCTGGCGTTCATGAAAACAGTGACTTACCTGGTTTTTTCCCTGTACCCTTCAAATGTTAATGAGATGTGAACGTTCAGTATCATCACTCATTCCCTAATTGATGCATTCTCCTTCCCTATGTTCAAATAAAAATAAAGTTTGCGTTTCCATGTTTGATCTTTTGTCCATTCCAATATATTTCTTTGATATTAAGATTTTTGCTTAGCAAGGGATAGTAGTGAAAGTCATTGGGGGGGGGGGGGGGGGGGGGGTAGGAAACAGCAGTGGATAAGTAAGGTTATGACAGTCTCGTAATGGGGTTGTTAAAGATGAAAACTTCGTTTGTTTTGATTAAATATATCGTACTACGTAGCATCAAAATGAAATAGCTTATTTTTACTCTCTCCCTTTCCCAAAATGATGAATTTTTGCAAAGTTCACTTCAATAGTACACCCCTCCCCCCCCCCATCAATTTGAGAACTAAAAATTTAGAGAAAAGAGGGGGTTCTTTAGCAGAGTAAGTAGGTACTATGAGTGTAAGAATTGTTCAGAATGTAAAAAAAGGCCCGCGACAGCATATCTCTATCTTCAATACATCGCCCACTATAGTATTTTTACATTTTCATTTCTTCCAACAATCTCCATTCAATTGCTAGCTTCGAGACAGATTAGGAGCTAGCTGGCTGGCAAGCGAGCCTATCACCCCAGACACTGTTGAGTCGTGTCCAGTTAAGACTTCAGAGAAGAGTGTGTTTGGAAGTGCAATCCATCTTTTCTTTACTTCGTCTGTGAACTTTTCGTTCCGTAGAATACACAGTCAAGTTTAGATTGGACGGAAGAGGGATTTGTGATTCATGCACCTCGCCATTCTTAAATTGCATCTGACAAGAATTCATTGCATATGCTATCTCCATGATAATATAATTAATAGTCCAGTCAGTGATTTTAACCCATTATGCCGAGACAGAAAAAGGATAGGCTGTAGGTCGTAGTTCATTGAAATCTAAAAATATACGCTTGTCACGTAACATTGAAACTGAGCAACAAATAATTTCTCGATTGTCACAAGAGAGAAAGAATTCACAAAGACAAACGGAGTCATCCCCTAAGTTCCTATGAAACGGGGAAGAATTGTTCCTGGTTTGTGGTCTGATAAAGAGAATTATGCTATGAATTATGATTCCTCCAAAAATTATATAAATGATGCTTCAGTTTCTGGGCAAAGTCGGGGTGGGTTGCTGGTCTATATATAAAATCCAATCTTACAAAACTGTCGTATAAGAATAATCCTATGTGTAAACTAATGTATTTAGAACATAAGAATTCATTTTGGTTCCATATTGACAATTCAGTATAATGGGATAACCACATGTTACCGACAGCAGTGGCCACGCTTGCTAAAGCGCAGATTTAGGCCTTGGGGCCAAGCTCTCTGCTGACTCGGTAGATATGCGTGGGTTTAAGCCCACCGTTGCGTCGGCCATCCTTGAAATGGTTTTCTGTGGTTTCCCATTTTCAACACCAGGCAAATGCTGGGACAGTACCTTCTGACAGGCCACGGCTGCTTCCTTCCACATCCTTGCTCAGTTTCATTCATCTTCCTACATTCCATCTCTCATCCCGACGTGCAGGTCACCCACGAGCGTCGACTAGAAAGACCTGCACTCAGCCTCTAAGGAGGTCCGGAAAAAAAAAACGTGTTGACAAATTTTGACTTGTCGATACCTTTTCAATTATATAATTAGTCATTCATCATTTACCTTTTCAATTATATAATTAGTCATTCATCATTGTGGTACATGTTTCGGGGGCCACACTTCATGCTTCCTTCATCAGCCATTATTAATTAATTAAACACTAAAAAAAGACATTGACATACCTGCCAACCCTTCCGATTTATTCAGAAACTTTCCGAATTTTCACCTCATCTTCCGATCTTCTTAATTACTATTATTTCTTCCGATTTTCGAGCCCCAGTGATATATTGTAAAAGAAAAAGGAACTGCAAATAATTTCAATTCTCAAGGATATTCTCTCGTAAGTCGCAATTGCTTTCGTGATTTGCGTAACCTTGGTTTTTTGTGTAAGTTTGTATAAGTTCCTCGCTTGGCAGTAAGCTCCATAGCTGCGACCTCGGAATGGTGAGTCAGCTGATCGGCCTACCGCATACTGATTGGTGGTATTTTACGGACAAACCGGTGTCAGGCTGGCCACGTGACTGTGCAGAATGGGATTGAAACCTTGTATGCTACGCGTGGCGATTGTGACTTGCTCCGTTTGACGCCACGTGATTTTACTCGACTAGCGTCACGTTTAGGGCATTTAATTGAGATATTAATGCGTGCGTCGGTAGATAATTATTTCAACGAGTTGTGTCGATGATTGTTTCGTGTCGTGAGTTTTAAGTTTCTCTCGTCACATTGTGGCAACAAAACCTGAGAAACATTATCTCCAAGTGTTCAAAGATAGCTATAAAACTGAATTTCCATTCATTTTACAATCTAGTAGAGGAAACCATTTTGTGTCGTTGCGATATAAATATTTCTCATATTGGAAAAACTGACATTGTAACTCACAGCAACACTCGAAAACACAAGGACAGTGCTAGTTATTTACAGAAGACAATGCTGCCATTTGAGCAGAATGTTTGTTGACGGCGTTCATCGTAGAACATAACCTCTCGTTATGATGTTCCGATCGCGTGGGACAATTGTTTAGCAAAATGTTCCCGAATTCGGAAATTGTGAAGAGATATGTCTGTGGCAGGACAAAAACATCCGCCATTGTTCATGAAATGGCATGTGACGCTGATTCAAAAATTGTTAATATTTTAAAATGTGGGCCTTTCGCGATCTCGACTGATGGTAGCAATGTTAGAGATAGTAAGCTGTATCCTGTCGTCGTGTCTTTTTTCAACAAAGAATCTAAGATGATTGAAAATCGTTTGCTATCCATGGAAAATAAGGATGAGGTGAACCAGCTCACTGGCACAAACACATATCTCAAGTATTTCCAAATTCCCCAAGTAAAGGCATATGAAGATAAGCCTGCAGAAGTGGAATTTGGTGTTAGTGGGAACAACAGAGTACAAGATCAAGCACGTGTTATCATTGGCAAAAGGAAGTTGGAGGTCAGTTTTTCTTCTCCATCTGTAAGGAAAAAAGTGACAGAACCAAGTCAAACTGTTGGTATTTCATGACAGGAGAGACTATTTCTTTTTCTGTCATCTAAGTTAAATGAGGCATTTTGCTTGTTTCTGGCATTTACCATCCCTACATTTGAAAAATATGACAAAGTTCTTCAATCGCAAGCACCTCACATCCATGTCCTAAGATCCATACTGATTGATTTGCTGACGGAAATTCTCTGTAGGTTTGTTAAGCCAGTTACATAAAGAAATATTGCACAATTCTAGAAGTGATCTATCACACAAGAGAGAATCAGAAAGCTGATGATGATTTGGTAATTGGTTCAACAACATCTAGTTGTGTAGAAAATCTGGCTCATGAGGAGAATATGGTCTTTTATTTGCACGTCGGAACTACTTCACTGCAGCCTCTGATTATATTATTCATAAATTTAATTTGGTCAGGGAGTTTTCTGTTAATGCTCAAGTGGTACAGATAAGGTCTTTGTCTACTGCTTCCTTTAGTGCCGTGAACTATTATATCTCTAAGTTTCCAATTATGTTGCCAAAAAAAAAAGACGGTGAAGATGAGCACCAAGCAATGGATGCATTACAATGCCAGTTTTGTGCTCTCCAAATGGAGGATTTGCCATCTTCTATTGTGGAAGGAAAAAGAGCAGATTGTTCTTGGTCTGCAATAGGGGATATACGAGGTGGAGATGGGTGTCTGAAATATGACAGACTAGCTGGAGTAATGCTGTCAATATTAACAATCCCACACAGCAACGTTGATTGTGAGAGATTGTTTAGCCAGGTGAAGAAGACAAGGACACGATTCCGATCATCTCTGAATGACAAAAACCTCAACAAATTAATGGTTAAATCAAGCCTAAGTGGAAGTTGCTACGAGCAGCCGTATGACAGGGCATTTTTGAAGAAAGCAAAGTCGGCTACAAGGTCTGCATTAAATCAGTAAGCAGTCTCAAGATTACCATCTACATGTATATACATCACCTAATCATAATGTTACACGCCACCCCCTAGTGGTAAGTTCGTTAACTGGATTGCGGTGGGTGAAAGCACAACACAATGGTCCTTTTAAAGAAATAATAGTTTTATTACAGGTCTACAAACATACACAGTGCACACACACACACACACACACACACTGAGTCTAACTTCAGAAACACTGCTAGTCACTATAAGTTTCCACATTTACCCTCACACCACTGTCCTCACTATTTATGTTCTCTCTGTCCGTGAGGCGTTACAGTGTTCCAGCTTACACTCACACGTACAGTCTACACAGGTTCTCTACAGCCATGTCCCTGTCACTTCACTTACTTCCAGAGTCCTCTTGCTGCTCCTTGTGTGCTGTTGCTCGTCCCGTGTCAATCCCACGACCACGTCTTCCACGAAGCACCGCGACACCTCCAAGAACTAACAGTCCTGACTCAAAGTTGCACCCTGGCAGACAGGCTTCCACTCTGTTACCGTAGACGTCCAGTAATAATCGCTGTACTGCTCCGTATGCACTCACTCGACAACACTTCAGTACACACTAGCACTGACCAATACTGTCCAATGCACTGCCTCCTCGCCACGGCTCGCTGGTTATATGGGATCAGTCCCTGGCCTGGAAAGTTCGAAATGTCACAACCTATTGCCCCATTGAGTCTGTTCTCGATGGTTCCACATCCAGACTTTTCACGTATTCTCTGCCCGGCCTGCGATGACTCACAGATGTACCGCTATTGTGTCTGCCGGTGGGAGGGGCCGGGAGGGTGTGGGAACTTTCTCTCTCTGGCTGATGGTTCGGTCCAAGGCCAGCAAGACAGCTGCTTTGGTCTGTCACACTGTCGCTCACCCGAAAGTCTCCTGCCGGTTCGCGGCGGTATGTAACAATAATTAGGAAAGTTGTACATGGTAATTAACTTTAGTCTGACAAAATGTGAATATGTGGTAGCGAATGCGAAGTGTAATCCATCAGAATGATTGTATGCATTTTCTTTAAACACACAATTATGTTCTCTTACATTTAAATATTGGCCATACATACTACTCGATGATTGTTAACATTTTTGTGAATTTTATGCTGAATTCATACTTTGCCAATAAAGACACGCAGGTCTTTTGTGTACCCTCTTTCGCCCGTGCCACGGTATACTGCCCATGATGAAATCTATAATTTTACAAAATCTTACTATTTTTGACTTCCGAAGGTTGGCAGGTACGCATTGATAAACAAACACTAAATGTAATATACAGTTAACTCTCACTAATTCAGACTAATGGGGGCAAGGTCTAGTCCAAATTATAGAAAATACCGTATATAATAATAACCCATGGCACTACAGCCCGTGAAGGGCCTGTGCCTACAAAACGACTGCTGCGCAGCCATTTGGCCTGTAGATAGTGTGCGAGTCGTGGCCTCGGAAACTGCTAGGGCGTCCCCCGGAGGCCCAGCACTTGGCGTCCTGGGAGAGCTGTGAGAAGTGGGCTACCTGAGAATATTAAGACCGTCACAAAGATTGCGACCATAAATGTCTTGACCCTTACTGGTAAGGCAGAGGAACTAATTGAGTACATGGAAAAGAAAGATATTGCACTGATGGGTCTGAGTGAAACCAAGTGGCGAGGATAGGGGCAGAAGAAACTGAGTAAAGGATTCCGATTGTATTGGAGTGGTGATAGTAACAGTAAAGGTGTTGCCATGATTCTAAGGAATGATCTTGTCCAGTATGTTGAGAAAGTAAATCAGGTTAATGACCGAATAATAAAAATTAGACTTGGGGTTAAAGATATTATTCAGGTCTATGCACCCCAGACGGGGAATGTGGAAGAGAGTCTAGAGGATTTCTTGGAGGAACTAGAGGGGTGCATTGAAGAAAAGGAAGTGGTGATAATGGGAGATCTAAATGCCCACATTGGAACAGTCAGACAAGGATTGGATGAAATAATTGGTGCTTTCAGTTATGGAAACAAAAATGCTGAAGGAGGGCTTTTAATAGCATTTTGTAAGAGAAATGGACTAATTGTAGGAAATACTTGGTTCAGAAAGAAAAATAGCCAAAAAATAACTCTGTATGGATGGGGAGAACGCAAAACGAAAACCATGATAGATATCTTCCTTATTGAGAAAGAAAATCGCTGGCAACTAATTGATGTCACAGCTATGCCTAGAGAGGATTTTGAAGGTCTTTCTTTATTCGTATCAGGAGCACCAATCACAAATATATGTCACAAAATGGTAAACAGTGAGAATCAAATACAAATAAAAATAATGATAATTAATAAAATAGTAATAGCTAAATTAAGGCTTGGAAATATCGGCCAGTTAAAGGAGACAAGAGAAAGAAAAATAAAAGTATGGCGATTAAAAGAGAAGGAAATACAGGAAAAATTTCCAAGACGGTCTGAATAAATTGCTCCCTTTGACGATTCTTCGTCCACATTTCCTACGTCGTCTAAAGTTCAAATAAATAATTGTCCACTATGCTGAAGATCAATGTGGTAGGGTATCTGGTAAGAGGAAGGACAAGCAGAATCCTTGGTGGAATAACAGAGTAAAAGAGGCAGTGATAGAAAAACAAAAAGCCTGGAGGAAGTGGATAGTAGGCAACAAGGTTGAGAATAAAGAAAAGTACCAAGCGGCAAAGAAAAAATGCCAGAAGGTGGTGCAAGAAGAGAAAAGGAAGTGCTGGGAAAACTTCACAGAAACTTTGCAGGAAGATGCTACGGGAAGCCAGAAGGTGTTGTATGGATTGGTTAGGAACAAAGTGAAACGCAGAGAAGAAACAAAATTTGGGAAGTCTGAGACAGGACGGGTTTTGAGACAAAAAGAAGAAATACTGAAACATGCGGAAAACTATTTTGACAAATTACTGAACGCCAAATCCAAAGTATTGATAGAGGAAAGAAAGGAGGATGAAAGGACTGTAGAAATTCAAGGTGAAGATATAACAATGTTAGAGATAGAAAATGCCATAAAGAAGATGAAGAGTGGGAAAGCAACAGGAGTGGATGAGGTAGCTATAGAGATGATTAAGGCAGCTGGACCCATAGGGATGCAATGGTTATACAGATTGTTTCGGGTGATATGGAAAAATAAGGAAGTACCAGAAGAGTGGGGTAAAGGTCTAATAATTCCGGTCTTCAAGAAGGGAGATAAAAAAAACTGTAACAACTACCGAGGAATCACCCTCATCTCACATGTGGCAAAGGTATTTGAACGGACACTCAAGGGACGACTGAGGATGGTAGTGGAAAAGAAAATGGAGGAAGAACAATATGGAGTCGAAGAGACAGATCAACTTTTGATCTTATTTTTACGATGAGGATTGTGATGGAGAAAAGATGGGAATACAGAAAGGATTTGGTGAAACTGAAAATGGGAAGTAACGGGACGAAGGCCTTACTCTTCGCTGATGACAGTGATATGGGGGGACGATGAATTGGTAGTCCGAAAACAAGTAAATGTTTGGAACCAGGAGATAGAAGAGCATGGAATGAAAATCAGTGTGGAGAAGAGTCAGACGATGGTGATGACAAGAAATGTGCGAGATGGTAGGGGGAATATTGCAGTAGATGGAAAACCGTTACAAGTTGTGAAAAGATTCAAATACTTAGGGAGGGACCTAACAGACGATGGAAGGATAGGTGAGGAAGTTGGTAAGAGGATCCAACAAGCAACTGGGTTTTACCCGAGTGTGAGGGTTCTGGTGTGGAACCAGGAAGTTCCCGAGACATGTAAAAGAATCTTGTATTCAACATATTACACGCCTATATTGATGTATGCAGCTGGCACGTGGACAACAACTAAACGGGAGGAAAGTAGAATCCAGGCAGCAGACATGAAGTTCCTTAGAGGTATAATTGGAAAGGCCCGCAGAGACAATATCAGAAGCATGAAAATTAGGGAGAAAACAGGATTCTCGAAGTTACAAGACAAAATCGAGATCAGTAAGCTAAAATGGTATGGACATAAGATGAGAATGGGAGAAGACAGAATCCCGAAGCGATTATTTACTGAGAAAGTCCCGGCAAGGCACCAAAGGGGAAGGCCGAGGATAAGGTGGATGGATGCAGTGACGGAGAGCTTTGGGAAAAGAGGAGTGAAAGTGGAGGATGTACTGGAAGAGGGGCGAGAGTGGTGGAGAGACAGAAAAGTATGGAGGTCCTTGATTCAAACCCTGACCCAGATCACTGTATCCGGGAAATGAAGAAGAAGATATTCGGGTGACACGTGATCAGCGCATCGGGTCCCCTCGGCCGTCAATCTTGGTTTTCGTGATCGGGGTGCTGCCTCACTGTCAGACAGCTACTCATTTGCCCTCACGAGGCTGAGTGTACCCCGTTCCAGCCCTCGCATCAGTTTCTAAAATCTCTGACGGAGCCGGGAATCGAACCCGGGGCCTCCGGGTGAGAGGCAGACGTGCTACCCCAACACCACGGGGCCGGCTCAAATTATAGAAAGGTTTTCTAAAATATTGTACTATACAGTACATGCATAGTTATCTGAAGCTATAATTAGGAATATACCGTGTTTACTCGGCTATAGGACTCCCCTTAATTTTCGAGAGCCAAAATACAAAATTCTTCGAAATCGCTTATAGTACCCCTCCTTAATTACTGAGAGTCAAAATTCAACATTCTTGAATTGACAAATTCTTTAAAAAATACTGAAATTATAACTGAAATTCATCCTCTGTTATGACAAAAAAAAAATTGTTATTACATTATTTAGTTATTCAGATGATATGACCGATTCAGATGATATGACCGCCATTTTGTATACATATACCGCATACGCGATTGTGCATGATATCGAATTGTGTAGCCAATAGGGTTCACCCAAAATCCAATAGAAGATGCCACACTATTGGCCGAGTAGAAGCGCCAAGTTTAATATCCGCCAATGAAAGTTATGGTTTTATATCTTGCCTGCATTCTTTTGTTTTGTATACAAAGATGTATTGCCCGTCGAAGTGGTGTTCACAGCAGCCTTCTTCTCAGTTTTATTTTAAACCCATTTCATTTGTTGCAAGAACCGTCGGCATTTGTGTGACACGTTATTGGTATATTAAAGTGAAACAAGTGAATAATACATACCCGGTTGTGTGTACAAATGTTAGTGAGATGTGATCGTTCAGCATCATCACTCATTTCCTAAATGATGCATTCTCCCTCCCTATCTATATAATAAAAATGAATCGGTAAATGTGTTGCTAAGCACAAAACTCGAGAACGGCTGGACCAATTCGGGTAATTCTTTTTTTCAAATATCCGTTGAAGTCAGAAGAAGATTTTTATGAAAAGAAAAATTGGAAAAAGTACCCGGAAACGTAAAAATGCCATTTTCAGTGCCTAACAATGCGTTGTTATTGTTGCTGGTGTGGCTAACAGGTACCGTCACGGGCAGAGACAATTCAAAGATTTTATATATGTTTCCATATATACTCATTTCAAGACGCGGGTGGAGCAATTTTTGGCCGAAGAAGAAGAAGAAGAATATTAGTGAATGTTCGACGGCCCACATCATTTACGAACTATTAATGGTGAATTGTGTGGCTCTTAGGGAGAAGCCTGTCTAAGTTTCCAACTCTTTGGGATCAAACTCTCAATGATGCTGTAATTTCTTCACAACCTCATCAAATGCGAACATTGTTTTTTATAATAAATCAACATGCTTCCCTTCAAAACCAATTGATTTATGGATAAAATACAAAGACAATGTGTGTGACGATATCTTGCATCAAATGCACATTACAACAGGAAGTCCACATTTCAGTGAAGAAATGTACAACGAGGCGTTGATATTGATTGAGATCATGTTCTTGATGATGTTAAACAAAGTATTATCTCAGTTAGGCATGGCCGCAACCAATCACTCGATGCACAACGCTTTTAATCAAGAATTGCAACCCGTAAAAATGTACGATCTCGATGCTTTAAGAGAATCTGTTCTAAAAAGTCAGCCGCTGTTGAACCAATAACAAAAGTATGTATTTGATACTTTTATGAATGTTGTAAATGATGGAACTGAAGGAAATTATTTCTTGGACGCTCCCGGGTGTACAGGAAGAATTTTTCAAATTTCATTTATTTTAGCAAACATTCGCTCTCACAAAGAAATTGCACACGCATTTGCTTCATCAGCCATTGCAGCGGTCGAACAGCTCATTCAGCGCTAAAATTGTGAATATAAAAAGCAGCGAAACTCCGACCTGCAACATTTCGAAGAACTCTGCAATGGCAAAGGTTTTGCAGTAATGTAAATTGATAGTGTGGGATGAATGCACGATTGCACATAAAGAGTCTTTGGAGACATTAGACCTAACCATGCAAGATCTGTGGAGCAATCAAACCCAATTTGGTGGTGCGATGATTTAGTTAGCAGGAGATTTTCGTCAAACATTGCCAGTGATTCCACGGTCAACGCCAGCTGATGAACTCAATGCATATTTAAAGTCCTCCATTTTGTGGAAACAGATCAAGATAGTAAATTTAAGCAAGAAATGGAAATGGCAAATTCCCTTCAGACGTTTTCACTGGCTGCATAACATTTCCTGACGATTTTTGTTAGTTGACTGATTCAATAAACGAACTCATTCAAAAGGTGTTCCCAAGCCTTGCTCAAAATTACTGAGATCATATTTGGTTGAGCGAAATATCTATTTTGGATGCCAAAAACACAGATGTTAATGAATTAAATTTCAAAATTCAAAATAAAATTGCCGGTGATTGGAGGACATACAATTCAGTTGATTCCGCTACCAACCATGAGGATGTCAACTATCCACCTGAATTCTTGAGCTTGCTGGATTTGACTGGATTTCTGCCGCACAATCTTCAATTAAAGGTCGGGTCGGTGGCCATAATGTTGCGAAATATCAACCAACCGCGTCTTTGTAACGACACACGGCTATCGGTGAAAAAAAATCATGAACAATGTTATCGAAGCAACCATTCTAAAGGGAAAGTACAAAGGAGAAGACTTTTTGTTACCATGCATCCTAATGATTTCCACTGACAGACCATTGGAATCGAAACGAGTGCAGTTTCCAGTGCGGCTTACTTTCGCTATGACCATAAAAAAATCACGGGGGCAGTCTGATTGCGGCATTAATCTTGAAAACACATGTTCTCGCATGGTCATTTGTATGTTGCCTGTTCCCGTGTTGGAAAACCGTCAACTTTGTTCGTTTATGCGCCAGATAGTCGAACAAAAATTATCATTTACCATAAGCATTACAATGGAAATATCATTTAACATAATAATTTTCTTTGGAACTGGTCAGTATTATTACATGTGCAAGAAGTATTTCATTATGTGGCAGTAAGTTATTAGTAAAGTTCGGATGTTAAGGAAAAGTCATATCTTTTTCCCGAGCTCATTTTACCCGAAATCTGAAAAATAAGTTTGTATAATGGGTGGGTCCCTGACCACGTTTAGAGCAATTTGATGTTGCCTATAAATGCATATTTCGGCCATCTTTATTGTTTTGGTCATATTTGGTCATATTTTAGTGATATAAGGTCATAATTGGTTATAATTTCAGCATTTTTGTTTAAATTGAGGCATCGTTAACAAGGTACAGTATGTGTTATCTGCATCGAGTTTGAAACACAGGATAGTGTAGTAGATATATTTTTCTTTCTTTTCCCGGAACAGGCAGATAGCAGGTTTAGATGACCTGATTCCAAGCAAGAACTGAATCTCAAGGCTATGATACTGAATGAATGTTGAAAATTGTAATGTACTGTAGCGCTCTGTCAGTTTGTATGATTAAATGTGTCTGGTGTATTATCGCCAATTATGTTTTGGCACAGACGTTTACTGTATGTTAGTGATACTCTTCCTATCCCAAAAATTTATGTCATATTTCATAGTTTTTAGGTCATATTTAGCTAGATTTTAGGGCATATTTGCTTGCATATTTTGTACTTCGTGAGGTCTTAAACTTCCGAACCCTAGTTATTAGCCACACCCAAGAATTGTGATCATGTGAGGAACACTCTTACGTCAGTGAAAACGGCAGTTTGTTTTTTTTTTGATAGAATTTTATCTTCATAGTGTTCATGGGAATCAGTGTTTTCTATGATAAATATTTGCCCCGAAGAAAGAAGATCACGTTTTGGCACATTATCTTCACAGCATCAACTCTCGATTTGCAACGGGGGGATAATTATGACTCAATGAGGAATTTGAAGACTTGCCAAACAGTTTCCATCTACGCAACAGTCAGTCAGGGTTATTTCTGTGTAGTGATATGCTGATATCTTTTTGAACATTTCCTTAGTCACTATGAAGATACTAATATTGCAGCTACCGAAAACGCATAGCTTTCTTAGTAACTTTTGGTAGCAGTAAAAAAAAAAACATTTCATATTGATGATGTAGTGAACTGCGTTATTCTGATTTTTTCGTGCAGTACAGACTGAATTGGAGTTCAATACATTGCCATTTACACACATCAAAAAAAGTTTTGCATCACCTCGGTTCCCAGATCTCCGGCATATAGACGTTGACTGTGTATATTGTATCCATGATACAGTCCCTTTGACTGTTCATAGATGTCACTAAAACTGCTCAAAGATGTAAACAACCATGCATGAGCAGGGCCTATTAGACGGAGGGGGTACGACAGCCGATCAGTTCCAGTCATTCCACCAGGACGAAGGTACGCTGCTCATGTTGTCTGTAGTTCTACCATGCCTAGAAGGTCAATACCGCAGTTCGATCGCGTCCGCATTGTTACTTTGTGTCAAGAAGGGCTCTCAACAAGGGAAGTTTCCAGGCGTCTCAGAGTGAACCAAAGCGATGTTGTTCGGACATGGAGGAGGTACAGAGATACAGGAACTGTCGATGACAGGCCTCGCTCAGGCCGCCCAAGGGCTACTACTGTAGTGGATGACCGCTACTTACGGATTGCCGCTCGGAGGAACCCTGACAGCAATGCCACCATGTTGAATAATGCGTTTCGTTCAGCCACAGGACGTCGTGTTTCAACTCAAACTGTGCGCAATAGGCTGCATGATGCGCAACTTCACTCCCGACGTCCATGGCGAGGTCCAGCTTTGCAACCCCGACACCATGCAGCGCGGTACAGATGGGCCCAACAACATGCTGAATGGACCCCACGGAATTGGCATCACGTTCTCTTCACCGATGAGTGTCGCATATGCCTTCAACCAGACAATCGTCGGAGACGTGTTTGGAGGCACCCTGGTCAGGCTGAACGTCTTAGACACACTGTCCAGCGAGTGCAGCAAGGTGGTGGTTCCCTGATGTTTTGGGGTGGCATTATGTGGGGCCGACGTACGCCACTGGTGGTCATGGAAGGCTCCGAAACGGCTTTACGATACCTGAATGACATCCTCCGACCCATAGTGCAACCATATCGGCAGAATATTGGAGAGGCATTTGTCTTCATGGACGACAATTCTCGACCTCATCGTGCACATCTTGTGAATGCGTTCCTTCAAGATAACGACATCGCTCGACTACAGTGGCCAGCATGTTCGCCAGACATGAACCCTATCGAACATGCCTGGGATATGTTGAAAAGGGCTGTTTATGGACGTCTTGACCCACCAACCACTCTGAGAGATTTACGCCGAATTGTCGTTGAGGAGTGGGACAATTTGGACCAACAGTGTCTTGATGAACTTGTGGATAGTATGCCACGGCGAATACAGGCATGCATCAATGCAAGAGGACGTGCTACTGGGTATTAGAGGTAGTGGTGTGTACTGCAATCTGGACCACAAATGCTGAAAGTCTAGCTGTATGATGGTACAACATGCAATGTGTGGGTCTCATGAGCAATAAAACGAGCTGAAATGTTGTTTGTGTTGATCTCTATTCCCTTTGTATTTAACGGTTCCGGAACTCTTGGAACCGAGGTGATGCAAAACTTTTTTTGATGTGTGTATTTTGTCAGAACGACATCTGTCAGGTCATCTAGTGTTCAGATAAAAATAAAATTTGCTTAGCAAGGGATAGTAGTGAAAGTCATTGGGGAATAGCTGGGAATAGTGGTGGATAAGTGAGGTTATGGCAGTCTCAAAATGGGCTGATTAAAGATGTGAACTTCGTTTATTTTGATTAAATATATCGTACTATGTAGCATGAAAATAAAAAGCTTATTTTTGCGAAGTTTGCTTCCCTAGTTACCCCCTTCCCTCCTCCCCCCCCCCCCCTCAATTTCGGAACTAATAATTTAGAAAAAGAAAGGGGGTCCTAGAGCCGAGTAAATACGGTAATATACAATGTGTGTAATTGTTAAAGAAAGACTAGATGAACATCATAATATGTACATACTGTATTAAATCAAAGGCTTTATGTGTATCCCTATATGCATTTTGTCTTCTAAACTTAGCGATGTATATTTATCCTCTTATCATCTTAGTTACTGTATTCTAGCAAGAGCAATAGTACGACACTTCCAAACACTTTTAAGCAAGCATAGAGATAGAATTTAACACAATGTAACAGTGACTCGTCATGTGGGCTTCAAAAAGCAAACTGAGCAGGTACTGCCTTTATAGCGTGCTTGTGACCAATAATGATACATACGGTACTTACTATTGGCTGGGAGTGGAGTGAACAGGAAGGGAGAGGGATGCAATTGACTTTTTACAGTAGATGGACGGGTGCAGTTCTAAGGTGGTGAAAACCTGTCCGAATTATCCAAATTCTGAAATAGTGAGGGTTTACTGTCGTCATCATCATCATCAAATTCCAGCTCCAGTCGCCCGGGTGCTGTTAACGAGCCCTTGCCACCTTTTCCTGTCCATGAATAGTTGGTTTTCATGGGTCCTTCTCCAGTCTAGCCCTTTGTCTTCAAGATCATCCTTGATTTGGTCCAACCATTTCTTCTTTGGTCTTCCTACTGGTCTTTTTCCTGGGATAATCTTGTTGAAATAAGCTTTTGGTGTCCTCTCATCTCCCATTCTTTGAAGATGCCCATACCATCCTAATCGTTGCTTCTGCAAATATTTTGTAGCACTGATATCTATGCCAGCCTCTGTCCTGTTTGTTTCGTTCCTTACTTTGTCTCTCCTTGTCCTTTGAAGCATTGTTCTTATAAACTTCATTTCGGATGCCTGAATCCTACTTTCTTCTCTTCTGGACAGGGTGCATGTTTCTACTCCGTAAGTTAGAATTGGGATGTAGTATGTCTTAAACAGTATATGTTTACACTTCCTGGGCACTTTATTATCCCACAGTAGTGTTCTAACTTGTGGATAGAAGGAGGCTGCATTACTAGTTCTATTTGTTACTTCACTGTTGTTGTTGTTATCCTGACACACTGTGCTACCAAGATATTTAAATTGATCAACAATTTGTAGAGGCTGATTATTCAGGTAAATGGTTGCATTAGACAGTCCTGTTGTCATCACTACTGTCTTACTTTGGCTTATTTTCAACCCATACTCCTTGAACAGCTTGTCCCATGAATCCAGTTTTTCTTGTACCTCTCTGGCACTTTCTCCCCAAATCATGACGTCATCTGCAAAGACAAGGGCATTTGTTTCATTACCCTGTTCTTCTTTTATCCTCTTCAGGATTATGTCCATCACTGTGATGAATAGTAATGGAGACAGTGAACTTCCTTGTTGGACTCCTTGTTTTGTTGTGAACCATCTGCTTTCCCCATTACCTATTCTTACACATGCCCTTGTGTTCTCATACAGCATTTTGATCTTGTTTATCAAGCCTTTTGGGACATTGTGCCTTTCTAAACATTCCCAAATTTTTGATCTTGCAATGCTATCATAAGCTTTTTCTATATCTAGAAATACCATTACTAATTCTTTCCCTTTTTCAAGATGTTTCTCAATAAGCATTCTTGCAGCAAAGATCAAGTCAATAGTACTCCTTCCTGGTCTAAAGCCATGTTGTTCTTCTTCTAAGGCCTTTTCTAAGTTTCTGATTAGTCTTTTCGCAGTTATTTTTTCCAAGATCTTCAGACCATGAGATAACAAAGTAATTCCACGATAGTTCTCACACTTTTTCCGGTTTCCTTTTTTAAACAAAAGCACTATTACACCTTTAGACCAGTCATCAGGGATCTTATTGTTTACTGTATATTAAAAATTTTGTTTAAAATGTGATATCTTATATATATATATATATATATAAAAGGATGTTAGTTTGTTCGTCTTTTAAGCGTTAATAAACCATTCATCCGATTGCAATCAAAGTTTGGTGAGTTGTTGTGAACTGTCCCGGAAAAGTTATAGGCGTAGTAAATCCAATTTACAATAGATGGCACGAGAGTAGCTTCAACTAAATGGCGTGCGTTTGTTTCAAGAAAGTCCCACATGCATTCAAATACCATTCATCCCATTGCTATGAAACTTGGGTGAGATGTTCTGTGCGCTTCAGGTAAAGTCCTGCCTTAGTATTCCACTTAATAATAGGTAGCGCACGAGTAGATTCAACAAATGAGTGACGACGGGCGAAGCGTTTCAACAAAGTCCTGTATGCGTTCACATACAATTCGGCCGATAGCGATGAAACTTGGGTGAGATGTTGTGTACACTTCAGGGAAGGTTTCTGGCTTAGTAAATCCACTTTACAATACTGTAGGTATTGCCCAAGTAGATAAACAAATGAGCGACGACGCGCGAAGTGTTTCAACATAGTCCCGAATGTGTTCATTTACCATTCGTCCAATAGCAACTAAACTTGGGTGAGTTGTTGTGTACACTCCAGGGAAAGTTTCAGGCTTAGTAAATCCATTTTACATTAGGTAGTGCACAAGTAGATTCAACAAATGAGCGAAGACGCACGAAGCGCTTAAAAAGAATTCCGTATTGAGACCGTCGGTGGAGCTGTCAGGATAGCCAACAACCGCAATGACTTCCCTAACATCTCATCCGTCGGACATAACTGCCGTGAGGATCAGGTGAACTTCCTAATAGGCCAAAGCGGCACGAGAATCTGTAGTCCTCAGGGATCGTGGTACATGGTGACGATGGTCATAGACTGCCTAAGGAAAGGTTCACCTTAAAAACTAGACTGAGAAAATAAACATCCAGACTTATGTAAAACACCGTGAAAAATTATTGTTAAAATTCACAAACCCCTAGCATAGTTCGGAGGGTTTCAATCGGCTAGTCCGCAAGCTAATAAACAATCAAAAATAAAGAGCAGGTCCCTACCTGAGAAGTTACGGAAAACCCTCGCGAAAGATCTATCTCACAATAATAAAGCAACAACAGCAACACTAGGAAAATGGTACGACGCAAATCCCTAGGTCAAGTTACAAGATCAAGCTAAGATCAGAATTTACATTTAACAGGGTAGCAAAACAAATCTAAGTTAGTATGATACCATCTTCACATTTACATTTAACAATAATTCATCTAGCTAAGTCCTATCAGTTAATAACAAAATTTACGGCGATGACGTCCGTAACAGAAAACAATTACATTCAAAGCTAAGTGAACAGCCATGTAAAAAAAACATTTAATTATTCTTAGTAACTAAGTGCTAACAGCACACAATAGGGTAACATGTAGAATTCATACACTTGTACATCATAAATAATTAATAAGAGACAACAGTTTTATTAAAATGCCTGCCTGCACCTTGGTTTACTCTTTGTAAGCCATAGTCATCTAATGTGTGTAGTTACGGTGACGACTGCGTAGTAAAGACTACGTCTAACATCGCATGGCCTGCGCTCCACAAGCTACGAACTCTGTTCAGTCGTTAGGCGTGAAAGTTTATAGACAATCTAGAGTCTCAAGTATCCCAAAGAACTTTTCAGACTAAGTTTTATTAATGCCAGTCTCTGCAGAGAAAGAAGAGGAAAATGCCACATTATCAAAGACATGTAAAAGAAATCTTTTTGAAATATTAGACAACATGTGAGCCCGTCAGAAGAGCTGCCAGGACAGCCAACAACCGCAATGACTTCCCTAACATCTCATCCGCCGGACCTAACTGCCGAGAGGATCAGGTGAACTTCCAAATAGGCCAAAGCGGCACGAGAAACTATAGTCCACGGGGATCGTGGTACATGGTGACGAAAGGTCAGAGACTGCCTAAGGAAAGGTTCACCTAAAAAGCTAGACTGAGAAAGGAAACATCCAGGCTTATGTAAAACATCGTGAAAATTTATTGTAAAATTGACAAACCCCTATCCTAGTTCGCAGGGTTTCCATCGGCTAATCCGCAAGCTAATAAATCAAAACAAAGAGCAGGTCCCTACCTGAGAAGTTACAGTAAACCCTCGCGAAAGATCTGTCTAACAATAATAAAGCAACAACAGCAACACTAGGAAAATGGTACGACGAAAAACCCTAGGTCAAGTTACAAGATCAAGCTAATATCAGAATTTAGATTTAACAGGGTAGCAAAACAAATCTAAGTTAGGATGATACCATCTCCACATTTACATTTAATATTAATTCATCTAGCTAAGTCCTATCAATTAATTACAAAATTTACGGCGGTGACCTCCGTAATATCAAACAATTACAATCAAAGCTATGTGACAAGCCATAAAAAAAAACATCTAAGACATTCTTACGAACTAGGTGCTAATCAGCACACACAAGGGCAACATAGAGGATTCGTACACTTTTACATCAATCTATCTATCTATTCTATCTATCTATCTATCTATCTATCTATATATATAAAGCACAAAGTTTGTCTGTCTGTCTGTCTGTCTGTCTGTTATGTATACAAATCTACACCGTTTCACCGATCTGAACCAAAATTTGTATACTTACCCTTTGGAACCCTGCGGGTAACCCTGTCAACATTAAATTTCGGACAGACCACCCCATGCCCTGCATTTAGGCCCTTTTGCACAAATCTACACCGTTTCACCGATCTGAACCAAAAGTTGTATATTTAACCTTTGGAACCCTGCGAGTAACACTGTCCACTTGAAATTTCGGACAGACCATCCCATTCCCTGCATTTAGGCCCTTTGGTCCAAATCCATACCGTTTCACCGATCTCAACCTAAATTTGTATATTTACCCTTTGGAACCCTGCGAGTAACACTGACCACTTAAAATTTCGGACAGACCACCCAATTCCCTGCATTTAGGCCCTTTGGTCCAAATCTACACCGTTTCACCGATCAGAACCAAAATTCGTATTCTTACCCTTCGGTGCCCTGCGAGTAACACTGTCTGCTTGAAATTTCTGACAGACCACGCCATTCCCTGCATTTAGGCCCTTTGGCCCAAATCTACACCGTTCTACCGATCTCAACCAAAATTTGTATATTTACCCTTTGGAACACTGCGACTAACACTGTCTGCTTGAAATTGCGGAGAGGCTACTCCATCCCCTGCATTTAGGCCCTTTGGCACAAATCTACACCGTTTCACCGATCTGAACCAAACTTTGTATACTTACCCTTTGGAACCCTGCGAGTAACACTGTCCACTTAAAATTTCGGACAGACCACCCCATTCCCTGCATTTAGGCACTTTGGCACAAATCTACACCGTTTCACCGATAAGAACCAATATTCGGAAACTTACCCTTTGGTACCCAGCGAGTAACACTGTCTGCTTGAAATTGCGGACAGACCACTCCATTCCCTGCATTTAGTCCCTTTGTCCCAAATCTACACCGTTTCACCGATCTCAACCAAAATTTGTATATTTACCCTTTGGAACACTGCGACTAACACTGTCTGCTTGAAATTGCGGCGAGGCCACTCCATCCCTCGCATTTAGGCTGTTTGGCACAAATCTACACCGTTTCACCTATATGACCCCAATTTTATATGCTTACCCGTAGAACCTGACAAGTAACACTGTTCACTTTAAATTTCGGACAGACCACACTATTCCCTGCTTTTTGGCCCTTTGGCAGAAAACTACACAGTTTCACGGATCTCAACCAGATTTTACATAATTACGCTTTGGAACTCGACGAGTAACACTGTCCACTCGAAATTTCGGACAGACCACTCCATTTCACGCATTTAGGCCCTTTGGCACAAATCTACATCGTTCACCGATCGAAAACAAAGTGTGTATACTTACTTACCCTTTGGAACCCGATGCGTAACACTGTCCACTTGAAATTTCTGACATAGGCCTACCTCTCCATTCCCTGCATGTAGCTCAGGAATTCCTCGGGGTTGCCAGCTTCCTAACTCACCAGTCATGAGCCCTTGAGGGTGTACCAGAAGTGGTGGGTCTACACACACCCTGCCTCTTTGAGGGCCTTGAGCAGAAGACAGGAGATATTATGAAAAGGAAAAGAAGGCAGACCCCTCGAAGAATGAGGGTATCAGGAAAGATGAGACAAAGCCAATTAAGGCGGGAAATTGAAAGACTCCCTAGCCCTCGGATACCCTAATACAGTCTGGGTCGGAAGACAACAAGAGTTGACCAAGGGAGGCCGACAGGAAAGAGAACTGAAATGAGCCCGGCACCAGGAAGTAGAAGCGATGCCAGACTCAGCTGGGGTTCCGTGGTCGCCAACCCACGTCCCACAAGTTGTGAGACCCTGAGGGGGGGGGGTCAGTTGTGAGAATAGCTTGCTGATTCATCGCGAGGTGACTTGAGTGTACTTTCCGGAGCCCGCCGTGTTATCTCCTGCTGTCTATGCTGATGCCAGCACAGGGCCGTTGCGAAACAGTGAGTGATTCCCGGTCAATCTGTATAGGACGGGGAACCCCGAACGTGTGTCATCATATTTCGTCATCATTTGCGATCATCTCAGGTTCGTGCAACTTGGACCTATATTCTTTGTCTTTGCCGAGCAGTACGCGCTTTCACTAGACGCATCCAGTACAGGCCTAAGCCAGAAAATAAGGTTGAGACTTTGGAAGACATCGAAGCTAGACACCTGAATTACCTATATCAGTTTTAAAATAGCACCATGTTCGTTTAGTAGTCATTTTTTCATTACCTTATTATTATCATCATAAGTGCAAATGACCTAGATGTTACGCGCATCATACCAATAATCACCGCCGCATAAAGTCTTTCTCGACTGTGATTTTTAAAATATTTATTTTTGGTTGGTTGGTTCTTAAGTTTAGGGGCTGCAACAACGCGGTCATGTACTTTGGGTGTGTGTAGAATCTGTCTGATAACCGGTGTTAATTGTGATGACTGTATTAGTGTGTGTTATCTGTTTTTTAATTTAAGTACAAACTGCAACTTAGAATTCTTCAAATAGTTCGTACTTTTGCCGCCAAGCGCCACCGTCAACGACTACTAGGCCAAGTTCGGAACTTAGCTACTAGACGCCACTGCAGTCGGCTCTTGGCAACGGACGTAGACATCTATGTGCGTTGTTTACCTATCAAATTTAGCTTCACACAGGTGTAATTAGTGGAAGGTTCTTTAACATGCCATAAATCTGACATGGGACCGCCGGCTTTACTTCCCCTCCGAAGAAAGGCATACTGACGGATTTTTAACGCTCTTAAAATATCCGACGGCTTCGGCCGGGTTTGAACCCGCTATCTTGGGCATAGAAGCTCAGCATGCTACCAAATACGCCACCGAAGCCGCCATATAGTTATTTTTATTACAGTACATTGTGTACATTATACGTTGAAGTGTCAATTCAATACCGGTAGTAGTTTCCCTTATCATCCTCATCATAAGAGCAAATGACCTACAGTAGATGTTACGCCCATTACACCATTAATCACCACACACAATAAGTCTTCCTCGCCTGTGAATTTTGAAATATGTATTTCTATTACGGTAGTTTGTAAGTTTGACTTGTCAATTCAACAGTAGTTTTTATTATCATCCTTATCAAAAGGGCAAATGACCTAGATATTAATCCCTCATTGTTTTTGGGGGCAAATGACTTAGATTTTAAGTCCATTATATTTCTAACGAGACCTTAAAACATTATCAACATTCCACCGGGCGAAGCCGGGTACTACTGCTAGTCTATTATATAAAACAAAGTGTCCTGACTGACTGACTCATCATCCCCCAGCCAAAACTACTAAGGTTAGAAACATGAAATTTTGGGGATATGTTCGTTGTATGTTGAAAGCGTCCACTAAGGAAGGATTTTTGGATAGGGGTAAAATTCTGGAAAAAAAACTTCCCATAAGGAAGGATTTTTGGATATTCGCTCTCATCGACCAACCAAAACTATTAACGTTAGAAGAATGATATTTTGGGGATATGTTTGTTGTGTGTCGAAAAAGGCCAATAAGGAGAGATTTTTGGATATTCAAGTTATAAAGGGATGTTAACGGGGTAAAACCTGCATTTCATTGAATAACAATATGACACGACTATGACGCGAGCGAAGCCGCGGGTACCTGCTAGTTAATAAATAAATACAAGACCACAGTTTTATTCAAAGCCTGCCTACACCTTGGTTTACTGTTTGTAAGCCATAGTCATTTAACGTGTGTAATTATGGTGACGACTGTGTAGTAAAGACTACGTCTAACATCACATGGCCTGCACTCCACAAGCTACGAACTCAAGGTTCGAGCAAGCTTCAGGTCGCTACAAAAGTGTCAGCTGTTTTAGTCATTTCCTCAAAAGGAAATACCTTCAATAGCACGGCCATGTCAGCAGGTTCCAAATGCAAAAGAACAAAGTTAGATAGAATTCGTTAGTTGGCTTTTGTTTTACCAAAATTATGCGTTTTATTAGTAAGATGTCTGTTTAGGTTTATCGTTGGTTTATGGCAAATAATACTGACAATAGCCTGGGTACGGAGTGTCTCCACTGAGATCAATCTCCACCAAAAGCCTCGACTCAAAAGTCTGAATATAATCAACGAGCAATAACAACTCGGACACACAATAACACAAGTTACCAGCGGCGCACAGCTCGCGTTCAATAACTCTGGGATGGGCCTGCACACTCAGTCACCCTCCAATAACATCTGGTCAACGGGAACAATCCCGGACAAGGTACACACAAATACCTTCATACAATAAATACCTCCTTTAACAGGGCGGCCTACAACGTACTATAGAAAACCTGACATAACTGTACACGTCAAACGACGGTACACGCAAAAGTCCGCTTAACTAACAAAAAAAATCTATAAAAACGTGATCAGATACAAGAATGGACACTGGGTTCCATGAGCTAAATTGCAATGAAAGGGAGAGCGAATACAACAAGCATTCTGTCCTCTGTCAAAGTAATTCTGTCTCATAATACAAGCGTGCTCTCAAGGGCACTGGGTCACAAACCAGTTTGTGTCGCTGCAGGCTACAACATTCCTGCGCTGTCTGACACAACACACACTAACTATCAAGGCCGGCGATTTAAGCAAAATAAAAACTGTACAACTGGCCTCATCAAAATAACTTTACCATAGGTTATAAACCTCGAAGGATACGTGTATAAAAAAACGCGCTATAAATCTGAATACAATAATATAATTCCGTCTTTCACACCAAAGACGTCTAAATGGTAGCAATGTCACATTGCTGGAGCTCTTTGCTCTCAAAGATAATACTTCAGTAGTTGCTTGTACAACATCAAATAAATACGTGTCTTCACATGACACTAACAAAATAATAATTGGGACGCAGATTCCACACACTGGATCTGCTTAATGATACGTTGGGAACTGGGTTTGATGCTAGACAACGAAACATCCCTTCTGCTTGTTAGGTCTACACTTGACCAGATGGCTTCTGAGCAACATCTCAAATGAAATATAATGCAGTTACAAAACTGGTAATTACAGTCGATTACCTAACTGATACGACTGCTCTAACGAAGTCAGGGGTGTAACAAAGACTGGTTGCAAAAAATGCAGTTAAAGAAATATAACCATGGCATCTGATTGCCATAACTAAAGTCAGCAAAGACTTGAAAATCACCCCAAATAGGGTTAAACAAAATAGCCTCAAATGACTACGGTCACGTTTAGCAAAAGATAGGCATTGACGTTCTACGACGTCCATCAAGCTGCACCAGGGTTGACCAAAATGTCTGACCCAAGGGTGTCTCACACTAACTGAAATAAATGGCATCTAATTAGACTAGTTACACTCCCTACCTATAAAAATGGCTGTCACTGAGTTCGGTTGGTTCACAAACTACATTAAACCTACTATACCACCTAAAACTAGAACAAGAAAGGGTGTACAAAAACTCACGAAATGGAGGAGCTCTCACTCAGCCCTCTGTTCAACGACAAGGGTTGAACAAAATCACCCCTGGCTTTCCGGAACGGCATCGTCCTCATCAGGACTCCCATCTGGACTCTCCCAAAGACCAGGGTTCGATCTGTCCCTGTCGTCAACTTCGTGAATGTACTGGATATGTCTGGGAATGGCATCCTGGGTTCCTTCCTCCTCGTTCGCTGTTCTGGAAGCTCCACCATCATGCTGGTTCCAATAGATAAATCACCCTCATACCATGATGGTATTAGCCCATGATGTCGGTCTCAAACATGGTGTAGAATAATCTGATCACGTGGGTGATGGAATAAATCGTGTAGTAGTTCATTCTTTCACTTCAAAAATCACAATGTTCGTAGTAAATGTTACAGGCTTTAATTGCAATTGATAACACAGCCTTTACTTCGCAGATATTGAATAATACGTGAGCAAGCACTGTTCTGTGGTTCTTCACGTGTACTGGCGCCACTTTTACATCACGTGGCATCCGTGAAATGTGCGTCGTTTTGTAATTGAAAAATTTACTGTGGCAATTCAAATATACTGTACATTCATAATCACAATTACTTAAAGTAGTTATAACACGTTTACCTCTATATTTTTCACCAGGCTCTCGGCCCTCCACAAACACGTGGGTACAAAAATGTGGTGTTACGGTAATGTTAGAATTTTCACTATACTTGCCAATTATATCACAATATGATTCCTGTTGTTCACTGTGCATCAATAAACAGTGATTTGTAGAATATTCGTGCACGATGGCACCTGATAACTTCTACGCTAAACAGCGGATATTTTCTACGTCTGACACGACGGCTATAACTTCACGCCAACACAGGGCAGATTTTCCAGATGTAGTGCAAATAATTCACTATACAATTCTTACTTATCACTCGTATCGTAACGTATTCGTGCTCGATGGCAACAGATAACAATTTCCACGCTAAACAGCGGATATTTTCTACGTCTAACAAGACGGATGTAACTTCACGCCTACACGGGGCGGATTCTCCAGACGTAGTGCAAGGCACAGGGTTCCTCGAGGAAGTAGGTCGTCAAACCGAAGTCGTTGAGCGACTACTTACATTCCTATTTGCGTATCTGCAAGGGTATTACCTTACCTTAAGCGAAAAGGAAGTAGGTCGTCAAACCGAAGTCGTTGAGCGACTACTTACATTCCTATTTGCGTATCTGCAAGGGTATTACCTTACCTTAAGCGAAAATAACATTCTCCAAAATGTTTTAATAATGCAGCATGACGAAATGGAATATACTGAGTCTCGTGGAAAGATAAAGTTAATTAATAAGACCTCAGATAATTAATTAGCAGACTTCACCAAAGTCAAAAGTGCGATTCACCCCTACTTCAAAGAGTATAGCGTGAGCTCTCAGCTCCACGTGGCTTTCTGGGTGTGTTCAAAGGTACTACATCCCATCATAAATGTGCTGTTATAAAAAAATATCACATGAACCTTAGCTCAGCGGGTTCATCATGCGTCCATATACCATTCATGCGATTACAATGAAATTTTGTTATAAACCGCACTCGTTCTTTTTTTTTTTTTTTTTTTTTTTTTTTTTTTTTTTTTTGTGCCGCCTGGATGGTTAGAATCCTGCCGTATAACTGTACTCGTTTGCGTTGGTTTTCGGTATACTTTATAATGCATACGATTATCTTTTCTAATCACAGTCACATCCAGGAAATTAATTTTGTTATCTACTTCTGATTCTAAAGTGATTCGGTTAGGATATCGATGTCATATGATGTTTCACACTAACATATGGGCTGAAGAAGGAAACATATCCTCACCTGAATTACAAATGCACACACTATAACTGGTCATCAGACAAATTCTATACACCCAAGTACACGGGGCTAAATGACCACTATGTCCGAATACTCAAATAAAACAGCAACACCCTTTATACCTAGTCTTACCATATTTATTTGATAAATGCATACAGATGTACATTCGTTTAGGCTAAGATGAATTATTATCTATGCTATAATCTAAAATTGATTTTATTTTGTTAACATATTCACTGAAGTTAAATCTTGGAGCCTTGTTAAAGCACTACATAGTCTGTTTGGTCCTGTCCAATTTCTGTAAGTCATGGCATCGGTTGCGTAGAATTCAGATTCAAATCTTATTTCTTCTTTTTTTGTTTGTGTGAGGATTTGGAAAGAGGCAGCCATGGCCTTAAATTGGGAACCATCCGGCATTTACCTGGAGTAGAAGTGGGAAACCACGAAAAAACACTTCAAGATGGCTGAGGTGGGAATCAAACCCACCTCTTCTCAGTTTTGCCTCACGAGGCTGAGTGTACCTCGTTGCAGCCCTCAGATCAGAATTAAATTTCTTGGAATGGCCAGGTTTAGAACCCAGATCTTAGGGGTGAGAGCCAAGCATGCTAGCCGCAACACCACGAGGTGGTCTGGTCTATAAACGGCAGAGGCCAGTGCAGAGAGGTAAAGTACAGTTTACACATATAATGGGGTAACAACATGCGTCGACAAATTCCGCCTAGTCAATGCCTTTTCAATTATATAATAATTTATCATTCATCATTGTGGTGCATGTTACGGGGGCCACACTTCCTGCTCCCTTCATCAGCCACTATTAATTAATTAAACACTAAAAAAAGAAGAAGTAGGAATGCACAACAGGAAGTAGTAACTAGCAACAAGTATGCACAACAAAGACATCTGTAGACAATGAATAAAACTTCCAGAAGCATTTACTGCCATCTGCTGGCACAATACACACTAACACGTAAAATACAATATTTTGCTCTTGGGCCTTCAATTTACAAAAGCTGTACAAACTGTCATGTAAACAACAATACATTTAATGTGTTACCTTGCAATAGAGTGGTAATTAAATAAGCTTTCAAAAATATTCGGATTGTATTACTAAGGAAACACCTGTCACGTTGAAACATCAAATAACTTAATTCAAAGAGGAAAATCCCTGAGTTGCTATTAATTTTCCCGGCACTGTATATACTTTTTAGCAACATATTATGTTTTATAAATACCACAATTTAAAAGATACATCAAAAATTCTAGAGTTTCAGTATCACAGTATAGTCACAAATGAGTGTGCAAAATTTCATATCTGTAGCTAAAATAGTTTAGGAGCTATGTGTACCTAAATGTGAAAAAAATGACTTTTTGGGAAACTTAAGTTAAAGTTTTTGTTTCTCTCACCCAAGTCTTAGAACATTCCAGGACCATATTCTTCTTGCTGCTGGCTATCATCATCGTCTCTCTTCCTTTTTCTGTTTCTTTTTTCAATTCTAGCCTCTTTAGTGGATTCTGCATTCGCTTTTTCCCCTTTTTTCACTCGGTCAATGTCAATTTTTTTTCAACGCGTTCAACATGTTAGTCCCAGGATTAATCCCCATTTCTTCTAAAACAAATTTTCTTGACATCATGCCATCATTCAAACATATCACTGCATCCAGCACAACTATCTGGAGGGTTCTAAAACATACAAATTCAGTTTTTGGAATACGTTGCCAGATACAGTGATAAAAACTTTCATTGACATTCTGTGTGCCACCATGCAAGCACTTAGACAGTAGAGTGTCATTACACAATCCCTTATACACAGGTTTAATGGCATTTAGAATAGTCATAGGAAGTGAGTTCTTGTGGTGGTATTCAGGACCCCCTGCCTTCTGCTTCTGAAAGCCACACCATGAATCCACCCCTTCAGGGCACAGCTCATGTCTTGGTTCTTCATCTGTTGACATTTTGTGATAAAATGTTGCTTTTATGGCCTTTTTCATTTCTAGGAGATTTCCTGTATTTCTCCTTATAGCAAGTCCAAAATACCGTTGGAGCTTATCAATTTCTGCATCTGTCAACCTCCCTCGACCCTTGATGGGCTTGCCATCAGGAAGTTTCTGTTTGCCCAAATCTTTCCTGAGTTTCCTAAGCCTAGTACCTAGCCTCTTCTGGACATGGCCTACACACTCTAGTTTTTCAACTTCAATATTGTCCCCATATGGTTTACAGTAATTTACTTTTGTGGACCCCTTTGAATCACCATCACCTAGGTATTTAACATACCGTAGACCTCGGTCCAACCAAGAACGTTTGAACATTGCCACAGCACCTGCAGCCTCCATACCACCACTGGACCCAACAAAGTTCTTCAGACATTTATGCTCCTTCTCAGATACAGTACAACCATGACAGTATTTTGTGAGGCATTCTACATCCAAGATTTTGCCAGAATCTACAGATGTTACAGTTACAACACCATTCAGAGAAGTATGGCCTCGCTTTTGCCAGCTTCCTTCACAAGCAGCAACGATATCACTGCAATTGTCATTTAGTAGTTTGGCTTCTTTAGCTGCATTTACCATACAACCCAAAGACACATCTTTTAAAGAGTACAAAATTGCATTGTTTGATTTGACAAACATGCTTGATGGAGGTGGCAGGTTCATCATGCCACAAAATACATGTCCTGCTTTCCTGCCCTTCCCGATACAGCGCATTGCATAGGCAAATCTAATATTTACCTTATAAAGTCTGTTTCTATTTACACCTGATGACATAGATGAATGGTTTGCTTTACAAACACTGCATTCTTGAACTATGTTACTTGCAAGGCCTCTTCTCTTATTTACATCTTCTACTAACTTCATACAATTTACATTTTCACAGTACTTACACATGACATTGTTCTGAACTATATCAGATATAATATATAAATCTAATATTACACTGCCACCAGAAATACCATTAACACTTCCTCCCTCATTTTCCTCTGAGAGATAACTTAGTTCTCTCTGTGAAGCCCTTGAAACACACGAATCATTGTTTTTTGAGGGTTTAGGAGATGGATTAGAATTAGGCCTAACGCCTTGTGGTGGGCTAGCAATAACATTCGCTGTATTTTTCGTGTATCGATTACCTCGATGGTTTTGTTTTGTATTGAACTTCTTAATTAGGGGCATGCTTACACTTTTCAAACTCCACAATCTATGAAACACGTTCCAAGTGATAAAAATATAACCTTTCAGAGTATGTTTACATCAAACCATAACAGAAACATTCACGAATCTATGGTTACGCTCTTGCGCAGTCCTTTTTCAGACGGGTGAGACGTTGCCATAGTACCAACCTCTGAAACGCGCTATCCCACAAGATTCTCGTACCATTAGTAAAGAAATTATAATTGACTATGGTTGACAGTGACGTTTAAGAAGGGGGTGTGGCAGAAACAAGGGTTCACATTATTCTTAATATCTTCGTGAATTCAAATAGAAATACCTATAAATTATAGATATTCTTGTTCAGGAAGGAGCGCTCTTCAAAATGTGACTAAAAAAAATAAATTCGAAATTTTGGTCCGACTCACGACCTTCTGTCCTTAAGTCTTTGTGGCAAAAAAGCCCAAGAAATGTACAAACAATTGACGAATGTCCTACTTCATTTTTCATCAAATGATCTGAATAGAAGTATTCTTTGACAAAGGTAAGGTTTCTGCCGTTTTATAAGTAAAATGAATATTACCTATACATTCAACTTACAACGTAGGGCTTCTTCTAATTTTATAAGTAAAACAAAAATGACCTTTC
The DNA here is from genome assembly GCA_946902985.2 of Meconema thalassinum. Taxonomy (NCBI): domain Eukaryota; kingdom Metazoa; phylum Arthropoda; class Insecta; order Orthoptera; family Tettigoniidae; genus Meconema; species Meconema thalassinum. Next base: position 251,408,359 of record OX336396.1, read on the forward strand.
ATTTAACTTACGAGGTAAGGCTTACTGTACTAATTTTATAAGTAGGGGAATACCCCTACATCTCGCCACATGGTGGCCTCATACCTACCGACAGTGCGGCTGGCGAGCCATGTAGAACGCAAAACAAATTGTTTCTTGTCAATTGTTTATCATTTAGTTTACCCCCTCCCCGCAGCTCATCAACATTGTCATAAGCTTCAAACACCCCTGTTTATGACTATGACCCCTTATCAGACTGTCTGGCTGCATGGCTCAGGGGTATCGTTCTCGCTTGCTGTGCCAAAGGTTGCAGGTTCGAAACCTGGCGCAGTCCGCTGGCATTTGAGGGTGCGCAAATGCGAGGGAGCCGTGTCAGTACATTTAAAGATGTTAAAGATCCCCTTCGGGGCACAATTCCGGCACCCCGGCGACTCTAAAAGCCAGTGTAGTTAAAAGGGACGTAAAACCAATAACATTATTATTACCTTATCAGACTGGTTCAAAACACACCCAACTACACAGGGCTGATGATGAAAAAGGTATCCCAAGCCCCTAAAATGAATAAACACCTTTACTTTATATTTTGTAGCAAGAATGCTCTTCGCCCTTGTCCTCTTAGGTTATCAGGGGATGTGGTGGCGCAGTGATAAAGCTGTTGGCCTCTCACCAAGGGGGACTGAGTTTGTTTCCCGGCCAATGCATGTGAGATTTTTGATGAAATGCTATGTCCTGTGGTTTGGATTCCAAGTAAAATGGAGGTCCCTTGGCTCATTATCACACGATTAACGGTCACTTAAAACTACAAGCTTCCTTCTTAGTCTACCAACCTTCCCTTGTGCTATCTGGTGTAGGAGGTGATTGGGTATTCCATATAATGTCCCAAATATGCAGATTTTTTTTGTTATTATTATTTATTTATTTTCCCCCTGTTAGTAATAGTTCGTGGTCTCTATTTATCCACAATATTTTAAGCGTCCTGCACTAAGTCCACATTTCAAAGACCTCAAACTTCTTCTTTGTAGCAATTTTTAATGTCCATCCCTCTATGATGTAACATTTGATGAATCAAACCTTAAGATAGAATGAAGTCCAGAAATGTACTTGTTGTTGCTTATTTTAGGGGCTGTGTATTTGGGGGTGTGTGGAATTTGTGTAATAAGCTATGTTATTGTGATGGCTGTACTAGTCTAGTGTTTGTATTTGTAAATTGGGGATAGGATTGGGAAGGAGGCAGCCATGGCTTGAAGTTAGGAACTATCCTAGCATTTGCCTGGAGTAGAAGTGGGGAAACCACGGAAAGCTACTTTTAGAATAGCTGAGGTGGGAATCGAACCCTCCTCTCTTCAGTTTACCTCACAAGGCTGTTTTTTCCCCAGCCCTCAAACCAGAATTAAAATTTCTTGGCAGAGCTGGGAATCGAACCTGGACCTCTGGGGTAATAGCTAAGAAGTACATGGAAGAACTTCTTTTTACATTTCATGTCTGCACTACAGGCATGTAAACTAATTCATCCAAACTTATAATTAAATGTCTTTGTAATATTGTTCCCAAGTGGGAGAAAGAAATTGGGATTTATTTAATAACTTTTATGCTAACATGTATTTGTATTTATTATTTTTCTTTTAAAATTTTCTTTGACATAGAGAAGTTAGTTAGTTATTGTTGTTTTAAGGGGCATAACTATGAGGTCATCTGCCCCTAACATAGAGAAGTGAGTGTGATGTTATAACTAGTTGTGTATGATTTAATATAATATCCTACCATTTGCAGATGTTCCCTCAGGTGACTACAGTGAGTTACCCCACACCTCGAGCTCTCAACCCTACAGCATTCCAAAGTGCAGCCGTCGCAGCAGCAGCACCCGTACCTCCTGTGACACCTGCAAACCTTAACCCTCCTCCCAAACAGAGGGTCTTTACAGGCACTGTCACCAAGGTGCATGATAACTTTGGATTTGTGGATGAAGATGTTTTCTTCCAAACTAGGTATGAAAATCTAAATTTATTACACAAAACAGTTACTGTTATGGTTCCATTTGTAATGTTGCTATAAATAAATTTATTTCAACATAAAACCAAGTTCCCTAGACATAATTGTTGAGTTGACAGTTGGCGTTCATCAAGGCTCAGCTCTGTCTCCACTGCTCTTTGTTATCATCATGGATTCTATAATGTACGACCTACAGAAGTGTGTACCATGGACAATGCTATATGCTGATGATGTGATGCTTGCAGCAGACTCCAGGAAGTATCTTAAAACCCAAGTACAAACATGGTACGATCGTCTGCTAAAATTTGGTCTTCGTTTGAACATCCACAAGACTTTGAAACCTCAAAACGATTCCATCTCCTGGACTATAGAAATTAATGGAGCTCCTCTTCCCAAGGTGGATACATTCCGATACCTAGGTTCTCTACATAGTGACAGCTATGTGAATAAAGATGTGCAAGCAAGAATCAAAGCGACTTGGATGCGATTCAGAGATGTCACCTGTGTTCTTTGTGATAAGATGCCTATCCCTCTAAAATCAAAGATTGCACAATGGTGAGACCAGTTGCATTTTATGATATTGAGTGTTGGCCAGCACCTAGAAGTGCTGAGCACTCACTGCATGTCATGAAAGTGCGGATGCTGAGAAGATCCTTAGACATTTCTCTGCTCGACCATATTCGCAACGCAACGATCCAACAACTAGCTGGTGTGGCTCCAATCAATGAGAAAATGTAGGAATGGAGACTCCATTGGTACGGACACATTGTCCGAGCACCAACAAGTTCAGTAATCAGCTCCGCTTATCATCTTAACAGTTAACGGCCAGATACAGCATGGGAGACCTAAATTATGGTGGCTGGACTCGATAAATGCAGATCTACGATCAAGAAACTCACACCTACAGGAAGTGTACTGTAAGATCGCAAGAAATGGTGTGCATTGATCAAAAAAAAAGCGGACCCTGTTCCAACGGGAAGATGTTAAAATAAAGAAGAAGTCATAATTGTTGGGTGAGACTTGACTGGACAGACTAAAGTGGAGGGGTGTCATATTTGCTCCGACCCTTTTAGGCTGGAAAACTGAAATTGATGATGGCTTAAATGTGAGACTACAGTCAGGATTAGAATCCAAATTTCTTGTGAACCAGACAGGTGTGTTTACCTGCTTACACTGCCCTACCAGGACTCATTTCCATGTATAATATGAAGAGGGCACTGAGCAACTTCTTGGATGTTGCGAGCTTGTACTCTGAAATTGAAGAAAATGGTTCATTATGAGAGATACGGGAACATTACAATTGCGAAAAATGCGAATATTACTTTTTTCTCATTTTTTCAACTATTTGGTAACTATTATGACTATGAATACCCATAATATGTGAAACTGAACGTGCGACAAAGTGGGATAACTAAGGATTCTTGCGAATTATTCCCATAAAGGTGAAAAGTGCTCGATTTGCCATGAAATATTGAATATGTTTTATTATATTTTCGTGCCGCACTTTGAAATATGCGATTACCTTGCAATGGAAATATCGGTTAAAAATCTATATTTACGAGTAATAATCAATATGTACGAACATCGATTATTGTCAATGAAAACGATCGATTACTGTAGAAATAAATTTGAAAATGGCTGCTGTTATTGCCGCATGACCACTATTTATCGCCAATAAAACAAGTTTTTAGAGAAATAATTTCGTAGTTTCATTTGGTTGTGCTAATAAAATGAATATTCCAATCGTTTGTATTGATTCTTTTTTAAAAATGAGAGTAATAAGGTTATGCTTATATTGGTTTATATCGCGCTGGCACTCGTTTCTTGTATTTGACCATTATAAATAAAACTGTAATGTACGTATCGTGATTGTTAGAATAAAGCGAGCTGTGGTCAGGCGACAATGCTTGTCTTAAGAAGTTTACCATATGGCAGGTGGAATGACGACAATACCGGGCTGTCCTGGGCTCAGTGGATGAATTGGTTCAAATTCAGTGAGCTATCTATGAAATTCTTCTGTGTGGTTTCCCTACTAGCTCCTTGCCAAGTTCCTTTCACTTCTTTTAATAACTTGTCTTATGAGGTTGGATTCAAGAAGTGCCATTTGGCCATTAAACCACCCGGCAATTAGAAATTCAATGCACATCATCCCTGGCCCTCATTGAAAAGGGAATAATGAGGGAGTATACACACATTTCATTATTTAGTTAATTATCCGTTTTGTGGTATCCACCTGAAGTTAAGTAAATGTACGATTCACATTAGCTTATTATATTAAATGCTTATGCCGTTTATCAGAAACACCCATGTATCCAATCCTGCGCATATTTGAATAAGTTTCCGTACATATTAATTTTGAACCTTTTACATTTTTATCGTAGGCTACCTGGTGACAAACTTTTAAATGCTACAAAATGATAATTTTTAAAATTCACAATGCTACGAAATAAAAATGCAAGTGCTACAAAATCAATTTCAAAATGCTATTTTCTTGTATCTTTATTCATTATGAAATAAGATTCCTATTTATGATTCTACTAGCATGGCGAAAACTCTTGGAATTCATCTTGTTCTCTTGTTCCAGCTGCTGCGTGAAGGGTTCCAATCCAGTGGTTGGGGACAGAGTCCTAGTCGAAGCATCGTACAACCCCAACATGCCATTCAAATGGAATGCCACACGCATCCAAGTGTTGCCCATGTCTGGTACCTCTTCACAGCGTAACCAGACTACCTCAAACAAGGGATTCAGTAGTGCGGGCTCTGGCGCATACAACGCAGTTCCTCCTCCAGGTACAATTAGTTAACATTTTTGTTGGTACTTTTACTCATATATTGATGTGAAATTAATCATATTTAAATTTGGTCCGAATTGGCAACTAGTTCAATTAAAAGTAATCCACCAGATGTTTATTGGACTAGTTTTGACCTCATTATGGTCTTCCGCCTGGGCGTAGTGCTGGTCACACACCCCAGTTGTATCCCCGACTCAGAGTCTCAACCTCCAGGACACTGCCCTTAGTGGCGGTGGAGGTGGAATCCCTCACTTAGTCCGTGGGAAAAGCCAACCCTGGAGGGTAAAACGATTATGCAAAAATAAAATAAAAATCACATTAGTTGCTGGAAATGCTGTCCTTCTAGACACACATTGTACCGACATAAGAAGTTTTGGTACACTTGCTGTAATTCATCCTGACTGATATTATGTATCAGTGCAGTTATTTCGTTCTCAAGAACCTCCAGACTACGCAGATTATTTCTGTATACATTTTGTTTGAGGTTCCCCCACAAGTAGAAATCGCACGGCGCTGAAATTTCCAAATCCAAACACATTTACTGTAAGACTTCTTCTTGAGAAGATAAGTTTCTACTAGGAAAATGCATTGTTTTGTTCCATACCTAACCCTGTTCAGGGGATATGAGACAGCCTACAGTTCATCACAAGTCTTAACTATCTCAACAAAAGTATCTAGCCAGCTCGGTATCTAATAAATGCAATGCCAGCTTTGGGGACTTCCCAACCTGCTCTTGTGTTATCGCTAAATGCTAGTCACGTGGCGGTGAATAATCCTTCTCCGCCTGCCCCGCGGGCAAGCAAGCTCTGTTCTATATAGAAGGCCCCTATTTTATTACAATTACCACTTACTAGACTACTATTACTCCTCATGAGAAGAGACTCAGTCTAATTACTCCAGTGTCACCTTTGCATAGCAGTTAACCCTTTTACAGTCATCCCTGTAGTTCTTGAACCGACTGCAATAGTCGTGTGCATTATAGCACAAGGCTAAGGGACCAGGCTGCTTCGGACTTTGTAGCCAAATGGGTTCGAACTCCCACCACTAGCCGTCCTTTAAATGGTTCTCAAAGGGATCCCATTTTCAATTCTCTTTAACTCCTCTCATGAGCTTAGTATCAGGCAGGTTATGAAACCCATCTAACACAAAGAAATTCATAGCGTCTCATCTCCGACCCTGTAGAAACAGGAATAATACGAGATGGGCATACACACATCCCTTTAGTTTTTTAAAATGTTACTCTTGATATCATAATTCTCATTTAGTGTACAGAACTACTTCAAAAGTCCTAAACATAGTGGCAAAATCCAGAGGACAAATGCTGCTTTGTCTGCAAAGAAATTTTTTTATTTGCTGAATCGAAGTCTTTGAATGTTGCTCAAGTAATAATGTAGGCTGTAAGCATTAAATAGCCTTTAGGCATTCTGTCCCCCCAGATCTCCTGTTCTTGCAATAGCAGTTAGTAGTTATGTCGCTTTCACATGCCATTATAAGATTTTATTTTATTTTTTTCCCTACTTCATTATTACATTGAACGTGAAAATGTAATCTTAATGAGATATTTAAATCAAATTCAGCCTTACAAAAGTGTCTCCATCCTGAATAAAGTCTTGTATCTTTTCTAGCTGAGAATTCAGGAAGTGGAAATTTTGCCAATCGCAGTAATCAACGTAAAATAGGTGGGACTGGGAGTCGCCGGGAGAGATCCAAAGATAGAAGTAGAGACAGAGATGAGGAAGAAGAAGATCGAAAAAAGAGGAGAGAAGAAAGAGCTAGGTAAATATTACTAATTATTGGTTTTAGTTTCTTATATTTCTGTAATACGATGCAGAATGAGAAGGGAAAAAAAAACATTTTTATTTTATTTGTTTCAGAGAAAGAGAAGAAAAGGAAAAACGCAGTCCCTCTGTACGGCGACGCAGTAAAAGTCCTCGCCCACAGCCTCGAAGAAGGGCTAGAATAGTTCCTCGTTACAATGTACAAATACCGAAAATTGCTTTGGACTTGTAAGTATTTGGTGCCAGAAATATTACCATGACGAATGGAAGACAGAGTGAAGTCACTCAACAAGTTCAAGTGGAAACTATTGCACAGTGCTATACTCTGTATTACCAATAATTAACGCTGACGTCTGTCAAAGCTAGCACGTGGGAAATTGCTGCTTTGCCACTGAGACAGGTAACTCGTGGCATTCTAAGAGACTTGCAGGAAGACACAAATACTGGGGAAGTTAGCCCCCTTGCCTGGCAGTCTAATGACAGTGACGAATCAAGGCACAGTAGAACACTGTGTCAAACCATGTGCTCACTGCTGTGTCTGCATACATTGATAAACACTCTCACTGTTGCCATGGATACCATTACCCCTCTCGTCTCCACTCCTCACCTCACCCTTCAAGCGGATGACGGCCTTCACCGTTCACCTTTCGTAAATCAGAGTATAGTGTTGGATAGTTCAAATGTGTGACAGCCATGGAAGGTCATTTTTACAATTAAATACAATACTTGGATTGCTTCGGGTACCGAGAGTATAAAATATCTGGGTGGTAGCTCATTATTAATATTTTCCCCGCGAGAAAAAAAACATAAGTCTGTGAAAAAGGCAGAAATGGCTCCAAACTTTACTATTGGGATGAGCTAACGATGGGCAGATATCTCGACCGGTTCTGGCGGTTTCATACATAGATTGAATGTTGTTGTTTCTTATGGCTAGCCCGGATTCCAATCCATCAGATTTCTTGCGTTCCAATAGAGTTGTGTGAGGTTTCCTGAAGTTCTAGCAGTCACATCAAGTTTGTTGCAATGTAGCAGGTGTCCCTTATCCATTTTACTTCCAGGTTTGTGACAAAGTGTGCATTCTTCTGATCTCAGGATGTTGATTCGTTTCAGATGAGCTGCAAGGCAGTCATGGCCAGTGTTAAGTCTGAAGAAGGCTACATCTTCTCTTCTTGGTGTTAATTTATATTGATCCCATTTAGCATCAATGTCCTTCCATAATTTGGTTTCTGCTGTTTTCTTTGCCATTTCTTCATACCTGTTTTTGATAGTATTTTTCATGTTCTTTTTTGCTGACATAAAATCAGTCTGACTGACAGGTTGTTGTAGTGTGGTACCTGTTTTTGCTAATCTGTCTGCCTCTTCAGTACCTGCTATTCCAACATGAGAAGGGTTCCACTGAAATGAGATCTGTTTGTGGAGTCTTTGACGGGTTTTATATACTGTATTTTAATAATATTAATAATAGGAACATCATGGCCATCATCCCTGTGTATTCAGTATTGGGTGGGCAGATCCCTCTTTGGTGCTGTGCCTGGTAAAAGGAAATGCAAGATAACAAGAAACATCAAGTAGCGCGAAAGCAATTGTGTGGTGCAAAATGCAAATAAAACTTTGAAGAGAAACTTCAGTAGGTACCCAATATATGTAACAGGTTACACCAACGATCATTTATTAAGTATCAAGAATTTCTCACTTTCAATAGTATGCAAGAAATGGCACTGTGTTGCATCATACTTTAGATAACAAACATTAGCCACCATATTTTACAGAGATAAATGACAAGGAAAAGTAATGCCTAAAGTTTGTTTATCCATGGTTGCAGCTGGACAGTTTCGCCCCCTAAATTTTCTCCCAAGTAGACTTGGCGGGCTTCCAGGCTTTTGTTTTTATAGCAGTTATATCTAGATTTAGCTGAGGACAGGTAATATCTAGCTCACATTAGATTATGATTCACATCTTTAGTTATCTTTTCTTTATGATTCACCCACAAACATCCCAGGTATGGAGGTCAAGTATCGTTTTGATGGAGGGCTTTTCAACCTAACTCGTCTCCGCTCCTTGAGGAAAACTCAGGTTACTAAGGTTACTAGCATGTTGTATGCATATGATGCTGCATCACCAACTCTCTCACCAGAAGAGCTGCAAGAGTTAGTTAATTGTTACAAAAGTGCATGGGATCGCTTTGGTCTTACCATAAATGTCAATAAGACTAAAGTCTTGGCACAACCTTCACCAGGCACACCTCTTCCTCAGTTCAATATCTCCATCTAAAATTTGCCATTAGAACAGGTAGACCACTTCTCGTACATGGGCAGTACCATTTCTGTGAGCTGTACCTGTGAGCAGGATGTGGATAAGAGAATTTGCGCAGCCCATGCAGCATATGGGCGATTAGCGCACCGGATCGTCATGAATAAAGATCTGTCCATGAGTACAAAGCTTATGGTGTGCAAAAAACTGAAAAACCTTTGTTTACAGTTTTCACCTATCCTAACAATTCCGTTTACAGTATCACTGTCTGTCTGTTAGGTAGTCAGCCCGAAGGCGGGTTGGATCCTCAAAAAGCACCGCCGAAGGTTATGTGGGTATATACCCACAAAAACCCAAGGCAGCGCTATATTGAGGCGTACTAGGCAAGATGAGGAGTGAGGTAGTTTGCCACTGCTTTCCTCACTGAGTCAGAACAGCAGTACTAACCCTATGAGTAGAACCTTTCACAGCAACCTCAGGCACTGACTGTGCCCTGGATGTCATTACTAAGCACCACCCATACCTCAGTAGCTTCCATATAATCACAGCCATGAGTGAGACTGAGACCTCTGTGCAAAGCCACATTTTACTCTAGCCTGTGCCAACAGACAAATGCAAATGTACTGCATTCATCAAGAGATGGCAAACAGGCCCACAGTATCACTAACATCTTCAAAAAATGCAATATGAAAATAGCCTATAAAACCTGTCATATTAATAGTAACTTGTTTTTCAATTCACACACTTTGAACCGCAAAGATAAATACAGTGCTTCTGGTATTTGTAAATGTTGTAATGACTGCAAAACCAACTACATAGGTTAAATGGGGAGAAGTTTCACTACCAGATTTTCTGAGCATGTCAACGCTACCAAATACAGGAGATTTTCAGCCATGGCTTCTCACATGAGTGAGATGAACCATAAATTTACCAACATTGACAATGACCTCGAAATTCTGCATCATGTTAATAAGGGCTCTCTAATGAATATCCTAGAGTCCATTGAAATGAACTCCGCAGAGAATTTTCAATCCCCCCAACTTAAATGAAATATGTTTTGACCCTAATGTTTTATTTGACACCTTGTCAGATTTTATCATAACAGCAAACAAAAGTTATAATAAACCGCCCTGAGCTCTCTTTACGCAGCCGGCTTCCCTCCTTCATCTCCCTTTCTTCCCTCCCTTATTTCCCCACCTCCGCCACTCCACGGCAGCGCTCCTTCACCTCCCCTGCCCCGTCCAACACACTGCTTTGTTTTGCGTGCTCAGCTGTTCACTTTCACTCGTTTAAGCTGGCCAGATTCTCTACTTTTTCCTGCGTCTGAAGTCACGTTCCCTCTGCTATGACGTAAGTTCGTTATTTTTTCTGTTGAACAGCTCTTTTCCGTTCCAAGTTTTTCGTTTGTCCCAATTTCATTTGCCGTTTATTTAATTGCTTTTATTTTTCTTAATACTAGATTTATCTCCCCTTTAGGTTTCTCCTAAAGCCCATATGTCTACTAGAAGAAATTTTTGGATTTCCTAAACACAAGATCCTCAACTTTCCTTTCGTCTCCATTTCAAGAGGCTTTCATCAAGCTTGGCCAATTTGACTTTCATGCATGGCGATGTATTGTTCTTTCTACCAACGATCCTTCGTATGAAGTCAACAAAGTCTTAATATGACTTATCAGTTTTTAACATACTTTTAACTCTTCCTATGGGTCGAATTCCCTAGATTTTCGGACACGGAATCCTGCTGTTATATTTTATCAAAACTCTAAGATTATTACAAGAGTCATATAAATTGCACTTAAAGTTTGCATTTTAACATATACTATTTTTAATGTGTTTTTCCATTTGTTTGTAATATTCGTAAGGTTTTCTTAGGACAAGTTTTACTCAATGTATTTGTACCTCAACTGTCCTCATGGTTTTTATGTTTCATTTTCATCAAGTTTTTCTTATGTTTTAACCTTTTCAATGTTATTCTAAGATTGTACTGACAATATGTTTATGAAGGGGCCATGGAAGGCTTCGAAACATGTACCAACCAAATGGGTATAATATAGCCCCTTGACTGAAAAGTTTTGTATTGATCACGCGGAATTCCTGTCCCTTTATATTGGATACTGTAAAGACGTTTGAAAGGGATCGACGCACACTTGAAAAGGCCAAGCTTCAAGCTAGGAGACTTCGAGCAGCCAACCACGTCCTCCTCCAGCAATATTATGTGACTTGTGTGGTCGCTTGTTCCATGCCAGGATTGGACTCTTTAGTCACCGTAAACACATCCACAAACTGGACTGAAGGAAGAAGATTTATACTCTGATTCGAGTTAAAGCCGATGATGATATCTTTTCAGATGATGATGTTGTTTTGTGTTTTTTTATTTATCAACTATCAGGAAACCCCGTCCCTTAAAACAACAATAACTAACTTATATTTTGCCTTCAGTTTTCCCACTGTATCATGCACGACCTATGACATGAAATAAAGTGCTACAGCATTCTTTCGCATATTTTAACAAAACCAAAATCTTATTTTACTTTGTTACTAATTTATGTGAGAGACAATGGATTACAGATAGTATTGACAACTACCAGAATATAAAGAAACAAATAGTCCCAGTATAAAAAGTATACGTGCGAGGAGGTAGTGCAATGCGTCACAATTTCCCTTGCCCAATGCGAACAGCTGAGAGACGGTGAAGTGACTGCACTACAGTGTACTCCCGATAATTCGTTTTGCGGTTAATTCGCGCGTCTCCAGGACTTTTTTTTTTTTTAGTAATAATTCTTACATTAAGTAATGATCCCGCTAAATAAAATAATCTCTCCGTAGTTTCAGAGAAATTTAACGCGATTCGATGGGTGGAGACGAAATCATTGACATTTGAGAAGACTAACTGCGTTTCTCAGCTATGTAAAATTAGGCCTACTTGCGCACTGCTACCAGAATGCTGCAATCTTGGAAATATACGGGCATGTCGCCGAACGGGGTGTAGCACGGATATTTCTCTTATCTTCAATGCCGAGACAGTACAGCGAGGAATGCACTTTCACTCTGAACCTACATCCACACCTTGAAGTCGCATGATTTGTGAAGATAGACGTGCGGATATCATATTGTAAAGAGCGATTATTGCCTGATGGCACAAACCAGCGCGGCGCTGAGGGCGTGTTTGTTGTATGCTCTTCATGCCGACAACCAGTCGAGGGAGAAAATTACCGCTACTGCACCTGCACAAAAGCAAGCGTTTGTGACGACGATATTTCGATCGGGCAAGATGGTCTCACTGGATGAATGCCAAGATGCAGAAGAACTTAGTTAACTTAGTTAGAAGTTGATAAAGATGATTATGGTTTCAAACATGAAAGTTAGGAGGATTTTGTATGGAATTTGACTGTCGGTGAGGAAATCAGAGATTCAGTAAATATCGATTGCGGGAGTGATGCAACGGAAATCCTGGAAGTTCCCACAGTCAAGCTAGTGTGTCTGCAGTCACAGTTATCTCTTATATAGAAAATGGAGTTGAAATTCCGACCCCATATTTTGTTTTCTTCAGAAATGTAAAATCTAAAAATAAGTAAAAATGAACGATCTAAGAAACAAAAAATAATGACTGTCGTTTTTCTTAGATACCGTATTAATGTTGGCATAATCCACATACCTCTAGTACAGTGTGTCTTACAATACAATGTTATAAAGTGTTATAAGTTTTCTTTTGCATGTTTATGAAATAAATTTCAATATCTTAACCAATAGTTTTGTTTTTACTAGGCTTATAAACATAACTGTGGATAATTCGCGGAAGTTCATGCAATAATTACCGTGAATTATTGGGAGTGTACAGTATTTATTTCTATTTATCATGGTATTACTGTAAATACTTTTCACATTCTTAAAACCAAACTTTGCATGCAAATTTATTTTAATTTTTTCCCCAGCATGTATGAGTTTACTCCATGAACAGGCTTTCTAAGATATCCACTGTAAAATTCATGTGCAATTTGTTTCATATAATTTGTACGCCATATTAAAATTTTGCAATTAAGTACTGTTTATGAAAGTTGATTCATTTGTTATGTTGGATATCAAAGTTTTCTCAACATTGATAACTCTTTCTTTCCCCCAGGCCTGAAGCAGATGTATTAGAATTACGGAGACGGTACACAAACATGTATGTACCCTCAGACTTTTTCTCGACTAACTTTCGCTGGGTCGACGCTTTCCCACCTAACAGTCCTTTCACCCTGGATCGGCCATGTTCGTTTCATGTCATGCACAAGGAGGTGGATCCTGTCATTGAAAATAAGGCAGTGCTTGAGCCTCCCGATGCAGATTATTTATTTTCAGCTAAGGTAAGTTCTGTGGTTTTTCTATTAAATTGTTGATGGGAGACTATAACAATTGACACCTTAATGAAAATTACATCTTTAAAAAGTACTGATGGTAAATACAAAATACCAGCTCAAAGAAAAAGAGGCTGCTTATCAGGCTAGTACAGTTTACTCCCGATAATTTGCTTTGCGGTTAATTCACAGGTCTCCAAGTGCATTTTTTTTTTTAATTATCCTTTTAAATTATTTTTTTAAAATCTTACAACTAATTATTTCACTAAATAAAATAATCTCTCCGTCGTTTAAAAGAATTTTAATACGATGCGTGGAAACTAAATCATTGAGAAGACTGAGTTTCTCAGCGATGTACAATTAGGCCTACTTGCGCACTGTTACCAGAATGCTGAAATCTTGGAAACATACGAGACGAAAGGGTATAGCTCGGATTTTGTTTTATCTTGAAAGCCGAGACAGTACAAAGAGAAATGCACTTTCACTGAGAGCCTACCCTCCCTTTCCCAGCAGCCACACCCCAAGATCGCTGACCTGTGTGTTGGTGAAGGGTAGATGCGTGGGCAGGGTATTGTAAAGAGCAATTATTGCCTGATGGTGCACACCTGTGCGACGCCGAGAGCATGTTTGTTGGATGCTCTTCATGTAGTCAACAAGTCATGGGAGAAAATTACCGCTACTATACTCGCACAAAAGCAAGCGTTTGCCAGCTTCTGTGACGATGATATTTCGAGCGGGCAAGCTAGTCTCACTGCGATGACATTAAGGCAAAACCTGGATGAATGCCAAGCTGTAGAAGAAAATGATATTCAGTAGTTAGACGTTGATAAAAATGATTGGTTTAAGACATAAAAGCGAGGAGGGTATTGTATGGAATTTGTCTGTCGGTGAGGAAAACTAGATCCAGTAAATATCGAGTGCGGGAGTGATGCAGTGGAAATCCCGAAAGTTCCCACAGTCAAGCTAGTGTACCTATAGTCACACCTCTTATATAGAAAATTGAGATGAATTTTCATTCTAATATATTGTTTTCTTCGGAAATATACAATCTAAAATTAGAAAAAAATAAACGATCTAAGAAACAAAAAGTGAAGGGCATCTTTTTCTCTTAGATATTAATGTTGGCATAATCCACACACCTCTAGTCTAGTGCAGCGTTTCCCAAACTGTGGTATGCGTACCACTGGTGGTACGCTCGTACTGCTGCAGTGGTACGCGGTGATGCTACGAAAAATATTTTTAAAAAATATTACATACGTTACTAAAAATATAAAAACTGTGGTATGTTGCCGTAGGACTTTCAGGCCAACGATAAGGAGCAGTTTTATTATGAATTGAATTGTGATTCGGAACTAAGGCAAACGTTTTTAAAAATGACTCTTGTGAACTTTTGGGTTGAGGGATGTGCAGGCTGTCAAAGCAGTTGGATTTTTACTACCCTTTACTACTTCGTATTTGTGTGAGACTGCATTTTCTTCACTTGTTTACCGTATCTCAAGAATAAATACTGGAATAGGCTCCTTAAAGTGGAAAACAATCTTTGTTTGAGACTCAGCAATCTTAAACCAGACATTCCTACGTTGACTTCTAATCTTCAAGCTCATCCTTCACAATGAAGTCGTTAGTAGAAATTTGGTTTTAATGTTTAATTATTAAAGAGTTCATTTATTACTATTATTCGTACAGTGTCATTTCTAAATGTTTGAATTGAATACTTAATGTAATAAATAATAAACAAACTGGACACACTTTTTATTATTTGAACTTCAACTCTAACAGTCTAACTCTAACAAACACGATTTACAATCCGTCTTTTCGTCTGCTACGTAGTGGTGGAGGGTTATAATTACTATATCTCCCAACCATTCGGTGGTACGCAAGAGATTCTCATCTCTTAAAGTGGTGCACACACTAAAAAGTTTGGGAACACTGGTCTAGTGTGTCTTAAATTATTCTTTTGCATGTTCATAAAATATGTTTCAGTATTATAACCAATAGTTTTTTTACTAGGCTTGAAAACATAACTGTGGATAATTTGCGGTAGTTCGTGCATTAATTACCATGAATTATCGGGAGTGCACCGTATTACATTATCAAAGATCTTTGTTAATACAGTATAATGTGGAAATCTTTTATAAAAGGCAAGAGCATCAGATTATTATAAAATATTTTATAAAAGATTAGAATGAGAAATGGCAGATCATAACAGCTGGAATATTATCACAACAAACAGTGTGAATTGCATGAAATGTTACACAATATAATTTAAAGACATAATTAACAATATACTTTAAATTAGTAGAGGCTATAAGTACTGCTCATGAAGGATATCAAGAAGAATTAAATGGGTTAAATTCCTTGAAAAGATATGTAGAATAGTGTATTTTATGATATAACTAGCGGACCCATGCGAAAACTCTGTAACTGATGTATGCAAGAATTACAACCTTTTTAAAATCAAATGCAACTAATGGGTCGTTTTGAAGGAAAACAATAGCTTGGTCGATATTTCAATTGCTAAAAAGCTGAGCATCTCAAAGCATGGCTCAATGAATTCTGTAATAAGAGAAACTATTCAATAATGGAGAAAAATTGCAAGAAGCCATAGTTATCACATTTTATCTCATGTTCAGTTTTGCAAATTGTGGGTATAGTGTACATAACAAATGGTGGTGGTGGTTTTTTTTTTATGAAATGAAATTTGCATTAACGCAGTTGTGATTTTCCCGCATCCCTACAAATGGGGCATTTTCGAACACAAAGTTTCAAACAATAAAATTCAATATCTCAGCAGATATAAAATGTTAATATCAACAATTTAGTAAAATGAATTATCTGGGGAGGGAGAGGGTTAAGGACTTCACATAAACGAAAGAAATGTTAATGGGAGTGTGTATGAAAGTGTTTTTTAGTTTAATATTATGTTAATTATAGATGAACGTATTTTATAAAATGCTTTGATAAAATGATTCGCTCAACAATTGCTGAAGAAGAACACAGGTTGTTTGAAACGTGTAAAAATGGTTAAAATATGAATACTGTAATTCAAGTATTGACTAGGCAAAACTTATAAAAACAAACTCTTATGTAAGACATTTGTTATTTTAGTCACACGGATTCCTAGTAAACCAAAATGGTTAAATACATGTCATTTTATGTCATGCCTTTATGTGTTAATCTTGACAGACCAAATAAAACTAATTAAGCACTCGGTCATATCTCTTGTTAAACCTGAAACTGAGGTTCAAATTTATTGGATTTACTATGAAGACACACATTTAAGTATTGTTATCTAATAATATTACTTATACTTATTTTTCAGGTGATGCTTATGAGTATGCCAACAATGGATGAAGTTTTTAGGAAATGCTGCGCTCTGGCAGAAGATAAAGACAAAGACGACGAACGTGACTTTGTGCATCCTACAAGGCTTGTGAATTTCCTGGTAGGACTTCGGGGTAAGAACGAGACGATGGCAGTCGGTGGACCCTGGAGTCCTTCATTGGATGGTACCAATCCGGAGAAAGACCCCTCGGTGCTTATCAAGACCGCCATTAGGACGTGTCAGGCACTTACAGGCATCAATCTATCTTCTTGCACTCGCTGGTGAGTTCATTCTTATCCATACTAGCATTTAAGGGCTCTTCCTGGCTAGTGCTGACTTGAATGTTCATTGCTATTTTTTTGTATCTTGGCTTCTAATGGTATCATCTTTCTTCATTACAGCGTGCTTTTGGGGATGATTAGTGCCTTATTTGTTTCCTGCTGCAGTTTTATCTGTTATGATAACCGTGTGTTTTATTAACTTGAATTTAATATACCGTATTTTCTCAAGTACCTTGCACCATCATATTAGAACCCCGTATGGGGAGAATGGAATAAGGATTAATTCCTGACAATGAGGAACACTGTTAAGTAAATGAAATATATAATCAACCAAAGGACAGAAAGGGATGTTTGTAAAAGATAGTAAAAGGGACAGGAGGTACAGGCTAAAGGCTCGGCCACACAGAAAGTGGTCTGTCGTGGCGGGAAGCGATCCAGCTGTCGTCGCGGCGGAATGTGATATGGGGACGTCACATAGAACACGATACCTATGTGTGATCGGTCCAGTCCGGTCGCTTCCTTTTAGAGAATATGTAGTGTGTTTTCATATTAAGTAACTTATTGTTTGATATTATCATTGAGTATGAGCTTAGACGAAGAACAACTCCTATTTGCTTTGCAAAACACAAAGTAGAAAAGACAATGTTGGGTTCATAACATCAATAAGAAGATAGAGCAATTAGGAGAATACCACCGCTTATGTATCGAACTGGAGTCGCATGAAGATAGGTTTTTCAAGTATTTTCGTATGTTCCAAGATTGTTTCGAGGAATTGCACGACTCCATGCTTCAGCCTTCTTTAAAACATTTTTTTTAATGTTCGTGTGAACTGTCGAACAAATATGTGTATTTACGCACAGTTTCAATAAATACTTCAGTTTGGTCACTCATCACAATCGAAGGCAGCATGGCGGTCAGGCGGGCAATCTGTAAATTTGTACAACCGGATCGCTCGTCGTCGCCACAAAGACTAGCGGGTGACGGTAGACCGCGTTCTGTGTGCCAGGGTTGATGCAACTTTGGGAAATACAACTGGACCCCCTCGGTCAGATATCGCTTCCCGCCGCGACAGACCGCTTTCTGTGTGACCGAGCCTTCAGGGGGGAAACACACACAGTGGACAAGGACTGTCTCCACAGTCATACATAGGTGAGCAATCATGCCATCAATCCGATCAGTAGCTCTTCAGTCCCACAACAAGCTCATTTCGATCTCATCATATCAGCAAACAGTTCTTCTGTCACTTAAAATATTGTCGTTGGATATCGCAACTTTTCAGTTGGTCTACACAATATAATCCCAAATGTCAACAAGGTAACACTGAAAAATGGCTTCAAAGCTATCTATACTTAAAATATTGTGTCATGGGGGTGGGGTCATTCTTCCGTGAAATCTTCAGTCCTGAAGTGAGCTTGGAGTGAAAACCTGACAAACACAGGAAAGGAAGGCAGGGAAAGTAAAAAGAACATGTCAGGACAAGTAAAGTAGAAATAACTGCAACAAACCCTGAAGGAGGAAAGAACCATGTTCAGGTTATACAAATCAGTGTAGGAAAATGCTAGGTGGACATATATTCAATATATGGACATCTCGTGTACTTTGTTGTTGTTGTTGTTGTTGGTTGGTTGGTTTTTTTTTTGTCCCTGGATGGACACACATGTAAAGTGGTAAAGGAAAGGAATGGAGAATTATCTGATGTTTAGGCCAGGAACCTCAGTGGACCACCTTGGAGTCCCTCAGAGTGAAGGGGCAGGTGGAGCAGGGAGAGGTGCTCTACAGTTTTGACAGTGAAACGCTCGTTGAAATTTTTGTGGTGATTGCGGGTGTGAAAGGACGCAGGGAGATCAGTTTTAGTAGATTTACAGGTGCTATTGTGGCCTCTTGTCTAATGAATTAAACATATTATTGTGTGGGAAACCATTTTTCAGTGTTACCTTAGTAATTGAAGTTAATACTTTTTAGTCGGTTAACACGATTGTACCCAATTGTAAAAGGTGTTTCCGTAAACCTGATAAAAATTTGCACGAGATTAATAAATAATTCATTTGGATGACCAGTTTCGACTGTCAAGCGATCATCAAATTTAACGCCCTAAGTGTAAAAAATTTAATGATGATCGCTTGGCAATCGAAACTGGTCATCCAAGTTAATTTATTTACTAAACTCATGTATATTTTTTTTTTTCCAGGTTTAGGGGTTGGTCGGTTGGTTCCTTAGTTTAGGGGCTGCGACAACGCGGTCATGTAGCCCCGTGTACTTTGGGTGTGTGTAGAATCTGCCTGATATCCAGTGTTAATTGTGATGGCTGTATTAGTGTGTGTTATCTGTTTTTAATTCAAGTAAGGATTGTAGACTATAGTTTCAATTGAATATAACAAGTTGCCAAGTTTCCGCCTAATCAACACACATTTAATTTTAAGTTAGCGTCTCATGGGTACATGTTTCGGAATTTATGTCAATTCCTTCTTCAGCCCTTCACATTATTATTAGGAAACACCATTACACAGACCAAATTGACCTCGTCCATGTCGAAACATATAATACACTGATATTAAAACACTATAAAAACTATTAAAAAATTAAAACATGACAAACTTATGAACAATTAAAACATTCCTGCTGTTTACAGCCACTTAAATATGTAATCGCTATTATGAACATTCTTGTTTAGTGTGCGATGGTTAAAATGCACAGTCATAAATCACTTGTGTGTCAAGAAAAACAATGAGCATTTTGTTAGTGTCCATGACCCAATAGCTTGCAATATTGGTGGGTAAAATGATGACGAAGTGGAAACTTTGATTCCAGCACTTTGTTTGAAAGTGCGCTGGCATGTGGCTATAGATGTGAAATCGGGGACAACTCGTTCAACTAATTGACTTGAAATTTGCATTGACCCATTAAGTGGATGTGCTATCTTGTACTAACAGCTCCACGGACCTGAAATGAAATCATTCGGTGGTTGAAATTTTGGACCCTATTTACCAAAAAATTAATCTTAAGTACTGCCCTGAAAAATTGGACTTACGTGGGAACGATTTGAAATGCAATGCGCCTATGTCATGATGTGGTGCTGGGTGATCGGCTCATACACCTGAAGAAAAATTTTGAGAAAGATTAAGAAAATGATTACCGTAAAACTCTGTTAAGAATTTTTCAAGGGACCATTAAAAAAAACTTCTTAACAGGGAAACTTCTTAAAAGGGTAGCGGCCTGAAATGCATGTGAAACGCACACATTTTTGTTATTACCTGATCAACAACAGCAGTGAAGTCGCTGAAACTGCTGGTTCTCCATCTTCTCCTGCACGGTTTTCCACCACCCTGGCTCTTCATCGCAAATGCTGCTACTAGTAACCCCATCAGAACCAGCTTTCTTGAAGCAATTTTCTATGGTGGTTGACTCCATCCCAAGATGAGGCAATTAAATACATGGAGTCCAAAAGAGATGGCCTGTAGATGGGTCCACCTGCTTCCATGCGTGACAGCATACGACACACTACTGCTTTTCGGTACCTCTGCCTCCGAACCTTAATCACCCCCTGGTCCATGGGCTGCAGTACCGATGTAGTGTTTGGTGGAAAAAATTCAATTTTAATGTTTCTTAAATGAGGCCACTGTTTGGGATGAGCAGGGCAGTGGTCCATAACACCACAATCTTCCTGTTTTGACTCCCCAGTTTGGCATCTAGTGCTTGAATGTACTCTTCAAATAGGGAGCTTGCCCAGCCATGCTGATTTATTGCTTCTGTAAGTACATGGCAAAGTTCTGACGTTTTTGAAACACCGGGGCTTTCTTGATTTTCCTATGATCAGTAGTGGCAGCTTTTCCATCCCATCCATATTCGCACCTACTAGCACCCTAGCTCGCTCTTTACTTAATTTGCCTCCTAGGCAAGATTCTCCCTTCAAAACCAAAGATTTATCCGGAACAACCTGATAAAAAGTCCGAATTCGTCAACATTAAAAACGTCACAATGTTTGTCACAATTTTTGCCAGCAGCAGTGTTTCTTTCCAAGCTTCCGTTTCCTCTGTACTTACATTTGCAGCTTCGCCACTAATAGTCTTGTAAACTATGCCAGCCCGATTTTTAAAGCGATCCAGCCACCCATTCGACGCAGTAAAAGGCACTTGTAATCGACACACGATTTCTTCGGCTTTCTCCTTCACGATAATCCCGCTCGACGGAATGTTTAAACTTCGCTACTGTTTAAACCACATGAGCAGAGCTTGTTCTACGTCTTCGTATTTCCTGCTTTTAATCTTCTTGCAGCTTGCCGAAGTATTCCCGGCAGAAGCCAAGATCCCTTCTTTCTTTGCTATGATGCCGTTCAAAATAGACGGCGGCATTCCCAGCTCCTTCGCAAGAGCAACACGTGAAAGAGTAGACGACTCTACTTTTCTTATAATGTCCACTTTATATTTAATAGAAAGTGTCTTTCTTTTGATGCCTTTCATCTGAGATCCACTCATTTTCACAATGATCTGAAAACTTTACTTCACTGACGACGCAATTCTCGTAATCTCAATAATGTTATGCTATGTCTGGCAATGCTTGGCTAACAAGTTAGATCACACAGAACAGCGATAAAAGCCACGAACAAAGAATATAGGAGGCCACGAATGAAAGCATGATGCTGTATATTGTAGTCGGTCTTGAGCGGGTGTCGTCATAGCGTGACCATATTTAGCCTTGAAATGCTCGCCCGGTCAGTGACCCGCAAAAACTCGGAACGGCTGTATTCTTTCATTCGGAACACCGGGCCCGGTCAGAGACCCACGAACACTCGGAACTACTGTATTTTTTCATTCGGAACACCGGATGTATCTTCCGCGGAGATTGGCGAGTTTTGATTCTAAGTCGTCTCTCAGTGAACGTCTTATACTCTAATACCCCATTTAGACGTCTCGGTCGCGATCCCGATTACCTCTGATCTGGATAATGTCCAATCGCGATCAACGGCATTTGTCTTTGGTACGTGTTTAGACGTCCCATCATGAAACAACAGGATAATCAAGTAAAACAGCATGGCATCGCTAAGGTCTGCCAACTTTTGAATTCCAAGTGTTATAGCAGAAATTTACAGTAGTTGGTTTCCTCCAGTTTTGAAGTATTTCAGTTATTCTTTATATATAATTCAACCTGCTAATACATATTCTTAAATATATACAAATCCTGAAGAGACGTGGCCTACCCTTGGTGTGGAAATAAAAATATTTTGAAATCTTTAGAATTAGGTCTAGGCTATTTATTGCATAAATACTTCTTGTTCGTCCAGAGTTATTTGTCCCTATCGGAATCCCATCTATGTCTATGACAATAAATTTATGTCTTTATTAATCGTCTTCATCGACTTTCCCCAACGCTAATATTTTTTTTTCAGCGTTTAAACACTGGTATGTTTGTCTCCATCCATCATTTAGTTTCTCTCAATCTTCATATATCTGATATCAACCAACATAAATAAAACCATCATGGCCAACATTACGTACATCTCACATTCAAAACACAAGATAATACAAAATGGCCATCATTTCCACTGCCTACTTCACTCACACAGCAGGAGGATAGAACATACCGACGATCGCAATGGCCGTGAACGCGATTATCTCGTTGTGGGAACGGGATCGGGCTGATCTTGTTGGAGGGAAAGTTGATCGCGATAATGTTATCCTGTTGCGTTTAGACGTCCCAACTTAATCTGGATCAGCGCCTGATCGCGATCGCAACCGGGACGTCTAAACGGGGTATAAGGGAATACAAAATCTGAACTATTTAACCGGGAAAACCCCTTATGCATGAACACTTTATACGGGAAAAACATACATGTATCTTATGGGACGAATCACGGGACCGAGAATATCGGACGTCTTAAGCGGAAAAATGTTTTATGCGGGAACTACTTAACCGAGTTTTACTGTATTTTATATAAAAGTGAAGAGGTGCGTTGAGCAAATTATGTTTGATTAACTTACCGACGTGAATGCTAGTGCAATGTGATATGGTAGGTCAAGTGTCATGCTGCTTGTGGTCCGATGTGTATACAACTGATCTACTTGTACTGCGAGCAGAGTCAGCTGCTGCCTGGCGAGTTTGAGGGAATCAGGTGGGCGGTGGGGAAGTGGAGGGGTGGAACTGCGCGGAGTGGAAATAACCGGCACGGCTCGGGGTGGGGCGGGAATACCGATGTCAATGACCTTACTGTTGTTTATTGAGGTACTAATTTTTTGGAAATGAGGTGGTCTACTATTGTATCGAACAATACATTGGTATCAAAATTGATTTCATTCAAATTTTTTGTGTGCTTTGGACCTTTGGAACACATTGATGTGTGTGTTTTTCAAAGGTCCAATGCACACAAAAATTTGATTTTGATACCAATGTATTGTTCGATACAATAGCAGACCACCTCATTTCCAAAAAATTAAAACCTCCATAGACAACAGTAAGGTCATTGACATCGGTATTCCCGCCCCACCCTGAGCCGCGCCGGTTATTTCCACTCCGTGCAGTTCCACTTCCCCACCGCCCACCTGCTCCCCTCAAACTCGCCAGGCAGCAGCTGACTCTGCTCGCAGTACAAGTAGATCAGTTGTATACACACCGGACCACAAGCAGCATGGCACTTGACCTACCTATATCGCATTGCACTAGCATTCACGTCGGTAAGTTAATCAAACATAATTTGCTCCACGCAACTCTTCACTTTTATATAAAATAATAATTTTCTTAATCTTTCTCAAAATTTCTCTTCAGGTGTATGAGCCGATCACCCAGCACCACATCATGACATAGGCGCATTGCATTTCAAATCGTTCCCACGTAAGTCCAATTTTTCAGGGCAGTACTCAAGATTAATTTTTTGTTAAATAGGGTCCAAAATTTCAACCACCGAATGATTTTATTTCAGGTCCGTGGAGCTGTTAGTACAAGATAGCACATCCACTTAATGGGTCAATGCAAATTTCAAGTCAATTAGTTGAACGAGTTGTCCCCGATTTCACATCTATAGCCACATGCCAGCGCACTTTCAAACAAAGTGCTGAAATCAAAGTTTCCACTTCGTCATCATTTTACCCACCAATATTGCAAGCTATTGGGTCATGGACACTAACAAAATGCTCATTGTTTTTCTTGACACACAAGTGATTTATGACTGTGCATTTTAACCATCGCACACTAAACAAGAATGTTCATATTAGCTAATACATATTTAAGTGGCTGTAAACAGCAGGAATGTTTTAATTGTTCATAAGTTTGTCATGTTTTAATTTTTTAATAGATTTTATAGTGTTTTAATATCAGTGTATTATATGTTTCGACATGGACGAGGTCAATTTGGTCTGTGATGGTGTTTCCTAATATTAATGAAGAAGGAATTGACATAAATTCCGAAACATGTACCCATGAGACGCTAACTTAAAATTAAATGTGTGTTGATTAGGCGGAAGCTTTGCAACTTGTTATATTCAATTCTAAACGTCAACACGGAACCTGCAATGGATTCTTCATCTATAATTTCAAGTAGTTCTTACTTTCGCTATGACACCTAGCTGTGAACTTGGCTACTACTAAATGCCATCGCAACCAGCGCCTGGTTACGAACGTTGGAGCCTAGCATTAATCAAACCTAACCTTCAAATTTTGCTTCACACAAGTTTAGTTAGTGGAAGGTTCTTTTACATGCCATAAATCTATGACATGGGCCTGCTGGCTTTACTTCTCCTCCGATGGAAGGCATACTGAGGAATTTTTAACACACTTAAAAAATCCGACAACTTCGGCCTGGTTTGAACCCGCGACCTTGGGCATAGAAGCTCAGCTTGCTACCAACTATGCTACCAAAGCCGCCCAGGTTTAGGGAAACGCCCATTACAAATATCGGGTACAATTGTATTGACTGACTGAAAAGCCTTACTTTCGAAACATTTTATGTGACTGTCCCTGCATCACGATTTTATTTAATACAGAAATATCAACTGCGGCATGATTTTCAGAACTTTGCTCTGCTCAGTTTCTTTTATCTAGTATAAGGATTTGATAGCTTCAATGGTGCAAGCTGTCTCAGAAATGTCTGTAAGAGAAGCGGCCACCAAACTGTCTACTTCCAGAATCCTCATAGAAAAGCAAAAACACCTAATCAATGAGACTTCACATACGTATCTTTAACCCCTACTAGCTATGCTACTGACATATTAATACTGCTGTATGAATCGTCTACAGTACATATGCCCCTGGGGATTATTATCTTTGATAATTTCGGTCCCATGACTTTATTGTTTTCCTGCTAGGCCTCGCTGTACACTATATTAGGATTCACTTCATCTTCATCTTTTGCACTTCTGCAGCTTGCAACCAAGGTTGTTGACTGTGGGAATGTGTTTGGAATCTAGAGTGTAAGGTCCTCGAAGTATATCAAGTTAAATAACATCAGTTTGATAAGCATAACTCAAATTAAAATCTTCACATAAGTCACGTACTCCGCTTTCAGAATTAAACATGCATTGGGTACTTGACAAAATACAGTATATATTTTAAATTATGTGGATATTTTTTCTTTATTTAAACAACCTGTTAACTTATGCTTAGGTCTAATAGTTTTCATTTGGTGCTCTTAACATTCTAGTGTTATTTAACATTATTGATGTTGTCATTCACAATTCAAGGTCTTTGGGCTCACACTTCAGCAATAGTTGCTGGCTGTCCGTTGCTGCTACACGTGTCCGTTCCTTGTGCTTGTCTCTATTTGAATAGAATTACTCTTTTGGTGTAGTTGTCCAGATGTGTATCATCTTGCACTGTAGCCACAAATTATTTAACTTTTCTGCCTCAGGTTGATTTTTTTGATACCATTGTTAAATAGATTCTTCTTTTCTCATAATTAACTCTTGGGTCTCTTCTTCTCCTGTCATGATGAACACTCCAACCTCTTATTCTGTTTTTGCCGAGCAGACTAGCTCAGTGGTTCTCAACATTAGTGACACCACAGACCAGCAAATTCTTCTGGAAAGGATTCTAAGCCCCAGCAGAATATTTAATATTTTAATCTGTGCTTTAGGATTATTGTCTGCATTAATTTTAATCAAACTTGACATTTTGGTGTCTGGATATCTTTTTAATTGGGGACAGATTCATATCCTTAATAAATAGTTGAAATAGATGAGTTGAGAAGGATGGGCAGAGTAACCCAGAAGGAACAACCACATCATGGGAACTGTCAAGGTGGGACCGCTCGGAAAGAAAATCACACAACTGCAGATGGAAATGGTTTGGATCTGTGGAGAGGAATTGGGAAAAGAGTGGAACATCTGGAGGAAGAGGAAGAAAGAGGAAAATCTGAACTGTAATGGAAGGAGGAGGTTGTTGAAGAACTTGGAGCAAAACGGTGGGGACTGGAATGCTTGTAGAGAAATCAAGGAAGGAAATGCCAACCCTGTGTGGTAAGGGAATATTAATGGCAAAGAAAAGAATAATAATAATAATAGAAATTGATGTTAATGCAAGGCTGTGTACATGCCACAACAGTGAACTGCACTCTTACATTCTCATGAAACCCCTTGTTTGCAGTTCCGCCCCCCCATAGTGGAGGAGACAGGTAGGCAGAGCAGAGAAATAGTTACTGTGTCTGCTACAGTAAGAGAGCTACTATGCTTGCTTTCACTGCGACAGCCAGCAGATGCAACCAGGACTGGCAAGCGAATCTAAATGTATTATCATTTTAATTTAGCGTCTCGAAATGAAATGAAATAAAATATAAGAATTTCCTTAAATGAATACTTCCTCGAGATGAAATTGTTCAAAGGAATAATATTTCGCTCCTGGCGCGAAATAAAATTCGTTACAGACTTTTAATTTTGCTCCTGGCACAAAATAAAATTCTTTACAGACTTTTAATTTTGCTTCCGGCGCGAAATAAAATTCTTTACAGACTTTAAATTTCATTCTGGCATGAAATAAAACTCATTACAAACTTTTACTTTCGCTCCAAGCATGAAATAAAATTTGTTAACGACTATCAATTTCGTTCCAAGCATTTAGTTCACCTCTCCGGCCTGAAAATAAATGCATGGAACATTTCATTTCGTGTCTGAAATGAAATCTGTCTCTTTTCTTCCCCGAAAGCCTTATTTGCTCTCTCTCTCTATTTCCCCTCCCGCATCCTACACCTAGCCAACATTCGTCCCTGCCACCCCATCGCCAAAGACTTAATTGCCCACATGGCTGAAGTCTTCCCCCATTACATTCTAATGGTCGACCTCAACCTTCATTCCCTTTCGGCTCTAGAACTTCGTAGCCTAGACATCTTTCTACGTCTCATCGATGCTACCCTCGTCCCTCTCTCAAAACCTACCCGTCCTTCCTCCAATACCACCCCCATTGCAGTCAATGCTCATTACTCCATCCTCCATCTGTTTGACGTGTCTGTCCTGCCCCTCATAGGAGGTGATCACGCCCCCGTTTTACTCACCTTCCGTCTTCCCCTTCGCAATACCCCACTACCACTTCCCAGGATGGTCCAGAATTTCTGCACAGCAAACTGGCAGGAATACTGCGCCCACATCAACGATCATGGACCATCTCCCACTGGATGACCAGACGGACGGTCTATGCATAATATACTGCACACATAGAAACTACACTACAACAAGCCTCCCAGCTAGCCATCCCCCCTATCCTCCCCAAGGCACGCCGTCTCTTCACTTTATCCCACTCCTACTACACTTCATATCTGCGGACCCGTGACCGCTATTTCCTAGAGCGCCACAGTCACTTCGGCGAGTCAAATCCTACATCGAGGTCCACAAGCACCTTTCGTGGCACACCATCTACTCCTGACTCAATCGAGTGTTGCCTTCTCTCTCTACCTACTGGCAACACTTAAACCGGTTAACTGGCAAGACCTCCACACCACACAACCCCATTCTATATAATGGGATGGCACCCTCAGACGTCTTAGCCAAATGGGAGCTGTTCACTTACCTTCAATGTCGATCCACATGGCACATAAGTTTCCGTGTCCCCTATGGAACAGGTAGAGGTACTTGTTGCCTCATTGTGCACAAAGTACTGCGTTATGAACGTCAGGGAAGGCCGGCCCCGAGTCCGAGGTTCAGTCGACAACGATGTTGATGTCATAGCACTGACTTTCTCCTACACCGGAGTGATGACCATTGAATGACTCATGTTACTGTTGCGACCCAGCATTTTGTGCAGGTGGCCTACACTAAGAATGTTGCCAACGTCGGGACTTTGAACATCGTACCAAATATAATTTAACTCTTGAAATGAATATATTTTAATTCCAGCAACGAAATTAAATGTTTCATGCTTTTTAAATTCACGTTGAAGGGCAAAACCAAATATCGTTTGGGAATTATATTTCGCCTCGGGAGCAAAATTAAAAGTCTGTAACGAATTTTATTTTGCGCCGGAAGTAAAATTAAAAGTCTGTAAAGAAATTAATTTCGTGCCGGGAGCGAAATTAACAGTCTGGAACGAAATCAATTTCGTGCCGGGAGCAAAATTAAAAGTCTGGAACGAAATCAATTTTGCGCCGTGAGAAAAATTAAAAGTCTGGAACAAAATCAATTTCGCGCCGGGAGCAAAATTAAAAGTCTGGAACGAAATCATTTCGCGCCGGGGGCAAAATTAAAAGTCTGGAACAAAATGTATTTCGCTTCGAATTAAGTTTCGCTTTCATTTAATTACACGCCGACAATGATTATCATTTCGCTCCCGAATATCGCACTCACGGCTAAATTAAATTAGTTTCGCCCCCACAGCCATGCATTTAGTTTCATGCCAGCCCTGGATGCAATACTTGAGGGCTGCTCATCTGCTCAGCCTTGTAAATATTGCAATCTTAGAGAATATGAAATTGAAGGCTTTTGGACGTTATGCCATGTCATGTCATGTATAATAGCTAGCCAACGTTCGCACTACTAATGTGGTAGGCTTTTATTAAGGCTAAAGAATCCATTCTGGTGAGCCAAAAGATAAACTCTTGCTCCTTACTGATTCAAGGCTCAGCTAGAAATGACGGTTCGCGGTGTCTCAATCAACAGTTAACACTATATTAACGGAAGTAAGACATCACTGGAGCGAGACATTGTAGCCATACACATTGTAGAAAATGGTGGAGGATTATGCATTAATTAAAATATAAAAGATAGGCAACCCTATGAACAGAAAAAGTGGGTTCAAGCTTAGAAAGTAAGATTGGCTCAATTAAAGTTAGAAGCCATACGTTTATAGTGAAGCTGTGAACAGAATGTATTTATGAGTAAAATGTCATTACAGCACGATTGCTTTCCATAATATTTACTGTACATTGGAGATTTACTGGTGGTGTCAATATATAGGGTGAATAAAACCTAAAGCACCAGAAAAACAAGTGAGCACAGCCCACAGCCCGGTCCATGTACTGGTCAACACTGGCAGCATCGCCAATGGTGTGGCTGAACGCATCTGGACCAGCGATATGTGCAGCAAGAACCTAATTTTAATTTCTGGTGCTTTTCTTGTGTACCACATACAGTGCACTCGCGTTAATTCGCGGTAATTAATGCACGAACTTCCGCGAATTATCCCCAGTTATTTTGTTAATCCTAGTAAAAACAAAACTATTGATTAAAATATTGAAACATGCAAAATAATAATTACCATAACACTTGATTGTAGTGTCCTATAAGACATGCTAGGCTAGGGTAGGCCTATGTGGATTAGGCCTACATTAATATTTAACAACAACAAAAACAGTCATCACGTTTTGTTTCATAGATCGTTTATTCTAATTTTCGATTGCACATTATAAGAGAAAGAAAATTCATCTCGTTTTTCTATATGGGAGATAAGTGTGACTAGACACACTAGCTTGACTGTGGGAAACATTCGGGATTTCCGTTGCATCACTCCCGCCCTCGACATCAACTGGATATCCGTTTTTCTCACCAACAGTCAAATTCCGTGCTATTTCTTCTTTGCTTTCATGTCTTAAATCATAATCGTCTTTATCGAGGTCTAACTTGCCGAAATATCGTCGTTACAGAAGTCGGCAAGCGCTTGCTTTTGTACGAGCGTGGTAGCGGTATTTTTCTCTCATGACTTGTTGACTGCATGAAGAGCATCCAATAAACACGCCCTCGGTGTCGCGCAAGTTTACGCCATTACGCAATAATCGCTGTTTACAATACGCTGTCCGCGCATCCATCCTTCACAACTCACTCGTCAGCGACCTTGGAGTGTGGCTGTTGGGAAAAGGAGGGTAGGTTCCTAGTGAAAGTGCATTCCTCTTGTATTGTTTGGGCTTTGAAGATAAAGGAAATCTGTACTATACCTCTCGCGGCAACCTGCTCGTATGTTTCGAGCGCAGGTAGGCCTACTGTTCCGTCACAGAGAAACGCAGTTCAGTCTTCTCGAATTTCAATGATTTCGTCTTTACGCATTACGTCGCATCAAAATTCTTTTAAACAACGGAGAGATTGCTTTACTTAGCGTGATGATTAGTTGCTGTGAGAATTTCTATTTTAAAAAATAATCTTGGAGACCCGCGAATTAACCGCAAAACGAATTATCCGCACGCAAATTATCGGGAGTGCAATGTATACCTATTAGTGTAGTGGGTCTTACCCATTCCAATTAGACCTCGTATAGCAGCTAGCAATAACGATTTGTGGTGTCTCAATCAGTCAACAGTTAATCCGGTGGTCCGGGTTCGATTCCTGCTTTGCCAATTCTGGTTTGAGGGCTGGAATGGGGTACACTCTACCTCGTGAGGCAAAACTTAGAAGAGGAGTGGTTGATTTCCACCTCAGTCATTCTGGAAGTGTTTTTTCCATGCTTTTTCACTTCTAGGGACTCAAGGCAAATGCTGAGATGCTTCTTAACTTACAGACACGGACACCTCCTTTCCAATCCTCACGTGAATTACAAATTCACACACTAGTATCATCACAATAACACAGGTTATCAGAAAAGATTACACACACACCTAAGTCGTCGTCAGCTGATACTCGTGTCCGAGTCTTCATTTCTCTGCTGCAATTCTTCAATATCCATTATTAGGCATGGAGTTGTCTTTGGTGGCTTATCAGGCCAATGCAGGCATGAAACATTGGACCATTGGTTGCACCTTATAGAGGGTGGAGGTCGTGGTTGAGCCTGACTTAGTTTATGCCTCTGGCGTTTATCTACAGTTTGCCTTTGATGTTCATGCTCAAAATGTGCAACAGCAGCTGCTGTAGTTGAGCGGTAGCGAGGACGATCCTCTGCAGCCACACTCCAAGTACTTGGTTCAATGCCTGTACTCTTCAAGGTCTTCTTAAGCTGGTCCTTATAGCACTTCAGAGGGGCACAAGGTCTCTTGCCGGTACTAATTTCACTGTACAGAATCCATCGAGGAAGTCTGTCATTCAATCATGTACTGAACATGTCCAATCCATCTGAATTGTTGACCGACAATGGTGGCTTCTATACTGTTCATCTTTGTCCTCTCAAGTACTGTTGTGTTTGGAATGTAGTCATCCCATTTGATGTTCATAATGTATCTGAGCTTCTATTGGTGGAAGCGTTCCAATTTCTTCATATCACGGTGATTCAGCGTCCAGGCTTCACATCCATAGAGCAGGGTAGAGATGTCAACTGCTTGATACACCACCGATTTGTACTGTCTATTCTCAGATGTTTATTTAGGAAGACCTGATGTGTGAAAGCTATATGGCCAACATGTATTCTGTTTTCAACATCCTTCTCTGATGAGCAGTTATTGGAGAGAATACTTGTTCCAGAGGCATACCTGATATTGTGATATAGATGTACTGAAATCTGATAAGGTAGTACAGGGGTTAGTACCTATGGTTTAGGAATGTTGATGGTCAGGCCAAACTGTTCATATGCCCTAGTGAAACAGTCGACTGACAGTTGCAGCTCGTCGGGTGTATGAGCTGGAGCAGCCATACCATCTACATTTTGCTGCTCGGTTACACGAGAGAAGCTTGTTAACCTTTCTGATTGAAGATTTCTCCATCAAATCTACAGTATACTTAAGTTCCACACCCGTATTGTTCACAGATGATGTCTCGTAGAGCATGGCTGCCAGGTACAGGGCAATGAATGTTGGTGCAAGTATGCAGCCTTGTTTTAGTTCATTAGTGATGGGGAATTCTTCTGATTTCAGCACCTGTCCAAACATACCATCAATGATTGTATCAATCCAACAAAATGTTCAGGACGACCAAACCCTCTTAAAACCATCCACATTGCTTCTTTGGGCACTGTGTCAAATGCCTTTTCCAGATCGTAGAACACTATGAGCAGATGCTTATGTTGTTCTCTGCATTTCTGCAGTTGTCTTGCACAGAAAATCATACCAGTAGTGCCTCTGGAGGGACAGAACTGCACTGAGAATCAGGGAGTACCTTCTCAGATACTTTCTGGAAGCGATTCTTCAGATTTCTAGCAAGGATTTTACCAGCTATGGAGAGCGGGGATATGCCACAGTAAATACCACAGATGCTTCTATCTCCTTTTTTGAAGATGGTGACAATGGTGGAATTCTTCATATCAGCCAAGACCTCATGGGTTTCCCCATCAGGGAGAAGAGTCTGGTTTTCAGAGGTAGTCCTCCATTTTGGATGAACTCAAGGGGAATGCTATCAGGTCCAAGAGCCTTCCTCAACTTCAGACTATCAAGAGCCTTTATAAACTTGAGAAATGTTGGTGGGACTGCCATCCAAACTTGTGGAGGATGTTGAGGTACACGGAGGAAATCGTCAGCAGTAGAGCTATGGCTTAAGAGGAGGCTGAAACAGATCCAACCAGCTCTTTTATTCCTGCATAAAAGTTGTGTAGGTTTCTGGCATCTGACAGGATTTGGTGTTCCTTAACCTTTTGTTGTCACCAGTTATTTGTAATTGCTCTTATTGCAGTCTGGCAATTTTGCTTGAGAACTGGAAAACGTGCATTCTCCTCCATGGAAGATGGATCCTGAGCAGGAGATAGGTAGGCATCACGCTTGGCAGTGATGAGCCTCCGAATCTCTTCATTATTATCATCGAACCAGTCATTCCTCTTTTCCCATCAAAGCCAACCTTCTCTAAAGTCTCTTTGATGTTTCGTAATATGGACCCCTCTGGATCAACATCTTTCGTATTGACTGGACCGTTAATCAGTTGATTTGGAAAACATCTCGAACATATTCGTTCTGAAGTTTGGAGATGATGAATGTCCTCCTGGAAAAGTTTGAGAAATAAGATCTGTCGCCGCCAATTGAGGGGAGGGTGGGTTTGGTACCCGAGGCCCTAAGTGGTCAATCACCGGCTAAGCCTAAGTATTATTCAACAAGTAACACAAATGAAAGAATGGGTTCAGAACAACAAGGAAATAAAATGATTATATTCTGAAAGGGTTTGTAAATACATTGCCTAATGATGGAGGGAGGGAACATGCAAATGCACTCCTAGCTAATAATCAAAATGGAGGACAGCAATTACCCATTTTAATGTGGCAACGCTGTAAAACCGACACAAATATCTTTCGTGATTACCCATCACTACTAATCATCCTTAAACCTTTTCTAATTAAGATCCTAAACTATCTTTAAGCAGCACCAACGCTGTACATGAAATAAGTCAACAATAGACTGACGTGCCACAATTGGCAAACTGAAAAACAAAGGACCGTTTGCCCTTGTTAAAAATATCTAACTCTTTTCCCAAACCAAAATCCTGGCAATTACATTTCTTATTACGTGTGGTTATTAATTTCAAGCTTTACATTTCAAACTGGAACAGAAGAAATTATATCTTCAAAAAAATAATGATCAAACCTATAGTTAAAATGGCTTGTCCACATTAAAACTTGAGCCAAATAAAATATTTTGGGCCCATATGTAATATTATTTATTTCATTAAACACAACCAACAAATTATTATTTAAGAAGTAAGAAAAATCCTTTTAAAACCAATATAATCAAGCCATGCGAAAATAACTAAAATGTCTTCGCCGATAGTGCAAATATGACCATTTGACACTAGGTCAT
The DNA here is from genome assembly GCA_946902985.2 of Meconema thalassinum. Lineage (NCBI taxonomy): Eukaryota > Metazoa > Arthropoda > Insecta > Orthoptera > Tettigoniidae > Meconema > Meconema thalassinum. Next base: position 251,442,127 of record OX336396.1, read on the forward strand.
AACAAAAACTAAGATATCTGTTAAAATAATTTAAATACAGAAACGAGAGTTTCAGTAGTGGCCGAGAGTTTCCTTAAGCATTTTGCTAACTTTCCGAGACATACCTTGTCCAGTATTCATGTCTTCCCCTAGGTCCCGAGGTACACCCAGGCTTTACACAACCTTACTCTTTAAGGTTCCATCTTGAAGTCTTTGTTGTTATTCTCGCTTGTTTATGCGACAATACAAGTTCTATTCGCGCATGCACAAGACGCACTGAATGCAACTCCTAACCTCCAATGACAGTAAGGCAACAGGTAAACAATCGAACGACGCGTAGCGCTCGCACTAATTGCCAACCGTAGAATTAACTTTTTCCATAATGATAAGTGGCCGAAATAGCTCTTCAACTTGAGTTAAGTTGGCAACACAATTACCAATTCATGTGGCCAAATCTGATTGGTTATCCAGTCACAAAGTTTATTTTAATTTAAACGCGCCGAACTTGTGGTACAGTTCTCTTCATATTAAATATACTGATCGGCGAAATATTTTCTTAATCAAAATAGTTGACACACACAGAAGTGAATATTGATATCAACATATGAAAATGTTGAATATTAAATTTTTATTTTTTTCTTCTTCTAATTTTGGTTTAGTCACCATTAGTGACCAGGGGGTTCTGAGCTGGATCAGATTTCCTTAAGTATCCGGCCGTTGCCGAAGGTAGCCGAATTCCTCGAACTCTGGCGACGATCAGCGACAGGGGCGCCGACGGGGCGGAGGGCAGGCGAAGTATTCGTGAGACGAGAACCAATCGTCTCAAGATCGTTGTTGGCATGTTAAAGAACCCATTTGAATTCAGTAGGCGATGTTCATAATGGCAAAATTAATCTCTGGATTTTCCGCCTCCTTTCTCTACTAGAAAGCGCTATAGTGTCAAGGAGCTTAATATCTAGTCTAACCTCTTCAACTTTCATAGTGCTCCAAGGAGCGATAAAATTCGACATGCAAGCTGGCCTCTGGGCGTCAATTAACAAGCTTGCACCCGGCACCCGAGGCTATACGATATTATATTATTATTGGACTTCTGGAGGATCTGGCAAGAGAAATTGCCATTAGCGTGATTTTGTTCAAGTTGGATCGCATCTTGCCAGGAAGCATCCTACACACTATGATTCTGAAGTCATTCACTATGGCACATGAAAATGAAAATCCACAGCCTGCTTCCAGCCTCCGACCGGGTCAGGAATGGAATGAATGAAGCCCCCATCTAAGCGGCGAGGATATGAACTGTGCCGGCTGCCGAGGCCTGACGCACTCCTCTGGGGCAATGATTAAATGAATGACAGATGAAATGAAATGATGGTGGAGAGTGTTGCTGGAATGAAATTTTGACAGGGAAAACCGGAGTACCCGAAGAAAAACCTGTCTGCCTCCGTTCTGTCCAGCACAGATCTCACATGGAGTGACCGGGATTTGAACCACGGACCCAGCGGTGAGAGGCCGGCGTGCTGCCGCCTAAGCCACGGAGGCTCTACTATGGCACATGAGACATGTTATTTCAGACACCAGAACTGCAACGAACTGCCATGCGTTCAAGAAAGGTTGAGCTGTGCCTTCACAGCCAGTCCATCTGGCATGACCTCTTCAGCCTACATGATCATTGGGAACCTCAATGGGAACAGGTTCCTCTTCCACCCACTTCGTCGTTGGGCCAAGTACAGGGGGTAAATGACCACGATGTCCAGGCCCTTTGAATGAAGCAACAACAACCATTACAATTATTAATTATCCTTGTTTGCCCGTTATTGGTTATTTCACAACTTTTCACTATCACAGAAACAAGTGAAATGTGACTCAAATCAAAGCAAATATCTGATCTGCCTTTCAAAACACACATGGCTAGCCAGAAATTAAAAGCTGGCTCTTATCTTCATTTCTCCCTTTCACACAGACAGAACACACCTGTTAGCTTGGTAAGGGGAAGCTAACAACCAATGAGACTTTCTGTACCACTGCAACCTTTTCAACAGTGTTGTTGTAAAGTACAGGCAAGACAAAACCTTCAAGCAAGGTTTTTACTTCGTATTATTTTATGACTCCCCTCTGACCCAGCTGCGGTCAGCCAACCCATTGGTAATGGTCACCAGCATTGAAAGGTACACGGACGTGCCTTCAGTTGCTAAATTTTCAGGTGTGTTGGGTATTATTAACCCTGTCTTACATAGGCCAATTTTCAAAGTCTATCATTATAGGCAGAAAAGCTAGGAGTATGTTCTACGCGACAGCATTTTAGAGCAGCATTGATGTTTGTTTAAGTGTTGGATAGACCTATTCTTGTTTTTCATGCATATCTTCCCTACCTGTTACATTAAACTAAAATTCTGCTTCTTGTTCTCATAATAGTTGGATCTGTGTAAGTGTATCGTGGATCCATCTTCTGTTCCAAGGCATTAATTGGGCAAACACTCTACTTTCTTTCCTGTTACATTAGTCAGTTGTCTTCACAATACTGTATCTGTATCTTCTCTAGAAAACCGTATACCTTTCACGACCATATTACTTAAGGGCGAGGCCATGGGGCCAGTCTATTTCTTAACTTGAATAAATGGATTCGAATCCCACTCTCAGCCATTCTTTTAATGGTTTTCCATTTTAAATTCCAGGCAAATGCCAGGAGGACATCTTTCAATTGACATGGCCGCTTCCAACTCCTTGCCCTGTTCCATTACGTTAACACAGGTCACCAGTAAAGCAGTTCCAACAGAAGCTAGGAAACTAATCAGCTGCGGGGCCGATGAGTTGGGCTTATTGCCGAAGTACCATCACTTTACGAATGGATGGATATATGGTTGGCCAGGCACTACCACAACCGAGGATGAAGGATGTATCTCCCACAAAGATGTTTAGGACACTAACTTGTATCAGTTATCCTGATAAACTGTTAGTCAAAGCTACAGACCAAATTCAACATTTTTGTGTATTAAAAGTTATTTTTATTCCTAATGAATCAACTTTTTGAAAAACAGTGCTGGTTTGTCCGAAAGCTTTGATATCAAAGTGGGAGTTCATCAGGGAAGTGCTCTAAGTCCACTGTTATTCAATATTACTATAAACTACCTAACAAAACAATTTCAGAAACCCTTACCGTGGAATCTTTTGTACGCGGACGATGTGGCACTAATATCTGACAGTATTTATGACCTACAGGAGAGTTTAGACCAATGAAGGAGAGCTCGAGTCTAATGGACTGCGCATTAGTAGAACCAAGACTGAATATATAGTATGCGACTTCCACCACAATAAACCCAGTATGACAAATATTGAACTTAAACTAGATGGTGAAACCTTACCAAGAGTAACAAAATTCAAATATCTAGGTTCTGTCATTGCTGAAGATGGCACGATAACAGCCGGTATAATCCATAGGGCCACGTCTGGGTGGAACAAATGGCGCTAACTAACAGGAGTTTTATGTGATCCGAAAATACCCATAAGAACGAAGGGGATAGTTTATAAAACTGCCGTAAGACCAATCCTACTCTATGGTAGTGAAACAAGGGCTACTACAAAGGCACATGAGCAAAAGCTACATACCACTGAAATGAAATGCTATGTTGGGCAGGTGGAGTTACTCTCAAAGATAAAATCTGTGATGAACATGTGCGGGGTAGTTTCAAAGTAGCGCCTATAACTAGAGCCCTGCGCGGATAAACAAAACGTTATCCGCATCCGCACGAGTGTTATCCGCATCCGCCCCGCATCCGCATGCCTTTTATCCGCATCCGCATGGCATTTATTCGCATCCACCCCATATCCACATGACTTTTATCCAAATCCGCTGATATTTCAATATTATGTTTAATTTATTAGATCAAGCATAACGTGTTTAAACCAACACATTTAGACATTTGAGGAGAAAGTCGTTCCTGACAATTTGCTTCATTGCAAGGAACTTCAAGTTGGCATTCCAAGGGACTTCAACGTGGATGACACTTCTGGTTCCTTGACCTCTGCTTTAGACACAAAAAAAAATTGGCTATACTTTTTTGGCTACTTTCGCACTTGTGCCTCAGGAAGTTTGATGTGTCCGATTTGTGTCCTGAGTATGAATACACTTTTTTACAGGTAAAACATCACTATATCGTTCACCTTTTCGTTTCCATTGAAAACTTAGCCAAATGTCAGCCATATCGTTGACGAGCTTTGTTTCCGCGCTATTGAATATTCACCTTGTTTTATTTTAATATATAGTTTATCCATGTTGGTGAAATGATTTTCATACTCACGGTCGCGGTAACATTCACTACGTGAACATCTCTTTACGCTTGGAAAAAGGGATTGACATTTGGCCGGAAATTCCAAGTCAGTCATCATCCTTCTGCTTCTGGACCCATCCATGTTCGCATAGATGATGTCATAGTTGATGTTGCAATATCACAGCCAACGTGCTTCAGTGACAAGTTGGAAATAAATCTACAGATAAACCTGGATCCCGATCTTCCAGGATACTCGTACGTATAGTAATAATGGCAGTGAGAATTGATGATGATGGGATGTCAAGACAATCTTCTACAAACATACGGTACTTAATAAAATGTAGTTGAAAGCATATGAGTAAAATGATCTTCTCGTGTATAAGTGCAATACGTGCATGAATATTTCGTACGCTATAGGCTATAGAAGTATTCGTCTTTTAAGCATGAAGCTGTAGATTGGCATATCAAATATGTAATATTAACGTAAGATTGTATTCTAAAGACTAACCGCAAATTTACTCGAAACATTATCTGCAGTGTATCCGCTATCCGCACCGCATTGCGAACTATATCCGCGTAGCGAAAATTTTTGCGGATATCCGCGCAGGGCTTTACCTATAACTCAGAAACTTCTAGAAACCAGGCTAAGGTGGTATGGACATGTTATGCGAAGACCGGAGAATCATGTAGTGAAGAAGTGCTTTTCCATTGCTACGCATAAGAGAGGGAGCGGCAGACCTCAAACAACATGGATGACGAATGTCCAGAGAGACATGACGGTATTGGGCCTATCTGCTGATGATGCTTTACAACGAAATGACTGGTGCCTCAGGATTAAGAAAGCCGACCCCGCGTAACGGGGAAAGGCGAGGAGGAAGAAGAAGTGCAATGAAATCTTTTTTACAACGAACAAGTCCGCCCCATTGCGTAGTGGCTAGCGTGCTTTGCTGTCACTGCAGAGGCCCGGGTTTGATTCCCAGCTCTGCCGAGAAATTTAATTCTGGTCTGAAGGCTGGAACGGGGTACACTCAGCTTCGTGAGGCAAAACTGAGGAGAGGTGGGTTCGATTCCTATCTCAGCCATCCTGGAAGTAGTTTTCCGTGGCTTCCCCACTTCTACTCCAGGCAAATGCTGGAATGGTACCTAACTGAAGTCCACGGGCGCTTCCTACCCAAATCCTACCTCAATTATAAATATTCACACTAGTACAGACATCACATGACCTTAAGAGAGTCAACCATTATAACGAACAAATTAACAAAATTTTCTAATTAGCAAAATTATTTCACTTATTTTAGAGAGTTTAGCTATTAAATATCAACTACTTCAACTTATTTTTACCTTAAATTCAATTTGATAAATTGTCCTCCTTTCCACTCTACAGTCCTGAGAACACACACTACCACAGACTCTGCAATAAGCTCTCTCAAGCCAAAGGTTTAAAAAATGCTAAACCCATAATATTAATACTGGTTATCAGATATAATCCACACTCATCCAAGAACATGAGGCTGATGCCCATAGCACTCCAAGCACCCTAAAGGAAATGCCAAAACATCACTTCAAATATTGCGTATTTTCAGAGTGGAAAATCACATACCATTGACCGTGATTTGGGTTATTTATGAATGTAAAATGAAATTTTGAAAGAAAATTACTGATATCCCAGTTGTGGAAGCTTTGAAGTATGTGAAGAACTTTTTAAGAAGATTTTGCCATATGCTGTATATGTTTGCAATTTCAACAACTTGACTATTCCAAATTCAAATATTTATGGTTAAAACTTAAAGTTTGTTGTATTTTGACATAAAATAAGTGGGTTTTGTGTTATGTTTGCTTTAATATTTTAAATGGCTGGAACAGAATATGATCATCACATTCTCTACAACATAGCAAAATCATTTGCTGCTTGTATAGAACAGTAAAAGAAAATGCATGCCTCGCATACAATTAGTCCTTAAAGTAATCTCCATTGGCATCCAGCACATTTTGCCGACTTGTTTCCAGGTGAGCAATGCCCTGGTGGTAAAATTTGGAAATCTTGGTAACAAACACGGCTCTGAGTGCCTACCACAAGTCTGCCTTTGTTGTGAAGAATTTCATATGGAGTTGTTTGTCTATAGCAGTGGTTCTCAAACCTATTCAGACACCGCTCATTTAGCCAATACACTCATCCTCAGTGCTCCCCTAAATTATCCATGTCCTCAGTGCCCCCCTAAGTTATCCTATATTATTCTTTAACCCTTTAGCGAGTACAGATCTTTGCGTTTAAATAGTATTGACGTTCCAGAACGATTTTTGCTGTTTACATGAAAATGAGTAGCGCCGTTCTGGAACGTCATTTACAAAGATTTGCGTAGCTCCCGTTTTTGGATATCTAGCATGATTCTAATATGTTATTATGTCCACAATAAATTAGTGAAGACACATGGTCAAGCGCCGTGTGTGTATTGGTCTGTTCAGTAAGTTGTGGGAAGGAGTATTAGCTGTCGGGCGGGGTTGGTATCACCTGGCGGGATGCACACGTGGGTGCAATAGATTCATAGATATTGAGAGCCGTCTACATATTTCTGATGGTCGCTATTTGAGTTACCGGTATGTACTATTAGATGACGATAATGAATGATAATCGTGTGGCCTCCGGAGAGGCAATGTGCAGATCTTTCTAGTTGACGCCCGTGGGTGACCTGCGGGTCATAATGAGGATGAACTGATGATGAAGACGTCACATACATCCAGACCCCGAGCCACGGGAATTAACCCCAGGAGATTAAAATCCCGGATGGCTAGAGCGGGAATCGAACACGGGGCACTTCGGGCCAAAGCCTAGCATTCTAACCATTTAGCCACAGAGCTGGGCAGATGGCGATTATTGCGTAGATTCGTTATTCAAACGTTTACTTCGATCGCATGATTAGGACACAAGAAGTAAAAACTTGATTTAAAAATTTTTTGCAGCCGCTTTCTTGAGGTTAAGTAAACAATTGAACTAAATTAGATGACAGTGCAGTACAATGTGTATAAACATTTCCTGTACCAAATTTCCTGCATTTGGATTGTTAAATCTCAGGAAAAGTCTATTTAAATGTTTCAACTTCGCATGGCTGCCATGTTCTGTACTTAGCAGGTTCTTGAAGGTCCCATAGGTGAACAGACTTCGGCCGGGTTTGAATCCGCGACCTTGGGCATAGAAGGTCAGCATGCTATCAACTGCGCCACCGAAGCCAAAACCTTCCAAATCGTCTCAATAGTACAGGACAAATCTTGCATTTCTTGAATAGTCGACGGTGATATCGCCGAACAAAATTTCAGGGTGATATTTGTAATGGTTTCGGAGATATGGAATGCCGGTGAAATATTTTGCTCAGCCGCCATGTTGGATTTGTAGGTTCTGAAACGTATTTTAGGGTATTTTGAGCCTAAAACATTTTTTTGGTATGTAAACCCTAATGTTTAATTAGAACTGTCATCTTTTTAATTTTTACTAATTTTTGTCCTGATTTGGTCTATATTTTTACTCATTAAAAGTTGTGAAATTGTGACATTCCATAACATCAATACTCCTTACAGGGTTAAAATCTTCTTCTTCCGAAAACGTTTCTGCTTATGCAGGTCGTTCACAGGGCCTCTTGCAATCCTCTCTTCTCTCCCACATTCTGTCATTCAGCACTTCATGCCATTGTAGTCCTCTTCGGTTCACATCATCTTTCAATTGATCTGAACATTCCAAAGCTCTTTTTGGTACTCTCTCTTTACCCATCTGGTTTACATGTCCGAACCATTTCAACCTATTTCTCTCCATTGTTTCTTTAAAATCTAAATACGGAAAAGTGATTCACGTTATTTTAAAGCATACTTTGACATTTATTTAAAATTTAATAATGAATCTTAACTTAATAACCGAACAGTGAATTTACATTGAAATATGACAAGACAGAATTAATGTTCTGGATTGATATTCAAAAAAACCTTAACCCTTTCCTGCACATATTTTGATGTCATTTATCCCCAGATTACACCCTTTTCTACTTTTCCAGATTTCTCCTGCTTGGAAGCTGCATTGATATTGGTGTAGTTGGCTATTTCACTGAATAATACATCACCTCCTAACATACGAATATAATCTATTTCTTTTGATTCACTTTCCAAATTATGTACAGGTCCAACATCACCTATAAAATTAGTGGGAGTTGCGAAATGAAAAGTGTGAGGTACCTGAATGGCGGGAGCATCACCATCGGGCCCAAATTCTTGGTCTTCATTTTCACTCTCATCGCCATTATCACTATAATTAACTTCGTCAATATCTCCTACATCCGCTAAAGCACCACTTCCACCACTACTTAACGATTCTGTATCGCTTTCAACGTTTATATCAAGCTCAGTTTCAATGTTCGCAATACTTAAACCAGCCATGATTCACAGGATTACACAGCTTATCCAGACCTGTCAATGTTTACATGGAATTACTCTCTTCATTTGTTTATTTTCTAAGCCTTCTTGATTCTCCAACATGCTCATCCAAGCATAATGATATCTCTGACTATTACCCCACCAGACGCTACGATAGAAACCTCCAGAGAGCAGACAACAACAGAGAATGCAGTCGGGTGCTCAGGCCCGGAATTAAAATACAACTGACGGGCGCTATGGGGTTAATGTGATGGTGATGGACTTGATGAAGGGATATCAGTTTTCCAATATCTAGTTTAATTTCAGTTAATAAGAGCCTCAGATCTCCATGTTGAGTTATCTGAAGTCTATTTCTTTGCTTTGACAGAAGTCACACCACCACACTAAAACACTCTTCTACCAAATATGATGTTGGGAATGAAATAAGAAGCTTCTTAATCTCTCTCCATACCGACCAGGGATCTCTTTCTGCAACCAAAACTCCTGATAAGACTTCTTAAATTTTGGTTTCAACTCAAAATCATTTTGTATCTCCATTAGTTCTTCCTCCAAAACTTGCACAATATCTAAAAATGGACTCATCACCCAGTCTGGAATTTCCATCGACAACAGATCCTCAAATCGTTCTGTCATAACATCATGCAACTCGCTCAAATGATCCCAGTAACAGTATGAATTCTACTCTTTTCATCTAACCCCGAGAAGCTTCCAAATCGGTTGAACTCTCAATGGCCTAAGTTTCGCTTGAACAATGTCTCACTTGGTTGGAGAAATAAATCCTCGCCTGTTATAGTTCCATGGATGCTTCTTTAAGATACCAGCTCCTCAGTTATTTCACACGCTTTGTCAATGCCACTAATAAAAATTAAAAGTTGTGGTGTATCGCAGACTTCATTACTTTCATCCAAAGCAAAGCACTTGATTGAATTATTTTGATTTTTCACACAGTTGTGAGCTCAAATTAGCTCTTCTGTTCTTCTCATCATTGCGCTCCACGATAAGCTGACCTAATGTATTAGTTGTTTCTTTTCAGGACACATTTCTTCTATTATGGAAAGTTTACAGTTCTTCACTCATCATCATGAAATGGTACAAAGGTAAAGTTGACACTCTTCAAGAGTTACTTCACACCAATGGCATAGAAACATGTACCCTCACCGCAAGCGACATGTCAAGAATACAGACATCGGAAATGAAGTTCCTTAGGTTCACTATCCAAAGGACCACTATCTGTGCTTAGAATCACAATGCCAACTGACGATGTATTCTTTAAATACTGAAATATTTTCCTTGTAGGCCTACATCACACACATTACTTTTCCACTGTTCTCAATACAAAAATAGTCATCAGTCCATTTTTCTTTTAAAAAAAAAACTGAATTCGCTGTCCACTATACTACGTTTGGATTTTAGGAACATATTTCTTTTCTGATCGCTGTTCACACCACAAGCACGCGCATTTTAAATCTGGTACATGATAAGTCTTACGTTGGCAGCACTTATGGTGGAACCCGTGAATAGCAAAGCATGTCACTGAATGTCTCAATTCGTAACTGACTTTAAATAGTAGTAGTTCATAAGAACGTTAGTTCACGGAGAAGTATTAAACCGCAGGGAACCTCCCAAAGTATTTTACGGGTGTAAACTGACCCATTTCCTGTGGATGTCCCAAAATAACTGTACCTACTGTATATAATCCCCCAAGGACGCAGCAGGTCTTTCACTCTCCAGATAAGTTTGCAACTGTAATTTCAAGAAACTAATGGAGAAAGTCTAATCCTTACCTGCTTTTAAGATGGGAATAATTATGCATCTTAGAACTTTCCTACAGCCAATAAAAGAAACATTAAGTCAAGAAGAAACCTACAAATAATTCAGAGAGTTTTCTTATGGTTTTATCTCCTTTGTCCGTAAATTACAACAAAGTTCTTATTAATTAGGTTTTTCAGTATCTATGGAAAACATACATTGAAACTTGACCACATCATAAGAACTTGGATAGAGGGCCACATAAAATGCCTTCATGGTCCACATGTTGAACACCTCTGTTATACCAGACCAACTTTTCATCACCAGTAAGAATAAAGTCATAAAGCAATTAACCCTGAACAACTCCTTTTCACTACACCACTGCAATGCTGGCTCACTGCACCTGTTTTGGACAAGAGCAATGTCCTCACTATCACCTTGACCTCATGTCCAGCATGAAGCGCATGTATTTCCTCATCTGTCACCCAACAATCTAAAAGAACAGGAACTTGCTCAGGTGCCTTGTAATCTACATTACACAATTATGTTAAAAACAAACACACCAAGCTAGGCACAGAAGTGACAAATCATAACCACCCCTTCAATTGGAGCAATATTTAAAGTAGTTGTCTGATCATAGAAAGACAAACTATATTATTCCAACATGATGAGGTCCATCCTAATATCAGGAGAAAGAACACTCGCTCCCATCACAATTGACAACTGCTCAAGAACTGCAGTTACATAAACATGACAGAAAGAATGTGATGCAGGAATGGCAAATTTTACTGCACTTATCATTTTTATAATATGAATATTACACAGGTCAGTGTTCTAGGGTGTAAATTAGCATTGACTTTTCTAGCAGATGATTTCATATTTAGCTAAATATGTGGTTCATAGAACAATTTAAATAATCATTATTATTATTATTATTATAAATGGCTATTTAATCAGGACACCAGAAAACAGAATCAGTAGGTGAATAATAGAAAAATTATAGAACAGTAAGAGTGATATTAGATGGATTAGGGAAATTAAGCGAGATATAGAGCTACAATTAAACTAAGAGACCATCAACTGGAATGTGTGGACAGATTCATCTACCTTGGTAGTATAGTCTCCAAAGATGCCCTAGCTAACAATGAGGTCACCAATAGAATACAGAAGAGTTCCCTTTTCTACCAGCAAGTGAGGGAGTTACTTCACACCTTTGGCATAGAAACATGTACCCTCACCACAAGAGACATGCCAAGAATACAGGCATCGGAGATGAAGTTCCTCAGGTCCACTATCCAAGGGACCAAATTGGGCAGGATAAGAAACGAGAAGGTAAGGAGAGAGGCTGGTATCACGACATCAGTTTTACACAGGATCTGAACATCTAGACTACGGTGGTTTGGACATATCGAGAGGATGGAATCTTCAAGAATATCCTGAGTAATCGTGAAAAGGGAGGTGGAAAGAAAGGGACCTGTAGGACGACCTAGAACCCGTTGGATGGACATTGTTAAGATGGATATCACACTTATAGGAAGAACACTTGAAGACATCGAGCAAAGTGTTCATGAACAGAATGAAATGGAGGAGGCTTGTCAACAGTACCCAGGAAACTGAAACTGTAACCTGATGATGAGAAGCATTACAATTACTATTGAGGATTTAAGAGACAAAACTGACAAAATTAAGAAACCAAGCACACTACAAACTGAGACCAACAAGCGAACAATGGGAAGGGTGATTTCAGATGAAGAAAGAAGACTGGGATCCAACAGAATGAAGAAAGTCTGGACTGATGGGAAAAACAAAAATCATTTTTCGAGAATTGACTCGACTGGTCCAACGAAGGCCATAAAATATAAATTAAATAATAATAATCACCATCATCATTGCCTTACAACAATTCATAATACTCGCTTCTTACATGGAATGTCTGAAGTATTGATTCTTTCAAATCGTAGAATAATACGGCTATTGCTTTTACTACTGGGTGAGCATGTGTGGTATCCTGTGTGCTTGTGTGTTTTGTCTCACTCTGAGTGGTTGACTGAAGCTCCTGCTGGGTAAGTTGTATTCTTATTTTTCCAGTTGCTGAAAAAAAGAAAGTACTATTGTCCATTGAGTTTGATCTCGAAGGCAATTATCATTTTTCGTGCTTTCCCAGAGTCCACCGCTCAAAAAAGTAATGCTTGGTATTAGCCGTTTCATGTGTGTCTGTGTGTGTGTGCGTCGAGTACTGTTAATGTAGTTGTAACCGGGGGGTAACTTTTGACCCTCACAGGTATCGTTTCCTGGAGATTTACTACCGGCGCGGAGAGACGACGCACAAAGGGCGTGTGGTGCCGGCGCGGGTTGAAACAGTGGTACTATTTCTCCCAGATGTTTGGAGCTGTGTGCCAACCCGGCTTGAGTGGGACGGCTTGCATCACAACTACAAGAAACAACTGGAGCGCAAGCAAAATGCAGACCTGGATGTAGCGAACGGAGCGACTGGCGACGAAAAGGCACAGCCACTCTACCCTCTTCTTTCTACTATCTCTCTGTGTGTCAACTCTTGTTTTTCTTGTCAGGAATTGTGGGTGGTCAGACAGCAGAGAACAGTGGCGCCAGATTTGGGGGAAACTCAAGTGGAATGGAACATTTTATAAATATTTTATTTTTGTTTCAGGTGACTTCTGGTGGTTTTTCAGAACTCTTGTTCTCTACATATTACATGCCAGTATTTTTCTATGTTTACTTTCCATATATTCTGTCAGTTGTTTTGTTCGAGATGCCATTATGCGTTGCTAGAGTCGCTTGTGTTGGCAGAACTTAGCATTATGTGGAAGAAAGCAAAATCTAAAAAGAAGTACTCAACAGATGGGTACCTACGAATTTTACATCTCTGCCTTTGGTCAGCCTGGTCAGAAGCATAGTGGATTTTACTGACTTTCTCTTGTGCATTGTTCACAGTTTCTTTATGCCAATGTCTTTTTTTTGATTTTACTTCAGATATGTCCAGCTGGGGAGCATCACGGTCAACGTCATGCCTGTATCTTAACTGAAACTACCCTCCTTCGTCAGGAATTCATTAAGCTGACCCAGGTGGAGAAGCCTGATAGGTACTGGCAGAAGGCAATATATTAAAACTGTCATTGGCTATGACTCATTTTGGAGTATACACGTTTCTTCCTGCAGACCATAAAATTACACTCAAATAAATTGGTGGATGTGCCTTCGGTAACTAAACATGCCAATCATGGCATGAAACATATGACCACACAAATTGCATCAAATAGATGGAGGTGGGAATGGTTGAGCTTGCCAGAGCTTTCTTGCATTTCACTTGTCCTCTTTGTGTCTGTGGCACTCTCTTTCATATGGGTCAAAAGCAACAGAGATAGTTTAGTGCCAGAGTAGGCGGCCTTTTGGACTTACTTATTAGGTTCGTGAATTTATGCCGTCTTCATGGTGGTTTTGAGCTGGTTTTTATATCTCCTCAAAGGGGCTTCATGAGGTCTTGATCCTGAGCAAAGTTTGCCAAGAACGATTCGGTGAGGAAGCCTTGCCATTTATACAGCAGACATGTGCCATCCATCTTAGTTTTAGCCTTATTGTGGAGACTTGTGTACAAGACATTTTTGCTTTCTTGAGAACTGAGATGTTTGGTAATTTACCTCTCGTCTAGTGTTCGTAATGTAATAGATCCAAGTTTTTGCTGAGGGAAGTGCTCAAGTTCTTTGTAAATCAAGATAATATGTCCAAGCTTCACAGCCATAAAAGAATGTTGAGATTTAACAGCTTGATACAACATTGGTATGAAATATAATGTGATGCCTTTATTCTTGAAGACACGTATTAGCCATCCAAACTCTGTATCAGTTTTCTTCTCCACATCTTGTTCACAAGAAATTTGCAAAGTACTATTTTAGTATTGAATCCAAGAATTACCTGAATTATTTATACACTTAATAAAACACTTCCTCCCATTTCGTGAGAAGTGTACAGAAATTTATTACATGCACTAGGAAATTAATTGTAATTCCCTGCCCAATCTAATTCGGGCACACTCATTTAACCAACTGAACAGCTTCTAATAACAGATCGCCGGTATTTAGGCAACATTGAAAATGGCTGCTTCTACTGTACTTCGTTATGCGCATTCAAAGAGCATGTTTGAACTTGTTAGGTGGCCTGATGGTTTTCGTCTTTTTATCCTCCCAAAATCTTTTCATGAAAGCACTATGTTGCATCTTGCGTTCTGTGGGCCACTTCCTACAAGTTTTCTTTTTAGTTTTCTCGAAAATAGGCTTCTAATATTTCAATATCTTCAATTACCCTATGGCATTCACTTCCTTCAGTAGTGTGCATTTCATAACATGTATTTCAGCTACAACTGCAACAAGAGGATTGCTGTTGGAAATCACTTGTCATTATCGACTACTCTCACAGCTTGTGAATGCTGCGTTTTGATGTTGTGTAACCTATGATTGTATTTTGACATCTTATCATGAACAGCTGTTCATTTTGTGCTGGAATTTTATAATTAAAATTTCAAGAGCCACTGTAAGCCCTCTTTGGACAAACTGCTAAAGAAGAGCAGCCTAAAGATTAGTCAGAGATGACAAAGAACAAAGACATAAATATAATCATATTGGTTTGTTTGAATTCGTGTTGACTTCAAATTCTTTATTTTCCGTTAATTAAGGTAGGGTCCTTCCAGTCAATTCTACAGGGTGTTGATAAAGTCACCTGACTCAAAATTTCGGATTTTTTTTCTGACGTATTACACACACAAATCTAGTGATGACACACAATTATTCCACATACCTTCAAGTGAAGAAAAATATTTTTAAATCTCCGGTGGAAGTATTCTGGAAGTGCTGAGAGTAGTAAATACTGTTGAAAGTGACCGCACTTGTTTTGCGACACTTTTTTTCAAAGTTGCTGGTGTTATTTCTCCAATACATTTAGAGATTGCTTCTTTGAGTTCTTGTAAGGAATGTGGATTATTTCTGTATACTCTTTCTTTTAAATACTCGCACAGAAAAGAAATGGAAGGGTTTAATCTGGCGAACGAGGAGGCCGCAAATTTCCTGAGATTAGGCTACTCTATTTAAAAAAAAAAAAAACATAGCCATGGTCACGTTAGCAGTATGACAAGTGGCACCATCTTGCTGGAACCATCAAGAGCTCTCATCGAATAAAGTTACGAATTGTTGCACAATGTCTCACTTTCAATAAAGTTACGAATTGGTGCACAATGTCCCACTTTCAGTACTTTATGTGTGGACCCAATTGATGCTCCAACTGCTTGTGACAAACGGCTTACAGATTACCGAAGAGGTCTCTCGATGCGCTGCCGAACATCGCTGAGGAAAGTGTCAGTTATTAATTTAGGTTTCCCACATTGATCTATGTCACGAAACCTGCATACAAGATCACACAAAGAAGATCAGGAAATTGATGTCTCCATTTTTCCACACATCTTTTATAGCCTTTGCACTCAAGCCTCCAATAAAGCGATCCGTTGTGCACATGTAAAATGCATTGTCACTCGCTTGACCTTGTAAGACTCACTCTGCACAAGGCAACAGCCCCACTGTTCTGACACGACTACAACTCGTTCTACTATGTCTGATAACATCTCACAGCCAAGCTTGCCAACTTATTCCGTCAGATATGTGAGCTACAAATTTTCAACGTTAGAGTTGGGTGACTTTACGAACATCCTGTACGCATGGGTTTCCTAGAATCTTGTGGAATCAAAATTTGTTTTGACCTTCCTTCTTTCTCACTAGTTCTTCATTCTTAAAGACTGTGCAATTTACCATACACCCGTCCATGTACATCGTGTATGTTTCTGTTCTTCCTCTAATTCCCATGTTTGGACAATCATCATCATCATCAAATTCCAGCTCCAGTCGCCCGGGTGCTGTTAACGAGCCCTCGCCACCTTTTCCTGTCCATGAATAGTTGGTCTTCATGGGTCCTTCTCCAGTCTAGCCCTTTGTCTTCAAGATCATCCTTGATTTGGTCCAACCATTTCTTCTTTGGTCTTCCTACTGGTCTTTTTCCTGGGATAATCTTGTTGAAATAAGCTTTTGGTGTCCTCTCATCTCCCATTCTTTGAAGATGCCCATACCATCCTAATCGTTGCTTCTGCAAATATTTTGTAGCACTGATATCTATGCCAGCCTCTGTCCTGTTTGTTTCGTTCCTTACTTTGTCTCTCCTTGTCCTTTGAAGCATTGTTCTTATAAACTTCATTTCGGATGCCTGAATCCTACTTTCTTCTCTTCTGGACAGGGTGCATGTTTCTACTCCGTAAGTTAGAATTGGGATGTAGTATGTCTTAAACAGTATATGTTTACCCTTCCTGGGCACTTTATTATCCCACAGTAGTGTTCTAACTTGTGCATAGAAGGAGGCTGCATTACTAGTTCTATTTGTTACTTCACTGTTGTTGTTATCCTTATACACTATGCTACCAAGATATTTAAATTGATCAACAATTTGTAGAGGCTGATTATTCAGGTAAATGGTTGCATTAGACAGTCCTGTTGTCATCACTACTGTCTTACTTTGGTTATTTTCAACCCATACTCCTTGAACAGCTTGTCCCATGAATCCAGTTTTTCTTGTACCTCTCTGGCACTTTCTCCCCAAATCATGACATCATCTGCAAAGACAAGGGCATTTGTTTCATTACCCTGTTATTCATTTATTCTCTTCAGGATTATGTCCATCACTGTGATGAATAGTAATGGAGACAGTGAACTTCCTTGTTGGACTCCTTGTTTTGTTGTGAACCATCTGCTTTCCCCATTACCTATTCTTACACATGCCCTTGTGTTCTCATTCAGCATTTTGATCTTGTTTATCAAGCCTTTTGGGACATTGTGCCTTTCTAAACATTCCCAAATTTTTGATCTTGCAATGCTATCATAAGCTTTTTCTATATCTAGAAATACCATTACTAATTCGTTCCCCTTTTCAAGATGTTTCTCAATAAGCATTCTTGCAGCAAAGATCAAGTCAATAGTACTCCTTCCTGGTCTAAAGCCATGTTGTTCTTCTAAAGCCTTTTTTAAGTGTCTGCGTAGTCTTTTCGCAATTATTTTTTCCAAGATCTTTAGACCATGGGATAACAAAGAAATTCCACGATAGTTCTCACACTTTTTCCGGTTTCCTTTCTTAAACAATGGCACTATTACACCTTTAGACCAGTCATCAGGGATCTTATTGTCCTTCCATATAGCATGTAATACTCTGTACAACCAATGTATCCCATTAATTCCTGCTGCTTTTATCATGTCTGAACTTACTTCATCAACTCCAGTGGACTTCCCTTTGATCATGGCTTTTAAAGCTTCTTCCAATTCAGACCAGGTTGGGGGTGGTTCTTGGTGGTTTTCATCATTGGCCCCTAAATTGATGTTCTTGTCCCCACTGTCATTAGATGCATCATTTAACAGTTGATCAAAATACTGTCCCATTAATTTCCTGATTTCATTTATGCTTCTTATCACTTCTCCATTATTTCCTTCCAAAGCTGTAACTGATTCCTGATGTCTTTTATTGTTTTTCACAGTTTTATATAGTAATTTCTTATTACCTTGTGTATCTTCCTCCAGTTTCTTCGCAAATTCATCCCAAATCTTATCCTTCTCTTCATTAATTATGCGTTTAACTCTTAATTTGTGCTCTCGATATTCTTGAGCAAGTGATCTGATTTTATCCTCATTTCTGTCGCTTCTAATTTTCTCTTTACTTTGTTCCTTAATTGAATTATTGTTTTGACTTCCTTATTCCACCAGGCAGTCTCTTTATGCCGAACTTGACTACTTGTTTCGCCACATAATTCTCTAGCTTCTTCAACTAAGACATTTCGAAAATTTTGCCACTCTTCCTCTGCACTTTTGGTATCAGTTTTTGGAACTTTTCCTAAAATTCTTCTCTGAAATTCCTCACATATATCAGATTTCTCCAGCTCCCAGACCTTGATCTTTTGTTTCTTTTCCATCTTATAATTAATCAGTTTAACATCAGTTATACTAACTAGAACAAGCCTATGGTCACTGTCGAGACTTTCACTGGGAACAACTTTGACATCCACAACTTGTTTTCCTGCTTCACCCGCTGTTATTACAAGGTCTATCATTGATCTATGTCTTCCATCCCAGCTGTATCTAGTTACTTTATGGCTTTCTCTCTTCTTAAACCAGGTATTTTGAATTTGAAGACTATTTCGACTGCACATATCAAGCAGGTCTTCCCCTTCTAGATTTCTGTTTCCATAACCAAATGGGCCAATCACTCTTTCTACACCCTCCCTTTTGCATCCCACCTGAGCATTTAAGTCACCTATTATCATAATGTTCTCCTTATACAATTGGTTCTCTAGCTGTTCCAAGAACTTCTGTTTCTCTTCATCCTTGCACCCCGTTTGTGGGGCATAAACTTGCACTAGGGTTGGGATTTTTTCGTTTGATGATACCTCCAATCTAATGATTCTGTTGCTAATATATTTAATATCTGCAACAGCATCTACTTTCTTACTTAGAATAAAGCCCACTCCATTATGTGACCCTTTCCATTTACCACACCAGTAAAGGGTATATCCTCCTCTTAAAATTTTCTTCCCTTTCCTTTTCCATTTGGTTTCGCTCAGACCTAATACATCCAGTTGCCTTCTTTCCATCAGATCTACAAGTTCTTCACATTTTCCAGTTAATGTCATTACATTCAGTATTCCTATTCTTATTTTGGGTTTATCTTTCTTTATTCTGTTTTTTCTCACAGCCTTACATTGCATAACATCAGGCTGGATGCCATCATTCCTGTCAACTGTAAGCCGTGTGAGCTGTCCATTTTGGGTATTCTTCTTTCCGAGGCTCGTTTTAACATTGAAAGCGCATAACTATTTACTCCTTTATTGGCTTGCTAGGCCTAACATATTGGAGGATTTTCTGCCAGGGTTGTCTCCCTTAGCCTTTGGTATTCCACTACCAAACCTACAAGGCAGCAGGTTGTACTCATATTTAACCCCTGAGTACTGGGTTGCCTCTTCCGCCATCTTCACTGTACCAAAGTCCATCTTCTCCACTGCAGATGCTGTTGAGGTCTTCGCACGTAACCCTGTGCACGGGGCCTACGTTATACCCCATAGGACTGGGTCCTCACCAGAACTTAGCCGTTACTGTAGTTCCATGGTATATTACAGTACCGTTGCCCTCCCCCACGACGTGGACGTGCCTGGCAAGAATTATCCATGTAGCCAATTTTAATTGACTCATGGACCGGGTTAAGGAGCTGTCTAAATCCAGCCTCCAAGGCTTGGACAATATTGCTGAATATTCATCTCAATCTGGTAAATTAGGCAATCCTAATTCAAAAAGGTCTTTCTCAGTGAATTTGTACCACTTTGTTTTAGTAGCTTTGTTTTGCAGAAATTTGAAATTTTATGGGAAAGCCTATTAGGGTTCATTCTTTCTAAATGTCCTATAAATTGTATTCATCATATTCGCATTGTATCGGTGATTTTGGGAATTCATTGATATATTTCACAAGTGGGTCTGGGGTAATAAATTATGTTTTTAAGTCTTGGTCCTACATTTATTTTAGGAAAACAATGAAGAAACTTCAGTGTGCACATCTTGCTATGTCTTCTGTAAATGAGTGAAATCTTGCCCACTTTGGTGTGAGCCCGAGTGAATTTGGCGATAAAATGCCAGCACACAAGTTTTCCTTGTAGTCTTGCCGACAGTCGTTCCCAAGTTTCCTCAAAATCAACTAGTTCGTGTTCGAGAGGTTGATTATATCCTTTGATCTGGAGTTCAATACATGACTGATCTTAGACAATGGAGTAAGTAATCAGAAATTGAGATGCGTTTGCCTGGGCATTCAATATTGATGTATTTAAGAATTATTTTCAGGGAAAACTTGGGTTATGCTGACTCCCATATACAGGGTCTTTCACTCGAAGTGGGGCGTGGCGCGTGGAGGGTCGGACGAGCACATGGCAACTCGCTGAGTTTGGGGTCGAGAGAGCGCCCGTACGAATCGCATGTAAATAACAAGCACACATATTAACACATAATCAAAGTGAAATCACTACTCAACTTGTCACAGAAGGTTGAAAATGTTCTCCACCTGAATCTACACATTTCTGGCATCGTCTAAGGAAATTTTAATTGACACGCATTAGTTCATCTACCGAGATAGCCTCAATTTCTTTCGTGATATTTTGTTCGAGTTCATTTAAAGTGTGAGGGTTTGTTGCATAAACCTTATTTTTCAATTTTCCCCATCAATAAAATTTGAAGCAATAGGATTTAACACTTATTAATAAAATATTAAAGGGAAACTCTTGGTCATATTAAGACTTTGTTGACTTCATATGAAGGAAAGTATGAAGTCAACAAAGTCTTAATATGACCAAGAGTTTTTTAACATACTTTTAACTCTTTTTATGGGTCGAACTCCCTAGGTTATTTGGACACGGAATCCTGCTATTATATTTTATGAGAACTCTAAGATTATTGCAAGAGTCATATAACTTGCACTTTAAGTTTGCATTTTAACATAATATTTTTAATGTGCTTTTCCATTTGTTTGTAATATTTGTAAGGTTTTCTCAGGACAAGTTTTATTCAATGTTTTTGCACCATAACTGTCCTCAAGTTTTCTATGTCTCATTTTCATCAAGTTTTCTCAAGTTAGTTTTAACCTTTTTAATGTATTTCCTTGATTGAACTGACGATATGTTTCTGTGTATGGCTGATGAAGGGGCCATTACGGAAGGCTTCGAAATATGTACCAAATGGGTATAATGTAGCCCCTTGACTGTGTAAAGTTGTGTATTGATCAGGCGGAATTCCTGTCCCTTTAATATTTTGACTTTTAATCAATACGGAACCATAATTGATTCTACTAATACTTATTAATAACACGTTATAAACTGATAACTTAAAATAGGCTTTAAACAAAATAACGAAGTCAACTTTACTCAGCAAATCATGCGTCACAACCGTCTCAGCTCTGCGTTGCCATGTCCTCGTCTCACCTTCGGCTCGACGTTCTACCTGCAGCGCTGCGCCGGCCAAGCGGCCGCCCCACTTTGAGTGAAATACCCTGTACAAAACCATGTGAAGTTGGAATATTTATAGGAGGAGAGCATTTGTTGTAAATACAATGGCATAAGCCTACGATTTTAGTAACTATTGAAGACCTGGGGCTATTTTTCAAAAATACTTATCCAAGCAGCAAATCTAGTTAAGTAAAGGTAATAACATTAATGAAAGCACATCTATAAAGAAAATAGCTTCAAATGAACAAACCGATGAATATACAGCACAATCTACTAGAAAGAGAGCCCATGAGGAGCATTGGGAAACAGTCCAGTTCAAGCAGAAGAATTGTTCATTATGCCCAACAGCAATAGTCATATTGTGAAATGCGACCCTGTCAATTTTCGTTAACATAGTAGGAATACACCTGATTATGGGCAAGAGAAATTGACCACTTAACTCAGTTAAGTCTGTCTCAGGAACTCTTTTTGTCAATGTGTATTAGTCTAACAGTTGAAGTTCCTGTTTTAAAGTTTAAATTCTATGAAGCAGTTTGCTTGGAAATTTTCATCCAGAGGTAGTAGTTTTTAATAAATAATAGTTGTTGGTTTAACGCCCCTTTTAACAACTTCAGTTATTAAAGACGCCGGGGTGCCGGAATTTTGCCCTAAAGGGGATCTTTGACGTGCTAGTAAATCTACTCGCACGGCTCCCTCGCATTTGCGCACCCTCAAATGCCAACTTGCCCTGCAGGATTCGATCCTGCAACCTTGGACACAGCACCTTTCCACTGAGCCACACAGCCAACCGGGGTAGTAGTTTGAAACTAAAGGTGAATTATAACCTCATTGCATCTGTGAAAGAACTTCACATTATTGGCAATGTTTAAATTTCTAAAAATTTGGTTTGCACTTGTGATGTCTCCTGACAAACCCACATTACAGTCAGAATAAATATGTCACTTTACTTCAGAAGTTGATGAAAAAACTCTTGTAATATTACTACCGATAGTGTGAAACATTCATTGAACCGAGCAGCAAGAGCTGCTTAGGGTGAGGGGGTAGTGAATATAAAACTTCAACCAAATATGTTTTAAGCTGCACCCCACATAAATAGCCTAAGCACCCTGTGTGCACCTGTGGTTTTTAGGGTTGGTGGTGACAATAGTTTTTGAAATTGTTTTGTTAAAACAGTACTTTATCTTTTGGGTCAACCACTTCACCAATTTCTGTAAAAGAAATTTGGTTAAGAGAAAATATAGTAGATGGAAGTTTGAGATTATTAGAAAAAGAGCTAATAATAGTGACCACATGACATTATGAAAAAGGAAAAACACAAAATGCACTCAACTGTTTCGACCGATAAAAGACTGAAAGAACACAGTGAGAGGATGAAGAAATACTGGAAAATGCTAAAATCAAGGAAGTTATTTCAAGTGGTCTATAGATGGCTGAAATCAAAAGACGAAAGGAAGGAAGTACGATAAATTTTCGAATAGGATTCAAATAGATATTTGCTTGAATTACCATCTTAATTTGTATATATCAAATGCAGTTGTTGGCTGTTGTTAAAATTTAATTATAAGTACCTAGAAGAATATTATGGGATAAGTTCTGTACTGATATCCATTCACTAACAAACAAAATCTCTCATTATTATTAAGATACAGTTGATGATAGCTGGTTTCTTCTAAGTGTCAGATTCCTGTCACCAGAATGTATGGTCTCATTGTAACATTATATCAGTCCCTTCAGTGCTAGTCAGGTGAACATGACAAGGCCCTCATGACGGATAACAGATATATTTCCAAGACTAGCAGTCTTATTTTCCTCCTCGCCTGCAAAACCACTGAATAATAACCAGCAGCTTGCCCTGCTTTAAAACAGTACTAGACTTAAAACTCCAGAAAATCTAAGTTTTTGGTAGTCTGTTGTAGATTTTCGCCTAGGTATACCAAGCTCGACTCACAGCTCTTTAAATGAAGTAAGCTTTCCATCTGAATAATTTGAATTTTTGGCTAAAACTTCGATTCATCCCAGCTGAGGTGTAAATGACCAAATATACCCTCAGTTTAATTTTTGTCTGCTCGTTATGAGTTGGCGTTGATACTACTAGATCAAATGGCATGAAAATTTGTTTGTAAGTACAGGGTCTTCATATTTGCTTGCCAAAGACATTCTCGCACACGCGCTCCGCCAGTGCCGGCGACCTCACGCGCATATGCTTAAAATCAGTACAGTGAAACCTCGTTAGTACGTTTTTCAAGGGACTGAAAAATTTGAACGTCAAAAGCGGTAAAACGTACTAATGGAAAATAATAATTAAACCTCATTAATTTGTATCAGTAAGGGAAATGTAAAAAACGCGTTAATCAGAAGTGCTGCGGCGCGGCGCGTGTGACTTTCTTACTTTTAAGAGTCGCCTATACCTCTTAAGTCGCAACCCTCGCACGCTTGTTGGCAAGGAATGTTATGTCAGAGCGGTCGGTCTCACATTCCACTAGGGGTGGACAAAGAATGCTTTCAGGGCTGACGAAAATGCGATCGTAATACGCGATGCGCGGCGCGTGCTACTGACTTACTTTTAAGAGTCGCCTATATCTGTTAAGTCGCAACCCTTGCCCGCTTGTTGGCAAGGAATGTTATCTCTGAGTGGTCGGTCTCGCATTCCACTAGGGGTGGACAAAGAATGCTTTCAGGGCTGACGAAAATGATATCGTACTAAGCGATGCGCGGCAAAATGTGCGACGTGATAAATGAGGTACTTTTACATTATTGTCATCAGATAAGAATCGGGACTTGAAAATTACGACATGATATGCGATGAAACGTACTAATGAGGAACGTGTTAACGAGGTTCTACTGAATCATGCATTTTTACCCACCATCTTTACAGTAGATGCTGAAATTGTTCCCCATCCATTGCCAAACATAATCGGCATCTCCTTATGAAATTAATTTAGCTTCAGTAAGGAAATAACGACCTTTCCTTCTATTTTTATTGTTTACTGAACCTGTACGTTTGAGTCTCTTAGCCAGTTGTTTCATTGTGATTGTGTATAGTGTTGTAATGCCTTATGTGAAATATTCGTTACGTGGACGTGTATATTTGCACAATACGTACATAAAGTGCGGGAAATCGTGCTCTAGAACAAGATAAGAGTTACGAGTGAAATTTCTAGGGAGATCGATTCCCATTCCATCAATTTATAGGAATGGGTCTCCCTGGAAATATCACTCGAAACTCTTGTCTTGTTCTAGCGCACGATTTCCTGCACTTTATGTACGTATTGCACAAATATACACAATCACAATAAAACAACTGGCTACGAGATTCAAAAGTACAGGTTCAGTAAACAATAGAAATAGATGGCAAGGTCTTCATTTCCTTGCTGAAGCTAA
The DNA here is from genome assembly GCA_946902985.2 of Meconema thalassinum. Lineage (NCBI taxonomy): Eukaryota > Metazoa > Arthropoda > Insecta > Orthoptera > Tettigoniidae > Meconema > Meconema thalassinum. The sequence goes on from OX336396.1 coordinate 251,466,982, forward strand.
ATTAACTGCAGAAACCGGAAACTTCATAAGGAGATACCGATTATGCTTGGCAGCGGATGGGAACATTTTTAGCATCTACTGTAAACATAGTGAGTAAAAATGCATGATACTGATTTTAAGCACCGTATTCTGCCGTAATTATGCGCGCATGGTCGCCGGCATCTGAGCCGTCCTATTGTGTGAATCCCTGACATGGGTATATGCCTGCACAAGTAGATTTTTCCTGTTTAGTTTCATTTCGAAAATATTTTAGATCCCAGAAATAGTTGAGATACACTGTATATATCATTAAAAACTCTGTACATGATTTGGCCGAATTACTAATTTAAAGAAGAATTGCAAAATAATGGTTGCATACTGAGATTACTGGAAAGAGACCTGTTGGAAGACCTAGGAGGAGATGGCTGGACCAAGTGAAGGAAGATATCACATCCAAGGGAATCAACTTCATAAGGAGATACCGATTATGCTTGGCAGCGGATGGGAACATTTTTAGCATCTACTGTAAACATAGTGAGTAAAAATGCATGATACTGATTTTAAGCACCGTATTCTGCCGTAATTATGCGCGCATGGTCGCCGGCATCTGAGCCGTCCTATTGTGTGAATCCCTGACATGGGTATATGCCTGCACAAGTAGATTTTTCCTGTTTAGTTTCATTTCGAAAATATTTTAGATCCCAGAAATAGTTGAGATACACTGTATATATCATTAAAAACTCTGTACATGATTTGGCCGAATTACTAATTTAATGAAGAATTGCAAAATAATGGTTGCATACTGAGATTACTGGAAAGAGACCTGTTGGAAGACCTAGGAGGAGATGGCTGGACCAAGTGAAGGAAGATATCACATCCAAGGGAATCAACTGGGATGAAGTCTGGAAGGAGCAGTGGTACATGAATAGACCACAATGGAGAGCGCTCGCAAACCACACCCTGGAAACTGGAGTGGAAACTTGATGATGATGACTAATTTTAATTTAATTTTCTAGCAACTGCTTTTCAATGTGAAATTTGTATAAATATCTGTGAATCTCTTTTTTAGTAGTTTTTAAATTTGATATTATGGAAAGCAGAGGAAAGACAATAGTTGTTGGTCCAAAACATGTACCGTACTGATTTTTTTTAAATTTTTATATACAGTATACAGGGTGATTCAGCCAAGATGATCACCTCAAGTATCTACGGAACCGTTTAAGATATCGTCATTCTGTTTTCAAATTCTTAAATCATACTACGGGGCTCATACAACACGATCCATTTCGCTCTCAGCTCATACGTATTTACCGAGAAACCAGTAGTAACTTTCGGTTTTTAAATGGAACTATACTAATTTCACCCACTGGAACAACTAAGAATCAAGTGACAAGTTCAGTGATGTGCTTATTTTGCAAATCCGACGAGTACTCTTTGAGATATTAAAGGTTTCCATATGTGTGGGCATTGGACAGAAAGCAATGCACCAGCTGCTTACGTGATCCACTCCTTGTTGATCAACACACACACTGCATTTATTCCATTCTATGCATACTGTAATGTGTACATTTTAAAAATGATTGATGATAAACCGGACTAGTAAGAATTAACATTAGACGAGACATTCGCAAAGAACTAAGTGGGCGAGTTTGTTACATTTCTGATTTTACTATGTACAGTAGCCTAAGTCATTGTCGCAGGTCTGCCAGCACTAAAAAATTCCTTTATACTCTTCATTGAGGTGTCTTCAGATATTTCCGCAAGGATTTAGGACTAGTGGAGAGGGGAAAAGACGCACGTACATAAGAGACTTGAATTTGATTATGTACACATTACAGTATGCTATGAATGGAATAAATTCAGTATGTGTGTTTGTCAACAAGGAGTGGGTCACGCAAGAGAACGTGCACTCCACATTCCAGCGGCTGGTGCATCGCTTTCTGTCTAATGCCGACACATATGGAAACCTTCAATATCTCAAAAGGTACTCGTTGGATTTTTAAAATAAGCACATCACTGAACTTGTCACTTGATTCTTAGTTGTTCCAGTGGGTGAAAATAGTATAGTCACATTTAAAAACGAAAGTTGCTACCGGTTTCTCGGTAAATACGTATGTAATCAAAAGTTCTTAAAAGAGAAACAAAATGAGTATTGTCTGTTGAGCCATTATAATTAACACTAAAAGTGATAAAAATGTTCAGCATAACTCAACACATTGCTAGCGTTTCGCCCCAGCCTGCCAATTGGACTCTTCAGTTGGTAAAGGCACACCTACCTTCTCCGGTGGTGCACTGGCATGCTCGTGACGTGGCCACATGTGGCGAGGCGTCTTGCATTGGCCTTCTCAGTGTGTACCTGCTACGCATCTGAATCGTTCCTGAATCGTTTACCCGATAAATTTACATGGTGTGGTATGCTTCCTCGATGCTTTTGAAATTTTGTTATGGGAGCTCGACTTGTACTCAAGGCTGTATGTGGCTGCATTTTCCTGGCAAATTTTTTTTGCTACTTCATAGCTTGCTACTGGCACAAAGAGATTAATTTAATCCTAAGCAGTCATTAAAGAAGAAGCTAGCTAGCTACTTGCAGTTTTTCTTGTTTATCTTGAGAAGAAAGTAAAGAACTGAAATAGGTTTTACCTATATTTTCTAAATGACAGTCTTTTATTTTTAAGTGTATCTTTAGTGTGCTTGGAGCCATACATTCATTGCTTAATTTTTCACCACATACAACACACTCGAGCAGTTCACGATATCCAGTTTTGGTATATGTAAATCATCATCATGAACCGGCTCCAGTTTCCCGGGTGCGGTGAATGAGCGCTCTCCATTTAGTTCTTTCCAAGAATGTTTCCTCCTCCATGATCCGCTGCACATCCAGACCTCTCCCTGCAAGATCATTCTAACCTGGTCGATCCATCTCTTCCTCGGTCGACCTCTTGGTCTCTTGCCTTTCAGTTCTTTCTCAAACCACACTCTAGCTGTTCTTTGTGTGTCCATTCTTTTGAGATAACCGAACCATTTCAGCCTGGTTTCAACACAGATCTCATTAAGAGATTGTTCTACTTGAACAAGATGGCATATCTCATCATTTTTATTTTGTCCCTCCTTGTCTTCTGAATCATAGTTCTTAAAAACTTTCATCTCCACCGCCTGTAGTTTGCTGGTATTTTTCTTGGAAATGTAAATACGAAGCTTAAATAAGATTCCTGATATCTGCGCACATCACCAGACGATGAACTGCGCTGCACAAGAACATGTCACTGATATTTAATCCAGAAGAATCACCTGTTCCATTTTCACTATGTTCTTCACTGCTCTTGTTAGTTAGCATTTACCTACTAACTCCTCAGTATTACACAAAAACTGTAGTTATTTCTACTTTATAACAGTAAATATTGTGACTGACGACAATCAAGTGCATAGAATTATATACTTAAAGTGAAAATGAAAATCCACAGCCTGTTTCCAGTCGACCGACTGGGACAGGGAATGGAATGAATGAAGCCCCCATCTAGCAGCGAGGATATGAACTGTGCCGGCTGCCGAAGCCTGTCACACTCCTCTGGGGCAATGATTAAATGAATGACACATGAAATGAAATGTCAGTGGAGAGTGTTGCTGGAATGAAATTTGTGACAGGGAAAATCGGAGTACCCGGAGAAACACCTGTCTGCCTCCGCTTTGTTCAGCACAAATCTCACATGGAGTGACCGGGATTTGAACCACGGACCCAGCAGTGAGAGGCCGGCGTGCTGCCGCCTAAGCCACGGAGGCTCCATATATACAGGGTCTTTCATATAAAATGAGAGCGCCAAGCGGCGGCTTTGTTAACCGCAGCTGCGGTCACCTTGGCCGAGCTTGTGGCGTGCCAAGGCCCCCTGCTTTAAGCGTGTGTACAATCCTATATGATGCAGCGGCCTTGCTAGCGTGTGTACAATGCTGAAATCTTACTTTAGTTAGTTATTGTTGATGAAACCGAAACCCCTACTTGTGCTAATTTTGTGAGTGATTTATTCGGAGACCGTTCAAGATTCTCGCCAATGTCATCTAGCTCATCCTCTGTTAAAACTGTTCGTGTGCGGGCATGTTTTTTATTGAGCACCGAGCCAGTAGTGTCAAACTTATTTGCAATTACGTGAATCTGTGCTAGTGAAGGTGGTACTTCATCAGGAATTGCATGACGTACCCGCCGAGTCGACTCATACTTAAAATAAGTTTTACTTAAAAAAATACGATGTTGCAATGATAACTGTCTCACCATGTTAGCACTTGAGGTTTAGACTGGCGACTGAGCAGCTGCACGCTTATTACAAGGTCAAGTTTGGTAATGTCAATCTGTTATTTTTATACAGTCCATCGGAACTTGGAAAAAAAAAAACAGCCCTCTTATGTACTATGCGCGTGCTTTCAATACCACAGCAGGGGGCTGTGACGCGCCACAAGCTCGGCCAAGGTGACAGCAGCTGCAGTTAACAGAGCCGCCACTTGGCGGCTCTGTTAACCTCTCCATTTCTCACTGATTATTGAACTGAAGACGACTTGATTGGTTTATATTTGCTCCACTGGAGTTTAGGGATGATGAATGTGTTTCTCGGGCATCCTAGTGGTTTGTGTATTCTCTGCTTGGGTTCGTGATTTCTTGGGACTGTTCCCTAGCGTTCAATGTGTCGCTATATTTCACTCGGCAAAATAGTGTGCCGCAATCAAAAATCATTTGAGTACCCCTGGTAAAAATAGTGTCAAACTCAACTTTCTCTAATTGTCATCCTCCATGTACTGAAGTTAAATTAAATGCTTATGTTGTTGTTTATGTGGTTTAACTTGGGAGTTCACACATTTTAATCATTTTATGGGTTTGAGACGTTTTGATCATCTCCCCTGCGTATTTGGGTGTGTGTTGAATTTGTCTGATACGTAACCTGTGTTTTCTGTGGCAACTTGGGGTGCGTAACTGTAATTATTAGGGTCTGGAGAGATAGGTGATTTGAAACTTAAAATAAGGTCCTATTCCCTGAATATGCTTGGATGAAGGGTGGAAAAACCCGGAGGGAAATTACATACAGAATGGCCACAATCAGTGCTGTGATTGAAACCTATTTGTTTTTCCTATTATGAATTATTTTTCCACCAGTCAATACTATATTTATAATTTTCTTGACAGCTAGGGTACAGGCGTCGTAATATTATGTTGCAAGGCAACTTTCTATAAATGCAGTGCCCATAATATAACGTCGTTTGATTTCTCTTACTTTGTGTTGGAGACAGAACGTAATATTATAGCTCGAGCACAACTGCGTGGACGCCAGTGGGCATGAAGTTGTAAAAGCTGTCGCTAGATGGCACCACATCACTGTTTTAACCGAAAAAATAAGTTGTTTGAAGACATGAGACCTCATTGGATGTTGCACCTTGTGTCACCCCCTACTTCTAAATATACCTCACCATAGTCGCGTAGTACATTATGAGAAGTGATTTATATATTTTTTATTGTTTTTAGTCCAGAGTAGCATGTTTTATGAGGGGAGCGTGATGGCGCTGTGGCTTAGCTGCTCGTCTTTCACCCGGACGGCCGGGGATCGAATCCCGGTGATAGTGGGGTGGAATTTTCACCTAAAAAATCACGTGGCGTCAGGCATGCAGTCTTAAATCCCCGGCTTAAACCAAAATGAGCCTGGTTGGCTCCAGCGGCCCCAATTAATTGGGCAAAGCCGAGGAGAGTAGTAGCATGTTTTATGAATTAAATAATTGATTATTTAGACTTATTTCAACAGCATAGTTATCCTCCCTCTCTCTCTTTTTTTTCCCTTTCTTTACAGTAGGGGTTGTTTTTTTTCTTTCTTGACACTTGCCAAACCTGTTGTGTAAGAATCTAGAAATTGAACGGACTTCTTATTGTATTTGTAACTTATACCACATTCATTCATTCTGAATGTTGCCAAAAATTCTGGAAAACACCCAGCTCACAGGTGAGGAGCAGCATCAGCAGGGTGTACTGTATAGGATATACATGTTTTGGATCTATTTCAGATACGTCTTTAGCATCAATTAATTATATTTCAGGGTTGATACGCGACCGGGAATACTGGGAAAAGTCAGGAATTTTTGTAGCGGTCAGGGAAAACCGGGAAAAGTCAGGGAATTTTGTAAAAAAAAAAAAGAGAAGGAAAGAAAGAAAGAAAAAAGAAGAAAAAAAAAGAATTATTAAGGTTTGACAGTAATTTTTTGTTGTTATACCAGGATGTCTACCGGTAACGAAAAGTAACGAAAAAGTAGCTAATTTTACAAACGGGTAACGAAAATTCGCAGAGGTTGGTTTAAATCATTTAAACCTGCGCTGCTAGGCTCTCGGATTGTGATGAAGCGAGTTTCACGCAAGCGGCGCCGATTGCGTAGGTTTCCCCGTGCACAACCTCGAGGAAATGCATACTGAGGATACCTTCAGTGGTACTCTCTACATCGGTTCAATGTATATTTTTGTCATCAAGAAGAGAGTTTAATTTTGTGTGAAATGTTTTTCTGTATTATTCAAAAATCTGACTTTTTGCGAGACGTTTATTCGTGATAACATCCGAAACTCAACAGAAACCTCTCATTTCTGATATGGACCTACACATTTGGATATCTCAAATTGAAGTACAGAAATAATGCGATATAATTTATTGTTGCGATATTGCGAAATGATACAGTTTCGAAAGAAAATCGCAAAGATGCTCCGAAATACATAGACGATGGTATATTTTAAACATCTATCAGTCTCGTAAATTTGCGACATCCAGTTCGGTTAATTCGAAACTCCGTTATATGTCTATTTCTCCTTCGAACTTTGGTTCCATTGGATATATAATCTAAGCGGTTATCTCGAAAACTTGTATAATTTGAATTCGAAAGAAAATGTGCCTCTTGTCGTATTATTCGTGCTATCCTCTCCGAATAATTCGTAATATCCGATACTTACTTCGAACGTTCATCCTCCTAAATCACATCCTCAAAACGGCCAGCTGACCGCACGACTTGCCTGCGGGAATCTCGTCAAACGGACAGAGATCGATGCCAGTTGCGTAAGTCATAAAACCCGTGCCGGGTCGCGAACTTGTGTCTACGAGGATTGCGGGAATCCTGTCAAAGGTGGTTGGGCACCCATCACGAAACATACCGAACCCTATTAGCCACTTTTCCCATTACCGTATACTAAAAGTATACGGGGAGCGAGAAGTGCATCAACCCACTTAGGAATAACAGACTACGTAGCATCGTGATACCCATTTCTTCTTGTGATCCACCGAGAACTTCCAACCACAGCATAGGGACAGTGGGAATCACGGCGCTGACCATGTCCATAACTGCTCGTGAATTTTAACCATCCCCAAACTCGAGCTTGCCTCCGCCATTCTACCAGGACAGATAGACAGGCAGACAATCGTTGAACGGCCGATTGCATACTATCACGTTCTCAGTGTCCAACCGCGAGGAAAACTTGAATCTCATAAAACGACCGAGAGCGGCATCGATTGCGATACATCGCGATATTTCTCCGCTTTCGATGACGAGTACAACTGAATTCTTGTCAAAGAACAGCAAGCTGTGCCAATTGCGTAATAATACTATATTTATCCGTGCCCGACCCCAAGGACAATAGAAATCTCGAACGACTAAAAGTGACCCCGATTATGTAAATCACGATTTTCTCAGTGTTCAATCGTGAAAACTACAAATCGTGTCAAACGGCTGAGACCAGCGCCGATCGTTTAATGTGTCGATATTTCTCCGTACTTAGAGTGCGAAGACATGATTTGGTGACAAACACGTAACGTCGCATATATTTAGTGATCTTCCGCGGGGACAAAGGAAACCTCCCCAAACGGTCAAGATCAGAGCAACTTCTTGGTAATCATAACTTTTTGTTCATAAGACGGCATATTAACTGAAACAACTCATTTGATATTAAATATTTAATGTTAGAATAAAATGTATCAGTTGACAATTTCTGGATACTTTTATTGTGATTGACCAGAAAGTAAGAATTGGTGATTGATTCCTTTCTTCACAGTTATTTTTTTTAAATTGATGTTAGCAAATTAACATTTATTGTAAAAATATGTTCCAGTTCTTATCGTAATACAGTAAAGAACTGTTTTTTTAAATTTATTTTTTGTTATTTGTTTTTATACTTTTAAAGAAACGCGTTAATTTATACCGAGAGCTACATAAAAGTCCGGATATTTTTTTAACACTATTATTTTCATCTACTACAACATATTTTCTCCTCGCGTCTAGGAATAGCCTTGCACAAATAATTAGTCTAAAATCAGTTTTTCTAACTTAATCTTAGTCTATCAAACAGAAGAACGTTTTCTGAAGGTAAATGCACTTTTGCTAGGTTTGGAAAACCTAAGGAACAGCGAGGTAAATGTCGTCCCTGTGGTTCATGAATTTTCTACACTTTGCTCTGGAAAAATCGGGAAAAGTTTGAGGAATAAACGACTCTGCGGTCAGGGAATTTCTTAAAATTTGGTCTGGAAAACCAGGAAAAGTCAGGGAAATTTGAAATCCTGAAAGCGTATCAACCCTGTATTTGAAATAAACAAATATCTCTTATTAACATCACAGACTATAATATTAACCTTCCGTCGAGTGCACATAATAATCTGACTGGCTGCATGGCTCTGCGGTAACATTCTTGCCAGCTAAACCCAAGATAGAGGGATCGAATCCCGGCACAGTCAGTTGACGTTTGAGGGTGCTGAAATGTGAGAGAGCCATGCCGCTAGATTTACTGGCACGTTAACGATCCACTTCAGGGCAAAATCCCGGCACCCCGGCGTCTCTATTATCCACTGTAGTTAAAAGGGACATAAGACCTTTAACATTATTATTATAACATAACATTTTTCTTTTGCAATAGCTTCCACGCTCCCCACCATTTGCGTGAAGGTGCGGTTGTCCATGTTTCAGTGCCCTTTGCTACTCATTGGTGAAAACTAAACTGTACGTAATTAATTTGGGGCTTCGGTGGCATAGTCGGTAGCATACTGAGCTACTCTGCCCAAGATCGCGGGTTTAAACCCATCCGAAGTCGTCGGATTTTTTAAGAGCATTAAGAATCCCTCAGTATGCCTTCCTTCAGAGGGGAAGTAAAGCCGGTGGGCTCATGTCATAGATTATTGGCATGTTAAAGAACCTTCCGCTAACTACAATTGTGTGAAGCTACATTTGTTAGTTAGATTTAATTAATGCTCTATTAAGTTTCAACTTTCGGTGCCGGTTGCGGGGGCATCTAGTCGCCAAGTTCACAGCTAGGTGTCGTTGATGGTAGCATAAGACGGAACTACTTGAAATTGATGGTCTGCAGTCCTTGCCTGAATTACAGATAACACACAATAATACAGCCATTAACAGCCGTTATCAGACAGTTTCTACACACACACTCAAAGCACACTACACAGGACTACATGACCACGTTGTCGCAGCCCCTAAACTGAGGAACCAACCAACCTCACAGTGTTATTATACACAGGTTTTTGTGATTTGGTTGTCAATAAGGGTCCAACTTGATTTTTGGGTTCTATAACAGCAGTTCTTTATTACACTGAAAGTAAAACCTTTTTTCCTTTTTCTTAATGTGAATTTGGTATAATTAAATGAATAGCAATTGAAGTGTATATTAATCAGAAATATGGAGTTGTTTGAGAAATGTATTAGTTATAAATGTATTTTAATAAGAGATGTTAGTTTATTTAGAATTAACTGATGCTAATGTGGGATCTGAAATAGATCAGAAACGTGTACATCCTATAGATTTAAGAAAATTAAATATCGAGTATTGACTGGTAGAAAAATATTAAAATTAAAATAAAAAATTATGTAAGTCAATACAGATCCTTTCTTATTTTATAACCACACCAGACCCTATGGCACTACAGTCCATAAAGGGCTTAGGGCTACCAATGGACCGCTGCCCAGCCATTTGGCCTGCAGATAATGAGGTGACACGTGGTCAGCGCATCGAGATCCCTCAGCTGTTAATCGTCATGACTGGGATTTTATAACCAAAATGATTAAATTTGTGGCATTCAGTATTATTTAAACCTTCAATCTCTGGACTTCCCTGTTTCAGTCGTGAGCAAACTATGCTGGACAGTTTTCCATTTTACTTCTCACATTCCAATAAAGTAGAGCACTGTTTTTCATTTGCTATTGTCGAGCTCTCAGCAGCACTGAAAATGTCTCTAACTGGATGAGGTATTTGGCAGATAGGACACTTGTTTGACTGAAATATGTATATACAAGTCAAATGCACTGCCATATTCATGGTCCATATTGTCTGAAATTTGCCACTGCTTCTCGTCTGGTCTTTGTACTGCTTGGGCAGTCCACTCATCCGTATATGGTGTTTATAACAGACTTCCATTTAACTTCAAGAACATAGGGAGAAAATAAAAGGGGGAAGTAAAATCCTTTCTAGGCTACAACTTATTTCATACTCGAGTTGGGAGTTTTGTATGAGACTGACTTTGCTGTGCACGGATTATCTGAAAGGAAATGTAAGTACCTTAACGTATTTGTATGTATATAATTCAAGGTAGGATGAAAAGCAACTGACAGAATGAAGATAGATATGGTATATTCTTGTTAATGTTACATTTTATAAATAAAGAAATTAAAGAACTTTCCATGTGAAGTTCTCCCCTATTCTGGCAAAGCTGTGTAAAAATTAACAACTCCAACCACTTCGCCGCTTCCCATGGGACATACAGGAACATGACTACAGTATTCTTAGGATATGAACTACGGCTAGTTTTATCTGTTTGATTATCTTTTGAAACTTCCAGCAGAAATGTTCAGATATTACTTTTTTTGTTATTGTTGTTGTGTCCTTACCATTCCTCATGCTAGAGTGGAGTGCATTTTAAAACTCTTCTGAATCATGTTTGTGATTCAAAACCACACCAAAGATTGTCAAGTTCTTGTTTGAGATGTACACTTAACTAGCAGGACTGGGACCTGGAGATGCCTTTGCTGTTGTTCAAGAGTCCTTTGACAAGAACTTGGCTTATCTCATCAAAACTGAATTTTTTTGTTTGAATGTCTTTGTCTGGGTGCATAATTGGAATAATGAAAGAAAACTAGCCGAAGTGGAAGTTGCCTCCCTTCCTGTTACCATGTAATGTTTGCCCTTCCCTCATTTCACTAGGTTATTACTCGTGCTATGGCCCTACTATGTGGTCAGTGCTGATATCCACTGTTTGGTTACAGGATGAGGATGAGAGCTCTGGCAACCTAGAAGCAAAGAAGGAACCTACTCACTACTCGGAGCTTGATCCCAAAGGGATGAAGGTATGATAACTCCCATTGTATTTGTTTCAAGTTGACCTTTGGTATTGGTTACAGCAATTTAGATAATCTTCCACTGTACTTCCAAAATACTCTTTATATATGTTTTTTTTTTTAATAGTGGCAACTATGCTGTATCAATGGCGTGAAACGTAGCTAGGCAATACGATGTATACCTGAGGTAGCTTAGATACCCACCTTCCCTCAGTGTGATTGAACTCGCCCTCCACACGCCACGCATGTGTGCAGCAACAATTACAAGAACGTAGTTTTGAGCCTGGAATGCAGCTGCAATGATTTTGAAGCAAGATCAAAGGAGCTGGTTGTAAGTTGAATGCACTAGATGTCTCTATGCAAAACAGTGTTACGAAGGACTGCAAGAGGCTTGTGGTGCAAGTGCATTACCTTACCGTACTGTAGCACAGTGGATCAAGGCCTTCAAAGACGGACGACAAAATATGACAGACATGCCGCGGCCCGGTCATCCTGCATGACAATGTGCAGAACGTTAACGCGTTAGTGCTGGCGGATAGAAACACCACAATTCATGAATTGGCCAACGATACAGGGCTGATGCTTTCCACTGTTCTGCAAATCCTGAAGATGCGGCTGGAATGCGGAAAATCGCCTTCAAGTGGGTTCCACATGATTTGACCGAACATCAACAATGGCTGCGATATGATGCAGCTCCTGTGCACCTGGAGCGCTATGAACGAGAAGGCAAAGCCTTCTTACGGCATTTACGAGACCTGAGCCAGAGGTTATGAACCGCAGCTGAAACGCCAATCAAACGAGTGGCGTCATCACGGGTCACCGCGAAAAGTAACGGTTCGGACGACCGGAACCAATGTGAAGGCCATGCTGATCGTTGACTACGACTGGGATGGTGTTATCATAAATCATACCTTTCCCCCAGGACGTACCATTAATGCGGAATATTACTGTGCATTTTTGCAAACGAACCTGGTAGCAGCCCTAAGAAGAAAACGAGGGCACTTCCTGAATAACCTACCCATCATTCTGCATGACAATGCAAGACTGCATGCTGCAGGAGATGTGACTGAGTTGTTCAATCACTGGAGCTGGGAAGTGCTTTACCACCCCACTTATTCTCCAGATTTCAGCCCCTGCGACTATGATCTCATCCCTAAAATGAAAACATCACTTCCTGTGATCCGCTTCCGCACATTGGATGACATTCTTCAGGCCACCGACCGCTCCATCCGCACTGTCAGAGATCGGGGGCTCTCAGCGGCATCCAACGGCTTCCACATCGCTGGGAACGTGTGCTACACAGCGATGGTGATTACTTCGAAGGCCTGTAGAATGTAGAATGTTGTAAGTGTGCTATGTATCTAAATAACAAATAGTTGCCAGTATTAAAAAGCAACCCATGTATTATCTTTCTACGACTTGTGTATCATTTCCACTATCGGGCATTTTTAATTTTGCCAATATTTTTTTCCTCATCACTGTCTGCGCCTCTCTCTTTAACCTGACAACATCGACTGTTCTGCAGAGTGGCGTTTATGACACACTATACTCAGTGCATTGTTTCTCCATCTCTTCTGAGTGAGATATTTTTGTTTCATAGACTTTTGTAGTCTGAGTTGATGTTATTGGCTGTAGGTGTATCACAGGCTGTTTTGCCATGTCCATTCGCATTCCTGCCAAGTTTTCCAGTTTTCCCGGAAGATTTCCGGATTTTTGGGGTGTTTTTCGGTTGTCCAGATTAGCATGGATTTTTTCTCTGAATTTTCAACTCCCTAGCTTGTTTCTGTTCTCTGCATCCAAATTGCATTTCAGTTTTGATTTTCGATAACATGTTCTATTCTGAGATGCGAGTGTTTGAAATTCAACTGAAAATCCACTGATAAGTTTCTCAATAATCCCGTCTCGCAGATTATCACTGAGCTTTTGTCATTAATTCCTTGCGTTTGACATTGCACTGAAAGTCGATCGAATGTCTATCGATAATCACATCTCACTGTTAGAAGGGAAAGCTTGGTTTTAAGCGGTGTTTGCTGTAGTTCTGGTATTCGTGCAATTGTGTGACTAATTTTTGTGCGATTTAGTGTTTTCGTGTTGCATTCATGTAAGAAACGATATCATCAGTCTTTCAGGGAGGCATATTCTTCAGAATTTCCTTGTATTATGCGATCACGGAAAGGTGAAACATTCGCCTTCTCATCTCCCGCTCTCCTCTCCAAACTGATGGAATATAGCCAGTGTTCTGTGACTTGCAAGATCAAAGTGAGGAAAAGCTCATGTTAGTGTAGTGTGTGTGAACTGTTCCAAATTATGTGTGTTCTTGATGAAATTGCAATATTTTTGGAAACTGGCACAACGAATTGATAGTCTCACATCACCAAGAGTTTGTAATCTCTTTCCCTGTAGTCTTTTCTCGCTATTTTTAAAACCTTGCGACGTATGTACGTGTTAAATTTGTCCGCTTTGGGATCTTCTGGATTTCTATTTCTGAATGTTGGCAGGTATGCCATTGTTTCTTGAGATTTAGTTATTGTTCCTGTAAGCTTAGGTAGCAACAGATTTAATATGTAGCAAGTGCTATAAATACCAAGGACAAACTGTTGTCTAAGATTTATATACAAGGCCAGGAAATGGAGACATAATAATAAGGTTAGACATTTCTACAATTTCCTATATACAGTAATATTCTAGCGCAGTCATACGTCTTTTCATCGATCACCATTTACATGAGATAGTCTGCATTCAGCAGGTAGTCTTGGCATGCGGCCTTACATTTCTTTATGTTCTTATAGTTTCTGATATCGTCAGGAGTTGAATTCCTTAGTCGAGACCCAGCTAAAACACAAGAATGGTTGAACATGGTCGAGCGATTGATGTGAATGATTAGAGAATAGCCAGACTGAGTGTTTCATTTTGAAATGAGGACAAGTTGTTAAATTTTGTTGACTTGTACACTGGGATGTTTTCATACAGAAATTGTGTCAAGTAAGTGACATTAACGGACTCCTTCAGGTTTAAACCAAGAAAGAGTTGTGTAGCTTTGGGTTATGTAGGTATTGTAGGTTGGATTAAAAGCAAATCGAAGGCAGGAGTTCAATGTTCGTTGAAATTTTATTGTTTGTCCACGAGTCGTGTCGATGAGAATAGTCTCAGGCATCAGGAATTCATAGTATTAGTGTCGGGGTGAATTAACCTTAATGTCTTGTGGTAAAATGTCCCTATGGTGCTTACATCTTTATTACAGTTATTTCTCACATAATGGACCATGCGAGAGTTTCTGTCAAAATCTTCCTTACCGAAAGGAGTGATAGTTTCATGCAATGTTTCTGAAGGAATAATGTAGTTGTTTAATGAGTTTAGTAACTAATGAGAACCAATGATGATAACATATCTGCCAACTTACCCAATTTAGGTTGGGGACTCCCAATTTTCCATAGTTTTTCCCGGTCACGATTACTCAAGTTATCCTCCTGATTTTTGTAAATTATTGACAATATTTTCCAGTATTTTTAGAAGCATTTATTGTGGGCTTGAACAAATGTTATTTGGGTACCTGAATTCGTAAATGGGTTTTGTTCCAGTGTAAGCGGTTGTTTATTGACTTCAATGCAACATTTTCGTCACATTCTAGTGTTTTTGCTCGGTGTTTGACTCTTCATTACGGTCAAATAATACAATTCTGTATTTTTTTAAACAGTTTTCAGAACATTTTTTGTGCATGATTGAATCCAGCAAAAGTCAATTATTTTTATTTTGTTTAGTTGATCGATGTATTTTTTTTAATATACAGTATATATCTCTTTGTGGAAAAAGTGATATTTCGAAACATTTGGGAACAAAGAAGCACCAAGTAAATGTAATGTATAGCATAAAAATTAAAACAAAACAAAATACATATAATATATAAAAGATTTTGGGGTTAAAAGTGAAAGTTATGGGATAATAAATGCCGAATCCCTATTTACATCATTCATTTTTGAAGCATAGTTTGTCAATTAATTGAGCTGATATGCACTATTTGCATCTCCTGAATTGTCCTGATTCTCATAACAAAATCTCCTGGATTTTAGTTTTGTAAGGTTGGCAGGTATGGGATAATTTGGATCTTTCGGGAAGGAGAGTATATTAGTAGAAGCTATTCAGTCAGTCGACACTAGTGTGCCCAATCAGATTGGGTGGGGAGTTACAGTTAATTTCCTAGTGCCTGAAATAAACTACGTGAATTATTTATACTCGTCATATAAATGGGGGGGGGGGGGCTAAATTGAATGACTAGTTTTGTTCGGACTCATTACAAAGTTTAATACAAATCTTCTGTAGCTTAATAATTGTAAATACCGTTGTACTGTACATAAGTGTTTTAAATATATGTATCCATGGTTTCCACCATCGCATCTGCGCTAGGTCCTTCCATCAGCCCAGCCCGGAGTGTGTTTGTCTATTGTGCAACAATCAGTGCGATATATCACGCCATGGAATGCAATATTTAAACACAAATAGTGATAAATGTTCCGGCATAACTCAACAAGATGACAGTGTTTCGCCCCGGTGTGCTATTGACGTCCGAAACGGGGGAGGAGCTTACGGTCAGCTGTTTGCAATATGGCGGCGAAATAGTGATGTGAAGTAATTGGGTGTGCGTTTGTTATGGCTTCTAATTTATGATGGCAAAATACTACATATTTTCTTTCATTGATAGAAATATTTTTATAATCAATTTAAATGCAGTGCCTAATTACTACCAGTTAAAAATATTACCCACATGTAGATAGTTAATTTACTGTCTGCTGTTACATATATGAAGCCTGTACTTGGGAGCCTAGCGGTATCGATGTTTTTATTAATTTCACAATATATATATCTCACATAACACAAAGGACGACTCCCTGATAATAAATTGAATCCAGCAACCCTGAATTTGCATGAATGTTTTGGGTTCAAAGAAGCGTTACTTGGGATGCTCAAATCATACTTCAATATTGCAAATATTGACCTACATACTTGCTGTTCAAAGGCAAGAGTATTAATTTGTTAATCTCTTGCCACAGGCAAGTTAAAATGGAGGCATCCTCTTTATCAATATATTTAATTAAATATTTAAAATACAGATATTTAACAAAGCTGGAGTCTCCATTTGAACTTGTCATAAGCAAGCGGAACAGATCAAAAACTACACTTTAAGCCAAACCAAATTCACTCCTCAGCTCGACATAAACCATTATACCAATTAAAACCTATACAAAACATACTCTCCTTACTGTTGTACAACTTTCAAACCAACTATTCGCACTCAAAACTGAAAAACCCTGAAATGGCAACTAATTAAAGTTAGAATAGCCTAGGCCGATCCGGTCTCCTGCTACATTACCGCATATGTATACTTAACATCACTATAACTTTAAAATTACAACTAAATGACCTATCTGCCTGAGTAGTATAGCTGTTGCCGGCCTGCCTGTGATGATGGGTCACCAAACCGATACTTAAAACTAAGATTTGACATTTTAATTAACTAAATTTAACAGTAGGGAGATCATAGCCAAAAACACAATTTAAGCCAAATCATACTTCAATGACCTACATACTTGCTGTTCAAAGGCAAGACTATAAATTTTCTGGCAAATTAAGGCTATGAACAGCATTTTTCTTAAGTTTTCTAACCATTCGGCTATTGTCAATCGGAAGAACCCCTAAAATAAGTTTACGAAGAGCGGATTACATTCTATGTACCGGTACGGCACAGAAGTAATAGGCTACAAGTTTATCAGTATTTTTGAAGTAGCTAAATCCATGTGAATACAAATTAGAGACAATAACTATCAATAATCAACAGTACCGGTGGAAAGAAGTCATCTTCACAAAAATGCAGACTGCACACTGTCATGTAACATGTAACACGTTTTCCAATTGTCAGCGCCGAAGCCCAACTTTCTCTCTGAACTTTTTGTACGGGAAAGTAGTGAAGATATTTCGTACCCGTTTTATACGATTTGCAATCGTATGCAGAGCATTACTTCCTCGAATTTGACAAATTTCTTTCTGTTTCCATCACGACGTCAATGCTTCACCATCTAAATAAACCTCACTAGTCACAATGTTACAGCTTCAACATTCTACCGTGTGGCTGCGCCATCCAACTTTTCTGACGTCAATTGGGCTCTTCAGTTGGTTAAAGCACCTCACCAAGACACTGTCTAGTGCACACTGGGAAGGCCATTGCAAGACGTATTTGATACATGTGTATCCGCGTCACGAGCAAGCCAGTGCACTATGGGAGTCGAAACTCCATTCCAAAGCAATTATAACCTTACCTTGGCATTGAATATACAATTTTCACAAGAAAATATGCATTGATAATGTCGATTATTCAGGTCCGTATTGACGTAACTATAACTTTGAAAGAATAATGGATTTTCCGCCTTCAATACTGTTTATTACTATTACTTACAGGGACTAGTTTCGGGGGTAAATACTCCCCCTTCCTCAGCCTGTCCAACAAAAACTACACAATGGAAAAACTTTCCATGTACAAGTTCATACAAAATACATGAAGAACAAAGAATAAAGAAATATTATTTACAGTCCCGCTCGACGCTCCAAAGAAGATACTTTTATTGCATAACTAAGGCCTAGGCGCATCAGAACTCCTGAATTGGGCCGGTGCTGCGGTCCGCTGTCCCCATTGCGTCATCGTGGGTCCACTCAGCTGTAAAAGACTTCGCAAGGTGAATTCCGGTTTGTTTTTGTTCACGCCCTGCGCACTGCAATTCCTGGCGGCGCGTGACGCGGCCACAAATTTTCTCGCCTTGACGTTTGCCAAGAGCAACAAGGGGACATGAGTGGACCCACGATGACGCAATGGGGACAGCGGACCGCAGCACCGGCCCAATTCAGGAGTTCTGATGCGCCTAGGCCTTAGTCATGCAATAAAAGTATCTTCTTTGGAGCGTCGAGCGGGACTGTAAATAATATTTCTTTATTCTTTGTTCTTCATGTATTTTGTATGAACTTGTACATGGAAAGTTTTTCCATTGTGTAGTTTTTGTTGGACAGGCTGAGGAAGGGGGAGTATTTACCCCCGAAACTAGTCCCTGTAAGTAATAGTAATAAACAGTATTGAAGGCGGAAAATCCATTATTCTTTCAAATATGCATTGTCCGTTGAGCCATAATATATTTAAACACAAATAGTGATAAATGTTCCGGCATAACTCATCAAGATGACAGTGTTTCGCCCCGGTGTGCTATTGGGCTCTTCAGTTGGTTAAAGCACACCTCACCAAGACACTGTCTAGTGCACACTGGGAAGGCCATTGCAAGACGTATTTGATACATGTGTATCCGCGTCACGAGCAAGCCAGTGCACTATGGGAGTCGAAACTCCATTCCAAAGCAATTATAACCTTACCTTGGCATTGAATATACAATTTTCACAAGAAAATATGCATTGTCCGTTGAGCCATAATATATTTAAACACAAATAGTGATAAATGTTCCGACATAACTCAACAAGATGACAGTGTTTCGCCCCGGTGTGCTATTGGGCTCTTCAGTTGGTTAAAGCACACCTCACCAAGACACTGTCTAGTGCACACTGGGAAGGCCATTGCAAGACGTATTTGATACATGTGTATCCGCGTCACGAGCAAGCCAGTGCACTATGGGAGTCGAAACTCCATTCCAAAGCAATTATAACCTTACCTTGGCATTGAATATACAATTTTCACAAGAAAATATGCGAATCACTGTCATCTTGTTGAGTTATGCAGGAACATTTATCACTATTTGTGTTCAAATATATTATGGCTCAACGGACAATGCATATTTTCTTGTGAAAATTGTATATTCAATGCCAAGGTAAGGTTATAATTGCTTTGGAATGGAGTTTCGACTCCCATAGTGCACTGGCTTGCTCGTGACGCGGATACACATGTATCAAATACGTCTTGCAATGGCCTTCCCAGTGTGCACTAGACAGTGTCTTGGTGAGGTGTGCTTTAACCAACTGAAGAGCCCAATAGCCCACCGGGGCGAAACACTGTCATCTTGTTGAGTTATGCCGGAACATTTATCACTATTTGTGTTTAAATATATTATGGCTCAACGGACAATGCATATTTTCTTGTGAAAATTGTATATTCAATGCCAAGGTAAGGTTATAATTGCTTTGGAATGGAGTTTCGACTCCCATAGTGCACTGGCTTGCTCGTGACGCGGATACACATGTATCAAATACGTCTTGCAATGGCCTTCCCAGTGTGCACTAGACAGTGTCTTGGTGAGGTGTGCTTTAACCAACTGAAGAGCCCAATAGCACACCGGGGCGAAACACTGTCATCTTGTTGAGTTATGCCGGAACATTTATCACTATTTGTGTTTAAATATATTATGGCTCAACGGACAATGCATATTTTCTTGTGAAAGTTGTATATGGAATGCAATAGAAGACTAGTTTAAACGAGGACTGATTAAGTTGTATTGATCAAAGTGTAGAGTAGGGTAGTAAATAGTGTGGTATTGTTCTTATCTTTGGCCATTGGCTGCAATAAATATTTTATTTAAATATATGTATTCACTGAACCTAAATAAAGCTTATGTGAGCAGGATCAGGTGAAGTTCGCTTGATGAAGGTAACTAGTCATCCAATTTATCCCCTCATTTATGTGAGAAGTGTATAAATAATCATCATACATATAAAATGCTAAGGTGTATGTTTCACAAAACTCGGGCTCTTAAACCAGAGGGAGTTAGAAGGTGTGATGTGCACCAAAATCTTTCAAATCATCTCAATATAACAAGAAAAATTGTGCATTTCCCGAAAAGTCAACGGGAATATATTTATTTGTTTATAAAGTGTGTAGGATCATTAGAAATAACTTCCATTATTTCGGGTCCATATTGACAAATAAGTAACTTGTAATTTTAATTTAATAGGTTAACTTTTCCGAAAAGTTTTCCATTTAATTACAAGTTATAAAGTGTGTTTAAACAAATAAACAAGACATTTTTCGATCGCAGACTTTGGCGGCCGGTGTCTAGTTTATCATCTAGGCTTACAGGATGGAGCCGAGGGCAAGCAAGCACTTCTGACTGGCAATAACCGTTAGAGTACGGACACCAACTCGAACCTGCACATGATTAAAGCTGCTGCAATGTCAGCCGAAACATCGGGAAATAATAACTGATATACGAAGCGGCTCCATCCTGTAAGCCTAGATGATAAAAATAAACAAGACGATAGCCCGTCAGAACTGTGTTACGTCCAGCCCGCATAACATTAACTTAAAGCCGGGCGGTTGGTCTATACACATGGCATTTGCACTCCCTCAAATGCCTACCAATTGCGCCAGGATTCAATCCTGCAACCTTGGACGCAGCAGGCGAGAACATTACCGCTGCACCAAGGAGCCAGTCTCACTAGTAACCGAAGGTAACAAATGAGTATTCAAAAGAAAGAATATTGCCCGCTCTAGTGACAAATTGCACTCCGATTTCATAAATATCGACAATTTGTGTAAAAAGTGCAATTAAACATATGAACAAGACAATAGCTGGGGCAGATGACCTCGCTGTTTCACCCCTTAAAGCCACAACAATCATACAAGGCGGTAGGCCCTGCCAGAACTGTGTCGCGTTGAGCCTGCGTACCAATAAAGCTGGGTGCATAGTTAATACAAAATAATAAGAGATTTATTCCGCCTAGTCAATACTTAATGGTAATATTATTCAAATCTTATCAGGGTTCAGTAGTTCATACTAGTTCATTTAATTTACTTCAGGCACTAGGAAATTAATTGTAACTCCCTGCTCAATCTACGTGGGCACACTCGTGACCGACTGAATAACTTGTACTAATAGATTACCGGTACTTAGACAACACTGAAAAATGGCTTCTCGTATTTCAGTATTGAGGAGGAGAGAGTGTACACAAAGTTGATGGAGTTCAGTGATTATATCCCTTAAGTATTCTTTAGGCTTGCTATGATCTTATCATTCATTCAGATAACAAGCAATTCACTCTAATAAAAATGTGTAAATACCCTCATTTTTTGTGTGCTGTGATAGGTGAATGAACTGCGTCAAGAGTTGGAAGCACGAACCCTGAGTCCTAAAGGGCTTAAATCTCAGCTGATAGCTCGTCTCACCAAAGCCATCAAGACAGAGGCCGAAAAGGCCGAGGAACAAGAAGAGAGGAAGGTGGCCGAGCCAGAACCACCTCCAAAGTCTGACGCAGAAAATAAGGATGATGAAAAGAAGAAGAAGGAGGTAATTAAAACCTTCATGAGAAACTGGATAGGAATACTGTATATTATTCTAAAGGGATCATCTCTACAATGACAGTTTTTTTTTTTCACATGCTGGTTTAAAAATATATTTGTGACCCAAAATAAGGCTTCCTTCCCATTTATGCCTCTATACAATTACTACAATTCAAGTATTTGGAACTTTTTCGTGGAGCTAGCGAAGTCGGAGGCTCTTGGGATATTAAGCTGAGTGATCATCATCATCATCTTGTACAGTTTCCAGCCCCAGGCTGGGTCTGTTTGGAACATAAGCCTCGCCACTTAGTCCTTTCTTCCCACCACCTCTCCGCTGTCACTCTGGTCCAGTCCTCGCCTCTCTTCTTGACACATTCCTCCACTCCTTTCAGCCATCTATCTCTTGGTCCTCCCCTTGGTCGTTTCTTCTGCATCTGCATCTCATGTATCCTCTTGGGAATCTTCTTTGGTAGCCTTAGTCAAGGCCAAATATCAGCTATAGTAAACTCCTGATTGTCGAAGGAATAGGATGGGCAGATCAATCATGATCAAAAAGTATCCTGCGGATAATAAAATAAATTGTTAAATTACATATATTTACTAGCTATGTGGACGAAAGTAATGTATTTTAGGAACCAATTCACGATTCTCATCTCCATAGTCCTAAACCCTGGAAACTCCATCAACATACAAACTTCTGACCCTAGTGATATCAGAAATCATCTACCAACTCGAACAATGCCCGCTACATAACTCATGCTACCAGCTCCCATCACACTCTGAAGATGTCTGGTGGAGCTTACCACATCCACATGAACTAGAGTCTGTAGCAACAGTGGGAATCTCTTGGACCAGCTCTATATATCAGCATAACAGCACTAACCTGCTGCTAAACAGCACCTGAGGACAACCAACAGCTCGCAGCATAGGTGGACTCGGACACTGGGAAACCCGATGAACGTGTTCTGTATCTGCTCTTGATATATACCTGTGTCAGGAATCACCACTTATTATGAGATTCTTTGATGTTGTGAATGATCTGCTCTTGGGTGACTGGAGTTGACTGTTTGTGGGAATCATCTGTTGCACTGTTAATGACTCAGATGTATTGGTGAGGTTTGGCTGAAATGATTCCTGCTGTGTTTTTCATGTCAACCGTGGATAATGGGACAAAGATATTGAAAGCCATTCACAGACAGTTTGATCATGTAGCTGCGGAGGTGGGTGGCAGCCATGCAAGGTAGTCGGCCCCAGTACAGAAAAGAATACCATCATAGCTGTCGAAAAGTTAGGGGTAGCTGGATATGAAAGTCTAGGACTTCATAGTTAATTGAAAGGAAATAAAATGTTCAAAAATCCAGCAACACTAATTATGAATACCTCATAAAGACCTAAATAATGGTGTGTCATAAAGCTTATTCTAATTACATGTTTGTAGCTTTTGCATCTTGTTTTTCATACCTTTGTAGCATTCCACACATGTATACTTCCTTGAGTTATTGTTAAATTCTGTGATTAATGCTATTGTATCAACCAAGTCTTGCCAGTCCACATCACTAAGTTGTAGTGGGTGCATCATAAGTTGATTTTTAAATAGCTAATATTTGTCCTCCAATAAATCCTACCACAGAAGTAGGGGAAAAGTCAACATATGATGTAATAATGATAGAGAAAGTCTACGGGGTGTGTATTCTAGAAGGTGTGTTTTCTCTTTTTTTCCCTCATTTAAAAATATATATATATATTATTTTATTATGTAGGGTTGTACTTGTAATGATGGGCATAATTTCAAAGACTCGTGCCTGATGTGAGAAACATTGAATTGAGAAGACTATACCTCTCTCGGTTTCCTCGTTAATGAGCGGCGACTCAAATATTAGTCAGTAGCCTGTGCCAACAATAACCATCGTTCACTGCTGACCAATATTGAGGTTCTTGATCAATAGCATGCTTCCTCTATCTCTCCACATGGACCCTGGAGTCCGGTCCTGGCGGCCTGCTCGCATGTCAGGTGTCCAGTATTGCACAGCTGCACGTAGTTCTGTTCTGTCTCGTTACTTGCTCTCAGTGGCTACAGTAGAGAGTTGAAAACACTGTGCCTCGAGCTGGGAAAGCCTTGGCTCCCCACAGACATGGAATGTAAACATATTAACCCAGCTTGATTTCAGAGGCGAACCGCTCGTTAACGAAGAAAGTGAGAGAACTAGACAGTTCATGTTTAACTTGCCATTGATATTTTTGGGTCTGGAAACAAATCCTTGTTTCACCATGGAAGAGTAGCTTTGAAATGTTCTGCCCTTTCATTTCTTCCCCCTTCCCACTGGATATTGTTCAACAGATTTCATGTGATCTAAAGTAGCCATTTTCAACCTTCCTTAGTTTGGGCCACAGTAAACATTGCATCGAGTTTGTTTAAGCATTCATATAATTCTTTCAGGAGAGTAGATTTTGTTCAAGTGTTCAGTCTGGTAACTAAAATTCTAATCATTGTATTATAAAACAGACAATAAACAGGACATAATGATATAGGCTGGTTGGAGTGGAGGAAGTTAGTTATTGTTGTTTTAAAGGGCGGAACGGAGTGAAGGAAGAAATGGAAAACTGACAAGGACAAGCAAGTACCACAGATAAGAGGAAACCCCACACCACTGTCTTCAAAGCTGGATACCAATCCCCTAAATAGTTGTTCTTCTTCTTCTTCTTCTTCAACTATCCCTTTTGCCTTTCAGTGTCGGGTCTGCCAGCCACTTTCTGTATTCATTCCCATTCCCTGCGAGTCTCCTGGTTTGCTGCAGAGTCCTTCCCTTCTTCTCTGCCACCTCTCCGACATGGATCCATTCTTTCCTTGGACGACCTCTTCTTCGAGTGCCTTCAGGCTTTGCCTCAAACACTTGCTTCGGTTTCCTTTCTTCATCCATATGATATGTTCAAACCATTGTAAAGCTTTCTTCTGGATAGTATGTACTACCGATTCCACCTTTAATTCTTCTCTAATCGCTATATTTCGTACCCTATCTCTTCTAGTTTTATTCACTATCTTCAGGAGGTATTTCATCTCTGAGGCAGTCACTCTACTTTCATGTTTATCCAGCATAGTCCATGTCTCAGCTCCATAGGTGAGTGTAGGTAAAAAATACTGTCTTATAGATTTGAATCTTGGTTTTCTCCGAGACTTCCTTCTTTACCCGAGTATTAACCTCTCCGTCGATTCTTCCATCCTCAGTCAGCATTGTTCCCAGATATGTAAAGCTGTGGACTTGGTCCATAGTCCTTCCTTGCCACTCAGTTAACATATCTTCCCTATCTCCTCCTATCTTCATCACCTTACTCTTATTTATATTAATGGTGAGTCCTCTGTCTTGTAGGGAAGTTGCCCATTCAGTGACAGCTTGTTGCAGGTCTTCTGAACTATTATTAATAAGTACTATGTCGTCCGCATACACTAGTGACTGAAGGTACATTGGTCTCATTTTCCAGTTTCCAATTTTAATTTGCCTTGTCCTAGCTCTGCATTGACTGATCACTTGATTCATGAATACAATGAAGAGCAGTGGACTCAGGCTGTCACCTTGTTTCACTCCTCTGTCCATCTTGAATTGTTCACTCTCATGTCCATCCAATCTAACTAATCCCTTGACCACCTTATACACACTTTGAATTACTCTGATCAACTTTCTTCCTATCGGTAAAGTTTCCAGTGCTTTCCATATTTCCTCTTTAGGTACAGAATCAAACGCAGCTGTAATGTCTAGGAATGCCAGATATGCTTCCTTCCCCCTGTTGTTTATTCTCTCTATAAGGTGTCGAAGACAACTTATCTGATCTTGAGTTTGCCGATGTGGGCGGAATGCTGCTTGTTCTTCTTGTAGCTCTGGCTCCACCTGTCTTCGTAATCTTTTCTCTACAATTCTCGTGTATAGCTTCAGTACAACTGATGATAAGCAAATGGCTCGATAGTTCTGACAATCTGTTGTACTTCCTTTCTTATGGATGGGGATGATGATGTTGTTTGTCCATTCCTCAGGTATCATTTCTTCCTTCCAGCAAATGTTAAACAAAATTCTTAACCATTCTTTTAATTCATCACTTCCTTTCTTAATCAATTCAGGAGCTATATCATCCGGACCCGATGCTTTACCATTCTTCATCTTGGTTATCGCTTCGTCAATTTCATATCTACTGATTATTTCTTCTACTTCTTCATCCTCCATCTCTTCTGATTGTAGTTGTTGCTCTTGCTCTATCTCATCCCTCTGTTTCGAACACCTCTGCATAGTAATCTCTCCATGTTTCCAGTACTTCTTCTACTTTGGTTTTAAGTATGCAGTCTTTGTTTTGTATACTTCTTACTTTCTTCCCATATTTTCCTCTGAGTCCTTTGACAAATGTCCAAAACCTTCGTTTATTTTCATGGAAATTTTTCTCTGTTTCATCTCCAAATTCTTTCCAACTATCCTCTTTCGCTTGCCTGACAATTTGTTTCGATACATTTCTAGCTTCCACATATTTCTCTCAGTCATCCCTCCTCTTGCTTTGTACATATTTCTTCCATGCTTCTTTCTTCTTCTTTACTGCCTCCTGCACCACTTCATTCCACCATCTAGTTCTCTTCTGATAGCCTCCTACTGTCTTCATCCCACATATGTCTTGTGCTGTTTTCTTGATGATGTCTCTTAGTACTTCCCAGACTTGTTCGGCTGAATTCATGTCCGTATTCCCTCTGGCTGCCTGCAGCCTCTGATCTAACTCGTCTCTATATCTCTTCTTCTTTTCTTCATCATTAAGTTGGTCTATATTCAACTTGGAGTACTTTCTGGGTCTCTGTGGCTTTGGTGTCCGGAAGTGCGTAGTCATGACTAATAGGTGATGTTCAGTACTCATCTCCGCACTTCTAAAATCTCGTACATCATCAATTGCATATCTCGCACTCTCTGTGTGTGTAAAATAGTCTATAGCACTCGTTACATCTCGTCCTTCAGCTACGTATGTCATCTGATGAAATTTCTTATGGGGAAAGAAAGTGTTCCCAATAAGTAGTAGATTATCTATGCAAAACTCAATCATTCTGTCTCCATTACGATTCTTAACTGCTTCTGCCGTATATTTGCCAGCACATCCATATCCTTCCTCAAACTCATTACCTATCCGTGCATTCCAATCTCCCATGACAACGACATGCTTATTCCCATCCTGAACTCTGTTAATTGTTGTCTGCAAGGCTTGGAAGAAGTCATCTTTCTCTGCTTCACCTCTGTCTTCTGTGGGTGCATATATCTGGATGATCGAGATGTCCTCTTGTAAGCTGAGGTCCATTCTGATTATCCTGGAATTTACTGCTTCCCAGTACCTCACTTGGTTGTTGAGTGTAGGACTTAGTATATGACTCCCACTCCCTCTTTGGCTCTTTGATCTCTATCCACACCGGAATACCACAAGGTAAATCCTTTTTCCATTGCCATTTGTCCACTACCCTTCTTCTTTGTTTCACTAATCCCCAGCAAAGGAATTTTATATTTCTGCATTTCATTTATTATTTCTACTTCCTTTCCTGTCAGAGAAGTTAGATTCCATGTAGCCCATCTCATTGTCCTTTTCTCGCAGGGTCGTATCATGTTAATCAGTCCGGCTCTTCCGTTTGTTCTCTGAATTTGATAAGCTTCACCCGACGTGGGTAATCACCCCTACGCGAGCTAGCACAGTGGAGGGGCTGCCTCCTCACAGCATCTGTGCCTACTGGACTTTTCTGTCAAGGTTGTTCCCCCTTAACTGAGCATATCCTGTTTTAAGGTGCCGGAAACTCGCCCTCACCCCTCCCTTACGGGCTGGGATTTGCTGGTTGCATTGCTAGGCAGAGCCTCACAACTAGGGCATTTCTCAGTATTTACCAGAGACACCTACTCAGCATTGGTGTCCCCACCGAGGCGCAATAACCAGCCATTCACCCTCCTCCTTTTCTCAACCGGGCTTGGGACCGGCTATGGCGGAATTCAATAGCTCTTTAACAAGTTAATTTTGACCTCCCAC
The DNA here is from genome assembly GCA_946902985.2 of Meconema thalassinum. Taxonomy (NCBI): domain Eukaryota; kingdom Metazoa; phylum Arthropoda; class Insecta; order Orthoptera; family Tettigoniidae; genus Meconema; species Meconema thalassinum. The sequence continues at coordinate 251,494,568 of OX336396.1, forward strand.
CTCATCAGGAGGGTGATCTGCAACTTTCCCTACCATCATTTCTTGTATTTTTCTGGTTTTCATTTATTTCTGCATGACCACTTCAAGGAGATCCGACTTGAAGTTGATATGCAGAAATAAATGAAAACCCTCCTGACAAGACCGGAAGGTTGGAGCAAATTTGTCAGGGGCTACGATATAGATGAGCTATCAAGTTCATTGGTGGTGAGTGTGCCCACCTTCAGAGACAGATCCTTTGGAACTATTCCTGTTGCTGACATAAGTCTGGGAATGTTTCAATAAATTTTTGCCACAAACGTTTTCGATACAACAATTTCTAATTTTGTAATATGATAATAATGACGCATGACTTCCTTGTTCATGTCATTTGACCATCGGATGCGCCTTCTCGGTAGTCCTGCAGTAGTGGTCGATGGCTGAGATGTGGGCAAAACATCTACTGCAGGACTACCGAGAAGATGCATCTCGTAGATCTTGTGTGCTGCTTGTAGTTCTTGGCGGTGAATAATTTTCAAGTTGAAAACCATCGAGAGGCCGCACATTCCTTCTCGACCGCTGGATGCACTAATTTTTCTGCACACTAAACCCAACTTTAATAGGAGTTTCATGTTTCTCTATTATAATTATTATTATTATTATTTTCCACTGCACTATTATTATTTATTTGTTTCTATTCAAAACAGAAATACTATCTCATAAGATTTCTGTCACATTTTGACCCATGATAAATTTGTGTGGGTTTTTATTTTTTTAGGAGGAAGAAAAAAAGAAACAAGATGAGAAGGACAAAGTAGCACGGGAGAAGAGGTACTCTCTTCCAGAATCTCCTCACATTTTGGTCCATCCATCACGCACAGCCAAGTCTGGGAAGTTTGATTGTACCATCATGTGTCTGTCTCTGCTGCTGGACTACAGGCCTGAGGACACCAAGGTAGGCTAGGTTGTTTTATATTGAAACTTGTGTATGGTAAAGTACTTGACTGTTCAGCTCGCTACCTACATTGGTACCACATGTCTGACGAATCCTTGCCGATGATAGATGTATGAACTACGAGTTGTCAACAGTTTTAAGCAATCTGTTTTCCTGGAGATAACGGTGCAGTCCACACTGTATATCAATGAAACATTGTGGCACAAGCTTTGCGGTTACTCAGTTTGGGTATTTCAAGTCTAAACTTATTAGTGTATTATTACAGTAATATTAGCACCATGCTCGGCGACAGCGTTGATGGCCCGTAGGCCTCTGATGCACAATAGCACGGTCACGTCTCAGCCAATCAGCGGAAGTCAGTCGTTCATAGCTGTAAGAACCGTATCACCTTAGAAGTGCATTTCTTTAAATAACAAGCGTACTAAAATAGCGTAATAGTGATATTATTGTGTATCTCTGTGTATGCCTAGTGTTCCTATTATGGCTGAGCCAGTAAAACGACGAGACGTATTGCATAAGCATCCTGGCGCAGTCAGCTGGCATTTGAGGGTGCACAAATGCGAGGGATCCGTGTCAGTGTTTACTGGCACGTTAAAGATCCCCTTCGGGGAAAAATTTCGGCACCCCGGTGTCTTTAAAAGCCAGAGTAGTTAAAAGGGACGTAAAACCAATAACATTATTATTATTATTATTATTATTATTATTGTATTGCATAAGCAAGCCAGAGGATTAATTTATAAAGTCTGCACGTTCTTCAAGCGGGAAGGAGACGCAGAGACTTCATTGTGTGATATTGCCAAAGCGCAGGAGCGCACAGCGCTTGCCTGTGGTGATATAGGTCTACGGAGTATGAAAAGAATTTTTCGTGAAGCAAAGTTATCAGTACAGGCAAGTGGAAATGTGCACTTTAGATCACCAGGTAAAAATCATATGGTACCGAAATGAGTCACTGGAATTGACGACTTTGATCAGGATGTTTTACGCCAAAAGGTATTAGAGTTTTATGATAGACGCGAGTTCCCTACAGCAAAGAAGTTCATGTAATGCATAAAGCCACTGGTTTTAACGGGAGCACTCGGTTTATGCAGAGAACATTAAAACACGCGGGTTTCAAGTATGTAAAGTGTAATGATGGGAGGAAATTGTGATATTGCTGCCGCCCGAATGACATTTCTACGAACAATGCACGAAATCCGAGAGGAAGGAATTCAAAATGTTTATTACTTAGATGAGACTTGGGTGAATCAGAACCACACAAGGAAGATGATTTGGCAGACGGAGGGACATGGGGGTTTAAAAGTTCCAGTAGGTAAAGGTGGCCGCTTTATTATTTGTCATACTAGTTCTGTTCTGACTGGATTTGTACTCGAGAGTAAATTAGTGTTCCGGGCAAAATCGAAAACTTGATCGGACTACCACCCTGAAATGTATGGGGAAACATTCCGAGAATGGATTTTAACGCAGCTGTTCCCGTGAGCTATCACTCCATTGTATTGGACAAGCCTCCTACAACAAACACAAGGACCATGAATATATGTATGAGTAAAACAACACTTGGTTTTCTAATTAATCTCTCCCTGGCTACCCTGTGTTGCAGGAGGACTACAGACATAACAGACAAACATTTCAATGGATTTGTGCCAAAATATTCACAGTTTAACAATAAATAGCATAAGTTACTGAAATTGTCTGAGGCCCATAATCTGTCATGAACATTTCCCTTTTCCCTCTATAATTACCCACGTCTTCCCACAGAAAGCCACCTTTGATAATATTACATTTGCTTAGTGGCTAGCATTCCTGGCTTCACCGTGGAGGACCAGATTGGTTCGATTCTTGGCTCTGCCAAGAAATTTAATTCTAGTCTGAGGGCTGGAGCAAGGTATACTCAGCCTCGTGAGGCAAAACTGAGAAGAGGCGAGTACAATTCCTACCTCAGCCATCCTGGAAGTTGTTTTCCATGGTTTCCCACCTCTACTCTAGGCAAATGCCAGGATGATACCTAACTTAAGGCCACGGTCGCTACTTACCCAAATCCTACCTTGATTACAAAAACACACACTAGTACAGACATCACAGTAACACACGGTATCAGACAGCTTTTACACACACCCAAGTACATGGGGCTACATGACCACAATGCCGCCAAGCCCCTAATAAATCAACAATAACAACAATAACATTACGGCCACTACACATCACTGCCCCCACAATGCCGCCAAGCCCCTGAAAAAAAATCAACGAACAACAATAACATTACGGCCACTACACATCACTGCTTCCAATCTCCGATTCTATATCCATGTCACCATTCAACTGTCAGAATCGGAACTTGAAAAGCCGGATGTTTCTGTCACTTTGATGATTATAATCAACTCCATTGAGTCGTCTCTGACAAGTTCCTGACGAAAATCGTCCTCCTGTAGTTTGTCCATGTAACGTACACAGGCTTCCCAATCGGCAATTGTGATGCGGTCTGTCGCTTCGTGAGTCAACCTTTCAGCATCTGCTATTTTAAATGTGGTGTTCTTTTCTGCCACATAACCTTTCAATTGTGCCCATACCAACTCTATAGGGTTATACTGACAGTGGTATGGCGGTAATCTGCTCAGCTATGGTGCCAAGTTCATATATTTTTTCATTGCAACAATTGCTGCAACAATTCAAGCCTTGTTTTTGTTGCGTCATGGGGTTTATTGTTATTACGCAGCCACATATTGATATTGATTCTGACAGTTCTGAGTAACCAGACACGTATAAGAAGTTTATTTTATTTGTATTTGTTTTGGTTTTTAGTATATGGGATTGCTCGTGAAACAACCTGCAGCGATGTCTTTCAATTCACTTGTATTGAGAGATATTGCATTAACACTTCATTTTTTTTACCTTTGTTGTGTGTAGGGTCGGGGGAAGCGAGGGCAATTTATTGTGAGACACCCGGTAGTGTAAATGTATATTGTATAAAATGAAATAGCATGTGTTGTTTTCCAGTGTTTTGCCATTTTAAAGAGGTGGCTTACCACCGGCTTCTCACTCCTCAGCCACAGAATTGATTCCCGACAGCTCAATGTGGGATTTGTGCTCGACAAAGCGGACGGTGGACAATACTCGGGCTCACCTATGGCATATTATTCCTTAATTTCACCTTTATTATGCTTGTCATTTCATACTTCAATAACCTCTACACAGTGGTGAGAGGGCATCCTTGAAACAGTATGCCACAGCGAAATAAATAAATAAACTGTTATGATTTCTGTAGTTAATATTCATATTATGTGCTTGAGACATCTTGGTCATCAGCCCCATGTACTTGTCTGATATAACTTGAGTTTCTGTCATAGTTGTAGTAGTGTAGCAGAATTAATGACAGGATCCCCCTGGCCTTGAACTAAGGTACTATTCCAGCATTTGCCTGGAAGGAGAGGGGGTAAACGCTGAGAAACCACATTAAGGATAACCACGGTATTCGAACCTCCGATATCCGGACTCTCTTCAATGCACCATCACAGCCGTGGTGCGATTTAACACCACTGCTATGCCGCAGGGTATATAAATAAGCATCTCACCCTGGCCAAGGGGACGGTATAAGGGTTAAGGAGATCATTCTATCTTCTAACGTCTTGTTCTTTAACTGGCCATAAAACGCGAACCAGTCAGCGTAGAAATGTAATTTTTGTTTCAAAATATTCCGAATTTTTATTTCTTCATCCTAACTGCTTGCAAATTCCCCTACTGTGAAAACTTGGCCCGAGCGCACGTGATATTTGATGTTGGGGCGGCAACTTCTGCCCGTGTGAGGCAATGCTGTATTTCATATCATCGCTTTCTGTCTGCGCAGCCAGGGGCCATCAACGCTGTCGCCTAGTATAGCTGCAGAACAACACACGATGCAGAGTGAGCGTGCCTTGCCTCGCACCAGCACTTGACATGTCGATAGACAATTGTAAACAGTTGACAGTACCCTCACTTCAGAACGGCAAAGACTCGTCACATGGTTAATAGCACACACAATAATTATATAATTATTGTTTCTTTAAAGGGTGGAACAGCAAGGTTATCTGTCCCAATGCACACAAGAATATAGGGCTGTTTTGTCCCTTAGAATATCATCAGTTACATGTAGCATTTTATATTATTGCCGAAGAGCTCTGCCTAATTGAGAGGGAGAAATTAATAGGCATTTTGTAATGTTTTACTGCGTTTTGGTGCATTTGGTTCCCTATGTATTGCGTCGCTTGAGAATTACAAGGATAAACCATCTGGGAATTTGGCAGGTTCGTTTGTACACCAACTCATGAACTATAAAACGTTCGAAATATCCTCGTGTTGAACAGGAGTGGTTGGTCACCTGACCATTAGCTACCATATACCAATGATTTTTTTTTTAAATCCTCTTTATTGGTACCAGTTGTAAGAAGGAGAGCTTATTCTTGAATGTGAGATGACCTCTGATTTTCAGAATGGAAATTATGGAAAAGATCCCTATCATACTCGGGGATAATATACTGTAGTAAATCTCATTCCCATCAGGTGCTGCTACATAACTCTTTAGTCAATGCAGATTAAAACATTCAAAAGAGCTCAGTTTAATGCCCCTGCAAAGGCAGTAATGAGAGTGAATGTTTCTGTCTTGTTTTAGGAACATTCTTTCGAAGTGTCCCTGTTCGCCGAGCTCTTCAATGAGATGCTCATGAGAGACTATGGTTTCAACATTTATCGCTCTCTCCACCAGGCCCCAGAACGGCCAAAAGAAGAAGAAAAGGACAAGGTAAGTATTTTAGCATTCAAACAAACCTAAAATGTGAATTGGAGATTTTAAGATACTGCCCAGTTATTGACCATGTCATTGTTATGAAACCTCTTGTTAATCACCCTAAATATTTCCTGTGTGTTGATGGACCATGAATGTGTATGAGTAAAACAACACTTGGTTTTCTAATGAATCTCTCCCTGGCTACCCTGTGTTGCAGGAGGACTACAGACATAACAGACAAACATTTCAATGGATTTGTGCCAAAATATTCACAGTTTAACAATAAATAGCATAAGTTACTGAAATTGTCTGAGGCCCATAATCTGTCATGAACATTTCCCTTTGCGCTCTATAATTACCCACGTCTTCCCACAGAAAGCCACCTTTGATAATATTACATTTGCTTAGTGGCTAGCATTCCTGGCTGCCACCGCGGAGGAGCAGATTGGCGCTTCCCACTGTCAAGGTGTCCTTGATTTTCCCCACTTCCACTGTCCAGAAGTCCTCGATTTACCCCGCTTCCACTGTCAACGTGCCCTTGATTTTCCCCGCTTCCACTGTCCAGAAGACCTTGATATTCCCTGCTTCCACTGTCCAGGAGTTCTTGATTTTCCCCTGCTCCCACTGTCCTCGCTTACACTGTCCAGGTGTCCTTGATTTTCCTTGCTCACACTGTCCTGGTGTCCTTGAATTTTCCTGTTTCCAATGTCCAGGTGTCCTTGATTTTCCTTGCTTCCACTGTCTAGGTAGCCTTCCATTTTCCCCGCTTCCACTATCCAGGAGTCTTTGATTATCCCCGCTTCCACTATCCAGGTATCTTTGATTTCCCCCCGTTCCACTGTCAATGTGTCCTTGATTTTCCCCACTTCCACTGTCCAGAAGTCCTTGATCCCCCCCTCCACTGTCCAGGAGTTCTTGATTTTCCCCGCTCCCAATGTCCAGGTGTCTATGATTTTCCTCGCTTCCACTGTCCAGATGTCCTTGATTTTCCTAGTTTCCACTATCCAGGATTTTCCCCGCTTCCACTGTCCGGGAGTCCTTAATTTTCCCATTATCCACTGTCCATGTGTCTTTGATTTTCCCTGCTTCCACTGTCCAGGTGTCCTTCATATTCCTCGCTTCCACTGTCCAGTTATCCTTGGTTTTCCCCGCTTCCACTGTCCAGGTGTCGTTGACTTTTCTCGCTTCCACTATTCAGGAGTCCTTGATTTTCCAGCTTCCACTGTCCAGGAGTCCTTGATTTTCCCCACTTCCACTGTCCAGGAGTCCTTGATTTTCCCCGCTTCCACTGTCCAGGTGTCTTTGATTTTCCCCGCTTCCACTGTCCAGGAGTCCTTGATTTACCCCGCTTCCACTGTCCAGGTGTCCTGGAATTTCCCTGCTTCCACTGTCCACGTGTCCTGGATTTTTCCCGCTTCCACTGTCAAGATGTCCTTGATTTTCCCCACTTCCACTGTCCAGGAGTCCTTGATTTTCCCTGCTTCCACTGTCTATGTATCTTCGATTTTCCCCACTTCCACTGTCTAGGTGTCTTTGATTTTCTCTGCTTCCCACTGTCAAGGTGTCCTTGATTTTCCCTGCTTCCACTGTCCAGGTATCTTTGATTTTTCCCCGCTTCCACTGTCCAGGTGTCCTTGATTTTCCCCGCTTCCACTGTCCAGGTGTCCTTGATTTTCCCCGCTTCCACTGTCCAGGAGTCCTTGATTTCCCCACTTCCACTGTCCAGGTATCTTTGATATTCCCCACTTCCCACTGTCCAGGTTTCCTGGATTTTTCCTTGTTATTCCTCCAACTGGTAGTGTATAGGTGTCGCATATTCTTCCATTTCACTAATTAATTATTATTATAAAACTATTTTCTGTGATCAAATTACTTTACAAACACTCGAAATTAATCAAACCTATGTGCTTTATGCCATCTTTTTGTTGACATCATGTGACTCCGTATTCATGTCTCTTATTGGTGGAGAGGATAGTGTGCCTTTAGCAGTACACTTCATCATGGATAATGTCCCTTAGGCCCGTATCACACGACACTCCCTGGCAAGGAAGCTGTTGTGATCGCTGGTACAAAAACCTGTATGATTCTGTTCATCCTCGTCAGTACACCTGCTTGTATAACCAAAGTGTATCAAACGCTAGCAATGTGTATGCCTATTTGTATGAAATAAAACATGGCTATGGGTTGTCGTTTGAAGGTATTATCTGCAGTTCATGCGCCTTATTAACGCAAAGCGGTCATAAAACTTGCTTTAAGTAAATTTGAAAACATGCCAGGTACTGAATGAATGCATTCCAATCAATATTTAAGATCTAACTGTATTAGGCCTAATTGGATATTTTACCATACGTGTTAATAAGATGCGCAACAAATAGCTTCTGAGTGTGTTGGATCGTGGATTAAGGCTATCCAACGGCGGAAAATTTTACTTCTTTTTAATTATTGTATTACAGTGGAACCTCGTTAGTACGTTTTTCAAGGGACTGAAAAATTTGAACGTAAAAAGCCGGAAAACGTACTAATGAAAAATGATAATTAAACCTCATTAATTTGTTTCTGTAAGGGAAATGTAAAAAAAAGGGTTAATCGGAAGTACGTTCTAACGAATATACAATTTCAAACAACCTACAGAATTATTGAATTACAGAACTAGTTAACACGGCACAGATAAACGAGAGCAATGAAAACTAGAAAAATTTACTATACCGGTGCCGTATTCTTAATTCAAATACTGCAGTACGAGTTGAAATATTTAGTTTTGTATAATTGATTTCGGCTTAAACACATGTTTTTCTTGATATTCTTTGAAAAAGAAGTGCCGTATTCTTTGGCGTGAACGATTGGCTATAACCGAAGTTTTTTTTTTTTTTTTTTTAGGTTAGACATGCTTTCACGCGCTTAAGGTGAGGATTTCTGTCTATTTCTTCTAGAATTTTCATTTTCACATCACTAGTTAATGATTTAACTACTTTCTTAGGCCTATCCAATATTTCAATACGACACAACAAAATTATCACTAGGTTTCACAAGTGTTCAAGAACATATAAACGCGTCTAATTTAGGCCTACTCTCGTCTGTCGCCCGACTCTCAAATCGCTTATTTTACTTTCTGCCCATATCCTTCGTTACTGTTTGTGTTCCTGTCATGGTTGATAAGGGTAGTTTGTTTGCACGTGTTTTTAGCGTTAATGTATTTTTGTCTGTTTTACCTTTAATGTCTGGTGTATCCGTACGTAAATTGTGGCACGTTACAGATCTCGTTCGGGGCAACATTCCGGCAGCCCGGTGTCTCTAAAAGCTTTAAGCTTCAGTAGTTAAAAGGGATGTAAAACCAGTCACATTTTATCGTTATTAAACTGAACATAAACTTGTTAAGAACAAACAACATAGAAATCTTCCGCGCATCCATTTTTCATGTTTACAAGCAACCCGTAAATAAAAAATAAAAAAAGTCTGATGATAATTACGGGTCCTTGTTTGACTGTTTAATACGAGTTAGCCAACATAAATTATATACCGTATTGAACTCACGAACTCATGTAAATGGGCATCGTACCGAAAACGGATCGTATTCAAATCGATATGAGTTCGCCATGTAAACCCATGTAAACGTAGTAACTGTCATAGCCACTGAGAGCTAGCAGCGAGACTGGACAGATGTGCAACATTGTTGGCGCGTGCTACTGCCTTACGTTTAAGAGTTATGTCGCAACCCTCACCTGCTTGTTGGCAAGGAATGTTATTTTAGAACTTAAAAAGGTTCATTCTGGTTCCGTATTGATAAACGAATCAGTATAAACAGGTTAAAGATTCCGCCTGATCAATACTTCTATTGATTATGATCACTGTGTGGTCATTAGTGGGACATGCCAGCATAGCATACAATTTAACCTCTTGCTATTTGCCAATTTAATACGTTTGGTTTTTAATCGTTGCTCAAACAAGACGGATTAGAGGCCAATCTCTGCTATTGCAAGTGTTGAAGTTATGCACTTCATAAGCTTTATATTTGGCAAGATATAATTTCAGCGCAGTGACTTCATTGGTTTTATTATCTTTATATTGCTGGTGAAGTATTGAGGAATTAAGTGTTCCTACTGCTGATTCCAACATGTTTTCATGGTGTTCCGAACTGTTGCTGTCGTACCAAACCGGTACCGTACATTTGAGTTTTCAATAACCTCTAAAGACCACCGTGAGGCGTCTATTGAAAGTGTTTATAGGCCTAGTTCATAATACTTTTGACATAACTCATATTAGGCGTAAAACGTTTCAATCTCTCTTTATGGTGCACCATACAAGATTCAATTTTAAGGTAATTTTAAGTGCTACGCAAAATATAATCTTGTATCGTTCTGTCATATCGGCTGATGAAGGGGCCAAACTATTAATTAGGCCTCGAAACATGTCCCACAGTGATCATAATTATTAAAAGTATTGATCAGGCGGAACCTTGAACCTGATTATACTAAACGAATGTTATCTCAGAGCGGTCGGGCTCACATTCCACTATGGGTGGACAAAGAATGCTTTCAGGGCTGACGACAATGCGATCGTACTAAGCGATGCACGGCAAATTGTGCGACATGATAAATGAGGTACTTTTACGTTATTGTCATCAGATAAGAATAGGGACTTGAAAATTACGACGTGATATGCGATGAAACATACTAATGAGGAACGTGTTAACGAGGTTCTACTGTATATCCTCCCTACCTCGTACAACAAGATTTCAATTTATTTTTGTTCACATGATCCATGAGGACGATAGGGAGAGTTCTTTTCTTCTATCATTTAAGTTTTTATTTTCCCTAAATACTGTTCAAAACCATGGGTGGATAGACTACTATTATCGTGATAACTATTAGAATTTTAATAGTTCACTATTTATCCCAGAATAATGATAATAATATGACACGTTCTGTTCTGTCTGGCTGCGTGACTCAGCGGTAGCGTTCTCGCTTGCTGAGCCCAAGGTTGCAGGTTCGAATCCTGGCGCAGTCGCTGGCATTTCAGGGTGGGCAAATGCGAAGGTGCCATGTCAGTAGATTTACTGGCTCGTTAAAGATCTCCTTCATGGCAAAATTCCGCCCCCCCCCCCCCCCCCTGCGTCTCTAAAAGCCAGAGTAGTTAAAAGGGGCGTAATACCAATAGCATTATAATTATCTGTATTTACTGTATGTTTGGGGCATATGACCTCGTAGTTCCGCCCCTTGAAACCTCAATAACTAACCGACTAACTATAATTACTGTATGTGTATAGCAAGGGCTTTTCGCACAGACGCCGTTTAAAGAAAATATAGTTTCGCTCTGATGTATTTATTCGTGAGCCTACCCTCATAACAAATCTATTTGTTTATGTTGCCGCTAGGATCTCTACCAGAACGAGAAAAGCAATCCGATTGGTTGTTGTACACAAACTTCCATGCAAACTGCCAGGAAAAATGGCACCTGTTCAATTTCATGAGTTCTGTGGAAGGTACAAATCACACGGTGCTAGACACTTCTATACCAGCGTGTATACCTGTACTGGTAGAAGCTTCCATGCTAACAAGTGTCGTGTGATACAGGCCTTATGAAGAAAGATGCAATATTCAATGTGTAACTTAACCAGGATAATGTCCATTTTAATGTAAAATAATACTGCTACAACATGAATATTTACTTCCACAATATGGCAGCATCAATAACTCAAATTTTTTAAAAAGTGGATAATGTCACTTTTGCATCTACACGATATATAGATATATAAATTATATATAAACTTTTGAACTGACAGTGGTTTTGGGGTCTGGGGGATGTGAAACGCAATGATATGTCAATTTTCTGGACTTCAAAACATGATACTCATTGCAATAGGTAGCTTTCTTATGAAATCTACCTAAAAACATTTTAATTGACAAAGGTATGGGTAAAGATTGAAGAACATACCCTTAGACTCCAGACTTTTTTCAATGACTCTTATTCAAGACATTTGTCAGAAGTTCTGTTCTCCATTAGCCAAGTGGAAATCGGCATATTTTTTCTTAGTTTTATCATCTTGGTGGTTTACTGGAGGGGGGGGTGTCCACCTCATGACTCAAGATTGTAGGTTCGATCCCGCTTCATCATCATCATCCACATTGAAATTGTTGCTAATATAGACCATCAAAATTTGGGACAAATTCGAATAGGACATCCTGTAACTATTCCTGGCGAATTTTGACTCACATTTTCGTTGAATTTTGACACCCACATTTGCTTCTGTAAAATCAGTAGTACCTACAAATGCTATCGTTCAGTGAAGAAATCCACGAACTTCGGGTTGCTAAATATACGACTGTCTTCCCCTTCCTCATTCCTCTCCAAACACTCACTTCTTTCATGCATTTTACTTTTAAGCCAGTTTGGGCCAGTACCAACACTGAATGCTACAGTTTTCTTGTCATATGCTTTGAGAATTATCAGGACATCCAATACATACAGTAGTTGACTAATCTTACTTCTGCCATGCTTTTCCAGCAAATCTTATCTTGAGGTGACAAATGCTTACGTTTTACATCTTGTATGAAAATTTTGACTTTCTATTGATGGCCATTGGCTGAAATTCATTATAAGTTTTTCTAGGTAAATATTGTTGATTAATCATTTTAATTATTGTTTCACCGAATTCTAGGACCGGAAGAAGGAACGTGACAAGAAGGATGAAAAAGATAAGGATAAAGACAAGGATAAGAAGGATGACAAAAGAGATGACAGGAAGAATGGTGATAGAGATGATAAAGATAAGAAAAGGGATGATAGACATTCCAGGGACAAGAAGGATGACAGAAGTAGAAACGAGGAAAAAGAGAAGAGCAATGACAAAGATGATGATGATGACGATGAAGATGATGATGAGGTACTTAGTTATGTTTATCAGTAGTGAATGTTTTGTGGTTTGTCTGTTCAAGATTTGTGTGGATAACTTGCAGTAACTTGACTTGGGCTAGCTGAACTCTAGTTGAAGACAGCCTTAACTTTTTTACTCTATTGTGACAGTAAATGCCAGAATTCAAAAAAGTCTATTGCCGATTAAAAAGGTACTCTCATCACTGAAAACAGCTAAACACTTTTTTAACTTTTTACTTACGGTAATTTATTGTGTTTCAATATAAAATCATATCATTTGGAATCATTATGGCATCATTCTAATTCAACAGCATTACCACATCTGTTACTTCTATATAAGTAAGCATAGTGCCAGAAAATATTAGACTTGCCAATAATAGTTTATTAAAAGCTTATACAAATTTATACACATTTTTACATGAAGAAGAAACAAAAAATAGGCCTATTCTTCAATTTCTGAAAATAAATTGTTGTAGAAGACTGTCACATCCTTTACAAAAGAATGGCTGATTTATGCATTTTCTAATAAATTTCAACAATATTTATTTTTTAATATTCATTTGCATTTCAATTTTCTCCAGGAAGATGAAGATTCAAAAGACAGTAAGAAGGACAAGGATAAAGATGACAAGGACAAGAAGAGGAGCAAAGACAAGGATAAGAAGAAAAAGAAGGAGAAAGTTAAATTGTTTACGGAAGACCCAAATCTTCTATTGTCGTTCATCTACTTCGACCAATCCCACTGTGGCTACATTTTTGATAAAGACATTGAAGAGTTGCTGTACACTCTTGGACTAAATCTTTCACGGGCTCAGGTATGTTGGTCAACCCTTTGGTTTGAAACTATATTATATATTGTTGGCTGTAGCCTGTTGTTTTTCTATTAATATACCTACATATTCCTCACCCAATGGCTTTGAACAGTGATACTCAATTTTTTTTTTAATTTTATTTTTTAGTTTGATGTTTTATAAGATAGAATTGGTTTTCTTTAGTTCGCCAATGTTATTTACAGGAGGCCATGACTAGAATTGCGTATATTGCGAGAAAGTATCAGTCGTCAGTTGTTGATACAATCACAAATAAATCTTTAAGTTGGAGGTTAGGGTCCTTCTAAAGCACTATTGGATAAAAGATTACAAAGCTGCTACCGCGGCTCGATGAATATGTAAAGTGGAAGGAGAAGGTGTAGTTAGTGAGTGTGTGCAACGATGGTTTCAACCCTGGAGAAGAAAACTCTACCGATTTACCGCGTTCTGGGAGGCATCAAGTATGGGATATTGAGAATACAAGCAGAGTTTTGGAAAATCATCAACTGTCTCACACGCTCCCATATTTCCTGCTTCTGTCGTATCTGCCGACATCCTTGCTCTATTCGCCTGACCCAGCATGTCCACGTTATGAATAGGTGTTGTAGAAGTCTAATGGTTTTAGATCGGGAGAACGAGCAGGCCACGGTGTCTGTCCCTGACGCCCTATCCATTTGTTTGGGAATGCACACAGACTTGAATAGCGACGAAACGCCTGTGTGCCCTCCACAAATGACCCACTAGCAACGTGCCACAGTCTGTGTTATGTACACCACTAACAACACTTGTAACATGGCAACGAATGCACATACACCATTATGTTTACGGGACATGTTTTGTTTGTTGTCAGGTCCTCTATCGAATCCTCGGAGCTTTCCCACATACAGTGAAACCCCCATTTAACATTTGCCCTGGGACCTGCAGATTTTAGCCATAAATCGAGGTGAACTTTAAATAGGGGTTTTGTGAAAAATTCAATGTAATGCCCTTTTATGGCGAGTTTAACATGTATACCTTGACTACTATGTGCACAAATTATTCTTCCATATGAGTTTAATACAATGTATTTATATTTCATGGTTAAATAAAAAGTTTTCAACAAATCATCACAATATTCTATTATTTATATTTTTTCAAAACAACGGCTGCAACTGCCCCAAAATACAATTTAATAATAAACGATAATCTATTAAACCCCGTGGGGGTTTGCCTGTTCCTCTATCGGGCGCGTCCCAGGTGGCGGATAGGGGGGCTCGCCGGACTTGTCCGGAGGGTTTGAGGGAAATAAAATACCTCTCGCGGATCAAAAACAGGCCCCTCGCCAGGGTTATGGTGAAGCTACGTTAGGCCTAGCAAGTCAGTAGTGGATATGAAACTGCTTTTAAAACGGGAACGGGCCTCGGAAAGGACAGATCTAAAGGAAGCAGACCTGGCTATGGAAATGGACTACGAATCGGAACTTTGAATATAACTTCATTGACGGGAAGAGTGGAGGAGGTTGTGGATATGATGGAGAGGAGAAAACTGGATGTACTCGGACTGGCAGAGACCAGATGGAGAGGGGAAGGAAGAAAAGAACTGAGAAATGGCTTGCAGGTATACTGGATAGGAAATGAGGAGGGGAAAAGAAATGGAGTGGGAATGGTGGTGAGAGAAGGGCTGAGGGAGGAAGTAAAGAGGGTAAGTGATAGAATAATTAGAGCCAGAATCACTGTGAAAGGTAGAAACCTGGACATTCTGCAAGTCTATGCACCACAGGTGGGATGCACAGAAGGCGAGAAGGACGAGTTTGAAGAGGAGTTGCAGAAGCAGTTAGTGGGGAGAGACCTGATAGTCATGGGAGACCTAAATGCCCATGTCGGAACTGATAGAAGAGGTTTTGAGGAAGTGATTGGTGGTGAAGGATGGGGAAACAGGAATAAGGAAGGAGAGAGATTGTTGGAACTGTGCAAGATAAATGGGCTAATGGTTGGAAACACATGGTACAAGAAGAGAGAGAGCCATAAAATTACTTGGTACAGCAGGGATTTGACTAGGAAATCAGTGGTGGACTATATTCTATGCGGGAAGGAGACAAAGAAGAGTATCACGGATATAAGGGTAATACCTTCAGAAGCCCTGGACAGTGACCACCGTCTGCTGGTCGCCAAGGTGAGAGGACTGAAGGAAAAGAGGAGAACTGAGAACCAAGAAAGAAGAATAAGGACATGGAAGCTGAAGGAGGATGGAAATAAGGAGAAGTTCCAGATATTTGTGAGGAACAAATTTCCGAAGGATGATCCGAAAACAGGTGAAGAAGAATGGAATAGGTTCAAGGACGTGTTGGTAGAAGCAGCGGAAGTCGTGTGTGGCAGAACTAGTGGAAAGAAAAGGTGGAAGGAAACACCATGGTGGAACCCCAGAACTAAGGAAGCAGTGAAAAAGAAAAATGAAGCATTCAGGAAATGGTTCCAACAGAGGACAGACAGAACAAGAGAAGAATACCAAGAGCGGAAGAAAGAAGTAGTGAAGGAAGAGAAAAAGAAATGGCTGGAGAAATGGACAGAAATGATGGAGGAGGACTGTGATGGCAGTAAGAAAGTGTTGTATGGAATGATAAAGGCAAAGAGAAGAGATACAGGGGAAAATGTCAGAATGATGGACAGGAATGGAAAGGAGGTCGAAAATATGGAAGAAGTAAAGGTTATCTGGAGAGAATACTTCAAGGAACTCCTAAATCCAACTAAAACCAGCGTAGTGGACATTGTGGAGGAAGAAACAGACAGTGACCAAGACATTTCAGAGAAGGAATTGACATGGAAAGAAGTGGAGGAAGCATTAAAGAAGATGAAAGGGGGAAAGGCACCGGGAATAGACGAAGTGAGTGTGGAGATGGTGAGAGCAGCAGGGGTGATAGGAACACAGTGGCTCTTTCGAGTAATGAAAGTGATATGGAGGGAGAAGAAAATACCAGAGGACTGGAAAAGAGGGATAATAATACCCATATTTAAAAAGGGAAGTAGGAAGGAATGCAAGAACTACAGGGGAATTACACTCATGTGCCACTGCGCCAAAATATTTGAGAAGGTACTGGAGAGAAGAATTCGGACAGAAGTTGAAGATGGGCTGAGGGAAGAACAGTATGGATTCAGGCCAGGAAGGTCAACAGTTGACCTCATCTTTGCAGTAAGACAGCTACAAGAACACCATTATGAATATGGGAAAGATCTGGTGATGACCTTCTTGGATATTGAGAAAGCATATGATAGTATTAATAGAAACAAGGTATGGGAAGCAATGAGAGCAAAAGCAGTGAACAAGGAGACAGTGGCAAGAGTGAAAGCAATGTACGAGGGAAGCAAAAGCTGTGTAAAGGTGGGAAGAGAGAGAACGGAATGGTTTCAACTGGAGAGTGGTCTGAAACAGGGAAGTGCCCTCTCACCCCTGTTATTTATAGTGGTGATGGATGAAATCATACGAAAAGTGGTAAGTAGCATTGGGGAAAGGAAAATGAAGGCAATGTTGTTTGCTGATGACCTTCTGGTATGGGGAGAGGATGAGGAAGAAGTACAAGAGCAATTAGATGAGTGGGAGAAGGTAGTGTTATCATATGGGATGATGTTCTCAGCACAAAAGAGTGAAGTGGTCATCACAACAAGGAAGAAGAACAGACTGGATATGGGCATAACACTTGGAGGACAGCAGTTGCAGAAAGTAGAATGCTTCAAGTACTTGGGAAGCATAATTGAAGAAAAGGGAGGCAATAGGATGGAAATAAATGAGAGGGGAAGGTGCGCAGATGGATTTTTCAAGAGTGTTAGGGGGATGATATGGAATAAAGATGTACCACAAAAATGTAAAGGAATCATCTACAAGACCTACTTTGTGCCAATTTTGACATATGGTTCAGAAACATGGGTGATGAAGGAAAGGGACAAGAATAAAATACGAGCAGTGGAGATGAAGTTCCAGAGGAGTAGGGTAGGAGTGACAAGAATGGACAGAGTAAGGAATGAGAGAGTCAGGGAGATGGTAAGAGAGGAACCATTGCAAAATAGAATAGAGCGATCTAGGCTACAATGGTATGGACATGTGAGGAGGATGGAAGAGGAGAGGATACCGAAGAAGATGTTTGGAATGGAAATGACGGGACGGAGGCCAAGGGGAAGACCAAGGGACAGATGGACAAAAGGAGTTAAGAAGAGTGTGGTGGAAAGAGGAGTGTGCTGGGACACAGTAAATGACGAGAGATGGTGGATGGACAGGAAACGATGGAGAGGCTTATGTTCCAAGCAGACCCGACCAGCGGTTGGAAACCGCTCAAGATGATGATGATGATGATGAATCTATTAAAAATTAGTATTGAACGTTAACACGGAAAAAATGTCCATAATATATGCTAAATCACAAAAAAACGCCAACTTATCGAAATAAAACCTCCCAACTTTTTGCAAATGTACTGTATGAACATTAAAAAATTGAAATATGATATATAGGTTCTTTACAAGAAGAGTTCAGGATCGTTGGTATCACGGGATGGCAGGCTTGATGTTTTAATTATTATTATTAATTTTTATTTTTATTTTTTTATCAAGACCAGTAGGAGTCTTATGATAACACTTACCCTCTCTCCCAAATCCAACTTGTACCGCAAGGAAAGCAGTAAAAATAAGACCTTCTCAGTTATCCTATTCCGTAAACCACTTTCGACGGACCTTATTTTGAACTCTCCTAAGAGAGTGTGTATTATTTGTGTGTGCCCACTCCACTGTAGTTAGTTTTCAAACAGAAGTATTGTTGTAAATAATTTACATTTATTGTTGACGTCCTATCCAACATTGCCACATATGACATCACAACAGAGGTGTAGATAAAAAAAATTAAAAAAAATCTTAGCTATTTCACAATTCAAATCAAATCTTAAATTGTTTGCGACCGTAGGAACATTAAAATCGACATACTGTATTTTTATTTCAAGCGCATACGTCAACGAAGATTTTATTTTCCCTGCCCAACATCGAGCTTAAATTGGAGGCTAGCGCAGTTATTACGAACACGTTCTTGTTCAAATAAAGGAAGTGAGGTTAAGTTATCTGACGTTAATCTGGCGCTAATATTTAATTTCAAAGGAGTACCGTACTTAATGTCTGTTATGAAGGAATCTACTGATTGTGTACTTCATAAGGCATCTAACGAAGTCTAGCTAGCCATATCCAGGGAATAATATATGGCCAAATGTACGAGACGCCTTGCCGTCAAAAAAGTGTTTTGTCATTTCGTGACATTAACTCACAAATGGGGTGGATTTATTAATCGATAAAGCTTTTAAAAACCAGCGAAAGGAATTGAAATACTTTTCATTAACTAGTCGCCTGTTCCTTTAACTTGACTCACGATTATGACAAATGCGACTGAACTCGTCTGTGGTACGCCTGCAGTGATTGGTCAGTTTGTCAAGGTTGCTACGTGACTGGCCAATGACAAAGAGTCTTCTCGCGGATGTTTGTAATTACAGCTGGAACACGCGTACATATTCATACATTTCCTCGGGCAATTAAGACTACGAGCAGGAGACGCGTGGGTATCTAATGTCTCGCCGTGGTGCGGCAATAACTTGACCTCTTTTTTTTTTAGCGTGTTCCCATTCACAATAAATTGTGGCACGGCTTAGTGATTTGTTTATCTTACGTCATCGTAAAGGGAGTGAAGTCATACTCTTCACGAAGGAAGGGAGAAAATACCGACTTGCATATTGTCTGGGACTCTACCAACGTTAAATCGATACAGATTTTATTCCAGGGGTCCAAGGATTCGAGCCTAAAATGGAGGTTAAACGTAAAATCGACAAACGTTAAAATGAAGCCTGATATACATAGCGTCTTATGGATTTGGTTGGGATTAGTGAAATGCGCTGGTAGGAAGAACAGGACTTTTGGTCAGGAGACTATAGGGTCATTAGCACTAAATCAAACAATGGCCAAGCAGGGGTTGGCCTCATATTGAGTAGGAAACTTCGACAGCGGGTGGAATATTATGAACAATATAGTGAACGGACTATTGTAGCGAAAATCAATACTAAACCTACCTGCACCACAGTGGTACAAGTATATATGCCTACCAGTCAAGCTGATGATGAGGATGTTGAAAAGGTCTACGAAGAAATAGACGAAATTCTGAGGTATATAAAGGGTGATGAAAATGTTACAGTAATGGGAGATTGGAATGCTGTGGTAGGAAAAGGGAGAGAAGGGAAGATATTAGGAGATTTCGGATTAGGTGAAAGGAATGATCGAGGAAGCAGGCTGGTAGAATTCTGCACCGAGCATGAGTTGGTCATAGCTAACACCTTATTCAATAACCACAATAGAAGAATATACACATGGATGAGACCAGGAGATACAGGGCGTTACCAAATCGACTTCATTATGGTCAAGCAGAGGTTTCGAAACCAGATTTTGGATTGTAAAACATATCCTGGTGCTGACATAAACTCTGACCACAATCTGGTTGTAATGAAATGCAGATTAAAGTTGAAGAAACTGAAGAAAAGTCAAAAACCAAAAAGGTGGGCAATAGACAGACTGAAAGAGAAGGATGTAAACGAAAGATTCAAGAAGAGTATAAAGGAAGGACTAATGAAAAACCCTAAACAAACTTCAATTGCAGACGAATGGGCACTTTTGAAGAATGAAATAACAAAATCCGCAGAAGAAAGCATTGGTAGGAAAGAAAGAATAGGTAGAAAACCGTGGATCACTCGGGATATACTAGAATTGATGGATGAAAGGCGGAAACACAAGAATGTAAGAGATGAAAAGGGGAAAGCAGAATACAGACGTCTGAGAAATGAGGTTAACAAGAAGTGCAAGGAAGCGAAAGAAGAATGGTTGAAAGAGAAATGTGCAGGTATAGAAAATTGTCTGAAATTAGGAAAAGTAGACACAGCTTATCAAAGGATTAAGAATACTTTTGGGGAAAAGAAGACTAAGTGCTGTAATATTAAGGTCACAAATGGAAAGCCTCTAACAGATAGGGAAGAAAAGGTTGAGAGATGGAAAGCTTACATAGAGAGTTTGTATAAGGGAAAGGAGATTGAGAATCATGTAATGGAAAGGGAGGAGGAAATTATGAGGATGCGAAAGGAGATTTAATATTGAGATCAGAATTTGATAGAGCTTTGGAAGACTTAAGCAGGAACAAAGCACCAGGCATTGATGATATACCGATTGAGTTGCTACGCTGCATAGGAGATGAAGGTCTGATCAGGTTATTTCACTTGGTGTGTAGGATTTATGAGATAGGTGAGGTACCCCCTGATTTCAAGAAGAATGTAATCAACCCTATACCAAAGAAAGTGGGAGCTGACAGATGTGAAGATTACCGTACAATCAGCTTGATTACTCATGCTTCAAAGATCCTGTCTAGAATAATTTACAAGAGGATTGAAAGCCAGATAGAAACTGAGTTGGGTGACGACCAGTTTGGTTTCAGGAGAAATGTAGGAACAAGGGAAGCTGTACTAAGTCTTAGGCTGATTTTGGAAGGTAGAATAAGGAAAAATAAGAGAACGGTCATGGCATTTGTAGACTTAGAAAGGGCTTTTGATAACATTGATTGGACTAAATTGTTTGACATTTTGAAATCTATTGAAATACAGTACATTGATAGGAGGGTGATCTACATTCTATACAGAAACCAGACAGCAGTTATTCGAGCTGAAGGACATGAGAGAGAAGCTGGTATTCAGAAAGGTGTAAGGCAAGGTTGCAACTTATCACCCATACTTTTCAATCTTTACATTGAACAAGCAATGAAAAATTGGAGAAAAATTTTAAGTGGGAGTGAAGATTCAAGGAGAAATAATTTCAACTCTGAGATTTGCTGATGACATCGTCATCTTGGCCGACAAGCCTGAGGATTTGAATGAGTTTTTGAACGGTATGGACTCCGTCTTATGGAATGAATACATGATGGAAATTAATAAATGTAAAACAAAAATACTGGAATGCAGCCTAAATAAATCAGAAACTTCTATGGACATCAAATTGGCAGGTGAAAAGCTGAAGGAAGTAGGAGACTTCTGTTACTTAGGAAGCAAAATAACCAGTGATGGACGAAGCAAAGAGGATATAAAAAGTAGGTTGGCTCAGGCAAGGAAAGCCTTTCTACAAAAAGGAATCTGTTGACTTCGAATATAGATTTAGGTATTAGGAAGTCATTTTTGAAAGCCTTTGTCTGGAGCGTGGCGCTCTATGGAAGTGAAACTTGGACTATTGGTGCAGCAGAAAAGAGGAGAATTGAAGCATTTGAAATGTGGTGTTACAGGAGAATGATGAGGATCAGATGGGTGGATGGGGTTACAAACGAAGAGGTATTAAGACGAGTGGGAGAGGAGAGATGTTTCTGGCGACTGCTAATGAAGAGAAGAGATAGGTTGGTAGGACACATACTAAGACATCCAGGAATAGCAAGCTTGGTTATGGAAGGAAGGGTCGAGGACAAGAACTGTAGGGGTAGACCAAGGTTAGAATATGTTTAACAGATTGCCTCAGATGTAGGGTGTGGTAGCTATGTAGAGATGAAACGATTAGCTCAGGACAGGGAGGCATGGAGAACTGCATCAAACCAGTCAAAAGACTGAAGACTCAAACAACTTATGGGATAGTAGCCGGGACCTACGGAAATGTACGTTAATTGCGGGTAAACGTTATTTCGAGAAACGTTAAATCGGGAGTTCACTGTATTTAGTTACACCATATATACAAGTTCAACTCCGACTTGAAATCAACTACAATATGAACTGAAACGTACTCGTTTTAAACAGGCACCGTACTGAATACAAGATGATATTAAAATCTATTTGAGTTCACCATGTAAATGTAGTTCAATGCTGCACATAGCACATTTATTGTTGACTCGTGTTTATAGTGCTGGGTTCATTATGCTTGTTCTATAATTTGTGCTCCCTTTGTATTTTTAATTTTCACAAACTTTTGGATTATGATCCATTCTTAATATTGCTTTCAGGTGAGGAAACTGGTTCAAAAAGTAGTCACTCGTGACTCCCTGCACTACAGGAAACTGACTGATAAGGAAGTTAAATCTGATGATGTAAAGGAGACAGAAAAGGAGAAAGCAAAAGAAAGTGAAAGGGAGGCAAATAGCTCATCAGAAAATGAAACAAACCTAGCATATGGTAAATATATTCTTTGATGTATTCAACCATTCAATTATTACATTCTAGAGATGGTCAGAACTTGTGACTTGTAGTCTCAAAATGATGAAATATGTTAGAAAACTGTATAATGTATTATGACTAAACCTATCAAATTTTACTTCTGGATTGTGAATTATCATTAATTTGTCTTAATCCACAAATGTTACCATACAATCGTGAATACCCTTGTTTCAATGGAGATTATCTTAAGAATTTCAGGTTAGCCAGTTATCTATTCTTGGTACACTGATTATACTGAGGCTTGCAAGCATCCCACAAAATGAGTTGTTTTCAAGAAGCTACCACCTATCATCCAGTACCCTATTGTCATGCTCTTTGGACATTCAAATTGCATCCTATGTCTATTCTGAACAGTTTGTAATTCATCACAACTGATTTATGTGCTCACTTATTTATACCTTTGTAAAGTTTTTCCTCATGAATAATTTTCCAATCATATCCTATGTGATAAATCCTTTGTTCACTTGGTCTAACCCATGCTTCTTGGGCCTACCCACTGATCTTGTTCACTTGGCTTAACCAATACTTCTTGGGCCTACCCACTGATCTTGTTTATTTGGTCTAACCAATGCTTCTTGGATCTGCTCAATGATCTTGTTCACTTGTGTCGCCCAGTTCCATAACACGTTATGTCCAAAAAAATGAAATTCCTTTTTATTGCGCCATTTTGTAGAGGGCATTCATATGCATGTCTTCAATATGCCAAACTGTTCCGTAAGTCGCTATTTCACGCTTAAATTGAGCATTGAAAATGGAGTACTGTTCCAAAACTCGTCATGTCCACAGCAGAAACTGTTCCATAACCCGTTATGTCCATTACCAGAGCACAGAAACAAAACTCGTCATGTCCAACTCATTTCCCACACTTGGCAAGTGTTACAGTTCCATACATCGTTATGTCCGACAAATTAATTCAGCTGGTTTTGCCAACATATTTCGGGTATTAAGGTGTTGTTCCGTTTCTACAACTGAACAAATGAGGTTAGGGAACTTTATGGAGGTTGGTACACTTGTTTTGTTTTGAAAGGGGACTGTAGTAAAGCCATAACCTGGCATTCTGCTTGTGTGTTAGTTTTCAGCTGTGAACGTTTAATTTTTCTCTGTTATACAGTGTTTGAAAGTGTTTTAAGGCTAATTTAAACATGGGGAATGACGAAGGGATTGTTGAGGGTGACGTTATTACTCCGGCACGACCAGGTCAATCAAGGAAAAGAAAGAAAAACCAGGAAGCATGGACAAAAGTTGTAGCCAAGAAAATGAGGTTAGTGCTATAGCCTAGACAATTTATGAGCCTTTTTATTAAAGAATGTATTAATTTACTTCATAAATCTAATAATGGGGTTTCTCTTTCAGGTATTCTTCAAAAGGTCCACCATCCATGCCTACATGTGGTCATGTAGGGGGAGTTTTTAAATGTAGTGAACTAGGAATGCAAGACATCCGACGAATGAACCAACATTTTTATTCAACACAAAACCGCCAGGTTCAGAATGAATACATTTTGAAATATGTAACAGTTGAAACTCCACACCGCAGCAGATCACGAGTAAATATGCAACAGAAAAATGTGACCATCAAGTATTTCTGCAATAAGCAACGAGATGGAGTTGTAACGAGGTTGCAGATATGTAAGAAGACCTTTATTAATATCCTTGGTGTTAGTCGGGATCGTGTTCAAAATGTATGCAGAAAGTTTTTTGAATCAGGAACCACACCTGTGGAAAAACGGTGAGGTGACACAAGATCAGGCCACTTTCAAAGTAGGCGAGATGCTGTCAAATCCTTCATTCTATCAATTCCTCCGCTTGGGAAACATTATTGTAGGTCCAGAAATGTTCATAGGTACTATCTACCAAGTGAGCTGTCAATAACAAAACTATATCGCATGTACAATGAAAAAGCTACTGAGGATTTGAAAGTTAAGTATGAATTTTTCCGAAACATTTTTGATAACAACTTCAATATTGGATTTGGGTCCCCGGCAACTGACGTTTGTTCCTTTTGCCTAATGCATCAAGAAAAATTAAAACGTCTGCCTACCGGAGAGGAAAAACAAACGGTGCAAGCAGAACTAACAGTTCACAAGGCAAAGGCCAAGGCCTATTACGATAATCTTCGAACCGAGATAGAAGGTGTCAAAGTTATTAGTTTTGACTGTCAGAAGAATCTGATATTACCAAAACTACCAGATCAGTCATCCTACTACTTAAGACAGTTGTATTACTATAATTTTACTGTTTGTGAAGGTCTATCAACTGCAAGTCAAACCAAAGATAACACGTTTTGCTATGTATGGCTCGAGCATGAATTTCCCAAAGGTTCTTGCCAAATTGTGTCTTCAGTTTACCACCGTTTGTGTAACACTGACTTGAAGGAAGTAACTACCGTTAAGCTAGTTTCTGATGGTTGTGGTGGACAAAATAAAAATTCAACCATGGTTGGAATGATTTGTATTTGGCTTGCACAAAATGCTCCAGATAGTGTAAAGAAAGTCATCCTTTTGTTTCCAATAGTAGGCCACTCCTACATTCCACCAGACCGAATATTCGGACGTATTGAGAAAGAAGTTAAGACCAAAGCTTCAATTTTAATTCCAGAAGAATATGAAGCCCTGTTTGACTCAATTGGGACCGTGTTTAAAGTTGGGACCGATGTAAACGTATATGATTGGAAAACTGCTGCAATGGGTGCTCCTAAGAAAGGTGAGATCCCTGCCATCCCAGGGACTGCCAAGCCAATAGGTAAGTGGCACTTCAAGTTCCAGCCCAGCAAACGAATAATTATCACCAAAGAGTCTAACAAAACCATAAAAGTACGAGGTGAAGTAGCCTACAACATGAATTTGGGGAGTTCCCGAAGTATCTGTCGAAAGGGCAAGTCCTGGACCGAAACCACACCCAATCTCATAGCCAAAGGTGTCCTCATCAAGCCTCAAAAATTGAATGATGTAAAATCACTGCTACAAACCCACTTCGGGTCAGATTGGAAGATGGATCCAACCCTTAAGTTTTATTCTCAACTTTGTGCCGATCAGCAAGCTCTTGTCGATCAAGGTGATACACTTCGACAGGAAGAGGAGGATGATGTCGGGGAAATTGCTATGGAGAGTGAGGACATTTTGGGAGTGTAAAATGTTGAGACTTTAGAAAACAAGTTACATTGCTCATTTTCATGAATATGTTGGGGAAATTGCTATGGACAGTCAGGACATTTTGATATTGTAAGATTTTGAGACTTAAAGAAAACAAGTTAAATTTTTCGTTTTTATGATTGTATCCGAATGAACATTTATTTCATT
Source organism: Meconema thalassinum (assembly GCA_946902985.2). Classification (NCBI taxonomy): domain Eukaryota; kingdom Metazoa; phylum Arthropoda; class Insecta; order Orthoptera; family Tettigoniidae; genus Meconema; species Meconema thalassinum. The sequence continues at coordinate 251,520,446 of OX336396.1, forward strand.
GTAACAATAAAACATTTCCTTACAGAAAGCAATATTTGCATCTTATTAAAACCAAAATTAAAAACTTCCATCCTAAAAACCTGTTCCAAAACTCGTTATGTCCATTTTCCAGTTCCATAACTCGTTATGTCCAACACAATTATGCATTTTTAACAGAAACCTCCATGTACACATTTTGTAGAGTGAGACAGCCTAAATCTGTACGGCTTAATGTATAACCATAACGAATAGAATAAGAAGTGATATCACTGGCCTAGTACGCCTGATCCGCCGCAGCGCAGCGCTGGCTCCGATCTGTGATGTAAGTTAGCATTGGCGCTTACGAGACTTTTAAAACCTAGCGACCTGTTTCACATGTTAAAACACCGCAAGATATCCTCATAGGCGCTAATAAGTTCGACATCTCCACTCTCTTTACTGTGTCCAATTATAATTTAATAAGTCGTCTCCTGTAATAGTCCAGTTTCGACAATAAGCGAAGACAGAGAGCAAGTTCAAAATGCAATTAGTTTTGCCAGCTATCGGTAAATTTAAAAAAAAGAACGGAAATATTAACTCGCTATCAGAAAGGATTTCTTCACATTGTTACACATGTTACATTCCCTTAATAGACTTGCAACACGAAAAAAAAGCCGTACGAACGCAACTTTCAACTTTACCGTAGATTACTATAAAATTCAATAATAACCATAAAATTCACTCCACAAACACCAAAATCAGTAAACTACCATCATTTCAGAAGAACTCAACATTAAACAGACATAGAAGGCATACTCATGACCGCTTCATAGAGTAGGCTATTGTCTAAAACTGATCACGCCTCCTTCAGCATTACGGTACATATAATGTTTTTTTAACTCATTGACTTTTTATTCTCGTCCCTTTCTTCACAGAAGTAGTCTTTAATGGCATCAAGAGCATTTTTATTTACACCATACTGAACAAATACTTAGGCAAATTAAGAAATATATGTGGAACAGAATAGTCTTTCAATCGCCAGTTGGTTCTTGGTTCTTCCTTCCCTTCTATCACAAATTTGTCAAATTTAACAATTAAATCTTCTGAAAAGTGAGCATCACAGATGTAGGACTTTTCAGTAAGTTCCCTATTCTTCCCTGGTATGGCCCCTTTGCACTTGATAAAACGTTCCTTATCTTTAGGAGGTTTGAAAAACCGTCTGACCTCTTTACAGTCCCCATAGCTAGATCTGCATCCTGGTACAAAAGAGCAAGGCATCTTCACTACTCACATTAAGCACTCATGAAAATGTAAGGGCTAAACTGCTGTTTACTTACATTAAATAACAATAAAATTAACACACGAAGCTAACGTCAACACACGACAAGAAATTACATTCCATTTCAGTTAATGCTTCCTACAATAGCATTTTAGGTTTAATACTATGAAGTAATAGTGTAAGCACTTGTATATCAATAAACGTTTGCACAGAACACCACCAAAATACTCCGACCGATTATATACCTAATATATCGCACATAAACACATAAACATATGTGGAAATCAACAATCTCAAATCGACTGTAGCGCTGCGTAGCGCTGCGTAGCGGCGAGTGCCAACCCGGTCCGTATTCAGTACATGCTATTGAGGGAGAAGAGATCACACTTTATATTCTATTCGTTATGGTATAACTAGAACGAAAATTCGGTAAAAAATCTCTCATAGGAGAGAAGATACGAGTTTTTCGTGTCTCGTGTAAAATTTTGGTAAATGGACATAACGAGTTATGGAACTGGACGACACACTTGGTCTAACCAATGCTTCTTGGACCTACCCATTGATTGTTTTCCAGCCATTCCCAATTCAAAATAGTGTGATGTCCTTCATGAATTATTCATACGGCTTACCTGGCCAGACCATTTCAGTCTTGATGATGGCCTTATGATATCTAGCAAGCTTGTCCTCACCAAGAATCATTCCTGTTGATCTTGTTCTGCTTTTTCTCCCTCCTTGTTTTCAAAAGCATGGATCTTCTAAACCTTATTTCAGAGGCTTTATTGTTATCTCTTTTGCTGAGGATGCAGACCTCCATTACATATGTCAAGACAGATCTTGAACCATGTCAATTTAGTTCTTGTATATTCCACAGCAAGTTTCTGACTAGATGGTTGAATTGTGCTGCTTGGTAACAATAATACCAAAGTAGATAAATTCCATTCAGCATATCCCGGTAAGTTGCTTCTGTCCCCTGTCTGTTGACATTTATTACCACAGTCTTGTTTGTGATCATGGTAAGGCTAAACCCAGTGAATGGCTCCTGCCATTTTACTAGCTTTTCGTGAACTACTTCCTCTACATTTCCACATATTTTGACATCAACAACATTTGCATTTGTATTTCCTCCATGCAGCTGCTTTATTATTTCATCCACCACTGGGATGAACAGGAGCAACATTGCAAATGGTCTCAAGCCTGTCAATGAGCTTTGTTTCTTTTTTATATTTTTCCAGGTAACAAACGGCTCTTGCCTGTATTTTCTGCTGGATTACCTCCATCCAAGCGTGCCAGAAAGGACACTGGCTCAGTAAAGGAACCAGCTTCGATACCAGAAGGTGAGTTCAGCTCTAGTGTGTATTTAATGATGTAACAAGCAAAAATTTGTAGGAAAAAAAATGAAAGATTTGGAGGGGAGGTTTTCTTATATATATATAATTTTATTTGGTAGCCATGAAAGTCAGCAGACATGGAGGGAATACAGATTTACAGCTGAATGGAAGATCTCTGGAGAATGTTCCAAAATTCCAGTATCTGGGCAGTGTGATAGACTGTAAAAATTAACTCAAAGTGAACTCCTAAACTGTGCGCATAAAGCTGCCCAATCCTACAACCAATATCTCCTGTGGGATAATCAAGTACCCCATAAAGCAAAACTGACTATCTTCAATTCATACTACAATCCAATCTCGACCTATGCATTGGAGACGTGTCCCTTGACAGAACGAGAAAACTTCAAATTCAAGCTGCTGAAATTAAGTTTGTTCAATCTATGCTAAGACGAACAAAAAAGGACAAGATAAGGAACGAAACAAATAGAATGGAAGCAGGTTTGATATTTAGTGTGTTGGAAAAATTATGGTGAAGTAGACGAAGTTGGTATGGTCATGTACTGCGTATGGAAGGAACAAGAATTGTGAAAAAGCACACCGGAATGGTTGTGATTGGGAAAAGACCTGTTGAAAGACCAACGAGGAGATGGATCGATGTGGTTAAGAAGGACATCTCCGTAAGTTGTCTTCAGTGGGATAGAATCCAAGAGGAGGAGCTGTATAAGGATAGAGGAAGGTGGAAGAGACTCGTCGCCAACACCCGCGAAACTGGAACTGTTACTTGATGATATTTGGTGCATATACACTATGTTTACATCACACTGAACAAAGTCTCTAAGAGAGTTCAAAGCCTCACTTTACAATTGAGAGATCTGTTAAAGACTCTGAATTCAGAAATTCCTACCAAGAGTTGATTTCTGTAGTCTTAGGGGAGTTCATTTATTTCTCAGCACAGTCAATTTTGTGTTTAATGTCTTCCGACACTTAAGGGCTACTTGAAGACAAAGGATACACAAATGGTCACTGGCTTCAAGTTGATTTTGAAAATAATTCTTTTAAAATGCGAATTGTGAATTTAATGAAAGATATTCAATGAAAGTTAATCAGTCCTAAAATAAAAATTAATGTAAGCTTCACAGAGCGAGTTTGAGACGAGTAGAACTTGATGTCTGGAAATAAAGACTTCATCACTTCGTAACCTTTGTCTGGTTTTTCTCCCTTACCAATTTTCATTTACGATTTTTGAACAAATATATATATATATGAAGCCTGCCCTACAAGAACGTTGTATATCAAAAATTAAGCTTGTTGCGACACATTGCAAAGCTAATATTACTCAATTTCTAAAGAAATCACAGAGAATTTTGGGTTCGGAGTTGGCTTCCCTGCAAGAAAGTTGTATATCAACAAAGATGGCGGATGTTGGCATTTTGAATGTGTCACCAAGCTCATCTTTTGCACTGAATAAGAGCAGGAAAAGGAAGATAAATCAATTTCAGTGGAAGAACAAAGTGTGGAAGGGACTGAAGAATAGTGGCAAAGCTTATACAGCAACTTCAGAGCGTGCAGTTGAACAAAAACATCGTCCAAGTCAGGTAAGAGAAGAACGTATATCAATCAGCTGGGTGGCAGCATAGCACTTCGAGGAACGTATATCAATCAGCTGGGGGGCAGCATAGCACCTCGAGGAACGTGTTTTCGTTATAATGCTGCTAAAATTTTTATGTAATCCCTTGATTATCACAGTATTATTTTTTGCCTATTTTCATTTATGAAAAAAAGTAGGCTTTAGAGATCTCCTTTTGTCCGTGTATGTGTGTGTCCCCCTTATAAAATATAAACGGCTGGACCGATTTCAATGCAACTCGGTAAGGTCATAGTCCTATTCTGTCTGACCCCGACCGTGCCCTTCACAATTTATTACGTTTCACCAATCCAACATGATGACTGTGCGAAATATTTCAGACATTCTATATCTCTGAAACTATTACTGATATCACCCTGAAATGTTGTATGGTGATAAAGGGCACTACTAGAAGTTTGCCTATGTGACTTTCAAACCTGTTAAGTACAAAACGAACATGGTGGCTAAGCGAAATTGAAACATGTAAATAGACCTTACTTGTGATTTAACCACCCATACGCAGTGAAACATGGTACAGAAAATTTTTACACCCATTGTAAAGCACTGACATCTAATTTGTTCAATTGTTTACATAACTTCAAGATTGCGGCTGTGCGAAATTTTAAAATTAAGTTCTTATTTCTTGTGCCCTAATAATGCGATCGAAGTCAACGCTTGAATAATGAACCTACGCAATAATCGTCATCTAATAGTGCATAACTCTATGGCCTACATACATAAAAATCCAACATGGTTACCATCCGAAATATTTAGATAGTTCTCAATATCACCATTTTATTTCTTGTTTTGCGTGTGACTTGTAAGCAATAATATATTTTTATCTGAGCATTATTTTTCTTTTATTTGTATCCATAGAAAATGGCTTGTGATATACAACGTTCTAGGTCTGTTGCGATATACAACTTTTTTGCTGGGAAACTGCACTAAAATCATGAGAGAAATATAGTCCCTTAGTGTTGGAAGAGGGACTGCAACTTTAATGTATAGACCTGTATTTAGCATATCTCGGTATTTGATTAGGTACATGACGTTTTCTTTTATGCGTAATACTGAAAAGTTAACAAATGTGATATACAAGGTTCTTGTAGGGCAGGCTTCATATATATATGCAGGTAGCATTTGTATATCCGGTATCACAGTGGAGAGCTACTTATGTACTGTATTTTATTTTCATTCTATTGAAAGAGGGATTGCTACTGGTCTTACTTCTGTGTTCCAGGATATATGTTGCATAAAGGTGCTTTATTGGATGTTGAAAAACTACTACAACAGCTGGAGCGGAGTGAGAAGGCCCGCCTGGACACCGAGAGCAAAATGATGTCCTTGAAACAAGATCTAGGTGAAATGAAAGAGACAGCAAAACACTCTGCTAATACTGCAAAGGAATTGTCATCTGAGTTGCGAGACTACAAACAGAAGCTACAGGATACAGATCGTGAATTAACCAGAACCAAGGTGAGCTTTGGCCTGTGGTCTTAATACGGTATTTCCTCGCATAATCGTTGCACTTTTTTTTGCCAAAATTTCGTGGAAAAAAGCAGGGTGCGACGATTATGCGAAGAATATTTAATTTCAAAGAATATACTGTATCATTATTTGCCTACACGGGCCAGTCATTCGCGTAGCTTGAGTCTGGCGTGAGTCATAGCCCGCAGTCAGCGACAGGGTTCTTTCTTCTAACAAGGTCACGACAGGTTAACGCTCGCGGAATGTGCTGACGAAGCTGGCCATTCGAGTCGTCGTTCATAGCCCGCAGGCATAAAGACGAGATTACTTTCTCCTGACAAGATCACGCCAGATTAGGCCCATAAACTCGCGGAATGTGCGCTGGCCGTTCGCGTCACAGTTCATAGCCCCCAGGCATAAAGACGAATTACTTTCTGCTGTCAAGATCACGCCAGATTAGGCCTATAAACTCGCGGAATGTGCGCTGGCCGTTCGCGTCGCGGTTCATAGCCGGCAGGCATAAAGACGAGAGTACTTTCTGCTGACAAGATCACGCCAGATTAGGCCTATAAGCTCGCGGAATGTGCGCTGACCATTCGCGTCGCGGTTCATAGCCCGCAGGCATAAATACGATATTACTTTCTCCTGACAAGATCACGCCAGATTAGGCCTATACGCTCGCGGAATGTGCGCTGGCCGCTCGCGTCACAGTTCATAGCCCGCAGGCATAAATACGATATTACTTTCTCCTGACAAGATCACGCCAGATTAGGCCTATACGCTCGCGGAATGTGCGCTGGCCGCTCGCGTCACAGTTCATAGGCCGCAGGTGTAAAGATGAGATTACTTTTTGCTGACATGATCACGCCAGATTAGGCCTATAAGCGCGCGGAATGTGCGTTGGCCGTTCGCGTCGCGGTTCATATCTGGCAGGCTTAAAGATGAGGTTACTTTCTCCTGGCAAGACCACGCCAGATTAGGCCTATACGCTCGCGGAATGTGCGCTGGCCGTTCGCGTCGCGGTTCATAGCCGGCAGGCATAAAGACAAGATTACTTTCTCCTGACAAGATCACACCAGATTATACGCTCGCGGAATGTGCTAAGTGACGAAGCTTGCCGCTTACGTCACAGTTCATTGCCCGCAAGCATAAAGACGAGATATTTTTCGTCTGACAAAGTCGCGGCAGCGTGTGCAACTGACTGGCGCACAAATACGAACATGCTATGCGACGATTATGGGATTAAATTTTATAAACCTATTTTAGTGTTGGGGTGCGACGATTACGCGGTGGCGACGATTATGCGGGGAAATACGGTATCTTGAAATCACTCTTTTTCATTGGACCACATTTATTTTGTGTATCCTTACCCTCCCTTCGTTCTCAGAATATGACCATGGTTGTTATTGAATAGGTCCGACTTCTTCCTTGGGTACCCTCCATTCTTTGACTTTCTGTTGAAAGATGTTCCTCTCTAGTATATCTTCTTTTGTTATCTCACTTAAATTTTCAGTCGCTTCTTTCTGCCATCTATATTCACCTTTGAGCTCCCATACTTGTGTGACTTTTTTTTTTTTTTTTTTTTTTACCAGTAAATAAAATCTGTTCCATACAATCAATGCTTTAAAGAGCATTGACTTAGCTGAGCATAGTTGTGTCCAATGAATTGGGCGGGATACAAATTATAAATATTTTAACGCACTCCTGGAAAAAATTACATTTATTAGTTAATTGCCCATAAACCTCCGTGGCTTAGGCAGCAGCACGCCGGCCTCTCACCGCTGGGTCCGTGGTTCAAATCCTGGTCACTCCATGTGAGATCTGTGCTGGACAAACCGGAGGCAGACAGGTTTTTCTCCGGGTACTCCGGTTTTCCCTGTCAAAATTTCATTCCAGCAACACTCTCCACTATCATTTCATTTCATCTGTCATTCATTTAATCATTGCCCCAGAGGAGTGCGTCAGGCCTCGGCAGCCGGCACAGTTCATATCCTCGCCGCTAGATGGGGGCTTCATTCATTCCATTCCTGACCCGTTCGGAGACTGGAAGCAGGCTGTGGATTTTCATTTTCAGTTAATTGCCCATATGCTGAAGCAACTGAGAAGGAAAAGCTGAAAAGCAGCAAAAGACAATTTGTAAAGAAAGATTCTTTTTGTCATTCTTGCAAAAGCATGGCCGAATAAGGATAGTCTTCTTTTCCTAATTGCATCCATTATCTTTCCTACCTTGTCATGTACGTCACTATTCTTCCTTTGCTTGCTCAGTACTAAGGTGCTAAGGTCTTTCTCCCCATTCTTCATCTCAAGTATTTTCCTCATCTTTCTTCTCAAGGTCAGCATTTCACTCGTAAAGAACCTGTGGTTTTACTACAGTCTGGTAATGTTGTGTCTTGGCTCCCCAAGGTAATGAATGCTATGCTTTTTTTTTTTTTTTTTCAAATCACAAGGACCTTCATGTAGGCTGATTTCATTTTTGTGAATCTTTTGGCCATGCCTTGCCTCTCTGTATTTCTCATGTCCAGACATTCTCTTAAGTTTAGAAGTATCATCCATTTGAATGTTAAGGGTTCTTAACCCCTTAGCATGGAGAAATGAATCACTCCAGTGCTACCACAGCTGAGGAGTCTTGTGTGCAAGTTTCGAAGTACGTGTAAAATTTACTGTCAAGTCATGCTGGTGCTAGCTTCAAACATGGTGGAGTGATGAGCAGAACTAACGTGATGCCGGCCTGTTTTGTTTCACTGGCAAAAAATAATTATCCCACTCAGCTTCATATCGACCTCTTCACATACTGCCAAATCTTCAATGTCACTTAAAGAGTCATTGTTTGAATCAATCTAGGTTCAGAATCACACTTGTAAGCCCACACTTATTTGAGGTAGACATTGCTTTCTCGTGACTGAAGAGCTTTATGAAGCAGGGCTAGGTGCTGTTTTCAGGGGAAGAATATACTCTGAGAGGACCTTTATGTGGTATAATAAACATGAGGTCAGTCTGCTTTAAAAAAAAGAAAAATGAAGTCTTTATCCTTCTCAGAGCAGTCACCAAAAGGCAGACAAATGAAGAGAATATCACTGTAAATGTTAACAGATTATATTCAAACTGTCTTTAAATTACGACGACTAGCAAGAATTTCATTGTAGGTATTCTGCACCATTAGACGACTCAGCTGTATTCACAAAGGTGTAAGGCAAGGCTGCAACTTGATCACCCATATTTTTCAATCTATAGATTGAACAAGCAATGAAGGAAATTAGAGAGAGAAAATTGTGTATAATTTGATTACATACATATAGCAAAATAGACAAGTCACTAAATCGCAGTATACAAAACGTTTTTTAATGTGTTGCATGTTTTGTGAATAAAAGTCTCAGGTGATGTCATGTGGTTTGTATCATCCTTGTTCTTTAGTTACTTGTACGATAATTTATTCATTTGAGGCTTTTTTCCTCATTTTTTTTTTACAGGTAAGCTCAGATACTTACTTCAACACTTTAAAGGACATCCAGAGGAAGATCACACCTGTGCTTTCTCATGACTCGGAGGTTTGTATAACCAACGAAGTACGAGTCAAGACCGAAAATGTGCACTCTACTAAAGGATCCACAGAGGCTACAGTGAAGGAAGAAAGGGTCTCCGAAAAGAAAGTAGAACCTGCGAATGGCAAAAAGGAGAATAAGGAAAAGCCTATCGAGGAGCAACCGAAGCAAATGCAGCAGCAGGAACAACAACAACAGGAGCAGGAACAACAACAGGACCAAGAGCCTGAACAGGAACCTCAGCCAAAGGAAGTAGAACAGTCAGACACGAAAGTCAAAGTTGAGTCAGAAGAAGAGAAGCCACAGGAAGAAAAGAAGGAAAACGAAAAGAAAGAGGACTTAAAAATAGAAACAGTTGAGATGGAAGTTGACTGAACCCTTGCTCATCCTCTCCTCACATCCAAATAATTCTTAGCCCATTCTCATGGTTGTAAATACTTTCTTAAAGTGCATGACAAAAGTGTAACTGTAGTGAATGTGGTTTGTGTTTTGTTGAATTCCCTAAATAATCGTGAACAAACTGTGGATTGTGTTGGGGAAGTATGCTTGTTGCTTCTTTTTCTTTTTCCTAATGAACTCACAAAGACTTTACCATGGTGGATTGTATTTCATCATGGCTTTTATGTCTTAGCCAACATACTTTTGTCCATGGTGGTGAAAGTTAGCATAGCCATTACCATAGCTTTATTGTCAGTACAAAGTGAAGAGAAGAGAATAGGCAGAACCAAGGATGCTCCTGCAAGACTGTTGTGATGGTCATCTTTCAGGTCATGTGGGTATGTTTCTCAGCCAAGAAAACTACCCTGGTATTTTCACCTCTAGATTCTGTTATCTATCTTGCTTTCTTGAAATAAACGAATGCAATGCTTGAGTCTAAGTTGCCAGTATTTTACTACCAATTTCAATCAATGCTTTGTAATTTTTTTTCTTCTTCTTCTCTCTCTCTCTCTCTCTCTCTCTCTCTCTCTCTCTCTCTCTCTCTCTCTCTCTCTCTCTTTTATCTTGTAAAGAGTAGTTAAGACTACGATTGCAATAATGACCTGACCCTCAAATCCCTTAAAGGTTATTTTCCTCTGTAAAACTAGCCCTTGGCAAATTTGTTGATTGGGCCACTGTTGTGCTAATTGCCCTCAGTTGTGAATAATTTACTAGAATTGTGGGCACTATTTATTTTTAGGTGCAGTATTATCACCAGTGCACAATAACTTTCCTCCACAATCTCGATACAAGAAAATTAACACATGTGGAACGATACTGTCCTTCCCAATGCCTCTGTGAATTGAATTGATGTAGAGGAAACATTAATTGGAAGCTGAGAAAACAAACTAATTTACTAATATACTTGCTAATTATCGAAACTTACTATATTTCCTGATGTATCATATTCCATTCTGAAGGGTTTCTGATGCATACACTTTCAGAACAAGTCTCCTGAAGTTTGGCTAGAGCAATCATGTGATTTCAATTTGAATAATTTATATTTTATTCATAATAAAGGAAAGGGTGAAGTCTGCTTTACCCATCTACAGTAGTGTCTGCAAGATTATCCCAAAATATAACAGTCTCTCCCTGATCCCAGCTTAGCACAGTTTTGTCTTGCCTTCAGCCAATTTTGAAAAATAGCAGGTGCTAGGCTATAACTAACTGCAGTGGCAACAGGCTGTATTCATTCTTATTTTATTCAGTTACTGCAGCAGTTGGAAACTGCTCTAGTTGATGATGACTGCAGCTAGAAGGTATATTCTTTTACTTTTTTAAATTTTATTTTAGATAATCTTTTTGTTTTTGCCTATGCTATTAATATTGATGCTGAATTTTTTTTTTTTATTCACTTATTCTTGTGAGATAAAAAGTAGGGTAATTCTCAGAAATTTTTGTGGACGGTGTCATATTTAGAGTACATACTATCTTTGAGAGGGATTTGGAGTTCCAGGTGTGGCTTCAAACTGCTCTGCCCTTCTAAGCACTCCCTATTTTCAGCTTCTGTGTTGTACCATAAAAATTAGGAACATCCAAATCTTAGTATTTTATTCGTAAAGGAAACCTTGCCTTGAATTGGGGGTTTCAGGAGCGAGGAGGAGGAAGCTTCAACTCGCTAGCTCCTAAACACCCCACTGTTTGTGGGAGGTTATCGAGCCCTTGGACCTTGAAAGGTGGCAACTTTTAAGTCGGCCTCTATCTCGATAATGATCCATCAGTCTGAGCAAGGAGCTTTGGAAGCAAATGGAAATAGCTATGCTAATTGTTTACAAAGATATGCATACATGTCAAGTCCACATTGGGCCAGCTCTTCCATGCACTTCTTGCCACATCTTCCAGTTGGGAATGTTGCCTCAAACCCTGACCTGACTGCTGCCTCTTTAGATCCAGATATTCAGAAGAATTTTACCTTGCATGTGCTCCTGTACCAGCTGTTAGCATTTCTATTGCTGTAATAGTATATCCTGCCAGGGACACTTTATATTGGTTAAGTAATAATTTTATCATGTTCACTGCTTTTTTTTTATTGTGCATATATGGTGTAAACATAAGTTCGCAATAATTTGTACAGATGATAAAAGATTATAATATTCTCGTGGTTTTTTTTTTCTTTCTTCTTCTTCTTTCCTCCACCATAATCCTCGAATTACAACCTAGTTCTGTTGATTAGGGGTACTGAAGTTCTAAGGTAGGGTCTCTCAAACTTTTTTGGCTTGTGGAATATAACGGCACATCCCTAACGTAGAAGCAATCCTGTCGGCTTGAGAACAGTTTTCTTTAGTCCCAAAAGACCAGAGCTCTAACGGAAATAATATGAACTATTTGAGTGCTTGAGAAACGCATTGATCAGGCTCGAACTTAGTTATTGCATGTTTAGGGAACTTAATAGAATTATTGTCGGCTGTTATCTTGTATGTTTATATATTTAGAAAAATTTAATGAAAAATGTATTATAAGGCCAGCCATTTTGTGGCTAGTCACCTGCACGTAAGAATTTGAGAGCGAGTCGACACAATATCACGGGACTTCCCCTTGGCAGTCTCTCCACCTCAACTGTGTCCACTGTTTTAACCACTTACACAAACATCATGGAATCAGGTAAGACTACTCACTCATCACAAAATAAACTAAATCAGTTTTCCTCCTTCGTCCCAGCAGGAACACGACAGGGCAAGAAAGATTGCTACCATTTTACGATATGATAACCTGAAAACGAAGATTGATAGGGTACATTCCAGAAACACTGTGAATCATTTCATGCATCACAAAGCGAGGGAGACCACAATTCACATTAATGAGAATGCTTTGCGGTTATGAACTCCATGTCAACACGGATCGTGAGATTTATTAATTGATCAACGAAGGCAATGACGATCCAACATTCCAGTAAAATTTCGACTGAATGGACGGCATAATTAAATCAGCCGGCCACTTTTCTAGGCGCTCATGTCATCGCCCAGTCAACTTGAGTAGAGCACTGAGACCCGACTGTCTCAATATAGACATGTGTTGCGTCTAGACATTGCACATGTCATTTTCACACACGTATGTTGGCTCACTGTTCACTGAAACACTACTGTGCATGCAAAAGGAACGGTCGATTTATACCTCTGTTGTAGTTTGTTATTTTTCTCCAAACTGATTAAAATGTAAGATACAGTACATTTTTCTTCCAGACAAGCATTCAGTTCTAGAAAATGTAAATTGTATCTTCTATTTGACATCACACAGAGAGTTACATTAGGGATGTGCACTGACCTGCAAACTTGGAGCAGCAATGAACAAAGAATATACAGGGGCTCAAAAAGTAGATAGGGTCAAGGTCATCATCATCCGAAATCATCTCCAGTTGCCCGGGTGTGGTATATGAGCCCCCTGCATCTCGTTCTGTCCCCGAACCATTCTTCCTCCACCATCTTCTCCCAATCATGACCTTTCTGCAGAATGTCACTCTTAACCAGACCTATCCATTTCTCTTTCAAATTCCTTCCGTGTAATGTTAACCTACATCCGTGCGCATGGGCGGTAATTAACCACCCTGCTCATATAATGGCGCGAAACTGTCGACTGAGCGTCTGGGGGACGGCAGGAGGGGCTAGTTATAATGTTTGGCACCAGATGTGACAATTGTCACAATGACGACTGAATGGAAACAGAAAATGTGCACTGAGAAGGAGATTGATTCACCTATGTTATTCAACCTAAGTTTTTGAATGATGACGAAGACTGATTGCTAGTCAAACGTAATTTTTAGCCTACTTTTCACATTTTGCAAAAATGAGGAAAAAGTAGACTTGTGAGATCGGCCAAATGTCTGTCTGGCTGGCTGTGTGTGTGTGTCCCCCCTATCAACTCCTAACGGCTGGAGCAATCGAAACACAATTTGGTATGAGTAAAGATCTATACCTGAATATCTCACGGCCATATTTGAAAATGATGTCAGTGCTACCAACTGCTGAAAAATCGCAATTGAAATTTGACCTCCATGTTGGATATCTTGGAAGGTATGAATGGGAGCTATTTAAAAATTGGCACATGTATAGATAATAATATTGCAGTTTAATTTCCAGGAGGCCATACATGGCAGTGTTGCCAAAATTATTATAAGCCTGCTGATAGGTCCAATATTTAAATGCATATAACTTCTACACTATCAATTGGAATTCAACCAAATTTCGTATGGGCTATGTGTATATAACCAGATATGACTGAGCGTATTCTTAAGAACCACCAGGGCTGCCAACTGTTAATATATGCTCTTAATTTATTTTATCCAAATACCAATATATCAGAAAGTATGCAAGCCGACAGCTTTAAACTATGCACATGTATAGTACCTGACATTCTATATTAATTTGGAGTAACTTATATACATCAGTGCTACCAACATGATTCTAAGCCTGCTGAGAGGTCCAACTTGAAATACATGCAACTTCCATACTATCATTTGGATTTCAACCAAATTTCGTGTGGGCTATGTGTACCATAACAGATATGACTATGCATATTCTTAAGAGCAACCAGGGCTGCCAACTGTTAATATGTGCTGTCTCTATTTTTGTTTCCCTAATGTCAATATATCAGAAAGTATGCAAGCCAATATCTCTAAACTTTGCACACGTATAGTACCTGGCATTCTAGATTAATTTGGAGTAACTAATATCCGTCAGTGCTGCCAACATGATTCTAAGCCTGCTAATAGGTCCAATTTTAAAATGCATGTAACTTCTATACTAACTAATGGATTTCATTCAAAATTGGCACAACAATTGATCAGATTATTTCTGACCAATACATGTATTTCATTGTTGCCAACATGATTTTACGCACGCTGTTAGATCCAATGTTTAACTGCATGTACTGCAAACCTGGCGCAGTCAGCTGGCATTTGAGGGTGTGCAAATGCGAGGGAGCCGTGTCAGTACATTTACTGGCACGTTAAAGATCCCCTTCGGGGCAAAATTCCGGCACCCCGGCGTGTCTAAAAGCCAGTGTAGTTAAAAGGGACGTAAAACCAATAACATTATTATTATTATTATGATTAACTGCATGTAACGTCCATGCTATTCATTGGACTCCAATCAAATTTTGTATTCTATACCTTAAGAGATGGAACTAAGAATATATTCAGTCACCAGGGCTGCCAACTGTAGTGCTCTATTAGGCTACATTATGCCAGGTATACAGTATTTCGAACTAATTAGAAATTTCGTTATTACCAACTTAATTTTGTCATTATAGATAGATCCATATAGATAAATCATTGGCATGAATCTTAAATTTTAAGTAAAGTAGGCTCTTTAGTTCGTCACGGAACTTCTTGTTTTCAATGTGATCTTTGCAATAACTTCAATGTCACTGTGAGTTCGGTCTCTCTTTTCAGACTTTTTTTTTTTTTTTTTTTTTTTAACAAAAGGTGTTGTGATTTGTTCAAGTTTTAATGCATTCTCATTTCTTTTTTCAAACATGTGTAATTGCTGTTTATGATTTTATTGATGCAAATTCCACCATTTTTGCTGATGTGTTTGATCGAAAGGACTGAAAATGGTGAGGGCGGTAGATTACAGCCACGCGCCTACCTACGCCATGTAAGGGGACGCGCCCAGATGAAGGTTAATAATTACATTAAGTTATTGTTACTTCAAATCTTTTCATCATCAGCCCTGATTATATTTTAAGATACAAGTAAGAATCTCCATAAATTATATAAAAATGTTCTATTACATTAGAATACAAATTGAACAACATTATGTTAACCGCATCAATATCATAAAGTGTACAAGAATATTTGAACACAAAAGTTATCTGATAAATACAAAAACCCTGTAAAACGCGCAAAATATAAAGTTAGAAACCTTGCAGCACTCGGGCTCGATCTGAAAGACACAAATAGGCTCTGGCACATGATGCAGGATCAGTCTTGCTAGCTCAGAAGTTCAAGATTATTTTTTATTATGATATTCAAGTTTTTTCCACTCTTCAATACAATATTTTATTTTATTTTTTTGCATTTGTGTTAGAGCTCAGCAACTTGAAGTGCGACCCTGTGTGAGCGCTAGCTCCATCAGCCAGCGTGACGGAGAGGACAGCGAGCTTGTAGTTCGCATTTTTTCCGGGGTTTCAGTTGGAGTTGCTGAGCTCTAGTACAGTACATGTTTCGGTCTAAAAGACCGTCCTCAGCTACACTCCAGTAATCTTGCATATAAGATTATTATACAAATAAAATTATTTTACAACATAATAAGTTAAAAAAAAAACACTCATTTGTACTTTTTATTTATATTAATTAAATATTAAGAATGTTTTTTTGTGTGTGTGGGGGGGGGGGGGGGTTAAAATGTTGCTGAATTCTAATTCAAACCATAGAATATTTTGTAGTGTAGAAATTTGAAGTTCAGGAATTGGTGATGAAATCTCTAGATTTGCAGCAGTGAATATATGTTAGGTTGTTCCCTCCCCCCCCAACAAAGTACAGACCATCTACTGAGTGCCCCCTTGTATCCATCCACTGCCCTTGGTGCCCTATACCTCACAAACTAAGGTCCTACCTTGCTCTCTATTATGCTGTTGATCGTAAATATATTTTTAGAGAGGGAATATAGTCATTTAGCACCCGTTAATACCAGGTGCAAGTTTTTTTAAATGTGCTCAGCGCCTGTAAGGAACATGTACGCACATTCCCCCTTCCTTGTACCCGCTCCTCAGACCATGACCGTTGGGAGGGAAAAGGAATTGCTTGTAGTTTTTACTACAACAGATTTTCCCGTCTGTGATCAGTGTGGACAAAATTTGGACATGGTGTTTACCATCGCAACAAGTTTCTTGTATATAGAAGTACTAAAAGTTGACAGGTCTCAATCCACAAACCTGGGACCAGCTTGCTAAAGACCGTTCAACTTGGCGCCAGACCATCCCGGCTGCTGTCAAAATGTTTGAAGAAGAACGTTATAGACTTGTTAAGGCCAAGCGACAAGCACGAAAGCTCCGTGCAGCACAGCCACGCCCTCCACCAACAGTTCTGTGTTATCTGTGTGGACGCTTGTTTCATGCACGCATTGGGCTGTTCAGCCACCGCAAACATGCCCACAGACCTCAACCTTAAGTTTATATTAGACTGTTTTGGAAGAAGATCTATACTCGGAAACGAGTTAAAGCCGACGATGACTAAAAGATGGGCATTCAATGAAAATTTACCCTGCTATGGCTTTCTCGGCTAAAATATCAAACTCCCGTAATTCATCTAGGTTGTTCCTGTGTTTGTTGTGGAGTTTTGCCTGCGTGCACCTAGTCAAACAAGATGGCTGCCGCGTATGTAGACAAAGTATACCGCTCTCTTAAAGATATCGAAAATGTAGACGAGGACAGTTCCGTAATTAACGCCAGTGATAAAATATCGTGTAGGAAGACACCTAGTATGTGTGACATTGATAGTAAACCATCAGAGGTACATTTAGGTGTAAATACGAGTGATATACTGTGCACGCTGTGTGGCAAGGCATCGAGTGAGAGTGTGAAATCTCTACAGTTAATCATCGACATTTTGAATAGGGACCTTAAGCACACCCAAGAAGAACTATCTAAATTAAAAGCCGAAAACAGTGTACTCAGACATAACGTAAACGACCGCAACAATCCCCCGTCATCGCCGGACTCGTGGAATGTGGTGGTGGCAAATCGCGGACGCCAATGTAGGCCTAAACCACGTGTGCGGGAAACAGTTAGCCAAGCTGTTCCCACAAAAAATATGTACGATGTTCTTGCTGAAACTGAATCCGTCTCAGAAGAAACACCACATACAAGGGCATCAACAAACTGTAAGCCGGAAAAAGTGCGGAAGTTAGCCACGTACATAACCTCAAAAAGGAAAGTACTCCTCCTCAGTGACAGTCATGGGAAAGGATGTTCAGAAGAGCTCAATTTAAAAGTATCAAGGGACTTTGCGGTAAGTAGCGTCACCAAACCAGGCGCTAGAGTTAAAAATGTTCTGGAAAATTGTGTTGAAATGTGCAGAAACCTTACTCATGAAGATTATGTGATTTTGTGGGGGGGTACGAACGATGTAGCGAAAAACGAAGCAAATGATGCAATACAAACCTACAAAGATAAGCTCCCACTACTTTCAGGTACAAACGTTATACTCTTAGGCATCCCACACAGACATGATCTAATGGAAGAATCATGTGTCAACAAGGAGGTAAAGAGGACGAACAAAAAGCTTAGAGCACTATCCAGACTGTATCAGCATGTTCACTTTCTTGATATTGATGTACCAAGAGAACTGTTTACCCGACATGGTCTTCACTTAAACACCAAAGGAAAGCAACAGATCTGTTCACAAGTAGCGGAGGAAATCAACAAAAAGTTCCACTCCCACGGACCAGTCATCCCACTACCGCATACTGCAAGTCCGACTACTGTAGAATCAGTGAATTCACTCGGTGGCGAGAGTTTTTTAGAACAGAGGTAAGTGCTCCTGCAAGAACTATAATCCCCAAGCTTAACAACAGTACAAATGCACAGAGTTCCTCAATCAGAATATTTCACCAAAATGTACAGTCACTTAATAATAAACTAGTTCATATCGATATGCTTCTACAAACATCACTCAAAGATATCCACATCCTGTGCTTGTCTGAACACTGGATGAAACCTGAACAAATCAATCATGCTGTCATACCAGGGTTTACTTTAGCTAGCTACTACTGTAGATCAACATCAGAGCATGGAGGTGTATGTATCTATATCAAAGGAAACATAGAATTTAAGCCTATACCAATTCCCGATGACTTATGCATAGATAAACATTTTGAGGCAACAGCTATTTCTATCCCAAAAGAAAATTTAATTCTCATCTGTATATATCGTTCACCAGGAAATAGTGCAAAGTTATTTCTGAATAAACTAGAAGTGATAATAAATAAATAAATTTAATAAAAAAATAGTTCTTTGTGGAGATTTCAATATTAACTTTTTAGAGGAAAGTACGGAGAGAAGGGAATTGCTAAATTTGTTAAGCTCCCATCATCTAATTCACACAGTAACAGTACCCACAAGAATAACAAAAACTAGTGCAACCACACTTGACCAGATAATAATTAATGACAATGTGAACTGCAACTCTCTCGAAGTAATCAACACAGGTTTCAGTGACCACCGAGCTCAAATAATAACTCTAAATATTTCAAACCCAGTTTACAATGCTCAGTTTGATAAATGTCGAAGCTTTAGTCAGCACAATATAAACTATTTCAACAACTTGTTAAAAGGAGAAACTTGGGAAGGTGTGTACAAGTCAATAGATACAAACAAAAAATTCCAGGAATTCATTAATATTTTCCTGTATTATTTTGATATTGCATTTCCTTTGAAGAGTATCAGACTGAAAGTTTCTTCTCCATCAAAACAATGGCTTACTCTTGGAATAATTACTTCATGCAAAAGAAAGCGTTTCCTCCACGATTTTCAAAGTACGCACGAAACCTCCAATGAATTTAACATGTATTTCAAGACCTATAAGACCATACTTAACAAAGTTATAAAATTAGCAAAGAGAATGTCAAATGATAATTATATCCTGGAATCTAAAAATAAAACTAAGGCTATGTGGAATATCATAAAAAATGAAACCAGGCAAACAAAACCGGCAGTAAATAACATAACGTTATCAGAAGACTCCAAGAAGATCAATGACCCACAAAATGTCTCAAGAATTTTTAATGAGCATTTTGCTACCATAGCTGAAAAACTACTAAATGTAAACAATATACAAGCAATAAAATCAACACTCGCAAATATAACATTTAATGGAAAATCAATGTTTGTTGAAAATGTTACAGAAGCAGAAATCCTCAATATTGTAAAGAACCTACAGAATAAACATTGCTCAGGAGTTGATAACATTCCTAATATACTAATTAAAAAATGTATCCAAAATATAATTACCCCCTTAACACACCTCTGTAACCAATCTCTCATGTCAGGAATATTTCCAGATATCTTTAAAATTGCAAAAGTAATTCCATTATTTAAAGGGGGAGATAGAGAAAACGTAACCAATTATAGACCTATTTCTTTATTGTCGATATTTTCAAAAATTTTAGAGAAGATAATGTACAACCGTCTAATTAGCTTCATAAACAAATATAAATTGTTAACTGACTCTCAACATGGCTTTAGAGAAGGAAAATCAACAATGTCCGCAATTTATGAATTTTTAAATCCTGCTTTTGAGTCACTTGATGAAAGGAAGAGAGTATGTGGCCTGTTTTTGGACCTGTCTAAAGCTTTTGATGTGATAAATCATCAGATACTAATTGATAAACTCCATCAATATGGTATCAGGGGTATCGCTAGTAAGTGGTTTCAGTCATATTTAAATAATCGCCAACAGATCGTCGAACAAAAAAGTTTACAAAATACCACAAACATACTTAAATATTACCACTCAGATCCTATGTTTTTGAAGTATGGCATTCCGCAGGGGTCCATTCTAGGGCCACTACTTTTTCTCCTTTACGTAAATGACTTGCCATCTCAGATACCTGCATTTAAAACTGTACTATTCGCAGATGTTACAAGTGTTTTGATGAGGGGTGAAAATGACACTGAACTTCAAAAATCAGTAGAGGAAGTAACAGGTCAGCTGTCCTTATGGTTCAACAATAATGGATTCCTTATCAACACTAGTAAAACAGTGGTTCTTAACTTTCACACAGCTCAGAATAAAAGTATTAATTCTCCCTCCATAATCTTAAATGACCTTAAAATTGGTAACGCCTCTTCTACTAAATTCTTAGGCCTTTGGTTGCAGGATGACCTAAAATGGAACTCTCATACCACTAAACTTGCCAAGAAACTAAGCTCAAGTTGTTATGCATTAAGAGTATTAAGACAATCGACTAGCTGGAGAACTGTTCTTAGTACTTATTTTGCTTATTGCTATTCGCTTATGAAATATGGAATCATATTTTGGGGAAATTCACCTGCTGCTCACCAAATCTTTATTATCCAGAAAAGAATAATTAGAACAATGAAAGGAACTACTAGATTGCATACATGTAAGCCTCTGTTTAAACAACTGAAAATTTTACCTTTGCCATGTATTTACATCTTTGAACTTCTATTATTTGTCAAACAAAGCTTAGGAAATGAGGATATCTTTGAGATGAATTCAAATATACATAACTACCAGACCAGACAAAAGAACAATCTTCATGTACATGCTGCAAATACAACACTATGTAAAAATGGTGTATTCCATGCAGCTATAACGCTGTATAATCATTTGCCAAATAATATTAAAAGTACAGCAAATTACATAAAGTTCAAAATAAAAACTAAAGAGTTCTTGCTGGAGCACTGCTTCTACTCAGTTAAAGAGTTTTTAGAATATCAATAGTTATGTTTATGTATTCATAGGACTAAATGATGTAAGGTTATCCTTGTGTAGGCCCATATTATTATTGTGATTGTAAATTAGTATTAGTATAATTTGTGAATTGACGTGTCCTATATCATTGTACAATGTACATTATATGATTGAATGGATGAATAAACAATACAATACAAGCTCAACAGCAGGCTCTTGGTTCACCATGCTCAGACAGTCGCTCGAGTAGTGGATCAAGAACATATTCATAATTTGTGGTTTGTTTGTTGTTTTTTTTTTTAGGCCCAACCAGGGACTATTAAGTCAAGGACTGTGCCATTTTTAATTAATATCTTTAAAAATTAATTTAAATTACCGATTAAGGGGTAGATGTCCTCGTTGCTCTGCCCTATAAAACCTCAATAACTAGCTAAATTACAGATATTCTGCTTATTATAGCTTTTTCCCCTTGCATCTCTAGAAAGAATTCGGTGTGCATTAAGGACTGTGCCATATTGTACAAAATGTGTTTAATTAATTTCTTTAAAAATTAATTTAAATTACAGATAAAGGGGCAGATATCCTTGTTGTTCCGGCCCTTAAAACCTCAATAACTAGATAAATTACAGATATTCTACGTATTGTGTCTTTTTCCCTTCTTGCATCTCTAATGAGAATTTGGTATATATACGGTAACTCATCACTAGTTTAAGTTCCCGGCAGTCTCATCGGTGTACTGTAATAGCGAGGGCCGCTTTACAGAACCTTCCATGTAAATTAAATGGACTGAGGGGCCGGTTGAGAAAACAGTGAATTTGTCTTGCATACAAATTCTCTGTGCTATGAATGGATCTTCCTTTCTCTTTAAGGGCCTGGAGAATGGGCCTCTATTATAGCATTGAAGCTCTCTCCATTTCACTTCATGTTTCTGTCTCTGTTTGAAGGTCAAACCGGATTATGGGAGATGGGTCCACTCCACACCCTTAATCAGGTACTTATCCATTGTTCACAGCTTGCAGAAGTTAAGATTTTACACAAATATATATTTATACATTTTAAGTTGTCTGGTGTTCCAAGTACAGGCCGGACGTTTGTTTTAGACGAGTGAAAAATCTTAATAGAGGCGAGTTACTACAGTACCTGTGTTGCTGTCACCTGCGCCATGCGGTCAGGTGATTGACAAAGCTATCTAACACTACTGTCGAAGAACAGTCATTGGCAAATATAATGGCGTTCTGTTCGTAACTATGTAACGTGTACTTCCGCGTCACACAATACTTAGACGTGAACTGTACTGTCTGCACAGTGATGTCGTCACGTGCTCAAGTCTGGAATTGTATTAAATCAGACCGGTAGTGACAACTGTGAAGCGAAAGGGCTAGAGAGTGACTGTGTACTGGCTCACCCACAGGCTTCACAGTCAAGGGCAATCGTCTAAAACAAACGTCCGGCTTGTACAGTACAAGTGTGTTTGTGAGACGTGATTGAAGTTAATTTCTATAAATTAATGTGCTTTTAATTTTTGCGGCACGGTACATAGTTATTTAATATGCTGATTGTGTGTAACATATGAAAGTAAAGTGGAATTTGAATTCAATTCTGGTTCAAGGGCTGGAACGGGGTACACTCAGTCTCGTAAGGTATAACTGAGAAGAAGCGGGTTTGATTCACATCTCAGCCATCCTGAAAGTGGTTTTCCATGGTCTCCCACTTCTACTCCAGGCAAATGCCGGGATGGTGCTTAACCAAGGCCACGGCCGCTTCCTATCCAAATCCTACCTCGATCACAAATACACACACTAGTACAGTCAACACAGATTATCAGACAAATTCTACACACACCCACATACACAGGGTTACATGCCACGATGTTGTAAAGCCCCCTAAAATGATCCACAACTAATTTTGGCAACCAACCCTGATAATTATGGTCGTAATACTTAAAGTTGACGTCTGACAGCTAGTGCTGGAGGGAGGAGCATTGCACGTGACATTTCGCGCGGTTGCCACATTCCTGCATTCCATACCCTACCCTTCTCACTTCCGGCTGGCTTCTTCGTTCGTTCATTCTGACTACCTGGCCAGACCATGACTGACTTGGTCATATGTTCGGTTTTCTTTAACAGAGGTCGGGCTGAAAAGCTCCGACAGTGGAGAGCTGGCTTTCTGAACTCAACTTGGCAGGTTCGATCCTGGCTCAGTCGTCGTCCTCGTCCACTTGGTCCTGCGAACGTTCCCTTGGGTGAGTCATCGGTCCATCCCTTTTTTCTGGTATGGCCAGCATTGACCCATGTCTCATCTAGCCACACAATAGACATTAGGTCCCGCCTTCGAATCTTCTGAAGGAACGTACTCCTTAGATCTACTACGTCACCTCTCTCCAACAGCAGCTTCCTACTGTTGATAGCTTTATATTCAAAACCAAGGTTATGAACCACTTTCAGTAAGGAAGAGTAACTGCCTTTAAATAAGTTGTTCGGAAGTGTAAATAACAGTTTTTGAATTGTTGGATTTTCCCTCCTGGTGTAGTAAGAAAATGTGTGCCGGCGAATAGCATCCTCTTTAAACAGATCCAGATTTGTAATTCTGGAGGTTCTAGGCCGCTTCTTTCCAGGCGTGGACAGTTTAGATGAACCCTCCTCTGAGTTGTTATATTTCTCCATCGTAACTCTTGTCACAGTACTTTTACTAACTCTAAGAGCTTTCACAGTGCGTTCTTGAACTCTCTGAAATGGATTTAAAGGAACATTCCTTTCCGAAAAACTCTTAGCCTCCTCTTCAAAGAATTCCCTTGCGGCACATAACATTTCTCTTCCTTGGTGATGAATTGTCACACCATGGCTGGCGGTATTTTTTTTTTTTTTCATGAGGTGGACGAGTTCTGGGCCTCCCTCTGCCTCGAGGAGTATTCATAATGCTCGAAATATATATTGCAATACAATAATTGTAGGTCTACGTAATTAGTATTTAAAATACCGTTTGATACTTAATAACGGCCTCCAAACAGAAATAGAATAACAATCACACTGAACTGCTTGTAACAAGATCTAACTCAGAAGTGCGAGGTTTGGCAACTTCTACAAACTCCTCCTCAACACGAGCTGGCCAGAGGGCTTATCTCCATGGCAACCGCAGTCGCCCCACCCCGTTTCCATGACAACCATACCCCCACCTCTCTTTATCCCACCCCGGTAGGCAGAAAAGGACCTCCCTCTAAGAACTGTCAGACTTCAACTTTAAGTATTACAACTGTAGTCATATTCATGTTGAACATTACTAATTAACATTAGCAGGCTGGCTGCGTGGCTCAGCGGTAACGTTCTCGCTTGCTCTGCCGAAGGTTGCAGGATCGAATCCTGGCGCAGCCAGTTGGCTTTTGGGGGTGCACAAATGCAAGGGAGCCATGTCAGTAGATTTACTGGCACATTAAAGATACCCTTCGGGACAAAATTTCGGCACCCCGGAGTCTCTAAAAGCCGCAGCCATTAAAAGGGACGTAAAACAAATAACATTATTATTATTGTTGAACATTAGCAAACAATTTTTAATAAGGCAACGCTGAAAAATAGATGCTTTCTAAACTTTCATGTTATGAGCTAAGAAACTGGACAAGAACTACCAGGTACATAACAGAAACACTTAACATCCTGATGAAAAGAGAACGGTCAAGGGTAACTAATCCACATGTGCACAATTCTAGCTTCATATTTAGTACATATTGTATGTAACATTTCACTTGCTTATCAGGGGAATGCTGTAGCAGGTACTGTCGAATCAATAGTTTTGTTTTATTAGCTTCATTGATTGCACCATCACTGGGCAACACTATGGCTATTAGCTGTAATATTGTCAAAACCACTAGAAGAAATAACAGAGGCGTAAAACTCAGTTTGCCCAATGATATGTAGTGAATCAAACTAAACATTTTAGTTACAAAAGTTAGAAGTATTTGTAAAAGCGTAAGCAAAAGTTGTACTCCAAAAGAAGTATTTATAGCTGATGTAATATGATGTAAGTCCATGTAAGTTGTACAAATAGCATGAAGAGATTGAAATTTGCTAATGGAATTACAGTCTATTGTAAAAGGGGATATTTCATTGATGGGCTGCTTCTTTAACAGGCGGGTTTGCTTTTTGAAAGCAAATAGTTTGTCATTTAGCAAAGAGAATCTGTGTTTAATTATGAGTATGAGGAGCGAAAATTGGATGGTTGAAGTGAAAGATATATAGAACATTACATAATATGGAATCATTATCAGGTGTTCTTTTATTGTGATGTCTGTGTAAGCCATTCCACAAATAATAATTAGAAGAAGTATCTGTCCTCAAGTAGAGTAAATGAATATTTTCCTATGGAAGGAATTGACTTTACAGTGGAGTACTTGATCGATTTGCTCAAGCGATAACAGTATTTCGGGAATTCTGTGACAATTTTTTGTTAAATTTATGATAACTGCTGTGGTTACTGTCAAAAGAGTGCAAACATTTGTAAAGTTATGAGGTATGCTTATAGTTGGAGACAGCACATGCCAAAAATGAGTGACGTGATACACTATACACCACAAAAACAGTGCAAATTGTATGGAAAACAATAGCCAAGAATATACACGAGCAATCTTAGATGTTCGTAGCCTAACTACATATTCCGACTGGAGGTCTTCAGTGGTGTATGCCAAAGGTGTGATGCCAATTATCTTTGAAACAATAAACAATGGTCTGAAAGCTGAATACAAATCCATCTTGGGTACTATACTTCAAATTACAGGGAGAATATGTCACTTCATTATGTGTAGATGTTCAGCAATATCATCAAGAGTGTAATGAACTTCTTAAGCCACTCATCTTAATTAATGTTTCACTGTAAGTTTACACAAAAGATTTCCCCTTTGTAATTTTCAAATGTTGCATTACAACGTGCTTTAAAATACAACATGGAATGATCTCTAAACAAGTCTTGTAAATTCTCCAAAGAAATATAATGTTCCTTCCAGTGGGACAGTAGGCTGCTGCTATAGAAGTATTCGAGAACTGGAAGCTGAAAACAAAGGAAAATTAATTTAGAGTAGCATCTTTCATCTAATTGCTTGTGCTCCCGGGCAGTGCAAAATAAGTACTGTGCCAATACCAACGGTGGCAAATCTCACATCGCAAATTCAAAATAGACAGAATCGACCCTTGAGAGCAGGAACATGAAATGCCATTCCATCAGTTATCAATAGGTATTGGTAGTAGGATATTAATAGACATGGTAGTTGACCTTAACAGAAATAACTGTTTTATACTACTTGGGAGTTGATTTGATTGGGAAAACAATAAATTTGAAGTAAATCAAATTTATTGGGAAAACAATAAATTTGAAGTAAATCAAATTTACTTGCTAAAACTACATGGGTTGGTTTTTTAGTTTTGGCACCAATGCTTCAGTGCCAAGTTGCAACAATGTTGGGCACTGCCACTTTTACCAACGGTTGCTGCCCTGCATCCCCCCCCCCCTCAGAGCACATGACCTCGCCCCTCCTCACCACCGCTCGTGTGCAGTCGCGCCTGTTAGATGAGTAGTGTTAAGACCAGCGCTCGCGAAAGACAGTCACAATGTTTTCCAAGCAGGGGCAGAGAACGTGGATAAAAATTCAGGGTGTTAGGGGTCGCAGTGCTAAACAGTGTCACCGAGGATTGCAGGAAGCGTGCGGTGCAGCTGCGTTACTGTTCAGAACGGTAGCAAGATGGGTTGCAGCCTTTCGAGATGGGCGCGAACGTGTGGAGCACATGCCTCGATCTGGTCAACCACCAATAAGTGATGACAATGTACAGATGGTGTCCGCGTTAGTAGAGGTGGATCGGAACGTAACGATTCGTCAATTAGAGCAAGATACCGGACTGGTGCATTCAACTGTCCTCCACATCCTGAAGGACTTACTGAAAATGAGGAAGATTGCGTCCAAATGGGTCCTGCATGGTTACACCGCCCATCGTTCTGCATGACAATGATAGGGCACACACAGCAGGCGTTGTGTCGGCATTGTTGGATCGCTGGGGCTGGGAGGTCCTCTATCACCCCCCATATTCTCCCGACATCAGTACCTGCGACTATGATCTCATCCCGAAGATGAAGATGACAATGCGTGGGGAGCGCTTCCGTACCATTGAAGACGTTAAGCAGGCTGCCGAACGCTCTCTTCGTACCATCAATAGATTGGGCAGTGCCAACGGGATCCAACGACTTCCGCATCTCTGGGAACACGTACGCAACGGTGGGGACTACATCGAGGGCCTGTGAAACTTGGAACCATCTAAGTGAGTTATTAATCCAGTTATAACTAAGGTGCCAAAACTAAAAAACCAACCCATGTATATATTCTGCTTGTTAGGTTGGATCCTCAAGAAGCAAGATTAGGTGGGTAAAAAAAAAAACAAGTCACCACGATAACGAGACGTCCTAGACTAGATTTGGAGTGTGGTAGTTTGCTAGTGCTAGTTTACAACTGACAATAAATTGATGGTGATGAAAAGCAACTGAAAACTAATGGGTAATGATTGCTACGTAGAAAATGACATGACTAAGGAAGAAGGGCAAATCCAGGCTATCTTAGAAATAGAGTCAAGGAGGAAGAAGATTAAGCATGTGCAGTTACAGAGCGTCTACCGGTAACGAAAACAGCGAAAAAATGTAGCTTATTTTACAAAAGGTTAACGAAAGTAATTAAAAGTATATAATTTTTTAAGTCTGGATAATTGGAGGTAACGAAAATTTGCAGAGGACGGTTTAAATCATTTAAACTCGTGCCGCAAGGCTCACAGATTGCGATGGAGCGAGTTTCATGCAAGCAGCACCGATTGCGAAAGAAAGCTATATATTCCTGTGCCTGACCCCAAGGAAATTTATACTGAGGTTACATTGAGTGGTATACTTACATAGGTTCAACGTATATTTTCGGCATCAAGTTTTATGTGAATAATTTTTCTGTATTAGGAACCCTGACTATTTGCGATATCTTCCAAAACTCAACAGAAACTTCTCATTTCTGCCATTGACCTCTAAATTTGGGAAATATCTCAAATCAAAGTCCTGAAATGTTGTTGTTTCTTTCTTCAGTCTTTTGACTGGTTTGATGCAGTTGTCCATGCCTCCCTGTCTTGGGCTAATCATTTCATCTCTACATAGCTACCACACCCTACATCCAAGGCAATCTGTTTGACATATTCTAACCTTGCTCTACCCCTACAGTTCTTGTCCTCAACCCTTCCTTCCATAACTAAGTTGTCGTCTTAACAACCTATCACTTCTCTTCATTAGCAGTCGCCAGAAACATGTCTCCTCTCACACGTCTTAATACCTCTTAATTTGTAACCCTATCTACCCATCTGATCTTCATCATTCTCCTATAACACCACATTTCAAATGCTTCAAAATTCCTCTCTTTTCTGCTGCTCCAAAAGTCTAAGTTTCACTTCCATAGAGTGCCATGCTCCAGACAAAGGCTTTCTAAAATTACTTCCTAATACCTATCTTAAATCTATATTCGATGTCAACAGATTCCCTTTTCGTAGAAATTAATTCCTTGCCTATGCTAGCCTACTTTGTATAATATCCTCTTTGCTTCGTCCATCACTGGTTATTTTGCGTCCTAAGTAGCAGAAGTCTCCTACATCCTTTAGCTTTTCACCTGCCAATTTGATGTCCATAGGGGTTTCTCGTTTCTTTTGGCTGCATTCCAATATTTTTGTTTTACATTTGTTAATTTTCATCATGAATTCTTTCCTCAAAACAGAATCCATACCATTTAAAAACTCATTCAAATCCTCTGGTGTGTCAGCTAAGATGACGATGTCAACAGCAAATCTCAGAGTTGAAATTATTTCTCCTTGAATCTTTACTCCTACTTTGAATTGTTCTCCAATTTCCTTAATTGCTTGTTCAATGTATAAATTGAAAAGTATGGGTGAAAAGTTGCAGCCTTGCCTTACACTTTTCTGAATACCAGCTTCTCTCATATGTCCTTCGGCTCGAATAACTGCTGTCTGGTTTCTGTATAGATTGTAGAGCACCCTCCTATCCCTGTACTTTATTCCAATCGTTTTCAAAATGTCAAACAATTTACTCCAATCAATGTTATCAAAACCCTTTTCTAAGTCTACAAATGCCATGAAGGTTCTCTTATATTTCCTTATTCTGCCTTCCAAAATCAGCCTAAGACTTACTACAGCTTCCCTTGTTCCTAAGTTTCTCCTGAAGCGAACTGGTCTTGACCCAACTCTGTTTCTATCTGCCTTTCCATCCCCTTGTAAATTACAGCTTCCCTTGTTCATACGTATCTCCTGAAGCCAAACTCTGTTTCTATCTGTCTTTCTATCCTCTTGTAAATTATACTAGTCAGGATCTTTGAGGCATGAGTGATCAAGCTGATTGTATGGTAATCTTCACATCTGTCAACTCCTGTTTTCTTTGGTATAGAGAATGATAACATTCTTCTTGAAATCAGAGGGGTTCCTCACATGTCCCATAAATCCTACACTCCAAGTGAAATAACCTAATCAGCCCTTCATCACTTATGCAGCGTAACAACTTAATCGGTATATCATCCTGGCTCTTGGGCCGATAACCTCGATGTTAGGCCCCTTAAAACAACAATTATCATCCTGGCTCATGCCTGGTGCTTTATTCCTGTTTAAGTCTTCCAATGCTCTGTCAAATTCTGATCTCAATATTAAATCTCCTTTCTCATCCTGATCAATGTCCTCTTCCCTTTCCATTACATGATTCTCAATCTCATATCCCTTAAACAAACACTCGATAAGTAAGCTTTCCATCTCTCAACCTGCTCTTCACTGTTAGAGTTTTCCCGAAATAACACGAAATAATTTAATGTCGCAAAGTTGTGAAATACTGTTTCGAAAAATATTCACGAAATTACATCGAAATACCTTATATATATGTTAATTAATTCCGTCATGTGTCGAACTTTCGTTCCATCGGATACATAATCTATATAAAATTAACTGGTTATCTCGAAAATCTGTATAATTTGAATCTCAAAGAATTGTTTCTCTCGTGATTCTATTCGTGCAATTCTATTAGAATAATGTGTAATATTCTATACTGGTACCTACTTCGAACGTTCATCTGCCAAAATCACAACCTGAAGACGATCGGTGGGTCGCACTAATTACCTGCGGGAATCTCGTCAAACAGATCGAAATTGTTGCCGGTTGTGTATAATCATAACATTCATGCCCGATCGCGAACTTGTGACAAAAAGGACTGCGGGAATCCTGTCAAAGGTGAATGGGCGCCTTGTGTAAAAGCAGAAAATTCGTACCCGATCGCGAATTTGTGACAACAAGGACTACGGGAATCTAGACTACTCGCCACTTTTCTCATAGGCTACCTAAAAACGCACGGGGAGCGAGAATATTGCATCAACTCACTTAAAAATGACATTGACTACGTAGCATCGCGATACTCATTTCTCCTCGCGATCCACCGCGAACTCGCAACCACAGCATAGGGACAGCGGGAATCACAACACCGCATTTACGAGCGGCGCCGACCAAATAACATGTCCATTACTGCTCGTGAATTTGAACCATGCCCAACCTCGAACTTGCGACTGCCACTCTGATAACGAGGACAACTGGATTCTTGCGAAACGGACAGCAAGCGGCGCCGATTGCGTACGGTAATCAAGATATATTTGCCTGTGCCCGACCTTAAGGACAATGGAAATCTCGTCAAACAACTAAGAGTGACACAGATTGCGTAAATCGCGATGTTTCTTCGTGTTCTGCCGTGAAGACTACAAGAATCTCGTCAAACGGCTGAGAACAGCGCTGATCGTGTAACATTTCGATATTTCTCCGTACTTGGCCGTGGAAGACAGAATTCGGTGACGGTCACGTAACGTTGCAATATTTCTTCGTGCCCTACCTACAAGACGGTCATATGACCATTTACCTCTGCGATATTATCATGGCAGTGAAATAGTGTGTGTGGCAATCTTTAAGCTGTAAGTTTTCAAACAACGCAGGAAGTGGACAGTAGCTGACTGGAGTTGTGTAGTGTAGTCAGATGAGTCTATTTTCAAATTATGAAAGGCGTCGACTGCACCGACGGCCTACTGGGGCGTTTAAACAGCAGTGTGTGGAGGGTGTAGTTCAAGCCAGAGGTGGTTCTGTGATATTTTGGGGGTGTTTTTCGTACCATTTCTTATGCCCACTCATTCATTTCACCGTGAACATAACCATGATGTTTATTTCAACATTGTAGTCAACAGCATAATAGATACCAGGATAATATTTAATCACATATAATTCTTTCAGGTTATATTTTCGCATGTCCCAGTAATTGGAATTATAATGTGTTGACCGACTGAAAAGTTGTAATATTAATCGTCAATACGGCAATGCTGAAAAACGGCTTCAAAGCTCTCGAGGTGACCAAGTGTTGAATTTTTTTCAACATATTCATTTTGAGTATGATGTGGACACTTGCATTTTCGAGGATAGCAACAACCGTGTTCACATGGCTGCAGGCAGATGTGCCTGGTTTGACGAACACACAGACACTCTGTACTAGCTTACTTCATCTGTCCCACTGAATCACATGATCTTAATCCCAACGAACATGTGTATAACTATTTGGAATAAAGGGTGACACGTAGAAATGAGCATATCTGCAATTTGATGGCTCTGCGGGATATAATTATCAATTAGTGTCTTAAACCAGATATGGGCTAAGGCCTACCTGCAGAAACTTGAGGAAGGCGGGCGGTTATAAAGGCTATATGTTCGCTGGTTACGTTACTGCAGTCATGAACAGCTTACCTACAACACTATTACAATTCTTTCAAGTAGGCCTATATTCTCAAAGGAATATTAATAACTTCGAGAGACAAGAATTGCATTAACTTAATGACATTCATTTCCTGAAGACTTTTTCATCGATCTTTTTTTCGTTTTATGTGTCAGTCTGTCTTAGAATATTCAGGCGTTAATATTGGTAATTGAACAGAAAGAAAGTTCGGGACAATATCGTTGATCATTCAGGTAAACTCTTACCTAGGCTATA
Organism: Meconema thalassinum; assembly: GCA_946902985.2. Lineage (NCBI taxonomy): Eukaryota > Metazoa > Arthropoda > Insecta > Orthoptera > Tettigoniidae > Meconema > Meconema thalassinum. Next base: position 251,552,553 of record OX336396.1, read on the forward strand.
TTTTCAATATAACTAATCAGGACTAAGCTTATCCGGACAGAACTAAAGACTACTAGCGCTGCCCGAATGGCGTCTTAATATGTTATAGAAATATCCGTGTGAAGTATGTGTATATTCACTTTGTATTCACTATTGCCTAAGTAATCTAATAGTAGAAGCTTTTCAGTCGGTCAACAAAAGTGTACCCAATTAGATTGGGTGGGGAGTATAAATTAATTTCCTAATGCATGAATTATTTATAGTACACTAATTAAAACACTTCTTGTGTTTTGGGTGGGGTAGAAAAATGAAGTAAACTGTACACTCGTATTGGGCGGCTTCGGTGGCGTAGTTGGTAGCATGCTGAGCTTCTATGCCCAAGATCGCGGGGTCAAACCCGGCCGAAGTCGTCAGATTTTTAAGAGCGTTAAAAATCCCTCAGTATACCTTCCTTGGGGGGAGTAAAGCCGGCAGGCCCATGTTATAGATTTATGGCATGTAAAAGAACCTTCCATTCACACGTATAGTACCTGAAATTATAGATTAATTTTGAGTAACCGATATATGACATTACTGCCAACATTATTCTACGCGTGGTGATAATTTTAATATTTAACTGCACGTAAAGTCCATACTAACAAACGGATTTCTTCCAAAATTGGCACGTACAGTACATAGTTCATAATATGTCAGATTAATTTTGATCAACTAATACATGGCAGTGTCGCCAGCATGATTCTACGCGTGCTGATATGTTCAATGTTTAACTGCATGTAACGTCCATACCATCTTTTGGACTTGAACCAAATTGTTGTATGTGCATTGTGTACGTTAGGAGTTGGAACTAAGCGTATATTCAGGGCTGCCAACTATTCCCCGAAAATGTGGTGCTCGTCACCAGCTTCACTGGTGATACTACGAGTATAAAATAAAATTCAAATATGGCATAAAGAATTAATAGATATTACTTGATTATACATTTCATATGAGACTGTTTTGCCGTCCAGCGTTCAGTATAGTCTGCAAGTCTCTGTTTGCGAAACAGTCGCCTACAGGATCACCTACACGCGATTAGCACTGTGGCCTCCTCTGCTTCTAACCTCTCATTTTGAAATTGTTCAATGCATGTGAGATTTTCGAAGTGAAATGCCATGTCCTGTGGTTTGTTTTCCACGTAAAGGAGGTCCCGTGGCTCATGATCGCATGATTAACGTTCAGGTAAGCCTAACAGCGTCTTTCCTTTTCACCATCTGAGCCGACTCACACGAACACCTTCATCTAGCTTGTCCATTTCTAACTTAGCCTTTATCTCTCCATTACGAGTACCTTCCTGCCGTTGCTCCTATCTATTTGTTCCAGCAATCTTTCGTGCTACCCTCATATCGGTTACCGGTACCTCTAGATTGTGTATCCGATATCCTGCACCTACGACTCTATTTCTTTCCCCATACCACCATCCTGAGAGAACACACAGCCTAAGTATCGTATTTAAAATGACCCCCGGTTGCAGCAAAGTGATGTTTGTTCACCAACGTTCTGAAGCTAGCCTGTCCCATAAAATGTATTCTGTTGCGTTGATTTCTTGAAGGTCGTTTTCATTTTCGATTATCCAGTTGTTTTTGACTTTTAATGAGGAGGCATGATTATTAACCTTTTAGTTAGTCCTTCATTGTCCATTCTTTGAATGTGTCAATAAAATTTCAATCGTATTCTTCTAATAGTACCGTATCCGATATTTTCTCGGAATGTTGGTGTAACTCATGAGACCTCTTTTTCATCCCCAAAGTTTTTCCTAAGGAATTTCCTCTTATTTTTCAAAAAAATTAGTTGTTATCTGCCTCCAATGGGGGCTGCGTGGCGCAGTCTGTAGAGGCGCTGAGCTTCTAACTGAAAGGGAGTGGGTTCGATCCCCATCCAGGTAGAGGATTTTAGAAACAAACCTACCACTTTCGGAAACGCAAATAGCCCTGGGGTTCACTCAGCCCACACCAGAAATTTACCAGGGTAATTTCTGGGAGCAAAGACGGCCGGGCGTGAAGCTGACAACTCCATCCCATCTACTGACTACCAAAGAATTATGTGCACTCGAGTTTGAAGGTTGTTTGTGAAGTAACCAATAGACCTACATAAAATCCAATACCATCATCATTTTCGTCGTTCTATTTTACGTTAGTTCATGTAGGTTTGGATTTTTAAATTTATACTTTAATATTTTTTTTATCGCAGTTGGGACACAAAAAGTGCACGTTTTTAAGCGTGTTTCAACCATGCGTCACATTTAAGATTTATTCTTTCAAAAACCTGTCATCAGATCGAATCCAAATTTTAACACAATATACATTGGAATGTTGTATAACTGGTTTATTAATTTCACAATTTTGTTTCTCCAAGAAACAAAGTTGTTATCATTGTTGTAAGGTAACTTTTTCTCGGCTCGGGGTGGTTGAAAAATGTAGTTCATGGTTGCGTTGTAATCCTTATACATCAAAAAGTAATTCTGTATGACTGTGAAATACGTAAATTAATTCACTTATTTTATATCGGATTGTATTTGTACGGGAAAATAACACATGGTGCACCAGCTAGCCGCTCCGGGAAAAGCTGTACAGCGTTGCTGAGATGGAGCCCATCACTTCCGAGCGAGGCGCGCCATGATCCGACATCGAGAGTTTGACGAAGTTGCGAGATATGAATCACGACGTTACATCAGCAGCTCAGAGACGGTTTGGCGCATATTCTGCTTCGTCATGCATGAACGCTATCCTTCGGTCATGCAACTTGCCGTCCACCTCGAGAACGGCCAGCGGGTTTACTTTAATGAAGACGATGTTCGTGACCATTTTAACAGCCAACCAAACACAACTCTTCTTGCTTTCTTCGAACTATGCCGATCCGATAAATTTGCTTCAACACTTTTATATTGTGAAGTTCCATCCTATTTCGTTTGGAAAGGTAAGAAGTTCTGTAGAAGGAAACAAGGAAAGCCAGTCCCAGGCCATCCTGGTGTGAAAAAAGATCAGACCCTTGCTGAGTTTACACCGTTCACCCTGGTAATGCCGAGAGCTACTACCTCCGCCTCCTTTACATAAAATCCCTGGCCCTCAGTCTTTTACTGACCTCAGACCCGTGGCAGGGGTGGTTCAACCAACATTTCAAGCGGATGTAAATCACTTGGCTTGCTAGAGGATGATGCGCACTGGGACCGCACACTAGAGGAAGCGTCCTCCACCGACTCTCCCCACAAGATACGCGAGCTGTTTGCCATCTTACTGGTATTTTGTCAAGTGAGTGATCCCATCATGCTCTGGAAAAAACACAAAGACAGCCTCGCGGAAGATGTGGTGAGAGAGGTTCAGAGGCAGTGTGCTGATGTCAACCTGGTCATGGGTGTTATCTACAACAGGTATCTGGTGCTTCTTGAGGATTTAGTACTAAATTGTCTGGTCAACAACTAGAACGCTTTGGACTTCCGTCGCCTTCTCGAGAACAAGACTCCGTCGTTGTTCACCGAGAATATGTCAGTGAACTATCTTACGACACAATTAAGTTGTCCAAAGTGGTTGCTGATAATGTTCCAAAATTGAACAACGAGCAGAGATTGATTCGATGAAATAGTTCGAAGTGTTGTTTCAGAATGTGATCAGCTCTTTTTTTTCTGGATGCACCAGGTGGAACTGGCAAAACCTTCCTGATTAATCTCCTGCTCAGTACATTTAGAAGTCGACAGAACATTGCCATCGCAGTCGCCTCCTCGGGCTTTGCAGCAACCCTACTGGATGGTGGAAGAACAGCGCATTCTGCCTTTAAGCTCCCTCTTAAGATCAGTCACGCTGCATCTGCCCTTTGTAACATCTCTGCAGTTTCCTTTGAAAGTCTGCTACGCCACGACAATTAACAAGGCTCAGCGGCAGAGTTTAAAAGTTGCTGGCGTGGATCTGAAAAGTGACTGTTTCGCACATGGTCAACTATACGTGGCATGCTCCAGAGTCAGTTCTTCTGGTGGTTTAGTCATTCTGCAGTCTGAGAGAAAGACCAGAAATGTAGTTTACCGAGAAGTGCTTAGGCGTTAAAAACACTCTCGATAGACATGGCAGTAGGCTATGGGACCTGTCTTAAATCAAAGCTCCCCGTCGTATATTGCAACCGATTTACGATTCCAACGCTCCATGTTGCCGTCACTATCTTCCACTACAGGAAAAATTTATATAACTAATGTTATAACGGGATTCCAAATGTTATTGCGGGCGAAGCCGCGGGTAACAGCTAGTGTGTGTATAAAACTGTACTCGGCGTTTTCTGATTACTTCCGTTATCGTGTGGATCTTTTTGTAGAGTTCGCTTTGAGGTCTCTTCATCCAAATACCGTTATTATTAACTGCCCCGTAAATCTTTCTGAGAATTTTTCTTCAATGTTTTTCTATATCCTTAATTTTGGAATGACCGTCAATCACCATTGTTTCGGCTGCGTAAGTTGCTTCCGGAAGAATCACCGTTGTATAGTGCCTTAATTTTGCGTCTAGCGAGATGCACTTCTTGTTGTAGTGAGCCCACGTTAGCTTGTAGGCCTTCTGTAGTTTGGTGATTCTTTGTTCATTGGCGATTTGGTTTAGTCCCGAGGACTGTATGATTTCACCAAGGTATTTAAAATGGGGGACTTGTGTTATTTTACCGTATTGTGTGATGAAATATAAGTTATTTTCTGGCCGTCTTTCCATATAGTGGTTTTTTTTTCATAAGAAATGTGTAGTACGGTTCTTTACGCAATTTCATGTAATTTTTCCACTGCGTGAATGGCTTCATGTCTGGTGTTAGTGACAATGGCAATATCGTCCGCAAAAGCGAGGCACTTGACTGTAAAACGATTCTCTTTTTTGATACCAATTTGAATGCCTTTCACCTGAGGTTCTCGTTCCCTAATGATCTTTTCTAGGACAATATTAAAGAGCGTTGGGGATAATCCGTCCCCCTGTCGAACTCCAGTTTTGATGACAAAGGGCTCCGATATTTCTCCCACGAATTTCACTTTGGACATAGGTCCTGTAAGCGTCTGTTCAATGATTTGTCGGGTCTTTCTGTCTATCCCGAATTCTTCCATGATCATAAAAAGGGTTTCAGGGTCTACAGAATCATACGCTTTTCTAAAGTCGACGAATGTTATTACTGTATTTCTACATTTTCTCATTTGTAATATTGTTTTTAAGCTCCACACCTGTTCAGCACATGATCGCCCTTTTCTGTATCCGGCTTGGTATTCACCAATTAGTGGATCCACCTGGGGTTCTAGCCTGTTTAAAAGTGCCTTGGAGAGGATTTTATAAGCAATAGGGAGCAGGGAGATTCCTCTGTAATTCCTGATGTCTGTTTTATCACCCTTTTTGTGTAACGGATGCATTAGAGCACATTTCCAGTCTTCTGGTATTCGCTCCATCATCCATATGTCTGAAATTACGTGATGAAGTTTCTGTGTAAGTGTAGGATCGTTCAGTTTCTAGAATTCAGCAATGATCCCATCTTCTCCTGGTGCTTTGTTATTTTTTAGCTTTTGGATGATCTCCTGAATTTCTTCTAGGTCAGGGGCTTGTGAGTCCGGGTGTGTGGAAACCGGAGGAGTGAAGGCAAGTTTTTCTTGGGGGTGGTTCGCAGTTAAGAAGAGAGTTGAAGTATTGGGCTAATATTTTACAGTTTTCTTTCGCGTTAGTTTCTAACGTGTCATCGGGTGTTTTGAAGCACATACTGGGCGCCTGATATCCCTTAAGTTTTCTCTAAACGTTTTGTAGAAGTTTCTAGTATTATGTTGGGTGAAATCCTGCTGGATTTCATGGAGTCTGTTGTTGTCATATCCTCGTTTTTCTTTCCTAATTGTTTTGGAGGCATATTTTTGGGTTTTAAGAAAGTTCTCCCAGTTTTCCTCAGTTTTGTGACTGTTAAACTTTTTCCACGCAGCCATTTGGTTATCAACTGCCCGATCGCAAATTGCATTCCATCAGCGATGTTTCCTTGTGCGAGGAGGTTGTCCTAGTTTCATGACTTCCTGAATTTTCTTCGTTATTTTTTTGCCAGTCTGTTGATGTCTCCTGATTAATTTGCATTATGATTTCTTCTTTGTGGAGTTTCAAGTACTCTGGATCTGGTTTGATATTTTTGGGTGGGCCTTTTTGCTTTCTATTGGGTTGGAATTTCGTCTTAATTTGGAGAAGATGATGGTCTGATTCAAAGGCGCCTTTGCGAGCTCGGTCGTTAAAAATTTATTTTGTGTTTTTCTTGGAAATTGCGATATGGTCAATTTGGTATTCACCCTGTCTAATATTGGGTGATCTCCATGTGGTTAAGTTGTGTGGAGGTTTTTGAAATTGTGTGCTCATGATTTTAAGTTGAAAGTTTCTGCAGAAGTCAATTAGTCTTTCACCATTCCCGTTGGTACGTTCGTGCTTAGTATGGGGGCCTGTGGTATCACTAAATTTTCTTTCCTTACCTAACTGGGCATTAAAATCGACCAATAAGATCTTCACATGGTGCCTTGGTATTTTGTTGGTTGTTTCTTCGAGAGTTTCCCAGAAATTGTCCATAATTTCAGGTTCAGATTTGTTGAGTTGATTTATGGGAGCGTGGACGTTGATTAGTGTGTAACCTTTATTGGTTTGACTTTACTGAGAGCAGAGATACTCTTTCGTTGGGAGAAGAGAAAGCGGTTGGTTCTTAAGTTTAGGGGCTGCGACAACTCGGTCATGTAGCCCCGTGTACTTTGGGTGTGTGTAGAATCTGTCTGATAACCGGTGTTAATTGTGATGACTGTATTAGTGTGTGTTATCTGTGTTTTAATTTAAGTGCATACTGCAACTTAGAATTTTTCAAATAGTCCCTACTTTTGCCGCCAAGCGCCACCGTCAACGACTACTAGGCCAAGTTCAGAACTTAGCTACCAGACGACACCGCAGTCGGCTCTTGGCAACGAACGTAGAAACCTAAGAGCGTTGTTTACATTCTTAACCTTAATTTAGCTTCACACAGGTGTAATTAGTTGAAGGTTCTTTAACATGCCATAAATCTATGACATGCGACCGCCGGCCTTACTTCCCCTCCGAAGGAAGGCATACTGAGGGATTTTTAACGCTCTTAAAAAATCCGACGGCTTCGGCCGGGTTTGAACCCGCTATCTTGGGCATAGAAGCTCAGCATGCTACCGACTACGCCACCGAAGCCGCTGAAGAGAAATCGATGGCTGAGTCGAGTACGGAATTGTGTATGGTGAAACCGGTTCCCAGGAGTGGAAGTTTGCCTCTAACTTTTATGGCAGGTTTGCCTTGATAGATTCTGAAATTCTCCGTATTAAAGTGTTCTTCATCCGTGAATCGTGTCACTTGAAGTGCGGTGATTTTGAGGTCAAAATTTTCAAGGGCGTTAGTGAGTTGTTTTAATTTGCCTGTTTTAGTGACGATGTTCACATTAATTGTGTCAATAAAATTGTTGTGTCGAGTTTTGAGAGTGTGAAGAGTTCCTGAGAAGCTCCGATTCTTCTCCGCATGGTGTCTCTGATCCCCCGATGATCAAGTGAGTCCGTCCAGTCTATCGACTGGTGCCTGGGGTAGTGATTCTGTGATCGTCTTTTCCATCATGCGCTCAAGTTGAGTTTTGTTTTTTGTGGTGATCTCAGTTGAGACCACAGGTATACGACTCGATTTTTGAGTTCGAGAAGACTGTAGCGCAGCCGCCTCAATTAGAGAAACAGACGCTGACCACTTTGCCGCTTGTTTCAAGTCAGACGGAATGTGGATTTCGCAGAATGGTATGCCTCTTCCGCCAGTTCCGCCGTACCGAGATCCATTCTCTCCGCCTTCACTGCCGTTGAGGTCTTCGCTGTAATCCTAGCAAGGAGCCCTCACAGGGTGCTATCACTCGGGCCAAGAGAATTATTATTATTATACAGTATAACTGTGCAACGACTGCAAGTACCCTGTGATTTCTGGACGAAAATATAGGACACTAGGCTAAGTCCCATGCATTTTACAAGCGTAAAGCGGTAACGTTACCTCTTGTTTGAGGGCCACCTTGTTTCTGATAAAATGTGGGATACTCATATATAATCTTATCTCTAACACTCACACTCTTATCTTCAATTTCAACCAAGATTTACCTAGAATCGGTAAAAGACAAGCGTAATAAATTTAAAAATGCAGACTAACCTTTGAAACGCTCAAAATCGAGTTAAGACACTTCAAGATTGAGGAACCGCCTTCTATGATCCCAGGGTACGTATGATCCATAGGTCCTGGGTTCGATTACCTGTTCTGCAAATGAATTTAATTCGGATCTTAGGACGAAGAAAAACTGAGAAAAGATGGGTTCAATTTCCACCTCGGTCATCCTTAGAAGTGGTTTCCCACTTCTTCTCCATGAAAATGCTGGGATGGCCACGGCCTGCTTAATTCCAATTGAGGACTACCAATGGAAATGGGTGAAAGTGCCGAAATATGAAAAGAGTGTTTCTTTTATGGGATGGTATTAGCCACTCGGATTTTTTAAGAGCGTTAAAATCCTTCAGTAAGCCTTCATTCGGAGGGAAAGTAAAGCCGGCGGTCCCATGTCGTCGATTTATGGCATGTAAAAGATCCTTCCACTAACTTAACTTGTGTGAAGCGAAATTTCTAGGTTCGATTTCGTTGGAACGCTCTATCAAAGTTCCAACGTTCACCACTAGGTGACAGTGATATCTGGTAGCGAAAGTTGGAACTACTTGTAATTGAACGGAACTTGTAGCTCACCCCATGGGTGTCCGCTTCAAGCAGCTACAGCCTCTGGCGAGCCGAACATGTCCTCGGACACTCCCGGCACTAAAAGCCATACGCAAAATGAATGAATAAATAAATAAGCCATTCCGAATATGGCGGTAAACGGTAATTGTGGTCCGCCTCGTTGCGTAGTGGCTAGAATTCTTGGCTGTCACCATGAAGGCCCGGGTTCGATTCCCGGTTCTGTCAAGAAATTTAATTCTGGTCTGAGGGCTGGAACGGGGTACACTCGGCCTCGTGAAGCAAAACTGAGGTGAGGTCGATTGCTACATCAGCCATCCTAGAAGTGTATATTCCGTGGGTTCCCGCTTCCAATCCAGTCGAATGCCGCAGTGGTACCTAACTTACCCCAATTACAATTACACACACTAGTACAAACATCACAATTCCACAGATTATCAGACAAATTCAACACACACCCAAGTACACGGGGCTACATGATCAAGATGTCGCAAATCCCCTATATAATCAGCAACAACAACAGTTAGTCTGCCTGAGGCCATTGGTAGGATTATGTGCTGAGTGCGACCGTGCCAGATGCAACCCAGTAAAAATCGTGGCTGTAGCGACCCTGCTAGTAGCTTACAGTGCCCCATGGGAACCATTGTTCGAGAGAAGAATAGAAGATCTTATTTCCAAAGTGACGTAAATCCATGAAATGCAAAACTTCAGAAATCGCGTTTTTGTTTCTTCGTATAATTAAATTCAGATATGATTATGAATATAATATAATTTCATTCGTTACTTTTATGCACATCCTGACATAATCGTCTCTAACTTGGAGTTAGGACGTTTTGGAAATAAATCATATATTGCCATACGCTTTGAGTGGCATTTATGAACATTTAAATGGTTTAAACACAAACTGATGCTCTACATATTCTTCAACGTTAGCCATGGGCTTGATTTATCCGCGTGATATCTCATGATGTCCTGAGAGCTATCGGATTGGTCAACATGGATATAAGACACATTGGAAATAAATACACGTTGGAGTTCGGTCACTTTGCAAATAAACTTAGTTCTTAGATCTTTGTTAACATTGGATATACGACGTATTGTGAGTTAAAACCTTTGCTATACGTTGAGAGAACCTATAAACTTGTTTATGAAAGAAAATAGGCTACTGAAAAACCGTCAATTTTGGATTTACGTCACTTGGGAAATAATCTCTTCAATTTTTACGGCGCCTAACCTATCCTAAGTTTAGCGGAATTTTAGCAGAGACAGATATGTTAGAAATTTCCAGATTCAACCGATACATCATTGTTTGGGTCGCTAGTGGCACGATGACAAATTGGCGGGTCGCTTGCGGCACGGTCGCATCCGGCACGACACCATTGGTAGGAAGCTCAACAGGGTGAGTCATAGTTCAATGTGTCCAGGTGAGTTTAACATTTTAAAAGATAAATATTGTTACCGTTTGTAATTATGTACAATTTCTTTGTTGTAGTATAGGCATACTTGCACTTTGATGGCCGATAATTAGTATTACTGGTCTTCTTTCGTAAAGAATGATGAAAGTGACAGTTAGCAAGGATACTCCATTATTGATTTTTACTGTGGGAAAAAATGGCACTTTCACCTTTTTCCACATTAGGTCCTCAATTACAAACACACAAACTAACACAGCCATCTCAATAACACAGGTTATCATTATAGGGCTAGTAAACTGGGAATGCGGCTGGGAGGCAGGTTTAAGGTTCACACACCCGCAGACCAAGGTCGTGGATGGTCGCCATGTTGGAGTTTTACATGTGTAGGCCATAGAGTTATGTACTATTAGTTGACGATTATTGCATTATTCGAACGTTCACTTCGATCGCATGATTAATACACAATAAATAAAAACTTAATTTCAAAATTTCGCACAGCCGCCATCTTGAGGTTATGAACTATGATTATTGAACTAAATTAGATGCCAGTGCATTACAATGACATTTACTGTCCCATATTTCACTGCGCTCAGAAGGTTAAATTGCGAGAAAAGTGAAAAGTGAATTAAAATGTTTCAACTTAGCTTGGCCGCCTTGCTCGTTTTGTAGTTAACAGGTTTTTATAGTTACATAGATAGAGCCCTGTGCGGATAAACAAAACGTAAAGCATAAAGTGTTAAACCAACACATTTGAGGAGAAAGTCGTTCCTGACAATGTGCTTCATTGCAAGGGACTTGTAGGATGACACTTCTGGTTCCTTGACCTCCGCTTTAGACAAAAAACTGGCTATACTTTAATGGCTACTTTCGCACTTGTGCCTTAGTAAGTTTGATGTGCCTGATTTGTGTCCTGTACACTTTTTATAGGTAAAACATCCTACTATATCGTTCACCTTTTCTTTTCCATTGAGAACGAAACCAAATGTTTGCCATATCGTTGACTTGAGCTTTGTTTCACGCGCTATTGAATATTCGCCTTGTTTTATTTTAATAGATAGTTTATCCATGTTGGTGAAATGATGTTCATACCCACGGCCTGCTCACGGTCACGGTGACATTCACTAAGTGAACTTCTTTTTACGCTAGGAGAAAGGGATTGACAATTGGCCGGAAATTCCAAGTCAGTCATCATCCTTCTGCTTCTTGGCCCATCCATGTTGGCATAGTTGATGTCATAACTCTCCGATGCAATATCACAGCCAACATGTTTCAGTGCTAAGTTGGAAATAAATCTACAGACAAACCTGGAACCAAATCTTCCAGGATAGATTAGACGGCGAAGTAGCTGACTTGAGGAATGTTAATGATGTCACCACGATGAACTAACAAGGTTATTGACAGCATTATATCTCGTACGTATAGTAATAATGACAGTGAGAATTGATGATGATGATGATGATGACGAGATGTAAAGACCATCTACTACAAACATACGGTACTTAATAAAATGTAGTTGAAAGCATAATGAGTAAAATAATCTTCTCGTGTATAAGTGTTATACTTGCCTGAATATTTCGTACGCAATAGGCTATAGGAGTATTCCTATTTTATTAAGCATGAAGCTGTAGGTTGGCATATCAAATATGTAATATTATCGTAAGTTTGTATTTTAAAAATTATCCGCAAATTTATTCGAAACATTATCCGCTATCCGCACAGCCATGCAAACTATATCCGCGTGGCGAAAATATTTGCGGATATCCGCGGATATCCACATCCGCGCAGGGCTTTATACATATATGAGTTTTTAGTAGTGCCCTTTATCACCGTACAAAATTTCAGGGTGATATCTGTAACAGTTTCGAAGATGTAGAATGCCGGTGAAATATTTTGCATGGCCGCCATCTTGCGGTTATGTAAACAATTGAACCAAATTAGATGCCAGTGCATTAAAATGTGTATTAAAATTTTCTGTACCAAGTTTCATTGCGTTTGGATGGTAAAATCGCGATAAACGTCTATTTAAAAGTTTCAACTTCGTTTGACAGCCATGTTCGTTTTGTAGTTAACAGGTTATAGAAAGTCTCATAGGTGAACTTTATAGTAGTGCCTTTTATCACCGTACAAAATTTCAAGGTGATAGATATCAGTAATAGATATACTAGGTAGAATGCCGGTGAAATATTTCGCACAGCCGCCATGTTGGTTTGGTGAGACGTTATAAAAATTTAAGGGCCCGGTCGAGGTGGGCCGAGTTTCATTGAAATAGCTCCATTCGTTTAGACGTCATTAGGGGGGGACACACACGGTGGGTAGATTATTAGCTTGGGAATAACCTAACCCCCAAGGGAAGATGATGAAGAAAAAGAAATGGGTTTCGGACTGGAGAAAAAAGATGGAGAAATAGGACGAGAGTCCAAAAGAAGTTATAATTTTAACTTTAAGTATACTCAAAGGCAGCTGCCACTGCAAATCCGCTCTCCGATACCTAAAGTGGGTAGGGACCTGAGCGAAGCTAACAGAAAACGCAGCTGGAACTTGGGCTGTTTGCAAGAAAGTTGCTGTAGTGTATTCCCTCTCAAGCATACATATGCCTACTATGGGGAAGGGTGGTGGTCTGGCAAGACAAAGAGTAACAGATTTATTGTTTAGCTGTTCAAAGGAGTTTGTTTCTAACCAAGTAATTTGAAGAGTGCAAATAATTTGAATCAATTTCGTTTTTGAAATTGTAGAATTTCTAAAGAGCGACCAAATGCTTCTAAGAAGGATAGGGATAAAGCAATTATACCCTTGGGAATAATTTTGGTAAGTGTACCAATAGTTGCATTTAGAAATGACTAAGCTTTTACCCAGCGAGGTGCCGACTAAAAGTTTAGACAATGAGAAACACTTATATTTTGAAAAACCAACCATAAGTGTTAGAGAGGATCTCCACAAGCAGGAAGCTGGCGTAGCAAGCTATGCTTGCCTTACTGGCCAGTTAGAATTAGCTATTAAAGCTAAGAGAGACTTTACTAAGTTATAACTAAGAGTTCTTGCTCAAATGCAACAAGTGGTGAAAACCCTATCAATAGATTTATTTTTCTTAAATGGGAAGAGTCAAGGAAGACAGGATCTTGCCTAACCGTTATGTTAGAGAAATGATAAAGCAAAGAACAAATCTTTAATTTATTTAACAATGTAAAAGGAAGTAGTTTTTGTAACAAATATATAATTTTGATTTTTATAAACAATTGGGGTCGCAGACCTCCGAAAACATCTAAAGCTGGCGCCAGGCAATTGATAATTCTTTTGGTTTTAAACCTTTTATATGCTTTAAAATCTTCGTAAGATTTTGAAATGGCTAAGACGAATAAATGAAAAATTTTAAGATAATTGACGTAATTCAAGTTAAACAATAAATCAAGTACAAGGTGTGTACTTTAAGGATTTCTAGATAAGTATCTTAGAAATAATAACAACTTCGAAAGTAACAACAAAAACAGGAAGAAATGAAATAGAAGTTTCTATAACTTCTTGTATTGCTACAGAAATACGCTTAATGATTATACATAGGAGATTATACAAATAGGGCAGGTCACTTATTGTGAAACCTGAAGAGAACAATCGAAAGGAAGTTTCTAGAACTCCTGTGTTTAAGTAGGGATCACGAGAAAAATGGGGCAAGTTTCCCTTTCGTGAAACCTAGCGATAACTCACTTTTGAGTTGAAAGAATTGTATTCCCTAATTAGAAGGAAGAAACAATATAATTTAAGGCGTGTACTAGACACGAAGTTTTACAGACATTAATTCATTATATATGGGGCAAATAAGGGAGGGCACTTATGTAGAGTGACACCTCATTGAAAAAAGACCTAAAGTGACAATTTTATTATTTTAGTTTGTTAGTAAAGGGTTTGGGAAAGATCAAATGGGATGGTGGAAAAGTGTCCATGGCCATATTTATTGTATTCGGACGAGCGCGACGCGGATGAAAAGTTGAACAGGCACTGTATTCACTATTGTCTGTTGATATAGTTGAAAAGTTCACTGTAGTAGCACAAAACGTTGATGGCAAAGAAAGTTATTGCAATGGTGGAAAATAACTTGTTACACTAGATTTGAGAGAGTCAATTGCTTGAAAAAGTTGTAGGTTATAGTTGAATGCACCAGAAAAATCCCAACGGAGGAAGACAAATTAGATATTGATTAGCAGTTCATAAGGAAGATTCCTTAGGTTGAAAAAGTTCCCATATGTGAGTGGAAAGTACATGACAGTATAACTGGTAGATAGAGTGTAGGTTCTGGAAGGTTCCAGAGCAATGATTAGTTGTTTAAATTGGGTAGAGAATCCCTCGGCGGAAAACTAGATTATATAGACAGTGGGTATTTTGGAAATATCCCTCGATGTGAGATAGCATCTCAGAAAAACTTTCATTTTGAAATTTAGACTTGATAGTTTGAGTTTGATCAAGAAGATCTCTTGAAAGCAGTTATTATCACATAGCAACTTTCACTGTCTATAAAATCCAAATAAAAGCATTGAACCTTTTAAAAGCGACGAGAATGAGGTTAAAACATGAAGTCGGTACTTATCTTTGCTTCATGAAGAAGACGATGTTGTTGTTGACGGTTGGTTCTAAAATTCGAACATGGCGTCGAATTTAAAAGTCTGCCTCTTGAGTTGAGGAGGCGAGCTTTAGTTAAGCTCTAACTGACTGGATTGACTTCCGACGTACAAGTGAGGCCTGCAAGACGCAGCGAAAGTACACTAGCCTAGATGGCATGTCCAACAAGAAGTTGAGTGCACTGGGAGGGTGAGCGGTTGCTCACGACACGGAGACAAGTCGAGAATAAGTGTAGAAGTGACCGAGCGAGCGGGCTGCGCGCGCGGAAAAGCGAGCAGTAGGAGGAGGCGAGAAGAGGGGAAGCGGGCGAGTAAGGGGAGGAAACAAAGAGGTTATACATAAACATGAAAAAACTTTACAAAAACAAAATTCTTCTTGGAGCGGTGTCTTCACGGAGTAGTTTGTTGGTGAAGAACACGACGCCCTGCGGATTAATGTAGAAGTCTTCATGGCTTGAAGCAATGGAAGTTCGGAAGGCAGCGATGGGACGCTGTCAGGCTGGTTCGACGGAATATGCGTTTCTGTAAAAAACTGACAGAAAAAAATGAACAAATGCACGGGGCAAACAGGAGGTAACAGTTCGATGTTGGTGTGTGCGGGAAAGAAATGTAAATAAATGGACTGATATAAAGTAATGAAGAACAGCAAAAGCTAATTCTTTCTTTCCGTGTATTTCCAAAAATACACCACACGGACAAAAGGTCTCATAAGCATACTTTGTCATAAAATGAAAATAGGCTAATGAAAATCAGCAAGAATATTTTTTAAGTCTCTATATATGAATTGCTGTCTAGACAAAGTGTTGAGAGGAACTGAAATACAAGTGCATTAATAATTAAATATGAAGTTTTCTCAGTAATGTAATTAATATAAAACAAACCATTGGGCACTTTTTCGACAGTAAATATAAGTCTCTAAAAAATATAGGACTGTTGGTACGCCAAAATGTCTAAATATTTCAAGTGGTACGCAGTTGCTAAAAGGTTCGGAACCCCTGCATTAGACGAAAGAAAATTAGTTTTTACTTACGACTGACCAATCCCTTGTAGGTAATTTATTCTGAACTGATTCCGTTTACGTTGCATTTTATGAATCAGTCATTATAAACCTTACCAAATACAACTTTCATAAATTCTCTCGTTCAATATACAGGGTGGCGCACGAAATGTCATACACTGGAAATTGTTTATAGAATATTTAATGTGCATTATATTTAATAAAATATGGTATTAAAACATTCACTGAAATGTGTATGATTAGTCAGTATGCAGGACACGTTCAATATGTCCACCTTCTCGGCGTACAACAGCTTCAGAACGAATCTGCATGTTTGTGACCACTCTACGTTACACGTCCTCACTCAACCCTCGGAAGCAAGTCACAATGGCCGTTTGCAATTGCAATACATTTTCTGGTTTCTGGCGGTAGATTGTCTCCTTCAAATATCCCCATAGGAGGAAGCCACAGGGATTAAGATCGGGGCTATGTGGTGGCCAGATTGAGCCGCTCTGAAAACGTTCGGGATATCAATGGGACATCACACGGGGCCAGAAATGTCCATGCAGGAAGTCCAGAACAACATTTGCAGTGTGTGGACGAGCTCCATCTTGCATGAACCATTGTGTCTCTATTGGTAGTCGTGATGCAAAGAGTACTGGAAGGAAACTGTTTTGCAACATGTCCATGTAACGCACACTGTTGACTGTGTCATTGAAAAAGATAGGCCCAATAATTCCATGACTGCAAATTGCAGCCCATACACACACTTTTACACCATGACTTCCAACCTCGTGCACATAGCAGGCCGCTCTTTCACCCAAAACCGGACATTCTGTTTGTTCACAGCACCATTGAGATAAACGTATGCCTCATCACTGAATCATGAGTTGTGCAGTACGGGATCACCTTCTGCAATAGCCCACGCAGCAAACTGTACTCGCCATTGCTTGTCAAGCGCCGTTAGTTTATGACCTGTTGCCATTTTGTATGGGAATAGGTCAAGCTCAAACTGCAGTATTCTCTGAATTGACCGACGAGAGATGCCCAGCTGAACACAGGCAGTTCTGGTGGATTTGGAGGGGCTCCGAGCCACAGCCGCTCTCACAGCAGCAATATTCTCCGGTGAGCAGACTGGCTTGAGACGGGTCCGTTTTCCCTCCAGTATAGTGCCTTCTATTTCAAATTGGCTGGCCAGTCTATACACCGTCTGTCGGCAGGGAGCCCACCGGGTACGGAAATGAACACGAAAACTTTCCTGAGTCCGAATTACACTCTGTTTCCGCGTAAAACAGCACTATTTTCACCTGTTCGCGCGTCAATCTCCCTTTGTCCGCCATGTTGTATAACTGGAAGCCGGTACGCATGCGCGACATGAGCTGCTGTCAGTCGAATCACGCATGAAATAAGGTTTCTGTTCACGAAAGAACATGGTTGTGAGCCCAGATTTACACATTTTATAAATCATTTTTTTGTATGACATTTCGTGCGCCACCCTGTACCTAGGTACAGTATTAACTTTTTCTCTCACCAGTAAAATGTCTATGGGTGGATCGATTAAATAATTTCTGCGACATCAAATAATGAAACTAGTACAGCCATCATAATGACATAGGTTATCAGAGAAAACTTCCACGCACGTGCACGGGGCTAAATGACCACGATAATCCAAGCCTCTCAAACGAAGCAACAACAACAAATAATAATAATAATAATAATAATAATAATAATGGAAGCCAAATCCCAAAGCAATTTCATGAATTATAAAAGCCAGACGAATATGGCTCACCTCTTTAATACAATATACTCTTTTTCCCTCTCCAGTACTTGTGTGGCCGATTAAATTGTTACTAAATTGAAGACGAAGGGTGCATTATTTTGTAGGTTGTGTGGGAGGCTATGTGACAGATATCACTAACTGAGATGTGAACGTAGGCTGTCGCTAAAGGACTTGTGTGGCGAGCTGGCGACCAGGATTTATAATCTCAAGTAAATTAATTCCATTGTTTATTGTTGTATGTACTATTGTGTATTACTATGGCCATTGGCTGCGTGTTTATACCAAATTGAATGTCAAATCTCGCGGCAATTTCATGAATGATAAAAGTCAGGATTTGATTGGCTATGAGCGCTAGGCAGCCTTGATCGTAGCTGCACTTCAGATCTCAGATTTCACAGTGCCAGCAGTACTGACTGTTCATTCAGGCAGCGGGAGTTTACTCTCTTATTTGTTTGCGCATGCGACGTAACCAGTAGAACATATCCCATCAAATCAAGTATGGTTGAAAGTCTTTAGATTTTGTGACAGGTGGTATGTTTATTTTCCCGTGAGAAATTTGACCTATGCTGGAGTTTGAGAGGCGGTGACAACATTTAATGGCCTCTTAAATATAAGATATGTATACCGAATTGTGTACAACTTTTGCCCACCATAGGAAGGTTCTTGTCAAAATATGTAAGTACAGTTGTCATTTAATTCAAATAATCATACCGCATTTGCATTCTTTCTAACTTCAGAAAGGGTGTTATACTATTTTTATGACGGCCCATTTCGTTGCTTTCGTATTTAATTGACAACTTGTGACAAGTACATCGAAACATTGGCGATAACAATTTGTGTCAAGTTCTAACCTGTCATCGCTTAAGATTCTTGAAGTATCTTGTTTACAAATGCATGACCGTGTTAAGAGGCCTCATTTCATGCAGTGTACTTGTTTTTTATGATTTATTGTAAAATAAGGACGTGTTACTGTGATAATTTATTCATAAATTTGAGGTTTTCCTCGCAGAAAATAAACTGTTTTGTAGGAAGTGCAAATTTATCAAGACAAAATTATATGCTTCACTCGTTCCATATATTTTTCAGCAAAATCTGACATTGGGAAAACGTGGGATTCGCTTCAACTGAATATTTTCCCTTTTTGTTTGTGAGTATATTTCAGTTTTGACCTCTTCTGCTACCTCGTACCTGACTGCTGCATGAAGCTGGGATGGTTGGTGGGAACACCTGTTTTCTCTACATTCTAACTTTCATTCATTCTGATTTATGGTGCTGTTCATTACTTCAATAAATCACGAAGTAGGCTACTTGATTGATCCTTTATTTCTCATTATCTTTTAACAGCTTTCGAATGAACATGGGTGTAAAGGTTGTCCAGCAGTTGGACTTACTTGTACTAATTCTATATGCATCTTGAATCACATTTTCTATAATGATCTCTCATATTCCGTACATGTCTTAACTGAGGTTTCATTGCGTCTGGACAAGATCACGGCCTATCAATAGTTACCGCACTGCTAAGTTTACCTGAGAAGATCTCTTTTTACATGATTGTTTGCTTGACATAAATTGATAAATAAGTTACCCTACATTTTCTTATAATTTAAGTGGAGATTTCGGTTGTTATAATTAAAAATATACAAGCTTTCATACAGTTCCAAAATTATGAATATCTATACATTCTAAACTGAGAGTTAGTACTGAAAAAAAAAAAAAAAAAAGTATCTTACCGTATGGTTTCTACTTTAATTGCACTGTAGCCTATATACGATTGTAAACCTATATAATCATTCAGTTAGTAAACTGGCATCACCAGTACATTCTAGCATAAACAAAAATAGCCTAAAGTAATTATATGGTTAAGTTGTAGTTATTGTTGTTTTAAGGGGTAGAACTATGAGATCATCTGCCCCAATTCTATGGTTAGTACACCTATTTCTTAATTAATTTAGGCTGTTATTTTAATGAAGCAAGGTAGACTGAAAGTTATTGCTTTGAAAAGTATATTATTCAGAAGTTTTATAAAAATGAATTTGTAACCATTTTAATGTGAAACAGTGTTTTCACCTGGTTCAATTGTGTTGGGTCTTGAAAACTAGGCCTATGGTGCTTTGCTCCATATGCGATTCCATGTCAATTGTTATTCATACATTATACACTACTATTGTAGAGATTAATTTAAAGTGCTTCTTTCTTTTTTAGTGAAATTCGTTCCACGATTTCTGCAAACACTATCGGTAGCCCAATACTTTCTGTGTCACGTAAATTAGTGGCAAAATAATATGATATGGGGTTGATGTGTTTAAAACTTGATAGGCCTAAAAAGAATGCCATATAAAAATCCAGGAAAGTAATCCAAGTGTTCCTTAAGTTCCGAAATTACTTAACATGTTAATCCTGAAATGAATTCATTTTATGAATGAGAAAGGAAACTAAGGAAACCAGTCAGGTTAGGGCATAATGATGTCATAACTTAATAACTCATTAAATACAAATTCAAGGTCAGTCTAGTGGTGATCAAATTCCAAGACCACTTAACTTACCCTATATTTTTATTGATGTAGAATATTAAGTTGGTTTAGAAAAGGCAACTGCGAGGCCTACATGAGTGAAATACCCAGCCAGAGACATGTGTTTGTTACCAATGACCTGCTAAATCAGTAGTAAGTTAAATCTAAATTTTCTTTGCCTATTTTCATTTTGCAGTTCACCCAGTCGCTTTAGCTTTTGTGATGTTTCTTGTGCTTTTATGTTTAAAAATAAATAAATTAATATACAGGTCTTCAGGTTTACTCATGGGGGAAAATATTAATTCTAATTTTCTAGCCCACCAGGAATTGTTAAACTCGATAGCCAAGTACGGTATTGACAGTAGGTTATCTTGTGCATTTAAAAATAACTTTCCAGAGGTCAGGAAACAGTGAGAACTTGCTATGCTACCTGGAGTAGTTTTGTAGCTCCCACCTGAACTCTCCTTTCGATGTGAAATGTCATTGGATTCCATGTAAAATGGTGGTCCCATTGCACATGATCGCAAGGTTAATGGTCATGTAAAACTACAAGCTTTCAGACTGTTAATAATATTGATATTAATTTATGTGTGAGAAAAATAAAGTTTTACTCTCCATTACTATTACCAAATAGCTTATAAAGATAATAGCGGAAACTCTGCCGTAAAAGCATGCACTCGTTTGGAGACAGCGATCACAGTGCCATCTCTTGGTGCGAGTTGACAGCATTACTCGCCTTGCCACCCACAGCTAGCATTTTTGAGTGCGCACCGACCGAAATTGCATTGTGAAGTTAACATATATCTCGGCTTGATATTTAGGCAGCAAATAATTTAAAGATTAGTGTTATAAGAAACAAAAGATACTTGGTTCTGTACAATATTTATATAGAATTCTAAAAAAATACTGGACTGCTTCTGCATATGGTTTACTTTGCCATAGGCAGTAGAACTGAAGGCACTGCACCAGGCCAAATACTGATAATTACAAGGAAATATTAGCACATTGGTTTTAATCTATCCTTTTTGACATACTGGTATTTAAAAACTAGTTGAACACCCTTAATTACATAAAAAAAAACAGTTACCTTCTTATATATTTCCTAATGAAGTCAGTAAAATTAAAATTTGAGTTTCTGTTGTTGTTGTTGTTGTTGTTTGAGTCTTCAGTCTTTTGACTGGTTTGATGCAGCTCTCCATGCCTCCCTGTCCTGAGCCAATCGTTTCATCTCTACATAGCTACCACACCCTACATCCGAGGCTATCTGTTTAACATATTCTAACCTTGGTCTACCCCTACAGTTCTTGTCCTCGACCCTTCCTTCCATAACTAAGCTTGCTATTCCTGGGTGTCTTAGTATGTGTCCTACCAACCTATCTCTTCCCTTCATTAGCAGTCGCCGGAACATCTCTCCTCTCCCACTCGCCTTAATACCTCTTCGTTTGTAACCCTATCTACCCATCTGATCTTCATCATTCTCCTGTAACACCACATTTCAAATGCTTCAATTCTCCTCTTTTCTGCTGCACCAATAGTCCAAGTTTCACTTCCATAGAGGGCTATGCTCCAGACAAAGGCTTTCTGAACTTGTTAGAATACACCAACCTCCTTAGCTTTAATAGTGCAATACGTACACTTTAGAGGCAGATGACCTTGCTGTTCCGCCCCTTATAACAACAATAAATAACTACGTACACTTTCAATCGGAAATATTGAAGCATGTTGTTAAATGTTAGGCTACTGTACCGTAGAGTCACCACGTTTTATAATTATGCTGTTATTTCAATATTAACATTAGGCCTACTATCAACAACCTACAAAGATCTTACCCTTGACTTAACAATTTTTTGTTCCTGAAATCTTTCTCCACAAAGTGGTCTGAGCATACAACATGAGTTCTGTTTAAATGTTCTGGGCCATTCCTTTTCAATACGTCATCTAAGTCAGCTCTTCGGCTTCGAATAACCCACAGCCTGCATCTATAAATATATAAAGAACAGGCTAAAATATGCTATATTATATTGTAAAAGCATTCTGTATTAAAAGAAAACCGAACTATCAGTGTAATGGTAGGCTTCTTGTTTACAATAATTTCTTGGAAACCTGAAGAAAGATTTTGGGTCACTTTGTTGTTTATAATTATTACAGCCATATAATTATGGCACAAATACTCCCAGTACCAACCATTACAATTGGAAAATTAGATCATCCACAGGTCAATAATTTCTTATAATTGTTTGGTTGGATCTCACGGTTGTAAATCAGCTGGTCTTACATTGCCAACTCGGACCGCTAGGCGGTGCTGGGGAGCGCTGTCTCCTGTTTTGTCGAGGAGTTTCCGCTATTATCTTTATAAGCTATTTGCTATTACTATTACCTCTCAAATTCTGTCTATCTTGATGGGTTCATTTGCATCATTGAGGAATAAATTACAGAAACTCTTTGTGTACCGAATCATCTTTAATGAAACAGACACACAGTGACAGAAATGCACAATTAACCTTTTTAACTAAGTGCTGAGTTTCTTCATTCTCATTTTTTAAAAATTTGTAGAAGTCATAATAATTAACTTATCATAATTTTGGGTCGTAATTAATCTAAATGTAAATTCAAAATCCTATGTTTATATAATTTTTCAATTTGTGCCAAATCAAAATTAAAATTTTTATGCGGGTATCATCTCCAAACCAGGTAATGGGCCCAAAATAAAATTATTACCTAAGATCAGTGGGCAACTAATATGTATTGCTCCTTACTAGCACAGAAATTGATATTCATTGTTTCGATATCACAACGTGGTGGGAAGAATTTGCTTGTTTTTCCGCCATTCTTGTTTACATCTCAGATGAACCTTAGCTGTAGAGAACAGACGTCTACAAAATGGTCTGTTAGTTACTTCCGGAAGCAAAATTCCAAGCTAAAGTTGTACTTCATAATGCCCAATAGATGGCAGAACATATGACGGATTGATTCGGTACTCATAAGCAAATGAGGATTAAAACAAAATAAAAAATCGTGAGCAACGTTTATAGACAGGCGAAGCACTCAACGCGTTAAAACAGCCCGGAGCGACATGAAGAAAGTTGCCGATCGCACACTTGAACAGAAAAACTGATCCATGTCTAGCTCCAACGCTGGAGGAGTCGTCTCACTGTGAGTAGAGTGAAGGGCATTTACCAAGTGAAGAACGTGATCATATATAAAATATACAGGGTGTCTTTTATGTACCTTTGGGGAATAATAGGTCGTGTAGGGGACGGGTATAGAAGTAATTTGAGCCAGGGAACTTGGGGTCGGAGCGGCCTCCTTAACCCCTAAACAAGGGTTAATTCAGGCCCCCTACCCTGTAAGTTAGGCGACCGACCCAAGCCTCTATTACCTGGTAGGACCCTATTTGGATATCTTCCAGCGTACAATCTTCTTTCTTCCTCACCATTATTGTTAGAGGCACCATAGCACAGCTGCATGTCGGCGCATTCCTCAAAACTGTACCTATGCGGAGGATCAGCCATCGTTCGAAATTAAACTGAACGTAGTAGTTTACGACAACTGCCTGACTTGTTCTCTAAAACTGTACGACTGCACTCTCTTCTCTGATATAGCACCAGACTGTATCATGTGACTACAATACAACAAATAACAAACAAATAAATGCCCAAGCCCGAAATCGAACCCGGGACTGCCGGCCTTTCGCACCGCAACGCTATCCATTACACCAGCGACACATGGTGAGATGATTCTTCCCAAGATTCTTTCCAAGGATTGAGAAAGGTAATAGAGACTTGGGTCGGTTACCTAACTTACTGGGTGGAGGGGTAAGGAGGCCGCTCCGACCCTAAGTTCCCTAGCTCAAATTACTTTTATACCAGTCCCCTACACGACCTATCATTCTCCAAAGGTACATAAAAGATACCCTGTATACAGGAGTACTTAAATAATGCCTTGGTGGTAGTGCAAAATATTTACAATATAAGGATTCAAGTAAACAAATTTCTTTGGGGAGGGGAGTTAAACCCTAAACCCCCCATCGGTACTCCACTTTCTATACCTACTAAAAGATTTTTAATAGATCAAGACAAACATCTTGAAAATTGATCAATAATTTTATTGATATTACAACTTTTCCGTTGGTCAACCCAATATACTGTAATCCCATCTACTGGGACATTATTATTCTGTAATCCATAACAAATTTATATATAAATTATTATATTTTTTAATGACATGGAATTTCTTGAGATGTGGTTCTGGCGGAGAATGTTACGGGTTAAAGGGATTGAAAAGAGGACTAACATCAGCATCCTGCAAGAAATTCAAGGGAAGAGAGAACTGGGACCAACGATCCATAAAAGAAAAGCTAAATTCATAAACCACGTTTTGCGACATAACGCTTTTCTAAGTAATCTCTTAGAATGAAATATCAAAGGGAAGAAAGGCCGAGGTCGACCAAGAAAATATTTCCCTCAAGACATCACACAATTCTTCATTATGGTTCCTACTATGAAATGAAATGAAATAAGGTGCTTTGGAAGTTGATGTCATTTTTTACAGGTTGTTTCTGTTTTGCATGTCCCAGTAATTGGGATTAGCCTATATTGTGTTGATGGACTGAAAAGTTGCAATATCAGTTGTCAATTACTAATATCTCACCAGGAGATGGCAGTCGGGTTTGAACTGCAGTTGTCTTCCCGCTCACTGGGTATCGCACATTCCAAAAACATTAAGTTGGTCACTGTTTCCATTACTGTACCTGATACTGCCACACTGTTAAAAGTAAACACAAAGGCTTGTAAGAATATTGACAGTAGGAAGGAAGGTAACAATACACACACACGTGAAGCCCGATAACAAATCATCATACAGGAAGTAGCAGCAAGTGACTGCCAGCCGAGATATTTAGTTTTGGAATAAGCGGGCCGCGCATGAGTACTGCAAGACCCCCCCCCCCCTTTACCCCGTTGCAGCGTGTTGAACTGCCGTCTCCTGGCGTGATCATTCATTCATTTCCGTGTCCGATCATTTCCAGAATGTAGCAACTCCGATGGCCTTGTTGTTTGCCTCGATCAGGTCCTGGGTAGTGCAGGGTTGTTCTAGTAGTGGACAAATGAGCAGGTGGGCTGGGTCTTGTGTTGCTCCACACTCGCAGGACGTGTCTCCATCAGCTGGAAGGATACCCCATTTCTGCATATTGGTCTTGCAACGAGGGACGCCCACCCTGAGACGATTAAGTGATTTCCAAACAGGGTAAGGCAGGTCATTTCCTGGGGCTAGCTCTTCCTTAACAGGGATATCCGGCGGCAGCTTGCTCTTCCACCTGGAGATGCGGTTAGATTCCGATGTTCCCTCCAGTGGTTGAGTCCTGGCGATGAAACTCTTTCTTGATTTCAGTCGACGGACAACAGCCTGATGATTATGCAGTGGATGACGGGGATCATTAATCTGCTTCGCCCTCTCTGCATCAGCAGCAACAGCCCTTCTGATAGTTGGGGGAGCTATCCCAACAATCGGGTAAAGTTTGTCGACTGGAGTAGGCTTCATACATCCCGACAAGATTCGTATGGTCTCGTTGATGGCAATGTCAATCTGCTTGGTGTGACTGGATGCACTCCACACAGGTGAAGCGTACTCTGCAGCAGACATGCACAAAGCAAGAGCAGAAGTTCTTAGGACGTGAGGACTTGCCCCCCAGGTGGTGGCTGTGAGCTTCCTCAAAATATTGTTCCGTGAACTAACTTTCAGCCTGGTCTTATGGCAATGTTTTTTGAAGGACAGTGTTCGGTCAAGAGTAACACCTAGATACACGGGTGTTGGACAATGTTGGAGTTGTTTGCCTTGCCATGTAACATCCAGTTCCCGCCGAGCTTCTCTATTCCTTAAGTGAAATGCACATACTTGAGTCTTGTTGGGATTTGGCTTAAGATGATTGGCTTCATAGTAAGATCCAAGGGTATCTAGTGCAGAAGTCAACTTTCCCTCCACCTCTTCAAATGTTTTTCCTTGGGCAGCCACTGCAGTATCATCAGCATAGATGAAGAGCCTAGAATGTTCTGGTATGGGCTGATCGTTAGTGTAAATATTAAATAGCACAGGAGCGAGTACACTGCCTTGAGGTAAGCCGTTCTTTTTTATGCGCCATCTGCTCTTTTTACCATGGAGAAAGACTT
Organism: Meconema thalassinum; assembly: GCA_946902985.2. Lineage (NCBI taxonomy): Eukaryota > Metazoa > Arthropoda > Insecta > Orthoptera > Tettigoniidae > Meconema > Meconema thalassinum. Next base: position 251,578,752 of record OX336396.1, read on the forward strand.
GGAACCTTCTATTCTGCAGGAGAGTGCCAATAAGGGATGTTAGTTGGTAGTCGTTGGAGGTCTGGTACACTTTCCTCAGCAACTTTCTGTGGTTGATAGTGTCGTAAGCAGCTGTTAGATCGACAAAGGCAACTCCAGTTATCTCACCTTGTTCATACCCATCCTCGATGTGTTGAGTGAGGTTCAGTATCTGACTGCAACACGACTTTCCAGATCGAAACCCAGCTTGTTGGGGAATGAACTTATCTTCAAGGATGCCGCTAATTCGGTTGAGGATAAGGCGCTCGAAGATCTTGAAACAGTGACATAATAAGGATATTGGGCGAAAGTTTTTAGGATCGTTTGGCTCCTTACCAGGCTTAAGCAGTGCAACCACTCGGGCTTTCCTCCATAGCCTGGGGATATAAAGGTTAGATACACACTCATTAATCATCGTAAGCAGCCATTGTAGGGTGGTCTGGCCGAACTTTTTGATCTGTTCTACTCTGATGTCATCGATGCCAGCAGCTTTATTCAATTTCAACGTGGAGATGGCAGATTCTAGTTCATTCAAGGTGAAAGGTTCTCGTAGGTTATGGTTCTCATGTCCTGAGGTTCGTTCCAGTTGCTCCCGTGAGCTCCGACCTTTAGTCTTCCCGTTCATGAGTAATTGGGTTGCAATCTGGTCTGCTGTTATTGTGGTGAAGTTTCTAGATGTCGTTGGGTCACCGCTGAGGTTTTTCAGGAGATTCCAGGCCCGCCTACTATTTAACTTCATGTCGAGATTCTCTACCAGTGAGGTCCACTTAGCTTTACAATGTGCTGAGATAGTTTGCAACAGTTCCTCGCCAACATGGATAGTATCATCAGAAAATGGGTCTGCCTCAAAGAGATCTTTGTAGTGGTTCATCAGCTGTTTGCTGTTATCAGTCAGTCCTGATATGTAGCTTGTTCTACAACCTCTTGGGATAGTCCTTCTAGAAACTGTATGGACGCATTTGACAAATGCCTCATACATCTCAGGTTGCGGCGGGATTTTGGCAACTTCTGTATCAAGCTCTTTGGCAAATCTTTCCCAGTCGGCCTTCTGAAAATTAAACCTTTGCTTGAAAGGCACCTCCTCTGGCACAACCATGGCATTCACTGTGCAAATTATGGGCCTATGTTGGGTAGATGGAATGGGCTTACCCATCATCTTCAAACAACTCCCAGCAACTTTGGATGACACGAAGATATTATCGGGGTTGTAGCCTCTCCTCCATCGGCCACTGTTGAAGGATGCTGGCAGCTTTGGATCATGAATTAGCTGAAGATCATGATTCTCTGCCCAGGTTTCCAGTTTTTCGCCATTTATATCTGAATCTGGGTATCCCCAAGATGTGCTTCGGCAGTTGTAATCGCCAATGATGAAGTTTACGTCCTGGTAGTTGAAGTTGGCAGGTTCCTCAAACGTGAAGTCGACATTGGGGGGCTTGTATATAGAAGTAGCGCAAAAGTGTGGTGTAGATATTGAAAGAATCTCGATGTCATCCTTTCCAGTCAGCGAGGCTGATGTGATATTTAGGTTTGGTTTGGTAAAAATGGCACTGCCGTATTTATCGTGGGCCCTTTCCAGAACAAGCTCCATGCCTGCGATTTTGGGCCGATGGCTGTTGTAGCCCCGGTGAGTCTCTTGCATTAGGAGTATGTCACATTTACATTCGTTGCACAAATCAGCCAATAAGGTCTCTTTGGCACGCGAGAATCCCTCGATATTAATCGAGACTATAACAAGTGGTCTTAAAAAAGACCCTTTAGGGAGATTACTACTTCTGTGTTGACCGGTAGTGGAAGAATCTGCCGCTGCTATGCAACGTTGCCCAGGATGCGCCCGATTGTACTGGTTTTCCATAGTGAAAATTATACAATCTTCGGGGAGGCTTCTTCCTGGCGTGATGACATTAGGTAACACTGAAATATGGCTATCTTCTGTATCAATAAGAAATAAATTAAATCAGGACTACAAAGAGGCCAGTTGGAGATCATTTGAATTGACACCCAAAGGCAAATTGCCCATTGAGATAAAGTTTCATAGTTTCAAAAGAAATATTAAAACTTAACAAATTGCCAAATTAAGTTAAAACACTTTCAAGGTGAGACAAGAGTGGAAAAACCTAGGAAAACGCACCTGCGATGACCATTAAATTGTTATCAGGTATGAATCTACAGTAGATAGTGATCATTTCGAAAGAATCAATTCAAGTACATTATTCATACCGTGGGAATTAACCAGAGGTTGTGTCTCACAGAAGCAGTAAGGCATTTAGTATGACATCACCCCACACACACACATCCTACAAGTGCAAAAGATGTATACGTGTAATAGAGGTGACAACTCATTCGGCATTCAGACAGTCATTCCGGAAGAACTCCGCATAAATGTCTTAATTGCGAAGAGGTATTCTAGACTGTAGGCAAACATCCAAAGGGGGAAGAAACGACTACCTGATACAGAAGTAACAGGTCTCTACCGGAAACCACTCCGAGAAGTATTATGTGCACCAACGCTAGGACAACGGGAATGCTTGGACCAAATTATGCTCCTCGGGACTTGCTCACCTGATGAGTAAAAACTGAGCACTGTCCCTGCAATGTAGGAGGCCATAGCCCTTATGGGATTTGTAAGGCTGTTTTATTTATTTATTTATTTTCTTTCAAGGTCTGATTTATTCATAACATACATGATCTGGAATGATCCTACGTGACACAGATTTGAAACTTACAGCAGTCTTTCTCGATACCATAACTTAGGAGTTGATGCTTTTCATGTTTTTTATTTTATTTTATTAAAAAAAATGTTTTTAGGTTTATTTTATTTGATTGGGCAGTACCACATTTTTATAAAGTGATCGCAATCAGTACTTGATCCGAGATTTTATTTGATTATGCAGTACCACATTTCTTCAGATAGGCCTTCTATCTTTCTGTACAAGAAATGCCAGAAAATAATGTCTTAAGCTTCGTAAAGCTTACTATTTGTTTCGGCTGTGTGTGAATTGTGGTGGTGTATGGTTATAGAGAGGGTGACCAGACATTCCAGTGTTCCATGAAAGACCCTTCAGAAACCTAATTGTCCTAGTTATTTAGTGCATGGAGGTAAACATATGTAATCGGAAGAAACATTTAAACTTGACTATTTATAGCAGAGTGTCTACCAGGACGATACGGGAAATATCAGAATGATACTGGAAATTTTAATCACATACCGTACTAGAAGATAGGATGAAAAGTTTGCAAAATAACAAATTTCCAGTGTTAATGACTTTTGCATCTTATTTGATCAAGGACATCTACTTAGATAAATGGGTTCAAACATCAGCCATCCTTGAAATGGTTTTCTGTGATTTTTCCATTTTCAACCACAGGCAAATGCCAGGATGGTACCTTTTTATAGGCCATGGTCGTTCCCTTCCGACTCTTTGCACAGTTTAATTCATCCTCATTTCATCTTATCGCTGATGAGGTTGGTATCAGGAAGGGCATCCAGCCATAAAACCATCCATTATAAAAAATAATCTCATCCCTTTCCTGAACCCATAATTTACAATCAACTTTTTTCCATAGATACTGGAATAATAAGGGGTCGACATACATTCTTGACTGTAGAAAGTCGCCAGTTTTTTGTATTTCTGTAGAAAATTGCGCAATTCTTTTCAGCAATAGTTTTATTTTTTGAGTTATTTAAAGACTACCATCTATAAGGTGGCAAGTTCAAGTTCCCCATCCAAGAAGGAACTGGTTCAAGTTCCCCATCCGAGAAGGAACTAGTTCAAGTTCAGGTTCTTCATCCAAGAAGGAACCAGTTCAAGTTCCACATCCAAGAAGGAATCAGTTCAAGTTACCCATCCAAGAAGGAACTAGTTACAAGTTCCCCATCCAAGAAGTAACTAGTTACAAGTTCCCCATCCAAGAAGGAACTACTGTAGTTACAAGTTACCCATCCAAGAAGGAACTAGTTCCCCATCCAAGAAGGAACCAGTTCAAGTTCCCCATCCAAGAAGGAACCAGTTCAAGTTCCCCATCCAAGAAGGAACCAGTTCAAGTTCCCCATCCAAGAAGGAACCAGTTCAAGTTCCCCATCCAAGAAGGAACTAGTTACAAGTTCCCCATCCAAGAAGGAACTAGTTACAAGTTACCCATCCAAGAAGGAACCAGTTCAAGTTCCCCATCCAAGAAGGAACCAGTTCAAGTTCCCCATCCAAGAAGGAACTAGTTACAAGTTACCCATCCAAGAAGGAACCAGTTCAAGTTCCCCATCCAAGAAGGAACTAGTTACAAGTTCACCATCCAAGAAGGAACTAGTTACAAGTTCACCATCCAAGAAGGAACTAGTTACAAGTTCCCCATCCAAGAAGGAACTAGTTACAAGTTCACCATCCAAGAAGGAACTAGTTACAAGTTCCCCATCCAAGAAGGAACTAGTTACAAGTTCCCCATCCAAGAAGGAACTAGTTACAAGTTCCCCATCCAAGAAGGAACTAGTTACAAGTTCCCCATCCAAGAAGGAACTAGTTACAAGTTCCCCATCCATGAAGGAACTAGTTACAAGTTACCCATCCAAGAAGGAACTAGTTTCAAGTTCCCCATCCAAGAAGGAACTAGTTACAAGTTCCCCATCCAAGAAGGAACTAGTTACAAGTTCCCCATCCAAGAAGGAACGAGTTACAAGTTACCCATCCAAGAAGGAACCAGTTCAAGTTACCCATCCAAGAAGGAACCAGTTCAAGTTCTCCATCCATGAAGGAACCAGTTCAAGTTCCCCATCCAAGAAGTGGCTAATTCCAGTTCAATTCCATACTCCTATTTTTGTAATAATGAAATTCCAATACAATCTGAAAATGAAGCAATATAATATAGCCTACTCAGTTGATTTATATGTCTTTCTCTTTGAATTTCCAACAGATATTGTGCTGCAGTGTAAAAACAGTAAAAATGCGACTTGCCAAGTCAAGTTATGGCTGTTCATGCTACATGAATGAGTTCACTGTACTGTATTTTCAAGCCACGTGTTAGAAATAATAATGTTATTGGTTTTACGTCCCTTTTAACAACTGAGTCTTTTAGAGATGCTGGGGTAACGGAATTTTGCCCTGAAGGGGGTCTTTCTTTAACGTGACAGTAAATCTAATGTCACGGCTCCCTCACATTTACGCACGCTCAAATGCCAACTGGTTGCACCAGGATTCGATCCTACAACCTTGGACACAGAGGACGAGAACGTTACCGCTGAACCATGCAGTCAGTCACATACTGTGCATATTAGAAAGCCACAAGTCAAAGGTTAATTGGAAGGAGCTGCAAAATACCCCTCATGTTCATGTTTAAAAGGAATGTTTAAAAATATATAATTAAGATAATTGAAACTCAGCAATTCTTCTAGGTTTGTGCCGTATCTTGTGTGGGGTTTCGCCTAGGACACCAAGCTGGCTCATCGGCGGGCTCTTGGTGTCCCCGCCCGGACCCCCACAGGAGTGACGAACAGCGCGCCACCTCCCTTTATATTAGGTGCAACTACACCACTTGACTGCGAGAACTAAAAGGTCAAGCAGCCTTAACCTCCCTATGAAGGCTTCCAAAAAGATAATTGATATTACAACTTTTCAGACGGTCAACACAATACAATCCCAATTACTGGGTCATGCGAAAAATGACCTGAAAAAAATTTAATGTGATTAATATATATACTGTATATATTTGTTTTGAACTACAGAAGGGGGAGAAAATCTATAAAAGACAAAATAGCTCTATAGAAGCCAGTCTCCCTTTTCGATAACCATTTCATGAGAAAGTAAGCTGAAATTACTTTTACTCTCAAAACCTGAGTGTCCCATTTGTTGTATCTGGTCACCCTGGTGTAGGGTCTTTAATGTATGCTTTTAATGCGTTTCTAATAATTGTCATCACATGTATTAATTGGTTGGGGATGTGGTGTGTGTGTTTCAATTTGTTTTTTTAATGGATGTTCAGTTATGTAACAGTTATTCTCATATATTTTTTGAAGTGTCTTGAGATGCATTGGGCTCACTTAAGAGCGATGGTGTGGTGCAGTCTGTGATGGACGCTGGGCAGTGAATATATTGGAGAAATCTCCTGTTTGACAGGTTACTGAGTGTGTAATGCTGGTCAAAAGAAAGGTGTAATACAGTAAACTCTCGGTTATCCGTGTTAATGTGGACTTGCGATTGCACGGATAACTTGAAAAATATGGATAATACAAACTTAATCTTGCCTAAAACGAAATGTTATTTTCTAAAATGTAACATAATATTGGATACAAAACCCATTGCATTACCAATAACTCTCAGCTCGCTTTCGAGAAATACCGTATATACGCGAATACAACCCGCCATTAAATAATGCCCACACCCTAATTTAGATGTTTCGTTTTTTATTGTGGCCGTGGAAGTCGTTATGGAGATATCACGGCGCGCGCGCACTCCCGAAGATAAGATGAGCGTCACTCACGAGCCAATTGTGATTCTCAACACCGCTGAATTTGCTTACGATATTCAGTAAGATATGCGTTCCACCGAGCATCACTTGGATTGATTTTCGACAGTCGCAGGAGTCGATATCAAGGTATTACGAAGCGTGCACTGCCGGAAATCAGGTTAGGGTCACTCACGTGCCGATTGAGATTCTTACCACCGCAAACCTAGTGAGTTGGCCATTAGATAATATGTTCTACAGGCCATTTTTCTAGCATCCGCTGGGGTCAATTCGCGATGTTCTGTGCGTGCATACTCGGAGGTGCGGTTAGCATCTCTTTTATGCTCTTATACAGCGTGTGCCGAGCAAATGACGCCATCAAAATACAATTCGATTCCTCAGTGTGAGTAATGCGTGATTCCTCGATCGCGTCGTTTTCACTCGATCACTCTTCCTACGGTCCGTCTGGGCTCACTCAGTATTTTATTTTTATTTCTGTACACAATGTCCGCCCGCGTGCTCGTCACTCAGCTGTTTTCGTTCCCCATGCATCACTGTACAGCCGCACGAATGATTTTTCAGTTTTGACGCAGATTCACCCGTTTCTAATGTACCGTATCTGTCATCTCTAGTTTCTTCTCTATAGAGCAACACGTTTATGCTTTTCGGCTACATCTTGCTACTAGTAACTTCAGTCACAATAAGCAGTGCGATACTGCATGGCGTTCGCGATAACGCCTAACAACTAGCAGTCTGCCCGAGGCTTTGTAAACACGATCAAAATTGCATTTCTATCGGCGCCGTTTAACTGTAAGCTGTCGCTGGGTGGGATTTAAAAAAACGTAGCATATCCCACGTAGGTAGAATATCTACGTGCTACTTTTTTTAATGGTTTGGTGCATTTGATTAGGGCTTTGAGAGGTTTATCTACTGCTAAAAATGCATGCACATGCGTTATTGGAGGTTCATCCCTTCGTCAATATAAGTGACATGTCACAATATTATGATGAAGAAAGAGCCTGTTTTACGGAGGAAATAATTCATGTAAACTCCTCCAAAACTCACTTACAAAAATGTAAAACTTTAATAATAAGTACTCCTTTATAAAACAATATTCTAGTGATAAAAAAAAAGGCGCTGAGCGGGGGAATCGGGGTTCCGAAAGCTTGCGGTCTGGATACCCTTACCTTAACCATTCCGCTATCGGCACTTGTTATCTTGATCACCTGCTATCCGGAGAAAATAGTCCTTCATTTCATTAACAACAACAAAAATGTTGCACATTCGTATATGTACATAGGCCTACTGTTAACTGTATTTTATTGCCATTAAAGACTTGCATTATGACGGTCTTCAAATACACGGAAACGGTATGGACGGGCGTTTAAAGTTATTTGTTGGGTAGTAGCTCGGCCATGTTAGAATTGCAACAGTCAAAGATTTATGCGCGCAAGGGAAGTATTTAATCTTGTAAATAAATATATTTCCGTTGACTTTTCAAGAAATTCAAGATTTTTCCTGTTCTGTTGAGATGATTTGGAAGATTTTGGTAAAAACCGCACCTTCTAACTCCCTCCGGTTTAAGAGCTTGAGTTTTGTGAAACATACACCTTAATGTTTTATGTACAGTATATGATTAGGACAGAACAGGTTTTTTTTCTTATTTTGTGCTGAACTACCCACGGATAATCCGTGCCCGGATAATCGAAAGTTTACTATACTTGCACTTCTATTTTGATTAATTGTGCCTAGTGAACATAGTTTTTTCTCTTGTCATGAAATGTACAGGGTCTTTATTTTTGCTTGGCAAAGACATTCTCGCTCACGCGCTCCGCCAGTGACAGCTCAGTTGCCGGCGACCGCGCGCGCGTATGTACGACATGATACGGTGCTTAAAATCAGTATCATGCATTTTTACTCACCATTCTTACAGTAGATGCTGAAAATGTTCCCCATCCGCTGCCAAACATAACCGGCATCTCATTATGAAGTTTCCGGTTACTCCGGTTAATTTAGCTTCAGTAAGGAAATAACGACATTTTCGTCTATTTTTATTGTTTACTGAACCTGTACATTTGAATCACTTAGCCAGTTGATTTATTGTCCGACTTATAGGAATGGGTCTCCCTGGAAATGTCATCCGAAACTTTTGTCTTATTCTAGCGCACGATTTCCTGTACTTTATGTACGTATAGTGCAGATATACTCGTTCACGTAACGACTATTTCACATAAGGCGTTACAGCACTATACACAATCACAATAAAACACTACACAATAAGATACAGTACCGGTACACAGTAGCTTTATAAAACACTGAAAGACTGAAACACCCAATTAGCTCGGAGCTCACACGTCTACAGAAGAGCGAGTGAATACCCGGGCAATACGGCAGGAGACCACGCGCCGGGGACCGGCGGCCAAGGTCGAGCGAAGGTCTGCATAATAGGCCTACGTGCCATTCATAACGTGCACTAGAACAAGACAAAAGTTTCGAATGACATTTCCAGGGAGACCCATTCCTATAAATTGGACAATAAATAAACTGGCTAAGAGATTCAAACGTACAGCTTCAGTAAACAATAAAAATAGACGAAAATGTAGTTATTTCCTTACTGAAGCTAAATTAACCGGAGTAACCGGAAACTTCATAAGGAGATGCCGATTATGTTTGACAACGTATGGGGAACATTTTCAGCGTCTGTTGTAAGCAGTAAGCGCGCGCGGTCGCCGGGAACTGAGCTGTCACTGACGGAGCGCGTGAGCGAGAATGTCCTTGCCAAGAATAAAGACCCTGTGTTAATTAAAAAAAAAACTCCTAATCAATTCAAGGTGAATGAAACAAAGTTAGCCTAGTAAGTTATGAAATGTACATGTTTCGAACCAATACGAAACATCAGCAAGTTAAAAAGTAGCAAGCTACTGACCGGTATCTTGAAATGTAAATGTGAAGCACAAATCTTATTTCACAAGAGTTTTTTCATTTCACCAAGTTCTTATCATTACCGGTATTCAAGAAATTGACTTCAAAAACTCTGGTGCTTTTCGAGATCGGACTTTTTTATTTTTTTACCCGTGCTACTACCTGTTTATCAGAACCATGCTCTGAGTTGAAGTAAATTCTCATGCAAATTAATTGGAACATGACAATAACAGGCACATTTTTTTCTTTGTACTTATTCCCCTAATGCATATATTTGATCAATGCTAATAGCTAATATGTCCTCTCTGTTTTATAAGTTGATTTATATGATTTGGCATATGGTAGCTTCCACATGCTTTGAGCATGTCTATTTTTGTGGAACAGACAAATATTGTGAGAGTGCTTTTGCAAGCAGCTCACATTTCTTGTATTGAGAGTTCCTGGCCACTCTGAAATATGAATATTGTTCTCACTGAAGAATTTATTAACTTTCTTTGAAGTGAGGCAGGAAAAATTCTGTCATCTGGAAACCTATTCTGCAGCTCAAAAAAATAACCAACAGGGAAGTTCTCCAGATTGAGAACACACTACGTAACAAAATTTGTCAGAGTTCTTTTTTATGCTTAATTTGGTGATGCTGATTATGGATATGTGAGTGTTTTTTCCCTAATGTCAATATTTTCAATATTTTGGATGTAAATCAATATTCTTAAAAACAACCAAAATTACATGTTCATTCAATATAAGAAGATCAGAAAGAATGAAGAGATACTGGGTACTAAGGAAAGAACAACACACAGTGAAATGATTGATTCAACGTACCACAAAGAGGGTGAAACGAAAAAAAGAACTAGAGACATAAGGAAGAAATAAGATAAGTACATCCTGTTGTTGAAAGCGGGATACTGGTAAATTGTGGTTATTCAGAGAAGTTGAATTTAATAATGAGTCCATTGCATTGAAAACAGGCTTTTATCTCTGTTCTTGCAACAGGCAAAGAATTTTAAAATGGTATAATACAATAAATAGGTAATATCGATGAAGATAAAAAAATATATACACCTTAAAACTATCATCATAAAATAACACAGGTATGGTACTTAATAAACACATTAATAAAATAAAACAAAAATATAATCTCTTGTAATAAAATACTCCTGGCTAAACTACTGTCGACCAAAGTATTATGTGCACTCGAGTTTGAAGGTGGTTTGTGAAGTAACGAATAGACCTACATAAAATCCAATATCATCATCATTTCCGTCGTTCTATTTTACGTTAGTTCATGTAGGTTTGGAATTTTTAATTTATATTATAATATTTTTTATCGCAGTTGGAACACAAAAAGTGCTCGTTTTTAAGCGTGTTTCAACCATGCGTCACATTTTAAGAATTATCTCAAAAACCCGTAATCAGATCAAATCCAAATTTTAACACAATATACATTGGAATGTTGTATAACTGGTTTATAAATTTCAAAATTTTGTCTGTCCAAGAAACAAAGTTATAATTTTTATAAGGTAACTTTTTCTCGGCTCGGGGTGGTCGGAAACTGTAGTTCTTGGTCGCTTTTTAATCCTTATACATCAAAAAGTTATGTTGTATGACTGTGAAATACGTACGGTAAAGGGAGGTATCTTCGTGACATAGGTAAGTTCGTGATAAATCTTTGAATAAGTATCTTAAACTTCCCTATTGTAGTACTCTGAGTTCTCAACAGATGTCCTTGTACTTGTATTGGTCTTCATCGCGGTCTACCGGACACAACCAAACCTTTTGTTTGTAGTGAGGTGTTTTCTTTTATAGTGGTGGCAGATTTTGTGCTGTGTCTGTTATTATAAAGATTCAAACGCTAATAATATGTTCAGATATATGTGTTTAGTATCAAATTATACCTTTAGGTGTGTAGTATCGGCATGTATGGTTAGGAAAATAATTATGTGAAAGTACGAACCGTTATTGCTTAATTCGTGAAGTACTTTTCTTAGCTTGTTTGTCAGAAGAAAAACGTTTGACTGCGTGCGCTCTTACATTTTCGCCTGTAGCAGGTAAACTAACCAATTTAAGATAACAATGCATATGAAGAAATTTGTTCAGGATTAAATTTACTATCAAGCTATTGTGCTATTATGTTAAATTTTTAATTTAGCGTATCTCGAACTTACCTTACTGATAATGCAATAAGTTACTGCGTTACTTGATAGTTATGCCTGTAGTGAGTTAAGTGTGCACTTAAGCATTAAAGCATTCTTTAAACCAACGAAATTATTCAGAATTAAATTTATTCTCTAGATATGCATATGTTTTCCTAATTCAAGGCATCACGAAATTACCTTGACCCTCTTGTAATTCAATATTCTCCTTTGCATTATCGGTCAATTTGCCAAAAGAAAAAAGAAAATACCGGCAGTATGAATCAAAACAGTCTCAGCTGCTAAAATGGTAACAGAGCAGAAGATAGTTTATCAAGCATCAAAACGAGCGGGTGTTCCCTGGAGCTCCTTGAAGGATTTTATAACAAGACATTCCGATCAGTTACGGTTGCTGTACTGATGAAATGGGAAGTGATTCCGAATGAAGTTAATGAAAATGAGGAGTACATTACTGTGACATTCATTAATTGCTAAGATATCATGTATTTCTTGTGTGATAAATTAATATACACTAAAAGTAGTAAGTATTTTTTCATTCACGAAGTTACCTGCCAAATTTAGAATAATATAATATATTTTCTTATGAACAATATGGATTCGAAATAAATAACATTGCTATTTCAGTTATACTACAGTACCATAGTTTACTGCTATAAATTGGCTAGTATGGATACTCGTTAATAACAGACATATCAATAAAAACGTAATTTTATCACGAACATACCTCCCTTTACCCTAAATTAATTCACTTATTTTATATCGGTTTGTATTTGTACGAGGAACTAGACATGGTTCGCCAACTAGCCGCTCCGCGGAAAGCTGTACAGCGTTGCTGAGATGGAGCCCATCACTTCGGAGCGAGGCGCGCCATGACGTGGAATGGGCTCCTTCTCGGCAACGCTGTACATCTTTGCCCGGAGCGGCTAGCTGGTGAACCATGTCTTATTTCCTCGTACAAATACAAACCGATATAAAATAAGTGAATTAATTTACGTATTTCACAGTCATACAGCATAACTTTTTGATGTATAAGGATTAAAACGCGACCAAGAACTACATTTTCCAAACACTCCGAGCCGAGAAAAAGTTACCTTACAAAAATGATAACAACTTTGTTTCTTGGACAGACAAAATTTTGAAATTAATAAACCAGTTATACAGCATTCCAATGTATATTGTGTAAATATTTGGATTTGAGCTGATGACGGGTTTTTGAGATAATAATTCTTAAATGTGACGCATGGTTGAAACACGCTTAAAAACGGGCACATTTTGTGTTCCAGCTGCGATAAAAAATATTAAAATATAAATTAAAAATTCTGAACCTCCATGAACTAACATAAAATAGAACGACGAAAATGATATTGGATTTTATGTAGGTCTATTGGTTACTTCACAAACAACCTTCAAACTCGAGTGCACATAATATTTTGGTCGACAGTAGTCTGTCATTCTGGGAGGGCAGTAGATGCCATTTTCATTATTGCCATCTTTTTATCTTGTAAATGAGCCAGTTTGTTGCTTGTAACATTGATTGCTCAAATAATTTTACACAAATCAATATTCCCCAAACAGATATCATCAGATTTGATGCTCATGAAAGTCAGCCTGAGGAAATAAATATCGAGAAGAAGCAAATTTACAACAAATGTCTGAGTACTATAAAGAAAAGTACCATCTTAAGTCAATTTCAATTATTGGTTTAATGATAAGAACTAGAGGAACCATCTCAAAATTGTTTCTCAACCTCTGCAAACAGCTCAGTTTTTCATAAACCCTCATTGCACCACCTGCCATTACTGCACTTAAGGAATCAGTTTCCATCTACAGGAACCATTCACATGGTTGATAATGCACCAGGCAAGATACATTTTACATTCAGAATACCTTTTTATTTATGTTTAGATGTACATTTTAAAAGATTTGCATTGTAAGAATTATTGTATGTTTTAGTATACTTTGTCCTTGTGGCAGCCTACAACTGCTTTAGGAAGAATTCAGAATGAAAATAAGTATTTCAATGGTCATGAAAATTGCTGCTATAACATGGTCGATGACATATATTTCCTTTTACCAACTATTGATGGGGACAAAAATGTCAAACCCTCCCTTCCCTTGTATATTGGTTGGTGTTTTACAGGGACATTTAGAGGAACTATTTGTGAGCAGAGTGAAGAATATGTCTCCTTGTGCCAAACCTATTAGATTAAAGCTGTAGTGTTCTTAGTATACTTGTAATTTTGGTGATCAATTGGGTTATTGTTCCACAGCCCAAGGTGGTGTTTTGAAACAAGTCATTTATGGGCTCATGCATGTCATGTAAAGCTGGGAAGGAAGCATATGCATATACAACATCACCGGCAGTTCACGCTTACCCACGATACCACAGCATGGAAAATGGAAGAACCACTCCCTCCGGACAGGTAGGACAATTGAAGTTCGCATGCTTGCCAGATGCAGCAGAGTTCATGTTAGAACCGGCCTGTGCAATGCTATACCCAAAACATCCTTGCCCTTGTAGCAATGAAATACTAACACTTTACAGAGATTAAAAGTACACATGCTTCAGCTATTCAGAATCTGCTTCTGTCGCCTCTTTGAACTGCATTTGTTCTTTCAAAATTGTCTATAACTTGGAATACAAGTTAGCAATAGGAGTAATGCCTGCCCAGGCCTGATCTTATGTGAATAGTTGAAATGTAGATGTACCAACAGTTTGTTTTTATTCTTGATGTTTGTTTCATATTTGTGATGGAAACTTTCTTAAACTGAGCCAGAAATACATAAGTGGGGAAGAATTGTGTTTCCTTACAGATCAGTGTTTGGTATGGTATATGCTTTTTACAGCTTCAAGTGCCTATTAGATAAATTTCAAGATGACACAGCTCACAATTTTTGATTGACCACATGGATCTGAATCTTGGAGTACTAATTACAGCTGCTATATAAAATGTAAAAGACCAAATTTGCTGTAGAATGCTGACAGTATTTCACAACATTTTCTATAATTTGTTCCATTGTACAAGTGGAATGATGGAGTAAATCTCATGTATATTTTAATGATAAGTATATCCTTAAACTGTGGTGTTCTGTATAAACTAGATGCAGTTTATATATTTACCCACAGTACCTTTATGCTACCTAAAAACAAGTACCACTTTAAAAAGAAATTATCAGTGTTAGAAGATGTTAATGTGTATTGGTAAAGAAGCATAACTTTAGGTATAATTCACTGACTCTTAAGTTGTACAAGTTAGTCCACCTGTAAAGTTATTAGGGGCAGATGACCTCGTAGTTCCGCCCCTTAAAACCTCAATAACTAACTACCGTAACTAAAGTCAGTATTTACAATTACCCATGATTCAAAATCAGAGGTTGTAGACCTACATCTACAGTAGTGTGTATAAATCGTATACCGGGTACTGTAATTAGTGAATCATGATGAAAATCAATAAATGTAAAACAAAAACAATGGAATGCAGGCAAAAGAAATCAGAAACCACTATTGACGTCTAATTGGCAGGTGAAAAGCTCAAGGAAGTAGGAGACTTCTGCTACTCAGGAAGCAAAATAACCAGTTATGATGATGATGATGATGATGATGATGATGATGATGATGATGATGATCAGGTGCCATCAAGTCGGCGTCGACTCCTAGCGACTGCATGGATGGACTGTCTCATATGATTCGGTCTTCAGCCATATACTCCAGATCCTTCACTGACATATTCATGTTGGATTTGATGGAGTCGATCCATCTCAATGCTGGCCGTCCTCGTCTCCGAGACCCTTCCACCTTTCCAAGCATAATTGTCTTTTCCAACGAATCAGAACGCCTCATAATGTGTCCAAAATATGACAGCTGTAATCGTGTTATCAATGTGTCAAGAGACAGATCTGGTTTGATTTTTTGAATCGCCCATACATTTGTCTTCTTGGCTGTCCAAGGAACACGCAGTATCCTTTTCCAACACCAGAGCTCAAAAGCATCAATATACTTCCTATCTCGTTTCCTTATGGTCCAGCTTTCGCAACCATATGTTGCTATGGGAAAGACTAGTGCCTTAACCATTCTAATTTTAGTAGGCAAAAACACTTGAAGTTCTTATCCAGGCCTTTAAAAGCTGCTCTTCCTAGGGCAAGTCACTCATGGGCGAAGCAAAGACGACATAAAAAGTAGGTTGGCTCAGACTGTAACGGCACTGTTGGCTGTGTATGTAAATTTGGAACAATATATATGACCAAAACCTGCCAGATTATTAATTTCTGTATCCAATTTTTACCTGACTTACCATTTGATATGACCCATCAGTGGTCACCGGATCTGAAGTTATATGTAAGAGAGTTGGGCGCCAAGGGTTCGATCTGAGAGCGATAACCCAATAAATCATAAATAACTTTACGTCCTAGCTCAGGTAGAACAATCACCAGACTCCATCGACTCAAGTCGTGGTATGACTTAGTCATTAACCTGAATAGCATTTGCTTCGGGGAAAAGAGGATGGCTTATATCTATTTCTATCATCTAGAAAGGAGACAGACTGCGTTTACTTTAAATAAAAATTTAATGGCATCAAAAACAAACAAGTTAGGAAAATGCATTAATTAATGACTTAACGTAGAAAGTAAACAAAAGAATTTAAGACAGGCAAAAGTTGCAAGGAAACGGAGGCGTTATGAATTTAATTTAATCTAGATCTGAATTTAATACTTTAGGTTGATTTATTCAAGAGTGAAGAAAGAGAGCTTGTGCATAAAGTCAATTAGCTTACCAAACGATGAATCGGCTTTATTGAAGAGTCTCTCCCCAAGAGAAAGCTGCTGTTGTAGGCGGTAGAAGTCCATCTTCATACGAGGAATTTATCTTAAATAACAGGCTACTATTAATTCTGAGGTATGTAGGCTACTCAGAATGAATAATGGTGGAGGATTGTAAGTCCCTTAACCACTCTTATGATGTTAGCGCATGACACTGCCAACACCATAATGTATCGGACTGGCATACGTCCTCAATACAACTCCTGCAAAACTGTCCTCCTGCGACTGTCTTCCACCAGGTCTCGTTGAGTTGTCCTTCACATAAAGGAGTCTCGTCCCCAAGCCCCTCTGCGACCGTACCCTTTCTTCAGGCCTCCTCTTTCCACTTCCCGCAGCCTTGTCACTCGGCGCACCCCTTCTCAGTACAGCTCGCTTGTCTCTTGGCTTTTGTTGTTGACTACGTGGGTAAAGTATTTCATCACAACGTGCTGTTCTGGGAGAAGACGTAAGCTCTGAAATGACCCTTAGTGCTCAAGCGCTAGCTAATTACAAAAACAGCCTCTGACTTCTCTCAACTTAATACCATAACAAAACCTAATCATGATAATACATTTTATGAACTAAACCTACACTTAATAACTTGTGGCTAATTAACTGCCGAAATAACACATGATATAAATAACGAATGTCAAATTTTGACATAACGTCAGTGGCGTAATCGTACCCTTCAAAATAAGGTTACATTCGTCCCGGAAAATCACGCAGACTATTGTTTACTATATTCCGCGTGATCTTCCTAAGACACGTGTAAATGAACATAGAACCCTAATATAACATAAAACACATAATACATTACCCTTATAGACATTTATATATACAATCAACATATCTTCTTTTGGTTTAACACCAATGTTTTTGCTTAGGCTATTATGTCTCAATCGCATATAGCTTATTGTTTTCTTTTTATTGTCCTGCGGTCATTACCGCTCATTGTTTATTTTACCTATATGTGTAAGAAAAAAAAAGACATATATGTGTTCTCTTATTTGCCCTTTGTCACATTTTCTTATTTCAAATCACACGAGTTCACTTTGTTATCTGCAGTTTGATTTCCCAAACCACCTTTTATTGCAAGTTCGTTGATTTTGGAATTCCCATTTTGAGTGCTTTGAGTAAGGTCAATCACACACACAATCACTGGTAATTTGGTTGTGCTATATGACTCTATCACCCAAACTCTCTCTCATATGTCATTACGTGTATATCACTGAAAAAAAGAACAACACTAGAAATACATACAATCCATCATATTTCTGTCCTGTTTGTCCCTTTAGATATAACTACCTTTAAGTACCAAACTCCATAGCAGTTCTCCCTTCATCTCGATTCCCTCTCCTCTTTAACAGTTTATCTCACACAGATCAATGATACTGACCACATCTGATACCTCATTAATACCTAGGTATTTACCATTTTGATTTACCTGCTCAACAGCATAATGTTTGCAATATTGCCTGTTTCTGGGTCACATCTCCATCTGCTTCCTTGCTTTAAGCGGCCCCTGAATGGTTCTAGTAACTTAGAATATTTTAACACAATGCGTCTAAAAAAATTATATATTCCTAAATACGTATTCAGCTGTTTAACATTTTGTGGCGCACTTGCATCGAGGATTTTGTTAATCCGACTTTCTTCTGGAGTTACCCCTGAACGTGACATACTATGACCCAGGAAAGTTACTTGTGACTTACAAAACGTAGATTTTGACAATTTCAGGGTGAACCCTGCCTTATCTAGTCTCTTAAAAACCGTGTCCAAGTGAACCAAATGCTCTTCAAAAGTACGCGAACTGATTACAAGATCATCAATATATATAGTTACATAATCTCCCGTGTTATCACCTAAAGCTATGTTCAGTGCTCTTATCAGCGCTGCTGAACTGCTCTTTAATCCATAGGGTACCCTGCAAAATTGGTACAGATTGTACTGATGACTAAAAGCGGTAAAGGCTCTATCTTCAACTTTAAGAGGAACTTGCCAGAAACTAGAACTTAAATCAACACACGTAAAAAATTGTTTTCCCTCAAAAGTTTGCATTAGCTCCTCTATAGACATAGATTTTAATTGGTCTGATGAAATGTGTGCATTAACTAAACGCGCGTCTAAACATATCCTGACTTTTCCATCTGCCTTAGGTACTGTAATAAGTGAATTTACATAGGGACTGTTAGAATACTCAATTATACCGTCCTGAAGCATCTGATTGATCTGACTTTCTACTGCTTTCTGATAGACAAAAGGCACAGGATAGCGGTGACCTGTAAATACCGAATTGTCAACAACGTTCAATGAGTGGACATAACAATTGGCTCTACCAATTCGATCTTCAAATACCCTACTATTATTTGACAAAACATCGTAGAGAAGTATACACTTATCTTCATCTACATCTCCAAGAAACGCAGCTTCACGTAACGAGTCATCTAGACTGTCGTTCGTAACCACACTGCCTACAAAAGTAACTGACCCTTGCTCTATAGCTTGAGACATCTCATTTAACGTACACATCACTCCTACTACACTACTCCTATATTGTTCATTGAACGGTATCACCACTTCAGCACCACCAAATTTAAATGTAATACAGCACTCTTCATAACATATGTTTGCAGACACCCTAGTCAGCCAATCAGAACCCATAATTACGTCGTACACTAGATTTGGAATTACAAGGCACACTTGTTTCTCTACGTGACTGTTTATATTTATTTCTATTAACACCTGCTTTGATATAATTTTAGACTTCCTACCCACGGCTGTGATTACAAAAGTACTCTTAATTGGCAATCCTTCGAAGTTAACCCCAGTTCCCTTTAATTTATCATAATAAGCATTGCTTATGGAGCCTCCGTGGCTTAGGCGGCAGCACGCCGGCCTCTCACCGCTGGGTCCGTGGTTCAAATCCCGGTCACTCCATGTGAGATCTGTGCTGGACAAAACGGAGGCAGACAGGTTTTTCTCCGGGTACTCCGGTTTTCCCTGTCAAAATGTCATTCCAGCAACACTCTCCACTATCATTTCATTTCATCTGTCATTCATTTAATCATTGCCCCAGAGGAGTGCGTCAGGCCTCGGCAGCCGGCACAGTTCATATCCTCGCCGCTAGATGGGGGATTCATTCATTCCATTCCTGACCCGGTCGGAGACTGGAAGCAGGCTGTGGATTTTCATTTCAAGCATTGCTTATGCAGCTCCTTACACAGCCACTGTCTATTAACACATTGGTACACGTCCCGGACACGTGTAACTTAATGATCGGACTTATATTACCCGCCACTGGTAATATTGCTTCGTCACATAGTTCTCTTAACAATTCATTCCTTATGTTTAGGTCATAGTGTTCCTGTATCAGGGTTAAAACAGGGCACGTTGCAAACTGAGATCCTGACCTTATGATGCAGTCTGGCTCGCGTTTAAATTACTATTATTGTCTCTACCTTCACAAGTGGTCGCAACGCTGGTCTGGCTATTACTATTCACATTCTGTTGGTTACTATTTTCATTATTACCTACGGGATTACCTCTCCCATATCCTCGGTTCTGATTAACATTAGGGTTATTACCGTAGTTACCCTGCCCGTGTCCGTTGCGTCCATCGTTACCCCTACCTTGATTTCCTCGCGAATCATAATTCCTGCCTTGCGAGTAATTATTCCTGTTTTGATAGGGCGTCACAAAATTATTACCCTGGTTTTGGTAATTGTTTCCACTCTGACCCCTATTTTGATAATTGCCTCCTTCGCCACTGTTTCTCTGCATTCCTTGATTTCTTGCATCCTGAGCCTGATTATTATAATTACCCTGGTTTCTAGTGACTGTTTCCTCACTTGAACCTTTCCCTAGCGCATCAAAGGTACCTAGTAAGTTCTCTACTTGCGTGACAGTTTTTACATTTTGTATGCATGCCGCCTCTTTGATCCGGTAAGGGAAATGCCTTAACAGGAGCCTTACCACATCTTTTTCCTCTCTCAGTCCATCCAAGTATTTACAAACCAACACTTGCCCCAGGAAATACTCCGTCATATTGAGATTACCCCTTGCGTTGTATTTTCCATACACGATTCCCTCACGATACCGTGATTGTATGCTCTCACTCCAAAACTTATCACAAAATTTATGTCTGAAGTCTGTGATATCTTCAAAACCGTCCCTATAAACTGCAAACCAGTTTTTGGTTTTCCCTACGAAGGCCTGTTCTAATATTTCAACAACATTACACCATTCGATGTTTCCGTCCTCCAATCTTTCTTTAAACCTCATTTCAATAGTATTTAGAAACTCCATGGGGCATCCTTGCCGATTGCTAAATTTCCCTAACTCTATTTCTTTATGCGTACTATTCATATATGTCGTTCGACTCTGACCTGCTTGTCTTATTCTAGACTTTAATTTAATTTCAAGCTCGGCAATTTTCTCCTCTGCTCGTTTCTCTATACTACTAACTTTTGCGTATATGCTCACATCTGTTGCTTCAACTTTATCATTCAGCCTATCCTGTGTTTCTTGAATTTTACATATACTTTCCTTACTCTGTTTCTTCAAATTTTCAACTTCTTTACTAATTTCTGCTTGAACCTTGTCGATTTTGCCGCCCAGCTGTTCTTTAATTTCCGTTGTTACTCCCTGAATCTTTTTAATTTCTCCCCCCAGCTGTTCTTTAACCTCCATAGCTGTACTCGGAACTTTTTCAATTTCTCCTCCCAATTGTTTCTTAATTTGCTTCGTCTCTAACTGTATTAACTCTTTAGATTCCTCTGCTCGCTTACTTATTTTACTCTCAAGTTCATCGTGCACCCTCCTCAATCTACTCTCCATGTCAGCTAGGATTTCTTTCGTCTTCTCTTCCATCACACCCCTGATTTCATCCTTAATTTGCTCAAATCTCTTATCCATCTCCTTACTGTTTTGATCCAATTTACTGTTAAGTTCTTTATTACTTTCTTTAATTTCCCTACTGTTTTCCTCCAATTTATCGTTTAGTTTACTACTAATTTCTTTACTGTTTCGATCAAATTTCGTATTTAATACCTGTATAAGACTCGCAAACATGCTCTTCATATCTCCCGGACTTTCTTTCTCACCATCATTACTGGGATCTACCTCCGACATCATCCCTGTGCTGCTTTCACCTTTCTCTACTAACTTACTGCGTGCTTCATCCTCTTTCTCCTTCGTCATCTTACTCCCTAGCTGTTTTTGACTACGTAGTAACATATCGTCTTCAGAATCACTCATTCTGACTCACGTTGATATATAAAATCCCCCAAAATGCAGGTACAGAAATATGTCACTTTTCCCTCCACAAATGTTATCAGGTTTTCGTCCCACGTTTATGGTGACAATGTAACGGCACTGTTGGCTGTGTATGTAAATTTGGAACAATATATATGACCAAAACCTGCCAGATTATTAATTTCTGTATCCAATTTTTACCTGACTTACCATTTGATATGACCCATCAGTGGTCACCGGATCTGAAGTTATATGTAAGAGAGTTGGGCGCCAAGGGTTCGATCTGAGAGCGATAACCCAATAAATCATAAATAACTTTACGTCCTAGCTCAGGTAGAACATTCACCAGACTCCATCGACTCAAGTCGTGGTATGACTTAGTCATTAACCTGAATAGCATTTGCTTCGGGGAAAAGAGGATGGCTTATATCTATTTCTATCATCTAGAAAGGAGACAGACTGCGTTTACTTTAAATAAAAATTTAATGGCATCAAAAACAAACAAGTTAGGAAAATGCATTAATTAATGACTTAACGTAGAAAGTAAACAAAAGAATTTAAGACAGGCAAAAGTTGCAAGGAAACGGAGGCGTTATGAATTTAATTTAATCTAGATCTGAATTTAATACTTTAGGTTGATTTATTCAAGAGTGAAGAAAGAGAGCTTGTGCATAAAGTCAATGAGCTTACCAAACGATGAATCGGCTTTATTGAAGAGTCTCTCCCCAAGAGAAAGCTGCTGTTGTAGGCGGTAGAAGTCCATCTTCATACGAGGAATTTATCTTAAATAACAGGCTACTATTAATTCTGAGGTATGTAGGCTACTCAGAATGAATAATGGTGGTGGATTGTAAGTCCCTTAACCACTCTTATGATGTTAGCGCATGACACTGCCAACACCATAATGTATCGGACTGGCATACGTCCTCAATATAACTCCTGCAAAACTGTCCTCCTGCGACTGTCTTCTACCAGGTCTCGTTGAGTTGTCCTTCACATAAAGGAGTCTCGTCCCCAAGCCCCTCTGCGACCGTACCCTTTCTTCAGGCCTCCTCTTTCCACTTCCCGCACCCTTGTCACTCGGCGCACCCCTTCTCAGTACAGCTCGCGTGTCTCTTGGCTTTTGTTGTTGACTACGTGGGTAAAGTATTTCATCACATCGTGCTGTTCTGGGAGAAGACGTAAGCTCTGAAATGACCCTTAGTGCTCAAGCGCTAGCTAATTACAAAAACAGCCTCTGACTTCTCTCAACTTAATACCATAACAAAACCTAATCATGATAATACATTTTATGGACTAAACCTACACTTAATAACTTGTGGCTAATTAACTGCCGAAATAACACATGATATAAATAACGAATGTCAAATTTTGACATAACGTCAGTGGCGTAATCGTACCCTTCAAAATAAGGTTACAAGACAAGGAAAGCATTAATACAAAATAAGAAATCTGTTGGCATCAAATATAGATTTACATATTAGATTGTAATTTTTGAAAACCTTTTGTCTGGAGCGTGGCGCTCTTTGGAAGTGAAACTTGGACTGTTGGTGCTGCAGAAAAGAGAAGAATATAAGCATTTAAAATGTGGTGTTACAGGAGAAAGATGATCAGATGGGTAGATAGAGTAGCAAATGGTGAGGTATTAAGACTTGTGGGAGAGGAGAGATGTTCCTGGTGATTGCTAATGAAGAAAAGCGATAGGTTGGTAGGACACATACTAAGACACTAAAGAATAGCAAACATAGTTATGGAAGGATGGGCCGAGGACAAGAACTGTAGAGGTAGGACAAGGTTAGAATATGTTAAACAGATAGCCTCGGATGTAGGATGTGGTAGCTATGTAGAGATGAAACGATTAGCTCACGACAGGGAGGCATGGTGCGCTTCACCAAACCAGTGAAAAGACTGAAGACTCGATCAACATCAGCAATTTAGTGATGCTACTTCTAGTGCATTTAAATTGTGCACAGTGTAAAATAAAGGCCTTACTTTCTAGTGTACACAAATTATTCACAAATGTACAATTAGGGTATCTGGTTGGTTCCTTAGTTTAGGGGCTGCGACAACGCGGTCATGTAGCTCCGTGTGCTTTGAGTGTGTGTAGAATTTCCTGATAACTGGTGTTAATTGTGGTGACTGTATTAGTGTGTGTTATCTGTGATTCAGGTAGAAAGACTGCAGACGATTAATTTATTCAAGCAGTTCCTACTTTTGCTAACAAATGCTACAGTCCACGACACCTAGCTGCGGACGTGGCTACTAAATGCCATCGCAGTCAGCACCTGGTGGCGAACGTTGGAACTAATATAGCGTTATCAAACTAACCTACAAATTTTAGCTTCCGCGTGTAATTAGTGGAAGGTTCTTTTTCTATGACATGGGACCGTCGAAGTAAGGCATATTGAGGGATTTTTAACGTTCTTAAAAATATCTGACGACTTCGTCCGAGTTTGAACCTGCGCATAGAAGCTCAGCATGCTGCCAACTACGCCACCGAAGCCGCTAATTATTAGGGTATCTACTTATATTGTCTTTATAGCCTCCGTGGCTTAGGCGGCAGCACGCCGGCCTCTCACCGCTGGGTCCGTGGTTCAAATCCCGGTCACTCCATGTGAGATCTGTGCTGGACAAAACGGAGGCAGACAGGTTTTTCTCCGGGTACTCCGGTTTTCCCTGTCAAAATTTCATTCCAGCAACACTCTCCACTATCATTTTATTTCATCTGTCATTCATTTAATCATTGCCCCAGAGGAGTGCGTCAGGCCTCGGCAGCCGGCATAGTCCATATCCTCGCCGCTAGATGGGGGCTTCATTCATTCCATTCCTGACCCGGTCGGAGACTGGAAGCAGGCTGTGGATTTTTCACTTATATTGTCTTTAAAGTACATACAAAACTTCAAATTAGGTTTTATACATACAGCGTACTGATACAGTTGTTACAGTTCACGCCACGGTTTTTGGTCGGTCAGTCCCGGTTTCACAGTCGTACAGTGGACAGTCTGAGAGCCTCACGCATGTGTAATTGATACGCGAGTTTCCAGTTCTGTGGAAAGCAACTCACGTTTCAATTTCACATTCCTGAGGTTCGCCACCTGTCCTCTGTGTCTGTACGACTGTGAAATCGGGGCTCACCGACCAAACACCGTGGCGTGAACTGTACTGTACATACAGTTTCGAAGTGTTATTGAAGATGAGACCACCATCAAAGTCATCCCCTGTATTCAGGGCAGATGTGTACCCCACAAATGGTCCGAAAAACATTGATGTATTTGCTGAAGCCATGGAGTGTTATATTGTGAACGATCAAATCTCTATGGCTAGGATTGAGAACTTGGGCAGCTATTTTCTGAGCCATACTGTACATTGGGAAAATAAGATTCTTAGAAATGGAGTGCCGTGTAGCCTCTCTTTAAGTGGACACATTTTGAAGTGTAGGCTACATTTTACGTACCGATGCATTGATTAATTCAGGGGATGTAAAACAGGCCTGGCCTGCTATGTGGAAGCGGCCCTCTTCGTGCTGCAAAAGATATTGATATTGGCCGCGATGGCTACCTCGTGCCTCGCTGGCATCGGGAGAGCGTGGGTTCGAATCCCACTTCGGCCGTCCTGAAAATGGATTCCCTGGTTTCCCATTTTCACCACCAGGCAAATGTCGGGACGGTTCCTTTCAATAGGTCCACGGCCGATTTCCTTCCAATATCCCTTCCCTGACCCGTCCTGATATTGATATGGCCATTGGCTGCATTAAACAAAATGATATTGTCAACTTGATAATCCTGGTGTAGCAGCTATCGTTCTTGGTTGTTGCCCCGGAGGTCCGGGTTCGATTCCCGGCTCTGTTAAGAAGTTTTAATTCTGGTGTGAGGGCTGGAACGGGATAAACTCAGCCTCGTGAGGCAAAAACTGTGAATAGGTGGGTTCGATTCCCACGTCATCCATCCTGGAAGTGGTTTTGCTCGGTTTCCCCTCCACTTATTCTTCAGGCAAATGGTTTCTGAATGAAGGCCATGGCCGCCTCCTTACCAATCGTATCTCCAATTTACAAATACACTCACTAGTACAGACATCACAATATTGACTGGCTGCGTGGCTCAGCGGTAACGTTCTCGCTTGCTGGGCCCTAGGTTGCAGGTTCGTATCCTGGCGCAGTCAGCTGGCATTTGAGGGTGCGCAAATGCGAGGGAGCCGTGTCAGTAGATTTACTGGCACGTTAAAGAACCCCTTCGGGGCAAAATTCCGGCACCCGCCGTCTCTAAAAGCCACAGTAGTTAAAAGGGACCTAAAACCAAATAACATTATTATTAGACATCACAATAACACAGGTTATCACACGAATTACACATTCACACATACACGGGGCTACATGCCCACGATGTTGCAGTAAAATATGTAACATCAGTTGTAGTTCTAGTGTTCATTTTATCATTTTTAATTTCACCCAAACCATTAGGGGCCGATATCTTCGATGTTAAGCCCCTTAAAACAACAATTATCATCTTCTCAGAAACTTTCAAAATTAGTTAGAAATGACAAGTCTACTCTGGGCTCTTGTGCCGCCTCAGGCGTGACCATGGCGGCGATATATGAGCTTCATATAGAGGGCATCTTTGTGGGACAGCATTCAAAGCGCTGGGATTGGGACTAATGCAGACAGCGTGGGGCCAGATGACGTACAGCATTCACTTGGAAGGATAGTAGTAGAGGTAACGGATGTACAACAAAATGTGCTAATGCTGTTCCTGGTAACGGGACTGCCTGTCAATTGTGTCTGTAGCCGATGCGACGCATGCGTGTCTCCACGCTGGATGCTGCTCGTCAATAGATTTCATTGAGTGTAGAAGCGCCTACTCCCAGCCATCCTCATAATCCGTAGGCTACACACTGCCCTCCTCAATAGCGGTCGGGTCTATCCTGTTTCCACAAGATAATCGCGTTGAAAACGGCCTATTTAGGATTGGTGCACAGTTAAAACGATAAAAGCCCGTCTTACAACTACACACACTCATACAGCTATCGCAATAATCCAGGTTATCAGACAAATTCCACACACACACAATTACACGGGGCTACATGACCACGATGTCACAAAGCCCCTAAATGGATCAACAACAACAGCATTAAACAATAACATTTTGATTTTATTTAGGCAGAAACATGGCGGTGAGTACAATAGTCACAGTTGCGTGTATGGAAGTGTGGATTAAATACAAGAATTAATACAAAAACAGAATTAACAAAACAACGTTTCAGAAGTAAGAACATGCCTTAAAATTTAAAAAAGACGAAAAAATACTGATTACAACAAACACTTTAAAAAAGACCTAACAACCCGCACAAATTTCCCTTAAACCCCTTAATTTGTCACGAAACATTCCAATATTAAAGGAGCAAAGTTTCTGGTTTACCAGAAAAAAGATGTAATTTAATCAAAATCCTATAGTCCTACTCATTAGTCGGATGAGGTTGACGCCAGGGAGAGCATCTGGCCATTAAAAAAATCGACACATTCACACTCATCTCACCTATCCCATGTACAAAAAAAATCCGTCTCGGCACGCTGGAAGGCCGAGGTAGATTTTACCGGGCAAAGATAAATATTTCGAATTCACTAAATTTGCTACCGGTAATTTATTGTTGTATACCTACAAACGTTCTACATGTTTATTATATTATAGTCCACTGCGATTCACCTTGCACAAGCACAACTGCCGACCAGCCGGACAGGAGTTGTCGATAACGCTACGGCTGTCAAAACATCAATATTGCTTTGATGACATCCGCAGTACAGTCAGCAATAATTTATTTGTGATACCTCTTCCCTCATCAACTTGGTATCTTCATCGAGAACATTTTACTGCACGGGTCTAAGCTGCGTGAACCTGAGAGGAATGTGCATCGCGGACTATGAGAAGTGGTGGTGACGAGTGATGAGGTTTCTCGGTCCTAGTGTAGTATAACAGAAGCAAATACATTAGTTGGTGACTCACTCACTCATTCGCAATGCCACACTGGTTTCAGAAAAGACCCTATGTTAGCAGTATTGGAATAGACTAGAATGTCAGGCGGGCTGTCGACAGGCTTCTCACTTCTCGCCTGCTCCTTCCCTGCCTCTGCCCTTCATCCCGCAAGTTCACAGAGCTTAGACGCGAGCAGTACTTATCCCTTGGCGTAAAGGTGGGATTATCAAAATATACAAAATCTAGACTAGTGTACGAGAACTTCTTCATTGAGGACCTACGGACGAAGAGAGGAATACCATCTACGGACGCCTGGAAAAGACTAACGCATGAGAGAGTAAAGAAGAGGTATGAAATCTGGCTCAAATTGTACATAGCGGAAGACATGACAAATAGGGTATGGACTGACACCAATCTAGACCTACGACACTTCGTTAACTCGATGGCGGTACATGGGTACCACCATAAACTGTGCTTCACAGAGTACTTTCATGACATAGATGTATCCTGTATTTGTAAATTATGTGGTAAACAATGTAGTCGGTACCATGTAATCACATGTAAGAACCGGGGACCTTCCACTGTGATATTTTGTGAAGGTGAAAAAAGGAAGGAAGGAAGGAAGCTTGTAGTTTAACGTGACCGTTAATCGTGAGATCATGAGCCACGGGACCTCCTTTTTACGTGGAATCCGAACCACAGAACATGGCATTTCACTTCGAAAATCTCACATGCATTGACCATGAATCGAACCCGGACCGCCTTGGTGAGAGGCATACAGCTAGACCGCTGAGCCACCATACCCCACACAGGTGGAAGGTGAAAACTAATGTACTGTATATTCAAATTTATTAACCCTATGCACAATTTGTGCGCTGTATTTTCATAATAAAGGTGGGCCATATCAAAAAATCTTTCAGACAAAAGTTTTATGTAATGCTTAGAGGTTTATTGAACATTTTGAACGGTTTTGATATTGTGCCTATTAAAGGTGGTATAATTTTTTTCTAAAAAAATAAAATAAAAAAACTCAGTTCTTTCCATCCCTTTGGTCAGTGGTTGGGGCTATCAAAAACTTGACTGAGATAAGTTTTTGGCCCTTCCGAAGAATAGCATGAACTTTGAATGGATTCGATTTTTCGAATATTAAGAAAGTCCTATTTCATTTTTTTTTTCGAAAAAGCTCCCCCTTCCATCTCCACCCCCGTGATCCGATTTTGCCCATTAACGAACTCTACCGAGATTTTATAAGGTAATATTTTATGTATGCATTTGAAAGCGATTGGTGGAAAATTGTGGTAGTTATCGTGTCCACAAATGTTCTGCGCATGCGTCACTTCCCTTCCACCGTAGAACCAGCGACGGGTGTGGATTCTTATGGCGATTGCTTGTGTCATCTGGTGTACCCTCTGGTTGTGCAATAATAATTATACATAAACTTTTGAACTGACGGTGGGGGATGTGAAACGCGAAGATATCTCAAAATTTTCCGGAAGTCGAAACATGGTACCCATTCCAATAGGTAACTCTCGTAAAATCTACCTAAACGTGAATAATCTGGAATAAGGATACAAATAATACACTTTATCAGATACACACCGACACGTAAAAGTGATTGTAGCACTTGGAGCGTTACCGGAGAGAGATTGCAGTACTCTAGCCTCTTATAATAAGGTAGAAATAATATCTGGTGTAGTAACAGAGCAAGGCGGGGATCGTCACGAACCAGGGCATGCCGTCTTCATGTTTAAATGAGAGACTTGCGGAACGTGCTATTGATAAGATGATGTGGATCAGGGGAAGTGCGGACCACATCGCTTGTTACGAGGGCGCTCTTATGAGGTAACTGCACTGTCTGTGCCCTCTAGTTATATTCTCAAGACTACCACCTGGAATCAAATTCGTGGTCTCTATGATGATGATGATAATGATGATGATGATGATGATGATAATTACAGGGTCATTATCTATGTGCGCCCCGAGAAACACGGCAAGCTAAGCCGGCTCTGACTGGCGCAGATCGCGGACATGGTTCAGCCGGTGGTTGGCGCGCTCCGCTGGCTCATATCGTTAGTTCACACGTGTTTTGTCATTCATATGGACGTGTATCTGCAAACCGTAGACGTTAGAGTTGCACATTTAGTGAGTATTGTGATTGCTGTGATTGTTGGTCATGCCTCTACTGAAGCCATAAGATGGCTAGAAAATGTAGACATTAATATTTGAACAGCCTTTCCTTTGCACGATTGTTACAGTTGTAATGTATTACCTATTGTATGTTTGTGTATTGTTTATGTTGATTGTTTTGTGTTGTACCATACGCTAATAATAATAATAATAATAATAATAATAATAATAATAATAATAATAATGCCTAGACACCAATTCACATTGTGCGAACGTATGTATACAGTATCCATAATTCGTATATGAAAATAAGAAAGTCTTGTTCTGAAACTAGACGAACATTTCGAATCAAGTTTCCAGGAAGACCTGTGCCTATTGCACAATTAGGAGGCTAGCTAAACGATTCAAGTAAACAGACTCCTTAAATAATAATAATAATAATAATAATAATAAAAAGGTAAGAGACAACGTTGTGTTCTTACACAAAAATTGGATGAGATTGCTGTCCATTCTTTCATCAGAAGATGTCTGGTGTGTGTTACAAGAGAGAGAGGTCTTATTCAGCTTCAGCTATGAGCACTGTAAGTACACATTATTGAACATGTTTGGTAAAAGTGTAAAAGTGCGCGCCCACCACTGGCTGAACCGTGTACGTCCGCCCGCGATCTGCGCCAGTCAAAACCGGCTTAGCTTGCCGTGTTTAACGGGGCGCACATAGATAATGACCCTGTATTAGCAGTAGTACCTGCCTTCACTCGGGTGACAATACGAAGCTATGTCTGTCATACGAGGGAAGTTCCGAAAATAAGTTTCGTATTTTTTCCCAGGGACCCTTTATTGCCAAACTAACATACACCATGGCATCATGAACTATACACCTTGCACTATTTTCCGACATAGTCGCCAACAACATTGAGACACTCTTGTAGCGTGCGATCAGTCTGAAGAAACCACTCTGGTCAAACTCGATGCCCTGCGATACAAGGAATTGTTGCACAGCATGCTCCACGTCATCATTCGTATGAAAGTGACGTCCCGATCATCCGCCACACTCTGCCGTCCTTCACTGAACATGCATCACCGGCGACCGACCATTTGACGAGACATGACAGCTTCATCATACACGGTCTGTAGGCGCTCATGGATGACTGTCACACTAGTCCCACGTGCCCATTCATACCGGATAACAGCACGCACTTCCATTGGGGACCACGTTGTCTGTACACGTCTGTCTTGTCAAGTGCGATGTACTCTAATGGTATCGGGCACGCCAGTCTGCTGCTCCTCTCTCTTCGTTGGCACTCTGCGCATGCGCCTTTCATCTTCCGCTGATGCTCCTTCCGTCGTTGAACCAGCCACGGACGTGGGTTCTTATGGCAATTGTTTGTGTCACCTGGTGTACCATCTGTTCGTGCAAAGAAAATTACGAAACTACTTTTGAAACTTCCCTCGTATTTAGCTTTATTCTAATCAAAACCCAAATGAAGGATCAATACAAAAAGTTATATTGTACTTATTACCATGTTTTGGGGACCCTGCTACCTTAACCTTTCTGTGTCACTGACTTGACACACCTTACGTAGCAGTGAAATGCCATGTCCTGTGGTTCGGATTCCACGTAAAAAGGAGGTCCCGTGGCTCATGATCTCAAGATTAACGGTCACGTTAAACTACAAGCTTCCTTTTTCCTTACGTAGCATAGAAGAATGCAGCATTTTATCGTATTCTTTGAGCTGTAAATTATGACCTATACATTTCTCACAAAACAGACCGCAGTTGCAGGAGACCACAATGATCCGGAAACAATCCACAAGAAAGAAAGTACCACATATATAATAATAGCAATGATACAGTAATAGAAATAATAATTATAAATTATTTATTTAAATATTTAGGTGAAATTATCACCTACAATCTAAAAGAAAAACCAACCTGGCAGAATAGAATAATTAAATTGAATAAAGCCAATTATGTAAACAAAATACATACAACAAAAATAACTTATCGATTGCAGGTGCGCTTCATAAAAAGGGAGGTAGCGCGCAGTTCGCTACTCCTGTGGGGGTCCGGGCGTGAACACCAAGAGCCCGCTGATGAGCCAGCTTGGTGTTCCTAGGCGAAACCCCACACAAGACACGGCATAAACCTAGAAAAAAATGCTTAGTTTTAATTCACGGGCCGTGAAAGCCAATATACCAGAACGAAGAATAATTAGGACATGCATAAATATGCAGTATCGGAGAATAGCATCAAATACTACAGTCTATAAGGAAATTGAACCAGTATTGAGTGCAATTAGAAAGAAACGGATCTCATTTTTCGGACATCTTCGAACACCGGAAGCTAGAACTAGTAGAAAAAATATGGAATAGCAATACCAAGATTAAGTGGAAATTAAGGAAGACATTAAAGAGCTTCAAATAACACTCGACGACCTGAAGAATGAAGCTGACAGAATCAACATTTTACAAGACTTGCATATTAGACTGGCAATCAAAATTAATAAAAGAGCTAAAGGAAGGGTGTTCTCTGCTGCAGACAAGAAGTTAACATCTGAGAGGATGAAAACCTATTGGCAAAATAGAAGAACTATATTGGCTAAGGCTATGTATAATTGATTGCAATGGTCCAATGTTGGCCATTAAATAGAAAATTAATTATTTACATTCATATGTTCACTGTCATAGCGTATAACACCCAATTTCTTCAGCAATAATTGTTGCATGATGGAGTGGAGTGAACGAACTATGGAGCAGGTCTCTAAAATTGCTTCTTTCTGCATACTGATATGCATATTATGGTGGGACCCCAGCTTATCGAGGTTGGCCCTCAGCGACTTCGGTATGATCCCAGTGGAAAATATTACTGTTATTATTATTATTATTATTATTATTGTTTCGTTTCGGCCAACTAAGAAGCACGTCATTTCAACTGTTTCGTTTTAGCTTCAAAATTAGTTCAGTATTCCTTCATTCGTAGGCGTTCTTTTTTCCTTTTCTATTTTGTCCACGCCTTTCGAGTTTTCAGCGTCGGCTTTGGTAGGAGACTCCGATGTTCGAAGAGTTTCTTCTTAAGCTGGTCACGCTCCTGGATATCTTCATATGAGATCACAATCTCGTCCAGATATTATTGTATCCCACTGTCTTTTTCTCTGGGACAAAAGTTAAAATGAGATAGGTTAATCGTGTTGACGTAATTCATGTCACGTGCCCATAAAACGTAATTAGTCTTTTCCGGATCTCGTCTGTAATTTTCTCTGCATGGGTGTATAAATCCTTGTTGTGCGTTTTCTAAACTCACCATTTTCTTTGACCGGACCTAAGATTTTCCTCAAAATCTTCCTTCCCTTGGTTTCCAAACTCTCCATCATCCCTTTCTTGTTCACGTTGAGATATTTCGCTGCATATAAAGCTTCTGGCCGGATGACAGTGCAGTAATGTTTGATTTTTGCATTCAAAGTTAAGCAGTAGATCTTTTGTTATAGACAATTTTTTGTTAGATAATAGGCAATTTCAATTTTATTCATGCGTGACGTAAAGACTTCTTTTTCGTCATTTTAAATTCTATCCATTCACCAAGACATTATTTAATCGATTGTTCCCCTTTAGGAGATTGATTGAACTAATACATGATGTCCTCTTCTGGCGTTTTCACTCTTCTCTTCCCAAAATCTCTTCATCCTCTCAGAATGCTCCTTCTTCCGCTCAGCTGTCCATTTTCTTCCCGACTGGCTTGATGGTCTATGCTCAAACTTAACATTTTGATTTTATTCCGGCACTCGGTGCGATCCTCGAGATTTTCTACGTTGACTTGTTGTAGGTCCCTCTGGACTTCAGTCAGTCACTCCGTGCCACACTTACTCTGTGTTATAACGTTGAGCAATTTCTTCGCCGTTCTGCAGTTTTCCATCTCGTAAATGCGTGTATAAAACTGTGCTTGGCGTTTTCTGATTACGTCCGTTATCGTGTGGATCTTTTGGTCGAGTTCGTTTGGAGGTCTCTTCATCCAAATACCGTTATTATTATTATTATTATTATTATTATTATTATTATTATTATTACTACTACTACTACTACTACTACTGCTGTATTATATATAACTAGCGGACCCGTGCGAGAAATCTCGCATGTTCATAAACCACACTTTCCCCAATAGATTTTGCAAATCGAACACTTTTTACAAAAATTGCAATTTGTCACTGATAATATCATTTGTGTGCTGAATGTGCTGTACCACTCACAGTTTATTCGATATTTATGAAATTATACGATTTGAGTACTCATTCCTTTGATTTACTGTTTCTGAAATCCATGCAAAATGATAAAGGAAATACCTTATAATGTTAAAATGACAGGAAACAGGCGTCACATTGACCAAAGTGTGGAGTGGACAGAAATTATGGAGCGTATTTTCATACATCAACAGTATCTGCAAATCGCACACCGTACATTTTTTTAAAAGAAATTATAGATATTTATGGAATTTGAGTGCAATTCGTCACTGCTAATGTCTATTCTCTTTCATTTGAATGCTCATTTTCACGATTGGTCGCTGGTGAGTGCCACAGGAGGGATATATACTACTGAAATAATATATATGATTCGCTGGGGCCATCTAGGACCACGTTAAGTCTTGTTACATTTGGTTGTTTTTTTTTTGCGCCAAGAATTCCCTCATCCGTTGGGAATGAACCTGCTTGCGTTCCTCTGTCCAACGGGCACCATGTCTTCTTTTTGGAGTAGTGATGTAAAATGTCTAGGTATTTATAATGCCCGGGCAAATGCCAAAAACCCATAAATTCCCAGGCATTTTGGGCATTTACCTCTTTTAAAAACATATTCATAATGCAACGCTTATATAAATATTGTTTTAGCTATATATGTATCTACATATATGTATTCTATCCATAAAAACAGGAGTTGAGGCCGCTGCGGAAGTTGTTGTAGGAATTCACTGAAAGAACTTGATTTTGGTTCTGAGGCTGAGCTTTTGCTTGGTACTGCAGATTTGTTGTTGAAATCATCCATTTCAATTAGTAAAGGTTCATAAGGGGGTTTCTTTCGACAAGGTTTTTCAATCACTGTAACTGTACCTAACTGAAGCACTTTTTTTTTAGATCCTTAAAACACTTTTATGTACTTTTCCATTTTGTTACAATGTGACTGTTAATAGTCATTATTACAATATTTACAAGATACTCCTTTCCCTTTCAAATTAAAAAAGTTCCAAATAGGTCATTTTTTCCTAAGCATTTTGTAATGATTTATTCTCACACTTAAAAATATAAATAGCCTAAGAAAGAAGTGAGGTTATCTCACTCTACCACTCAGCAGACAGCTCTACTTCACAACTATAACTGGGCTGGGCTGCTGGTGGTAGAATGCCTCGCTAATCTCAAGGCCATAACCACCCTACCCCCATTCAAAGATCATAGCACAATGGCTGCTCAGGGCCTAGCCCATCCACCTCCCTCCCAAAGCCACTATTCACTCCATAATCAAACTATCTAATTTTCCTAAATATAAATGAGTAGGCCTGCAGGCCTAACTCAGTAATACAATGTTTTATTCAAACCAGATATGCGTAATTCACATTTAGATGTTACTGTTAACATTGACACAGGATAATTAAATTATTATTAGCAATATTCGGGCATTACTAGTTTATCCATGAAACCTTTGATTAATGGTCTTTATTATGTTTTAGAAGCTCTAGTAACAATCACAAGTAGTAAAAAGTAAAAAAAAAAAAGTTTTTTTAATGCCCAGATTTTGGGCGCTTAAGACTGTTTGGGCAAATGCCAATTTATAGATGTCCTGCCCACTGGGCATTTGCCCTGCCCACATCACTAATTTGGAGGCACGACTCGGTTAAGCCCGTTCGTCACTATCTTTTGGCGGAAGAGATCCCTGTCCAATGCGTCGTCGGGATTGATTTGTAGCAATGATGATGATAATAATTAACTTTTGCGGAAGATAAAACACTGTTGCCTCTCCGTTGGCTACAAACACTTCTTTGGACAACTTGAAAGTGCAGTGAGAAATCTCGTTCTCTATCGGGTGTCACATCTCTCACAGCTCCTATCCTCCGCCTTGTCGCGCGGTAATCAAGTTAAACGGATCAGCACGCGAGAACTGTGTTTCTGTGCCAGGACGTAGACTAATGTACATTCTGAATCCCACTCTTGACGACCTTAGAAGTGGTCTTCCACGTCTGATGCCCCCAACCCCCAGGGGCTCACAACTTGTGGGGTCCTGACTGTGTCTCGCATGGATTCCATCTCTCTCTGTGCCTTTCCTGTCAGCCTACTTTCGTCAACGATCCTGACGGTATTAAAATATCTGAGGTCTGGGTGTTATTTTCCCACCTATCATGGTCCTTCCTGTTTCTTTTCACGTCACTCTTATTTCTTGGGGATCGGAGCTCTACGACTACCTCGTGGTGTAGCGATCTTGACTGTCTCCCCCGGAGGTCCGAGTTCGATTCCCGGCACTGCCAAGTAATTTTAATTCTGGTGTGAGGGCAGCAACGCGAGACAAAACTGAGAAGATGAAGGTTCGATTCCAACGTCAGCCATCATGGAGGTTGTTTTACCTGGTTTCCCCCAGTTCTACTCCAGGAAACTGCTGGGATGATTCCTAACTTAAAGCCACGTCGCCTCCTTCCCAATCCTATCCCCAATTTACAAATACACGCACTAGTACAGCCATTACAATAACATAGGTTATCACAAATATTCCACAAAAATTGTTTTAAATGATACATTTTTAATAGTATTTGCAGTGGAGCGTGGTTTGTGATTTCGATTTTTTGGAAATGTTTCTTTGATTCAAAACTTAACCTAATTATGTAAATTAACTGTTTTAAAAACATATTAATTGCATTAATCTTATCTAAATTGAATATATTTATTTTAAGTACATACATTCAACTATCAGCGGCGAGAATCAAACCCTAGCCGGCAAGTTACCAGACAGTGCTCTTGATCACTGCGCCACGCCACTTATTTGAAACTTATTGAAAACAAATCCCTGAAACTCTAGTCACACATCTTTTTAGTGCGTTTTACCTCTTCCTAGGGCCCACTCCGCCGAGACATAAATTAACTTAACGATTATTTAACGTACTATGGGGGGGGGGGGGGGGGGGGGGGGTGTGGAGTGAAAAAAGAATTCAGAATTTAGGTCACTCATCTAACCGAAGTCGCAATAGGATAGTGTTCCTTCTTTAGAAAAGCGGCAAATTTGAAAACAAGAAAGGATCTAACTTGTAAGAGAATAATTTAGAAAACCAATAATTTTCATTGAATTATACAAACTTAATTTCTCTCGCCTTTCATGGCGGGCCAGCAGAAATATCTCGGTGGGCCGACTATTGAGAAGGCCTGGTCTAGGAGCTTGAATGGGGTATCTACCTGGTTCTACTAGCACAGCTTGAGACAAATCAGTGAGCCCCATCCCACGCTATCCCTTCGTCAGTAGATTTCCTGGAACGTTAAAGATCCCCTTCAAGGCAAAATTCCGGTATCTTGGCGTCTCTAAACCCGCGGTAGTTAAAAGGGGGCGTATAACCCATAACAAATTATTATTATTACTAGCAGACCCATGCGAGAACTCGCCCATGTGTATAAACCACCCGCCTGGTTTTATTGGTATACGGGCTCGACGCGACACAGTTCTGGCAGGGGCTATCGTCTTGTTTTTTTGTTTGTTTAATCGCACATTTTAAACAAATTGTCGATATTTATGAAATCAGAGTGCAATTCGTCACTGCTGTGGGTAATTCTCTTTCTTTTGAATGCGTATTTGTTACAATTGGTTACTTGTCAGGCTGATTGCGTGTTGCAGCGGTAACGTTCTTCCTTGCTGTGTCCAAGGTTGCAGGATAGAATCCTGGCGCAATCAATTGGCGTTTGAGGGTGCGCGAACGCGAGGGAGTCGTGTCAGTAGATTTACTGGGACGTTAAAGATCCCCTTCGGGAAAAAATTCGGCACCCCGGCGTCTCTAAAATCCTCAATAGTTAAAAGGGTTACTTGTGAGCGCCCATGTGTATATACCGAACGTCAGGTCAAGACCTAAGCGGCCCCTTTGATGTTCTGGTCTGTGAAAAGGCTAACGCGCAAGGAAATAGTTCCCAATTTTTCTGCTTGTTTTTGCAGTACAAGATGTTTCAGCGCATGTTGCTATGTTTCGATAAACTGGCTAGATTACTTTTACGAAATTCCTTGGTATAAATCTATGAATAAATTAATCATTTTCTCGTTAACTGGGAGCTGCACCAACCTTGCTTTTCATGTGATTAACTGTGTGCGCGAATATGCTTGTAGTGGTATTTTATACGATAGGCAGAGTAATTCGGTACGAATTTGATATTATATTATATTTCGTTCTGTATAAACCTTGTTTGAGCTGCAAAAGTGTAACCGACTCATTCAATGTTGTGGCAAATCAGGTTCAAACGTTGGCAATACTGTTATGAATGCACGGACTTCAAGATGGCTCCTTCAAGTAGACAACGTGTTCAAACTGCAGCTGTAAAGCTTGAATCACCAACAAAATACTTCAAAAATAATAAAAGTGGGGAGAAGTTCAGTAAAAGATGCAAACAAATGATTTTAAATGCATATACTGTAAGGTTGAGGCATGACAATCCAGAGTGGACAGTAGAAGAGTTGGTGAAGAAGACTGCATACTTGACTGGCGTTTCGACATACAGTGTTGACTCGGTGCGCGCTGAATTCAAAGCTCATGGTGAGTCTCCGGCGAGAAGTCGGCCGGCGTCACAAGGAAAGGGGGTTCGTGTGTCACAGTATTTAGAATTTTGTTCTGTGTGGAATTCGTAGGAAAGTGCTTTCTTCTTTTTCTCAAGAATGAAATTCCAACTGTGACGAAAGTGACAGTGAAAGTTAATGGTGATAGTATTAGTAGTGAATCATCTGACGGCGGTCTCAGTGGAATAGAAGCAATGGAGGAAAATTAGCGACAACATCTGTAAGTTATATACACATGTTGTATCCTAACATTTAATCTCATTTATAGGAGATTGTTTACTTCTTAGTTGCCTATGTCAGCTCAACCGAAAATATATAGCCTACTCGGCATGTTTTGTAATGCCATTTTGATGATGGCTAATACGCATATACACCTGACAGTATTATTTTCCTATGCGCGGTATAATTATTATTTTGTTTTATAATTACCCTCCACTTCACGTTACAGTTAAGTCTTTGTACTAACAGTAGATCATTCTGCCTTCTGATTCTCAAGAGTACGTGTCGTAACCCTTCAAGGAAGCAGCTGTTTCTCCCCGTCAACTTTCGATCTTTTGCAAGATAAGATGGTGACGGATGACAAATAAGCAATTAGTTGGTTCATAGGGTTCAAGGACACACGTCATTTCGTCTTCTTATATCACTCATCGTTCATGTGTCATTCCTCGCCTAACACAATGTTATAATGTTTTAAATAATCACACGATAACATAAAACTACAAGCATCCTTTTTTTTTTTATTAACAAAGAGCCTCGGGTTTCGACACGATAGGAAAACATATTTGGATCAGTGAATATGCCGTAGATAAATTCGTAATTGAAGTGAATCAAAGGTCCGAACGCAATAAAGTCTTTGTGGTTAAGGTAGATTCAAACACTCGATCAGATGCGCGCCATGTTGGAAACACAAGACGGGACAGAGAGAGAAGATGCGCGGAGGGATACTTTCCTCAGGTCTTGACCTGACGAGCTCAGCAACTTGAAGTGAGACCCTGGCGACAGCGCTAGCTCTGTCAGCCAGTGTGACAGAGAGGAGGGCAAGCTTGAGCGAGAGAGTGGACTGTGAACGCTTGTCAACACATCTATTGGCTCCCGGCCAGCGATGGACTACACCCCTCTGTACAGATATTGGTCTTGCTTGAGTTGGTCAGAGCGGGCAGGGGGAAGTACTTTTAGTTCGCATTTTTTCCGGGGTTTCAGTTAGAGTTGCTGAGCTCTACCCACCCGGCTTTACTGTTATGCTGGCTGGGAGCGACAGAGTTTTGACAGGGGCTATAGTCTTGTTTATTTGTTTAAACGTACTTTATAAACAAATTAATGTATTTCCGTCGACTGTCCACGAAATGCAAGATTTTTCCTGTACTATTGAGACGATTTGGAAGATTGTGGCACAAACGGCACCTTCTAACTCCCTCTGGTATAAGAGCTCGCTTGAGTTTTGTGAAACATACACCTTAGCGTATTATATAATAAAACTAGCAACCCGCCCCGGCTTCGCCCGGGAACAGTTGTGAAAGCATTACGTGATAAGCGCTTTTTTTTTCCGATATCAATGAACTACGACCTATATCAGTTTTACGTCTTGGCATTATTGGTTAAAATCACTGACTGAGCTATTAATTATATATCACGGAGATGCTTGTGCAACAAATTCTTGTCTGACGTAATTTAAGAATGGCGAGGTGCATGAAACACAAATCCCCCTTCCGTCCAATCTAAAAACACTTATAGTGGGCGATGTATTGAAGACAGAGATATGCTCTCGTGGACTTTTTTTGTAGAACATTTCATGCTGAACAATTCTTACACTCATAGTATATTGATATTTTTAACGGTTTGCCCAGCGTACGCTTAGGAAGCGCACGGACGCCAGCTTTTCTTTCGACTTTTTTTTTTTCACTGAAAACGTTACTGCTTGGCTTCCTTTGATCACAAATAAATTATTTTTTACTGAAACCTTCCTCGAGATATCCTTCACAGAATGGTGAAAACCGCATTAAAATCCATCCAGTGGTTCTAAAGATTACCCGTGACATCCAAGAATCGGAGACTTAGTTTTATACTAAGTAGAGATATTATGATATATTTTTGGGTGGCCATACTGAACTTTGTCGCCGCCAAATATAGTACGAGAAGCCTTTAGATAGGCTGCATCGTTCGACTCGGGAGTGTCGTAGATTTTCTCGCCCTTTCGCCGAGAATCTAATCAACAATCTTGGAATTGTAGCCTAAGACAGATACACTTTATTTGGGGCATCATTACCTCCGACTTGACGTTTTATGTGTTACGCTAGAGCTACCTAGCGATCAGAAGTGAAATCACTCTAACCAGCCAATCACAGGCAATCATTCATATCAATATAGTGACGTCTCGAATGAAACTCGACTAGTCACGGAATGTCTTAACTATACCAATGAACCACTCAGGAAGCTATAGTCTTCGACTGTGGCTTGAGGCAAGTTGTTGTTGCAGTACTAAAATCGAGATTTTTGGAGGGACTGTGGCACAGTAGAAACTCGCAGGCACATAGTTACATGGTGCAGCCCATTACGCCATGGATCACGGGAAGTCAGGACACATCTCATTGCTATTCTATTGTGTTCAGGCCTGACTGAGGAACAGTCGCTTGTTCGGTGACGTGCGGCCAGATTTCACTTAGCATGTTAACTCCCACGAGGAAATTTCTCTACATGTTGCTATAATTTAGACGGGGGAAGTAAACGACACACATTTCCCAGGTTAATGACTGTAACATGTAACGTAACTTCCATCAAATTTCCGTATGTAAAATTCACACGTGGTATTTCCGTAGGCGGTTCTTGAAACTCGAAATCTGTGCACACGTTATGAAACAAATTCTACACTCACCCAAATACATGGGGCCAAATGGCCACTATGTCTTAAGCCCCTCAAATGAAACGACAACAGTGGCCGTCTTGAGTGTGGTTTTCCCCGAATTCTTCCAAGCAATAGGGGCAGATTACCTCGCTGTTCTGCCCCTTATCATGGAACCTTACTTGAATATCGGGGCACCTACCTCCTTCCCTTGCCCTAATAACCACAACTACACACTCACAGCTGGAGTCACCACAATGTCACACGCTAGCAGGCATTTCAATACTGGAGACCGATGGCCAAGACAGTGAATCAATAACCAGAAATGACGTAGTTCTCTAATGAGAGTCCGTGCATCTGTATAGTAATGATCGGGGAAGCAGCCCATCAATGTTACTTGTGCCCGGTGGTGATAGGTAGCCATTAGATGGGCGTGCCGTAATTACAGGTGGAAGCGATTCCTGATTAGGCTTGAGTAATCATCAGCGCGTTGACAAATCTCGCTTGATCACCAGAGGGGGCCGGCAGACTCTTAGACCAGCAGGACGATCACAGTAATTTTTTCCCGCAGCTAATGATGCCATTATTAGAGGGTGGTTGGTTCCTTAGTGTAGGGGCTGCGACAACGCGGTCATGTAGCGCCGTATACTTTGGGTGTGTGTGGAATTTGTCTGATAACCGGTGTTAATTGCGATGGCTGTATTAGTGTGTGTTATCTGTGATTCTGGTAAGGTCTGCAGACTATCAATTTTTCTGCTACCAAATGCTACCAACCACGACACCTAGGTGCGGACTTGGCTACTACAGTAGATGCCATCGCAGCCAGCACCGGGCGGCGAACGTTGGAACTAATATAGAACGAGTTACTTTTATATGAAATGAAAACATGCTCTGTTCTTGACACAGGAGCCCAAGGCTGCCCCCTAACAGCTGTTTTTGCCATTTGATAACTCTGCAATGATTAGGCTACATTTAAAGGGTAACGACACTAAGAACCTGATGTAGAAATGTATTTTCTTTCTTTACCGGTACTACTAGGCCGGCCCCGTGGTATTGGGGTAGCGTGCCTGCCTCTCACCTGGAGGCCCCGTGTTCGATTCCTGGCTCCGTTAGGGATTTTAAAACTGACGTGAGGGTTGGAACGGGGTGCACTCAGCCTCGTGAGGACAGTTGGGTAGCTGTCTGACTGTGCGGCAGTAGCCCGATCACGAAAACCAAGATTAACGGCCGAGGGGACCCGATGCGCTGATCACGCGTCACCCCAATATCTGCAGGCCAAATGGCTGGGCAGCGGTCGCTTGGTCGGCCTAGGCCCTTCATAGGCTGTATAGTGCCAGGGGTAGACTTTTTTTGACCGGTACTACTAACCTGTTACGCTTCAATAATATTTTTTATCCTGCTTTACTTAAATTTCTACTAGACCGTGAATGTAACAACAAATTATACACTGGAAGGACAAGGGTAGTCCTAGAAGTTCGCATATTTTCCAGGACTACTGATGAACTTGCAAAACCCATTAGTCGTTCTTGCGTGCGTGTATATCCGCTGTGTACACTCGCCTGTGGCAATGAGGATAGATTTGTGCGAGTGTGGAGACGACTCGGTGAATGTATGCACGACCAATACATCAGAGACCCAGAGCAACAGGGAGGAGATGGTGCAATGTATTGGGGTGGCATCATGTATAGTCGCCGAACCCCTCTTGTGTACATCCCAGGGTGTACGACAGGCATACGTTACAGGGATACTATCCTTGCACCTAGTGTAAGGCTATGCTGACAATTTTGGCCCAAATTTCAATTCCGTGGACCAGTGGCGGATCCAGGCCTTGCGGAGCCCTGGGCGATATGATAAGGTGGGGCCCACAACAATAGGAAATAAAATAAAAATATCAAATCAGATGGAAAATAGTTTGGTAATAATAAAATAAAGAATAGTTACAATATTTTAAATACACTACAGTACAAAAAAAAGTCAACCCCTGGCACTATACAGCCCATGACGGGCTAAGGCCGACCAAGTGACCGCTGCCCAGCCATTTGGCCTGCAGATATTGGGGTGACGCGTGATCAGCGCGTCTGGTCCCCTCGGCCGTTAATCTTGGTATTCGTGATCGGGGCGCTGTCTCACTGTCAGATAGCTACTCAATTGTCCTCACGAGGCTGAGTGCACTCCGTTCCAACCCTCACGTCAGTTTTAAAATCCCTGACGGAGCCGGGGATCGAACCCGGGGCCTCCGGGTGAGAGGCAGGCGCGCTACCCCAACACCACGGGGCCGGCGGGCACACTACAGTACATTTTTTAATAATATGAAAGAAACCTTTAAGTCCCCTTGAAGAAGATTATGTAAACTATGAAATATTAAAATATTACTTTGCGACTTTTTCCCCGGCTGAAGTCTTCTATTATTTCACTGAAATCTAAACTTGCTAAACGGTCACGGAAGGTCATAGCTGCACTGAAAATTATAAATTAATTTGAAATTGATCTTAATTAATTCATTAAATTAAAAAAATCCATGCCCCCCCCCCCCCCCCCCTCCCAGACAGCGGGGCCCTGGGTGGCCGCCCTCCCCTAGATCCGCCCCTGCTGTGGACGATAATGCTCGCCCGCACAATGCTTCAATGCTTTTCTTCAGGAGAATAATTGTATTCACAGAATGGAATGGCCTGCCCGTGCTCCCGATCACAATTTTGTAGAGCAGGCGTGGACACTGCTTAATAAATAAATCCGTCCTCTCCGTGCTCCTTGGCAATATGCAAAACTTTTTTTGATGTGTGTATTTCTTCCGTGCTCATTATTGGGAATTTATGACATATCTTAATTTGTTACATTAAATAGAATTCTATTTGA
This sequence comes from Meconema thalassinum, assembly GCA_946902985.2. Taxonomy (NCBI): domain Eukaryota; kingdom Metazoa; phylum Arthropoda; class Insecta; order Orthoptera; family Tettigoniidae; genus Meconema; species Meconema thalassinum. The sequence goes on from OX336396.1 coordinate 251,622,874, forward strand.
AAGAGGAATAGAATATCTGTTGTTGTTGTTAATTCATTTTAGCGGCTTGCGACATGTTGGTCATCTGCCCCGTGAAGCTGGTTGTGTGTTGAAGTTGTATGGTAACCTGAATTTATGTGATGACTGTAGTACTGTGTGTAACTGTATTATGGACAAGGTTTGGGTAAGTGCCCCAGGACTTGAAATAAGGTACTATGGTATCCCGGCATTTGCCTGGAGGGAGTGTTGAAAAACCTGGGGAGAAATCACACTCAGGGTAGCCGCTGTCGGTGCCGGGATTCGAACCCGCGATCTCCTGACTTGAAGTGCCATCGCGGTCGTGGTGCACGATTTAACCAGCACGGCTACGCCGCGGGATGGATTAAGAACAAGTGGTCAAGGGAGGTTATCTGGAAAGGGACGATCCGGGTGTTGTGGAAGTGATGTGTTCAACTTGGTCACCCTGTGTACTTGTCTGAGAAATATTTTTAATAACATGTGATCTTATGGTGACTGCAATAGTGCGGGGAACTGCCTGGTGTGTCTATCGTGGCTGACAATAAAATGAGTGGAGGTTGACATTCGAGCTATGAAATGACATATGACACCTATAACGCGCATGACTGCTCCGTGGCCTTGGCGCGCCTTCAAGTGTGTGAGCTGAAGGTGGGAGCCTACTTATACACACATGAACTGACAACCTTCGAATGGCGAACCTTCCACCATCTTTTATTACGAAGGTGTCTTTTCTGTTTGTATCTCGGAACTGGGTGCCAAGCAAAGGAGAACAAATTAGATATTTCTTCGATTGAGCAGCTTGAGACCTGTGCAAAACATCATATTGATGTCACGCACGTTGCCTTCCACAAAACCGTCCACACACTGACCCTAGGTGGCTTCGGTGGCGTAGTTGGTAGCATGCTGAGCTTCTATGCCCAAGATCGCGGGTTCAAACCCTGCCGAAGTCTTCAGATTAAAAAAAAAATCTCTCAGTATGCCTTCCTTCGGAGGGGAAGTAAAGCTGGCGGGCCCATGTCATAGATTTATGGCATGTAAAAGAACCTTCCAGTAACTACAATTGTGTGGAGCTAAATTTGTAGGTTGGATTAATTAACGCTCTATTAAGTTCCATCGTTCATCGCCAGGTGCTGGTTGCGGCGGCATATGGTAGCCAAGTTCACATCTAGGTGTCGTTTAGTAGCCTAGCTAAAATAGTAACTACTTGAAATTGATCATCTGCAGTCACCTGACTTACACACACTAATACCTAAGACAGGGTTTCCCTTTGAGGCCCTTTCAGTAAGTTCAAGTTATAGCAGATGGACCATTTTACGTACGTGGGCTGTGTACTGTATTCTCTCAGAATGGTAGTATGGGGAAAGAGGTGCAGAAAAGCCAATGCAGTGAGTTCTCAAATACGATCTGCAGTAATCTGCAAGAAAGAGGTTAGTTTAGCGACGAAAATTTCTATACATCGCTCAGTATTTAGACCGACCTTGCGGTATGGACGTGCGGGCTGGGTAGAATCAGAATATCTGATGCATAAGCGAGAGGTAACTGATATGAGGGTAGCAGGAATGATTGCTGGGACAAATGGATGGGAGCAATGGTAGGAGGATTCTCGTAATCTATACTAATATACAAAAGTGAGATGATGTGTATCTGTGTATTACTCAATCACGCAAGAACCACTGGTCCGATTTACGTTAAATTTTACATGGAAGTAGCTGATTTACCTAGTTAACAAATGGGCTACTTTTGATTTCGATACTTTGCACTATTTAGAGACGGCGAGCATTTTAGTGACGTCACTACACCCTTTGGTTTCAAACTTTCATATTTCCATTTCAAATAAAAAGAGAATGCTAAGAAATAGCAAACTTTTGATGGCACAGGCTATACAAGGTTTAACATTTAATTTTCTATCCGAAAGGTCCTTATTACTTTTCGTGTATCTCCAACCTACGGTTAGCGAGTAAAACTTAAATTTGTGCTATAAAACACGGTCAACGCCGAGCGGTGTAGTTGGACAAAATTCTCCATCCTTACTCTTCCTCCGCGCAGCACCTCGCCTATCCCCTGTTTTAACTGTCATCTTCACATTTTAATTTATTTATGATCCGCAGCGAAGCACTTGCACTTCAGCTAGTGATAAGATAAAGGCTAAGTTAGAAGTGAATACGCTAGATGAATCTGTTCGAATGAGCCGACTCAGATGGTGAGGTCATGTGATGAGAATGGAGGTTAATATACTTGGCTATAGAGGGTTAGGGATAGACCTAGGAGGCGATGGCTAGATTCAGTGTTGAACGATTTCAAAGTGAGAGGTGTAAAAGCAGAGGAGGCCGCAGTGGTAACTGCTTATAGGGGACCCTGGAGGTGACTTGTTTGCTAACAGAGGCTTCCTGAATAGACTGGGCGCTGAAAGACAAAAGTCACAAATGATTTTTTTGTGTGCAAGAAATCCACTAATTTATATCCTTGGAATCTGTTATATAAGATAAAGGCTAAGTTCGAATTTATTTATTTATTTAGCGTATGGCATGGTACATCTACATAATTATAAGCTAAGGAACACATTAAACACATACATTTAGCCTAAAAGAGCAATAAATATTAAAAATTAATTTTGATGAGGACACACATATTCAATAGATAAAATGTTCATATTTACAAGGTAATATTTAAATTTGAAATCCAATCAAGAGCAGGCTGCATTACATCATGAAAGTCTTTCAGGTTCCCATTATAGGCTCGAAGGCAGCAGTCCTCCACAATATGTTGGATGATCTGTCTTTCAAAACCACAGTCGCACTGAGGTGAGGAAGCCTTATTCCACTTGTATAAGCTGTCTGTGCAGACCCCATGTCCCGTTCGAATCCTTTCCTTGTATGGCGTGGTAGTTCCATGCCAGCTGGTTTCTTGATAGGATCAATAAAGTTTCCATATTTCTCATGGAATACATTATTACATACCTCAGACCACTTGTTGTCAATCTGAAAATTATTTAATTGTAGAGATTCCGCTGTTAGGATGGGTGGTCGGCGGGATTTCAAGCGACTTATCTTTACTGTAGGTTTCGTATGAGCCGACTCAGATGGTGTAATGAAGTTTCATCGCTAGTGTCGATGAATAACTTAATTTAAGTTTGATATCAAATGATGTTCTTAAGGACAATGGTTCAGAAAACTAAAATAGACAGGATTAGAAATGAAGATATATGGCGTCAAGTAGGCATGAACCCAATCACTCTGTAAATCCGTAACCAACGTCAGACTACGATGGTTTGGACGCTTGAAGACGATGGACAATCAGAGAACAGCCCACAGGTGGTTGGATAAGGAGATCAAAGGCAAGAGACCAAGAGGTAGGCCAAGGAAGAAGTGGATCACTAAGGTTCAACAAGATCTGGAAGGGCAAGGATTGGGCTGGCAATGGATCCTTCATGAAGATTTATTTATCGTAAGGCTTTTAGTGCCGGGAGTGTCCGAGGACATATTCGGCTCGCCAGAGGCTATAGCTGCTTCAAGCGGACACCCATAGGGTGAGCTACAAGTTCCGTTCAATTTCAAGTAGTTCCAACTTTCGCAACCAGATGTCACTGATACCTAGTGGTGAACGTTGGAACTTTGATAGAGCGTTCCAACGAAATCGAACCTAGAAATTTAGCTTCACACAAGTTTAGTCTGTGGAAGGATCTTTTACATGCCATAAATCTATGATATGGGACCCCTGGCTTTACTTCCCCTCCGAAGGAAGGCATACTGAGGGATTTTAACGCTTTTAAAAAATCTGACGGTTTCGGCCGGGTTTGAACCCGATATCTTGGGCACAGCGCTGGGCATGCTATCAACTACGCCACCGAAGCCGCTAGGATTAGAAATGAAGATACGGACAAGGAGATCAAAGGCAAGAAACCAAGAGGTAGACCAAGGAAGAAGCGGATCACAAAGGTTCATTCAACAAGATCTGGTAGGCCAAGGATTGGACTGGCAATGGATCCTGAATGAAGAAATCTATCTGGATGGACAGCGATGGTGAGCGCTCATACCTGTATACCTCACCCGGTTAGCTGGAGACGGTTGCGGAATATGATGATGATAATTAACTTGGAATTTGCCTGCATTAGACTATTAACAACAACAACAACAACAAATAACACATCTAAGGGTGGCTGATGTGGGGTTGAGTGCACCCCGTCCCAACCTTGAGATCCAGGAGCTGTGGGACAGACCACCCAGCCTTGGAGCACAGTACCATCTCGCTCATGAATATGTATTGCCCCTATATGCACTGTACTGGAGCCCGCCTCTTTAATGTTAAAGAGGTGAAGTGCTTGCTTGCTCTATGGATTTTAATTTTCATCATCCCCTCCTCTCCGACCTAGTTGGCAACACGCCTGTGTATCGATCAGATGAGTCTGCTCTTGTCATTTTCCAATCTTAGTCTGGATGGCAATAACTTACTGATTTCCTGTAACGGTTCATGGTCTGTATTTTACTGCAGCCCTTAACATTCCGCCTGACTTAGGTTTATTTCATCAACTTCCTGGTTTGAAGAAATAATAATAATAATAATGATGATAATAATGACAACAATAATATAAATAACAAATAATGTGTGGCCTCCTGGGAGGCCGAGTACTGGTCTTTCTAGTTGTCGCCCGTGGACGACCTACGCGTCCTAATAAAGTAGATAAAGACGGCACATTCACGCAGTCCCTAAGCCAGGGGAATTAGCCCCAGGAGATTAAAATCCCCGATGGCTAGGCTGGGAATCGAACCCGGGACCCTTCGGGTCAAAGCCTAGCGCGCTAACCAAATCGCCACGGGGCCCGACAATAATAATAATAATAAGTAACTAGTGGACCCCTGCGAGAACTCTCGCATGTGTATAAACCACCCGCCCAGCTTTATTGGTATGTGGGCTCGACGCGACACAGTTCTGGGATGGGTTATCGTCCTGTTTATTTATTTAATCACACTTTTTAAACAAATTGTCGTTATTTATGAAATCAGAGTGCAATTTGCCACTGCTGCGGGTAATTATTTCTTTTGAATGCTCATTTGTTACGATCGGTTACTTTGGAGTTTAGTTGCGTGGTGCAGCGGTAACTAACATTCTCGCCTGCTGTCCCCAAGGTTGCGGGATCGAATCCTGGACAGTCAGTTGGCATTTAAGGGTGCACAAATGTGAGAGAGTTGTGTCAGTAGATTTACTGGCAAGTTAAAGATACCCCTTCGGGTCAAAATTCCGGCACCCCGGCGTCTCTAAAAGCGTCAGTAGTTGAAAGGGACGTAAAGTATATAACATTATAATAGGTTACTTGTGAGCGCCACATGTGTATATACTACCTGCCTTATTTATTTGTTTAAACGCACTTTAAAAACAACATGAATATGTGGGGCGTGGTGGTGCAGCGGTCAAGCTGTTGGCCTCTCACCAAGCCGGACCGTGTTCGATTCCCGGTCAATGCATGTGAGATTTTCGAAGTGAAATGCCATGTCCTGTGGTTCGGATTCCACGTAAAAAGGAGGTCCCGTGGCTCATGATCGCGAGATTAACGGTCACGTTAAACTACAAGTTTCCTTTCCTTCCAAAATGAATATACCGTATTTCCGTTGATTTTTCACGAAATGCAAGCATTTTCCTGTACTATTGAGGTGATAAGATTTGGTACGAATCACACCTTCTAACTCGCTCTGGTTTAAGAGCTTACGTTTTGTGAAACATACACCCTAGCGTTTTATATTTATGAACATAATAATAAAGGTTTTATGTCCCCTTTTAACTACTGCGGCTGTTAGAAATGCCGGAGTGCCGGAATGTTGCCAATAAATTCTCTGACTCGGCTTCCTCGCATTTAAGCATCCAGGATTCAATCACAGCCTTGGGTACAGCAGCAGATAGCACCGCCACGCAGCCAGCCGGTTTCGAAGAGGTCTGATTAGTCTAAATTTCTGTAAGTTAGGTTAAGTGAAAAATCTTATGTTTCCCAAGCAAACTAGAATTTTTACATTATTAATTAATATTAATTCACAAGAATTAATGCGTTTTAGACATCTCAGTCGAGTGCAGGGTTTCGCCCCCAGTTTACCATTGAATCCCAAGACTGAAGAACACGTGTGGAAACTAAACCAGTTTCATGAATGCAAATCCAATAAGACACGGGTGGAATAACTTTATTTTTTTTTATCGATTCTTGTTTTTTTATTTAAGCAAGTTCTTGTATGATAATTTTGTCTCAATAGTGTTATATTAGTTTCCATATTAAATAACAATTCCTATTCATATACTTCAGGTATACTTACAAACATAATGTCTTGATATATTCCGGCAACTATGGAAGGGGGTTGGTTCTAGCAGAGTGGTGCATTCTAGATTATCAACATCTTATTATGTGGCTCATGGTTTGTCTTGGTTTGGCCACCTCTCCTTTAAACATTCGTGTAGATTTGGCAACTCTGTAAAGGTACAGATGTCGGCCCCATTCCAAGTGAATTCTGTGCTGGAGGATGTTCTTGTCATGCTGTTTTCTGTTGTCACTGAAAGAAGAGCTGTCATATTCTTATGCCTCCCTTTGAAGCTATAATGCACGTCTCCTAGTCTCAGCTTTTCACTCTATCGCTCGCCGGCAGGTCCCGCAGATTAGTTTCATTCTTCCTGTCTAGCCCGCAGGGGAGATTGCATTGAGGAATCTGATCCTGGCTAGCACAACTTGCAACGAGTACAAAGGTCGTGTGCTACATCCCGTGGGTCGTTTCTTGTGTGGCCGTAACTTGGGTGTCGGTTCTAAAACTTGATAGGAATATAGCCGGGATTATCCAACCATTTTTCTTTTGAATTAGCAAGTTAAAACAACGCATCATGTATGGAAAGAAATTACCAACAATATTAATGATTAACACAATTAACAATAAAAACTGAAGGCACAGGTTTCTTAAAGTCGAAACAATCTAAAATCTAACCCCACGATTGTGCTCAGAGGACGCCCAAGGATGACTGCCGCCCTGCGGATTGTGGAGGACATTATGACATATGGCCAACGCGACGACACCCTCAGTCTAGCGTTGGTACTTTTAATAGATTAATTTCAGTTATCCAATAATCGATTAGTCGAAGCATAACAATCGATTAATTGTTTCAAATAACATTTAATCGATTGTGGGTTTAAACCATTAATCGATTTGGTCGAATAATTGATAAATTGTTTTGTCGATTAATCAATGTACTTCGCTCCTTTCACTAAGATCTCGCAGAAGCAAAACAGACATTTAATTAATTAAAATAATTGTATCATACATTTGAAAGAAAAAAAAAACTAGCCTGTAACAAAGTCAAACAAAAATGTAAACATTGAACAAGAATTCAAAATCTTTTTTTGAAAACCTTCCCAATTTGATTGGTGTTTGTCCCATCACTGACTCTTATTGTTAACATGAACAAGGCAGACAGAAAGTAACTTTCATAAATTTCTACACATCATTCCGAAAATAAGCGTAACTCAACTTAGCGATGACCTCTCCTTTAAAGGTTGGTTGGTTCCTCAGTTTAGGGGCTGCGACAACACGGGCATGTAACCTCCGTGAACTTTGGGTGTGTGTAGAATCTGTCTGTTAACCGGTGTTACTTGTGATGGCTGTATTAGTGTGTGTTATCTGTAATTCAGGTAGGGACTGCAGACGATCAATTTTAAGTAGTTTCTACCAAATAATACCGTGAACGACACCTCGCTGTGAACATGGGTACTAGATGCCACCGTAACCAGTACGTAGCGTTGAACGTTGGAACTTAATAGAGCGTTAATTTAGCTTCACATTGTAGTTAGTGGAAGGTTATTTTACATGCTTTAAATCTATGACATGGGCCCGCCGGCTTTACTTCCCCTCCGAAGGAAGGCATACTGAGGGATTTTTAACGCTCTTAACAAATCTGACGATTTCGGCCGGGTTTGAACCCGCGATCTTGGGCATAGTAGCTCAGCATGCTACCAACTTTGCCACCGAAGCCGCTCTCCTTTAAACTTCTCGTGTCTACTAATCAATTAATCGATTCTTTCCTTAGCGATTTAATGGTCAATAGATTAATCGTTTTCGATTAATTTCAAATTATTCGATTAACCGAACATCGATTATTACCAGCTCTACCTCAGTTACAGTGTTAGTCCATTCCATTTCATTGAAACACCCTTCATATTTTCAATTTTTTTTTTCGAATTGCTGTAAAATAAAGATTAAAAAGCAGAATTTAAAAACATTTGGCTAATGTTTGTGTGCAACTTGCACTCACTTCTAAGAACCTATGCTAGTGCCTGCTGTCGGGGGGAAAAATAATGGATACTCAAGTTTACACGTCAATGAAAACGTTACCCGTAGTCATACATAAAAACAAGCTACACCAAACTTAGCCTTATTTTATTCTGCGTTTAGCTATGTAGAGTAAACATTTTGTATTGTAACCCGTTTTTTTACCAAGTCTAACGGAGCGCTCACTTAGAAATATCATTACATTAAAAGTATTAATCAGATCGTAATGAAACTTTAATACGTCTTGAAGGAACTTATTGTTAACGTGTGTACGGAGTTTTAATCTGATCTAAAAGTAGTAGTTAATTTTATAAACAAACTTTACTCAGGCCTGGGTGGTCGTAGTAGTATGAGATGTGGCTTGTTATGAGGCTCATATCAATGCAAGGCTAAACGAAAAACTAAGTAAATTCGTGTTGCTCATTGACAACACCTACTGCTCGATTTCTTGAGCATAGGTTCATGAATGAAGTTCATTTTTATCCACTTTCTCTGCTACCCCACACAGTTTTGTGTGTCTGCAGAACTGGACATAGGCAAGTGTTGCGGAGAGCAGTACGACAGGTCGTCACAGACTATGGCGCTGTGTCCCGCAAATTGTGGTTAATATCTAGTTCACTGCCCGTGTAAGTGCTTATGCCTGAACATTCCGTAAATTGTTAGTAGTTGAGAATATGGTGGTTAGCGGTTCGTTGCCATCTGTAACGAGGTACAGTCCCGTTTTTTACTGTGGTTGTTTATTTGAACATGATTGTGCATTGGTAAAGGCACTTCTGTCCGGCGAAATTTTATGCCATAATTCAATAATTTGAGTAATTTCGGCGAAATTTTAGGATCTTGCTGACTTACGAAGAAACCTTGGTTTGCAGATGCCACTCAAACTTATATTAGCTGATGACGTGATGGCTGCTGATCACGTCATCCGCTTTTAAGTGAGAGTGGGTTAGGGCCAGCGATCTAAATTTTCCAGTGTACATTGACTCAAAACAATTTTACTTTTTTGAATTCTGATTTTCCCCCCGTAAGTTTTGTTTATTATTATAATTATTAGTTTTATTTAATTTTTTTTTCTTTTATTATTTTTCGGTCTTTTCAAATGTAGGCGTCCACCTCTAAATTTTTAATTCCATTCAAATTTGCATACTTAAATCTGTGTTAAGAGGGACAGATGACCTCGTAGTTCCGCCCCTCACCCCAATAACTACTTAAAAATAGAATTGTATTTTGTCAATAAATTGATTTTGTTGTTGCTTATTTTAGGGGCTGCGACATCGTGCTAATATGGCCCCGTGTATTTGTGTGTGTGTGTGTGGGGGGGGAATTTGTGTGATAACCTGTGTTATTGTGATGGCTGTACTAGGAAATAATAATATCGTATAGCCTCGGGTGCCGGGTGCAAGCTTTGTTATTTGTCACCCAGAGGTTAGTTTGCATGTCGAATTTCGTTGTTCCTTGAAGCACTATGAAAGTCAAGGAGGTTAGATATCTAAGCTCCTTGAACACTATAGCGCTTTCTAGTAGAGAAATGAGGGACTTTGTGTTTGCGCAAACTCCCGAGATTAATTTTGCCATTATGAACACGGCCTACTGAATTCAAATGGGTTCCTTGACATGCCAACATCGTATGACATGCGTGTCTTCAAAAATCACTTACCACGGCCAGGAGCGAACCTGCAATCTTGGGGTTAGTAGACCGACACGTTGACCACTCGCCCACCGTGGCAAGCTGCTGTACTAGGTGTGTATTTGTAAATTAGGGATAAGATTGGGATGGAGGTGTCCGTGACCTTGCGTTATGAACCATCCCAGCATTTGCCTGGAGTAGAAGTGGGGAAACCTCAGAAAACTACTTCCAGGATGGCTGAGGTGGGGTTCAAACCTTCTTCTTCTTCTCAGTTTTACCTCAAGAGACTGAGTTTACTCCGTTCTGGCCGTCACACCAGAAATAAAATTTCTTGGCAGAGCCGGGAATCGAATACGGACTTCCGGGGTGACATGTAGGAATAACATCCAAACAGCGTAAATGGGCACTTTACTTCCAAGAGAACAAATCCGGTCTGGACACGAACACAACCATGGCTGCTCTTGTTTAATGCATCATCCCACCTGTTTACACAACATTCATACAGTTGTAGTGCTCAGCTAATGCTACTTATTTGGTGCTCCTACCATACTTTATGGCAGGTGTGTTATCGAAATCATATTATTGTTCTTGCCTATATTGAGCTTTACACATTTGTTTCGCAAGCAAATATCAATGCTCATTGTAATAATGGCTCCGTTGATCTGCACTGTCAGCGGCCTCCCACTACGTTGCTGTCGCTGCTTCCGCCAGGGGCGCCAGCTACTAAAATTCTTGCATTCACACGGTGCCTATAGGGTGCGATTTTTGTTTTAAATTTCGCGATGAACATCAGAATTAGGTTAGCGTCAGACAAAACTCGTACACAGTTCAGCGGCTGATAGTCCAAATGGGACTGGGGTCTTAGAGAGACAAGAACGGTGTGCTGGTCTTAAATATTGCCAAAGCTCTGTGACTGTGTGTAACGACGTTTGCCTTGGCTATAGAAGTACGGAGGGATACGCAGTTTCGCGGCCTGTTGGTGTGACTATAAGAGCGAAGCCAACTCCGTACATTCCATGGAGGCCCCAGGAGCATTGGAAAGTTCCTAGGTAGAGGCTTTCACCCTTTGTGACATCGGTTCTAGAAGAAAAGGAATTCTGGTCTTTAGGTTGGAATGGGGTACACTCAGCCTCGGAGTCGGTACTTAGAAGACGTGGGTTCAATTCTTATCTCAGCCTCCAAGAAGTGGTTTTTCTGTGGTTCCCCACTTCTGCTCGAGGCAAATGCCGTCTGGATGGTTCCTAACCGAGGCTAAATGATCACGATACCGCAACGTCTTTAAACGAACTAATAACTCCAGTGCATTGAGTTCTTGTTTGCTCTACGCATTGAAACAACAAGGTGTGTTGGAAGATGCCGTGTTTCATTTTGTAAGGATTACTGCTTTATGTTATTTCCACTTCGGTGATTTTTATTACCTTGTCGTTTAGCTTTCGCCGTATTTATATTGTAAAGATTGTTTAATGACTGCCCTCCTTCCTTTCCTGTTGAGCAAAAACCCACCATGTCCACCTCGTGGTGTAGTGCCTAACGTTCTTGGCTGTCACTCCGGAGGTCCGGGCTTGATTCCCGGCTCTGCCAAGAAATGTAATTCTGGTCTGAGGACTGGAACGGGGTCCACTCAGCCTCGTGAGGCAAAACTGAGAAGAGGTGGGTTCGATTCCCACCTCTGCCATCCTGGAAGTGGTTTACCATTGTTTCCCATTTCTACTCCAGGCGAATGCTGGTATGGTTCCTAACTTAAGGCCACGGCCGCTTCCTTCCCAATCCTCCTCTGAATTACAAATACACACACTAATACAGCTGTCACAATAAAGCAGATTATCACACAAAAATTCCACACTCATCCAAGTACACGGGGTTATATGATCACGATATCCAAACCCCTTCAATGAAATAATACCACCACCAGCCCTTCAGTAATCACCTATCCCGTACTATTCATTACCACTTTCAGGATGGCTGAGGTGGAAATCGAACCCTCCTCTTCTCAGTTTTGTCTCAAGAGACTGAGTGTACCCCGTTCTGAGAGGAGGTGGGTTCGATTCCCACCTCAGCCATCCTGGAAGTTGTTTTCCGTGGCTTCCCCACTTCTATTCCAGGCAAATGCTGGGACGGTTCCTAACGCAAGGTCACGGATGCCTCCATCCCAATCCTATCCTCAATTTCCAAATACACACACTAGTACAGCCATCACAATAACACAGGTCATCACACCAATTACACACACACACACACATACACACACTATCAGCAGCCTATCAACCTTGACACAGAGCGATCAATGACCTATATGTGAGGTGCAAATTACTTCCGTCTCACATTATATGAATGTGTTCACATCTGTTCTGGTATCTGGTATCTGGAATCACTTTTGGTTCTTCTGACCGCCCTCTTTCATGCAATCCAGGAGTTTACACATTATAGAAAGAAATGGCATTCGTGAGGTCCCGTGCTGAGTCTGGCATTACTTCCACTAATAGGTGTTGGGCTACTTCCTTTCATCTTTCTTTGGTAAACACTTGAACTCTTCTGACCACGGTTAGTGTTGCCAACGTCAGCGGTTTCTCGTTAAATCTAGCTTTTTTGACGAGCGCCAAAGCGTTCATCAGCGGTATGCGGGAAGTCTAGACAGAGGGTTTTAAGTGTTCACCTGACGATTTTTCAGATTATTGTGTGTGATGTGTTTTTTTTTTTTTTTTTTTTTTCAACCAAGAAGTTTTAATAGCCTAAGTTTTAATTGTAAGGGAGCGGACAGGGAGAGGAAGGAATTTAGTACGTGTGGTGTGGTCCCAAGGGGACTGCCGTACGGTTTAGCCTTGTAGCAGACAATTTAATCGAGTGGCTGCGCGGGTCTTTGCATCCGTCATCCAATGGCGTATCTCCTAGATGATACATTTTTGAAGAATGTTCATGGTTTAATAGACCTGTTGCGTCCAGTAGTTTCCTGGATTCATAAATTAGAGAGTGATGAGGCCATGCATGATAGATCGTGTTTATGCTGGTTTAAAGGAAATTGAGAAGAACAAATAAGATCTCTCTTCCCACTATCGGAAGCGGCAGGGATCAGTGTGTTGGAAAAGATAGCGAACGTTCAAAGTTCGTTCCCCCCCATGGGCTCACGACTAGTGGGACGTGGGTTGGCGACCACGGGGCCCCAACTGAGTCCGGCATTGCTCCCACTCATGGCGGGCTCCTCACTTTTCTTTCGGCCTACCTTGGTCAACTCTGTTCTCTTCCGACCCCGACTGTATTAGGGTATCAGAGTCCTAGGAAGTCTTTCACTTTCCCGCCTTAATTGCCCCTTCTCTCATCTTTCCTGATCCCTCATTCTTTGGAGGGTCAGACCTCTTGTTTTCTTTTCCTGATATATCCTGCCTTCTGTTGAAAGCCGTAAAGGAGGCATGGTGTGTGTAGCCCCACCACTTCTGGTACACCATGAATAGTGCTACCCCCTCAAGGGCTCACGGCTGGTGAGCTCGGGATTTGGCGACCCCGAGGGATTCCTGAGCTGGGTCAAGTTTTCCCCCCTTTTTCCATTGCCTTTGTGGTGGACCCTCTCTTTCCCTTTCCTCTCTGCCTTTCCTGGCTCTCCTGCCTTCCAAGTCCCTCAATTCTCATTCTTCGTGGGTTGAAGGCATTTCCTTTCCTCCTGTCTTTTATTTACATTATTCTCCTTTTTTGTTTCCCATTTCCCCTTCTTGATCATCTTTCATTGTGAAAATTAAATCCATTAGGGGCCGATAACCTAGATGTTAGGCCCCTTGAAACAACTATCATCATCACATCATCATCAAAGTTCGCCCTTCAATCTATCCATCTTGCAGCTGTTTTGTTCGATCCAGTAATGCAAGGTAGAAACTTAACCCAAGAGCAGCAACTGGACGCTGTAGAAGGTTTGGACAAGATAGCTCCCAATACGGGGATCACCGTTTTGACAGAGCTTGCAGACTACAGAAAAAGGAAAAAAAAAAAAAGTAGAATATGGGGTAAGCATTTTCTTTGGAAGAACGTTTCACAGATGTCCCCTATTATGTGGTGGAAAGCGACGTGTGGAAATTCTGATTTGTCAATACAGGCTGTAGCTACATAGAGAACATTCAGCAGAACCGTATTCACCGTGGCCCACATTTTAACAGAGTGTGTGGTCTGCAGGATATACTGTACTCAATCTTGTATAGTCCGATGACATGGTGGCTGCTGATCGCGTCATCCGCTTTATACCTGAGAGGGAATTAGGGGCATCAATCTACATTTTCGTGTGTATTTTGTCTCTAAGAATTTGTTTTTTATTACTTTGAAATTCTGATGTTTGTATTCCGTCATCATCATCTTCCTTCCAAGTATTGGGCCAAATGTCCCGTTACGGTCTTGCACTTTCCCTCCATCTCTTCATCGGACGTCCTATAGATCTATTTCTCCGGGGCTGGTAGCGAAGGATCTCCTTTGGTAATCTTCCAGGTTCCATCCTTTGGACATGATGCTTCCAGTTCTCTTGGTAGTCACAAATGTATGTAGTTATTGGTTTCACTTTTAGTTCCTTCAGCACATCCTCATTTCTCTTATGATCCCATTTAGTATAGCCTGCTGTTCGGCGCATAAAGGTCATTTCGCGTGCTGTGAGTCTGGAGATGTCCTGAGATCTTATTGTCCATGCCTCGCTGCCATAGCATAGGGTTGGTCTGGCTAATGTGTTATACAAACGCAAGCGTGTATCCCTTTGGACAAGAGATGGCTTCATGACGCGATTGATGATTCCTGAGTGTTGTTCTGGTATAATTAGTTATTTTTGCAGTTATGTCTCGTTCTTCTTGAAAAGATAAATGATATCCTAAATACTTGAATTCGTTAACTCTTTCTAAAATGTTACCATCCAGACAAATTTTACTGGGGATAGGGTCCTTACCCTTAAAGGCCATTACTTTAGTCTTTTCAGTAGTACATGTTGAATTTTGATGCCACTTTCTGGAGGTTGAATACTGACCACTGCCGATCATCTTCAGATGCTGCTACCAATGCAACATCATCAGCAAATAGTATAGCGTCTAAATTTTTCAGATGCCTGCTGATAGGTATTGAACCACGTCTTTCACACCTCCATTCCTTTATTATAGCATTCATGTAGATTATGAATAGCAATGGAGAGAATCCACAGCCTTGTCTTACCCCTCTGCTGATTGGCTTCCACGCGGATTTATGATTACTTAACCTTACTGCAATAAGAGTACCACTATACATGTGGTAAATGTTATCAATTAACTGTTGGGGGACACAATCCCTGGCCAATATGTCAATAAGTCCGTTTCTGTCAACAAAATCAAAGGCTTTCTTAAAATCAACAAATGATATGTGTGTTTCCAAATTGAACTCCCTGCGTTTTTCGATCAAAATGTTTAAGGTGAAGTAGGCATCTGCACATGTGCGACCTTTTCTAAACCCATGTTGTTCATTCCCTATTACCTCAGAGTAATGTTTCAGTAATTCCTCTTTAACAATGTTTGCAAAAAAATTGTATCCAGAGTTAAGTATATTTATTCCTCTATAATTTTCCAAATCTTTCATATTTCCCATCTACTGGAGGCCTGTTACCCATCCAGATTAAATTGAATAATCTGAGAAATCTTTTCTTGAAGGCATCGCCTGAATATTTCAACATTTCTGCATTTATTGAATCTTCTCCAGGTGTTATCCCATTTCGAAGTTTCCTCAAGACCTGTTCTAATTCTTAGAGTGTAATATTTTCCGAAGACTTGTTGTTAGATACTTGTAAAACAAGTTGTTCAATATTTGGACTCAACCAAAGGCTCTGAAAATACTCAAGCCATTCTTTGTGAGATATTGCATTAATTTTTACATCTTCTTTTACTTCCCTATTTAGTTTTTTACTTCCCTATTTAGTTTTTTCAAAATTTTATAGGTTTGTGTTTGTGGTCTTGTTATGTCAGGCTCCAGGTACGAGACAAAGTTTTCCCAACTTTCCCTGTGTTTCTTTCGAACTTCTCTTTTTGCTATTGCTCTCTTATGATCGTATTCAATTTTATCTTCTAATTTACCAGTTGACAGAAACTTTTTATATGAATTTCTTTTTTCGGAGATTACTTTGCAATTTCTTCGTCCCAAATTCTTAAACCCTTTTTCTTTTGCCATCTTCTTTTCTCTCCCAAACTTTCAAATGCTGACTGTTTTAGAGCTGAACTCAAATTGGACCACTCGTCTTCCACATCGTCAGAAAGTGGAATCATCTGAATGTGATTATCAAGCCTGTTTTGGTATAGCCATTTTATACTGGGATCAATTAAAAGGTTAACCTTATATAAAGTTCCGATTTCCTGTGTTGTTCGTTTCTTTTTCTTGAACCACCGTGGTTTTAAACGAATAGGAGCAACTAATAATAATAATAATAATAATATCGTATGGCCTCGGGTGCCTGGTGCAAGCTTTGCTATTTGACACCCAGAGGGTAGCTTGCATGTCGAATTTCGTAGTTCCTTGACTATGAAAGTCAAGGAGGTTAGATGTTAGATATCTAATCTCCTTGAACACAATAGCGCTTTCTAGTAGAGAAATGAGGAACTTTGTGCTGGCGGAAACTCCCGAGATTAATTTTGCCATTATGAACTCGGCCTACTGAATTCAAATGGGTTCTTTGACATGCCAACATCGTATGACATGCGTATCGTATTTTTGCCGCCTTTCAAAAATCACTTACCACGGTCAGGGGCGAACCTGCAATCTTGGGGTTAGTAGACCGACACGCTATCCACTCACCCACCGTGGCAAGCTACATAGGAGCAACTAATAAATAGTGGTCTGTTTCCAATTCAGGTCCTCGATAAACTCTTGTATCCAAAACTAAATCTGCCAATTTTCCATTACAAATGATATAATCAATAATTGATTTCTGATTTCTTGCGGACCACGTATATTTATGACTGTCCTTGAGTGGAAACAGTGTGTTCATAATCCGAAACTGATTGAAGATAGTATATTGCTTTATTATTACTATTATTATTATTATTATTATTATTATTCTTTTCGAATCACCCACTTTGGGGTACGTCAGATCAATCACTTCTTAGATGCTTGTGCACTCTTTTTCTCCCAGTACTTCTTCATTCTGCCTGATCTCCTCTTCCATTCCTCTTCTGATAATCTGCATCGCTTTTCTGGTGTCGATTCTCGCTTGGAACTTCTTAGTGTTGTCTTCGGTCACGGTTTTGGCTGTACCATTCATTAACATGAGTTCAGTCATCTGGTAGGTCCTTTTCCACTTCCGTAAACCAATTAGGTTTAATCTTCTTTTTGAAAAAAAAAGTCAAAGATTTGCTTGGTTATTCGGGCAGGATTCATCCGGTATGTATGTGTCCATAGAAATCAATCCTTCTTTTCCTTATGGTATCTGAAAGTCTCTCCGACTTAACTGTACATAGAGGGTGTCGTTCCTATAGGAAACTTGTTTGTTATTTTGGAATTAAGACCTATTATCTTCTCAAAATTTTCCTCTCTTTGATTTCCAATTCTTCCATTTGCACTTTTCTTCTCAAGCCTAGTGTCTCTGCTGCAAAGAGTGCCTCTGACTTAATTACTGTGTTATAACGTATACTGTTTTATTATAATTATTAGTTTTATTTTATTAATGCTATCCTCTTTGGAATTATGTCATGTGAAAAATATTAAAGTATTAAAATAACCTATACGATTCGTAAGGGACCTTGCCTCAGTTTTCAATAGAAAAAAAAAACAATGTGGTCAAAAATGTGTGTCATAGAAGTTCCTCTGTTCGTTGTAAATGAGTCTCTGGGTCCGATATTGGACTTCCTTTAACGGTTGCTGCAGAGCCGTGTTCACAGCTTTGTCTGTCCTTCCGAATAACAGGTATATAGTAGAGAACAGTACATAGCCCTGCGAAGAGGGAGGGTGGGTGGAAATGGCGTACCCAAGCGTCACACGGGCGCTATTCGAGCGAATGAGCAGGCTAAAGCACTGTTGAAATTGCTTTACTCTGAATAATTTGTGAGGGGCTACCCGGGTGGAAACTTAATCAACATTCATCTTCTTGCTAGTTTAAAGGTTAATAAAAGTGCTCCAGTTTAAATGGTATCTGCGCGTTCTGGCTATTCCTCCAAATGGTTGTATAATATGTTCGTTACTTAATCAAATCCGTGCACCGTACGAATAGTTATTAAGAACACTCACACCTCACTTTTTCATTTCACCGCTATACTTAATTACGAGGGCTGCTTTTTTGTCTTCAACCTCCGATGAGCTATATAAAAATGACGGATTGACATAACAAAATGATTTTATTACTAAACGTTTACTTGTTTTGTACTTATTTTTCAATATAATCTCCAGAACGATTGAAAAATTTGTCGTATCGTGACACCAGCTTTCCAATGCCCTCTGCAAATAATTCTGCCGCCAGTGAGGTGGACAGCCTCCTGAAGTTCTTCGTTGGTGGCGAGGCGTTGCTGCCCAACCACACCTTCAATTCTCGAAAGAGGTGAAAATCCCTCGGTGCTAGGTTTGGACTAAACGGCGGATGGTCGAAAACTTCCTACTTTAATTATTTGAGAAAACCTTTCATCACGTTGGCACATTGCGGTCATGCATTGTCATGGACCAAAACCACGCCAGACGTGAGCATGTTTCTTAGTTTGCTTTGAATTGCTCAACTTGCAGAAATCGTATCACACTCCGCAACTCACACTTGGTGGGTGTATAAGTAGCGGCCATGTTCAATAATTGCCCGTAGCTCGGCTATGATTGGCGCATTGGAGCCAACAATGACACAGGTTGTGGACAGAACGTAGCGCAATTTACGCACTTACTTGGCTCCCGCTTATCTCTTGTTTACTTGGATGCATGATCGGTGGTTGAAAAGAAAACAGTACTAGGCCTAGTATTACCATACTTCAGTGTCCCTACGTAAAGGCTGTTGACTAGAGTTCGTTTACTGTAACTTTGCACTTCTTTGGAAGCTAGGGTTGCCAACTTTCATAAGGAAAGACTCAATTTACAACCTGTAGTCCATAACAAATTATACATGTTTTAATCACATGTAAGTTTTCTGGTTATATTTCCGCTTGTCCCAGTAATTGGGAATATATTGGGAGCATATTATGTCGGCCAGACTGAAAAGTTGCCTTATCAAACTAAAAACTACGTGCTCGTGGCATGGGTGTGCGATTGGTAATGGACGCATTACCGTGTTCATCCGCCTGTGCAAATAACGTGATTATTATATTAAATTATAATAGATAATATTGCGCAAAGTCGTCTGAAAGTATTATTTCAATTTGAACGCCTGTTCACTTTTCAAATAAATATATAGTGGATAACGTATCGCATCTTAAATATTGAGTAAATACGTAGCCTGAGCAGGCAGTGGTGTCTGTTTCCAGGTTGGACATTTTTGTTTTGACTATCGAGCCTGAAGCAGATACGGAATTTCTTGCTTCTAGATTTTAATTTTATTTCTCTCTCTTTGAAGATAAAAGAAAAGGCAGCAGAACTCATGATTCTCCAAGAACAGTGGCCAGGTGAATTTTTTTCACATGGTATGATTTGTGAAAAAAATTAGGCCTAAAATATATTATTTGATAAATGCCACAATGAAATGCAAGTTTCCTTCAAAAAGGGCAATGAATTGATGTTGCGAGATGAATGTAGGATTAGGAAACTCATAACAGCTGTTATCCCCTTGACGGAATACACGCGAACATTGACTGCAATGCACGTGGTAGCGGTGGATTGATCTGTCTAGTAGGACTATTAATTGTTCCCGTAAGAACCTGTTAAAAAGTGCAAAGTTACAGTAAACAAACTATAGCCTACTATTGACGTCCGAAACGGGGGAGGAGCTTACGGTCAGCTGTTTGCAATATGGCGGCGATATAGTGACGTGAAGTAATTGGGTGTGCGTTTGTTATGGCTTCTAATTTATGATGGCAAAATACTACATATTTCCTTTCATTGATAGAAATATTTTTATAATCAATTTAAATGCAGTGCCTAAATACTACCAGTTAAAAATATTACCCACATGTAGATAGTTAATTTACTGTCTGCTGTTACATATATGAAGCCTGTACTTGGGAGCCTAGCGGTATCGATGTTTTTTTTAAATTAATTTCACAATATATATATATCTCACATAACACAAAGGATGACTCCCTGATAATAAATTGAATCAAGCAACCCTGAATTTGCATGAATGTTTTGGGTTCAAAGAAGTGTTACTTGGGATGCTCAAATCATACTTCAATATTGCAAATATTGACCTACATACTTGCTGTTCAAAGGCAAGAATGTTAATTTATTAATCTCTTGCCACAGGCAAGTTAAAATGGAGACATCCTCTTTATCAATATATTTAATTAAATATTTAAAATACAGATATTTATCAAAGCTGGAGTCTCCATTTGAACTTGTCATAAGCAAACGGAACAGATCAAAAACTACACTAAAAGCCAAACCAAATTCACTCCTCAGCTCGACATAAACCATAATACCAATTAAAACCTATACAAAACATACTCTCCTTACTGTTGTACAGCTTTCAAACCAACTATTCGCACTCAAAACTGTAAAACCCTGAAATGAGAACTAATTAAAGTTAGAATAGCCTAGGCCGATCCGGTTTCCCGCTACATTACCGCATATGTAGCCTATACTTAACATCACTATAACTTTAAAATTACGACTAAGTGACCTATCTGCCTGAGTAGTATAGGTGTTACCGGCCTGCCTGGGATGATGGGTCACCAAACCGATACTTAAAACTAAGATTTTACATTTTAATTAACTAAATTCAACAGTAGGGAGATCATAGCGAAAAACACAATTTAAGCCAAATCATACTTCAATAACCTACATACTTGCTGTTCAAAGGCAAGAATATAAATTCTCTGGCAAATTAAGGCTAGGAACAGCATTTTTCTTAAGTTTTCTAACCATTCGGCTATTGTCAATCGGAAGAACCCCTAAAATAAGTTTACGAAGAGCGGATTACATTCTTTGTACGGCACAGAAGTAATAGGCTATAAGTTTATCAGTATTTTTGATGTAGCTAAATCCATGTGAATACAAATTAGAGACAATAACTATCAATAATCAACAGTACCGGTGGAAAGAAGTCGTCTTCACAAAAATGCAGTCTGCACACTGTCATGTAATATGTAACACGTTATCCAATTGACAGCGCCGAAGCCCATCTTTCTCTCTGAACTTTTTGTACAGGAAAGTAGTGAAGATACTTCGTAGCCGTTTTATACGTTTTGCAACCGTATACAGAGCAGTACCTCCTCGAATTTGACAAATTTCTTTCTGTTTCCATCACGACGTCAATGCTTCACCATCTAAATAAATCTCACCAGTCACAATGTTACAGCTTCAACATTCTGCCGCGTGGCTGCGCCATCCAACTTTTCTGACGTCAATAGGCTACATGACATACAGATTCCAAAATGTTGTCAGGGGTAATGGTGCGTGACTTCTGCACACGAAAGTGTGGATGGTTGCCTAAGCCCTTATACCGCACGGCGCGCCATACTAGGATTTTGAACGGGAACTCAATAGCATCCTGCTTCTAGGCTGTACTGGCTAGTGCCTCCAACGCCGACATGCAAAAATGTTCGAGAGCAGGCAGGCAGGCAGCCTTGAAGGATCCCGCTAGTGCCTCTGGCCACACCTGTACTCTCCACCAACTGCATACCTCGATATGACGTGCTTGAGGACGTTGGCCGGAATGAGTGGGTGGTGGTCGTGGTTACTCTCCGTATCGTACTGGAATTGATCCACAGACCCATTCATTGGAATGCTGTCGTCGTCTCGTGATGTAGTATCTGGCGTCTTTTCTTATGCTGAGCATCAGTAATTTCGGTTCGATATAAAAATACTCACTTTTGAAAGATGTAGTGAGAGAAATCACTGGACTCGTGCACAAAAGTGATGTGAAATAATGGTTTCAGAAAACTTAGTACATACGTTTGTGTGGAACAAGTATTGACCTGCATCAAAAACAATAACCAGGGGAAACAACTTACCGTAGATAGTGAACTTTATTTAATAGCGAATAGATCAACCTTTCTGAACGTTGTGGACGACAGGAAATGAACTGCTAAAAGTAGATTTCTCTACTTAAACTTTATAATTTCCTATGCTTGATCTACAACGAATCGTATATCACTCTTTCGTGTATTTCTTCTCCTTTCCTTAGGAAACAAATAAAACCAAATCAGAAGGTTAAGCTAGAAAAAATATATTAGGTTTAAATGTGTAATGGTAATGACTGGGGACCGGGCATTTATGCCCTGAAAACGATTAATATATGCATGCAATTATGCACTAAAATGTAAAAATATGCATTAAAATTGAAAAATATGTACTTAACAATAAGCTAATCTTATTCACTCACTTTATCCATGTATCATTCACTGCAGAAAGAAGCATCACAATAGATGATTGCAATTTCTTTTCTATGTTTTCAGGAGACAAATTACGTCTATTTTAATAGTTTTCAGTGAATAAATGTCCGGTCCCTAGCCATCAGTTGAATTATCACTATTGCCTGACACTCACTGTTTTAATAAATACTTTCTGCTGCTCTTCTCTTTAGGCATTTTGAGTTAAGAATATGCAGACTAAGAATAAAGTAACACATTAACTAAAGAAACTCTTCACAAAACTAACCCCTGGGTACTGGCTGTCGAGATGGTGAAAGGAATGTCCCACCCCATTCCCTTCTTCAAATAGCCAGGCAGCATTGCGTAAAGTACGAGTACTGTCATCTCGTTATCTGTTTCTCAGAAAGTTGCTTACAAGGAATGTCCCACACGCAGGTGAAACCTATTTTGTTCAAGATGTTTTAAATTATAGACTACTTAATTTCAAGTGTATATGCTAAAATAAGCTGTTCTGTTCGGAATATGCAAAAAATCCAATACACCCCCAAAATATACATTTGCATATGCGCATATGCATTTTCAAAAATCCGGTCCCTAGTAATGAATCGACCGTCCCTTTGTCTGTTTTTCCCAATAATTTGTTAAGTACGCTAACAATGGTGAGTCGCTCTCATAGACTGAGATGAAATGATTTCCTATGTGCGAATAGTTTTAAAGGCTAGATGCCCTTCCTTACGCCAATCTCTTCAAATAAGTTAATGACACGAATAAGGAAGCTTGCAGTTTTACGTGAAATTTATTCATAAAACCAATCGTTACTAGTACAGCCATCATAATAACACAGGTTATCACACAAATTCTACACCGCGATGTCGCAGCCCCTAAAATAAGCAACAACTAGATAAAATCGAAAAATCAAAATAAGTTCCTCCATAAATTCGGGTTCATCATTGCACTACAAAAATTGTTCATAGCCTATATTGGTGCCCTAATTGTCTTGGACGTAAATGCAAATCTTCATGAAATTGTATTCAGCCGTTTGCAAATTATGTTGGCTAGCACTCTTGGCTACCGCGGAGGACCGGGTTCGATCCAGGCTCTGCCAAAAATTTTATTCTGGTCTGAGGGCTGGAACTGGATGCACTCAGCATCGTGAGGCAAAGGGGTGTGTTCGATTCCCACTTCCGCCATCCTGGAAGTGGTCTTCCGTGGTTTCCCCACTTCTACTCTAGGCAAATGCCGGGATGGTTCCTAACTTAAGGCCACGGCCGCCTCCTTCCAAATCCTCATCTGAATTAAAAATACACACACTAATACAGCCATTACAATAGCACAGGTTATCAGACAAATTACACACATCAAAGTGCACGGGGCTGCATGGCCACGATGTCGCAGAGCCCCTTAATTAATCAACAAATCTTATAATGAGCTTGGAATATTCTTACAATAAATGTTTATTTATCAAAATGTACAGTAGTACTTTCCAAAAATTTTTAAAAATTGCCTCCTGAACGCAGAAGGGTAAAATGTAGGGGATATATACAGGCAGGAATTAAACCAATACTATCCTCTCTATTCTTATATCAAGAAACACATAGAAGACTTAAAACTTCTCTATTCCGAACAACACAGAGAAAAACTTCTAATTTTATTAATATAGATCATTTATTTTTGTTCGTAATATATTCCACTTCGCCACGAATTGTGGCATTTCATGATTGATCGCGCTGGGGTCGGTGTAGGTGATTATAAGAATTTTTCTCTGTCTCAATAGCCTAACCCTGAAGTTGTCCAAACAATGGTTGTAAATGTTAAATCTCGGAACGTTGGTTCTTTGGACGGAAGCGGTTAACGCACCTAGTTTAGGGCCTACATTAACATTTTATAAATATTTCATAATATTATATCTCATGAGGGGCATCTTCGCTATTACTCAGGTTTGTGGATTTTAAAAAATTACTGAACGCCATCATTGATACCACTAAGCCACAGGTAGTTTGCATCAGCTGAGCAAACCAATCTTGTTCGGTGATTACTGTAATATTTGAGTTCTTTGCATATATTAAAATGCCGAAGAGACGTTTCAAAAATTCTATGACTGTGGATTTTCTGGAGAAAGTGTTGAGGTCCACAAAAGGTGTACTGTGGTTTTCAATATAAACAATTTGCAGTAGGCTATATAACGATTCCAGCTTCCTCACGGCATTGCTTAATACAAGTTAATAGTATTGATGTTATAAGGCACGTTATATTTAAAGTGATTTGCTACTTTGATTTAGTTTGTTAGTTGCCATCACTGAATATGGGCGATCCTACGCCTCCATTGACCTTTCTCGTCTATTACATACTGTACTGTAGTTTACGAGCGTTGTGGGATGACTTTACGAGCATTGCTGAAATTGGTGATAGTACATCACAATCAATACGCTCATGTTATTGGCCAAAGGAACAACAAGCAGTAAGTGAGCTCTTAGTTTACAAACATTTGTACCAAAATTATATAACAACTTATGTCCAGGGGCGGCTCTAGCAATATTTTCAGGTGGCGTGAGAATTCAGGCGCGGATCTAGAGTTTTTTTTTGGGGGGGGGTCAGAGATTCGATCTAGAGTTTGGCTTTGGGGGGGGGGGGGGGGGTTAGAGAATCGAAATTGTTAAGAAAAATGGTATCACTAAAAACGCAATCACAAAATAACCAAACGTACAAAACCAGACCAAATTTTTAGCAAGCTTCATGGATAGAAATTTGATGCGTTTAGCGCACCAAAAATATTCGTACAAATTGCAACGGCTTGTTTTGCGACTCTTACATCGAGCTTCGAGAAAAGGATCAAGGTACGTTACAGTTTCGGCAAGTCGAGTTGATACCGACAAAGGGAGAAAGTCACAGCTTAAATTGCTAACCAAGTTTGCAGTTTGGACGTCGGCAAAAATTTTTGGTGCGAAAAAAGCCCCAGTTTCCTATCCGTGCATTGCTGCACATTCATCGTGACATCACTATAAACATCGATTCGGTAATCACAAGGTTTGCTAAACAAAATAGACGAGTTGATTTTGTTGTATAACTAATAGTTTTTATACAAGAGGTTTGAAGTTGTAAATATGTACAGTTGTAACAGAACATAATAATTCCAATAAAGATAATTCAGTATTGAATAAAATGAAACAAAACTGTTTTTCAGTTAAAATTCGTTAAGTTTTATTTGTCTGGTGATTGTGTTTTCGTTTTTTGAGTTTGCAAAAAAATTTGGTCTCCGTTTTTTTTGGGGGGGGGGGGTCATGACCCCCGTGACCCCCCCCCCTTGAATCCGCGCCTGCGTGAGATCTCATTGTGGCGATTAGAAAGATTAAAGAGACTGGATAAAACATTTTTATAACATTATTATGAATTATTTTAATACTAAAAATAATATTCCTTGAACGCTCCTAAAATATTATTTAATATTAAACAATATTTGGACTACGGCTCAACCTTACTAAGACTGAGTACCTTGAATGTGGTTCCCAGACAGATGGGACCATCATAGTAGATGGCATCCCACTACCAAAGGCTTCACAACTCCGATACCTTGGCTCCGTTGTGAGACCTGATGGTGACACAGTCTCGGATGCCCGTGCAACAGTGAATGCTGCGTGGATGAAGTGGCGCCAGCTCACAGGCGTTCTGTGACCGCAAGATCCCTTTGCGCCTCAAAACTAAGATTTATCAAAGAGTCGTCCGCCCTGTTGCTTTGTATGGAGCCGAATGCTGGCCTAATGTAAAGAAACATGAACAAGCCTTGCATTCAGTGGAGATGCGGATGCTACGATGGTCCTTGGAAATTACACGGCTGGATCATATTAAGAACAAAGACGTCCGCAATACCCTTGGCATTGCCCCTATTCCAGCCAAATGAGGGAGACTCGGTTGCGTTGGTACGGGCATGTACAGGCCGGACTTTTGTTTTAGACGATTGCTCTTGACTTTGAAGCCTGCGGGTGAGCCTACACACACTCACTCTCTCACCCTATCGCTTCACACTTGTCACCACCGATCTGATGTAATGGAATTCCAGACTTGAGCACACAGCACAGTCCACGTCGAAGTATTATGTGACGCGGAAGTACACGTTACGTACTTACGAACAGAACGTCATTATATTTGCCAATGACTGTACTTAAGCAGTAGTCTGAAACAGCTTTGTCAATCATTGGACTGCTTGGGGCAGCTGATAACAACACAGGTACTGTAGTAACTCTCCTCCAGGCTTCCATTAAATTTTTTCTCTCGTCTAAAACAAACGTCCGGCCTGTATGTTAAGTTAGAACAAAGATGCTGACGATGACCTCATTGAGGGTTGAAAACATATTACTAGGGCTCGGATTTTTAGGAACTAAAAATCGGGAAAATATTTATTTTTTATGGACAAAAAATCCCTGAAATATGTGACAAAAAAGTAAAAATATTTAATTATAATTTAGTTTATTAATGTGAATATAAACAATTGCAGTCCTCACGAATGCAATTTATTCTATGTCTCACTGACTGCTGAAGTATTACAATACACAACGAGATACATTTTAAGGTTGTCCATCACAAATGACCGACGATTATCGCGAAACACTTCTTCTGAAGGCGCGAAACTGCGGCAATATGTTTCTTGCTCTCCAGGTGTTGTGTAACTTGAGATCGCTGTTCAGCCTTTATTGCTTTCCCACATGGTTGACAGAACAATACGCCCCCATCAGAAGGAAAATTATCTTTAAATTCTGCAACAGACGGTAACTTGTAGTTGCTTTTACTTTGGGCATCGTAGAACTGCCTTACACTTCACAGTGCCAGAAATGAAGTGCATGTGAGTGACACTGGTTCCAGGTAGTTGGGGGAGGGGGAGGTCTAGCACGTGGTGAAATATGGCTATGGACAAAGAAATCCCCGACTTCCACAGTGAGTGGCACGGGGCGACAAGTTAAGAATAACACAGTTGCAAGCTGACATACGCTCTGCATGAAGATTAGATAGCTCACAGGTTCTTCCCCGTTGAAGTAACACAGAACAAAAATGCAATGAACTGAAATATCTAGCATACCGGTACTGATTTAAAAATATGTAAGTATTATGTCTTTTTATGTAATAATAATCGAAAAGCAGGAATTTAGCCTATGTATTTATGGAAAAAATGCTTAAAATATGTATTAACCTAAAAATATATTTACCTAAAAATCCGAGCCCTACATATTACATTAAATAATATAAAATAATAGCATTCGTCTAACAGTAGATTTAATTAGTTTTAGGACCCTTCCAGTTTTTAAAACCAGACACGCCCCTTTAGTGCCACGTGTTATGTATTCATGTGTACTGTTTTATATGGTTTGCGGAAGTTCCCGTCAATATCGGTGGCGCCAGGGCGCTCTTAGTCATCACCGACTGACCTGTCGACATCTTCTATCCCCAACAATGGAGGCGTTGCGTCAGCTGCAGTAGCATTATTGATTCGTCTCGCTAGTTGCCAGTATGTCCGATAGGAAGCTCTGTCGTAGCTGCAGCGCCCCTTGTCGATAAGAGCCACGCCCACCTCTTGGTTGTACTACGTCACAGCTTGCCCTCCTCCCGTACCTCACCTGTATACGGTGTTTTGTTCTAGTCTATTAGACCCCATTGCTAATATTTCCTTCCTCCTTCCATTCCGAGCGTCGTATCTCAGGTTGAGTTCAGAACGCGCATCTGGCGCTCTGGAAATGTCTAGGCCACCATTTCAATAGTTTTATTTTGTGCTAATTGATTTTAGGGGCTTTGCGACATAGTGTAGCGGCTAGCATGCTTGGCTGTCGGTCCGGATTCTATTCCCAACTCTGCCAAGATATTCAATTCTGGTCTGAGGGCTGGAACGGGGGTACACTGTGCCTCTTGAGGCAAAATTGAGGAGAGGAGGGTTCGGTACCCATCGCAGTCAACTTGGAAGTGGTTTCCCATGGTTTTCCACTTCTACTCCAGGCCGTATGGTTCTTATTTTTATGGCCACGGCCGCCTCCTTCCAAATCCTGATCTGATTAACAAATACACTCACTAATACAGCGTTTCACTGCAGGCTTTGTAACCTCAGTTTCTGATCACCCCGCTTGAAGCGATGTCCAGGCTGTAAGGAGGGTGGTCAATGATGTCTAAGTGAAACCGCTTCAGCATGGTGGTGGTCTTCTGGACTGTATGAGTTCTCGCGTTGTCATGAAGGAAGACGACTCCCTCGGTGAGAAGTCCTGGCCGCGGTAACATGTTTCGTTCACAGAAATCGAATAACTGAAGGGATCTCTTCGCGGACCAGTTTTCCAAACGAGTCGCCATTAGTAGTTTATCCACAACTAGCGATATAGGCGGCAGGTAACTGAAACTCTGCAGTCACCAACCGTATGTATTCGAATTATCTCACACTACTTATTTCCCTATAACAGACGAAACTCCAGGAAAATCGGCCTTGTAACCATAGTTTCTGATCACCCGTCGTTAGCTTGCCACGGTGGGTGAGTGGATAGCGTGTCGGTCTACTAACCCCAAGATTGCAGGTTCGCCCCTGACCGTGGTAAGTGATTTTTGAAAGGCGGCAAAAATACGATACGCATGTCATACGATGTTGGCATGCCAAAGAACCCATTTGAATTCAGTAGGCCGAGTTCATAATGGCAAAATTAATCTCGGGAGTTTCCGCCAGCACAAAATTCCTCATTTCTCTACTAGAAAGCGCTATTGTGTTCAAGGAGATTAGATATCTAACATCTAACCTCCTTGACTTTCATAGTCGAGGAACTACGAAATTCGACATGCAAGCTACCCTCTGGGTGTCAAATAGCAAAGCTTGCACCAGGCACCCGAGGCCATACGATATTATTATTATTATTACCCGTCGTATTACCAAATAGAACTTACTTTCTGGACGTACAACGTAGTTTAAAAAAATAGAATTTCACAGAGGTAATAAAGAAAAGTAAAACTATGCGGTTGAATACTTCACCGATGTTACAAATAGATAATTTAGTTTGGAAATGAATATTTATTCTACTTATCTGACTACGTCATTAATTACTAGCGTCTGTGATCTGAATGTTATGATGAAACTCATTAAATGTAAAACAAAAATAATAGAATGCAGCCAAAAGAAATCAGAAACCCCTATTGACGTCAAATTGGCAGGTTATTTATTTATTCATGTCAGAAAAAACGACATACACTTGAAAGAAACTATAAACCCAAGATCATGCAACTTCAAACAGTTCCTGCCCAATACTTAGCTACTTCGAGAGCATTTGAATTTGCTTGAGTCAAATCACTCATTGTACATCTAGATGGGCACAATGGACAACATAATAATAAATTTATTAGAGCACAAAATATGCTGTTGAAATAAGCATTACTTATCTTTTTG
Organism: Meconema thalassinum; assembly: GCA_946902985.2. Classification (NCBI taxonomy): domain Eukaryota; kingdom Metazoa; phylum Arthropoda; class Insecta; order Orthoptera; family Tettigoniidae; genus Meconema; species Meconema thalassinum. The sequence continues at coordinate 251,652,586 of OX336396.1, forward strand.
TCGAAAGAAAACAAACATTTGACTGAACTTTTACAGCACAGACGCGACGACTATCAACACGTGGAAAGAAGCCAACTACGAATTAAGACACACAACGACCTGACTAGCTGTGCACGGATTTCACCCCAATCCATGCTTCACGAAGACGAACCACTCGCCTTACGAGAAATGCGTGTGTGCCCCATGCGGGGAAGCAATGTGACCGTCATCACCCACTGAGTTGTGCAGGAAGGACAATTCCTAAGGGGAAATATAATCGCCTATCTTTACAATGTTAATGTATAGGTACATTTAATTGGAAACCATGATACCTACATAACTCAAATTTTTACAGCGTATGAACATAGGCATTGTGCGTATACTGAAATGATAAAAAGATGTGGGTATAATGAGGTTTCCCTAAGAATTTTTTTACCTCCATTTTTCGGTACATTATCACCATTATATTTTTACTAAATTACATATCCACATGAAATTATTTCAGTGTATGTAAAACACTCTAATGAACTGCTTCCTAAAGTTTCTTGGTTCTAGGTTAAACAGAAGCTGAGAAAATGTTCCCCAAATACAAGAAAAGGAAACTTACGGGAAATTGAGTTCAAAGTTAAAACAACTTCCAAGTTGGCAGTCAAAGTGAAAGGTCGTGTTTTTCCCGATCTCTCAGGTGTGCTAAAATGGATTGTTCTCTGGAGTGTTATCGCGCGACGATCGGACTGTGGTATGCGAAGGGTAGTCGGGATTTCCGGTGTTTGTGTGTGCGTACGGGGCCTAGTAACTTGTGGTTTATTGACGCCAGAAAAGTTGGATGGCGCAGCCACGCGGTAGGATGTTGAAGCTGTAACATTGTGACTGGTAGGTTTATTTTCATGGTGAAGCATTGATGTCGTGATGGAAACAGAAAGGAATTTGTCAAATTCGAGGAGGTATACGGTTGCAAATCGTATAAAATGGGTACGAAATCTCTTCACTACTTTCCTGTACAAAAAGTTCAGAGAGAAAGATGGGCTTCGGCGCTGTCAATTGGAAAACATATTACACGTTACATGGCAGTGTGCAGTCTGCACTTTTTTGAAGACGACTTCTTTCCACAGCGTAAGCACCGGTACTGTTGATTATTGATAGTTATTGTCTCTAATTTGTATTCACAAGGATTTAGCTACATCAAAAATACTGATAAACTTGTAGCCTAATACTTCTGTGCCGTACATAGAACCGAATGTAATCCGCTCTTCGTAAACTAATTTTAGGGGTTCTTCCGATTGACAATAGTCGAATGGTTAGAAAACTTCAGAAAAATGCTGTTCCTAGCCTTAATTTGCCAGAGAATTTATATTCTTGTCTTTGAACAGCAAGTATGTAGCTCAATATTTGCAATATTGAAGTATGATTAGGCTTAGATTGTGTTTTCGTCTATGATCTCCTTACTGTTGAATTTAGTTATTTAATGTGTAAAATCTTAGTTTTAAGTACCGGTATGGTGACCCATCATCCCAGGCAGGCCGGTAACACCTATACTACACAGGCAGATAGGTCACTTAGCCGTAATTTAGAAGTTATAGTGATGTTAAGTTTACATATGCGGTAATGTAGCAGGAGACCTGATCGGCCTAGGCTATTCTAACTTTAATTAGTTCCCATTTCAGGGTTTTTCAGTTTTAGGTGCGAATAGTTGGTTTGAAAGTTGTACAACAGTTAGGAGAGTATGTTTTGTATAGGGTTTAATTGGTATTATGGTTTATATCGAGCTGAGGAGTGAATTTGATTTGGCTTAAAGTGTAGTTTTTGATCTGTTCCGTTTGCTTATGACAAGTTCAAATGGTGACTCCAGCTTTGTTAAATATGTGTATTTTAAATATTTAATTAAATATATTGATAAAGAGGATGCCTCCATTTTAACTTGCCTGTGGCAAGAGATTAATAAATTTATATTCTTGCCTTTGAACAGCAAGTATGTAGGTCAATATTAGCAATATTGAAGTATGATTTGAGCATCCCAAGTAACGCTTCTTTGAACCCAAAACATTCATGCAAATTCAGGGTTGCTGGATTCAATTTATTATTAGGGAGTCGTCCTTTGTGTTATGTGATATATATACAGTATATGTTGTGAAATTAATAAAAACATCGATACCGCTAGGCTCCCAAGTACAGGCTTCATATATGTAACAGCAGACAGTAAATTAACTATCTACAGGTGGGTAATATTTTTAACTGGTAGTAATTAAGCACTGCATTTAAATTGATTATAAAAATATTTCTATCAATGAAAGAAAATATGTAGTATTTTGCCATCATAAATTAGAAGCCATAACAAACGCACACCCTATCACTGTCTTGCTTACTTCTCGTCACCATCTCGCCGCCATATTGCTAACAGCTGACCGTAAGCTCCTCCCCCGTTTCGGACGTCAATAGCCCTAGTGATATCTGCGTTGTTAGTTATTGGTGGAGTGGAAGTGAATCCAGGCCCTGTTACTCCAAATGTGAATCAGTTAAATGATCCAGTGGCAGCATTAAAGTGTTCGACGTGCAGTAAAACATTGAAGAACGGTGTTCAGTGTGGACTATGTGAGAAATGGTTTCACTTTGGCTGTATTAAGGTAAAGGAGGAGGATTGTGATGTCGGGAATTGGTTTTGTAAAGTATGTGATACGCCGGACTGTTTGAGGGTGCAAATCAAAGCAAGGGATCAAATAATACAGTAACTTAAAACAAAGCTTCGTGAATCAGAGGAAACGGTGAAGGATGTGACTGAACGGCTTTCTACTGGGATCAGTGTGGAAGAGGGCGTGCAGGAGCAAACTGAGGATGACGTTATCATAATGGGTGATTCTATGATACGATGGAGTGCGAATATCTCGAGGAAATCGGGTGCGAAAGTGCGGTGTTATCTGGGGATTAAAGTTGACCAGCTTGCCCAACAAGTGGAAGAAGCAAATGTAGAGGACTGTGACAAAGTTAAAGTGTTGTTGCTCCATGTTGGGACGAACTATTTGAAGAAGAGGGCTACAGCTGATTACATCATAGGGGAGCTCTACGAACTAGGCAGAAGTGCTAAAACCAAGTTTAAAAATGCAAAAATTATAATGAGTGGCATTGTTCGGCGGGGAGATGTTCCGTTAAGGCGAGTTAAGACTGTAAATGACCGCATGGACTGGGTTTGTGCACAACTGGGATTAGTGTACGTAGATGCTGACTGCTGGATTGGTGGCCGTGACTTCGCCCGAGACGGGCTGCATTTAAATCGACAGGGCGCTATCAACCTAGGGAGCCTACATGACAGGGTCATCGGTTCGTGCCGACCATTGTGAGGAGGAGCAGGTCCAGAGGTTGCCAGCCGACGGGAACAGAAGGAGCTACTTCGGGATATTTGCTGCTGAGGTAAGACTCTTAAGATTACTGCAGGTTAATTGTCAGAGTTTAGGAAATAAATTAATTGAATTTTTGAATCTTGTAGAGACGTATTCTCCGGACATTGTCATTGCTACTGAATCTTGATTATATGAGGATATAAATAGTAATGAAATAATTCAAGGGACCTACGAAATGTACAGAAGGGATCGGGGGAAGCGAGGTGGTGGGCTATTTATTTGTGCGCGCAAAAATATAGCTAGTTTCTTAAAGTGGGCTGATACGGATCATGAAATGTTATGTGTACAAATTTCGGATAAAGGGAATAAATTCCCTCTTCAGGTGATAGGGGCGTATAGAGCACCGAAAGATAACTTTTCGCTTCTCGACACACTGTATGATAAAACTTGTACGGGTAATGCTATGAAAAAGAGCATAATAATTGCCCGAGAGTTAAACCTCCCCGAAGTAGACTGGTCTGGTGAGTCAACTAGCTGTGGTCAAGCTCAGAGCACTGCAAACAAATTCTTAAGGGAGGGGGGATTTTCCCAAGTAGTTGACTTCCCAACTAGAGGCAATAATACCTTAGATGTTTATCTCGTAAGGCCTGTAGAGCTGTAGATTAACTGTCTGAAAGTACCAGGAATTAGTGACCATTCTGGGGTTAAATTAAATATTAGATACGGTGACATTACAACATTAGACTCTGATGTAGCAAATAAGATCATATTCCAGTATCGCAGGGCGGATCAGGCCAAATTTCAGGGGTATTTGAATGAGCTATTTGTAGGATGGGCATCGGACGGAAATCACATTAATATCCTGTGGACTAACTTTTTAGCGCTATTGATAAATTGGTTCCATTTAAATTACTGAAACAAAACCCAGGCCCTGAGTATTACACACGGGAAATCAGGAGTCTTAAACGGAAAATTAGGAAACTATGCAATAAAAGACATGATAGTGACAAGTATATGTTGAAATTTAAGTCCTTATCAAGAGAGCTCGTCTTAAAAAAAGAGGGCTGCTCATGACAATTATATGCAAGGTTTACTTGGTTCGGGAGGCGATGGGTGGAAACATTTTTACAGTTATCTTAGGAGAAGAAAGGGAAATTCAAATAATTTGTCGATGATAATGTCCGGTGACGGTAAATTAATTACTGAGAAGCAGGCCATTGCTAATGAATTAAATGTCTTTTATGGTAGTGTGTTGGACCTTAACGGTGAATCAGGGGCTCCACTTCTCCAAATAAACCAGTCAGATTGTAAAGCTAATATAAAAATTACGTTACAATATATCGAAGGGTCCTGATAATATTGTTAGTGCAGTACTTAAACTAGGAGGTAGGGCCGTGGCACGATATTTAGAGGTGATGTGTAATGTGTCCATAAACAATGCGCAAATCCCGGATGACTGGAAAAGAGCTACGGTAGTCCCAATATTTAAGGGAGGGAGCAGACTTGAATTGGGCAACTACAGGCCGGTTAGTCTTACGTCCATCGTTTGTAAACAGATGGAGCATCTCATTTGCGACTACTTGAGGGAACAGTGGGAAACATTATCATGGTTTAATGATAGGCAACATGGACTTCGGAAAGGTTACTCATGCGAGAGTCAGATGCCATCACTTTTTCAAGATATTAGCGAATCGTTAGACGATGGAGTTTCAGTCGACGCCGTAGTTATAGATTTTGCGAAGGCATTTGATGTCGTGTCGCATGACATACTACTCCATAAATTAGCTTCGACGAAGATTGATAGAAGACTAATTTTATGGATCCAAGAATTTTTGACGGGTCGTTCCCAGAAAGTGAAAGTTGAAGGCCGATTCTCGGATGAAATTACCGTAACGTCGGGTATCCCTCAGGGCAGCGTAATCGGAACTTTGTTATTTTTGGCGTTTATAAATGACTTACCAAATGGGATTCGCAGTGACTGTCGATTGTTTGCGGATGATTGTGTAATATATCGAAAGATACATGACTCGCAAGACAATGCAGTACTTCAAGATGACCTGAATCTGGTCTATAAGTGGGCGATTGAAAATAAAATGAAAATAAACACAAGAAAATGTAGTCTAATAAAAATAGGGAAAGTGCGAAGGCAAGATTTTCAATATAACATTGGCTCGGAAATACTTGTAGAAGAAGATTCTTGCAAATATTAGGGCGTTCACGTAAGAAATGATATGAAATGGAGTAGTCATATAGGATGTGTAGTTTCTAAAGCTTACAAATCCCTACACTTTGTAATGAGGGTATTAAAAGGAAGTAGTACCTCTGCTAAAGAACTAGGATATTTGTCACTTGTAAGACCTATTCTGGAATACGCCTCGGCGGTTTGGGATCCATATCAAGTAGGGCTCATAAATGAGTTGGAAATGGTACAAAGAAAGGCCGCTAGATTTATGCTGTGACTTTAATCCCAGGAGCTGTGTGAGCCGTATGATAAAGAACTTTGGTGGGAATCACTTGAGGCTAGGAGGATGAAATCTAGACTCTGCGCTATGTACAACACGTATACAAATCAACCAGCATGGGGTGAGCTTAGCAAACGTATGGAAAAGCCTACTTACATGGGTAGGAGCGATCATCCTTTCAAAGTTAAGGGCCGACCACAGCGAACAAATTATGCTAAATATTCTTTCGTAAATCGTGCCATTGATAGTTGGAACTCTCTACCTGCCGCAGTCTTAGAGCCTTTTCCCAAACATATAGGTGTGTTTAAGAAAAGACTGACTATTTGTGTAAATACTCCAGTTTAATTGTTAGTGAATTGTTATGTACAGTTATTTATTTGTTATGTATATCTAATTTGCCACCGGCGGATACACCCCCAATTGCAAATAAACGAACGAATGAATGAATGAATGAATGCCTGCTCCATAGTTTGGATCATCTTCATCCCCTTCGAAGGCATCTTGTAGTCTTCTATTGGCACCCCTTATGGTCTGCCTTGCTTTCTTGGCTAAGATTTTTTTCAGCATTATCTTCGTTTCTCAGCCTAACTTGATCTAGAGTCAACATGGCGTGCACTGTCTGGTTGCCAGAACGCAATCCCAACATCTCTAGAACTTGACATTTAGTGATGTTTATCTGGTAGCATCGTATACACCAAAATGGTGTGTGCTAATACATACAAAGACTGTTTTAGATAGACGATTCCTTATTACACTATTGATACGCTCGTTGGGATTCTGGATTCTCCCGTGAAGGCATTTCTTTAGGAAATTTTTATCAGCCAAGCCAGTGAAGTTAGGTTAGATCTCATCCATTATTACTGCTGGTAAACTATGGTGATGATTGTAGGTCTTCCAACTTATTTTCCCCTTATTATATTTACACCAGCTGTTTTCACCTTCAGGACACAATCCATGGTGGGGGGCCTCATTTGTGGAGGCAATGTGATAATACAGCGCCAACACAGTTTTCCGCATAGCTTCCACATTGGCTGTATTTTTTCTGATGGCTAGCCCATAACAATTCTGAATGTGGTCGATTACTGCATCAGTCAGCCTCCCTTTTCCGTCTAATGTATTTCCATCGCGTAGTTTCTTTCTTTTTGAAGCTGTCTTCAGTCCTCTAAGTCTAGTCCCCATTCTTTTTTTTTTGCACGTGTCCCACGCACTCAAGCTTATGTCAACATTCCCAAAAGGTTTGCTATATTATATCTCTTACACCAAGTACATGTCCCACTGAAGGATGGGAGGTTTGAAAATCGTAGAGAAAAGTTTGACAGATGTAGTCCTACGTGGCAGATGGCGAACAGAACAGCGCCACACTCCATCTCAGATATATGCAAATTTAACATAGTTATAATCATAATACAGCAATGTGCAATACACCATTTTAAAAGGGAAGCTTCAGGGAATACATGTTGATAATTTAAAAACATCGGACATTTTCATGAAAACCCGATTCTATTTCCCCTTAAGTTACTAGGTTCTGCACAAAATGTCTGTGAAATTATTTTGCACATTGTGCGTTTTTAATTAATTAATTAATTACTTATCACTAGTACAAAACAGTGACATACATAACTTCCTCTGATCACACCGCATTACATGATTAATATCTGTCACACGCTTTGCCGCAGAGGACACACACGCACCGGCAATCCAGTTGATGGTAGATTTTGTTTGCACACACTTTGAAGTGGAATCCATGCACCGAGAATCGAACAACATAAGATATGTGTTGTTTGAAATTCGCCACAGTCACATAAAACCGTCTTAGTCGGAAAATGCCACTTACTGTATATACGTTGTCCCTTGATCTTGCAACTTCAGCTCGCATTCTGTTCAGAGATTTCCAGATTGGCCAGTTCTCTGTGTGACCACGAGGTAGAGATTCTCTCGGTTCCATCCACTCAGACAAATTGCTGGTTCTCTCCTTCCACATGTTAGTTATTGTTGTTTAAAGGGACGGAACTACGAGGTCATCTGCCCCCTTTTAATACTGATTAAATTATACAAATTTGGAATGGAATTTAAATTTTAGAGTTGGATACCTAAATTTTAAAAGACCGAAAATTAATAAAACAAAAAAATAAAATGAAACTAATAATTGTATTATATAAATAAAATAAAAATTATGGAAGAACAAAAAATTCATCATTCAAAAACGAACAGGTCGTTGAGTCAATGAACACTGGACAATTTAGATTGCTGGCCGTAACCCACTCTCACTTATAAATAAAGCGGATGACAAGATCAGCAGCCACCGCGTCATCGGCTAATAGAACTTTGAGTGTCATCTACAAACCAAGGTTTCTTCGTTAAGTCAGCAAGATATACACACTCGGTTAAAATGTGGGCCACGGTGAAAACGGCTCCACAGGTACAAAGTGGGGGTCTTCCCTACTCATTAGGTACGAGTGGGTGGATCTTGTATGACCTATCCATAGCCTACATGGAAACTTGTGCTATTGTTACTGTTCCTTGTAATGGTTGAATAGTTGTTAGAAAACTCTTTCTCGATTTTGATCTCCAATTGGCAGGTGAAAAGCTACAGGAAGTAGGAGACAACTGTTACCTACACTAGGAAGCAAAATAACCAGTGATGGACGAAGGAAAGAGTATATAAAAAGTAGGTTGGCTCAGGCAAGGAAAGCATTTCTACAGAAAAGAAATCTGTTGGCATGGAATATAGATTTAGGTGTTAGGAAGTCATTTTTGAAATCCTTTGTATGGAGCGTGACACTCCATGGAAGTGAAACTTGGACTATTGGTGCAGCAGAAAAGAGGAGAATAGAAGAGTTTGAAATGTGGTGTTACAGGAGAATGATGAAGATCAGATCAGTAGATAGAGTAACCAATGACGAAGTATTAAGACGATTGGGCGAGGAGAGATGTTTCTGGCGACTGCCAATGAAGAGAAGAGATAGGTTGGTAGGACGACAACTTAGTTATGGAAGGAAGGATCTAGGACAAGAACTGTAGGGGTAGACCAAGGTTAGAATATGTTAAACAGATTGTCTCGGATGTAGGGTGTGTTAGCTGTGTAGAGATGAAACGATTAGTTCAGGACAGGGAGGCATGTGGTTCTGCATTAAACCAGACAAAAGAATGAAGACTCAAACAACATGATTGGATAGGTGCACAGGGACTTGATAATACATTCAATTCTTGACATTTGTTTGCCGTGAGTTTAGAACCACACTGATGCCCGAGTGCACCAACCTCGGTAGAGAGAATACCGCGGTAAACTTCCTAGTTTACCGGGGTAAAGTCGTATTTCTGTTGCACCAAGCTCGGTTTCTAGTTTTACCGCGGTAAAATGTGTATGGTCTCTGTCAGCGCTGGGATTCGCAGTCATGTGTGTGCGGGGTGAATTATGTTACGGTCGATGCGCAGTCGGCAGTTGCAGTCAGAAATTGGTAGTTGACAACCTAGCCATTCACAATCCGCAGTCTTAACGACTGCTAGGAGGAAATATTACAGTGACGTTCTTTTATTCCTTGTGCACAGAGGCGTTGTCGATAACCTCAAAACTTTTAATACGTACTTTTTTTATACCGTGTATTTAAGATTAAACAAGTACGGTTTGCGAAGGTATTTCCTTGTACACGACACAGAACAACAACGTGGCGTCAGTTTCTGATCTGCTCTGATTGGCTATTACATTGCTGCAGTCGGGTAGTTGGCAGTCGAAGATGAAATTCTCGACTACCGGCTACCGACTGCCAGCTGCCGCCTGCAACTGCATGTTGTGTATGGTGCCTTAGGTAGTATACACGGGGACGCCCGCGACTGCCAACTACCATTTATCGACTGCCAACTGTGCATTGTGGATGGTCCTTTAGTCTTACAGAACCAAACCAGATTGCTTTCCTCAGATATTGTTGTCATTTTAAAGGATCCGCTTAGATTTGTGGCGTTTTAACCAGTAAACTGATTCAAGATCTGAATGTGAAATGTGTTGACCGTTCGCTCCACGAATTGCACAGAAGCTGTCTGGTGGCACAGTTATTCGGCAGTGCTAAACATTAGCTACATTTGTGACGGCTGGCGTGAAAAACTATTTCTTCCTTTCATCAGTGACCCACTAGTGCTCTTGTGATACTCGGATTTCTGAAAAACTAATGTGGTACAGATAACCTAGATGTTTTGTCTCTTTAAGACAATCACCATCATCACGAAATAATGATTGGTAAATATTATTTTTCTTTCAATGAATTTACAATAATAATAATAATATCGTATGGCCTCGGGTGCTGGGTGCAAGCTTCTTAGTTGACTCCCAGAGGGTAGCTTGCATGTCGAATTTCGTTGTTCCTTGAAGCACTATGAAAGTCAAGGAGGTTAGATATCTAAGCTCCTTGAACACTATAGCGCTTTCTAGTAGAGAAATGAGGAACTTTGTGTTGGCGGAAACTCCCGAGATTAATTTTGCCATTATGAACACGGCCTGCTGAATTCAAATGGGTTCTTTGACATGCCAACATCGTATGACATGGTGTCGTAATTTTTGCCGCCTTTCAAAAACAAATCACTTACCACAGCCAGGAGCGAACCTGCAAGCTTGTGGTCAGCAGACCGACACGCTAACCACTCACCCACCGTGGCAAGCTAATTAATTTACAAATTTCAATGGACTGTTTTATTTGCTGAGGAAAGAAAGAAAGAAAGAAAGAAAGAAAGAAAGAAAGAAAGATGGCAGATTACCTAGATGTTGTGCCTGTTAAAACAATCACCATCATCACGAAATAATGATCCCAAGAGTTTTTTTTTTAATTTCAATGAATTTACAAAAGTCAATGGACTGCTTTTTTTTATTTGCCGGTTGTGCGCTGATGCTGTGTCTTGAAGCAGCCCTGAGTGGATACCCGAAACGCCATCCACACACACACACACACACACACACACACACAGACTCTCTCTCTCTCTCTGTTGTAGATCTTTCGAGTTGGAGCCATTCAGGCGGTCTACTACCTAATTTCAACGTTCTGTTTACCACTGCTATCTGGCAGTGGAAACTACAACTTTACTGGACGAACAAACTTGCTTTTCAACGCGCTGAGGTCACTTGAAACGTGACCACTACTGTATCATACTGAATCTCGCCAGGGCTGATGACCAAAATTTCCTACACTCACCAGATGAAGTAACAACAACACATTCTCCCGCGTAGTTGCTGTGAGAAGTTCCGATACATTAATCATGATGGTTCTCGGCGTTTATTCTGTAAATGTGACAGTCATCTACCAAATGGAAAGTGTAATTATAGTAATAAATGCTACGTAATTGGCCCTCTTCGTGCTCATGGCCATTATAACGTGCTTCGTAGTAAGTTGCTTCAGTTCCAAGTTCATTTTACTACTGCTGGGATAACTGTCGACAGGCCATGTATGTAGGTCGCCGTCGTGGTTTAGTCAGGGATCGAATCCCGTCTCTGTCGAGGATATAAATCCTCGTACGAGATTAGTTACTTGTTTAAAGGCACGGAACAGCGAGGCAAAAATATACGAAAAACCAAGAATTGGAAATTCAAAAAACAACAAGTTCTTTGAGTCAATATTCACTTGTACATTTGGATTGCTGGCACTAACCCACTCTCACTTATAAAGCGGATGACGAGATCAGCAGCCACCACGTCATCTGCAAACCAAGGTTTCTCACACTCGGTTAAAATGTGGGCCACGGTCAACACGGCTCCACAGTAACAAAGTGAAGCAGTTCAAGTACTTGGGAAGTTTGCTGGCAAAAGATGCTCAATGCACAAATGAAATTCGCGCCAGAATCGCCATGCCAAAGCCGCATTCAACAAGAAGAGGACTCGGCTCACCAGCAAGTTGAGTTTAGAACAAAGGAAGAAATTGGTGAAGTGCTACATCTGGAGCATTGCACTGTACGGGGCAGAGACTTGGACAATGAGAAAAAGGGAAATATTTTTTTTAGAAAGTTTTGAAATGTAGTACTGGAGGAGAATAGAGAAAAGCAAGTGGACAGATCGTGTGACAAACAATGCTGTACTGAGAAGAGTAGAGAGAAGAAAACTTTTCTGAATACAATTCTTCAGAAGAAGGCCAACTCGATCGGACACATACTTAGACATGAGGGGCCCATACACGACGTCATTGAAGGGAAGATCAAAGGAACGACAAGACGGGGAAGCAGAAGAATTCAACATGTGGATGCCATGAAAGATGGAAGGAGTTGCAGCAGACTGAAGGAAGAAGCTGAAGACCGGGGTCATTGGCATCAGAAAATCTCTATACGAAGACATGGACCTGCCACTAGGCAGAATACTGTATAATAATAATGATAATAATAATAATAATAATAGTAACAAAGGGGGGTCTTCCCTTCTCATTAGGTACGAGTGGATGGATCTTGCATAACCTATCCTGCTCTTCGAATGAAACAACAACAATAATTTCTTGCTGTTGAGTTGAATCTGAGTTGTATTCACTGGTACCATTTATGTTTCAAAGTAACTATGTACAGTATGTAGACACTGATACCGGTACTGGCACTTATAATGCAATTTTAACCTTACTTAGGCATTTTTAGCCTACTTTTTTTGTGCAAAAATTGAAAGTAGACTTATGAGATCTACACGGGCAAACGTTGTCAGTGAAATGGTCAAAACTTAAAAATTAAATTACGACCAAACTGATCATCGGATTTTTACCAAATTTGGTAAAAACATACCTTCGTATGGGATGCGTCTTGCGCCCAAATAAAAGGTCATCAGGATGTCAGGATGGCGGCCGTGTGAAATATGCAAGCTTTATAATCCATGACTTGGGAACCACCAGAACCCTAACTTCGCCACAATAAAGGCACCAATAAATAAAAGAAAGAAAGAAAGAAAGAAAGAAATATAGTATCTGACTTCAAGCTTCCCCAACTCTAGCCCCGTACAAGCACAGGTAATGGTGCAGCATCACAACAACACAAGTTATTTCGCACTCTCGCAATTATTCTGTCGAATAATGATCATTTTCTCTAACGGTGTGACTCGTTATTTCGGTCTTTAAAACCTGTAAGCTACATCATTTCAGCGGTACATACAGAATGTCATCAATTCTCGTAGCTTTCACCATTTTCTCGTTAGCTGTACAATTTCTCTATAATTGGAAGATATTTCCAGGTTCGGCTGAAGATTAATTTCTGTCGTGTAATGGCTCAATTACGTGTATTCCTCGTACGCTGGTATTCTTCAGGCGGTGGTACGGCTGGGCCATTCAGTAATAGAAACTTTAAGAAACTGTTCCAAGGAACACATGCCGTAGTCTCCATAGAGGTAGTGAAAAATAAATTTATAAGATACTAGCCGTTTTACCCGGCGATGCCCGGGTGTTGTTTAACACCTTCTTCTTCTTCTTCTCCTCGCGGATGGGTCACTTAGGACCACGCGGAATCAAAGTACCTATGTTGAGCCTTCCTCCTTGCCCAATAGCTCTTCATATGCATGGATTGTTGTAGTTTCTGTACCTCCGACCATGCACGTCGTGTTGGTTTCTTCTGATCTTCCTCAAATCCCCTTGTGTGAACAATATTCCTGATAGCATTTCTATTCATCAGATCTGGCGATCCCATCTCCACTAGGTCCCTCTCCACCTGTTCTTACCACTTAGGTCTTGTACGTTTGTTCTGCAGAAATTTGTGGATTCGGTAAGTAAGTCTCGTATATTCATTCTTTCCAAATGGCCCAAAAATTGAATTCGTCTCATTCTCATGATATCGGTAAGTTTAGAAATTTTCCTATATATTTCAGAGTTGGGTTTGGGATAGTGTATGCCATTTTTAATTCTGGGCCCTAAGATCTTTCGCATAATTTTCCTTTCCATAATCTGTAATTATTCCTCTAATGTTTTAAGTTGTAAATTGAGCGTTTCTGAAGCATAAAGAGCTTCAGGTTTAATCACTGTTAAGTAATGGCGAATTTTACTCTTCCATGATAAGCATTGCTTGTTATAAACATTTTTTTGTGTATTGAAAAGCAGCCTCCATTTTCTGGTTTCTTGATGTTACAGATTTATTTTCATTGCCATTTTCTGTAACCCATTCGCCTAAGTATTTAAATTCCTTTACTCTAGCAATTTTGTTAGCGTTAATATCAATTTCATGTGGAGCATTTTTTATGTTAGTCATAAATTTAGTTCGTTACGGATATGAAGCCCAATTTTTTCTGCTTGTTCGTCCAATTAATTTTTCCAGTGGGCTACATGGATTAAGTAAAAATATGTTATTTTCCAAGAACCTGAAAAAAAATTACATAATTAAACATATTGCCTGGCAACCAGCAAAACAAAACTGTTCCGTCCCCTCTTTCTGTGTTCACGTTCCTATGTGTACTCACAACATGATTGTACTACAGTAGTAGCTGTTGCTCCTCAACAATATAAAATACTACACGCCACTATATTACTATGAGGCAAAACCATTCACCATATTGGAAAATACTTAATACTACGTATAAAATGACATAAAAATGACTATGATAGCCCGATTCCGTATTGACGATGTCATTGTAATAAAATGAATATAACCATAAGTCAATATATTGGCCTGTTAGCCATGTCTTGATGAATGCAGTACATTTGCATTTGACTGTTGGCACAGGCTAGAGTAAAATATGGCTTTTCACCGATGTCTCAGTCTCACTCATGGCTGTTATTATATGGAAGCTACTGAGGTATGTGTGGTGCTTAGTATTGACATACAGGGCACAGTCAGTGCCTGTGGATGCTGAGAAAGGTTCTACTCTTAGGGTTAGTACTGCTGTTCTGACTCTGTGAGGAAAGCAATGGCAAACGACCTCACACCTCATCTTGCCTAGTATGCCTCAATATAGGTCTGGCTTGGGTTTTTGTGGGTATCTACCCACATAACCTAACGGCGGTACTTTTTGAGGATCCAACCAGCCTTCGGGCTGACTACCTAACAGACAGACAAGTACAATAGTCTATTGTACTTTAATACCGTACCGGTTTGTCACATTGTGACCTTCCTCAGCGTAATTTAGGACATGAAAAGGTGCAAGAACATATACTTAATATAAATTTCCCTTAACAGAGGATGTTATCAAAAAATCCAAAAATATTCTTCGTCCAAAAGCTCACACATTAAAATTAAAAAAAGAACAAGATGTGTTACAGAATGTGTTAAGAAAAACATGAAAAATATGTCTTAATAAAAACAGCGTGGAATAGAAGTGATATGGATGTGAAACTATATAAGTGGAAATAACTAGGTTAGACTTATTCCAACGTTTTCATTCCATTATATCGCAAATACAAACCAAACTATCAGTTCTAACCTTGTTATTTCCACTTATATAGTTTCACATCCATATATCTTCTATTCCACGCTGTTTTTATCTAGACATATTTTTCATGTTTCTATTACTTAACACATTTTGTAACAGATCTGGTTTTTATTTTAATTTTAATGTGTGAGCTTTTCGTTGAAGAATATTTTTAGAATTCTTGATAACATCGTCTGTTATGGCAAATTTATATTAAGTATATGTTCTTGCACCTTTTCATATCCTAAATTACGCTGATAAAAGGTCACAATGTGACTGAAACCGGTACGATATTAAAGTACAATACATATTGTCTTATGGTTGTATAAATTTTATTATAATTAATACTACGTATTTACTTCCATAACTAATTAAATTCGTTTGAACACCTGATAATACTTATTAGTTTACTTCTTTATAGAAACATGTTTTCGGCCCTTCAGTAAGGCCTTCTTCAGATTGTTAATTAGATTAATACTACATAAGGTGTATATGAACAGAATTACAATATTAATTAATATAAATTTTGAAATGGACGTCCTTACTATTTAAATTTAGAAATACATTCAAGTACTCAAATCCAAAAAGCAAAAATAGTATAGAAGTAATGTTCAATATAACATTTTTTATCTCAATTTCCTAGTAATTTTAAATGAACTGTATTATGTATGTCTGTCTGTTATGTAGTCAGCCCGAAGGCTGGTTGGATCCTCAAAAGGCACCGCCGTTAGGTTATGTGGGTAGATTCCCACAAAACCCCAAAGCAGCGCTATATTGAGGCGTACTAGGCAAGATGAGGAGTGAGGTAGTTCTGTATTATGTAGTGGTCCTATATTTGTTTTCCAGAGACTTCGATATAAACCATTCCTACAGACTTTAACATACACTCATAGTATATAGATATTTTGAACGGTTTACTCAGCGTAAGCTTAAAAGGCGCCCGGTTGGCAGGTTTTTCTTCGACTCGATTCACTGAAATCGTTATTGCTCGTCTTCATTTGGTCATAAATGAATGTTTTTCTACAGAAACCTTCCTCGAGAAATCCTTTATAGAATGGTGAAAACTGCATCAAAATCCATCTTGTGGTTCTCGAGATTACCCGTTATATCCAAGAATTGTACTATGTAGAGACAGGAGTAATGAAATGCAGCGGTGATAATTGCCCCTTTTATGGCTTAGGGAAAGATTCTTACTGTGAGAATATCTCCTCTCTTCTGTAGTAATTTATGTAAGTTACTAAATTTGTGTATTGTTCTTTTTTTAACTTTCTGAAATTAAGCTTTTTATTGGATTAATTAGTGTGAGAGGAAGTTCTCACAGCGGGTTGGTAATGGATGATAAGGCGCGCTGCAGTGCCTCTGGTGTGGGAGTGAGGCTACCGAGCGCTGCGATTTCTTTAGGAGCAACAGGGAGGGAAGGGGTGAGTTAGTGCAAGTTCATTTCAAAGTCAGAGGCTTGCTTTCTAGAGCACGGCGCCCGCATTTTAGCCTATTCCATTTACGATGTGTTTGCATGTCCTGTTAACTTCTGAATGGCTCATCCAATTTTGATCAAATCTCTGCTGTAGGGCTACATACCCGGGCTTCTTCAGTTTTGCATTCTAGCATGAAATTTAATTCTGGTCTGAGGGTTGGAACGCTTAGGACCGTTTTTACCAACTGTTTACTAACGATTAGTTATTTGATTCCTATATAACTTAAATACGGGAGTTAATGCGTGATTATCGTTGATGCATTTCACGAGGCCATTCGGGTTCCTAGTTACTTAAATGTGCTTTATGTTCGACCCTCACTATTATGTGTTAGAAAACTGTATCATAATGATGGTCATTATAACACCGTTTTTCATTATGATACAGTTTCTCCAGCCAATCAGAGCTCGTTCATTGACCAATTAGGTAACGATACCTTCGCGCATGCACTCAAAATCCAACATGTCGGACATAAACACAACATCGAACTATAATAAATTACCGACATGGAATACGCACCGTCCATATGTTCGCGTAAATAAACTGGCGAATATGAGACAAGAAATAGCACTGTACCGGTACCTTAATATCCCCAAAACCAATTTCTACACAGCCCGTGGTTTTGACACGACTTCAGTGACAGTTTTACTGAATACTAGTGCGCAATCTGAACATATGGTATTGAAGCACACAGAGCGCATGCGTCGATTGTCCAGAGAGCTTGGACAAGAGAGATATACTACCCACCGCAGCACCCGATCACAACATTCTACTGTAGTGACTGAACAGATATTTATGAATATTTATGAATATTTATAATAATGTTATAATTATCGTCGAACATAAACAGTCGTATGCAACTCGCCTATAATGGTAATTAAGACACTCGTATGGAAATTATAAAACTCGCATACGCTCGTTTTATAAAAATACTCGTGTCTTAATTATAGCCATTATAGGCTCGTTGCATAATGTACTATTAACTTATGTCTAGCCGCTGACAAGTGTGGTGCTTTCATTGTTGGAAATCGGCTATATTCGGTCACACTCGTTACAGGTTCCGCCCCGCCCTTCTACACAAACAACGTGGGTTGTGAAAGGAAGTCAGGTGTGGACATGCGCGAGCAACATGACAATAACAATATTATACATACCCAAAATACTTATAATGTTGAAGGCTAGCAGATATATTCTCACGATTGAATCCACCGTCATTCAAAGCACAGTTGTTCCGTCACTTCATTTTCATGGAAGAATTCATTATGAGTCAGTCGCTCAAGAAATGAGAACGGTCTCCTTAATACACTAAATTACACATATTACGATAAATCACACAGTTTAGCCACTTCATTCTCACGGTAGAGTACACCAACTGCCAGTCACTCAACAAATTATAGCCTAACAGTTTCGTAACGCACTAAATTAAACGTGATAGTAAAAAAAAAAAAAAAAAAAAAACAGCTCCACTTCAGAAACAAAACGGTACCGTACTTATAAAAAAGTAATCTTAACACAAGAATTTACTTTAACATGTAGGCCTAACTGTAAAGTGTCTCGTGATTAGAGATTTACACCAACATTCGATTGAGTTTCAGGAAGTATCAACAACTGTGCTGCAATATTATCCTGTTCATCGTTTGTAGGTCTTGAAAGACTAAAACATTTCTTCTTTTGAACTTTTTTTTTTTAGAGAAAAAAGTCTCCTTTGAAGTTCAAATCTAGTGATTTTTGCTGCAGTAGTCTCTGGCGTAGATAGAAATGTTACTTTTGATTTTCGGGCCTGAAGAGTTGGAATAATGGGCTTAATTTGTCTCTGAATTATATCTATGTCTTCTTCGCAGTCGGCTTGATCGAGAATTTCTTTTGAATGCATGTAGAAGTTTTGCTTTACTTTGCTCTATATTTGCACATTTTCTTGTGGCATCTTTAGTTTGTAACTGTCTTAGAATAATATCTTGTTCCTCAATGAGTGGCTGTTCTTGAATAATTAGGCTACTTTCTGAAGACTCGTCTCCTCTCTCTCTGTAGTTGCTGGTGTCATTCTGCAGACAAGTTGAATATGTTTACACATATTGAATTTGATGGATGAATCAAGACAGCCGCAGATGTATTGATGAACACATGCTTTGCATTCAGTGCATTGTAGACTACAGCTGCAGCTTGGTTTGTCTGTCTTCCTCACTTCGTAAAATTCGTTCCTGTTTCGTGATGAAACCCTCCATATTTCTCCATCACAGACGGCACTTTCCTCAGACAGCAGCAGTGAGCATTGGTGTCGTTGTCGAATCGCCGACAACTTTCTGGTAATTTTACCTTTGTGGAGGTGAATCAGTCTATCATACAGTTTATCTCTCACGAAAGTCATAAGCGTATTAATTGCTACATCCAACCTCTTAGGCTTTTTCCCACCCATGTAAATGTGTTTCAATACACCATGCATTCTTTCAAGATGCATATTTGTGTTCAGTCCTGAATGCAGGCGATGGCAGTAGGCCCAATTAGAAACACACGGCTTGTACTAATTTTCGAAATACAAACCAAAAACCCTGGTGCTTGGGTCATTATTCAACATGATTACAACTTGTCCTATCGTTTTAGAAAATGCTACCTCGTCCCTATCTTCTAGTAAAGTCCGCAGCAGCTTGTAGACTTCAACCTGCTTCTCGCGACCGTTCACTTTTGAAAGATTTTTCCGCCAGGCGTGATCAACATGCCACGTACAATATAGGCGAAATTCTGGAGGTAACATTACCGTAGATCAAGAATTATAATACATTTCTGCCATATCTGACATAAATACTCTCTGTTGTAGGGCTTCTGACAGGGCATTTCTTATAACAGATAAGAACAGTGTCATAACACATGTGTCACTTCTACTTGAACATAAAAGCACATGGAAATCCCTGAGAAAGATCATCTAGAACGAGAAGAGTTGTGAGTTCAAATCCGTAATTGCTGAGGCCATGAGTACCATCAAAACAAACAGAATCGTTGCCATACTGCCGAAGCATTTCCCTCTGTGCTTTATTCATCATAATAAGAATGAAGGCATCAGCTTGCAACTGAGGATGGGTTTCTAGAAGAATGCCCTGTGTTTTGTAAAACATCACGACATCACCAGCAATCTCCATCTCATTAATCTACGATTCGACAGACGTACAGTCATTTGTGTGTCGAACTGCGGGTGATTTTAAACTGTACTCTTGCTCTACATTAGATAGATCCTTTCTAGTGAGTAGGTGGATACGTTCTAGCCCTGAGCTACCCAAGGAATCTCTAACGTCATCTAGTATTTTATTAAATGGAACTTGCATTGCAATATTGGCTGCAATGTCAGTTTTTTCGGCTTGTGATAGTCTTACACGACCTAACTCTGATTGATGACCTACGTGAGTTTTACAGTACAAAACTGTTACTTCGCCTGACGAATGAAAGCTTGCATCAATTTTTGCGGGACAATGTCCATTAATCTTGTTGCTCCCTAACATTTTACAGTGGCGTATATTTTTGCTTTCAGTCTTAAACTCACCATCGCGATGGCATTTAAATGACATTTTTGCACACCCATCATTCTTACTAACATATTTTGACCGCCATACAACAAACTCATATACTTGTAGCGCGAGTCTCGTTACAAAGTGGACACTTGACCTTGGTGTTGAGTGTTTCCCTTTCAAATGATGTGTCAAAGAAAATTTCGAGTCCGTTCTAAAATCGCATAAATTGCAGATAAACTGTGTACTCGAACCTGAATGCTTCACCTAAGTTTTATTGTGACTAAAAGTCTTAGCGCAAAGACTGCATGTAACGCGATCCAGGTTTTCATTAAATGTTTTGTTTAAACATGACATCTATCCTACAATATAAGTACAAGCGGCACATTAACATTCACACAATGCTGTAGCACAAGTAGTAGCAGTATTACTCGAATTAAATCTTCACTCACATAATAGAGGCAAAAACTGAGAAAACCAACTAATCAGCTGTAGGCTACACGTAGCAGAAAACGTCTTAACTCACACACGAGAGACCACCGCAGCCGAAACTATCAGCGTGCAGAAGGGCGGGACGGAGCCTGTAACGAGTGAGACCGAATATAGCCGATTTCCAACGATGAAAGCACCACACTTATCAGCGGCTAGACATAAGTGTACTATTACGGCTCTCGCGCATGCGTAGAATCTGTTTCATCCTGGAGAAACATGGCGGACAGATCAAGAAGCGTGTAGCACTCATTGTTGTTTGCTTTCTTGAGGTTTTCTGGAACATAATTATAAAGGAAGGGAAATACAGAAGACTTTATTCGTGGCAAAAGCTGAAAATGATATGAACAAAGTATTTAGGAGAACTGGCAGTTGTGTAAATACATAGCTTAATAGGACGTGCTCTCCCACTTGTCTTTGTAGCGTAAGCGGTTGCGGTGCAGACTCTAAATTTATTATGCAGAGCTGGGAGGAGTTCGAATCCCAATTCGGATATGCTTAGTTTTAAATTTCCGTGGGGCAGATGACCTCGTAGTTCCGCCCCTTAAAACAATAACTTACTAACTAAATTTCCGTATTCTTCTCTCTTGGTATTGAAACTTAGTAATACTAGCGGACCCGTGCGAGAAATCTCGCATGTTCATAAACCACACTTTCCCCAATATGTTTTGCAAATCGAATACTTCTTACAAAAATTGATATTTAAGAAATTAGAATGTAATTTGTCACTGATAATGTCATTTGTGTGCTGAGTGTGCTGTAACACTCAACGGTTATTCGATATTTGTGAAAATATACGATTTGAGTACTCAGTCTTTTGATTTACTGTTTCTGAAATCCATTCAAAATGACAAAGGAAAAACTTCATAATGTTAAAATGACATGAAACGGGCGTCACAGCGACTAAAATGTGAAGTGGACAGCAATTATGGAGCGTATTTTCATACATTAACAGTATCTGCAAATTGCACACTTCGTACATTTTTTAAAAGTAATTTTTTAAAGAAATTGATATTTATGGAATTAGAGTGCAATTCGTCACTGCTAATGTCTATTCTCTTTCATTTGAATGCTCGTTTTCATGATCGGTCGCTTGTGAGTGCCGCAGGAGGGATCTATACTACTGAAATAATATATATGATGTACAGGTATGATCTTTTATAATATCACTGTCATAAACGTATTTTATATTCATATACTGTAGATGAAAGTTCGTGTGATACTCGGGAAACAAACCGTCATTGTGACATGCGTGAGGTACAGTTCGTATGTTTCCCCTCCACTTTAACGATGCTTCAGAGAGTCCAGTGGCCACTTAACGTAATTCCTTCTTAGTGGTAAATTAACGAGCGTTTCTGTTTGATGAAATGCTCGTGCAAAGCTAAATAACCTTTAATGATGAGTTAAGAAGTAATTGACGTTGGTGAAAACTGCCCTTAGTCTCTCGTGAGGATATATGAGAATAGGTGGATTCGATTCCCGTCTCCGGTAGCCTTAAAGTGCAGGGTTTTCCCGTGACTTTTCACTTCTTCTCCAAGCAAATGACTGGCAACTGAATTTTATGAAACAGCAGTCTCCTTCCTGATCCCAACCCCAACTGCAAGTTTATGTGAGGAGACGTTTCATTTAAAGTCTTGTTTGGAGACCTGCTTTAGATCCCACTCCAATCCTGGCTCATAGCCCTTCATATTTGATTCTTAATCCTCTTGACTAGTGGGATTTTCGTCCCTCCTCTGGAACCGGTAACATCAATCATAACCGGGCGACGAGCTTGTGGCAGGTGAATGAGTCTCCCTTCGCGTCATCTTAAAGTCGCTGGATAGATGTCTCAATTGCTGTCTGGATCCTGCTCGAATAGGAAGATGAAATACTTGTATTCTAAGTCACCTTCAAGTTCCCACAGAATAGTAGGCCTAAGGCTGTGTGGGATGAGATTGGGTGGCTTCTTATGTGTCTATCCTGAAAGAAATCCTCTGAGACCAGAAAAGAAAAAGAAATTGTGGTTTGTACTGTACGATATTAAATTTATTTTGGTTTCCTGTAGAAAGGGTGTTAGTCAAAATACTCTTATAGTAAGGTACAATGTGTATCTCCAATAAAGCCGGCCCCGTGGTATTGGGGTAGCGTGTCTGCTTCTCGCCCGGTTCGATTCCCGGCTCCGTCAGGGATTTTAGAAACTGACGTTAGGGCTTGAACGGGGTACACTCAGCCTGGTGAGGGCAATTGAGTAGCCGTCTGTCACTGAGGCAGCGCTCCGGTCACGAAAACCAAGATTAAAGGCCGAGTGGACCTGATGCGCTGACCACGAGTCACCCCAATATCTGCAGGTCAAATGGCTAGGCAGCGGTCGCTTGGTATGCCTAGGCCCTTCATGGGCTGTAGTGCCAAGGGTTATTTGTTATTATGTATCTCCAATAAGTTATATTTTAATTCCGACCGGTTTTGTCTTACGACAGGCGTTCTTAACCTTTTAGAGACTGTAATAATAATAATAATAATAATAATAATATCGTATGGCCTCGGGTGCCGGGTGCAAGCTTTGTAATTTGACACACAGAGGGTAGCTTGCATGTCGAATTCGTTGTTCCTTGAATCACTATGAAAGTCAAGGAGGTTAGATGTTAGATATCTAAGCTCCTTGAACACTATAGCGCTTTCTAGTAGAGAAATGAGGAACTTTGTGTTGGCGGAAACTCCCAAGATTAATTTTGCCATTATAAACACGGCCTACTGAAATCAAATGGGTTCTTTGACATGCCAACATCGTATGACATGCGTGTCGTATTTTTGCCGCCTTTCAAAAAAATCACTTACCACGGCCAGGAGCGAACCTGCAATCTTGGGGTTAGTAGACCGACACGATATCCACTCACCCACCGTGGCAAGCTATTTAGAGACTGTGAGCACCACGTTCTTACCATACCAAGAATCCGAGCACGATTTAATCGAATATAATAATAATAGTAATACAACAAGCATGTGCCTCTCTTTCTTTTTCCTATCTCTCTAACGGAATACAATAGTTGATCCCACTATATGACAGCTGTCTCAATTCTGGTGGTGATAATGTCGCAAAATATCTCTGGTGCCAATAAAGAATTTCATGTAACTGTTTTATTTAAAAAAGTAGAGAAACTTAATCACTGGATGGCCCTCATAGTTTATATACCGTACTAGTGAAAAACATTGTCCTATTACCGTTTCAACATGGTGGCAAATGTTACATTTCATTTCTGTAGCGTGTGCTACCGCGTCCCGCCCGGCGAACAGGTATCTGTGGCAGGTAGCATATATTCACCCTTCCTGCCGAATTATCGTTTTCGATTCATAGTTTATTTACTCAGGTTCGAACATAAATATGTATGGAGCGTAAGATTCATACACAAGTGCGCTTTTACCCGTATGAGGGTTACCAGCTATTACTCGTCTGACGAATCCTTGCCGGTGACTTCTACAAGTTGCCTGTGCTATGACGCAATTTCCCGGGGATATCGGCACGAATACATGAACATAGCGACCAGCGAATTAAGCGACCATCACGAAATACGTGAACTAAGCGGCCAAGCTACTCTGACTCATGGAATACCTGAACAAAGCGATCATCGAATTAAACGACCAGCACGGAATATGCGAATTAAGCGACCAAGCTACCCTGACTCATGCCCACCACATCGCCCGAAGTCATTCAACCGGGTTATTCCCAACCGGTTTATAACTAGATTCAGCATGCATGTATATGAAATTACAACTGAATCTGGAAGGAAAGCGAAGAAAACTCAAATACAGAAAAATGGATGCGGGTATTGAAAAAACAATGAAGAAGTATGAAGAAACGGGTGACGTAATGGCATGTCTCTAAACTCTCTCCTACCTTCAAAAGTTGGATTAAGTTCACGATCATGAAAACACTCTGTAAATGTATGTTTATATATCTGTAAATATTGCTTTTTAAAACATTAAAAAAATGTACTGACGATGCTATTTTAAAGCTGATTTTAAACACGGCTAAATAATAGAAATCAGTGTTGGAGGAAGAATTCATTGTCCTCTCAGGTAAAGGTAAAAAAAAATTAAATGTACTGACGACGCTGTTTTAAAGCTGATTTTAAACACGCCTAAATAATAGAAATGTATTTCTATCATTTAGCCAGTCCGAAGCGTGGATGAAGTGTGATGGGAATCAGTGTTTAAAAAATGTACTGATGACGCTATTTTAAAGCTGATTTTAAACACGCCTATATAATAGAATAATAATAATAATAATAATAATGTTTTTGGCTTTACGTCCCACTAACTAATAAAATTCCGTGGTGGTCGCTTAGTTCGCTGGTCGCTAAATTCACAGAAGTGTTGACCTTCGAGGCGCAGGTAAAATTTCGTGATGGTCGCTTAGTTCGCTGGTCGCTAAATTCGCTGGTCGCTTTTTTCGCGACACCATCGGCACAGTCTGCACTGTATATGATGAATCATTGTAACATGAACTTGACGTTTTGTTAGTTGAGTATTCCGAATTTGTGTTATGTGAATAGCTTGAAGGCATTCATACGCGTAACGAAATGTGCTGTATTATGACAGTAGAACTAGTATTATAAGGTGCGTTCAAAAAGTAACGAGCCGAAGCCTGTAATGCGCAAACCGGTGATGACATCGGCTAATCGTGGCGTGTGTAACGAGGTGTGGTCCCGACCTGAGCGTAGAAGGTCACAGCCCGTCGCTAGAGGGCACGCGTGCACGTCACGTGACGATACAAAGCGAGCAGCAGCATGCATCAATCGTCCAACCAAGACCAAGACAGTAGGCCATTCGACATTTTTCCTGGTGTGGTTGAAGACTGTGGGGCACCCATTGGGCACACAATTTCCGCAAGTGCAGTCATTCCTTTATGATGGTGTGCACACTTCCGACGCTCAATCCGACCATGGCGGCTATGGCGTTCACTGTCACTCGGCGGTCCTGGGTAATGAATGCATCAACCAGCTGGACGTTGTCATCGGTAATGCAGGGGGTGGCCCCAGACCGGGCATCATCGGCTAATGACACCCGTCCTTCCCTGAAGCGCTTGTGCCACGCCTTGACCCTTGCAAGGGTCATGCAATATTCGCCGTACACTTGTGACATTCGTCGATGAATGTCCGTTCCCCCTACTTCTACCGCTGTCAAAAACCGAACACCTCTTTGCTCTTCGGTTGACACCTCCATGTCACTGTTTGCAATGCGATTGGCAGCGTTGGACGATTGATGCATGCTGCTGCTCGCTTTGTATCGTCACGTGACGTGCACGCGTGCCCTCTAGCGACGGGCTGTGACCTTCCACGCTCTGGTCGGAACCACACCTCGTTATACACGCCACGATTAGCCGAAGTCGTAACCGGTTTGCGCATTACAGCCTCCGGCTCGTTACTTTTTGAACGCACCTTATATATATTAGCACCAGCAGAAAGAAGGCACCGTAGGTCCTAGTGCAATGCCGCTTGACGTGGTGTGTACATGCCTTGCCTTTTGCTCCACACTCGCCTTGACGCGCCGATGGGGCGATAGTCAGGTGTAAACAGTTGACAGGGCACTCACTTTAGAACGGCAAAGACTCGGCAGACGGGTAATAGTAATAATAATAATGATATACGAATTGCAGCCAAATGGCCATAGGTGGGTATTTTTGATTGAACGCGCGAGGGCTTCCAACAATTTCAATTTCAAGTAGTTCCAATTTTGGCTACCAGATGCTACTGTCACTAATACCTAGCGGCGAACGTTGGAACTTGATAGTGCGTTTCTAAATAGCCAAATATAACCTACAAATTTTGCTACATACTACCAATTGCAGTGATAGGTTCCTTTACGTGCCAAACATCAGTGACATAGGCTCGCCGGCTTTACTTCCCCTCCGAAGGAAGGCATCCTGAATGATTGTAATGCTCTTAAAATCCGAAGACTTCGACCTGGTTTGAACCCGCTATCTTGGGCATAGCAGTTCAGCATGCTACTGACAACGCCACCGAAATAGTAACAATAATGTAGTATAGTAATCATAGACTTTAAGGAGCGATAACGTAGAGGTTAGACCCCTTGCAACAGCCTCATTATCATCTGTTAGAGAGAGAAACGAGGAAGGCACAAACTGCTAAGATTTTGATACCATTCAAGTGTTCTTTCATCTCACCCCAGCTCAATTAAAGGGGTGATGTAGAGTGCGTAGTGCCAGTGACAATGGCTATTAATTACGTTGAAGCTCTCCGCTCCATTCACAAAATTTCCCCAAGGACGCGACGCTGACCTACATGCGTTACGTATTTGCTTGTTTGCGCACTGCCGTCTGGCCTTATCCTTCATCTCATCCCTCCCAAGATCGCGGGTTCAAACCCGGCTGAAGTAGTCGGATTTTTTAAGAGAGTTAACAATCACTCAGTATGACTTTCTTCGGAGGGAAAGTAAAGCCGGCGGGCCCATGTCATAGATTTATGTCATGTAAAAGAACCTTCCACTAACTACAATTGTGCGAAGCTAAATTTGTAGGTTATAGGAGTGTTTATTTACTTATTATTTATATTATATAGGCTACGTTGTACTCCCGCCCAGTGATTAGGTAAATTCGTGTTGACCGACTGAAGAGTTACAACTGACATTATTACTTGCAGTAATCGTTTTGCAAAATAAAAACATTTTTTTATTTATTTTTTATCGTATGGCCTCGGGTGCCGGGTGAAAGATTTATTTGTCGCCCAGAGGGCAGCATGCATGTCGTATTTTGTCGTTCCTTGGAACGCTATGAAAGTCAAGGAGGTTAGATATCTAAGCTCCTTGACACTATAGCGCTTTCTAGTGGAGAAAGAAGGAATTTGGGTTGGCGGAAAATCCCGAGATGAATTTTGCCATTATGAACACGGCCTACTGAATTCAAATGGGTTCTTGATCATGCCAACAACGTATGACATACGTGCTGTGATTTTTGTCGCCTTTCAAGAATCACGGCCAGGAGGAATCTGCAAGCTTGGGGTTGGTAGTCCGACCCGATAACCACTCACCCACCGTGGCAAGCCTTGCAAAAATTAATTATTATAGCATAACGCATTGTCATCAATGTAGCATCGAAACGTTAAAGGAAGTAGGAGACTTTCGCTACTTAAGATGGACGAATCAAAGAGGATATAAAATGTGGGTTGGCTCTGGCAAGGAAAGCTTTCTACAGAAAAGAAATCGGTTGACATC
Organism: Meconema thalassinum; assembly: GCA_946902985.2. NCBI lineage: Eukaryota > Metazoa > Arthropoda > Insecta > Orthoptera > Tettigoniidae > Meconema > Meconema thalassinum. Next base: position 251,680,357 of record OX336396.1, read on the forward strand.
AAATATAGATTTAGGTGTTGAAAGTCATTTTTGAAAGCCATTGTCTGGAGAGTGGCGCTCTATGGAAGTGAAACTTAAGACTGTTGACGCAGCAAAAATGGGGAGAATATAAGCATTTGACACGTGGTGTTACAGGAGAATGATGAAGATTAGATGGGAAGTTAGAGTAACAAATGAAAAGGTATTAGACGAGTGGGAGAGGAGAGATGGTTCTGGCTACTGCTAATGAAGGGAAGATATATGTTGGCAGGCCACGTGCTAAGACATCCTGGAATAGCAAATAATTTAGTTGTGGAAGGAAGGGTCGAGAATAAGAACTGTAGGGGTAGACCAAGTTAAGAATATGTTAAACAGATTGCCTCGGATGTAAGGTGTGGTAGCTATGTAGAGATGTTATGTTACTGTTGTTTTAAGGGGAGGAACTACGAGGTCATCTGCTATTAGTTCAGGACAGGGAGGAATGGAAAGTGGCACCAAACCAGTGAAAAGACTGAAGACTCAAACAACTAGCAGCCCTCTCTACGACCGCTGTAATAGGAATTCTGATACACCCTGTATGCTTCAGAAGTACTTGAATATTGCTCGCTGGCTCACTCCCAATAGCCTCCTTAAATAATGTACTGTATGTTGTTGAGAAGAGGGACCAGCAATTGTCATAGTGGTTTAATTGCTGTTTCTAGGAAACCTCGCCGGCGAGAAGAGTCTATTATATAGTTAGGACTGTCACGTTTTTGTATTATTTGCTTTCTTGTCAATGTAATTGTTAGAAGACACCACGTCTGTTCGTTCAGTTGTCATCTAGAGATCCTTTCAGCGGGCCAGGTAGGATTTGAGTGGACGATATGCTTCCATCTAACTCTTTCATTATAGGCTTCTCCTTTAATATCTTGGAACGTTAGTCCTCTCGTTAGGAGATCTTCTTTAACTTGGTCTATCCACCTTTTTCTGCGACGTCCAACGGGTCTCTTGCCCGATACCTTCCATTCCAAGTACTGTTTTGTCAATACGTGTCTCCACCATTCTTTGTACATGACCAAACCACTTCAACCTTGCAATACGCAGTCTCTCTTCCATTGTCAAGGTTATCTGCATATCTTTCCTTATACAGTCATTTCTGATTCGGTCTTTCCTCCAAATATAATCTCAAAAATTTCATTTCACATGACTGTAATTTACTGATGTCTCCCTTCAATAACACACAACTCTCTAAGCCAGGCTGTTCCAGCCGAGTTGCTCGCCTGTACGCAGTGGAGTACTCGCCGCCTTGCGCGAGTAAACCTGCAATATGCAATACAGCTCTGCTGTGGGGGCTGCCGTCACTGTGCGGTGGATACATCAAGACTGGTAGGAAAAGCATGGACTTGTGTTATGACCTTCGCCCAGTGACGTATTGGCTATCACCCCCAGTCCCTCTCCAACCGTACTCCGAGCATCACTGCTGAGTACTCGCGTGTACGCTTACTCAAACTCGCGGATTTGGAACAGCCTGCTCTAAGCTGTATATCATGATTGCTAGCAGGTATGCATTGAACATCGTCTGCTTAGCTCTTGTAGGGACTGCCTTATCACAGACTAGGTTCCGCACTTTGTAGAAGAAAGTAGAACCCTTAGATACTCTATTTTGGACTTCCAGCATAGCACTCCCCTGATTTGAAATTGTGCTTCCAAGATAACCAAAACTTTCCACACATTTGATTCTTCCCCATCAAGTGTTAGATTACACTGAGCCGATGTTCTGCTCATCATCATTTCTACAGTTTTCGATTTACTTACAGTTGATTTTAATTCTGTAAAATTTCAGTTGTTGTATTCGACTTTGGAGCGATTTATTTAATTAAAACATATGTTATTTCTATCCACCTCTATAGTTAAGTGGACTAAGCCTCCCTCTACAACAAAAGTGGGGTTTTAGAGATTTGAGGTTCGAATCTTAACTCTTGAAAGCGGTCACCCGGCCTTCAAAAGCCAAGATCACTGGTTCGATAGGGTGTTTAAATGTGCACCTTAAAGAACTCCCTTGAAGCAAAATTTCCGCACTTAGGGGATCTCGAAAACCATCGCAATTCAAGCGAACGTTAGATCCATAACATCTTCATTACACTTACCACAGTTCAATATCCTAATAATTCTAGTAACACATACCACTACGTTGTTAATTATTTTAGGGGTAACACTAATACAAGTTAGTTATTGTTGTTTTAAGGGATGCAACAGCGCGGTCATATTCCCCACACTAATACAGCCACCACCACAAGACAGGTTATCAGACAAATTTCACACACACATCCCAATACACGGGGCTATATGACCACGATGTAGCAGCTCGTAAAATAAGCAACAATAACAAGGCAATCAGATATATCTCCAATAGAGTATCAGAGTAGTTAAATACATATTTGTTAGAGGATGCTTGTGTTGCAGAATGCTTCATAGTAATTTCTTCCTCGTTTATATGACAGGAATTCTTTTGTCCACGCTTCATTGAACCTGGAAAGTGTTTTTCCATGATTTGACATGCTGTATTTTTAATTTCCAGTAATTAAAGGCACACAATCCCAAAGTGTAAAAGCACCACGAGCAGGCGTGTATTCAGGGGAAGGGGGGGGGGGGGGTACATCACCGCTGGACCGCTGGATTTGGAGTACATGAGGCCGAGATCACGTGTGTTAGCGAGGTATCGCAAGACACGTTTTGCAGCCTTCCAGTGCTGCTGTCCGTGGCAGTCGTTGAACTGAGAAAGAGAACTGACTGCATGGGATATGTCCGGCCTCATTCCCACTGACAGGTACATTACAGCTCCTATCAACTGTCGGTAGGGGACGCTCTCCGCTTGTTCGCCAGGGTTCACGTCTTCCTTCTGCAGCTTCGTACCTGGATCAATGGGAGTGCTGACAGGCCTGCACTCTGCCATTCCGAATCTCTCCAGGACCTAGTCTATGTATCCTTTCTGGCTGAGTTTCATCTGGTTGTCGCTCCTCTCGAACTCCAGCCTCAGACAATACCGCACGTCCCCTAAGTCCTTCATCTCGAACTTGGTATTCAGAAAGTCTCTCACCACGTCGATCTTCTTGTCGTCTCTAGCCATGATCATCATGTCGTCGACATAGATGATTATATAAATCCTATCTTCGACCGGTCTGATGTGGTACATGCATGGATCTGCTTCCGAGCGAGTCGCCTTGAGTTTTTTCATCTCTTCCTCGAGACGGTGATACCAAGCGCGTCCTGCCTGTCGCAGTCTGTACAACGCTTTGTTTAGTGAGCACACCATGTCACGATTGGTCAACTTCTCCAGCATCTCATCTGCGGTGTTTCGCACAGTCTCGTCAACCGACTCGTCTTGAACGGCATGGACAAGATCGTCCTCGAAGTGGTCCGGGGCCTCCATGAAGATTTGCTCCTCGACTTTTCCGTTCAAGTACGCCGTCTTGACGTCTAGCTGTCGGATCTTTAGAATATCTTGTACAGCTAACGCCACCGCTGTTCTTATTGTGCTCAGCCTTGCGAATGGAGCGAACGTGTCGTGAAACTCTATTCCTGGTCTCTGCGTGAAACCCCTCGCTACCACGCGCGCCTTCCGCTTGCTGATAGTGCCGTCAGGGTTAAACTTATTCCGGAGAACGAATCTGCTTCCTATCATACGTTGCCCCTTGGGACGGTCGACCAGCTTCCACGTATTGTTCCGAATCAGTGAAACTGCTTCTTCTGACATTGCTTCGATCTACGCAGGTGTCATCTCCGGAGATAGCCTGGGTCACTGGGATTTCAGCGACGTTAGCCGCTTCCCCTGGTCGATCACCGTAGTCCTTGTGGGGTCGCCCAGATTTTCCAGTTCTAATCAAACGAGGCCGTCCGCCTCTTCTCCTAGATGATGCCGCTTGTTGCTCATCGGATTGGATTTCCGGTTCAACAAAGTAATCGTCTGCAGGAAAGCCTATGAAGCCATCGGGGAATTCCCATTCAGCTACATCAGATTGGTTTTCTGCCAGAACTTCGTCTCTCGACACCAGATCGAACTCCAGTTCATGGATCGGATCCTCTGGTTCAATGCGTACTTTGTCCGGAGAGTCACGCGGGAACAGATCATCGACTGATTCCTTAGGCGCGGTCATCGCCTCACGAAAAACAACGTCTCTCGTGATCTCGATCTTCTTCGTTTCAGGAATCCAGATACGGTAAGCCTTCGACTGCTCCGAATATCCAACAAAAAATCCCTCTTTTGAGCGAGGGCTACTAAACTCCCCCTTGTTTGGGGTCTTGTCCAGGCAGAACACCTTGCTCCCAAAGTCCTTGAAATAGTGTGCAGTCGGAGTTCTGTCGAACCAGCGCTCAAATGGAGTCTTCCCGTTTAGCTTTTTGGTTGGACATCGGTTCCTCAGATAATTTGCGGTGTTGATCGCCTCCACCCAGAATGTCATCGGTAGGCCAGATTGCAGGAGTAAACATCGTGCTGCCTCTTCAAGGGTCCGATTTTTCCTCTCGGCCACACCATTTTGTTCAGGTGTATATGGAGTTGTGAGACGGCGCTCGATCCCCTCAGATTTCAAGAACTCGTCAAATTCCCTGTTGACATATTCACGTCCATTGTCAGACTCTACGCACTTTATTTTCAGACCGTGCTGCTTCTCGACGAAAGCCTTGTACTCTCGGAACATTTGCAACGCCTCGCACTTCGTCTTCATAAACCGTACCTCTGTCCATCTCGAGTAGTCGTCCGTAAATGTGATCATGTACTTGGATCCACCGTTCGACACAACACCCACAGGGCCACAAACGTCTGTGTGAACAATATCGAGCTTGCTGGTCACACGATTTGACTCTTTCGGGAAAGGTATTCGAGTCATTTTGCATTTCGTGCAAATGCCACACGTTAATCTCCACATCTCCCTTTTAGTTGCACACCTCGAATGGATCCGCTCTTCACTGCCGTATCGAGATCACGAAAGTTGACGTGACCCGTCCTTCGATGCCACAGCTGCGCCACATTCTCGTCGCGCTTGTCTTCTGACACTGCGTTTCGACATTTTTCCAGTTTGGTGCCCTGTACGTAGTACAGATTGTCCTTGCGCTTTGCAACTAACCTCGTCAGTCCATTCTGGTAGAAAACTTCCGCCTTCTCTTTGCCAAAAACAACCGAGAAACCACGGTCTGTCATCTTCGACACTGATAAGAGATTAGTGCGGATTTCAGGAACGTGCAAAATCTCATTGAGGGTAACGTTGCAAGTTTTACCGTCTACACTTGTTGCAATTTTTGCAGTTCCTCGGGCCTTTATCTCTGCGGTTGCGCTGCTCGCTAACTTCAGCTTGCCAGTCTCGCCCTTGTCCATCTCTAAACACAGACGCATCACCGCACAGATGAGACGTGCATCCACTGTCGAGATACCACAGGTTTTCGACGCTGCTCGTCGCGATCTGGCACGTATCAGGTTCCTCAACTGATAAGAGTGACGCGTCCGACAGCTGATTTTTGTTGACCTTAACATTGCAGTCCACTGCCTTATGTCCCTTGATTCCGCACTTCGAGCATTTGAACGGAAGCGATTTCTCCTTGTCACTCTTACCACCGGAGTAGCCGTGGTTTTTGTTTTGAGGCTTTGACTGTGGTTTCCTTGAAGGACCTTTCTTCTTCACGTACATGGCGCCTTGATTTTCCATCGGTGTTGACGAGGCAACTCTGGCATCGTGTTCTTCGATTATCTTCGTACGTAGATTCTCAGGCTTCGGTAGATCGTCCCGGCTCTCGATGGCAATTCTGAAATTTTCGAAACTTGCCGGCAAACTGTACAGCATTATGATGGTAAGTTGGTCTGGGTTAATAACTACGTCCATGTCAGCCAACTTGTCGACACAGTCAAAGTAGTTGTTGAGGTGCTCACGGATGTCGCCACCTAGTCATCTTTTGCAAGGTTTAGACTCAACAACGTGGCCTTGCGAGCCGGCCCCTTCGACTGAAACGTATCCTCAAGTTTCTGCCATATCTCGCTTGATGACCTGCAGTTCTTCCCCAACTTGAGCTGGCTTGGTCCGGTGGATAGGATTAGGTCTGACATGGCCTTTTCATCCCTAGTCGTCCACTCGGTTACTTGGGTTGCATTGTCCTCACCCGGCTCGGGTTTGACGATCTGGCGGTTGACATAACCCCACGCGTCATTCTTTATCAGAATGGCGCGCATTTGCATTTTCCAGGTGTCGTAATTATCGCGCCCTAAGGCCTCGATGCGCACTACACCGTTTGAATTCATTGTTTCACTTCAATCGTGTCGCGTGTTAATGTCCGGAACACTCACGATTGTTCACAATAAATTTGCTGTGCCGCGTGTTACTGTTTGAAACACTCACAACCGGCCATACACTTTGCGTCGCGTGCTATTGTCCGGAACACTCGCAAATAGGCCTGCGGAATTTCGTGTCGTGCGCGTTTGTACACAACTCGCACGTTAAGCGCGTTTTCTTGCGTCACGTGTTATAGTCCAAAACACTCGCAATAAGCCAAAATTCGCGTCGCGTGTTATTGTCCAAACACACGCGATTGGCCTTTTCACTGTTCACTCACGATCAAGCACACAATATTCGAGAAGACGGCGTTTGATCCTTCTCGCTTTGTCGATATCCAGAAGTTTCTCGAGAGAGCAAGATGTCTGTCGATTCGACGCGTTCTTCTCTTTGTGTGTCCGCTTGATCCCGCTGTTTCCAGTTTTCAATTAATTTAAATCTGAGCCAATCGTTCTGGGTCCATAACCTATTAGAGGCTTTAAAGCGGCAATGAAATGTAACGCTCGTTTAAATGTAACTCAACTGATTTATTTAACACAAAATACATGAACTGTTTAAATGCGTTGTGCCGTGAACAGATCATAAGACGAACTGTTTAAAAGTTAGTTGGGGGCGCTAGTTGCGCCTATCGATCAGGATGGAGGTCGATACCGGCAGGTGCCGATCTCACCAACAAACCTGGAAAGTGTTTTTCCATGATTTGAAATGCTGTATTTTTAATTTCCAGTCATTAAAGGCACACAATCCCAAAGTGTAACAACACCACGAGCAGGCGCGGATTCAAGGGGAGGGGGTCACGGTGGGTCATGACCCCCCCCCCCCCAACGGAGACCATTTTTTTTTGCTAATTCATAAAACGAAAACACAATAACCAGAAAAATAAAACTTATCGAATTTTAACTGAAAAACAGTTTTTTTTTTCATTTTATTCAATACTGAAAATATATTTATTGCAATTATGTTCTGCAGCAATAATAATAGTACGCAACAATCAACTATAAATTATAAATTTACTAAACGAAATAGATGGGTTTTCTTACACAACTAATTTTTATATAGGCTATATATTGGTTTATGAAAAAAATACATTTTTCTCACCAAAAATTTTGCCGACGTCGAAACTGCAAGCTTGGTTTGCAATTTAAGCTGTGTTCTCCCTTTGTCGGTACCAACTCGACTTGCCGAAACTGTAACGTACCTTGATACTTTTCTCGAAGGTCGATGTAAAAGTCGCAAAACACACTGTTGCAATTTGTACGAATATTTTTGGTGCGCTAAACGCATCAAATTTCTATCCATGTAGCTTGCAAAAAAATTGGTCTGGTTTTGTACGTTTGGTTATTTTGTGATTGCGTTTTTAGTGATACCATTTTTCTTAACAATTTCGATTCTCTGACCCCCTCCAAAGCCAAACTCCAGATCCGCGCCTGACCACGAGTTCGAAACACGTCTTATTGAAAAGACACCCGGAAAAATAATATTCGAAGCGTCCAGGGGAAGAAGGGGGAATGTCATTCAATGTGTAAAATCGAGATATCAGCGCGATCTGGTGGGCCTCTATGCGACGTATTGAAGGCACATTGTGTCTGGCTAAGAACTATGAGGGTCGTGAGAAAATGACGTTTCAAGTTGACGCGTACATATAAGAAATGAAACTTTAAAACTCGTTTCCTGAACATTTTACATTATTTCACATTCTCCCTTCTTCCCCTGGACCATTCATTTATAAATTCAAACCAAAGTCGTTAGGTTGCCCCGCCATAATAAAGTTATTAGACATGAAGTATCTGTGATTGTGTTCAAGGATAGCTTACTAAAGTACTAATAAATAAGTTCCTTGACTTTGTGTATCGCTTTGTTTTCTAAAGTTTAAGATATACGCCAATCAATACTTGAATTAATATATCAATTATATACAGGGGCGTATATACAATCATTTTTCGGGGGGGCTGACTATCCTGGAAAATTTTGAGAATTCTCAGGGGATTGTCACCGCAAAATAATCAGAAATATCAACCAATATCATAGAGCATATAACTTTGTGTAATTATATTAGATAAGAGTTAATTCTAAGTTTCTGTAGCCTACAATATTAGTGGCTATACAAAAAAAGTTGTAAAATGCAACACAAAATAAAATTTTATACATAATGCATTTTCTATTATGGCCGAGGATGGAGTATGAAAGGCAAATATCTTTTTTTGTAAATTGGTAATTGGAATTCTCAGTTTTGCCTCACAAGCCTGAGTGCACCTCGTCCCAGCCCTCACACCAGAAATAAAATTTCTTGGCAGAACTGGGAATCGAATTCGGACCTCCGGGGCGGCAGCCAAGAATACTAGCCACTATACCACGAGGTGGTCTAATTTCAGGGTACAAAAAAACCGCTTTCTTAATTCTTTTTTTTTTCAGGGGGAGCTGGAACCCTCACAGCTCCCCCCCCCCCCTCTTTTATATACGCCCCTGATTATATACTGTATTATAGGTTGGGTACATGTTTCGACCGGAAATTGAGGTCTTCCTCAGCCCAATGAATGTCAGGTCGAAACATGTACCCATCCTATAATATATAATTGATATATGAAAATGAAAATCCACAGCCTGCTTCCAGTCTCCGACCGGGTCAGGAATGGAATGAATGAAGCCCCCATCTAGCGGCGAGGATATGAAATGTGCCGGCTGCCGAGGCCCGACGCACTCCTCTGGGGCAATGATTAAATGAATGACAGATGAAATGAAATGATAGTGGAGAGTGTTGCTGGAATGAAATTTTGACAGGGAAAACCGGAGTACCCGGAGAAAAACCTGTCTGCCTCCGTTTTGTCCAGCACAGATCTCACATGGAGTGACCGGGATTTGAACCACGGATCCAGCGGTGAGAGGCCGGCGTGCTGCCGCCTAAGCCACGGAGGCTCATATAATTGATATACAGTATTTTAATTCAAGTATTGATTGGCGTGTATTTTAAACTTTAAAGTTCGTCTATTTATACGGATATCGACAAACATTTTGCTATCAATGGCAATTGCATTCGCTTTCTTTCTCCAAAGTGCCGCCAACGTGACCAAATGTCGAAACATTTCAGCAGAAATATGCTTTCAAGATGAGACTTTCAAAATTCAGGATATTTGAGGGCGTATGGGCGTATGGCAACCCTAAGTGAAGGGCGGGAGTGGAAGATGGCTATGGAGCGGATTGTAAATATTGATCTGCTTTTATTTTATTAACTACTGTATTGCCAGTTTTAAATGGAAAACCTAAGCTCTTCAGTAACCACTCGCTGAGTTGTAATAGAACGTTCTCCATAATCCGGTACTTTAATACACACATCAAAAAAAGTTTTGCATCACCTCGGTTCCCAGATCTCCGGCATATAGACGTTGACTGTGTATATTGTATCCAAGATACAGTCCCTTTGACTGTTCATAGATGTCACTAAAACTGCTCAAAGATGTAAACAACCATGCATGAGCAGGGCCTATTAGACGGAGGGGGTACGACAGCCGATCAGTTCCAGTCATTCCACCAGGACGAAGGTACGCTGCTCATGTTGTCTGTAGTTCTACCATGCCTAGAAGGTCAATACCGCAGTTCGATCGCGTCCGCATTGTTACTTTGTGTCAAGAAGGGCTCTCAACAAGGGAAGTTTCCAGGCGTCTCAGAGTGAACCAAAGCGATGTTGTTCGGACATGGAGGAGGTACAGAGATACAGGAACTGTCGATGACAGGCCTCGCTCAGGCCGCCCAAGGGCTACTACTGTAGTGGATGACCGCTACTTACGGATTGCCGCTCGGAGGAACCCTGACAGCAATGCCACCATGTTGAATAATGCGTTTCGTTCAGCCACAGGACGTCGTGTTTCAACTCAAACTGTGCGCAATAGGCTGCATGATGCGCAACTTCACTCCCGACGTCCATGGCGAGGTCCAGCTTTGCAACCCCGACACCATGCAGCGCGGTACAGATGGGCCCAACAACATGCTGAATGGACCCCACGGAATTGGCATCACGTTCTCTTCACCGATGAGTGTCGCATATGCCTTCAACCAGACAATCGTCGGAGACGTGTTTGGAGGCACCCTGGTCAGGCTGAACGTCTTAGACACACTGTCCAGCGAGTGCAGCAAGGTGGTGGTTCCCTGATGTTTTGGGGTGGCATTATGTGGGGCCGACGTACGCCACTGGTGGTCATGGAAGGCTCCGAAACGGCTTTACGATACCTGAATGACATCCTCCGACCCATAGTGCAACCATATCGGCAGAATATTGGAGAGGCATTTGTCTTCATGGACGACAATTCTCGACCTCATCGTGCACATCTTGTGAATGCGTTCCTTCAAGATAACGACATCGCTCGACTACAGTGGCCAGCATGTTCGCCAGACATGAACCCTATCGAACATGCCTGGGATATGTTGAAAAGGGCTGTTTATGGACGTCTTGACCCACCAACCACTCTGAGAGATTTACGCCGAATTGTCGTTGAGGAGTGGGACAATTTGGACCAACAGTGTCTTGATGAACTTGTGGATAGTATGCCACGGCGAATACAGGCATGCATCAATGCAAGAGGACGTGCTACTGGGTATTAGAGGTAGTGGTGTGTACTGCAATCTGGACCACAAATGCTGAAAGTCTAGCTGTATGATGGTACAACATGCAATGTGTGGGTCTCATGAGCAATAAAACGAGCTGAAATGTTGTTTGTGTTGATCTCTATTCCCTTTGTATTTAACGGTTCCGGAACTCTTGGAACCGAGGTGATGCAAAACTTTTTTTGATGTGTGTACCTTTGGCTGTGCAATTGGGAGCTTACGTGAAATCAGATATATGTTTATCAACAGTAGGTAATTAATTCCATTCAGCGTTCAACATCTAGGTCCACGGCCCGCATTAAATAATACCTCACCTAAATCCGCAGTAAAAAATGTATTCCTATAGTGCCTCATCCTCATGGTGTGTGAATGGTTATCGTGTCGGACTACCAACCCCAAGCTTAAGGTTCGCTCCTGGCCGTGGCAAGTGATTTTTGACAGGCGACAAAAATCACGACACGCATGTCATACGTTGTTGGCATGTTAAAGAACCCATTTGAATTCAGTAGGCCGTGTTCATAATGGCAAAATTAATCTCGGGATTTTCCGCCAACACAAAAGTTCCTCCTTTCTGTACTAGAAAGCGCTATAGTGTCAAGGAGCTTAGATAACTAACCTCCTTGACTTTCATAGTGCTCCAAGGAATAACAAAACTTGAAATGCAAGCTACCCTGTGGGCGTCCAATAACAAAGCTTGCACCCCGCACCCGAGGCCATACGATATTATTATTATATTATCCTCATGGTGGCACGCCCGTGGTGATCATGGTACCCTTGGATTAAGCTAGCATTTCCCCACTTGTATCTGCTTCTTGTCTTTTATCTATCGTATCCTGCCTTTAATGGCAAATACCTATTCCATTTAGCATTCTAATGTTGTGTAGGAGTATCTTCCAATTTCTTATTTCATTCCCCCTTCGGATTTTATACTTAGTATTTAGGCTATATAAAAGAAAACGTATTAGAGGTAGTCTAAAGAATGCTACTGCTCTTAATTCAAGTTGAAAGAGTCCCTTTATCAAATTTCTCAGAAGAGTTGTTGTTGTTGTTGTTGTTGTTGTTGTTGTTGATTCTTTAGGGGCTCTGCGACATCGTGGTCATGTAGCCACGTGCACTTGGGTGTTTGTAGAATTTGTCTGATAACCTGTGATGTCTGTAATAGTGTGTGTATTTGTAACTGAGGAAGGATTTCGGTAGGAAGCGGCTGTGGCCTTAAGTTAGGTTCCATCAATGCATTTGCCTGGAGTAGAAGTGGGAAACCACGGAAAACCACTTCCAGGAGAGCTGAGGTAGGAATCGAACCTACCTCTTCGCAGTTTATCCTCAGGAGGCTAAGTGTACCCCGTTCCAGCCCTATTCCCTAAAGAGATCTATCAGCGCTGATGAATGATTTGTGAAATCATTATGTCAATAAATGGCGGCCATCACAATAACACGCGTTATCATACATATTCCACACACACCTAAACACACGGGGTTATATGATCACGATGTAGCAACCCCTAAAATAAGCAACAACAACAACAAAATAAATAAATTTTTGTATGCTATGAAAGGATTGAAACAAAACAACCGTAAGAACAAAGGAATTAAAAATAACTATTGAGTTCTTAATTTCGTGAAAGATGGAGAAATGCTATAAAATCCGCAAGGGAAATTCAAAGGAGTGGGGGCCATGTCTATTGCTGTAGGAGAATCACCATTCAGAACGTTTTCGGGTTTGCTATTTAGTCTATCATTCCATAAAAGGAAAAAAAAAGTCACCAACGGTGGTTTTCTGTAGCGCGTAATACGGTAGCCTATTTTCTTTACAGCGAACATGACAAGTTATTAAAAAATACACTTATTTATGAAGAGCAATCTTCTCGAGCTGGAGTGATCAACACAGTGCAGTGCAGAGTAGAGTAGAGTAGAGTAGGCCAAGACAGTCTTTTCTCATGTTCACGAGTCCTTTCTTGAGACAGCGAGTGGTAGGGAGGGGTATGCTTCTGCCTTTCTGATGTTCTCTCGTTCGAGTTGTTTATTCATTTGAGGGGCTTATGACATCTCTGCCATCAGCCCCGTGTGGTTGGGTGTGTGTTTAACTTGTCTGATTACCTGTATTTCTGTGATGACTGTTGTAGTGTGTCATATCACTCCAACCCTCCCTTTTACTCGTGGCAATACGTTACACGGAACTTGAGCGGTGGTCAGTTGATCCCGGGTGAGAGATATTTCCAATACTGGAAAAGTTGAAGGATTTATTTAAAATATGTGTGTAGTTTACATTCAGTTACAAAACAATGTAGGATAACATAGCCATGCGTGGATTACTCATTAGCCGACTCCAATGTTCTCGTCGCCGACAATGCTTAGCCAGAAAAATATTTATAGATTCATATGATTGGTTAAGTATATAGTAATGTCGTGGTGGCCTCCGAAAAGGTTTGGTGCAGGTCCGTCGAGTTGACGCTCGTAAGCAAACTGTGTGTCGGAAAGAGGATGAAATAAATGATCAATGACGTCAAAATCACTCAGCCACTTAGCCAGGAAAATTAACCAGATGAAGTTAAATCCCACCATCCGGTTGGAAATCTTGAAATCAAACCCCCGGTCTTTCGAACTAATTGCTAGTGTCGTATCCACGTAGGCACGGAGTGATGCATTATAGATTGAGTTTGCCAGCTCTGTAAGTTTCCTATAAGGACTAGGTTTGCCATATCCTATTGATTGCTGACCGGTTCCTACTTTCGTCTCGTAGGCGACGCGTGTGCCCTGTTTGTGCCCTTGAGGACGTCGTCATCGCCGCCGCCGCCAGGTCTGTCTGTCCGTCCATCAGTCCTCGCGGCGACGCCCGCCCCTTTCCCTCCCCCTTCCATCATGGCTGCGGTGCGCTCTGGGGGCTGTTTCGCGAACTAACAAGGCGCAAGATTGATTAGAGAACAAGTGAACGAGAGCGGGGTGAGTGAGCCCATGGTTGTTTTACTACAGTGTCAGTGTTACTAACATGATGTCATAATAACATACTCTTGTCTGTCATCTGTCAAAATGTGAGCTTCAGTTCCAATTACGTGTTTTGTGCGTGCCATGTTTTATTGACATTTCCTCTGAGTGGAATTTTGTTTAAAAAATGTGCTTTGGCGCTCAATTCAGTGGTTGAAATAGACACTGTCCTTCAAAATGTTTTAAGACTGACTGTTTTGCTGTCACACTGTGTGAACTGTGGATGCCTTTACCAAAAAAAAAAGTGAAGACTTCCTTCACAACTTGTGTTTGTGTTTACTGAATATTTCGCACACTTCAAGGACTGGCATTGTATGTGAGTCTGTTTGAAGAGAGGCAGTGTTATCTGAGACATCCCTTCTCTACTCTGTGACATCGCATCCCTATCGGCCTGGCCTGCAGTGTGTGTTGGGAATACCCAGCATTGATTTTCGTTTCCGTCTGCTAAACGTGTGCGAAGCCGGGTTTTGTAGTGAACTACCTTTTGTTGTGTTTATATAATCTAGTGGTTGTGTGTTCGTGCTGTGTCTGCTATGGCTTGTGTCAATAACAACGGAGAATGTGATAATATTCCGGTAAGATATTATATTATAAATACAGCATTTTTAGTATTAGAAACATGTGATCTGCAATTTTTGCACACTCCAGTATTTCAGTTATTATAGTAACTTATAAGGCTCATGGTCAAGGTTAATAAGTTACCAAGCCAAAAGCTCCAAAATACGCATGCCATGGAGATTTTCATTTTCGAATTATAAAGGAAATATAATACCGTAGATATTGCATTATGATATAATGAAATGGCAAAATACGACGGAATTTTTGTCATCAAAATGTGGTGCCATGAGTTAATAGTAAGTAGATTCTTCCTTAGTGATATAAAATTTGGTTGGTTGGTTCCTTAGTTTAGGGGCTGCGTCAACGCGGTCATGTAGTCCCGTGTACTTTGGGTGTGTGTAGAATCTGTTTAATAACCGGTGTTAATTGTGATGACTGTATTCGTGTGTGATATTAGTTTTTAATTCAAGTAAGGACTGCAGACGATAATTTCAAGTAGTTCCTACTTTTGCTACCAAATGCTACCGTCAACGACACCTAGCTGTGAACTTGGCTACTACTAGATGCCATCGCAACCAGCGCCTGGTGACGAACGTTGGAACTTAAGATCATTAATCAAACCTAACCTTCAAATTTTGCTTCACACAAGTTTAGTTAGTGGAAGGTTCTTTTACATGCCATAAATCTATGACATGGGCCCGCCGACCTTACTTCCCCTCCGAAGGAAGGCATACTGAGGGATTTTAACGCTTTTAAAAATTCCGGCGACTTTGGCCGGGTTTGAACCCGCGACCTTAGGCATAGAAGCTCAGCATGCTACCGACTTCGCCACCGAAGCCGCTGATATAAAATTATGAACTAATTACAGTACTTGTCAAAATTAGCCCAAGACACTGACACTAAGAGATTTATCATTAGAACTGTAATTACTTAGTTTGTATGATGTAAATAACATTACTGTGACATTGGTATTGCAGCTTTTCAGTCGGTCAACACAATATGCACATCAATACCAACACAAAGTTGCAATATCAATAAGGCAACACGGTAAAGTGGCTTCAAAGCTACATATTATCCAGTCTTAACTGATCTTGGTCGTGAAGAGCAAGGACCTGGAGGACTCATTGATCATAACCAGATTATGTTAACAAGTAGTTCCGTGACGAACTAAAGAGCCCACTTTTCTTTAAATTATAGAGACCATATATTAACAGTTGGCAGACTTGGCGACTCTTTAAGTATATTCTTAGGTCCAATATCTTAAGGTACACAATGTACATGCAAAATTTGGTTGAGGTCCAATAGATAGAATGCATGTTACATGTATTTAAATATTGAATTTATCAGCAAGCGTAAATTCAGGTTGGCGACACTGACGTAAATGGGGGTGCTCAAATTTAAATCTAAATATTATGGTCTATATATGTGCCAATTTTTAAAGAACTTCATTTATTAGTATGGCAGTTACATGTGATTCAACATTAAACTTATCAGCACGTGTAGAATCATGTTGGCAGCACTGTCGTATATCGGTTACTGAAAATTAACCTACATTTGTAGGTACTGTTTGTATGCAAAGTTTAGAACTGTTGGCCTGCATACTTCTGATATATTGAGATTAGGATAAAAAAAAATGGTATAGAGTGAATTGGTCAACAGTTGGCAGCTCTGTTGACACTAAAAAAAATGCATATTCATATCTGCTCCGATGGGCAAATCACATACAGAATTCGGTTGAAATCCAAGAGATAGTATGGAAGTTACATGCATTTGAAGCTTGGACATACCAGCAGGCATATAATCATGTTGGCAACACTCTCACGTATGGGCTCCTGTAAATTAGTCTGATGCAATATTAGACTATATGTGTGTCAATTTTGGAACCATTCCCATGCAGATCTTCCGAGATATCGAACATAGACCTCCATTTTCAATTGTGATTTTTCGTCAGTTGGTAGCACTGACGTCATTTTCAAATATGGCTGTGAGATATTCAGGCATAGGTATTTACTCATACCAAATTTGGTTTCGATAGCTGCAGCCGTTTGGGAGTTGATAGGAGGGGGGGGGGGGCAGACATACGGACAGACACACATTTGCCCGGGCCGATCTCATAAGTCTACTTTTCCCTATTTCTTTTTTATTTTTACAAAATGTGAAAAGTAGGCTAAAAATAGTACTTTATTATGCGTCACAGCACATGTGATGTTTCGTCGTAATTAGCATTGTAAACAGTTTGGTAAGATGAGAAGTTATGCACATTTCCACGATCGTATTAATGACAGAAGGAAGCTTACATCTATTAGGCTGTGCATTGTACATGAGGGACTAGAACCCACGATCCCCGGCTTTGTACGCCGATACTGTACTTAGTTACCGAGAAGACATCTTATTTCTCTTTACGAAAGGTACATTATGTCAAGTCAGCATATGCTTGGCACAGTCGCATTGTATTAGTAGCCCGCTGTGGGCTTTGGATTACAGAACTGGATTTTCACCTCCTCATTGATGACAAATGAAAACTCAGACATTAACAAGAAGTTCCGTGACGAACTAAAGAGCCTACTTTTCTTAAAATTTAAGAATGATGCCAATCTACATATATAGACCTATCTAGAATAATGACGAAATCAAGTTGGTAATACTAACATTTCTAAAATAGAGTAACCTACTATAGTTGGCAGCCCTGGTGATAGGTTAGTTCCATCTCTTAAGGTATAGTATGCACATACACAATTTGGTTGAAGTCCAATGGATAGTATGGACGTTAAATGCTGTTTGATATTGGATTTATCAGTGTGCGTAAAATCATGTTGGGAACAATGTCATGTACGTGATGCTCAGAATTAATCCGAAATATTACGATCTACTAAAGTGCCAATTTTGGATAAAATCCATTTGTTAGTATAGAAGTTACATGTAATTAAAAATTGAAACTATCAGAAACCTTAGAACCGTGTTGGCAGCACTGATGTAAGTTAGTTGATCCAAATCAATCGAGAATGTCAGGTACTATAAGTGTGTAAAGTTTAAAGCTGATGGCTTGCATACTTTCTGATATATTGATATTAGGATTAAACGAATATAGAGAGCATTTATTAGTAGTTGGCAGCCTTGCTGGTTCTTACGAATACGCTTGGTCATAACTGTTATGGTACACAAAACACGTACGAAATTTGGTTGAAATCCATTTGCTAGTATATAAGTTATATGCATTTAAAAACTGGACCTATCAGCAGGCTTAGAACCGTGTTGGCAGCACTGATGTATATGTTATACCAAACTAAGGTAGAATGTCAGGTACTAAACGTGTGCAAAGTTTCGAGCTGTTGGCTTGCATACTTTCTGATATATTGATATTAGGGTTAAAGCATAGAGAGCATTTATTAACAGTTGGCAGCCCTGGTGGCTCTTTAGAATACGCACAGCCATATCTGTTGTAGTACACATAGAACATACGAAATTTCGTTGTAATCCAATCGATAGTATTCAAGTTACATGCATTTATAAATTGGACCTATCGACAAATTTGGTTTCGATAGCTGCAACAGTTTAGGAGTTAATGGGGGGGGGGGCAGACAGAAGGACAGACACACACATTTTTCCCGGATCGATCTCATGGCTACTTTTTCCTCATTTTTGCAAAATGAGAAGAGTAGGCTAAAAATCTCTACCTTCCATTTAAATGAGTTGTACTTTCCATACAATACACGACTTAATGGCTGTAATATTCCATTTGCCACCTGAGTTCTGATTTGTTGTTACACTACTATATTTTTAAAAATTTAGGTTAATATTTCGGGGAAAATATTTTGCACACACAGTTGGTTTGATGGACCTCTCCATGCCTGCCTGTCTGTCCTGAGCTAATCTTTTCATCTCTACACAACAACCACACCTTACATCCGAGGCAATCTATTTAACATATTCTAACCTTGGTCTACCCCTAGAGTTCTTATCCTCAACCCTTCCTACCGTAACTAAGTTTGCTATTCCTGGGTGTTTTAGTATGTGTCCTACCAACCTATCTCTTCTCTTCAAAAGTCGCCAGAAACATCTCTCCTCGCCCGCTCGTCTTAATACTTCTTCATTTGCTACTCTATCTACCCATCTGATCTTAATCATTCTCCTGTAACACCACATCTCAAAGGCTTCTATTCTCCTCTTTTTCCCTGCACCAACAGTCCAAGTTTCACTTCCATAGAGCGCCACGATCCAGACAAAGGCTTTTAAAAATGACTCTCCCCAGGGGCTCACATCTAGCGGGATGTGGGTTGGCGACCACGGGCCCCAGCCGAGTCCGGCATAGCTTCCACTTACTTATGCCGGGCTCCTCTCAGTGTTCTTTCTTGTTTACCTCTCTTGGTCAACTCTTGTTCTCTTCGTACCCCGACGGTAATAGGGTAACAGGGGCTTAGGGAGTATCTCCTTTCCCGCCTTAATTGGCCCTTCACTCGTCTTTCCTGATCCCTCGTTCTTCTAGGGATCAGCCTTCTTTTTCTTTTCATTATATCCCTTTGTCCTTAAGATTCCCGCACTGTTTTTGTGAATTGGCTCCCCGTGTATCTAAATTACATTTTGTGAATTTTTTTAATCTACACTACATTTTGTACGCATTTTCAATCTAAATTGCATTTTGTAAGTATTTTCAATTTAAATTGCATTTTGCGAGTATTTTCAATCTCAATTGTATTTTGTAAGGATTGATAATCTTAATTGCTTTTTAGTAAGTCTTTGAATGTAGGGGCGGCATTTTTTGTGAGTTTTATTGAATTCAATTGCATTTTGTAAGTATTTTCAATCTAAATTGCATTTTGTAGGTTGGGCATTTTGTAAGTATTTTGAATCTCAATTGCATTTTGTGAGTTTTGAATCTCAATTACATTTTGTAAGTATTTTCAATCTAAATTGTATTTTGTAGGTATTGCCAATCCAAATTGTATTTTGTAACTACACTCGCCGGCAAAGAACGCGAAACACTACGAATTTCAGACTAAACTCTATGTTGGACCGTTCCAAACCTTGTGTTAATCATAATACTATGAAGATGGTATATTGGCTTTCACGGTCATATACTATGACATTACAACAATATGTCAATGTATCATAAGTTAATTACCCTAATTAGCATAATAATTGATAAACATTATTGACCAAGACAATGACAACAGTGCACAAACACGGATTTGGAAATGTTGAAATCTGGAATCCTTCGTACCTGTTGCACTGTATGGTTACGAATGTTGTAGATGTAGACAAACCGTACTGTTCACAAAAATACGAGGCACAAGAATTCACAGCAATAAACCTTTAGACAGCCGTTTGTGGTTATTGTTGTCCAAAGGCGGGAAACTGTAACATTGGTGTTGTGAATGTCACGATCAGCAATGTTTATCAATTGTAGCACTGAAACTTCTCAAATGAGCTAATTAAATTACGCCACATTGCCATATCGGTGCAAAGTCACAGCATTCAATTTATGCCAGGTTTAAAACGGTCAAATGTTAATTTTCGTCTGATATTCGTGGTGTTTCGCTTTTTATGTCGGTGAGTGTATTTTGAATCTAAATTGCATTTTGTGAGTATTTTGAATCTAAATTCACATTGTCATTTTTTTTTACTCTAACGTGCATTTTGTAAGTGTTTTCAATATAAATTACTTTTTTGAGTATTTTCCATCTAAATTCCATTTTGTCAGTTTTTCTCACTCTAAATTAGATTTTGTGTGTTGTCTGTATTTTCAATCTCCGTTAGTTTTCGTTATGGTTTCTGTCTCATTGTCATTTTCGTTATCACCCAGACCATTAGGGGCCGACAACACATGTGTTAGGCCACTTAAAATAACAATTATCATCACCATTAAAATGACATTCTAATACCTAAATCTATATTTGATGTCAACAGATTTCTTTTCTGTAGAGATGTTTACCTTGCCTGAGCCAACCTACTTTTTATATACGCTTTGCTCCATCCATCACTGGTTATTTTGCTTCCTAAGTAGCAGAAGTTTCCTACTTCCTTTAGCGTTTCACCTGCCAATTTGACGTCCATAGGGGTTTCTGATTTCTTTCGGCTTTCTTTTCACTCACAGCTTAAGGAGACAAACAATGACGATTTTAATATTATAACCGTGTCTTGGTTGTTTGGTTCCTCAGTTTAGGGGCTGCGACAACGCGGTCATGTAGCCCCGTGTACTTTGGGTGTGTGTAGAATCTGTCTGATACCGGTGTTAATTGTGATGGCTGTATTAGTGTGTTTATCTGTTTTTTTAAATTTAAGTAAATACTGCAACTTAGAATTTTTCAAATAGTTCCTACTTTTGCCGCCAAACGCCACCGTCAACGACTAATAGGCCTAGTTCAGGACTTAGCTATAAGACGCCACCGCAGTCGGCTCTTGGCAACGAACGTAGAAACCTAAGAGCGTTGTTTACATTCTTAACCTATCCAATTTAGTTTCACACAGGTGTAATTAGTGGAAGGTTCTTTGACATGCCATAAATCTATGACATGGGACCGCCGGCTTTACTTCCCCTCCGAAGGAAGGCATACTGAGGGATTTTTAACGCTCTTAAAAAATCCGACGGCTTCGGCCGGGTTTGAACCCGCTATCTTGGGCATAGAAGCTCAGCATGCTACCAACTACGCCACCGAAGCCTCCCAACCGTGTCTATCATAGATCTTGTACAACAATTATAAACATTTCCAAGGAAACACACACATCTTGCTATTGGAAGCAAAGTTATAAAATTTCAAAAATCAAATGGTAGCTATTTTTATTCATTTTTCAAAATATGTGGATTTTGCTTTGTGCTGATCTTCACCGTTTCTCTCATATCTCCCATTTTTTTAAATAAATGTTTGGACATATTTTAAAAGTGGGTGTTTTAAACCTTCAGCTACAATATGAATCTCACTCAAACCTTTCTGGCTTTAAGACTACAAAACATTCTTTTTTTTTAGTTTGCTCAGTATAAAATTGGAATAATAATGATCAATCTCTACATAGTATAAAACAAAGTCCCCGATTCTTGGATGTAACGGGTAATCTCGAAAACCACTGGATGAATTTTGATGCGTTTTTCACCATTCTATAACGGATTTCTCGAGGAGGGTTTCTGTAGAAGCCGAGCAGTAACGATTTCCGTGAATCGAGTGAAAGAAAAACCTCCCGTCCGTACGCCTTTTAAGCTTATGCTGGAACCGTTAAAAATATCTTTATACTATGAGTGTAACAATTCTTCAGCATGAAAAGTTCTACAAAAATGTCCGCGACAGCATATCTTTATCTTAAATCGCCCACTATAAATATTTATGTTTTAATTTCTTCCAACAATCTCCATTCAGTGGAAATTTGAATTACTAGCTTCGAAGCGAGTTTACGAGCGAGTGAGCCTATCACCCTAGCTTTGGCCAGCATCAAACTGCCGAGTTGTGTCGAGTTAAGACTTCAGAGAAGAGTAGGGCCTATATGTGTTTGGAGTTTCGCTCGGCGGATTTTCTGAATTGCGTCTGGGACCTGCCGCTCGTACCCCTATCAAGCTTACGCTGGGTAAACCGCCAAAGATACCGTGTGACTGTTTAACACCCACTTCCAAAAATGTCCAAACAATTATAAAATAACATGGGAGATATGATGGAAACGGCGAAGATTAGCACAAAGCAAGAACCAAATTTTGCAAAATGAATAAACATAGTTACGATTTGAATTTTGAAAACTTCAAACTTCTCTTCTAATAGCAAGATGTGTGTGTTTCCTTGGAAATGTTTATTATTGTTGTGCAAGATTTAAGACAGGCACAATTATAATCTTTAAATCGTTGTTGTTTTGGCTTCTTGAGCTGTATGTTCCCCCTTAAATGATACTATAAATTATACTTTACACTTGGCTGCATATTTTGCTACCGAACAACAGATATGGCATGATACACACATGGTGAAAATTTCAACTCTCTACCTCAATGTTCCCGAGAAATTAGGTCGGATCTGCAGAAAAAATATATTCTTCAGAAATTTAGCCATTAGAGATTCGAGTTCCTGGCCTGGCCGATAATATTCTGTTTACTATCACAACACACACATGTACAGGTGTTCGTCCGCCTCATTGCGTAGTAGCTAGCATTCTTGGCTCGTCACTGCAGAGGCCCGGGTTCGATTCCCGACTCTGCCAATAAATGTAATTCTGTTCTGAGGGCTGGAACAAGGTATACTCAGCCTCGTGAGGCAAAAATGAGAAGAGGGGTTTGATTCCTACCTCAGCCATCCTGGAAGTGATTTCCTTGGTTTCCCACTTAAGGCTACGGCCAAATCCTACCTCAATTACAAATATACACACTAGTACACACATCACAGTGACACAGCTTTTCAGACAAATTCTACACATACCCAAGTACTCGAGTCTACATGACCACAATTCTTTATGGTTCTGATGGCGCCAATGTATGATGCCAACATATGAAATGGAGGTTCCTCTACAAAACGAAAAATTTCCAGTTTTCTTCACTGAATAGTTTAGAAAATATAATTTTAAAAGTAAAAACGTAAATTTTCTTATAAAGTCAAATAACAAGTAGGCTATGATTTCATAATAGATTTAGTATCTTAAAATTACAATAGGCTGGTATAGAATACACGATTTTGTTCAGAGAACTTAACAGATCTGTTTAAAACAAAAAATACATATTCCCTCCCCCTCCCGGGTTAACTTCCCTTACGACCAAGTTGACTAAAGATGGCTACACACGTCAAGTCAAGATCTGGGATAGTGTCATCCCCTGGTGCGTGTAGTGCACCAGCGGCCCATGGGTTGGTAACAAGGGACTGGTGCTCCTATTGGTGCTCCGTTTACCCTTATAGTAGTAGCTTTATAAATGAAGTTAAATAAAATAATTATATAATTTGTAGTTATTAAATTTTATCTCCTCGTTTGAAATTGAGGGGAGAAAATTTTTCTATTTATAGTTGTTGGTAATTTTCTTAAGTTATGTTTTTAAGTAGTTGAATCGTAGCTGCAAGCATGCATGATCAGTGTTGTTGTGTAATCAGGCTTTAGCGTCTGTAGGATAATTCTGCGCAAGCATTTTAATTGTACAAGCAGCTTGAAGATGGATTGAATTGAAATCGAGCAAGCTTGTACAAGCCGCGTTTGCCCAAGTGAAACGGAGCGTATGTACCAAGGATGTGCCAGCTTGTGCAAGCACACGTCAGTCGTGAGTGAGCTCTACAGGTGGTGACATCATTTGGACCATGTCTAGTGATCTGAAGAAGGTCAACCGTCAATAACCATTGTTCGCTACTGACCAATAGCTGACGGTTCTTAACAAATACCATTCTTCCTCTATCACTCCACGTGAACTCCCATGTCCCGCCCTGGCGGCCAGCTCGTGTGTCATGCAGGTGTCAAGTGTCCACAGTTGCACACAGTTCTGCCCAGTCTCGCTGCTTGCTCTCAGCGGCTACTGTGTAGAGTTGGCAACACTGTGCCTCGCGCTAGGAAAGCTTTGGCTTCCCGCAGACATGGACTGTAAACACGCCCGTGACCGTATTCTTCTTTTTAATTAAAGGTGTTACCAGTGACAAAAGGTTCAGATAAGTTTCTTCATTCATTCTGATATAATTATGCCAATCACGCGGATATATCTTCAATTCAGTGAGCAAATTAACCTGGGAAGAGGTATTTCTCTTCAATAACCACTCTTCGCACCCCATATCACGCTTCTTCTTTCGCGTTTTCCTCTTGTGTACAAGGCAAAGTCAAAGCGAGTGCATGGTCGTCCAAGGTCGCCCTAGTGCAAGCGCCAACTGCGCTTGTTCAAGCATACTTGCTTGTTCAAGCATACTTGTACCGTGTGGTGTCGTAGGAAAATTTTGCATTCCTGTACAAAAAGATTGTTCATGCATGCTTGTCAAGCTTGCAGTTTCGTGTGTGGCCACCTTAAGGCTATTCGTGTGTCGTAGATGGTGGAACCTTCTGAAGGAAATTGTATTATCTATGCCAGTAAGGACTAAGCAGTGGACGGAGAGGGTAACGCAAGACAACTGCTGGATTCTCTTTTAATTAGTTTAAGGTGAAAGATACAGAATCAGCTGTGGCTGCTAAATTAACTTTATGCGAGATATCGTGGAGACACCTGCAGAGTGAATGCTTAGGACTAAACAATGTAATAACGTGTTAGCTATATTCCCAGCTGTAGTAATTTGCAGTTGTTATGTAAGCTCCTTCGTGGATCGGCCTTTGACACCTGTATTTTTCGTTCAAATCTCGATCGCCAAGGTAGATATGCCTATGTAAGTTACAAATAAACGGCCTCGAATTTATCGTGCCTCTTTCGTTTCTGAAACGATACACTCTAACGTCCTTTAATTCTTCACCCGGGGTGGTACACTCGCCCCTGGTCTTACTTAAGTGCTTTAGATAGAAAATCGAGAGATTACTCGTATAACGTTCTACCTACTATCAGACTGAAAGCTTATACATATAGATTGTATCTCAACAAGAAGAAAACTGCCTTAAATCTCAGTATTGAACTACTATGTTGTTACTGTGTAAAGAGATACACAAGATCAGCAGCAATATCGTTCTTATGTGTTAAGGGTAGTGAACGTCTTTAACTTCCCCTCAAACTCTCCCGCTTAGACGATACCGATTAAATCTGGCGATAAGTCCTTCGTGCTAAGACGCACACCATGAGGTGGCCACGTTAAGTTGAATGTTTTGATCCTGGGTTACGACGACTTGAGGCGACTATTCGCCTCGACTTGGTTTATCCTCATTCATTGTGGGTAAATTGCGATCATAGTAATTTATTTCAAGGTCCTGGGACACCAATCTTAAACCTACACCCAAGTAACACAAAATATTACTTACAGGTTTCGTCCATGCACATACTCAGGCAGATTGCCACGGTGGCCATGGTGAATAAATGAGAATACTTCTACTACTACAATGATCTATGGAGGGGTTCTTTAAACTGCCAGGAAAAGAACCCTTAAATCCAAACCATTGTGCTGGGATTCGATCCCGCATCTGTCGGCACAGAAGACGAGCTCCTAATCAGCTGCTTGATACAGCCGGCCATACTACTAT
Source organism: Meconema thalassinum (assembly GCA_946902985.2). Taxonomy (NCBI): domain Eukaryota; kingdom Metazoa; phylum Arthropoda; class Insecta; order Orthoptera; family Tettigoniidae; genus Meconema; species Meconema thalassinum. Next base: position 251,705,853 of record OX336396.1, read on the forward strand.
AGCTTTATAATATAAGGTGCATTCAAAATGTAACGAGCCGGAGGCATAATTACAGAAACCAATACCTGTATGTTAGAAGTATTGGCCCTGGCTGTTGAGGCACTTGTCCCACTGTGACACGAGGCGGTGAATGGCTGTCTCATAAAATTGCCTGGGCTGCGATGTGAACCAGTTCCGCACGTACTACTGGACGTCGGCGTCCGAGGTGAATCGTTGGCCCCGCAGAGCCCTTTTCAGGGGACGAAACATGGCGTAATCACAGGGAGAGAGGTCTGGACTGTATGGAGGGTGGCCGAGAATCTCCCATTTGAATTTTTGCAGGAGTGCCGCGACTGTGTTGGCCGTATGAGGTCGTGCATTGTCGTGGAGCGACCACGGCGGCTATGGCGTTGACTGTCATTCGGCGGTCCTGGGTAATAATGAGTGCATCAACCAGCTTGACGTTGTCATCTGTAACGCAGGGTGAGGGGCAGACCGGGCATCATCGGCTAATGACACCCGTCCTTCCCTGAAGCGCTTGTGCCACGCCTTGACCCTTGCAAGGGACATGCAGTGTTCGCCGCACACTTGTGACATTTGGCGATGAATGTCAGTTCCCCCTACTCCTTCCGCTGTCAGAAACCGAACAACACCTCTTTGCTCTTCGGTTGACGCCTCCATGCCACTGTTTGCAAAGCGACTGGCAGCGTTGGACGATTGATGTATGCTGCTGCTCGCTTTGTATCTTCACGTGACGTGCACGCGTGCCCTCTAGCGACGGACTGTGACCTTCCACGCTCTGGTCGGAACCACACCTCGTTACACACACCACGATTAGCCGATGTAGTCACCGGTTTGCGCATTCCGGCCTCCGGCTCGTTACTTTTTGAACGCACCTTATACAACTATATTTTGAGCGCGTGGCTTTTGTGGTTCCGTACCGCACACATGCGCAGTAGACCTGCGCAACGTTTCTCTTTCTCTAGTCTGGAGGTTTAACAAATTATGCTATTTTATGACTTCTACTTGACGGATTGAGATAAAATCCAAAAACAGGGAACTTCTTAATGTAATTTGGAGTAATTTTCATAACAAACAGGTTAGCAGATTTTTCCATTTATCCCATACAGACCAAATGATAGACACAAAGGAAATGTTCACATCGTGTATACTATGAACCGTTTCAAAATGACGACACAAAATCAAAGTATGTACAGACTCCAAATTCTTATTATATTAAGATACCAGCCTGGGGATGGAAACTGTACAAGATGATGATGATGATGATGATGTTATTAACGCGCCATTAAATATTATTAGACCTCTCCCCGTGGTTGTGATGTTTGCTTTAAATACGACAAATTTCTCTGCTTGTGGATTAAGGAGATCTAAATGTATTTCAATGTTTTGGTTTCTAATCTCGTAATTGGTGTGCTCAAGCCCAGAAATTTGTACCTCATAATCATAAATGTTATGGGGCTTGACGTCGTCGTTCATTTGTTGAAACTACTCATGCGCTACCTATTGTAAAATGGATTTACTAAGCCAGGAACCTTCCTTGGAGTGTACAGAACATTGCCGCAGCGTTATTAGAGGGTATCGGAATTTTTCCATGCAGGGGATCTTTAACATGCCGCCTTAAATGGCCTGTGGCTAATGTTCCCTGATACCCTAATTCTTTAACGTGCTCCAGCAAATGATACAAGTAGAGATGTTGTTCATTAGGGAGATAGATGCTAACAGTTGAAGTACAGGTTGATGACATTCAGCGAGAAATGACCACGCCCGTAGGTGCTTGACCTTGTGAGATGGTATGGTAACTTCCGCCACATGTGTATTCTGCCAAGGCTAACGACTCACAGAGATTTGGGGTGGGGTGGGGTGGGTGGTATGTTTCTCTTGGGCATAATCCTAATCCTGACTAAAAGTGTGAGGGGTTAAAGCACTGTTTGATCCTCCTGAGAACTAACTTTACAGTGAAGGCTGATAATAATTGAACTGGGGTTGCCACCCTTATACTAATAAGTTTGTTAAAAGTTCACGAAAAGTAGATATATTGTTGATATAAAAAAACGTTACGTGCCGCGTTTGTTCTTAGAGGCAGGCACATTGATTATAATATATGAATTGCAGCCACTGGCCATAGCAGGGTATTTTAAATGAACGCCCGTGGGCTCCCAGCAAGTTCAATTTTAAGTAGTTCCAACGTTGGCAACCAGATGCCACTGTCACTGACACGTAGCGGTGAACGTTGGACATTGATAGAGCGTTTCTAACTTACCAAATATAACCTACAAATTTGGCTACACACTGCCAAATTGTAGTGGTAGGTCCTTTTACATGCCATAAATCTATGACATGGGCTTTACTTCCCCTCCGAAGGAAGGCATACTGAAGGATTTTAACGCTCCTAAAAATACGGCGACTTCGGCCGGGTTTGAACCCGCGATTTGGGCATCTGTTCAGCATGCTACCGACTTCGCCACCGAAGCCCTTAGGGGCAATGATAAATATCTGTAAATAAAGTAAGCTTCCTGTGTGAACATTTAGAATTTCGATTTGTACAGTATTTATCCTGGATGAGGAGTATCAAATATGCCATTTTTGAATGCTTTTGTCTAGAGCGTGGCGCTCTATGGAAGTGAAACGTGGTCGGTTGGAATAGCATAAAAGAGGAGAATAGAAGCATATGAGATGTGGTGATAGCGGGTTTAAACCCGGCCAAAATCGTCTGATCTTTTAGGAGCGTTAAAAATCCTTCAGTATGCCTTCCTTCGGAGGGGAAGTAAAGCCGGCGGTGCCATGTCATAGATTTATGGCATGTAAAAGATCCTTCAACAGACTAAACTTGTGTGGAGAAAATTTCTAGGTTACATTTCGCTCTATCCAAGTTCCAACGTTCACCACTAGGTATCATTGACATCTGGTGGCGAAGGTTGGAACTAATTGAAATTGAACGGAACTTGTAGCTCACCCTCACGGCGTGCGCTGGAAGCAGCTACAGACTCTGGCGAGCCGAACATGTCCTCGGACACTTCCGGCACTAAAAGCCATACGATAAACAAATAAATAAAGATATTTATAAATGTATTATAGCCAACTTATGGTACTGTATACTTGAAAAAATAATCGAAGGCATTCTTTTTACAATGAACACATGCTTTTGAATTATCCTTGTTTTCCGATTATCCGTGCCATTTATCCCGGTCATTAGCCCGGATAATCGAGAGTATACTGTATATCTATTTAATGCAGGCATTCTGCACCTGGTTTTTGCGAGCACAAGCTCCCCTGAGATACATTCTCCAATTCAAATTCTGTTGCACGAAACGGAATAATCGTTTTGACAGTCAAAAATGTTATCATTTTGGGGAATAGTATTTTTAATCTACAGTAAAAATAATTGGACATTCCTGTTTTATAAATAACACAAAAGATGCTGATTCGACTCGACTGTCCATACGTAAATGTGAGTGGATAGCGTGTCGGTCTACTAACCCCAAGATTGCAGGTTCGCTCCTGGCCGTAGTAAGTGATTTTTGAAACGCGGCAAAAATACTATACGCATGTCATACGATGTTGGCATGTTAAAGAACCCATTTGAATTCATTAGGCCGTGTTCATAGTGGCAAAATTACTCTCGGGAGTTTCCGCCAACACAAAGTTCCTCATTTCTCTACTAGAAAGCGTTATAGTGTTCAAGGAGCTTAGATATCTAACTTCCTTGACTTTCATAGTGATTCAAGGAACAACGAAATTCGAAATGCAAGCTACCCTCTGGGTGTCAAATTACAAAGCTTGCACCTGGCACCCGAGGCCATACGATATTATTATTATTATTATTATTATTATTATCTGATGAGAACGCTTGCTTTAATGCATCACACTACCAGGTACTTATTTTTTCACGGAACATAGATTTTATGTAATTCACTCCACTATTAGCGACTTAATAGGACTTCGATGATGGGATATGACCTACAAGTTGTCATTAATTGCCTTCCAATACACTATGTACCCATCAACCACGGGCAATATAGCTCTATAATAATACCGTGTCATTGACCCATGCTTTTTTTCCCTATTGCTCGTCAGGAATACGTGCCAGTAGCGGGCAACCCTAATTGATACCTTTTCGGCTAGTTGCGTACATTTGCTACCAATTAGCGGCCCAAAATATGAAACAATAGGTGCTGCGTTTAGTTCCCGCAGATCTGGCCAGGTGTAACAACTATATTCTACTTCTTTAACTGTTTCATTTACGCCGGTCTCTTAACCTAATCTAACGTAAGATAACCTAACAAAACCTCGCTCACCGTGCCTTGTCTATTTTTGGTGTACGTAACTAGTACCATCTAATCATAACCTTCATACCATATACGCAAGTAGCATCGTGCTACATCCTCATCACCATCAGAGAGGAGCTGGTTTTCAAATGACTTCTTGCCATCTTCTGCTGGTTGCACATTGCGCAGTATGGTTCAAAGTGAATGATAAATCGGTGCACTTTCCCAGATAGTTAAGTCCCACTCTCATTTTGTTAGTTGGCCTGTGTTAAGGTTATGAACATAATTAATTAATACCGGCTTCGGTTGCGTAGTTGGTAGCATGCTGAACTGCTGTGTCCAAGATAGCGGGTTCAAATCCGGCCGAAGTCGTCGGATTTTTTTTAAGAGCGTTAAAAATCCTTCAGTATGCCTTCCTTCGGAGGGGAAGTAAAGCCGGCGGTTCCATGTCATAGATTTATGGCATGTAAAATAGCCTTCCACAGACTAAACTTGTGTGAAGCTAAATTGTTTGGTTAGATTTCGTCGGAACGCTCTATCAAAGTTCCAACGTTCACCACTAGGTATCATTGATATCTGGTAGCGAAAGTTGGAACTACTTGAAATTGAACGGAACTTGTAGCTCACCCTAAGGGTGTCCGCTGGAAGCAGCTACAGACTCAGGCGAGCCGAACGTGTCGTCAGACATTTCAGGCAATAAAAGCCATACGATAAATAAATAAAAATAATTAATTAATTAATTAATCATTCGTTACAGCTTATGTTTTGGAATGATAATAATTTAGATAAACATTAACTAAACTTTGGTTAAAACATTTAGAATGAAATGTGACTTGAAAATGACCATGTTAGCCCTGTTCCTTATTGACGAAGTATAATAAGTCCAGAAGATTAAACACCTTAAGTCAATAATAATTTGTACTTTCTATTGTACCGGTTTCGGCTACATTGTGGCCTCCCTCAGCGCAATTCATATCGTGAATAGAAAAGCAAGCAAGACTTACCATAAAAGGAGATTGTTCTCAAAAGTATTTCGAAAAAATTAATCGTCTGGAAGCTAAAAAACACACATACACTAAAATTTAAAAAGGAAACCAGATCTGTTACAAAAATATGTTAAATTCGAAAGAAATACATCTTGATATAAAACCAGTTTGGAGAAGGAAACCGATTGGAATATTTATCTCAACGATTGGCTATCATTCCACAGCTTTTTCACATTTGTACTTGATTATACCCATTCTGGAAAATTCAATCTTAACCTCAAATTTTTGTCTACATAGGATAACATCCACATCACTGTTTTCTTTTTAAATTTTAGTGTATGTGTGTTCTTTTTAACCTTTAAGATGATTACTATTTTAGAAATAGGTTTGAGAACATTCTTTTTTTATGGTAAAATTTTCCATGTACCGGTACTGTAAGTCTTGCTTTTCTATTCACATTATTATTGCGCTGAGGAAGGCCGAAACCGGTACAATAAAAAGTACAAATTAATATTGACTTAAGGTTTTAATCTTCTGGACTTATTATATATTCTAGAATGGTTATAGCCTCTAAAATCATTTATACGATCTCACCAGTTTCACGGATATTGCGAGCGTATTGTGTGTGTGGTGTGTTCAGAAATTAATTCATATCAGGAGCTTGAAACATCGAATTATTTCTGTGATGACTACAGTAGTATGTGTAGCTGTTATTATCAGGTTCGGTGATGGGGTAGGACTATCCCAGCATTTTCCTGGAGGTTCGAATCCCGATACTCACAGTGGCTATTCTGAGTGTGGTTTATCCACACTACGGGGAAGTTTTCTGCATCACGGTCAGTGACTGGCTTAACATGCGCATGTGCTTGCGCCTAGCTTTCTTTACTTAGTGATGCCAGGTCACGCACTGAATCAATGTTGAAGCCATCCCTTCTGAGATGTGCAGAATATAAAAAAGCTCTGTATGATGTTTTTACTTTCATAGAATTGGTTTCCAACGTTAGGTCAGCCATACATAAGGGATAAGCATTCTACCTTTGTTCTGATTGACGTGTTTGTTTAACTGAACTATTACTAGCCGGAATAGTAGAGCCGGGGAAACAGCTGCCCAGTTCCGATCGGTCTCGTAGGTGACAATGAAGAACGGAACTGCTATTCCCGGTAGGTGGTATCGAGAACCATTATCGACACCAAGCTTGCCACGGTGTATCAGTGGTTATCATGTCGGACTATCAACCACAGGCTTGCAGGTTTGCTCCTGGCCGTGGTAAGCTATTTTTGAAAGGTGACAAAAATCACGACACGCATGTCATACGTTGTTAGGATGTTAAAGAACCCATTTGAATTCAGTAGGCCGTGTTCATAATGGCAAAATTAATCTCGGGATTTTCCGCCTACGTAAATTTCCTCCATTTCACCACTAGAAAGCGCTATAGTGTCAAAGAGCTTAGATATCTAACCTCCTTGACTTTCATAGTGCTCCAAGGAATGACCAAATTTGACATGCAAGCTGCCCTCTGGGTGTCAAATAACAAAGCTTAAAGCTTACACCCGGCACCCGAGGCCACACGATATTATTATTATTATTATTATTATTATTATTATTATTATTGTCACCCCTCAGGGGTTCAAAACTTGTAGGACATGGATATTTCGTTCAGATGCTTGAAAAACGTTTCGGTCTTTTCTTTTGCTGTCGCAATATGTTGCGCAACTTGCAAACGTCTAGCTGTTGCTACTACGGGTTTTCCCCAAATGTTGCAAAGTAATACAGTTTCGTTATTTTTTCGTCTCAAAACTCCCACACAAAACGGTTCAAATCAACACTCTTCACACTGTTGGGACGCATTGTATGCGTTAGAACGAGAACCTCACGCTGTTGATCTTCCTTACAAGTTTCGCAGACCAGTGTAAATTCAGGTAATTTTCCTGTTAAGATATGGATTAGTAGAGGGGCAAAGGAGGCTCTCCTTAATATCAGGGGAATTTCTGTCTTTAAATAAAATACAATGACAAGGGTGCACTGACGAAGGAGAGAAGCCAATTCTTAGAATTGCCAAGGATCAAAAATTTGGGCAAGAGATATCTAAGAAGTTGAACATATATTATTTCTAAATTTATTATTCAATGCACAAACTACAGCTATGTGAGCCCTTCACGCTTGTACAAAATAACAAAAGTAAAGATATAAAATAAATTATACAAATCTCCAAACAAAACAAGTCCAGATCGAGAACCGGTAGTTTGTCCTTACATACGTTATATGCCTACAAGCTTGATTATCTCGTAGCCGTGTCGTCAATGGCCAAGATGACAGTTCTAAATTCAGTTTAAGTTGTCGTTCACCTGCTTCAGAAACGTCCTCTTTGTTGTGGATATGTCCAGCTCGCGTTTATTTTGCTATGCTATTGTACACGGATGATATGCGGTTTTGTAAGGTTCTTTGGATTATCGAATGTTTAGTGTGTGGAATCTGGAGAATATCTTTGAGCCTGGTAGGACGGGAAGGGGTTCTTAGTTTGAATAGTGACAGCAGGTAATGGCTATTTAAAATAGTGTAGGAAGGGCGGGTCAGTTTCCGCCGAATATAGGAAAGTATACGCCATAATATGTATTTTATCATAAAACAGAAAAAATATGCAAATAAAAATATTTGATCACGTAACTATCCGGGCCTTTTTTTTTTCGTCTAAGGAGCGCGATTGAACCTAGCTGATCTTGCTTTCCTGTCTTCCCTCGCTATGGCTCTTTCTGCGCTCCTCGGTTCAGGTTCTTGTGGACGCAAAGTGCAAAGTTTGGGTAGTCTGGAAATTTATGATTATCTACTAGTTCTCTGACTTTAGATCTGTCCAGTACCATATCACTTGACATGTCTATTTCATGAAGGTCTTTTTCAACTTAAAGCAGCCAGTTGTTCTTAGCTTTTTTTTTTTTTTTTTGAGAGTTGGTCGGTTGGTTGGTTCCTTAGTTTAGGGGCTGCGACAACGCAGTCATGTGGCCCTGTGTACTTTGGGTGTACGTAGAATCTGTCTGATAACCGGTGTTAATTGTGATGACTGTATTAGTGTGTGTTATCTGTTTTTACAGAGGTGGCCAAATTATTAGACTAAAGCTTGCAAAATAACATATTGAATTTTTCTGGCTAGCCTTACAAATGAAAATTAAACATGCATGTGCCTCATTACTTTGTATGCATTCCTTTGTTGGAAATAAGCATTTTCATCCTTTTGGGCATACTTTTAATGAGTGTTTGGCAATTGTTTTTGATTTCATTGTCATGGTGCCAAAGTTTCAATCAGACCAATTTTTGTTGTAGAAGTGGTTTTCTTGATTTTCTTCTTGACAATAGCCCACTAATTTCAACGAGGTTCATGTCCAGGCTATCTCTGGGCCACGGAAGCACAGAAATGTTTTTATCACTGAGGAATTGAGCCACTTTCTTGGCCGCATGACAGGGAACACCATCATGCATGAAGACACAAGGATTTTCTCCAAACCAATCTCTTATCTGAGGTAAGAGACGCTTCTCATGGACTTTTATATATTGGTCCTGCATCATGGTACCCTTGACAATATATAATCTTCCGGTTCCATACACAGACATCATACTCCAGACCATAACTTTTACTGGATATTTGACTGTCTGTTGTATGCACTGGTGATGAAACTCTTCTTCTGGCGTCCTACGAACGTACCGACTCGTTTTTTCACTTACTTCAAATATAGATTCATCACTGAAGCAATCCTAGGGTCAACTTTTCATTTTAGTAGTGCATTGGCGGCATTATTACAATCAATCAAGGAACAATAATAACAACAATTTTTTAAAGTTTCCAGTGAGCATTGTTAAATCTATGATAAGAGTAGTTAATGTTTGAAAAACTATTATTTTGATGTTACATGTACCTTCCAGTCATCTGTAGAGCAAACTTGTAGGCCCTTTGCCCTTTCCAATCTTTTTGCTGCCTAAACTGGAGTGATCATTGCTTTTCTTCTGGGTCGTCTAGATTTTAATCCACTATTGTACCATGTTCTTCTTACGGTACTTGCAGATTTATCTATGCCACTACTCTTCAAATTATTTCTTAGTTAATTGCCAGTAGCTCAGCGATGGTTTCGTGAAATTGACATCCGTTTTCGTACAACTCTAGGGCTTAATTTACTTTCCCTACCACGTTTTTCTTTTCGTTGTGACTGGCAAACTTCACTGTTTTCTTCCATTTTCTTACTTCTACCTACTGATTTCTGTGCAATATTAAGTCTTGTTGCTGTCTCCTGCTGTGTGCAGTATCCTTCAGTAAGCAATGCTCTTGTTATCCCAATTTTTCTTGGGGACATAACACTTTTTCCTCCCCATAAACATAAAATTCCCTTGATAGGTCGATGTTATGCACTGCCTTCTAATCACGTCGCAAATACAGGATTAAATATGTCAGCATAAAGCACCAAAGCTCTACTGATGGAATTAAGTGAAAATAGTAACTAAACAATCACTAAATTCTTGGTAAATTTCAAACAAACAACAACATGTGCACAGAAAGAAATAGTTCCTTGAAACAGCAGGCAATTATTTGTAACCGATTTGCCAAACTATGAGACAGAAAATCCTAAAATCATTATGCAAATGTTGCTATATCATTGTAACAACACCAGTGTCAATTCCCATAGAAAAACAAATAAATGTGTACTCAGCAAAATTGAATAATGCATTTTCAGACCTTTAGTCTAATAATTTGGCCACCTCTGTAATTCAAGTAAGGACTGCAGACGATAGTTTCAAGTAGTTCTTACTTGCGCTACCAAATGCAACCGTCCACGACACCTAGCTGTGAACGTGGCTACTACTAGATACCATCGCTACCAGCGCCCGGTGACGAACGTTGGAACTTGCAGCATTAATCAAACCTAACCTACAAATTTTGCTTCACGCAAGTGTAGTTAGTGGAAGGTTCTTTTACATGCCATAAATCTAAGACATGGGCCCGCCGGCTTTACTTCCCTCCGAAGGAAGGCATACTGAGGGATTTTTAACCCTCTTAAAAATTCCGACGACTTCGGCCGGGTTTGAACCCGCGACCTTCGACATATAAGCTCAGCATGCTACCAACTACACCACCGAAAGCGCCTTGAGAGAGAGAGAGTAACATTTAGAATTCTTTCAAGTCAGCCTGTGATCGTTCATTCTGAGAATATGCGCATACATTTCAAACGTCTTTTGCTGAATGTGTCCAAGATTTTCTCCGAATGTCGTAATTATAATAATAATAATAATTATTATTATTATTACCATAATTCTCGATAGTCTTATTTGGTAACTTACTATGGCGTGTTTTATAAGGATAAAAAATCACACGTTACAGGGAAACCATACATTTTGCGTTCACTTTTTCTGCTCATGTTGTTCTCAACTACATGATAGCGACGAAAAATCGCACAAGCATGCCCGTACATTTTATTGC